>CM060939.1:605257657-607657657 GCA_030765085.1 Allium cepa | reverse complement strand
TTAATAATAATAATTTAAAAATCATCTCTTGTTTTTTAAACTATCTCTAGATTTTAATATTTTAGCTTTAATATACTTTAAAGAAAACTATATTTAGTTTTTAATATTCCTTTTATATTATATATTATATATTTTAAAATTACTTTCTAAAAACTCTTTTATAAGTTTAAACTATATTCAAAATGGTTTACAAAGTTTAGAAATTGTTTTGACAAGTTTTAGAATAGAAATCATTTTTAAAGCAAAATCTATTTTCAAAAATAACATAGGCATATCGACATCCATCATCCTCCCATGTTGACATGGTAGCCGTAGATTTCAAATTTCAAATTTTTAAAGAAGTGTCTATTCGTCATAACCTCTCGCAAATGGACATGACTGTTATTCTTCTATAAATACCAGTTGTTTTCAACAAATTTTAAGTTAGTTTTTATTAATTTCTTCACTCCTTCTTCTCCACTCAAATATTCTCTTATATTTCAAATGCTTTAACAAAACTCTGCCGAAATTCTAAGTGGATAAAACTTAATCATCTCTAATTTGATTCTCAACCATGTTCTCAAAGATCTTAGTGCTATTCAGAGTTATAGGATCATTTGTAATAAAAGATCGAAAGATCGAAGTGTATCGGTCTCTCTCTATCAAAGTGTGATTGAAAACGGTGTGATTGAGGCCCGTAAATCAATTGGGTGTGATTGTAGCCTATAAATCAATTAGGTAATCTTGTAGCCTGGTTAACTCAAGAGAGCTTTCCTAGACTCGGAGATAGGAGAGTGTATCTCATGGCCTTGAAATTGAGGTTGTAATATCGACATTATATTTTGAAAGAAATCTACATAAGAAATTGTGTGGGACTAGATGTAGGGTAGCTCCGAATCGGTATAAAATTCTGGTGTGTTCTTTCTTTTACTGCTTTTATTTAATATTTGCATCTCTGTCTGATTATATGATTGTTTCGATGTTTGTGAATTGCATCTGTTTGGATCTAATTTGAAAAAAATTCAAAAAGATTCATAAAATTAATTAAACACTATTCACCCTCCCTCTAGTGTTAACTCTGCCTTAAGATCCGTAATCTGCATTTTCTACATTTGATATCAGAGCATTGGTTTTCAAAGTTATCATAATATGAATTTCAAAAAAGTTTTAAAGAAATTTTTGGAGATTCTGTTAACACTAGTTTCAAACTATCCAGACCATCATTGTCTCATAAGTCTGGATATTGTTATTATAGAAAATCAAGTTATCTACCGAATTGGTGTGTTGTGCAGGAATAGATATGTTATATGGCTTTTGAAGAATCAAAACTTAATGGACAAATGGTGAAAATCAAGAAAAAAATGGATAAAGACACATGACTGGTAATCCGGAGATATTGAATGACATAATTTATGAAGATGGAGGAATGGTCAACTTTGGAGACAAGTCAAAAGGATATGTGATTGGCATCAGCAATGTCGATAACATAAAACTCCTACTATTTCTAATGTTCTGTTAGTTAGAAATATAAAACACAACTTACTTAGCATAAGTCAACTATGTGACAAGGGCTACAAAATTAAATTTGAAAAGGATAAGTGTCACATCGAAGATAATAAATCAAATATAATCCTTGAAGGAATTAGGAAGAAAAATATTTATATTCTCAGTATGAAAATCTCAAATAGTAACATACGTATTTTGGCTAATACAAGTGACCCTTGGATTTGGCATAAGAGATTTAAGCATTTGAATTTCAAACTCTTATCTAGACTTTCAAAAATTGATCTAATAAGAGCTCTCCCTAAAATAGATTTTAAAGTAGATAGTATACGTGATGCTTGTCAATTAGAAAAACTTGGAAAGAATTCATTTAAATTGTAAGATATGATTTCAACTTCAAAATTTCTTGAGTTAATTCATTTAGAACTGTTTGGTCCATCTCAAATTCCCCAATAAATCACAGTAAATATTTTTTTGTAATTATAGATGGTTATTCTAGATTTACATGGACAATTTTGCGAAAACATAAAGGTGATGCTTTTGATTTATTTAAAACTTTTACAAAAAGATTCAAAATCAACTTTCTTTAAATTCAAAACTATTCATAGTGATCAAGGTGGAGAATTTGAAAATAAAAATTTAAGAATTTCTATAATAAAAAAGGAATAACTCATAATTTTTCCTTTCCAAGAACTCCACAACAAAACGGAGTGATAGAGCGTAAAAATAGGACGATTCAAGAAAGTGCAAGAACTATGCTTTCAGATAGGGCTGTTAATTTCCTACACAACCCGAAACCCGCACGAAAATTAGCAGGTTAACCCGACCCATTTAATTGGCAGGTCATTTTCGGGTCAACCCGAATTTGACCCGTTTATAAACGGGTGGGTTTCGGGTTGACCCGCTAACCCGAAACTGACCCGTTAACAACCCGTTTATACAGTATATAGGTTGAGTTGACCCGTTTATGACCCGCTCCGACCCGTTTATGACCCATTTATACCTTATACGGGTTATACAAGTTGACCCGACCCGTTTACGACCCGTTCCGACCCATTTACGACCCAATTATACCTTATACGGGTTGACCAGACCCGTTTACACCTTATACGGGTTGACCTGACCCATTTACGACCCGACCCGACCCGACCCGTTTATAATCGGGTTACACGGGTTGGGTCGGGTCAACCCGTTTATAAATGGGTCGGGTTCGGGTTGAGCTTTTTCGACCCGTTTAATAAACGGGTTGACCCGACCCATTTAAAATCAACCCGAACCCGACTTGACCCGACCCAAACCCGACCCGACCCGACCCATTGACAGCCCTACTTTCAGATAGTAAATTACATAGAAATTTTTTGGCTGAAGCAGTCGCTATAGCTTGTTACATTTTAATAAGATTTTAATTAGACCTTTAACCAATAAAACACCATATGAACTTCTTTTCAATAAGAAACCAAAGGTATCTTATTTTAAAGTTTTTGAAAGTAAATGCTTTATTCTAAATGTAAAGGACAATTTGGATAAATTTGATCCTAAATCCGGCAAAGGAAACTTCATCTGATATTCTAATAGAAGTAAAGCATACGGAGTTTTCAATTTAAAAACTAACACCACTGAAGAAACAATGCATGTATCTTTTGACGAAAATTTCAAGAATTTTCTTCAAATAAATGATAAAGATGATTTTGTTACTTTAAATAATGAATCAAATGAAACAAACTGTGAAACTGTTCATCCTAATAAAAGGATCGGGCTTTTAAAAATCATCATATAGAAAATATACTAGGAATTATTGAATCTCTAGTTAGAACTAGAAATAAACTAAAAAAGATGAGTAATGTAGCTTTTATATGAACTACAGAACCCTAAAATCCAAAGGAAGCATCGTCTAATGATTCATGGATTCTTACTATGCAAGAAGAACTGAATCAACTCACCAAAAATGATATATGGGAACTTGTACCTAGACCTAAGGACATAATAGGAACAAAATGGTTTTATAAAAATAAAATGAATGAACAAAGTGAGATCGTTAGAATTAAATCTCGGTTAGTCGCACAAGGTTATTGTCAAGAAGAAGGAATAGAGTACGATGAAACCTTTGCACCGATAGAAAGATTAGAAGCCATTTGAATTCTACTTGCTTTCGCAAACCACACCAATTTCAAGTTATTTCAAATGGATGTCAAAAGTGCCTTTTTAAATGGTTTTGTTAAAGAAGATGCTTATCTTGAACAACCTCCACTTTTTGAAGAGGAAAAGTTTCCAAATCATGTTTACAAATTAAAGAAAGCTTTATATGGTTTGAAACAAGCTCCTAGAGCCTGGTATGATAGACTAAGATCTTACCTATTACAATCAAACTTTTAAATTGGTAAAGTAGACAATACTCTTTTTATTAAAAGAAACAAAAATGATATCCAATTAGTACAGATTTTTGTCGACGATTTCATTTTTGGATCAACAAATAATGAAATGAACAAAGAGTTTTCTAAAATAATGACAAAAGAGTTTGAGATGAGTCATATGGGTGAACTTACTTTCTTTTTAGGATTACAAATAAAATAATTAGATAGTGGTATTTTCGTTAGCAAGAAAAATATGCTAAGGATCTAGTTAGTAAGTTTGGTACGACCACGGCGATTGGAAAACCCACTCTTATTGCAACCAATGAAGCCTTAAATAAATAATACATGTCAAAAGATGTTGATCAAAAACTATACAGGGGAATGATTGGTTCGCTACTTTATAAAACTATGAGTAGGCTTGATATCTGTCTCTGTGCCGATACCAATCTCAACCTAAAGAAACCCATTTAAAAGCTATTAAACGTACCCTAAGATATGTTAAACACACTTTAGACTATGGCCTATTTTACCCTAAAAATGATTCATTTGATTTAGTCTCATATTATGATGCTGACTATGCTGGATGAAAATCAGACCGAAAAAGTACAAGCGGCACTTTTTAGGTCATTCTTTCGTTTCCTACTTTAGTAAAAAGCAAAACATTGTCTCGCTATTAACAACTGAAGCAGAATATATCTCTGCTGCTTTGGTTTTTCTCAAGTTATCTATATACAACAGACACTAAAGGATTTTGGATTAAATATTTCAAAATCACCAATCTATTGTGATAATACAAGTGAAATAAATTTATCTAAAATCCTACTCATCATGCCAGAACAAAACATATGTATATAAGACATCATTTTCTCAGAGATAATATAGGTAAAGAGATTATTTCTCTTGAATTTATTAGCACTGAGAATCAAATAGCTGATTTCTGACCAAACCCTTGAATCAATCAACCTATACTAAATTAAGAAGTAAACTAGGTATTTGTTCTATAATTGGGATATAGAATATAGATATAATAACATATATATTTAGATAAATAAAGAAAAAGAAAATGTCAAGGAGTCTTGTTAGATTGTTATTATATTAATGTTTTTATATTTTATGTGCTTGTATATATTTGTATTTATGTTTCATATATGTGTAATGTAATATCATATATAATAAAAATAGATTTATGTTTCGCTTATTACACTTCATTATTAGCATTTAGTTCCATAGTATTAGTTTAAAGGGGAGTTATGTAGTTTTAGCTTAGTTTCTGTTAATGACAAAGGGAGAGAATTATAAAATAGGTTAGATAGGCTTAGATAAAGGGGGGATTAGTAGATTAATGGGGAGAGTTAGTAGATTAAGGAGGATTTGTTGGAATAAGGGGGAGTTGGAGTAAATTTTGTAAACAAAGGTTGTCATCATCAAAAAGGGTTAGTTCCTGAGATGATGGTTTTGATGACAACAACCATAGGACTTGTTATAAAATGTAAATACCAATATTCTTGTCTATATATATATATCTATGTATGTATATATGTATGTATATGCAGGATATATATATATGTACATATATACATATATATATATGCAGGTGTAGGATCTAGATTAACCCTAGAGGGGGGTGAATAGGGTTATAGCAAAATTTTCTCGATTTAAAACACAGAAATAAACTACAGAAATAAATATGCAGTAAAGTAAATCACACACAAAATTTACCCAGCTTCGACAACCCCTGCCTAATGCTGCATTCACAGATTTCTATTAGAATTAAACAGTATCACGCTTACAAACACTCTACTAGACTCGCAGACATTTGCTCCCGCTCACAAACACTCTACTAGACTCGCACACCCTGCTCGCAAACATTTGCTCCCGCTCACAAACACTCTACTAGACTCGCACACCCTGCTCCCGCCTATAGAGTTTCGTTTACTCGCAAACTTTGCTTCCCACCTATAGAGCTTCGCTTACTCGCAAACTCTGCTCCCGCCTACAATAGAACTTTGTAAACGCGCACACCCTGCTCACTGAACTAATTCTAACTAGAAAATCTGACACGACCTAATCCCTAGGTGGTGATTTACCAAGTTTTGTTTCTTAAAGTGAAAACAAAAACTTAAAACAGTTTAAAACAACTTAAAAGAAATAACCCTAATTTAAATTAAACTAAAGCCTTTTGTAATAAGGCCAGCCCACTCTTCATTAAACCCGATCACTTCTTTGTGAACAAAAATGGCGGTTGTTTTTTTTTTCTTCGTTCCTTCGATCTGAGATATTATGAGAGGCGACTTTGTTTCGATGCTCTTTAATCTTGACTATTGCTCGATCTTCGTTTCCCTGAAATTCACGGCTTCGCTTTCTCGTGGTACTGTGATTTAGGGTTTATGGATTTGGGGCTTCGATCCCTTGAGTGCTCTGCTTTGCGAATTAGGGCTGAGATGATTATCGGCTTGGCTTGGCTTCGCTTTGGTGAGTTTGATTTCGCTTCAGGTAAGATTTTTGGCTCTGTTCCTCTTCGATTTTCGTATTTGAACTCACACAATTATGCCGATGATGATTTGGGGCTTTTATAGGATTCATTACCCTTGAATTCCGTTCGTCTGATTGTTTCAAAATTATTGCTTTGGCCGTTCGATTTCACTTTGATGATTAAGATTTCACTGACTTTTTCATTTCTTTACCACCACGTCTCTGACTTGTTCAATAATGTATATTTGTTACTTGATGGTCACGGCGTTGATTTTTGATGGCATCGTGAATTTCTCTGTTGACTTGGCTTGATACTCGCGGCTTTGATTTTGACAACCACGGCTTTGAATTTTTGTGATGTCTGACTATGCCGTGATTTTTGCTATCCACGGCTTTGACATTTACATTGTTCATCCCTCTGCTGGCTTGATTCTGATCACTTTGATTTCATGAATTTTTGTTCACTAATTGCAGCATGTTCGTTGTGGCATTGCATTGTCGTGCATTTGTTTTCAGTTTTATTCATTGGTCATTATTTCTTTGCTACTGCATACTTGTTGTGCATTGGTTCTCTGTAGTTGGTGATTTGCACTTGCACACTGTCTTTACTGTGGTTCACTGCATCACTGTACCCTGTATCTTTGAATCTTGATTCTGGTCAACACTTGTATTTGTTCGAGTCATTTGTTTTTCATCGTCTTCACATGTCCATGCTTCATGTATACTTCTTATTGTTATTTGATTGCCGAGTTGTTTGCATTCACTTCATTCATTTGTATCAGTTCTCGATTCTGACTTCTGTATATTTGGACTTGTTGTAGTTGAATTTTGTGATGTTGCCTCTGGTTGGTGTTGTTACTGCATTCATGACCACTGTCTTGCATGTTTTTGATAAAGTGTGACTAATGCTGCACTTGGTCTTTGTTCTGTTGCTTTGAATGAATTGGTGCTTTGTTGTAGTTTGTAGCTTGCCATTTACTTTGGTTCTTCGCTTGTGCATATTGTATTCGATACTGTAGCATTGTTCCATGTATACTTTAAGTTCTTGCAGTTGGTTTATTGATGCATTTGCATGTTGTTTCATTTGTCTGCACTTGATCATTCTTGAGCTCAAGTTGCTCCATTATGACCTGAACTCGACATTGCCTTACTGATCGACTTTCTGTTGACATATAGTCTCTGGCCATGTTTGAACATGGTTGTGGTCAATTGCTTTGTCTATTCATTTGCCTTGAGTTGAACCTATCTTGGGTTTGACCTTGTTTTTGATTTCTGTGCATTTGTTTGATTTTTGCACACGAGTTGGCGAGGCAGTGCACACGTATACGAATGTACATGTGTGTACTGCAGCCACTTATAATTGCATGTCCCTGATAAAAATACTGATATGCACAGATATTGCACAGTCAAAAATGATGACGAACAACCCAAATAACTGAGGCAAACAATGTTTTCAAAATCATCGTTTCTTTCAAATTTCAAAAATATTTCTCTTTCAATTTTACTGCGTTTGAGAATATTTTTACAGATTACTCAGATGCTGGATTCAAACTAGAATGCAGTTGAAGACAAAATACGAGTGTGAGTGATATGTAGTGAGGTTATCAATGTAAAAATATTTGTGATGTAATCGTGATGTAATCAGAAATGTATATGTATAGTGAGAGCATGAATTTGTACTATTCAAGATTGTAATAAATATTTATTTGAATAAAATATCTGTTTGAATTCAAATTCTGTGTAATTTATTTTATTCAACAAATATTTATTTAAACTGTGAAAAATAGAATAGTATATTAACAAATACATTTAAACGAATGTATATATGTTTATTATCATCAAACAAAAATCATATAAGCGCAAAGCGCATATTCAACAATCTCCCCCTTTTAATGATAACAAACATATATTTAAGATTTTGAATGTATTAAATGTATTTGATCGTTCAATTTGCTCCCCCTATTTAAATGCTCCTCTCTACATAATACTCCCCCTACATATATGCATACAAATAGAAATATATAAATGATCCTATATGCAAAGTGAAAATTATTTGACCTTTGCTTGATTCTATTTGACAAAATCTTAACTTTTCTCTCCCCCTTTTGTTATCAGCAAAAGAATAACAGTGTTGTAAAAATAGGGATGAAGTGATAGACATGAATCAAACATTTAACTCAATTGAATATAAATATTAAATTTCAATAAAACTCAAACAAAAATCATAATTACCCTTGTCAAGCGCATATTCCACTTTCAGAAGTGATGGGGATAAAATCATCAAAAATCATACAATTCTGTCTATTTGTGGTATATTTATTTCAGGAAATTTGAATATCTACTAACCATGCATAACCGTTAGGACTTTTAAATGAGATTAGTAGTATTCACAATTTTTATTTAAAAAATGAAATCAAGTATCTTCTAACCACGCATGACCGTGAGGACTTTTAAATGGGATTAGAATCAACTTGTCTATTTGAATCAATTAATTTTGATATGCGTTCCATACATGCATAACCGTGAGGACTTTTAAATGAGCATGGAAGCACATAATCAAAAATCCAAGTAATTCACCCATGCATAACCGTGAGGACTTTTAAATGAGAGTGAATACTTTGGATATTTATTTTTATTGCTAAATATAATAAGTTGAAGCACAAATAATTTCCTTCACAGATTTAAAGATATTGAAGAACAAATGATTTCCTTTGTAAACTACCACAAATTTACATTCTAAATATGATCTTGATGAGTGGTGGTCGATAGAAAGATGATAGAAATAGAAATGGTCATGGAATTTTTACCCAACAAAAGTTTTTATAACTCTTGTTATGAAAATTCTAAAGAAATTTTCTAATTATACTTTCTCGAGTTATAATATATGATAAATATCAACACTCATCTCTTTTTCAATCACTATTCATCTTTTCGATAATCAAAGGGAGTCAGATTAGTCAAAATTTGTCATTTAAAATCAAATTCAAAAATTATAAAATCAATTTTTCAAAAATGATTAATCTGTAAATATGGTCAAACATGATTTTCTCGAGGGGGTTTTATAAGAAAATTTTCTGCTATTTGAAAATTATTTCAAATGAAAAAATATGCAGATATTTTCTTTGAAAAGACGATGCAGCAAATGAATGTTTCAAAAATTAATCACGTTCCACTAGTAATTTTTCTATCAACTATATTACCAGTGTAATCTGCATCTGAATTTAAATTTCACTCAATATTCACTCGTTGAACCATGAAGTGTGCACCAAAAATTTCAAACTTAACATCATCCTTTTGAATTTAAATTGAAGCCGTGTTAACACTCAAACACATATCATGGTGTTAATTTCAGAAACCATAGGATAAACAATTATATTCATGAGTAATCAACAGTCAATCAACATCATAATTATTTCAAAACCAATTTCTTGAAGTTTCAACAATTTCATAAAGTTTCAACAATCTCAAAAAAAAATCCTTTTTAACAGCTTTCACATGAAATTTGAAATCGTGTAAATTTACAAGCAGTGACCAAAATATATCTACGTGTATCATGAGTAATCAAATACCATCATTTGACCGAACAAATTTATATGGATCGGTTCAAAGTTGAAAATCTGATTGGTCATCAATTAAGCACAAAACAATGTCATAAATAAGAACAAGTCAAAAAATCATATCAATTAAGTCCGAATCAGTCAACCATCATAATTACTCCAAGTAATTCTATTTAAAGATGGTTGGTCAATATTTTGAAAAAAATCATAGCATCAAAATCATCATCTTTTGTACATCTCAATATTGGCTGATTTTAATTTAGAGTATGGTGCAGATAATCACATTCAATATATCGTTAAAAATAATTTTACCTGTTCTACCTTTACGATAATTTTTTCGTGATTGCCCATTGTCATTCTATCACCTTTATACTAGGCTAAGGAACTTTGCTTTGTCGCCCGTTGTGTTTCTGGAACAGCCAAAATCCAGAGAACACTGTTGTTGTTCCTTAGCCTGCCACCACACCTACACGATAACAGATTTATGTGACCTATTTGTTTTTATAGGTCCATGATTGTTAGTGGCAGAATATGAAACATATGTTTGTGGAGACCCAAAACTATTTATATATGTTCCTTTTGGCACCCAAATTTGTTTGACTTTCAAAGATTTTATATTTGTGCCTTTTGGAACCCAAATTGGTATTGTTTTCACGTGTTTGGGTCTATACCAACAATTATTTCGATTATGTCCAAATTTTCTACAAAACGTGCACATTAAATTGACTTGATTAAATTTTGTGTTCCTTTGACTATGATTTTCAACATGATTTCCAATTATTTCAGATCGAGCAAAAACACTTTTACTTTTTGCATTATCATCATTTTGTGATTTCCCAAAACCTAGTCCTTTTCTATTGTTAGCAAAAATTTGATTTCCCAATAACATTTTGAAAGATTTTTCTCCTTTTGAAAAGTTATTCAGGGATTTCTCAAGATTTTGGACTCTGGTTTTTAATGTTGAGTTTTCAGTGACAAGTGAGGTGCATCGATTTATAAAATCCTTTTTCCTAGTGTCGATTGTTTCCTTAAGATTCAAGTTTTCTTTTTCAAGGCTCTCAAAGTTATTCCTAATTTTTGATAGTTCCGAATCTAAAATTTTACATTGGTTACATTCTAGGTTTTGAATATTTTCAAGTTCAGTTTCTAACCTAGAATTTTCATGGGGGGGTTTCCTCCTTTCAGATTTCAGTTTTTCAATTTTAGAGTCAAGCGTATCAACTACTTTAGTAAGATCAGAACACATAAAAACAAGTTCTTTATAAGAAAACTCACCTGTCTCACTAGATTCCTTGGAGGTTGCTTCTGAATTTGAGCATGTCATAAGACACAAGTTAGCCTCCTCTGAGCTGCTATCCGAAGCTTCCTCTCCTTCTTCATCATCCCAAGTCGCTGCAAAGGACTTCTTCTTCTTTTTCTTTCCTTTGTTGTCTTTGAGAAGCGGGCATTTTGGTTTGATGTGGCCAGGCTTGTTGCAGTTATAACACGTCAGTTCATTATCGGAATTTTCGGAATCTTTTGACCTATTGCCCTTTGTTTTCTTCTTGCATGGCTTGAATTTAGACCATCTTCTAAGATTTTTGACAGCCATTGCAAGCTCTTCAATTGGATCTTCTTCATCGCTTTCTTCTTTGCTCTTTAAGGCAATCGTCTTCTTCTTTGGTTCGGAGTTGTTGCGTTCTTCCTTTGCTTTTAACTCAAGCTCATATGTCATCAAGTTGCCAATCAACTCCTCCATGCTTAGCTTACTCAGATCTTTCAATTCTTGTATTGCTGTGACTTTTGCCTCAAAGTTCATTGGTAAAACTCGTAGTATCTTCCTCACAAGCTCTACCTCAGTGAATACCTTCCCAAGTGCTCTAGCGTTGTATACCAAGGTTGAAAAACGTCCAAACATGTCTTTTATGCTCTCGCCTTTGTCCATCACAAAGTTTTCGTATTCGTTGCTGAATAGGGCTAGACGAGACTCCTTGACTTGAGAAGTTCCTTCGTGTGTCACCTCCAAAGTGTGCCAAATTTCCTGTGCTGTTGTACAATGAGAAATTCTATTAAATTCATTTTTATCAAGAGCACATATCAAAGCATTCATGGCTTTAGCATTTGTCGTTTTCAGTTTCTTATCGTTAGCATCCCACCTATCCTTAGGTTTAGGAATCTCAGTATCACCAACGATTATAGTGGGAGGTTTATAGCCAGTTTCAATAATATCCCAAACATCAAAATCAACAGAACTAAGATAGATACCCATCCTAACTTTCCAATAAGCATAATCGTTCCCGTTAAACATGGGTGGCCTAGCAATAGATTGCCCCTCAGAAAAAGCATTATTTTGTAGACTCATGACTCTAGAGTTAAATAAAAATTAAATATATCGGGCTCTGATACCACTTGTAGGATCTAGATTAACCCTAGAGGGGGGGTGAATAGGGTTATAGCAAAATTTTCTCGATTTAAAACACAGAAATAAACTACAGAAATAAATATGCAGTAAAGTAAATCACACACAAAATTTACCCAGCTTCGGCAACCCCTGCCTACTGCTGCATTCACAGATTTCTATTAGAATTAAACAGTATCACGCTTACAAACACTCTACTAGACTCGCAGACATTTGCTCCCGCTCACAAACACTCTACTAGACTCGCACACCCTGCTCGCAAACATTTGCTCCCGCTCACAAACACTCTACTAGACTCGCACACCCTGCTCCCGCCTATAGAGTTTCGTTTACTCGCAAACTTTGCTTCCCGCCTATAGAGCTTCGCTTACTCGCAAACTCTGCTCCCGCCTACAATAGAACTTTGTAAACGCGCACACCCTGCTCACTGAACTAATTCTAACTAGAAAATCTGACACGACGTAATCCCTAGGTGGTGATTTACCAAGTTTTGTTTCGTAAAGTGAAAACAAAAACTTAAAACAGTTTAAAACAACTTAAAACAAATAACCCTAATTTAAATTAAACTAAAGCCTTTTGTAATAAGGCCAGCCCACTCTTCATTAAACCCGATCACTTCTTTGTGCACAAAAATGGCGGCTGTTTTTTTTTCTTCGTTCCTTCGATCTGAGATATTATGAGAGGCGACTTTGTTTCGATGCTCTTTAATCTTGACTATTGCTCGATCTTCGTTTCCCTGAAATTCACGGCTTCGCTTTCTCGTGGTACTGTGATTTAGGGTTTATGGATTTGGGGCTTCGATCCCTTGAGTGCTCTGCTTTGCGAATTAGGGTTGAGATGATTATCGGCTTGGCTTGGCTTCGCTTTGGTGAGTTCGATTTCGCTTCAGGTAAGATTTTTGGCTCTGTTCCTCTTCGATTTTCGTATTTGAACTCACACAATTATGCCGATGATGATTTGGGGCTTTTATAGGATTCATTACCCTTGAATTCCGTTCGTCTGATTGTTTCAAAATTATTGCTTTGGCAGTTCGATTTCACTTTGATGATTAAGATTTCACTGACTTTTTCATTTCTTTACCACCACGCTCTGACTTGTTCAATAATGTATATTTGTTACTTGATGGTCACGGCGTTGATTTTTGATGGCATCGTGAATTTCTCTGTTGACTTGGCTTGATACTCGCGGCTTTGATTTTGACAACCACGGCTTTGAATTTTTGTGATGTCTGACTATGCCGTGATTTTTGCTATCCACGGCTTTGACATTTACATTGTTCATCCCTCTACTGGCTTGATTCTGATCACTTTGATTTCATGAATTTTTGTTCACTAATTGCAGCATGTTCGCTGTGGCATTGCATTGTCATGCATTTGTTTTCAGTTTTATTCATTGGTCATTATTTCTTTGCTACTGCATACTTGTTGTGCATTGGTTCTCTGTAGTTGGTGATTTGCACTTGCATACTGTCTTTACTGTGGTTCACTGCATCACTGTACCCTATATCTTTGAATCTTGATTCTGGTCAACACTTGTATTTGTTCGAGTCATTTGTTTTTCATCGTCTCCACATGTCCATGCTTCATGTATACTTCTTACTGTTATTTGATTGCCGAGTTGTTTGCATTCACTTCATTCATTTGTATCAGTTCTCGATTCTGACTTCTGTATATTTGGACTTGTTGTAGTTGAATTTTGTGATGTTGCCTCTGGTTGGTGTTGTTACTGCATTCATGACCACTGTCTTGCATGTTTTTGATAAAGTGTGACTGATGCTGCACTTGGTCTTTGTTCTGTTGCTTTGAATGAATTGGTGCTTTGCTGTAGTTTGTAGCTTGCCACTTACTTTGGTTCTTCGCTTGTGCATATTGTATTCGATACTGTAGCATTGTTCCATGTATACTTTAAGTTCTTGCAGTTGGTTTATTGATGCATTTGCATGTTGTTTCATTTGTCTGCACTTGATCATTCTTGAGCTCAAGTTGCTCCATTATGACCTGAACTCGACATTGCCTTACTGATCGACTTTCTATTGACATATAGTCTCTGGCCATGTTTGAACATGATTGTGGTCAATTGCTTTGTCTATTCATTTGCCTTGAGTTGAACGTATCTTGGGTTTGACCTTGTTTTTGATTTCTGTGCATTTGTTTGATTTTTGCACACGAGTTGGCGAGGCAGTGCACACGTATACGAATGTACACGTGTGTACTGCAGCCACTTATAATTGCATGTCCCTGATAAAAATACTGATATGCACAGATATTGCATAGTCAAAAATGATGACGAACAACCCAAATAACTGAGGCAAACAATGTTTTCAAAATCATCGTTTCTTTCAAATTTCAAAAATATTTCTCTTTCAATTTTACTGCGTTTGAGAATATTTTTGCAGATTACTCAGATGCTGGATTCAAACTAGAATGCAGTTGAAGACAAAATACGAGTGTGAGTGATATGTAGTGAGGTTATCAATGTAAAAATATTTGTGATGTAATCGTGATGTAATCAGAAATGTATATGTATAGTGGGAGCATGAATTTGTACTATTCAAGATTGTAATAAATATTTATTTGAATAAAATATCTGTTTGAATTCAAATTCTGTGTAATTTATTTTATTCAACAAATATTTATTTAAACTGTGAAAAATAGAATAGCATATTAACAAATACATTTAAACGAATGTATATATGTTTATTATCATCAAACAAAAATCATATAAGCGCAAAGCGCATATTCAACAGCAGGTACTGAGAATGAGGATTGTACGGTATATAGGTTTAAGACTGACGAATTGAATATTGAAGAAATCAAGACTGAAGACTCGTGAGTATCAAGATTATCAAGAGTTCAATACTTCAAGATATCAAGATAAGTAATCTAATGGCCCGAAGATTTTCGACCTTAAAAATCGACATTAATACTTTAACTGTATAGATAGCCGAGCAATCGAGTGCCGGAAATACTAGGCTGTTAGGGTTAAGAAAAAAAGAGGTAGAATAAGAAACAGAAATAATGGCACAGAATCTCACAATCACAGCGGAACAAAATATAATACAAAATAACAGCATTTATACAAGGAAAAGTTGTAACTGTCTATATACATACAAGATATCCGAGTACAACAAATCTAGAGAGTTATAATAACTTGTCCCTAAATACTGCCGATACAATCTATGATACACAGCGGAATATAATCAATATGTCACTGCCATCCAGCTCATCTCCGGACTCCCAAAGCGTCCTAACCTAAAAATATGTAATACTCGGTCTGACCTGAGCATTACAATAAAGTAACACCCGAGTCAGGCTGGAAACCAGCGTGAGTTAACCAACTTAATTGAAATACTTAAGTTATAAAACTTCTTTGGAACCAAGGTAACTCGTACAACACTACGAGTTTTTATCTTGTCATAGCCAACACTTGTTACAAAATTCCATTGATATTTAAAATAATACCTAAGTACAGTTACTTATTTAAAATAGTCATATTTACTTAATTTATTCAACTACAACCCATTAGACTCTATAATAAAACCCATAAAGGTTAGTAGTGATTTCAATATCGAAGTGGTCCCGGATATCGCTAATATCCGATCCGGATCCACGTAATAAATTTAAAGGAAGTAAATTGTTTAAAATAAATAATTTATCACTTAGGACGACAATATTCAATTATAGAAATTTATTACAAACGTTTATTTCAAATAAAACATGTCATCATTTTAACCAACTATTAAATTTGTCTGAACACTTGATGGCACAAGTAAGAATAATTGAAATAAAATGTCCAATGGAGTTAACCCAGATATGGATCATTAACCCAATTAATGATCTATAACCACATCAAACCATTTCACATCAGAATTTATTAACTTTAACCAACTGAAATCCATTTATACCTTAATTACAATTTTAAAGAAATTATATAACAATTTATTTCTGGTTAAAATTTTACACCCTATTTCATATCTAACTTCATAAGTTTTAAGTCAACTAACAGCATAATCAATTTCCCAAAATATCATTAACTTTAATTTACGGTTTTAAACTAGCTTTTTAGTTAGAAAAAATATAAACTATCTAATAAATGCATATATACAAATTTCCATTTCCTCCTTCCTTTTTCTTTTCTTTCTCTTTCTTTTATTTATTCTTATCCCTTTTATTTTTTCTTTCCTTAATTCCCCTTTTCTTTACCTTTACTTTCTTTTTTTCATTTCCTTTTCTTTTACTTTTACTTTCTTTCTTCTTTTCTTTCCCATTTCCTTTTACACTTTCTTTTACCCTATCTTTTCTTTTCTTATTTTCTAGTATTTCCTTTCCTTCTTTTATAACAGCCCAAAACTCGGCCCATGATTTTTCTTCCCCTTCTCCTTTCTTTTCCTTCATTGCCATTTCTACTCTCTTATTATCCCATTTACATGCATCTCCATGCACGTGCATGCACCGCCGACTACCCACAACTTGACGCCGACACCTACTCAGATCACCTTTAACTGGCCTACTAAGACCACGTGCAAAACAATATGAAACAACAGCAGCTCCCAAAAACGATTGCCTGCTCCTAAACTCGAACCACCTATCAATGTAACTCCTCCTCGCCTCACCACCACCCACGACCAATCAACGTCAAACTCCACCAAAAGGCTCTGCACATCCTTCTCTTCCTTTTTCCTCAAGTGTGCAACCCTCCATCAGTCCATTTCCCTCGCATTTTCCACACGACCGGGCCCATCAAAGCACCCACCTTAAACCCTACCTCTACCTCGTCTAGACACCTCACTTCGCGAGCAAGTGCCACACCATTTTTCCCCTATGCAGCATTGACCCAAGCTCCTCCAAGCCTACCAGCCTGCCTTGGAAACCATTACGATGTTGGAATTCGGATTTTCATCCAATTCCGTTCATCCCAAAATTTATACTCCCATACGCATCTAAAAATATCCACACGACCACCTAAAATCACTATTTTCAATAACAAATACACTTATGTAATCAAAAGGTTAAATTGTGACATTCGATTTTTAGTTATTTGTTAAGTAGTTTACTGAAATTTGGATTTTTCTACCTTTATGCTTATCGATAATTAATGAACTAATTTTTAAAACAGGCTATACTCGAAAATGAGAAACTTTCTTTTTGGAATCAAAGTTTAAAATTAAGTGACTGTTGGGATGTGGATTTTTTTTATAGTTTGGAAACTATACTGTTTTACACATAGAGCAACTTTTTAAGGAAAATGTTGTGTTTCTTTGATGAGCCAGTGGAACTTTCAAGTCCAAACACATATACATACCCATATATCCCAGGTCAATGATACATTTCGAAGAACAGTTGTAAGTAGGTGTACATTAATCAATTTTGAGTTTGCCAAGTGTTATACTCATAGTTAAAGATGATGAGCTGCTGCTATGCTTTAAGTCTACTTCCAAGCTTCTATCTTGCTCCCATGGCAGCTCTTTGTTTTCTTTATATTTTTTTAGAGATGTTTACGAACTGGAATGTTATGGCTAGAATGGTATACTTGCAAATAACATTGTTTGCACCAAAATTGGTCACGAACACTAAATTGTGGATGAAAGCACCCGTTTACAATCACAGATCACAAATACTAAGTATATAGAGAATTAAAAATGAAGAACACTCAGAAAATTAAGAAGAAAGCAGTAAAGAATAGAGTTTATAGTGGTTTGGCAATCCGGCCTACGTCCACTTTGAATTTGATGATTTTATTGATGTATATTTGCTGGTTATGACAAGTTACAACTGATTACAATAGAAAATTCGAGTACAATGATGAATCCGGCAGACTCTGCACGTAGAAGAACCAAAATTCCTTTCTCTATAGGCCTTGGGGCTTTATTTATAGGAATGGAGGCTGATATCTCGCTCAGATCTCGGAAGACTTCTTCTGGCACGTGAGTGGGCCCACGCGATCGATCCCATGAAGTTTTGGCTCGATCCGTGATCGATACGAACGTAATTCGTATCGATCAAGATTTTTTCCAATGGAGTAGAAATTTGGCATGAACATTCCTTAGCTTATACGTAAGATCCAGTGAAAATTTCATAGCATTTGGACTTGTAGATTGTGTGATACGATCGATGCAAGTTCGTGTTTTTCGAAGGATGTCTCCTTCGTATCGATCGCTGTTGCACTATTCATACTCGATCGATGTTGCACAGTTCGTACTAGATCATTATTGCACTGTTCGTACTCGATTGATGTTGCACTGTTCCTACTCGATCGATGTTCACTGTCCATACTCGATCGATGTTGCACTGTTCGTACACGATCGATGTTGCACTGTTCGTACCCGATCGATGTTGCACTGTTCATACCCGATCGATGTTACGCAGTTCGTACTCGATCGATGTTGCATAGTTCGTACTCAACCGATGTTGCACTGTTCGTACTCGATTGATGTTGCACTGTTCGTATCGATCGATGATGCTCAGTTCGTACTCGATCGATGTTGCGTTGTTCGTATCGATCGATGTTGCACAGTTCATACTCGATCGATGTTGCACTTTTCGTACTCGATCGATTTTGCATAGTTCGTACTCGATCGATGTTGCACTGGTCGTACTCGATCGATGTTGCACAGTTCGTATTCGACCGATGTTGCACTGTTCGTACTCGATCGATGTTGCATTGTTTCGTATCAATCGATGTTGCACAGTTCGTACTCGATCGATGTTGCAATGTTCGTATCGATCGATGTTTCACTGTTCGTACTCGATCGATATTGCATTGTTCGTATCGATCGATATTGCACAGTTTGTACTCGATCGATGTTGCACTGTTCGTACTCGATCGATGTTGCACTGTTCATACTCAATCGATGTTGCACTATTTGTACTCGATCGATGTTGCACATTTCATACTCGATCGATATTGCATTGTTCGTATCAACCGATGTTGCACAGTTCGTACTCGATCGATGTTGCACAGTTCGTACTTGATCGATGTTGCACCGTTCATACTCGATCGATGTTGCACCGTTCGTACTCAATCGATGTTGCACTATTCGTACTCTATCGATGTTGCACAATTCGTCCTCGATCGATGTGGCATAGTTCGTACTCGATCGATGTTGCACAGTTCATACTCGATCGATGTTGCACAGTTCCTACTCGATCGATGTTGCACTATTCGTACTCGATCGATGTTGCACTGTTCATATCGATCGATGTTGCATTGTTCCTACTCGATCGATGTTGCACAGTTTGTACTCGATCGATGTTGCACTTTTCGTACTCAGTCGATGTTGCACTGTTTGTATCGATCGATGTTGCACTGTTCATACTCGATTGATGTTGTGCAGTTCGTACTCGATCGATGTTGCACTGTTCGTACTTAATCGATGTTGCACTGTTAGTATCGATTGATGTTACACCGTTCGTATTGATCACTACTACGTTGATGGATACGAACAGTGGAGGCTTGATGGATACGGATAGTGGAGGCTTGATGGATACGAACAGTGAGGGATTGATGGATACAAACAGTGGAGGCTTGATGGATACGAACAGTGTGACCAGGAAATTTCGATTCCGAAAATTCCAGATAGTTAGGGATAGAAGAAAAAGAAGAAACAGAAACACCAACATCTCACATTTGCAGCTGATAAAATATAATAACAAATAATAACAGTTATACAAAGGAAAACTGTACTTATCAAATTACACTTTAATATATCAGAGTTACACATATACTCAAACATTGGACAGATATAATCATGTCCCAAATAACTACAATATATCACAGCGGAAAACACTTCATATGTTTCTGCCATCCAGCTCGCCTCCTGAGCTCCAGAATGTCCTTACCTGAAAAAGCTATAATACTCGATCTGACCCGAGCATTACATCAAAGTAACACTCGGGTTAGGCTAGAAACTAGCGTGAGTAAACCCATCTAACAAGGAATACAAAAGCATAAAGCTTATATAAAACCCGGGGTAACACTTATTAATCTACAAATTCACAACTTATTAAAGACATCACTTATTTCACACATCAATTTCTAAGTACCAAAACTTAGATTAATTGGTCAAATTAGCTTAAATCATTCCATTTCAACCTATTGATTTCCCATACCAATTTATAAAGAATCGTAATTGATTACAAATCGAAGTGGTTTCGGGTACTTACCGGTACCTGACCCCGGTCTCTTCGAATCCAATTTCATCTTAAAAACCAAGTTATTCAAGTGAAATTCGATACAAACTTTAAATACAGGATGTCACTTACACAACAATTCGCCTCGATAGATAACCACATTTTCTTTGTTCAACCCAATCATATAACAAAACATTTCATATCATAAATATCAAATAATTCCAAGGCATTCAATATCATTCAATCATCCATAAACAAGATTAATTAGTCACACCATACCAATTAATTTAAATAAATTTAGATTAATTACTTTAATCACCTTAAATCATGTTTACTTGATATTAATTAATTACAAACCATTAATTAATCATCCTTTAATTATCCTCTTTAATCACATTAAGTAATTATCCTTTGATTAATAACACAAATCAATTAACCTTCACTCATTCACATTAATTACATTTTGGTATCCCATTGGTTAATTAACCTATATTAATTGAGTGGTGATAATAATACAACCAAATTGAAATTGAATAAAGATAAGTTTGAAATCCTTAAATTACCACATAGATAAATTAGCCTTAACCATTCACATTAATTAACTTTTAATTAATCTCCTTAATTAATTAATCCATTAATTAATGATCCTCTAATCACTTCCCTGAATTAATTATCCTTTTAATTAATTTTACTTGACAGAAATCTTAAATCAATTATCCTTAATTAATCATATTCAGTGATTAATTATACTTAATTAATCATATTCATTGATTAATTATCCTTAATTAACTTCAAGATAATCAATTATTTTAATTAACTTCTTAATCAATATCAAATTTCATTTAGAAATCACATAGAAATATAATAAAATAATTAACTTATTACACAATTAATTTAAACCAAACAATTTATATTCGAAATATTTGACTTGTAATTTTATATTTGAAACTTGTTTAAATATTTAACCCTGAAACCTCGTTAACATTTCTATACTTTGAAAACCATTATCCTTTGCTTTTAAACTTATAAAATCATCTACTAACAACTATACTTAAAAACTTCGGTTCAGACCCATGCATATCCCATCTTCTACCCGAGGCATACAATTCTAATTCTACTCGTTCAGAATTCGAGGTCGACCCCAAGAAAAACACTATTTTTTTCCGAAGCCATCCTTCTTCTCCTTCTTTTATTACCTTAATCCTCTTCTTCACCATACACTCGTGCACACACATCGGAATCTGTGCACGTGTCCCGATGACCAACGATTGTCGCCCTACCCCTGAGCATCCATAACCATCGCCTAGCACCTCCATGTCCCGATGACCCACTAAAAACACCACGCTCGAACCCAGATCGAAATCTGGAACTAAGACCCAAACAACAATCAGAGTCGAACCACAATTCCTGCCTTCTACACCACCTCGCACCTCCAGCCTTCACCAAACATTGCCTAAAACACCGCTACAACCTACCCTGTCATTTCCCTTTGTTGCGCACCGCTCTATCGTCGTCCATCCTCTGTCTTACCCTCAAATTTAACCCAAATGAAACACGCGACCAAAACCCTAAAATCATCTCATTCCGATGATCTACACATCAAAAAAATCAAATACCATTTTTCTCATGGTCTACGACCATCTAACTAGCTTCAAGAAAGACCGACCACGATCCCCCCTCCCACCGTTTGTCAGAATTTGACCAACAACCGATATGCGTTCAACCTAGAAATTCTTAACAACCATTAACTTAAAAATCTCAATATTAATATCAAAATTCGTCATTTTCAATAACGAGTTTGATTATATAACCAAAGCATGAAAATTCAACAATCAAATTTCTGGCATTGGTTAATTCTTCACTAAATATTCAATTTTTGAAATATTTACAAAATAGTTTTACTCAAATCTATTTTTAAAAATGATGTTTCACATATTCAAACACTTTCTATTCAGAAATCATATCCATAAATAAAATGAAGATAGAGAATTGAATTTTTAAATTTAATTTGGTCTAAAAAAATATAAACAGAGGCTGGAATTTTCGTATATCCAAACATGCACAGTTTTCCTCATATTTATATACATATGAACATCTTAATTCATCCATGCAAAACTGTTTCACAACATTAAATCTACAATCTATCACATACATCATGATAAAGAAACAAGTTTTAAGCTTTTAAAGGAATATTTACTTACTTGTTAAGGAAACAGAGAAGTAGGCTTCAATTTTTGAAATCTGGAAATGATTTTAATCCAAACTTTATTGACTGCTGATCTTAAGCTCATCTGAGATGATCTGGTCTTCTTCAATTGAGTTGAACTTTTATTTGTTTGAGATAACCTGATATTTGATTATGATGATGATCAACTAGCTTCCAGGTTTGATTTTTTGATTCTTCTTTAGTTTTGCTTCAGGTTTTTTATAGTTTTTCAGAGACAAAGTTTTGAATTAAGAAAATGTCCTGGTTCTCAACATTTCATTATAAATCAATTTTAAAGAAAATATTGCCACATGTAATTATGCATGTTATCTATCTTACAATTGTTAAAGTGTATGTATACAAGACTTACAAATGTCCTAATACACTTTCATATTAATTTTCTTATGTTTGGTATTAATAAGTTAATGTCTTTATTAATAAATTTTAATGTCAAAAAGAATGTATATTAAAAGAAATAATCCTTTAGTTAAATCTTATTTAAATTTAAACAAAAATATATTTTAAATAAATAAGAAATTACCTTTGTTGTTAAGAAATATAAACTTTAAATTTCAAATATATATAACTTAAAAGAAAAATGATATTGCTTTCCAATTGTACACTTAAAAATAATTTATAAAACATAGAATTTTTAAATCGAATTTAGTTATAAAATGTTTACAATTGAATTTCAAATCCAAATTTTATTACTACAATATTTATTTAATAAGGCAATCATTCCTTATTTTGCTTTCAAATAGAAATTTATATTATCAGAATTTATTCATTTATATACATATCCAAATATATTCTAACTACCCAAGTTTTATTTGTTCAATCAAACAAAAATCAGCATTTTTATTAATTAACCCCGTTAATTATCAATTAACAGATACTCCAAAATCTGGGTTATCACATTCCTTGCCCTTTGAATCTTTTCGTCCTCGGCCAAACTATTAACATGCTTAAAATCAGATAAATTTTCTTTGATTATTTTTAAAACACTTTTAAAAATCTATATAATTTTACTAAAATTGTTTTTATAAAAATACTTTTATAGCTCGATGTCTCTACAAGTCCATCCTTGTTCTTACAGAAATTCGGTCATACGTTGATCAGGCGTAGAAATGAAAATCTATAAATACTTGGTAAACCCTTTTCCAACACCCAATGGAAATACTTGGAAAATAATTTTATTAAAAATATAGAAAACATTTTGAAAATAGGGAGAATATCTTTTGGCGAGAATGCTTTGGAAATCATCACCCCCATCCATGGTCGTTGTTAACCTGATGGTTACGTTGCCGTCCCGGCAAAATCCATAGATAAGTGTAGCCCTCCGTTCCACTCGATTATGCCATGGAACCCGCTGCAGATCGCAGTTACATCCAGGGTTACGTTGCCATCATAGCAAAAGTTCGTGTAACTGTAGGCATCAACGCCCTCGAATTTCGCTGCCAAAAAAATGAAACTTCTCCACTCCCACATAGGTCGCAGATTACATCAGTCAAGTCCCATTGTAGCCTTAAGCTCTCACGGCCACTCGACTTTCGCTATGTCTCGATAGGTCGCAGTCTACCGATGTAAAATCAAACATAGACTGTTGGCTCTCAGCAGCACACACGACTTTCGCTATATTACCATAGGTCGTAGTCTACCAATGTAAAATCAAACTTAGACTGTTGGTTCTCAGCGGCACACACGACTTTCGCTATGGTCTGCAGTAGATCACAGTGGTATCGAGTTATACTGTCGTCACAGCATAACCCAAATACCTCTGTAGGCATCAGTTCCCTCGACTTTCGCTACACACTACACATAATCCTCAAGAACTAGTTTGCCCGGACTCCTCACAGGATTAACTTTAGAACCCCCCCCCCTTAGGGTTCAAGGCAGTACCACCCTGTGGCACTTCTGAGAAGTTCATTTCAAAGGAGCGCATTTTTCTTCAAAGTCATTTTCGAAACACTTTATACTATACACATATAGTATCTTCCAAATCATACACCTAGTATGAATTTCATATAAATCTCCTTTCTCAAAATCGATTATCCCAAAATCAATAATTCTCAAACTAGGCTTTTCAAATTTCCAAAATTGATTTTTCCAAAAATCAAAAGCCTTTCCAAATCCATAGGTTCCAAAAACCTTTCCTCAAAATCATTCTCATAAGATCCTTCATATATATATATATATATGTGTGTGTGTGTGTGTGTGTGTGTGTGTGTGTGTAACTTTGAAAATATTTGTATCACTTCAAACTTGTATAAATTCCCCTTTTTTATATACTTTATATGCTTTTCAAAAACCCTTTTTTCCGGCAATAGATTCAACAAGGGGAGATTTATCTTATATAACAAAGATATATAACTTTTTTTATTCGAAATAAAATATTCAAATTTGATTACTCTATAAAGTCACTTACCATATTACTTACTTTTATAAAGTAAATTTCTACAATAGAAATCTTTATTTCATCATATATTTCACAAAATATACTTTTCATTTCAAAAACCATTTTTCAGTTCTTATCCACAAATTTTCAAATATCAATTTCATTCAAACCCGTATGATGTACTCATATCATCCGTATGTTATATCAGTCTGATCGCTCACTCGATCACACAATTTCAATCACGAACTAGTATCGTCCCCACTCCCCCGTATTCATAATGCGGACTCAGATCTGATTTCTTGATCAGAAACCGTCATCATCCATGCATAGCCATAACTATGATAGAGAATATCCAGAACCAATCAACAATCCATATCCGGGTTCGCCGTCGAAAATCGAGTAAAAAATCCCAACTCGGATCGATAAACTATTACGAAATTCTGTGCTAGAATCCGGATAAAATCACTATGAAAACAGAATAATATACGTACCTCCTACGTATTTATCTTTATTGGTTGTTAGCCAAATCAATCTTATTTTCTATTCACATTTCCTTTCATTCTATTCACTTATCCACAATTTCTTCAATCCCATATGGATTATTACTTTAATTATAAACAGTTTGACTTCTGTCTAGCTTAAATTTAGAAAATAGCTTGAAAATTTTAAAATAGATAAGTAGTTGAAAAAATAATTATTAGTTTGTAAAATAGTTAAGTAACTGTAAAATAGTTGGAAAATCGTTAAATAATTGCAAAATAGTTGTAAAATAGTAATTAGTTACAAAGTAGTTCAAAAACAATAAATAATTTATAAAACAATTGAAAAATTGTTAAATAGTTCCAAAAATAATAGTAAAATAAGTATAAGATAATTTGGCTTTAAAAAGAAAGGTTGTATATAGTAAATAGCTTGGAAAATAGATTTAAAACGGTTTATATTAAAATTATTTATTTTGAAAATAGTCCAGAGCCAAACTGTTCAATTTCCAATCTCCATTCCAATCAATTCAATTTAAATTTCCAATTCCATTCAAATTGACTCAATTCCAATTTAAATAACTTCAATTTCCATTGAAATTGATTTAACCCCAATTCAAATTGAATTAACCTCAATTTCTTTCCAAATTCAAATCAAATTCCATTTTAAATTTTAAAATTATTCAACTTTAATCACAATTCCAAATTATTCAAATCAATTTGGATTAATTTCAAATTGAACCAGCTTCAATTTCAAATTAGTTCAATTTCTATTTGAGTTAATCTTAATTTCAAATCAACTTCCTTTTTGAATTTGTACTCATTCAACTTCAATTTCATTTCAAATTAATCCAATTCAAATTTTCCATTTGAATTTTTAAACTTGTCCATCTTCAATCACAATTCCAATTAATTCAAATCAAATTCAATTTGAACTAATTCAATTCAAATTTCAAATTTAAACCATCTCGAATTATATAAATTCGAGTTAAATTTTTAAATGTTGATTTAATCCTTTAAATCAAATCAACTTATGTCTTTAAACCATTCAATTCTGAATTTAAATTCCATTTTTAACTTATTTCAAAGTTCAAATAATAATTCAAATCCTTTTTTAAATAACTAAATCTTTGGTTTCAATTTATCATCAAATTTCGATTTTGAAACCAAACCTTTGAAGTTCTATCTTAAACATTCAAATCTTAAGTCCAAAATGGTTCCGTTTTATCTTTGTTTCCTGGAGATTTGGCCAGGCAATTTAGTATTCGGCATACCAAGAAGCGTACGGCGCGAGGGAACATTCGGCATAAGATAGCGCTCGGCATCTAAGGAACGCTCGGCCTAAGGCATTGCTCGGCCAAAGGTAGCACTCGGCCAGAGGCTTTGTTCGGCCAAAATCATTGTTCGGCCAAAGGCCTCGTTCGGCCAAAGGCTTTGGTCGGCCAAGGGCCAAGTTCGGCCGAAGGCTTCGGTCAACCAAAAACGTTCGTTCGGCCAGAAGCCTCGTTCGGTCAAGATGGCGTTCAAACATCAAGCTCCTCGTTCGGCACCCAGACCGTTCGGCACTACGCCGTTTGGCATCAAGGAGCATCCGGTATCCATGAAGGCTCGGCATTCGCACTCGGCTTCCCGAGATGTTCGACAATCAAGGATGGTTCGGCATTCTCCTTAGCACCATCGGCTTCGATTATCGCTCGACCTACTCTTCCCACACAAGGAACGGCTCATTCGGCATAAAAAGGAGGTTTCGGCATTCAACTGTTCGGCCTGTTCGGTTCGGCACACAGAGCTTGTCCTATTTGGACCGATTTATTCAGCTACCAGGCCCACTAGGGAAGTCCAACCCACCTTCGCCTATAAATAGAGGTGCAGGGGCACAGAGAAAAGGATCAGATTCTAGAGAACACTGGGGAAACTCTGCCATTTTCAAGACTCATTCCAGACTTATTTCTTTTACCTTGCAATTGTATTCAAGTAACAAAAAATAGATTGTATCTATAATCAATAGTCAAGGAAATCAATTGAAATCAACTTCAAGGAGGATATAGGCAGTTACGTCGAACACTATAAATTTGGTGTTCTTACTTTCTGCATTTAAATTTATGTTCTCTTCTCTGCTTTAATTTGTTTTCTTCATTAATCTCTCTACACAACCTTTTTGAGGGTGTTAGTGACCAATTTTGGTGCTAACATTTTGGTGCTTTCACTGAGAGTTTGAATTCTCAGGCTATTAGGATCTACTTTGCAGCTACTGGATTGCATAAATCCCCCGAAGGAGATCCATAATCATTTATAAGGCATCTGTTGATTCTACTCAGAGATACAACCAACAACTCTACCATGGGAAGACCATGAACTAGATCAGCCTCTCAATATGCAGATGCCCACGAAACCGCTAGTGTGCAACAACTGGGAACTAGCAATCAGTAAGCGATTCGAGGCACAGGGCCCTCCAACCAAAACCAAGCAGAAGTTGTTTCCCGAGCAGAATTCAATGACTTGATAAAATAACTTAAGGAAAGTAGAAGGAAACTTGCTGAGCAAATGCAAGACAATGCTGACCTCATGACTCACCTTACTCAGCAGCAGCATCAGAATGCTGGAGGTAGCCCTGTCCCTTACTCTGAAGATGATAGTTCGACCTCTGCTAATGAACCTCCTAGGCGTAGATGTCGTAAGGATGAATATGCACATGCAGGTGCAACTGATCAATCTACTAGAAACCAAGACCCAAACCGGACGGGACATCAACCTGCACGGTCCCTTGGAACGGAACCCAACCTCCCGTCTTCTATACAAACCCCGAATTTGACGGCTATGGTCAGGCTGTTGATGAAAGAAAACCAAGGTCTAACTAATGAAGACTGGGGAGTGTCTAAGAGTCATACTCCCTTCACGGATACCATTCTACAGGCCGAATACCCAAGAAAGTTCAGCATACCCGCCATTCCATCCTACGAAGGGAAGACTGACCCCAGGCAGCATGTGATGAGGTACGGATGGATGATGGATTCTGCAAGAGCTAATGATGCAACCAAGTGTAGGTGTTTCCCAATCACCTTGTTCGGGATTGCCACCATGTGGTTCACTCGACTCCCACCATGATCTATATCCAGCTTCGACAAATTAGCAATGAAATTCGTAGAACAATTCAGGATACACACCACTCGTCCAAAGAACGTAGTCCTTATCAAGTGTAACACAAACTCCAGGAGATTCATTGAAAGCATACTTGCAAAGATTTCATGTTGCTGCTACCGAGGTGAGCAATCCTAACGACCACACGATTTTGATGGCAGTAATGCGTGGAGTGGATCCGAATTCTGAATTTGGAGATTGGTTGGCGGGGAAGCCCACAGCTACGCTGGAACGTTTTTATTCGAAAGCTCATCAGTTCATAAAAAGAAAGGAAGCTCGATGGACAAGGCGAGACAAGGCATCAGGGCCCGTTCAAGAGTCTATGAAAAGTAACGTCGTCGTGAAACAAACCGGAGATAATCCTGGAAAAACTCAAGTTAACATCCAGAACAAGCCCGAGCAATCTAAAGGATCCGAGGTGGAAATACCGGAAAGAAAAAAGAAACAGGGAAATGGAAATCAAGGATCCCAACATACAATGAATACACCCCGTTGAACGCATCTCTTGAAAACATCTATCTATCAACTTGCAACACTTTCCAATATAGAAAGCCGCGTCCAATGGAATCGAACAGAAGCGGACCGGGAAGTATTGGCGTTTTCACGAGTCTTATGGGCACAACACGGAGGATTGCAAACACCTTCATGATTCTAAAGAAAAGCTGATAAGACAGAAAAAGCTGCAGGAATTTGTCAAAGACTCACAGAATGGGAGGCAAGAAACATCGGACCCTGGACGCGGGCCAGCCCCACACCAACCGGAACAACCTACTCGGACTGTGGGTAGATTGGTTATTAACACGATTGCTAGCGGACCTCATCCTGCAGATAAGAATTGGCAGGAGATGGAGCGATATGCTAACTCCTTAAGACATGCAGAGTATGAGTGTTGTTCGAACGTGGAGGATGGGACGCCTGCAAAGCAGCAGCATGATGAATGAGGATATCGTATTCAGGAGCAGAGATGCGGATAAGGTAGAGGCTCCTACCATTGACCCAATGGTCATATCTGCGACCATCGGGCCGACATTCGTAAAGAGAATTCTAATTTATTGCGGAAGTTCCGTTAACATCATCTTCGGGAAGGAATACGACAAAATGAAGCTGGAGACCAAGGATTTGAAGCTATCCAAAGCCAGAATCCATGGCTTTAATAGCGCAGCGGCTGATGCAGTGGGATATGTGGAATTACCAGTTGAACTGGGACAAGGTGAACGCAGAAGGGTGTGAATCTTACCATTCATAGTACTGGACGTTGATTCCCCGTACAAAGTATTTCTGGGTCGTCCAGCCCTGGCGAAATTTAGGGCAGCTTTGGCCCCTTGGTGTTTGACGTTAAAATTTCCAATAGACAAAGGGGTTGGAGTGGTACACGGCGACCAGGCGACCGGTCGTGCATGCTATGTAGCTGAACTCAGGGAGGCACGGCGTAGAGAGAAAGGAAAGGCTACGGACCGCTCCATCCGCAGCCGAAATGCTGATGATTGACAAGTAGCGCCGAGCCCTGGCTCGGGCAACATTCTCGGATCTATAGGGACATAGATCCGAGAGACGATGATGGGGAACCCAGGGAAACCAATGCAGCACCGGCTGAACTCACAATTGACATTCTAGTTAGCCGGAGCGACCCATCACGAGTCCTTAAAATTGGGTCGCAACTCGACCCTTTGGCCGCTGAGAACCTTAATAATTTCCTCCGAGCGAATCTTGATGTTTTCACCTGGACACATTCTTATATGTGCGTGATTTCTCCTACGATCACAAGTCATATGTTGAACATAGACCTGAAACATGTACCTGTGAAACAAAAAAGGAGAGGCATGGACCCGGAGAGGTCCGCGGCTCTCATAGAGGAGGTGGACAAGCTCAAAGCCAACGGGTTCGTCCGCGACGCCCTCTACCCTGAATGGGTATCTAACCCGGTGCTAGTGAAGAAAGCGAATGGAAAATGGAGGACCTGTGTTGATTATTCTAATTTAAACAAAGCGTGCCCTAAAGATAGTTTCTCGTTGCCTAGGATTGACCAGCTGGGCGACTCAACTGCCGGACATGAGTTATTATCATTTATGGATGCGTATTCAAGATATAATCAAATCCAAATGCACCTCCCAGACCAAGAACACACTAGTTTTTTCACGAACATGGGATTGTATTGCTATGTAGTAATTCCATTTGGATTGAAGAACGCAGCAGCGACTTAGCAATGCCTGGTGAATCGAATGTTCAAAGATCAGATTGGTAAAACAATGGAAGTCTATGTGGATGACATGCTAGTGAAGTCACGACAGTCAAACGACCACATCCGAGACCTAGCAGAGATGTTTGACATACTCAGGCATTATGGAACGAAGATCAATCCGTTGAAGTGTTCATTCGACGTAGCATAAGGAAAGATTTTGGGGTTCATTGTGAATGCCTGGGGAATCGAGGCTAACCCAGAGAAGATCCAGGCTATCCGAGATATGCAAGTACCCAGAATCATAAAGCAGGTGCAAAGCCTGAATGGAAAAGTGGCTGCGCTAAGTCGATTCATATCCAGAGCGACAGACAAGTGTATTCCCTTCTTCGACATTAAAGAAAAGAATGAGAAACTTTGAATGGACATCCGACTATGAGGAAGCATTTCGGGCTCTGGTAAGGCACTTGGAAAGTCCCCTTGTACTGTCCAAGCCGATAGACCATGAAATGTTGTATGTATACTTGGCGGTATCCTAGCATGCTATCAGTACAACGTTGGTCCGCGAGGAAGACGGGATTCAAAATCCGATTTACTATGTCAGTAAATGCTTGACAGGGGCGGAAATAAATTATCCAAAGATTGAAAAACTAGCCTATTGCTTGGTGATCGCATCACGCAAGCTTCGCCCCTACTTTCAGGCACACTCAATCAGTGTCTACACTGACCAACCCCTATGGCAGGTGCTCCAACGACCAGAAACTTCCGGAAAGATGTTGAAATGGAATATTGAGTTGAGTCAGTTCGATATCGCCTATCTACCACGAAGGGCCATACAAGGACAAGCACTAGCCGACTTGATTGTTGAATTCACTGTGCTAGATGAACCGAGCAATCACAGAATCATACCCCCCATTCGATGGAAGATGTACACCGATGGGGCATCTAACGACCGTTGCTCGGGGACAGGTATAATCCTCGTAACTCCTGAAGACCGATCAATCTGCTATGCTTTGAAGCTCGAATTTGCAGCAACAAATAACGAAGCCGAATATGAAGCATTGATTGCTGGGTTGAGACTTGTTAACGAACTGGGAGTGAAGTCAATCGAAATTTTCTGTGACTCGCAGCTGGTAGTATATCAGGTGCGGGGAGACTATCAAGCGAAGGGACAGAGACTTGCTCCTTACCTTGCTCGGGTTCAAGAGCTGCTGGCGAATCTGGAATACTACGACATCTCGCATGTCCCGCGCGAACAAAATAGAGAAGCCGATTCGTTGGCAAAATTCGCAAGCACTGGCGATGCACAGCAAATGGGATTATTCCCTGTTGAGACCCTCCATGACCCGAGTATAGAGATGATAGAGATAGATCTCGTTTTAGAAGCCGAACCTGAGAAGGAATCATGGTTGACCCCGATCAGACATTACTTGCTACAAGGGGATTTACTTAAAAAGAGGAACGAAAGACACCAAGTCCTTCTTAAGGCTTTGCGTTATGTAATACATGATGGTATATTGTATCGGAGGGGATTCTTGACCCCCTTACTCCGGTGCGTGGCCCATGATGAGATAAAATGAGTATTAAAGGAAGTCCATAAGGGAGAGTGCGGTGACCACACTGGGGGGCAAACATTAGCAAAGAAAATCCTCCTTACCGATACTATTAGCCGACTGTCAATCGGGATGCTGCTGACTATGTAAGAAAATGTGACAAATGCCAGATATATGCAAAAATCCCAAGAGCTCCGCCAACGAAAATCACACAAATGGTTAGTCCCTGGCCATTTGCGATGTGGGGGATCGACCTGGTAGGCTCTTTTCCCTTAGCCAAAGGTGGAGAAAAATATGCAATAGTTGTAGTCGACTATTTTACCAAATGGGCAGAAGCAGAGCCTCTGGCCACGATAACCGCCAAGAAGGTTATTAATTTCGTCGTATGAAATATCATATGCCGTTTTGACCTTCCATGGACCATCGTCACGGACAATGGAACTCAATTTGAGAGCAAGGAGTTCAAAGAATTCTGCCAGAAATATGGCATTGAGAAGAAATTTGCAGCAGTTGCTCACCCAAAAGCGAATGGACACGTAGAAGTCGTAAACAAAATAATCAAGTCCATATTGAAAAAGCGTCTGGATAAGGCTAGGGGCAGGTGGGTGGATGAACTTCCAACAGCACTTTGGGCCTACAGAATCACCCACAAAACCACGACTGGCCACACTCCATTCGCATTGGCATATGGCATGGAAGCTATCATACCCGTGGAACTTGAGGTCCCGTCACATCGGGTAACTTATTATGACCCCGAGTCGAACCAGAATCTCTTATTGGAATCATTGGACTTTATTGATGAAAAATGCAAAGAAGATGATTTGAGAGCGGCCTCATACAGGCATCGAGTCACTAGATATTATAACGAAAAATTCCAACCGAGAATCTTTGACATGGGAGATCTCGTTTTGAAACGAGTTTTTCCAGTCCCATCTCATATGTATCCCGCATGGGAAGGTCCGTACATCATCGAATGGAGGCTTGGAGAAGGAACTTTCAAGCTAACGACCGTCGATGGTGCGATACTCCCCCGAGCATGGAACAGCGAGCACTTGCTACGTTATTACACTTAGTCTATTTCCTTCATGCAGTAGTTGCATTAATTTCCAATACGTTTTCATTTCCAGTTCTTGGCATGTGATGAGACAATTTAGCTTGCTTTCATTAATAAAGGCTTGAAGCTATCTTTTTCATGAATGATTAATGTTTCTGCATAAGATAGTCCTGTGGCCAGCAATTAAAATTATATTATTCTGGCTGGCGTACGAACGCTCTAAACAACTCAAAATCCCCAAGTCCTCGGAGTGCGGACTGGAGTACTCTAAGTCCCCGGAGTGTGGACTCGAGTATAAATGACTCAAAATCTCCAAGTCCCCGGAATGCGGACTAGAGTACTATAAGTCCCTGGAGTGCGGACTCGAGTATAAACCACTCAAAATCTCCAACTCCCCGGAGTGCGGACTGGAGTACTCTAAGTCCCCGGAGTGCGGACTCGAGTATAAACGACTCAAAATCTCCAAGTCCCCGGAGTGCGTACTGGAGTACTCTAAGTCCCCGGAGTGCGGACTCGAGTATAAACGATTCAAAATCTCCAAGTCCCCGAAGTGCGGACTCGAGTACTCCAAGTCCTCGAAGTGCGGACTCGAGTATAAACGACTCAAAATCTCCAAGTCCCCATAGTGCGGACTGAAGTACTCTAAGTCCTCGGAGTGCGAACTCGAGTATAAACGACTCAAAATCTCCAAGTCCCCGGAGTGCGAATTGGAGTACTCTAAGTCCCCGGAGTGCGGACTCGAGTATAAACGACTCAAAATCTCCAAGTCCCCAGAATGCGGACTGAGTACTCTAAGTCCCCGGAGTGCGGACTCGAGTATAAACGATTCAAAATCTCCAAGTCCCCGGAGTACGGACTGGGATACCCTAAGTCCCCAGAGTGCGGGACCGAGAATAAAACGATCTGAATCCCCAAGTTTCTTGAATATGGAGCTGTGACACAAATGGCTTGAGTCTGTCAAATCCCCAAGATATGGGTTGGAGAATATTCTAAATGCCCGAAGCATAAATTGGAGATTGAACAACTCCCAGAGAATTTCTTAGCTATATGAAGACAAACCAAGAAGTCAATGTTGCGCATAACAGTGTGAATTCAAATCACAATCACAGAGAAAACTGAATAATGAGAAACTTTTGAAAAGACAGAAAAGGGAACCAAACTTTATTCAGGAAAAAATTTCTGCTACGTGCGCTCCAAAGTTCGGAGTCAACAGTCTATATACAAAAATTACAAAAATTATTACGTGACTTAGACTAGCCCTCGTTGAACGAGGGCGGTAATCACTTCTTGTGCTTCTTCAACTTCTTCCTAGACGACTCCTTCCTAGAGCGTTTACCCTTGAGATCTTTCCTTGATGGAGGGGTAACCACTGAAGAAGTAGGGGGAACATCCACGGGCTTAGACCTGCCAGGCAGGATGACCTTCAACGGTTGGTTCAAAGGGCCGTCCGGTCCACCGTTCAGGGCTCAGCTTTGATTTCGGTCGCCTTCTCCTTCTCTTTCTCGAGCTGCTCCTCCATGCTCAAGTTCGATGTGTGCCCAGAGGCACCGGTGACTTCTATTTCATAACTCTCAAAGGAGGAGTCGGACTTGCCTTCGTCAAACGCCCCGATCACTTGAGCATCTGGCCCAGGAAATTCACCAGCATGAGCAGCCCCACCGGTCTTTTCCACCTCCTTGGCGACATCGCTCCTCAAAGTGGGATCGGGATCAGAACGACCTGCACAAATCAGAAAAGATGAGCATTAGAATGCAATAGTACTTCACAAAGAACGATGACTTTCAAAATCTCAAAGTGAAAGGTTATCTACCAGGCTATGGCAAACTCTCTGCCGTCAAAGGGGTTTCGCCCTTTGGGATAGGAGACAAAACATGAACGCTCAGCCGGGGGCTTCCGGATCATAGCCAATGTGCTGTTCAAAGGGATCGAGTATCGACCGACCGGCCGACCGGCCGGCTGGGAAGGCACGTGAACAGGAGACTCGGCCCCAGATGGACCGGCGACAACTTCTTTCCCTTTCCTTGATGGGGAGCCTTTGCAATAAAGGGCCTTGGCCGCTGACAGGTCCGTGGGCTCGTTTCCCCTCGGATATTCTTTTATCGAATCCCACTTGTCAACCTCTTCGGCACCGCGTTCGGCCTTCCTGATTTGAATTAAGGTCTCCTACGCCTCGACCAAAGATTCAAGATAGCCCTTGCCCAGAAAAGTTAAGTCCCGGTGCATGAGCACGCGGGCGTTGAATTCGGCAATGAGTGGGTCGAATGCGATCTTGATCTCTTCCCTACCTTCTTCCCTGACTGCCGCAAGACGGGAATCAATGTCCGTCAACGCCATCTTCTTGCCCTCTTCACAGGCCTCTCTCTTTAACATCTCAACCCTGGAAAGCTCGCCCTCGAGTTGTTCTTTTAAAAGTCGAGTGGCGACAATCTCGTTACGGTATCGCTGTGACTCTTCTTGGGCAGCCATTTTCTCCTCTTTCTCTCTGTGGAGAAGCTCCTTAAGTTCCTTGACCCGGATGCTGAACGCATCCCTCTCCTTTTGAACGGAGTCCTTCTCTAAGGCCAAAGCTCCACATTGTTGAACCGCCTCGTCAAGCTCTTTCTTATGAGTTGATTCCAAGCGAGTAACGGCCTCGGCAGTATCCCTGGCACTCCGATGGGCGACCTCGAGCTCAGACTTGTATGTGGCGATTTCTTCGTCTTGGGCCTTAATGATGTTTTTATCGTAGATAGCCTCAAGCTTAAAATGGTCGATCTCATGCTGGCCCTCCACAGAGACTTCGGAAATTTTCTCAGCCAGGTGAACAAATGCGTCATGTTGAACATAGACGTCATTCGTACAGGCAAGAGCGCTCTGTTTAACATGACCAGGAATAGTATGAATCGTCGGAAGGAATTTCAGGCCATCGAAGCAGATTCTCGAAAATTTGTCTTTAAGCTCAGCCAGCTTCTCTGACACTATTGGGCCTGTCGCAGGAGCAGGGGTGACGGCTTTGAAAGTTTGCACCTCCTGTGAGAATCTCGGGACTGCCGAGTGGAAGAGGATTCAGAGTGTTGGTCCCGGGGAGCGTCGGGTTGCGACCGGCCGTGCTTGTCTTTGTTGTGCTCCGCATGAGAAGAAGTATCCTGGTGGTGCTTTCGCTGATAGTAAGTTTTCCTCCGGAATGAGGAGTCCCGAGAATGATGGTCTCTGTCGCCATCTCCATCTAGACGTCTTTCAAAACCGGAATCCCCTCCTGGTTGATGAAAAATGGACGAACCGCGAAGACAATCGAACCCATGTGAGCGCCCCATGTCACCTGCACAGAATTCAAACAATAGCGAATTAGCAAAGAGATAGTGTGACAATGAAAACTAAGTGCAAATGGAAGTGCGAGTGTTTTGTGTGTGTCCTAGTGTGTCCCCCTCCCCCAACGGACTAGTCGCTTTGCTAACAGGAGTTTTCTCTCCTTGGCTGTGGGATAAGATGCATGCATCGCCTCTAACGGGCGAGTGAAACTTGAATGCCTCCAGATCATTGAAGTCATAGTTGAGCAGATCTTCCGGAATGGAGAGGTTCGAAAGGCCCTTTAACGAACTTTCAACGTGCTGTGAAGAAGCCTCTTTCTCTGCCGGGATGAGCGTAACTTTAGAAGTTCCGCCAACCTTCTCCTTCCTGATCTTATATGTCAATTTCTTTTTCCCCTTCGGAGGGGAAGATGACGTTTCAATATCGTGCACTTCGACTAGCGGATCCTGAGTAGGACCTGCATCCTCACCTTGTGTTTCGGGTGCTTCACTCTCTTTGATTTCCCCCTCCTCCTGTGCACCGGGGGTGTGGCGTGACGACGATTCAGCCAACTTCTTCCCTTTACCGGATGCAGGCTTGGGGATGGAGATGCCCACAGCAAGGCTCACCCGACGACCTTCTGCAAACAGCTCGAACCTTGACAGTGACTCATTTGAAATGAGGGTTCGGATGTCTCGTTCCTCGACGGGAAGAGCTCTAATAGCTTCAACAGCCTCAGAATAGCCGCGGCCCTCAGGATGTGGATTGACATCTGAAAAAATGACACTAGAGTTAGAAAAAGCATCGCCTCGACAGAAATATGAGCATCGCTCCAAGAACAAGACTTACTTCCTTCAACCCATCTCCTCGCAAAACCAGGAGGGCAGCGCACGTAGAACCATTCCTGTTTGTACAGGGAAAACTTGCTCCACGCTCTAGTTAGAATTTGGCACTTGTGGTGCGGCTCGAGGAACACAAAGGAGGGGCTATCTCTCCACTTCTTGATCATATAAATATATCTGATGTCGTCGGGAGTTGGAGGCATGAAGAAGACAGCCATGAAAAGGAGGTAGGTCCCATAAATGAACGCATGACCGTTTGGGTGCAGCTGCGATGGGGCGACGTCTATGTATTGCAACACGTCCTGAAGAAATAAATCGAATGGAGGCACTCTTCCCACCCAGCACATAAACTTATTGCAGGCGGTGTATCTGACTGGGGGCAGGTGTGGACGATCATGGCCCGACGGAACCAACACGTCGGCAAAGGGGATTCCATGGATAGAACATATTCGTCGGAGCGCGGCTTCGTTAATCTTCGAAGCCTGTGAATCGATCGGATTATTCAAGAGAATCGTTGACTCCAGGGCATCAGGAGCTAAGTTATGAGCGGGGGAGGTCGACGAATTAGAAGCATTTGCATCCCCTTGTTTGGAAGACGGCCCGGGTTTGTCTGAGATTGTGGCGGAACTAGATTTTTTAGACATTTTTGATGGAAATCGAATCCTGCAGAGCACTTGTGTGAACTATACTCAAAAAATGATCAGTGTTAGACTTAACAACGTAAATTTCCCCCCTGTGCGGTGTGTGAGCTAGTGCAATCAATTGTGCATAAGCGTTGAAAATCTGGAAGTCACAAGGTTACTGATATAAAATCAAGCTTCAAAACATCGCCTTTGAAGACCATCATCGCTGACCGTCTCCAAAAGCCCGCCAAATGGTGATTACTGTTTCAAGTTCAGGGAACGTTAGAGGAAGTTATCCGGGTACGTCAAGTGAAGTTCAGATTTATAGCTACTGAAAATAGAAGGCTATTAGTCCAAATCGGTTCGATATGCTAGAATGTTAGAGTCATTGTTCTTGCTTTACGACCGTTCGGCATGCTTTAGTTCGGCATTTATGTGTTGTTCGGCTGAATATCGTTCGGCATGTTTAGTTCGGCATTTACGTGTTGTTCGGCTAAGTATCGTTCGGCATGTTTGGTCCGGCATTTATGTGTTGTTCGGTGTAAGATTGTTCGGTCTTAATACCGTTCGGCATGAGAGATTGTTCGGCCTTGATATGGTTCAGCATTTACGTTTGTTCGGCTAAGCTGTCGCTCGGCGAAGTTATCGATCGGCCTAAAACTCGCGGTCGGCCTAACTACAGTTCGAACCAATTAGCGCTCGACGGAGTATCGTTCGGCCAAAATCCCATTTGGCCGAAACAACACTCAACATCCTCTCCGCTAACTCATGCCTCCTCCCAAACCTTCCCTCCTACCGTCCGGCATGTGATGAGTCACACTTATATTATGCCGAGCTCCAACGTTCGGCACTCCACCCTAAAATCCTTCCCTCTTTTCCACCATCCTTGACCGAGCAACGAGGGCCAATCGTTCGGCAAGTCATACCAGGACATGCCATTCGGCATCCCAACTACCTCTTGCTCCTCCTCTATCCTTTCTTCCTCCAATCTCGTTCAGCACGAGGGAACTATGTCAAACCATCACACATCTAACCACGGCTCCCTACCAAACTCGTCTCAAACTACTCCTCCTTACCTACAGTCCTAAAGATCGAAGTTCGATCCACAAACCTTTTCGACTATGGCTCTAAGTTTAACCATGGATAGAGGCTAGATAAAGGAGATAATACCTATTCGGCAGAGCGAAGCTTAGGAGGGATTGATCGAACTCTTGATATCTGGTTAAAATGCGAAATCGTGAGTTCTTAGAAGATAGCAGAAATAAAAATGGAAAAGAAGAGAAGGGGGAAGACGCCAGGTTATATAGGGAAGAAGGAGAAGACGAATAGGCTATGGCTGGTGAAACTGGTCAAAGCCACACCGTTCGGTTCGGCCCTTACATTACGTTTGGCACGCGAGGACCGTTCGGTTTCATCCGGATTGTTCGGCCTTCTACACTACGTTCGGCCAAGAGAATCATGCAACCCCCAAGGGTGATGACCAAGGTTCGAAGCGAAGCATGGAGGACGTGTAATTCAAAGCGTATCACGTTCGGTCACGTAATACACTTTGAGGGGCAAGTGTTTCCTGGAGATTTGGCCAGGCAACTTAGTATTCGGCATTCCATGAAGCGTTCGGCACGAGGGAACGTTCGGAATAAGATAGCGCTGGGCATCTAAGGAACGCTTGGCCTAAGGCATTGCTCGGCCAAAGGTAGCGCTCGGCCAGAGGCTTCGTTCGGCCAAAAGCATTGCTCGGCCAAGGGCCTCGTTCAGCCGAAGGCTTCGGTCAACCAAAAACGTTCGTTCGGCCAGAAGCCTCGTTCGGTCAAGATGGCGTTCAAACATCAAGCTCCTCGTTCGGCATCCAGACCGGTCGGCACCATGCCGTTTGGCATCAAGGAGCATCCGGTATCCATGAAGGCTCGGCATTCTCACTCAGCCTCCCGAGATGTTCGGCAATCAAGGATGGTTCGGCATTCTCCCTAGCACTGTCGGCTTCGATTATCGCTCGGCCTACTCTTCCCACACAACGAACGGCTCGTTCGGCATAAAAAGGAGGGTTCGGCATTCAACTGTTCGACCTGTTCGGTTCGGCACACAGAGCTTGTCCTATTTGGACCGACTTATTCAGCTACCAGGCCCACCAGGGAAGTCCAACCCACCTTCGCCTATAAATAGAGGGGCAGGGGCACAGAGAAAAGGATCAGATTCTAGAGAACACTGGGGAAACTCTGCCATTTTCAAGACTCATTCCAGACTTATTTCTTTTACCTTGAAATTGTATTCAAGTAACAAAAAATGGATTGTATCTGTAATCAATAGTCAAGGAAATCAATGGAAATCAACTTCAAAGTGGATGTAGGCAGTTATGCTGAACCACTATAAATTTGGTGTTCTTACTTTCTACATTTAAATTTATGTTCTCTTCTCTGCTTTAATTTGTTTTCTTCATTAATCTCTCTACACAATCTTTCTGAGGGTATTAGTTACCAATTTTAGTACTAACAATCTTATTAATGGATATATTACCACACCTCATTTCTTCATTCATTTAAACAAATCCAATTTCAGCTTAAAGATTATTAACAATAATAGGATGGTATCATTCAAATTATTTTAAAACATCCATCCATTTCCAATTTCCAGATCTTAGAACCATTTTGAGATCACACAAACTGCCAATTCAAATTAACCATTTAACTTTCCAAGTTAAATCCCAATTTCATCTTGAAATTTCCAATTCAGGTTGCTTGTTAAATTACTTAACTTTCCTAAAGTTAGATTCAGTTTACTTAATCCAGCCAACCTTACCCAATTTGAATTTTCATTTCAAATTCAAAACTTCACATTAATAATCTTCCCACTTATAAGTTCAAAAATTTATCACTTTGGGTACCACATCTCATTCCAAATTTAAAACTCAACATTTAGAGTTTATCTCATACTATCTTTGATATTATGTATATTCCTCATCCACCAAGTTATCCTTAAATTTTAGACCACCTTTGGTTTTTAATTCAAAACAAATTTCTTTAAATTTTCAATCAACTCTTGTTTGAAAAGGGACCCTTCATTCAAATACATTAAATAACATTATTTACTATTTCTTTATCACTTTGAAACAATTTTCAAATTCTTGACCCAGATTTAAAACTTCCCAATTTAGACCATCTTCAAGTCCAATTTATAAGTCATACTTCCCTAAATGTTTTACTTCCCTAAAACATTTCATTTTGCTTACTCATTAATACACATTTTATTACAAAAATTATTTACGATAATAACCAAGATTATCATATCTGGAAACCAATTCATTATTATCTTATTCTGAAACTTTTTTTTGCAAATTCAAGATTTTAATTTCAGTTTGAATCCATTTCAAACTTATCTTCATCCAATTATTTACTAATCGGCCTCTCATGGCCCTTCTGACCATTTCTGCCAAGCTATCACTATCTCTAAGCTGTAATCCTTGTACATTGCCTTCGATCTACCCCTTGAGTTTGTTAGGGTTTGCTGAAATCTACTCTTCTGGAAGAGCATCCGCTTCTTTGTTAGCTCCTTGCGGTCTAATCTCAGCGGGTATCCTGCCTAAGGTTGGATCAACACGCTCCTGGGGGTGCCCCCTAATTCAGGGGCTGTCCCAGATGGTCCCGCTCTATCTGGTTCTTGGTTTGGTCCTTCCGATCTTGCTTCGTTGGTCTGCACTCCAATAGCTCCAGGTGATCCTGCTTGCTCAATTCGTCTAAGAATGTTCTATTCTTGTCTTTTGAATAGCTCTTCATGCATGGCTCCCATCATCATCTCCATCTCATCCTTGGTAATGAAAGCTGAAGTTTGATTAGCCCCTAAGGAGGCTTATTGACTCCCTTCATGATGACTTCTCTCCATTCTTTGTCTTCTTGCTGATTGCCTCGTCATAGTTGTCCAGATCTAAGTCTCCAAGCCTTTAAATTTGAAGTCCAAGCGGTAGATTCCTGAATGCTAGTCTTCTCGGTGAAAGCACCAAAATGTTTGCATCAAAATTGGTCACAAACACCCAATTGTCGATGAAAGCACCCGTTTACAATCACAGATAATAAGTATGTAGAGAATTAAAAATAAAGAAAACTTAGAAAATTAAGAAGAAAGCAGTAAAGAACACAGAGTTTATGGTGGTTCGGCAATTCGACCTATGTCCACTTTGAATTTGATGTTTTTATTGATGTATACTTGCTGGTTATGACAAGTTACAACTAATTACAATAGAAAAATTCGAGTACAATGATGAATCCGGCAGACTCTGGACGTAGAAAAACCAAAAGTCCTTTCTCTGTATGCCCTGGGGCTCTATTTATAGGCGTAGGAGGCTGATATCTCACTCAGATCTCGGTAGAGTTCTTCTGGCATGTGAACGGGCCCACGCGATCGATCCCATCAAGTTTCGGCTCGATCCATGATCGATACGAACGTAATTCATATCGATCAATATTTTGTCCAATGGAGTCGAAATTTGGCATGAACATACCTTAGCTTATACGTGAGCTCTAGAGAAAATTTCGTAGCATTTGGACTTGTAGATTGTGAGATACGATCGATGCAAGTTTATGTTTTTCGAAGGCTGTCTCTTTCGCATCGATCATTGTTGCACTGTTCGTACTCGATCGATGTTGCACTGTTCTTACTCGATCGATGTTGCACAGTTCGTACTCGATCGATGTTTCACTGTTCGTATCAATAGATGTTGCACAGTTCGTACTCGATCGATGTTGCACAGCTTGTATCGATCGATGTTGCATTGTTCGTACTCGATCGATGTTGCACTGTTCGTATCGATCGATGTTGCACTATTCATATCGATTACTATTATGTTGATGGATATAAACAGTGGAGGCTTGATGGATAGGAGCTGTGGAGGCTTGATGGATACGAACAGTGGGGGCTTGGTGGATACGAACAGTGGAGGCTTGATGGATACGAACAAGACCCTTCACTTGATGGATACGAACAAGACTCTTCACTTGATGGATACGTACAAGAACCTTCACTTGATGGATACGAACAAGACCCTTCACTTGATGGATATGAACAGTTGATTGCTTGAATTGCATCAATCATATCTTGAGCATACGAACTCTGATTAACCTGAAAATTGAAATGTTGGCTTTCATAGTTTTGCTTGTCATGTCTTGTCACGGACACGGACAAAATTCATTGATATCCATAGCGAAACAGTGTATAACCAATCTTTAAGACGAACTGTTCTTGATTCCTAGTCGACTTTTTGGTGTCACGGTCTTGCCAAAAGGCGGGATAACAAACATAGAGTATGTATTTATAGAAGAGAAGTATAGTGCAACCCACATAGAAGAGAAGATTTACGGCACTTTTTTTATATTTGAAGACAAGTAGACCTGAGTTGATTTGATCTTCCCTTTAACTTGATTTTATTTTGTTTTGACTTGATTAAATATAAAGTTGATTTTGATTTTTCATGTGACTTGAATTAATGTACATTTATGAAGTTGTCCCCGTGTGTACATACATGTACGCTTCATAGATATATGTATGTATGTATGTATGTATATGTATTTATATATGTATTTGTCATCATATATTTATATGCTTACACTTATTTATATAGATATTTACACACACTACATACATATGCAAAGATACATTTTTACTTTACCTATTTACCATCATATACATACATTCATACTTATACATATTTAAATATGTTTTGCTTATGTATATTTTGTCATTATATGTATATATATACATTCACATTTATACAAACTTTTCATGTATATTATTTCATATAAGCATACGTTCGTATACTAGTATATTTATATGCTTATATATGTGTGTGTGTGTGTGTGTTTTCAAACAACATAAAACTTGTAATATATTTATCTATAAAGTTTATCATACCCAGAATGCTATAATTTAAGTTTGAATATAGTTTTTAAATCAATTTTATATGTATCCAGATATTTTTAATTATTAGAAATTTATTTGTTCGACTTATAAATTCAATATTTCAATAATTAAATCAGTTAATCACTTAATATACGATGGCCAAAAATCCGGGTCATTACATTCCTCCACCCATAGAACTTTTCGTCCTCGAAAAGGAAAGAAGCGAAAATTTTAATCTTGATGTTTATTGTTCATTCATTCTTTTAACATCTTAACTCCTTACTCATGTAATTATACAATTTAAAACACTTTAAAAACTACATAATTTTACCAAACTAGTTTTATATAAAAATACTTTTCATAACTCAATGTCTAAACAAGTCCATTCTTGTTCTCACAGAAATTCAGTCGTACATTGATCAGGCATAGGACTGAAAAATCTACAAGTACATAGTAGACCCATTTTCAAAACCCATTGAAAATACTTGGAAAAACTTTTGTGAGAATACTTGGAAATCATCACCCCCTCCATGGGTCACAGTTAGCACGATGATTGCGTCGCCATCCCGGAGAAATCCATAAAAAACTGTAGGCATCCGGACCTCTCGATTTCGCCATGGAAACTGCCGCAGATCGTAGCTACACCCAGGGTTGCATTGTCATCATGCAAAAAACCATGTAACTGTAGGCATCAGCACCCTCGAACAACCTATCACCATAACCTCTCCTTTCCTCGCCACCACCCACAACCGATCAACGTCAAACCCAACCAAAAGGCTCGCTAAATCCTTCTCTTCCTTTTCCCCCAAGTGTGCAACCCTCTACCACTCCATTTCCCTCGTATTTGCTAAGCGACCGAGCCCACCAAAGCACCCACCTTAAACCCTACCTCTGCCTTGTCTCGATGCCTCACTTCGTCGGCAAGTGCTGCACCATTTTTCCCCTATGCATCACTGACCCAAGCTCCTCCAAGCTAACCAGCTTGTCTCGAAAACCATCACAATGTCAAAATTTGGATTTTCACCCTATTCGGTTCATCCCAAATTTCTACTTCTATACACGTCTAAAAATATCCAAACCACCACCTAAAATAACTATTTTCAATAACGAATACACGTATGTAATCAAAGGTTTAAATTGTGACCTTCTATTTTTAGTCATTTGTAGGTAGTTTACTGAAATTTGGGTTTTTCTACCTTCATGCTTATCGATAAGTGATGAACTAATTTTTAAAACAAGCTATACTCAAAAATGAGAAACTTTCTTTTTGGAATCAAAGTCTAAAATTAAGTGACTGTTGGGATGTTAATTTTTTTTTTAAAGTACAAAAACTTTACTGTTTTACATACAGAGCAGCTTTTAGAGGAAAATGTTGTGTTTCTTTGATGAGCCAGTGGAACTTTCAAGTCCAAAAACATATACATACCTATATATCCCAGGTCAATGATACATTTCGAAGCACGGTTGTAAGTAGATGCATATTAATCAGTTTTGAGTTTGCTAAGTGTTGTACTCATAGTTAAAGATGATAAGCTATTGCTATGCTTTAGTCTACTTCCAAGCATCTGTCTTGCTCCTATGCAGCTCTTTGTTTTCCTTATATATATATTTTTAGAGATTTTTATGAACTGGAATGTTATGGCTAGAATGGTATACTAGCAAATAACATAGGGTATATATTTATAGAAGAGAAGGTGTACAGTGCAAGCCACATAGAAGAGAAGATTTACAGCTCTTTTCTTCTTTTCTTTTTTTGATTTGAAAATAAGTAGATCTGAGCTGATTTGATCTTCCCTTTAACTTGATTTTTTTTTTGACTTGATTAAATATAAAGTTGATTTTGATTTTTCATGTGACTTGAATTGATGTACATTTATGAAGTTGTCCCCTTTGTACATACATGTACACTTCATATATATATTTACCTATATATGTATTTGTCATCATATTTATGTGTTTACACTTATTTATATACACATTTACACGCACTACATACATATGCAAAGATATATTTTTACTTTACCTATTTACCATCATATACACACATTCATACTTATACATATTTTAATATATTTTGCTTATGTATATTTTGTCATTATATGTATATATATACATTCACATTTATACAAACTTTTCAAGTATATTATTTCATATAAGCATACATTCATATACTTGTACATATATATATATATATATATATATATATATATGTTTTCAAACATCATAAAATTTGTATATATATTTATCTATAAAGTTTATCATACCTAGAATGTTATGATTTAAGTTTGAATATAGTTTTTAAATCAATTTTATATGTATCCAGATAAATTTAATTATCAGAAATTTATTTTTTCGACTTATAAAATCAATATTTCAATAATTAAATCAGTTAATCACTTAATATTCGTTGGCCAAAAATCCGGGTCGTTACAAGTAATAGAGTCCAGATTTATGTTGAAACTTCATAATAGCACTAAATTTTTATTCCGATTTTAATTGTGGAATAGAATCCACCTTCTCGTTTTAATAATGGGATAGAACCCATGACCTCTTTAATGGGATAGAACCCACGACCTTCTCTAGTGGAATAGAATCCACGAAACTTTCAAAATGATTTTTTCTTTCAAAACTATCTTTTTAAAGTTATCCCTATCATATTTAAATATTCTAGCTTTAATTCAAAAACTATTTTTAACCATATTAATTTCAAAATCATATCTTTTTTTTAAAATTGTCTCTTGATTTTAATATTTCTGCTTTAATTATTTTAAACAAACCTATATTAGTTTTTAATATTACTTTTATATTATAGATTACATATTTTAAAATTACTTTCTAAAACTCTTTTATAAGTTTAAACTATATTTAAAATGGTTTACAAAGTTTAGAAATTGTTTTGACAAGTTTTAGAATAGAAATTATTTTTAAAGAAAAATCTATGTTCAAAAATAACATAGGCATGTCGACGTCCCTCATCGCCCCATGTCGACATGGTAGCCTAGATTTCAAATTTTCAAAAGAAGTGTCCATTCGTCATAACCTTTTGCGAATGGACATGACCGTTGTTCTTCTATAAATTCCAGTTTTTTTCAATGAATTTTAAGTTAGTTTTTCTTCATTTTTACACTCCTTCTTCTCCACTCAAATATTCTCTTATATTTCAAATGCTTTAACAAAACTCTGCCGAAATTCTAAGTGAATCAAACTTGACAATCTCTAGTTTGATTCTTTACCACTCTCTCAAAGATCTCAGTGATATTCAAAGTTATATGATCATTTGTAGTCAAACATTGAAAGATCGAAGTGTATCGAGTCTCTCTCTATCAAAGTGTGATTGGAATCAGTGTGATTGTGGCCCGTAAATCAATTGGATGTGATTGTAGCTCGTAAATCAATTTGGTGATCTTGTAGCCTGGTTAAATCAAGAGAGTTTGCCCTAGACTCGGTGAAGGAGGGTGTATCTCATGGCCTTGAAATCGAGGTTGTAATATCGATATTATATTTGAAAATAAACCTGTGCAAGAAATTATGTGGGACTAGATGTTGGGTAACTCCGAACCAGTATAAGATTCTGGTGTGTTCTTTCCTTTACTGGTTTTATTTACTATTTGCATTTGTATCTGATTCTATGACTCTTTCTATGTTTGTGAATTGCATCCGTTTGGATCTAACTTGAAAAGATTTCAAAAAATTCATAAAATTAATTAAAATTTATTCAATCCTCCCTCCTCTTGTGTTAATTCTGTCTCAAGATCCATAATTCACATTTCGTACATCTCGATCTATGGTCAATGGGTTCTAAGAACGTAGAGTTTTGCCTCCAAGGGATAATCAGCTGCTTGAAATCTACCTAATATCATGGTCAGTTAATCACTGTTTTGCATCTCAATAATTTTAAGTATCATAATTTTGATCTCCATTGATTCTAATCCGTTAATATTGCAATAAAATTTTCCATTCTGGTGAATTTGTGCTTCAAGTTAATATATGTTATGAATTATGAACAAGCCTATGCATTTGATATATAAACCTCTGCAAACTCTGAGATTTGAATCTATGGATTATTGTATATGTTTCCATGGTGCCCAATCGTAATGAAGAGAATACCTTTGAAGAATGTAAGATGTCTAAACCTGACTGTATTCTCGATTTTGTCTTTTTTAGCTGCATTGTATACTCAATCTATGATATGTATACTATACATGATATGAAAAGAAACTTCATATATATTCTATATCATAGAAATTATGTTACATAATACTCTAAATTGGACGAAGTAATTTATGATGTTTAAACCTGTAGTTCGCTGCTTTGTTGTCTCAAATGATGTTCTTCCAAATCTAATACATGTATATGATGTACATAGGTGGATGGTAAAACTTAACCTGAGCACATATAAGGTGTAATGACCATTATCAGTTAACATATAAACCACCTTAATGTGTCGAAGCTAAAGAGTGAGCTCTTTTCAACACCGGTAGTTTTTTTTCAATTTTCCCTTTTTTCAACTCAACTATTATATATGTCTATGGAATTGAGTTCATAACTCTGACTATACAAAAAATTGCTTTTCCACTATCATATCCTTGAACTGGTGTTGTTTAGAGTGAAGAGTTTGGATGAGTTTGCAAAAAATTGTATCCAGCTAACGGAAGCGCAAGATGTGGGAATTAGGTTAAGCCCATTCAAATCATACTCAACTAAAACCATAATTTGGTCCATTCACGTCCAATGCAGTAAACTCAAATTTCTTTTAGTTACATAATTAGAGTAATTAAGTGCACTACATTGTTACTAAATAACTAATTATGATGGTATTTTGTTTTTTTAATCTACAAAAATTTATAATGTGCAAATGTGATATTTCTAAGTTGTCACATACAGCCAAACAATAAAAGATTAAAAGTTTAGAGGTGAACGAAAACATAAAATTTTGTTTATAAATACAAACGAATTATGCATTCTATGGGAAACTTTCGTTTAAAGAATTGATGTTATAACTAACCATAATACAGAAACAGTCTTATAAAAACTTCTTCAACAAAACTAACTTGGAAGCTAATGGTGTAATCTTACTAAAAGTTAACGAGAATTCAAATATAACCTATTTATATAAAAGTATTAAAGGCTACAGAACCGATACTTAAGATGATGAATTTTGACAAGTTGTAGCAACATCGAGTATTTGGACAGTTTGCTTGGGCTCGAAAAAGTAGCTAAAAATGAATGAAAAGTTGCAATAACTAGACATGATAGGTGAAAATTGCAGCACATCGGGTATTGGGACAACAACTGAGTGGTATGGTTTGCTGGCAGGAACTGGGTGGAAGCTTGCTGGACAGAAATCATGGAAGTAGTGGCAAGTAAAAGCCTTTTATATTAAGGATATGCAATAAAATGTCATGGTTAACCAAATTATACCATAACGCAGGATGGTTTAGAATTTGAATTGAGTAAAAATAAAATGAGAATTAAGTTTCTTGAAGTTTGGTCAATATATTGACATTGCTTAATTCATTGAACTCACTCAAAGCATTTTTGACCTATGTGCAGAGGTGATGCAGCTCAGGGGATAAGTCGTACACGACTTAAGGATGATGCAGCTCAGGGATAAGTCATACACGACTTAAGGAGGAAGGCTTAAGTCGTTCACGAGTTAAGGATGGTCGTTCACGAGTTAAGGAAGCTTCGATTTTAAGTCTTAAATCGTTCACGAGTCAATTAGGGGAGAAAGGTCTTAAGCCGAAGGAGGAAGCTTCGGTTTTAGGTCGTTCAGAGGTTTTAGGTCGGCAACGACCTAAGAAAGAAGACTTAGGTCGGCAACGACCTAAAGGAATGTGACTGAAGGAAGATGAAGCGCATGAAGGCTAAGTCGCTACCGAGTTATCTCCAGTAGGTCGTACACGACGTATGATGAGTCGCTATGTGTACGTCATATAGTTGAGTCGTAAGTCGTGTGTTTGTTATACTGTTGTATTTTCTTAAACCTAAGTGTTGATGAGTCGGTATTACTTTAAGTCGTGTGTCTTTAAGTCGTTTGTGATGTTGAGTCGTAATACGGTTGAGCCACTGTGTTGTATACATGTGTTGTGTTGTAGTTGAATCGTGAGTCATAAGTCGGCAACGACTTAAGGGGGGTTAAGTCGGCAACGACTTAAGGGTTAGGGGTTGGAAATTTCTATAAATAGGTATGCATTCTAACTTGTCAAGTAAGTTGATTTTTGAATAAAATTCTTGTTTGATTGCTGTGTGCTTTCATCTAAATTGGTAGTTGAGTGTGATCTCCTATCTCCACTTTCGGTTAATCGAGTGCGTTCGATTCAACGATTGTTGAAGTCAATTCACGGTATCAAGTGCGCTTGATCAACGTTTGAAGAATTGTAGATCTTCTTTCACGGTATTGTGCGCGATCAACGTGTCGAAGATAGCTAGAATTCGGTATCTTCGGATCAACGAATTTGAGCATTTCAGTATTCATCAATCCACCGATTGCTACTTTCATCGATTTCATTTGTTTTCGTAATATCCGCTGCACCAAGAGGTGACCAATATTAGTTTACCATTTTCTTTTGCTTCATCATTTGAACTATATGAAATTGGTAATCAAGTTTTTTTTGCAACTATGCCATTTACTAAGAAGCAGATCATGTTCAATTACTCATGGTTTTTCAGTTTCGTCAAGGTATTGGAGTGGATTATCTATTCAACTCAACAAGAAATACAAGTAAGTTTACTGGAAAAACAATACATGTATGTTAGCATTTGGCATCTTCCACCTCCATATTTTCTGTTATATAGATGTTCAACAAGAAGTAAAAAAGCCGCAAATTTGTAGGAATCTATTAGAAGACTTCTTCAACCATTTAGCTTATACATACAGGATTATATCCTTATGAGGTTTAGTAAGACATATTTTTGATGTAAATGCCCCGAGCTTTGTTTTGTAAGATTTTTTATTGTTAGTGTACATGATATTTTTCATATCAACATCCAATTATAATTTGTAAAATATATGTAAAAGATTCCTTTGTTTGATGTTTAGTGGATATATATAATTCACAATTGAAAAGAATATGTTTTGTTTGATGTTGGTAAATGTATACAATTTTCATTTGCAAGTGCTTATTTACGTCAGCGTTAGCACTGGCTCTATGTTGTTCCTGCATTAGCTTTACTATACGGTTCCTACCCTGCGTTACCACACTATATATAAGCCTGTTAATTAGATACAACTTACATGGTTATAAAAAATTGGATGAACAATTCTAGTATTTTACTAGAAGTCCCCAATTTTCTTAAATAGAAGAAATTTTGTTTTATGCACTTGCTTAGCTATATACATGTAGAAATGTTCATCAATGGTCTATTTATATGAATTTTTTTTGTTGTATAATTATCGTGTTCAAATTATAACTCTACAAGAGCATTGAAGAAGATGTTATACAATTATATCATACCAATCAATCATGAAAAATATAATCGTAATTAAATTATTTCGAATATACGCTTATTATAACAAGAGTAGAGTTAATTGTATTATACGTCTAGTATACCAAAACAGAGACCAATCAATAATAAACTCGTCTCACAAGTTTACAAATCAGATTTCCACTACTTTGAAATTCTGTATTAGCTATTTTTAACAATATGTATGTTGTAATTAATTACAACAACAAACTAACAACTATAGTAATAATAACTATAGCGATAAATCAAACGTTATACTATTTAAAGGAATAGTACAACGTAGAAACGAAAATGATATATATATATATATATATCAACTATAAATCTAGTAGAAATCTAACCAGTTGAAGAAGAAAATTTCATCTGAGGCTTGTCGTAAAAAATTTCTTAAGATTTTATTTAAAGTCTCCAAAGATACAACAGACGTAAGCTGCTCGAGTTCGTGATGTGTATGATCCTCTGTTTGATATGATTGATTATGATTTTAAGAAAATGAAGGTAAAGAAGAGATCATTCGGTTTTAAATTTAAGTGAGGAAAGTGATCAGGTTTCCTTCTTATTTATAGCCGAATTCCCAATGGCTACACCCGTTGAGAAAAATAGCATCCCTTCATTTGCAACACCAAAAGGTGTTACTGTTTGCAACAGGTACATCCTTTCATTTGCAACGCTAAAAAACTTTTGTTGTTTGCAATAGCCACGTCTGTTCGTTTGTAACGCCAAAAAATGTTACTGTTCGCAACAGTCGCGTCCGTTCATTTGCAACGGTTCAGAGCTGTTGCTTTTCGTTGGAACGGTCATCTGGAAAAATCGTGTTTCTTCATCAGTTTGCAACGGTCAAAACTGTTGGAAAATCCATATCTTTTTAAACACACTTCTATTTCAAAATCAGTCCATTTTTAGGTAGCAAAAATATATGACACAGCCCAATCTCATTGGACTCGCACCGACCCGATTCGGTCGGTCGGTAGGACGGCCGAGTGGTGGCACGCGCATGTGTTAGTCCATGGACATGTAGGTCCTCCCTCTCGTACAAAATTACCTGATCCTAAGGGCCAATATACGGATTGAGAGTACACTATATAAACAAGCAAATGGACTTATTTTTGGCGATATGTGATATATCTTATTCACTATTTTTTGAGAATTCTAACAATCCCCCACATGAATGACGATATATGTCTCCCCCCACAAAGTTTAATATCACATAGTTCATATGAAAATAATGCTATATCGAGGATAAGTAGATATTTCATTTTGAACTTTCTCTAGTTAAAACTTATCGGATATACTTGGCTAATCGGTGAATTATTTCATCTTGAACCATCAGCCGTTATTGTATAACCAGACAATAAGCTTTAAAAAGCATTATTTCCCTTCACATCCAATCTCTTGGTTGTGTTCATTTTGGTCCTGAACAATTTTTGGTTCTGCGAGTGTTTTTAGAGAATAAAAGCCGTTAATATTCTCATAGAGCCAACCCAGCTCACACTAACATAGGTGGTCATAACCATTAAGAGTGTCCTACATATGCCCCACTTGTTATTTTCAAGATATGGTCATCATTAAAAAAAAATAGTTTTATCCTTTTAATACTTCTATAGGCATGCATTTATATTGTGCACCATAGGAATCTAGTAGAACTAAGTCCAAACAAAAGCATTACGTCTTGAGTTATTCAAAACTCGTTTGCCTATTGATCATAGTCTGTGGGATCTCCAATCGCTAGGATAGGTTTCGATATAAGACAACTCTTGTTGGTTTAGGATTTTAAATCTATTCCCCTCGATGCGCAGTTAATTTTCTCTCTTGGTAAACCATTAATAAATGGATCCACTAGCTGATTATTTGTTCGCACATAATCTATAGAAATAGTCCCACTTGAGAGTAACTGCCTAACTGTGTTATGGAGTCGATAAATGTGTCATGACTTTCCATTATACACAAAGTTTTGTGCTCTGCTTAATGCTGCTTGGTTATCACAGTGTATGCATATGGCCGGTATAGGTTTAGGCCAAAAACGGAATATCTTCTAAAAAGTGACGAAGTCATTCTGCTTCTTCGCCTGCTTTATCTAAAGCGATGAACTCTGATTCTATAGTGGATCGAGCTATGCATATTTGTTTAGTAGATTTCCGTGATACTGCTGCCCCTGCTAAGGTAAATACATAACCACTCGTTGATTTTGATTCCTATGAATCAGCAATCCAGTTTGCATCACTATATCCTTCTAAGATGGCATGATATTTTTCATAATGTAAGGAATAGTTTGTGGTATTTTTTAAATATCTAAGCACTCTCATTAGTGCTTTCCAGTATTCCATCCCTGGGTTGTTTGTATACCTGCTTAATTGACTTATTACATAAGCTATATCTGGTCTTGTGCAATTCATGAGATACATGAGACATCATATTACACGAGAGTATTTCAGTTGCATTACACTCTCATTAGTGTTTTTATACAGTACTTCCGATGGATTATACGGTGTTCGTACTCCTTTAACTCCAAAAAATTTCAATCACTTTTTCTACATAATGTGACTGAGATAATTCAATTCCATCATGTGTTTTTATTATTTTGATTTCCAAAATAACATCTGCAACTCTTAAATCTTTCACATCGAAATTATTGACTAACATCTGCTTGGTGGTTTCTATTACCCTAGTATTTGGACCGAAGATTAGCATATCGTCTACGTATAGACAAATCATCACGTATGATTGTCCAATTTGTTTGTAATAAATACATTTAACACATTCATTTATACGAAAATCATTTTTCATCATGACCCTATCAAAGTTTGCGTGCCATTGTTTTGGAGCTTGTTTTAGTCCGTATGATGATTTGACTAATCTACATACTTTGTTTTCATTCCCTTTGGATATAGAACCCTCAGGTTGCTCCATGTAAATATCCTCATCGAGGTTTCCATTTAAGAATGTCATCTTTACATCCATTTGATGAATCTGTAAATTATAGATGGATGCAATTGCTATTAACATTCTTATAGAGGTTATTCGTGTTGCTGGTGAATTGGTATCGAAGAAGCCTACACCTTCTTTTTGACGATATACTTTGGCTACCAGTCTTTGTATTTGTCGATGGTGCCATCTGGTTTCATTTTCTTTTTGAAGATCCATTTACAACCAATTGGTTTTATTCCAGGTGAAAGATCAACTATTTTCCAAGTTTTATTACTCAGAATTGAATCAATTTCACTTTGGATTGCTTCTTTCCAACATGAGGATCCAGAAGATGATATTGCTTCCTTGTACGTTTGAGGTTCATGTTCTAACATACATTCTGCATTTTGTATTTATGTGCAAGTGCAATCCATAAGGATTTTGATGTCTGGTGTGGTATACTTTATATAGTACTTTATCCAGACAATTCAGAATGTAATTTCGGCACAGGAAGTCTGAATACTTCCATGAGTCAATTCCGAGAAAAACGACCGCATCTTTTTCTCTAGTCTGTCCATCTTTAGGCTTTGGTTCATCCTCCTCGATGCACTTCTGAAGCCCTAGCGTGAGATAAAACGGCATTTGATTTTGCTATGTTATGAAGTCATCGCCATCTCCTTTGAACGGATCAGGCCTGTTGTGAGTAGTAGCCTTTGTTGATAGTTCAACTGTTTCCATCTCGATTGAAGAAGGGAATGTCATCTAAGGCTTGTCGTAACAATTTACTTAAGACTTTATTTAAAGTCTTCCAAGATACAATAGATGTAAGCTGCTCGAGATCGTGATGTGTATGATCCTCTATATGATAGTACTGATTATGATTTTAAGGAAATGAAGATAAAGAAGAGATAATTCGATTTTTAAATTGAGTGAGGAAAGTGATCAGATTTCCTCCTTATTACTATTCGCAACAGTCGCATTCGTTCGTTTGCAACGGTTCAGAACTTGCTTTTCGTTGTAACGGTCATCTGGAAAAATCGCGTCTCTTCATCAGTTTGTAACGGTCACAACCGTTGAAAAATCCGTATCTTTTTTAACACACTTCTGTTTTAAAATCAGTCCATTTTTTAGATAGCATAAATATATGACACAGTCCAATCTCATTGCACCCGCAACTGCACCCCTCCCGCATCCAACCCGGCCCAGTTCGGTCAGTCGGACGGGCAGGCGGCGGGGCACGCGCATATTAGTTCATGGTCATATAGGTCCTCCCACTCGCAAAAAATTACCTGACCCTAAGGGTCAATACAGAGATTGAGATTACACTATATAAACAAGCAAGTGTACTTATTTTTGACGATGTATGATATATCTCATTCACTATTTTTGAGAGTTCTAACAAATAGTCCAATGATAAGATGAAAGCCCATATGGGCATGCAGTTATACTAACTTTTCCATATGCCAAATAAACTGGAAGATTCTCGAGATAATATGCAGGCTCATGAGTCATGAATCATTGATGTAACAAGTGAATGCAATACAGAGGCATATTACTTATTTTCAAATTAAAATAAGTTTCAAATACAGTCACGTTGCATGACTATAATAAATGGAAGGCAACTTCGTAGAAAGCTTCAGCAATAACTAAGATATTGTTACGTGCGTGAACTTCTATACAATGTTTAAAACTTTATTTTATTGAATAACTTTGTAAATTGATCATCTTTAACTAATAATTGAGTTGAAAATTTTGGTAGATAGAAAAATAAAACGAAAATTATTATGGATATCAATTTCTATAGATTCATTTAAAGTTGAATTTGATGCGCGTTATCTCGAAATTTTACTCAAAATGGTCGATTGTGATTCAAAAACTGCATATCGTGTTAGAGCACCAAAGCGCTTGCATTTTTATCGTTGAAAACAGTTCTAGAAAACCGGCTTAAAATGATCATGGAAGCTAGATGCCTTTTCTTATCAAACTGCTTAAATTACATATATAAAGCTAGCATAACCCTCCATTATTTAGCACCATTTGTAGACCCTTAATATCCATCATATGTTTAAATTTAAATATTCAGCACATGTAAAAGGAAAGAGAATGGCTGAAGATTCAAATATAAACATGTGGTAAATATTAGGGAGCTACATAATGGTGCTAAATAAGAAGGACTGGGGATCCTAGCTTACTGTTTTTTGCAAATAGTATATTTTAGCGCGTCCAAGGAAAATGATTTGTAGAAATATTTAACCATATTTTTACATTGAAATTGCTTGTTTTTAGTTAAAATTTTATTTTTAAGTTGCAACATTTTTTTAGTTTGAATTTTTATTTATATTATTAATTAATAATTTATTTGTTCAATCCTATTTTTAAGTGATATTAAGATTTGATAATATTTGTAAATGAATGCTTTGAATTGTAAAAGAAGTTTATTTGCTAGATCCTATTTTAAGTGATATTAAGATTTGACGGTATTTGTAAATGGATGTTTTGAATTTGTAAAAGAAGTTTATTTGTTAGATCCCATATTTAAGTTATATTAAGATATGATAATGTTTGTAGACATGTGTTTTGAATTTGTAAAACAAATTAATTGTTATATTTTATTTTTAAGTGATATTAAGATTTGGTATTATGCGTGTTTTTGATAGTTTAAGTTGACAACATAAAATTATAACATCAGACGTCTGACAACTACACAAATATACTAAAATTAAACAGATAAGCACTAGTACTTATATTAATAAATTAATAATAAGATGTTTGATAATCTAAACGAAAAAGACGTATAATAAAAATTCTATTGTTTGTTTCTACTAAATATGTACTATAACTAATTTATAAACCGATCTTATATGTGTGTGTGTGTGTGGGTGTGTGATATCATATTCTTACTATTTAAATTGTTTCATATTAACCACCAATATTAATCACAATGAGCTTTGCATCTTCACGAATAATTATTGTGTTATTTTCATTAATTTTTAACTAAACCTTATAGATGATATTAGAGTGATAATTAATGGTTAGATGGATCACTGAGAGTTTAAATTACTGCTATCATTTCACTTACTAATCCGAAGTTGCTTCTAGGTATGAAAGTGAACATGCTGATTCAAAAATAGTTTAGTCATTCCTAATATTTCACAAATACAATTGATGACAAGGCAACCGCTGAGGTCTTTCAAGTTCTAATTAATATTTTGTTACCAGATAATGCCCATCTTACCATCTGCGATAATTTTTCTATTGCTATCATTTTATTTTCATGTTTTCCATTAATAAAGAATCATATGCTTGTGTAAGCTTGTGGAAGATTGGATGATGGACCTGTAACATTGATGCAATTTTTTTCCTGATTCGCCACTTGCTTTCTTTCAGTGAGAGTACGTTCACAACTAGGTTTTAGTGACAAAAATTTCAAGTTTTCAATTGTTATAATTTTATATGGAGAGAAGGATAAAGATGCAACATGAAACAGAAGAAGACTACATTGTTATTCACTTGTTAATTGAACCATAGAAAATAAAAAGCTTTAAATAAGGAAATAACTAACCACTTCCTAAACTCAAACCACTAACTTATTTCTTGACCAATAAACTAGGATAGACTTGTTCCTAAACATGTTAAACATGTGCTAACTTTAACACCCTCCCTTAAACTGAATGTGCTCACATTCAGTTTACAACACACAACTGCTAACTTATAAAGAACTACAATTCTTGATTGCTTCGTCTTATCGCTTGGACGATCTCCATAATGGCTTTGATCTTCTATGAGAATGGACATGCTCAACTGCTTCTCATTAAATGATTCACCACTTACGAGCCATCACTAAACTCTTTTGGTTTTCATTCAAGGGATTCACTGGACCTCTCCACTCGGGTCATTCCCTGATACTGCTGTATCTGTCATCTCTCCAACAAGTGAGAACCGCAGCTCTTCTTCACTTACTTGTTGGATGATATGAAATCAAACCAACTTCACTATGCCTACATCACATGTAAGCATGTCCGCCTTCTCTTAGGAATCTCATTAAACAGTTCTTGAGCGCTTTCCGTATTGTCCAGCCCCGATATCTTCATCTTCATTCTCCATTTGTTGCACTTTTTCTCTGCTGCATCACCATCAACATAAGACACATTTCTCTTTACTCGACATCTCTCACATTAACATCACTATCAACAACTCCAACCACCCAGTCAAACAACAAATGCATCATCAACCACTTCACAAGCACTAGTCCCCTCAATAACCAATTCAATTCAAATTAAAAATCAGCCTCACCCGATTCACCTCAACAACAGTTCACCTCTAGCCACTGAACCAATTGTCTCTACTCAATCCATATAGCAAACTACCCCAAATTCCATTGCCTACATCAACATACTCTTGCAAACTACTACTACTTGCGACAACCCAACAACGTAATCTCAAACAATCCACATTTCTCCTTCACTGTCTCACAAAAACAAACACTGCACTGCCTCTACAATGACACAGACCATCACACAACCAGAAACTTCAAAACAAACATCCACCTACATTGCCTGACTACATCACTCTACAATCAAACACCATCAGTACCAAACCCAAAATTCATGTAAAAGCTCCACTTGTAAACAACTAACTTCTGCTTTGATTGGGCCTACCATCTCAAATTCTAATTCTAAATCAACCCAGATAAATGAGACGTCTTTTAAATCTATCCCCAAACTTTGTCAAATCAAGTTACAAAAACTTCTGGATGATTATGAGGACAAAAGGCTCGAGTTTGTAAGAGAACCCATACCTCCTTCAGATAACAATCTTGAACGTGCACAACTCCATTCCACGGCAGCAGGCTTCAGACGACACCTTCACGTTCAAATAAGAACAACAACATTCGCACACATCACCAGATCCAGAGCTTTTCAACATCTTCTCATGTTCAGGTGACAAGCTTCATGTTTCAGATCTAGGACCAAGGACTACTTCCAATTCCAGGCATCATTCACCTCTCAAACGCAGACGAGACAAACCGCCCTCGCCTACTCCACATCAGATCACTATGAACAAGACACTCAAGACCAGAAAACAGTGTTTCAGTAATCCAAGATTCAGATAGGCGACGGTAGATCTTAAAGGAGGCGGACTCGAGACTTCAAATAGAATCAAGCAGAAGGCATGACAATTAGATCCAACTTTAGTTGCAGCTTCGTTCCTCCAGTTCATTATGTAGTGGAATGCTTTCTTCTTCAGCCCTTACAGCCACTCAGCCACCCAATCACTCAATCTTGCAATTACAGCCACACCTTACAACATCTTCCTTTCCTCAATAACTAGACCTTTAGCTTCAGACCATTCAGCCTCTCGCCATATGCTACCCATGCCTTCAGTTCAGAGTGTAAAATGATGACGCTTTAATACATCACTGCAGCAAAAACCACTGAATGTCGATTTATGCCTTTTTAATACATCACCAGCTCCTCACGCTTCTGATTACTATTTTTTTCATGTTGCGGCATCTCAAGTGTAAAAGCAATCTGTTCTCAACACCAGCCACCAGTTTCTTCATCATACCTTTCAGTACCCACTTGCAACTCATCTCCTCTACCGAAACATACCCATATCTCCACTGTTTTTGACAAACTCCCTTCTACAATCCAAACTCAATTTGAAATTCCTATACAATTAACTTCCTGAAACCAAAAACACAATTGTTTTCACCCCACTATTCTTCACCTTCTACCCTTACACCGACATTCACCATCAATTGCTTCTACTATCTCCATCTTCTTCAAACACCATTAACTAAGTCTGTCTCCAACGTCACAACAATTTCTCCTAAAGTCCATTACAGCAAGGATAGACTAATCTTTGAACATCAACCAACAGAAACTAGATCATCCAGGCCACACACACTTCAACGCTTCAAACTTTCAGGCAACAAATACACCACCACATCTTCATCTCAACACAGCGTATCACCTTCACCCAAAGCAACAACAATGCAACAGTAAAATTCAAATACAAAAATATACTTCATCACCTCATCCAAACATTACGCTCATATTGATGACAAGCAACACAACCATCATTACCTTGGCATAGAGAGTTTCAGGAAGATCCAATCATTCACGTATCCACGCATCTGTACAAACCAAAGCATTACAGCAACAAGCTAATCCAAACTCGAGCATCTTCGAGTGTACAGGCGCTAACATTGGATCAAACCATTGACGACAACAGGAGTTCAGGCACGCAGACCAGAAAGGGCAGCACCATCATCTTGAGCTTTAGATCCACAATGTCTCTAAAACCTTAAGAAGCAACAGTAGCGCTATTTTCAAGGCGATGAGTAAAACTTCGAGATCGGTGGTTGCTTCAGGATGAAGACGAGGAGTGGCGGCGATAGTTGAACATCCAAGCGACGTTGAAGTGCTCCAATATTAGATCGCAATTCCGAATGCCGAGTTCACGAAGAAGAAAAAATAAATGGATTTTTGATTTTATTCCGGTGAAGCAGTATTTTGAGGAGGTCAAAGCTTTAAGGGGATATCACGTGGAGAAGTAATTATTTTAGGCTCATCTACAATTTCACACTTTTCTTCTTTTTAAACTCTTGCTTGCCTACTTTCTCAGCTTTCAGGATCTCTCTCTATCCTCTCTCACCTAGCTCTGATACCATGTTATAATTTTATATGGAGAGAAGGATAAAGATTCAACATGAAACAGAAGAAGACTACATTGTTATTCACTTTTTAGTTGAACGATAGAAAATACAAAACTTTAAATAAGGAAATAACTAACCACTTCCTAAACTCAAGCCACTAACTTATTTCTTGACCAATAAACTAGGATAGACTTGTTCCTAAACATGTGCTAACTTTAACATCAATAAGTAAAAAAGCAACCGTTTGGGATAAAAATATTTCAGCTTTTAACTACTTGATCATTGAACTAATATACTTTTACCGTGGGTGACCACATAGTTCGTACTCCTTGTCAAATTGAGACATAAAATAGCTAACTTAACAAGCAAGCAAAAACTTTGCATTCAAGTTTTTTTTTTTTTTTCCTTTTTTGAAGAGGTACTTTATTAACATACCAAAAAACATATACTTCCATAATACCTTACAACCCCTTAACTTAAATGGATGTCTTGTCAGGAAAAAATAGTACATATTATGTTGTATATTAACAATACAACAGAATATGTTGCCAGAAAAACTCTGTTGTCAAATAGATAGAGAAGTAAAAACAAAGTAGAAACACACTCATAACCATCCATATGTTCAATAAGGTTGGAAAAACATTAAATTAGAATAAAAACAAGAAAAATAGAAAAACAGCACCCAAACTGGACACGTGGTACAATGCCCAGCACCAAACACGGGACATCCATTCGTTGTAGCTATTTCTAATCTCGGAAAAATCAGCAGAAGAGAGAAAGACTACCAACACTTTACTAGTTCAACTTGGATCTAAAAGCTCCAGGCTAACAAATCAATAATGGCGGAACTTCCCAATCTCGAGAATCAATGAAGCTGAAAGTAAAAAAAATGGCCGATCGAAGTAAAGTAGTACTGAACTCAGGGCGGATGCAGTTCCATCTGAGACGCGGATACGATCCCCAAGTTCAACAAGACAAGCTCAATATCCTTACTAATCTTCTTATAGTCTAGTCTAAACTTAATTAGATAGTTACAGTCTTGTAGTATGAGCATGTTTCTCAATTGAAATGGCATTTTGATACCTTTGAAAATTCTAGAATTCCTTTCGCACCATATGTGCCAAATCATGGTAGTAAAAGCAATATTCATAATATGGTTAGTAATCATACTATTTTGTTGATCTTGATATATGATTTCCAAAATTTGTGAAATTTCAGAAGACTTACCGATGTTTATATTGAGCTTTTGCATAATCTCGGATAGAATCTGTCTTGAATATATCGAAGAAAAGATTTCTAACCACTTATTACACATGCTGGCAATATGAAAAATACAGTATTTATTTTATGCATGCAGACACAAGACATGAACATAATATCATGAGCACATTTGTGTCAAACTACATTCTTACATGTTTCCATGCCTAATATTAACTTGTGTCCTCTTATCGACATTCATATACTGTTGATCTTAGAGGAAACTATATTTGAGTTTTTAAATAAGATTGATGCGGAATCAGTAGCGTATCAAGAACATTGTTGAGCATCATTTAAAAGTACCAATTTATATGTCTTATGTAACCTTACGATTGAAGTCAAGTTTCATAGCTTACCACAATATATTCAACCTAACTTGTTTATGTTCGTGTTTGCATATTTATTTTCACCATGTATTGCAACTTTATTGTATATTTCAAGTTTCAATTACAATATCGTAGTCTACTTACTTTCTATGTGATTTTTTGTACTACATGTCAGTAAGTCGAGATCTGATTTTTTTCACGAGAATAAGAGTGATTGTTTATTCAAGTAGTGCACTCAAATTTGAGTTAATAATTTAACATTGTTTTCCTTTGTAATTAAATCTGTACGTATAATTTTTTTAGTAGAGTAGGATTATGATACTTTAATCGGAAGATTGTTGAATTTTACATGTCTTTGCTGCAAAACCATTGAGAAAAATTAATCGAATGCTATAGAGCGGATATGGTTTTCAGCAAGCCTACTAATATGCTTATTTTTCTTAGTATTACATATCCCGTTCTATTTAATTACTAATTTTAGGTTTATTCCATGCCCATTTTAGTTCTATTCCAACATTTGAGATTACTAATGGTGAACATCCTCTCAACCTTTGCTCAATCAGTGTATGGAACTAATTGTTTCATGTACTTTACAAAATATCATTGCATATTTGATATCCTTCTATTTATGTACCTTATAAAACACATCTCATTCTATGTATCATGATTATGGTGCTGCTAGGTTTTCTCTACTTATTATTCAATCAGTATGCGAAAATTTAATGAATCATCAAATATTCGTTGTCCGATTGTGAGACTTCAATCTGATCCTAATATGATATTTTGCCTAATAACTCCATAGGTGATATGATAAGTCGACTCATTGAAAGTAATAACAACAATATTGGTGGATCTTGCAGGGTAATTTCATTGTCCAAAATCAGTGGTACATAGTCTTAATTTTATATTTAGTGCATTTGAGATGGTACATTGGATATTTGTTTTCGAGATATTTAAGCATTAAATAAGAAGTTGTTAAGATTTTATTCAAGTGAACTGACTATTAATTTGGTTAAGTACAATCATGGTTGAATCTATTTTTGTGTTGATGTGTTACGTAGTGAATGTGACGCAATTTTGAAGTCAGGTAATCAAGTGAGCAATCTTATTTACTGATTCTGTTTATTTAGTTTGGACTTACTAAGTGCGACGAAAAACTAAATATCAATCAGTATATTCTATAAGGCCAAGCGATCACTGCACTCATTTGCAAATAGAAAACCTTTGTTTGAAGCAATGGTTTCAGGGTCCGGCATATGCGCACATTACCAAAAAAAAAAAAAAAAAAAAAAAAAAAAGACAACTGACACCACAGGCTTAGACATTTAGCATCCATCATTGCAAAGGAGCTTCTCAATGGCCATCACATTATCATCGTCGGATGTGAAGAATCACAGTGTCCGGTGGTTTGGTTCGCCAAAAAATGAAATAAATGAGGTTTTTGAGGAAGTGGATGAGGACTAAGCCTTCTCACGGCTAAAAGATGAAATATTTGAGGTTATTTGTTTATTTGTAGTTATCCTTAAATATACTTATTCATCTACAATTTCAGTTATCTAATGCTCTAATATACTAACGAGAGTGCTTCATGTACTAGATGTGGTATCATGCATAATCATTGTAAATTAAAGCCATTTATCGCACTGATGCCATATTTATCACGAATTCTCCGTGTCATATTTGTCTTGTGAAATCAATATAGCTTTTGGAACTCCTTTAAAAGTAATTATTTTAACTAATTATAATCAGTCTTCTGACGCTAATTTATGGTGTTGAGGCTCCGGCCTTGACAAAAGTATTGCCTTGTGGTATAGCTATTTAGGAGGCTAGCTGGAACCACAATGGCACTATCAAGATTGGTTTTTTAATTAATATTATTTTATTTAATCACTTTGTTTTATGGGCGTATGGTCATTCTGATTTGTAAAATTTATTATCTTTTACACATTTTTGAAAATTCTCATCTGCTTTCAGTTCTTCATTCTAGGTGTTTAAACCTGGATCTTCTTATGTTAATTTTCAAATTGTTTCCCTTCTGATTGTACCAAGTAAATTGGAATAAACCAACGTTTTCCATTATAATTAAGTAATATGTACACAATGCTTATTTGAAGCATAAAAGTAATTTTTGTACGACATTAATAAGTTACATTCATCTTTATTTTATTTGTTAGAGGAGGTATGATTACAACGAGAAGTTGAATAGTTGGAACATTATTATTAGTTGCTAAAATTACACTTTAAGTTAATCGTTAAGGTTTGTTCAAATAGAAGGTTCCTTGCTTAAAATTAGAGAAGTCTTCTGACTGACAATTTTCTATGGTTGTTAAAATAAACCACCATTACAATTGGTTGTCTATTCGTGTTCTGTATTCCTTCTGATCGAGAAAAAAAAAGTTTTGCTTAGACGTTCACTTAATTTATAATTACATGGAGATGTATTTTTTTTTTTTTTTTTTTTTTTTTTACTTCTGTTGTCGATAGTTATTCATGTTTGAATTATGAATTGAATATGTTGTTTCACACTGTAGAGTATTTTATAGTTGACATGTTTATTATGCTGTTTACAGTGCTATTTAAGTAATGTAGCTTTTGCTGAACCTTTGTTTGAATAATGGATTGCTGTTAATATGTTTAACAGGAGCTGGAGGAAAAAAGGAAGGCAAAGGCACTGATTAGTTATGAGAGGAGAAAACAATTTGCACAACTCCGGCTCAAGGCAGAAAGATTGCTAATGAGAAACGTGGTGTGAATTTGATATCTTAGCTCTACCGAAGTATTGGAGTTGTGAAATTTAGTTCTCTTTTTCATATGTTTACAATATCTGCTTTTGAAAAATATTTCAAAAGCAGACAAACACCATTGTTCAAGTGGTTAAGCGATTCGGCTGTGGTGGGAGAGGTTCCGGTTTGAAATTTGCATAGTGTGATTCGTATGTTTATTGACATGTAATATGTTGTCCCAGTGACGTGTATATAAAGTATCATTTAAAAAAAAAAAATCAAAGCATATTAATTTTGTTGATAGTTTTTGGTATGGATGATGTTATATTGTTGCTATATGTGTTGTAAAAAAACTTTTGCATTCCATTTCCAGTAACTTTCAACTGTTACATTGTTTTCCAAATTGAAGCTGAGTGTTTTATGCATTGAGAATTGGGCATTCTAATCCTCCAACAATATTCGTCATGTAATTCTGACTTTCTTCAATGGTAACAAATCTTTCATCGGCGATGTGTAGAGTTCAGTATTTGTTTAGCTACGTATAGAGGTTTATGTTTGTTCTTCACTGTGCTTTTGAATCCTCTGTAAGAATAACTATAATCTAAGTTTGTAACCACTGCTGTCTCATAAAGACGGTCGTATATGGTGCTCATATTTTTCCAATGCTTTCATATCACTTGTCTTGTAGCTACAACATGATGTGACAAATAATTTTTTTTTAACTTCCCACACTTCCTTTCAGTTGAGCATTACATTTTCATCACTTTGTGAATGAGAATAGGTACTCCTTGGTACTGTTGTGGTTTCAATCATTTTTTATGAATAACTCATTACTAACTGATGCATGCAAGCAATGAATCTTCTCCATTGAAATATGAAGAACCATTAACTAAAATAATGACATACATCAGACTAATACCAACATTAGCCCGTGTATGAAGCACGGGCTCGATATTAATAAATTAATAATAAAATGTTTGATAACCTAAACAAAAAAAGACATAATAAAAATTCTATTGTTTGTTTCTACTAAACATGTACCATAACTAATTTATAAACTAATCTTTAATAAATATATGTGTGTGTGTTTGCTTGTTTGCAATTCAAGAATGTTACAGGTTATTTAGCACATGGAAAATTTTGATTAGTAAAGTTAAGAGTTCATTGGCAGCGGAGCCGTGGTTGTTATTCAGTTTGATAAGGCTATGATGATAGTCGATTAGGGTTTTCTAAAGCTTAACTTTTGTATCGATCGAATGCTAGCTCAAATATTATTTCCATTTCTAGCAATATATCGAAAATAAACTAGAACAAAAGAGAAGAACGATAAAACTTGATATCATAAGAAATATGGTTATATGACCATTCTTCAGTTTTCTCAGTCTTCTCATGCTGCTTCATGGTTAGTTTTCACTGATAATAGCATGTCAAATCTACTTCGAGGTGTACAACTATAATTGCATGCGCATTATGATAAAGTATAGGTCTATATGGACATGCGTATATACATGTTGCTATAACGTCACTTGGTATGGTGGATGTCCAACGTCAAATAGACCGTGCGAAGCCTATGGATCGCCCTCTGATGCTTCTGAAAACAATTTAACTGACAGTATAGTTCAATCTCTTATAATTAAAGTGCAAAACGATATTAACACTCAAAGTAACTATGGCGAACATGAAAATCAAGGAGGACGTAATGCAAACAAGCAAGTTTAACTAGGAAAACAAGGGTGATGTTGTATTTGAATTCAAAACTACAAGCAGCACTGATATGATGAATAATCCATTATGGGAAAATATGCAGCATAACTTAAGACAATATTAAAAATATCAAAAAAAGACAAGATGAGCCCTGCATATTCAAGTAGCTCTGACGCTAGGAGTGAATTGAATAAGGAAATATGTCATTGTATGAAATGTGAGAGAGTTAAACTCTCTCACAAGAAATCAACACTCAACTAATCATAGAATTAGTTTTATTAGCTTGATTTGAACACAAAATTTCTGACAACAATATTCTTTATTTCTGGAAATTTATAAGTCAAGAATGGGCATACGCACATAACAACGATGTTGATGTTAAGGGTAGAATACTCATTTTATGGGATTATACGCTTGGACCAATCACATTTTAGCCAAACACAACCAATTCATTACATGCCTTACTAAAAATAAAGGAGGTTTAAAGTTAATATCCTCTGTTATTATGCTAAACATCATGACGATATGGAAAGAGAACGGTTATGGAATCTTTTGAAGGAGGAAGCTGAAAATATTAGACTGCTTTAAGTTGTAGTTGGGTACTTTAATTTCATACTATATGATAATGATAGAGTTTCCGCCTCCACCTCTAACCAGTTAGCAACATATGTTGATTTTCAAACATACATAAATTCTAATGGTCTCAACGAGGTTGATACTATTAGCAATTTTTATCTTGGAGAAAAGGGGCATAAATTTTAGCTTTTGCAGTAAAATTGATAGATTGGTTAGGAATTTTGATTTTGTTAGTAAATTCAATCAGGCTTCAGCATCTCTGTTAAGCTACACAAGAAGTGACCGCTCTCCAATTTTAATAAAACTTTCGATGTGGGTAAGAGTAAGAAAAAGCATTCAAATACAATAATGCTTGGCCATCGCAAGAAGCATATAATGAAGCAATTCAGAGAAGTATCAACACAAATTTTGACGGTAACACACTTTCCATTTTCTTACAAAACTAGAAAATATCAAAGTTAATTTTAAATGGTTGAATCGAAATAAAATGAGCATTAAATGATTATGCGGTAATATTAGAGAGAATAATTACTATTTGTACTTGCATGTGCCAAGTAGTATACATGATGAAAAGTAGATTCAAGAGTATAAACACAGTCTGGAGCAACTACAAATAATCCTACGTTCTAAGGCAATATAAGATACCAGAAAGCAAGGTAAAGTGGTTAACTCAACCGGATCCGCCACTAAATTTATTTATGCCATGATGACAACTAAAAGAATTAAATCACATAGACGTAATCCAATTAATGAACATGAGCAGTTAACAGCTGATCCAATCAAACTTGCAGATGAACCAAAAAATAATTTAACTCTTTTTATAATTCAACGGAGTTAAATAGTCAAAGTCAAAGTGTAATATGTAAAAAAAAAAAAAAATTAGTGACTGAAAATATTAGAATAAAGCTAACTAAACCATTGCAACGTGGGAGGCAAGAAGTGCAGTATTTCAAATTGATGTTGATAATAGCCCAAGGGTAGATGGCTTTACTGCAAATTTTATAAAATTTATTGGGAGCAAATAAAAGAGCAGATTTAACAACCTTTGTCTTCTGTCTTCACAACAGGTAATTTTGCTAGAATAAATCATACACTTACTACTTTAGTGCCTAGATCATGTACTGTGACCAATATAAGTAATTTTAGACCTATATCATGTTGCAATGCCATTTATAAAATCCTGGCATTGCAATAGGATGAAAATGCTTTTATTCCTGGTATATGGATGTATTCTCATAATCAAAATGCTTTTATTCCTGGTAGGAATATTCCAAATTAAGAATTCATTGTTAGCTTATGATAAGACAAGAAGCTTTAATAGAAGATCGAGTAAGAGTATATTCCTTTAAGTTGATCTTAAGAAAGCTTATGATAACATTATTAGAGAGTTTATCATATACGCTTGAAATGATAAGGTTCCCTCCTTAATTTATCTTCCTGATTAATTGGTGCATTTGTACACCAACATTCTCAATAATCATAAGTGGTACTCCTCATGAGTTTATCTAGCAATAAGTGTATAAGACAAAGAGATCCTTTATCCCATTATAAGTTTTTCATCACCATGAAATATTTATTATCAAATTTGAGAGTGAATACATCATGGAAAATATAAGTCCTATTTATCATACTAATCTAGTAATAAAACCACTTGATATATGCTAATGATCTACTTATTTTTTTTATAAAGCTAACATTCATAGTACTAATTCTATCATGTTGTTATTTAATTATCACATTAAACCCCTTTGAAACTCAAATTGAAACGTTCTTTCTTACAATTTAAATTACTTAAATAAAAAAACTTAGCCAAAACATCACTTGATGATCATTGTTAAACCAAAGTTGATGTAGAAAGATAAGATTTCACTTTATGTAAGAGTGAGTCACTTACTTAGATACTTCAAACATAAATCCTAAAAAAAATTTATACAAATTCCAAACCTATTTTAAATGATTTTAGACAAAGCACAAACCTCCATCCAAATCGTAAAGAAAAACCATCACTTTTAGAAAGAATCCGACTTTGAAAACGTAAAGAAATTTATTTAAAATGAGTCACTTGTTTTAAATACTCAATATATATTTAAAAACTTTAAATCCTTTTAGAACACTTATATAAGTTTTTAAAAAAAACTTTCAAAAAGAATTTATGAAATAATTAAGATATATAACTTTCTTTTATTTTACTAAAATCATTCATTTCCGAACTGCATCCATGGGGACTATTGTTGCATAGATGGTAATTTTCGAGCTTTGATTTGCAAATCAAATAACCTTTAAACCATATTACTTTCAATATTTTAAACCATTATAAGTATAAAACCATTTCAGTGTGAAATGTTATAAGTGGAAATCAATGTAAAATCCATAACTTTTCAAATTCGAAAAGAGTCTTCACGGGTACTTAAACAAGCTACCATTTGTTTCTATTCTCAAAAGAGTTCAACTTTTCAAGTTATATTGTAATGGCCCATAATTTTTATAAAGAAAAATATTAAATTAAATAAGATTTTAAAATTTATTATTGTAAGAAATTAAAATTTATGATTTTATTAATGAGAAAAATAATTAGAATATGATTTAATAAGGTTGTTTGAATGTTATTGACAACTATATTAATGTAATTTCAATTAATTGAAATAATTGTAAAGTTGATTTGGTTATAATTGTAAATAAGGAAATAAATTAAATGTTGTATTTAATGGTGAGATCGTATATAATTAACTGAAATTGGTTAATATAGAATATGTAATCAGTGATTTGGTAAGTAGTTATAACCTTTGTTGTAAACAATAAATTTATAAATGTGATTATATTACATAAAAGTAAAAATTGTTTATTTTTCATCTCATTATTTAATATGTTTGGAATTAATTTGGAAATCAACAAAAATTAATGCAATTAAATATTGCAGTTAACATGGTAAAAGATGTTAACTGTAAAATAATGAATGTAATAAAATGTACAAAAACTAACGGCTCTAATGGCTTCTCCTGCTTAACTTCTGCGAATCTCTCTTCTCTTCTGTTCTGTCGCTTTTCTTATTCCTGCTCTTATTACTGCAATTTCTCTGCGGATCTAGCGTTTCTATTCCTCTTGGTTGATGGAACCGCTGCCGCTCCCGAACGAGGGAGAGTTCCTCCTCTCCGGTTCTTTTGTGCGAAATTGTCCGTCGTTCGAAGCAATTGGCACCGCCTTATCGGCTGTGGTTTCAGGGCCTTGCTCGGTGATTTTTTCTGGTGATAAATCGATCGAGGTTAGAGTTTTTTGCTTGGATGATTTTAGGGATCTCTGTAGATCTCGTTATGTTTGGGTCGATCATTGCTTTTTGGAGCTTTTACCAGATTGGGGTGATGGTCTTCAAACTCGTTTGCCGCCCCATCATCGCCTCGTTGAGGCCGTTGGTCGGTCGGTGGAACCGTGGTCTCCTTCAGAGATTGGTGTGGTTTCTAAAAGGGATTTCATCCCCCTTTTCCAACCGATGCTTCTCTTTTCTGATAATTGTGAGTTGTTGCCTCGGGGGAGTTGCCTTTGTTGGTGGGGTCGGTGATTTGTGGCTCTGTAGATTTGGGAATCTTTGAGACTGAAGAGGAGCTCACCACCTCTTCGAGTCCTTCTGTCGTGGCTGTCGGGTCTGCGACTGCCATGGTGGAATGCGGTTCTCTAGGGGGGGTTGCTCGATGTGGATTTGTGTTGCCTTGATCTTAAGGCTTATGGTTGGGGTGGTTTGCTGCGTAGTTCAGTGCTTGTGCTTGGCACTGATGTTTCATCGGCAGTATCTTTGACTGAAGGGGATTTCACCACCTCTTCCAGTCAAGATGAGTTGGTTTGTTTACCGGTGACAGAGCAGGTGGTATGCGTTTCTCGGCATTGGTTCTTTGATGTGGATGTGGGTAGTTCTGTTCCGTTGCATTGGTTACGGGCTGTTGCTTTGCATGGATCTGTTAGGGTTATGACTTCTTTTGGGCCTGATCTGATGATAGTATTGACTGGTATGCAATTTTCGGGCGTTTGCCAGGTTTATCCATTTGCTTTGATGCAGCAGGCAAGTGGTTATTTGGTCTGTCAGGCGTTGGTGGGCTGTTCTTTTGTTTACCTCGTCGTTCAGCTTCAGGTAAGTGCTTTGGTGGCCGGCCAGGTGAGTTTTTTGGTTGTGCATATTCTGTTAGTCGTTGATTATGGGATTTTGATTCCTTGTCGGCTTGTATCTGTTGGTTCATTCTGTATGGTTATGAGCCATGACGCGCTTCGGCGTGTGCTCCCTGATACTGTTACCATTCTGTTGTTTGGTGACGTGTCAGGTCACTTAGGCATTGTGATCTCCGTTAGGAGCAAACAGTGTGGTTTCCCGTGTTGGTATTTTAGTCTTAGCCATAGCGAGGCCAGGTCTGTGTCGTTTGTGGCTTATCGTCTCCCTATTCAGATTGGTTCCCATAGGTCTCTACGGAGAAATTACCCTGTTTGGGTCGATTGGCTCAGGCGGTGTTCCATTCCTGATTGCATAGAGTACCCTGATGCGGTCCACTATGCGGTCAGACTGGAATATTACCAGTCAGTTGCGACCCGATCGGGTGATATTTCTGCTAGGACCACCCTGCGAGCCTCACCTGTCACGCGGGGCTGCCTTTCCAATGGCAGTCCGGCTTGGGCTAGGTTCCTACAGCATCGTGGGATGCGATTTTTCAGCTACCCTACATATTATCGATATCCTCTTTCTGTCCCGGTTCCTCCTGATTCCTCGCCTATTTGCTGCTCATCCCATTGCTCTATTCCTTTGTCTCCTTGTGCCTTATCGATCGACATTCCGATGCTCTCTGAAGAGGAAATTGCGTTGATTAATGAGCGGCTTTCTCGTCTTACCGAGAACTCTCTCCCATCCAGCTCCTCTTCTCCTCTGCCCGGATCGATGGCGAGATTAGGTGAGTCTTCGGTGTCCGAACCTGTGCGTCAGCCTCTGCGCAGATCCTTTAGACGTAGATCGCGTGACGCTACGGTCATCCCCCGCACTATCCGTACTCGCTCTATAGCGGCGACAGAGCAGATTGATAGATCTGCTCTATCCTCCTTGTAACTTATCTGATCTCCGTCTGAGTGGTTTCTTTTGCTGTTATCTTTTTCTATACTAGGTGTTGGCTTCATGTCGAACTTTCTATTCTGGAATATTCGAGGTATTGGTAACGAAGCTTATTCTGCTAGGCTTAAGCGGATTGTCCGTAAGCATTCCATAGGATTGGTGGCTCTTTTAGAACCTTTTGTGGGACCCAGGGAGATCACTAAGGCCGTGTTGTCGATAGGTTTTGGTGGTGCTTTATCCAATGTTTCGGGTAAAATCTGGATTCTTTGGTCCAAAGATTGCAATGTTCGTCCAATTTTTGACTCGTCTCAACTTTTATCTATCTTGTGTAATTCCTCCTTCTCCCTGCAACCGTTTATTTTTTCGACGGTATACGCCAAGTGTGACCGGTTAGAAAGATTATTTCTTTGGGATGACATTTTGTCTCTAGCTGATTTCGGTTGCTCGCTTTCAGTAGTGGGTGGCGACTTCAATGTTGTCGCTAGTCAGGCTGAAAAATTGGGAGGGGTCGTCGTCAATCGTCTCTCGGTTTCTGATTTCAATTCTTTCGTTGCGAGATCTGGGTTATCTGAAATTCCCTTCGTTGGTTCCGCTTTTACTTGGTCTAACAATCAGGAAGGTCCGAACTGGATCCTCTCCAGGTTGGATAGGATTTTTGGATCTGCTGATTGGTTCAACCTCCCTTTCTCTTTCTCTATCTCTCATCTTCATCGGTCTTGTTCTGATCATGCGCCTCTTGTTTTACGGTGCGCTTCGCGATCTTTATCGGGGCCTTCTTCTTTCCGTTATCTTAGCATGTGGAGTTCCCACCATAGTTTTCTTCAGGTGGTTGAGGAATCGTGGTCCACTCCCATTGTGGCTGCTCCCATGGGGGCTTTTTCAGGGAAACTGAAGCGTCTTAAGGCTTGTCTTAAGACATGGAATTCCCTTGTTTTCCGGAATATTTTCGAGCGGGTGCGAGCGGCAGAAGAATCTCTGATTCTTGCCGAAGCATTGTTCGACGAGAGTCCATTGGCGGAAAACAAGGAGCTTTGGGCTTGCTCTCAATTGTCTTTCGCTTCGGAACTTCGTATTGAGAACTCCTATCTCCGTCAAAAGGCGAGGATCAAGTGGGTGGTCGAAGGTGATACGAATTCCAAATTCTTCCACTCTTCTATTCGAAAGAAAGCTAATTTGCTTTCTATACGCGAGATTGTGAGAACGGACCAATTTGTGGCTTCGACTCCATCTGAAGTCAAAGAGGCATTAGTCTCTCATTTCCAATCATATCCAGGATCTCCATCGGTGTCCGATCTGGCATCGGACATCCTGTCTTTCATTCCTCGGATTGTTCCTGCAGTGGGAAGTGAAGATTTGGCTTCCCCGCCTTCGACAGATGAGGTTCGTGCTTGTGTCTTTGCTCTTAGTAAGGATAGTGCCTGTGGGCCGGATGGTTTTAATGGTTCCTTCTTTCTTTCTACTTGGCATATCATCCAAGCTGATTTATGCCTGGCAATTCAGCATTTCTTTTCCGGGGCCGATCTTCCCATTAGTTGGTCATCCACTAATTTGGTCCTGATTCCAAAGTGTGATAATCCGTGGGCGTGTTCGGAGTTCTGCCCCATCAGCCTTTGTAACTTCGCTAACAAAGTGATATCCAAGGTATTGGCCACTCGTTTGGCTCCTTACCTTGATCGCATTATATCTTCTTCTCAAGCGGGTTTTGTTAAAGGTCGTTTGATCACTGATAACGTCCTTTTAGCCCAAGAACTTGTTTCTCAGATTGACCGTAAGGTCAGGGGTTCTAACATTATTTCAAACTTGATATGGAAAAGGCTTACGACCGTATGTTCTGGTTTTTCATCATCAAGGTTCTTCGTGCTTTCGGATTCCCTGAAACCCTAATTGATTTGGTTTGGAGACTCATTTCCAACTGTTGGTATTCTGTTCTCATTAACGGATCGGCCAATGGTTTTTTCAAAGCTGGTAGAGGTATCCGTCAAGGCGATCCTCTATCCCCTTCCCTTTTCGTTATCGCGGCGGAGGCCTTCATTCGTGGCATCCACACTTTGACGGTTTTTGGTCAAATTCAGCGATTCGGTATTCCAAGTAGGTGTCCGCTCGTCTCTTCTCTGTCATTCGCGGATGACATTGTCATTTTCTCCAACGGAACTCGGTCCTCTGTTCGCCACCTTATTCGGTTCATTAATCTGTACGAGAGGTGTTCGGGCCAATTGGTCAACTCTGCGAAGAGCTGCTTCGTCCACGCGAAGGACATGGACCATGTGAGAGTTTCTTGGGTCGAATCTTTTACTGGATTCAAGGCTGCTTCCCTTCGCCTCTCTTATTTGGGTATAGTTCTTTACCGAGGAAGGAAACTTAACGCCATTTTCGATCCTCTTACTGATAAGGTTAGGGGTAAGATTATCCGTTGGAATGCGTCTCTTCTGTCTCAAGCTGGTAGGTTAGTGCTTATTCAATCGGTTCTGAGCTCTATGTGTACTCATATCTTCCCCGCTATGACCCCAACTGACTCTTTTTTTCGCTCGTTCCAATCTTTGGCATCCTCTTTCTTCTGGGGTTCGAAGGGTGACAATCGCTGACACCACTGGGTGCCTTGGGATGTTATCTGCCGTCCTAAGAGTGAGGGTGGATTAGGTTTGCGTAATCCGAAGGACATTTGCTCGGCTTTCGCTTGTAAGTTATGGTTCAGATTTGGGTCTAACGATTCCTTATGGGCCAAGTTCCTCCATGCTAAGTATCGAAGACTGGCGTCCTCTGATTATGCAGGCTCTCCTTGTTATGCCAGTGAGACTTGGAAGCATATGCAATCGGTCAAATTGCTCGTTGATTCTCATAGCGGCCTCTCCGGTTGGGATGGTGGTCCGTTTTCTATTCTGAAGGCCTGGAGCTCTTGTCGTACACCATCTCCAGTCCTTCCTATTTTTTCCTTCATTTGGGACGCTCACATTCCTCCAAAAGTCTCTCTCCTGATGTGGCGAATTTTCCACTATGGGTTACCGGTTGATGAGAACCTCCAGCAGATTGGCTTTCCGTTTGTTTCCCGATGCAGATGCCGTGGCAACGGGGAAACAGAATCGATTAATCATTTGTTTTTCGGTGGATGGTGTGCTAGATCCTGCTGGAATTATTTCGGTAATTTTTTGGGTGTTCGTGGCATCATCACCACGCCGGATGACTTGCTGTCATCTTGGTGGTTTGATTGCATTGGGAAATCTCTTCGCTCAATCATCTTTCGCTTAATTCCTTGTCTGATTTGTTGGCATGTCTGGTGTGCACGGAATAAGGCTATTTTTGAAGAAGTTCCAATGGATCCTCTTTCTGTTGTTCGGCGGGTAAGAGATGATGTTTTCTTAGCTTTTCGGGGCCGACCATTCAGAGGTTCGGTCAGTGCTCGCTCTGGTCACTTAGTGAACCTTTTATCTATATACTGCTCTCAATCTTCCAATAGAGCGGGAATTGGATGATTGCCGACCCGGGGAGTGCTAGTTCTGGCTTACTAGCCTCCTTCCGGTCCATCCTACCCCCATCCCTCCCCCCCCCCCCCCCCCCCCGTTTTTTTCTAACAGTGTGAATATTGCTTTCAGGCTCTTGATAATCTGGGGTGGTTCTTTTCTCGCTGTTCTTATGCTGTTTGGAGTTTGCTTCAAGGAAATCTTTATCCTCTTCCTACTGTCGGTCTTTCAGTTTTGGTGGTATTGGTCTTTTCTTCCGTTTATATTGAAGGGGAGGCGGATGAGCTTGCTTTTCTTTCATTGATGGTCCCTCAACATCGTAGTTGGGCGGTGGCCTTGCCGGAGCTCGATTACGACGTTGGATGGGCGGTGGTATCCAGTAGCTCTTCGGGTGTGTAGTGTGGCTAGGCTAGAGATTTTACCTCTGCTTCTCGTTAGTATCTATTGGTTCCATTTTGTTTGTTTCGTTTTATCCTATGTTGTGGGTTTTCGGTGTTGTTTTCTTTTGGATTTCGTTTTGGTTACCTGTCAGGCATGTTGACAGCTTTTGGTTGAGTTTATTTATGATATGCTAATTTTAGAAAAAAAATGTAATAAAATGTAAACTTATGTTAATTATATTCATAAGCTTTTGGTTGATTTAATAATAAGAATGTAAATTTAAATAAAAGAATGATTGAAATCTAAATTATAATAAAATAGGTTTTATTTCCATTGTAATTGAACTCTGAAATTAATGCAATAGTTAAATATTGGGTTTAATATGGATAATTTATTTTAAGAAGATTATAAATTTCTATGTAATCATGAATAATATAATTGTTGACTATTAAATTTGAATTTAAAAGTGATTTAATTAATTTAATAACAATTTATTTAATTAACATGTAAATTAGCCATTTTGGCCACTATCTCGGATTTCTACGAAACCAGTCTCATCCGATCCGAAATAGTGAATTATTATAGGATTTCAAGTTTCATAGCAATTAGACTTGTCATTTGATCGTGCGAGCTCGAAATGCGTAGAAATCAATTAAATGAATTTAATTAATATAATCTGATTTTAAATGCTAACTTCTTTTTACAATGAAATTTGGATTTGAAATTAGTTCCATTGAATATAAAAATAGCGAAAACCTATATTTCAATATATTTGATGACCTATTTTCGTTTCGGGGACGAAACGGTCTTTTCGGGTCGTCGTTATCATTTCGACCCAAATTGATATGTCCATCCATTTCTATTTCAGCTCTATCTATGTATTGGCTGTTATAAACCATAGCAACCTTTTATTTTATATTGTTTGTGCATACATTTCTTTCTCATCTCCTCTTTCCAATGGAAGACAACCCAAAACCTAATTCCCAATTCCAAAACCTAATTTCGATTTGAAAATCAATTTCAAAATTCAAACTCCTCAAACTATGTCATATTACATATCGTTGGAAAGCTCTCAATGAGCGTAATCTAGTTTTGCATATTGTTTTTGCAATCGAATCACGGTTTGGCTAGACATCAGTGAAGAAGCCTTGGCCGTCCATATTACGGTTTACTTTTCGACGGTGGATCATCGTCCGATCGACGATCGGGAGGTGCTGCTGCGTAGAGGACGATCTGTGTAACGACCCTGGATTTCGGCCCCGGTTATTTTAATAAATGATTAATCTAATTAAATAGAAAATGTAAATTTATCATATTAAAATGAATGTGATCTTGGGATTTATTGTTATTTACTTATATAAACTGTATTTTAAAAAGGGATTTGGAAATTTGAAATAAGCATCTCAATAAAATTTATCTTATATAATTTGATTAAAATACTTTACTTTGTTTATATTTAGTATAAATAATACCTATGAATAATAATGTTTGAAATTTAAAATAAATCTCCTTATAATATTTACCTTACATTATTAAATTAAAATACTTTCTTTTGGTTAACATTTGATAGTAGTATCTATAGATGATAATGTTTAAATCTAATTCTAACAATATAAGAGATAACATACAGATAGATGATAACGTTCAAAATAAATATAAGTCAAACACATGTATATGATCTAATAATTGGTAGCTAACATAAGAATATAAATAAATGTATGGAGCAAATGTAAATCTCCATGTTGAACATAACTCAAATATTGTTTGTCATAGTTAAATACAAATATAAATACAAGAAATAGTAATAAGACAAATATATATGTAAACATATCTTCATTTGTAAGACCAAGTGTTGCCTGCAAAGCATAGAGTAAACCTGACAAATATGTATGAACAAATTGCAAGCTAGAAATAGCATAATAACATACCAGATATTTAAATAATACCTTCATGTATATGACAGAGTTTGACTGCAAGGCCAAACTAGAAATTCTAGAAGTTAATAAAACAAGTAACATAATAACAAAACAAAATGAATATATGTATAAACATGTCTTCTTTCTCAAGCCAAACTTTAACTTGCAAAGCTAGGTCTGCATACAATATTTAAGAACTGACAGACATAATAAGTATGTAACATATTTGGTGAATAAAAACTTGTACTTGATTTCCTCTCGGCCAACAATTTGTCAATTTAAATGTATGCAAACCTGTACACTTCAACCAGGAAAATCTGCCCATATAAAAAAAAAGAAAAAATCAAGTCAGGCTGCACCCTTTTAAAAATATATATGAATGAAGAAGCTTCAACCATAAGGCAGGGTAATATAAAGCTCAATATGCTTTTAAAATCAAATTGAACAAATATGAGAAAATATATAAAGATAAGTGTGATAATATATACAAGACAAAACTAATTAATGGGGCACACAAACTAATCTTATCAGCCTACAATCTGGAAATAAAAATCTCTAGTACCAAAAAAAAAAAAAAAAATACTTCAAGTACATAAAAAAATCTATTGCAGCATATCTTCAGCCTATATTCTCCCTATATATATATCATCTTATATTTCAGTTCGTTCATAAAAAAAAGGAAACAAAACTGCAACTTGGGCTTAATACAAACAAGCTTGTTCAACATCAACAACATTCAAGGATTGGAGTTGAAATTCAAAGCTTGAAGGCTGGGAAACAAGATCAAAACTATGTTCATATGGAAACTGAACTACCCTCTGTTCAATCATATGTGAGTAAACCTAATTTAAAGAAGAAAAAAAATAGTTAATTTAAATAGTTCAAACTTCATTTGATAAACTGGTTTGTATATGTTTAATTTGCATATGATTTGCGATGTTCTGTATTTCCTGAGATTTGGTACAGATTGCCCATTTGGTTCAAACTCTAGTTATTTTGTTTTATTTAGATTATTGATGAATTTAACAGCTATTAAATCTAATTCAAGTTTATAAATTGAAAGCTTGGTGAAATTTATGATTTTTAAAACGAAAATGAGGATTTTTATATTAGTGTTTTAAGAGCAGTTCATATATGAATAAAAACTGTAACTTCATCAATTTCACGAAATTGAAACAATAATAAATGATGAGAATCAGCTTGGAGCAAGTTCAAACCTTTATTGTTCCATGAAAATTATCAGGAAATTTTTATGTTGCTTGAGTTTAGAGTGCGAGATCCATTTAGGGTTTGAAATCGTGTTTTTACCCATCTCTGTTTCGAGTCGAGAACGTCAACATAACACCATCGAGTGGCTCGAGCTCCTGGAAGCTGATGTTTATCGTGATGTCATCGAGTGGGCAAGGGCTAGGGTGTTGCAGGTGGCTGAAGTGGCGGCGGTGTGACATTTTGTGGAGGGGGTTAGTTACAGTTTTCAGCTGTAGGCCTAAATTTTTGAATTCAAAATTTTGGTTGCAGTTTGGGTTTGGGATTCGATCTGGGTGTGATATGCGCCTTGTTGAGATGGAGGGTGGCTGCGGGAGTTGGGTCGTGCTGCCATGCACGTGCATGGCAGCGGTGATTTTGGTGTCAGGCCTTGATGTAGGGGGGTCGCGAGTATTACTCGACCGAGTGGGAGGTAACCTTCGGGTTGGACTTCGATTGTGAGAGAGTAGCCTGCTGTGGTTTTTATTTTTACCCAGCCTAAGCTTTAACCTACAGTTAAATAAAATAAGAAAAAAATAAAATAAGAAAGGGGAGAAGATGAGTGTACAGGGAGGTTTCGGGAAAGGGTGGATAGCACGAAGTGCCACTCGGGTTTGAATAGGGGAGGCCTCAAGTTTTTTGTAAGGAAGTCCTCGGGTTTTAGTGGGGAGGTCTCGGGTATGTTAATTTGCTGTTTTAAGATATAAATAGGTGGAAGTGTTTAACAAAATTAAGATAGGATTTAATACTAGTTTAATTATAAAATTAATGTTTTACAATGTTTCAAATTCTTAGCTGCTATTTTAATTATGGGGATTATTTAAATTAAGTATTAAGTTAACTAATAATTGAAGTTGTAGTTAATTCTATAATTGATTATCAAGATCTAAAGAAAGACTTTCACATGTTTAATTATGTTGAACATATAATATAAATAAATTATTTTAGAAAGGAATTAAAAACAATTACTTTTAAATCGTAATTAGCGATAGATTGATTAATGTTGAGTAGTGATTGGGAGTAATCACTTTATATCCAAAAATCGAATAAATAATTAAGGAAAGGGGGTAAATTTGAAATTAATTACTTAAAGTCAATGTCTGAATGATAAATAGCTAATTAATCGAGTAATTTAATTAAAAATTAATAAATGGTTAAGTAAGTAATTAGCAGAAATTAAATGGTTAATTAAGTTTATTAATAATTAAGACTGTTAATTAAATGATTAATTAAAGTAAATAACTGGGTTAAGGAGTAATTAAGAAAATGATAGTGTGAAATTAAATGATTATGTAATTAAGATTTAATGATTAATTGAGAAAACATTAATCCAACAATGTGAAATGAGTAATAATTAATTGATAATTAATGATAAATTAAACATAGTTAAGTGATTAACTCTCAGGTAATTGATTCTAAATTGAATTAATTACAAATAAGATTTAAAGGTAATTTCTTATGAACTGTTGTGTGGAATATCTGATTGTGATATTTATGTGATGATATTCTATGTTACTCTATGGTATGCTGTGTTATATCTATGATGCTTGTATATGTTTTATCTGTGATAAATGCTATGTTAATTCAATTGTTGAATTTAAATTATTTAAACTGTTTAAGTTAATTAGACAACTTGGCCCTTAAAATGGCGTTTGGATTCGATGAGACCGGGATCGGAAGAATCAAATTTGATTCTCCGAAAACCACATCGATCCAATTTAAACGTTAGGTCGTGAATTCTGAAATAAAGATCGAGATGGTGCTTTCAGAATGCAAGGTTTATCGTCGTTGACTCTGAGGGTGATTCCAAAATGAGTGTAACGAGATAATGCCTTCGGTTTTGTTCGAACCCGGAACGAACTTGTATGGATTGAATGCTTTCAGCACATCGTCAGGCGGACGATGAGCATTCTAAGTGATATGTTCTCTAAAGGTAATCGCAGCCTCAAGCCTCATCAACCGGGAATGGCTAAAATAGGAGAGATGCAGCAAGGTTAGGTGGGTCATGCCCAAGCAGGACAAGATATTTCCCCTGTCTAGATGTCCCTTTTATATTTCGGCCTAGTGAGCGGTTGGTCGCGCCAACTGCGGGGTTTATCTTGTTCGGGACTGTTCAGTAAGGAATGGTTCCGGCCTTGTGTTGTAGGGGGTCGGGAGTGATTCTTGGTACGGTGATCTAGGCCCCGTACTGTGACGGACGGTACCCCAGTAGCCCTGCCATTGTTGGAAATCCATTTTCCCTACGAGACCCTACGGTTTTGATTTGTATTACCCACTTTTGTGGCTAGTAGCTGGAATTTAATCATGTAACAATTTCGGCTATTTTCTATTTAGTTGAAAACCCTAGACACTATTATAATATCACTGGATTTCCTATGAAATGTTTTGGTTAGCGTAAGGTAAAAACTTACCCGTATTTATTTGTGGGGAGTCTTACGTGATACCTTTAGTTTCAAAATGTTTTCAAAGTTAAACAATTTAAACCGTTTACTCATACCAGACCCATGTCTGACCCGGAGTTCATATTTTGTTTTTCATAAACTCTTGGGTACTTCAATTTTTATGAGTAGCCAAGTGATAGGTTATGGACCTTGATTTCTGGAGGAGCTTGGAGCAGGAGTCCCAGACGTATGTAGATATCTATCTAGTTCCGCTGTGTCTGTAGTTGTTGTGAACTGTATCTCTGATGTATATAGTGGTAGCTGTATGTATATGACTGTCATATGTATTGATATTGTATAACTCTGATATATGTAAAAACTATGTAATATTTATGTGATATATTATATTTTGTTCCATTCCGCTGTGAGATTCTGATGTTGTTGTTCTTTCTTTCTCTTTCTTTCTATTTCTATCCCTTTCTTTTCTTAATGATGATACGTCTTTCTGGTAGTAGAAGGGAGGGTCGTCACAGTTGGTATCAGAGCATAGGTTGGTGATAACCTTGGCTCTGGTAGTGATTACTCATAGAATAGAGTCAGTAGAACTCTAATATGAGTTTGAGTGTATTAATAGCTATGAGCGCGTATTTGTTAATGAATATAAAATTGTTTTTATATTGTGTTGACTTATCTGTTGAGTGTTTATGAATTCTGGTCAATGTGTGGGACGCCATTTCATCGATAGGGATTTCTAAACTCTTAAACAAGGTAGACCGACACAGTATTGTTTTTAACGTAGGGTAAATGAAATAATTTTACCCAAAATTATATTCTGATATAAAAGAAATATTTCTCTGAAATTATTATATATATATTTGGATGTTTGGTAGTTAATACTTCAACCAAATAAAATAAAAAAATTATTAAAATTCGAGTGGTTTGTAACCAAATAAAATTGTTTAAGTATGGTTTAAATAAGAGGAGTATAATTAAAACCCGATTAAACTAGAATTCAAGTCCCAGAAATTTGAAAGGTGTTTAAATGAATTTAAACAAAGGAATTTGGGAATTTAAAATCTTGGGAATGTTTGAAATGTTTTTCTTGGAATATTGTTTTGAAAATTATTGTTGAATGAAAATTATTTTGGGAAAATTTATGGAAATAAGAAAGCACTGAACTCACTTCAGTCGCTGGAAAATAATCCTGATGATGATGGCCACATCATTAGTATTCATTTTCGAGTTTCTAAAGTGATGGATTGCTATCAGGATATTGTTTGGGCTTGCTGGGTATACAAGTTGTTTTAGAAATTTTCAAAAGAGAGAAAATTTGTTTTGGTGAAAACAAGTGTTTGGAATTTGGAAATTTGATTTGATATACCACGTGGGTATGTGTAGTTATCATTCCAAAATGGTTTTGGAAATGAAAGCCGGGCATTTGAATTCTAAGAATTCTAATTAATAATGTGAAAGGTTTGAACAAATCAACTATTGGATTTATAAAGTAAAGTTGATATTAATAAGAAGAAATTGGGAATTGTAATCCCGGAATTAAAATTTAACTTAAGTAAATGAAGATAAGGAACATATTGGAGGTTAACCTGAGATAAGTTAAATTGAAGTTCAAAATGAACTTAATTGGATATAAAAACTGGAAAGGAAGATAATTGTAATGACAGAATGAAATTTATACTTTAAGGGTTATATATATAATCTGAAATTGTGATTAAAAGATGAAATGACTCAAATGAGCAATATAAACTTTTAAGGAAACAAATAAGTTCTGAGCTCATATAGTGAGAAATAAAATTTAAAAGAATGGTAAGTAGATAAATTTAACTGAATTTGAGTTAGAATAAAACTGAATTTGAATGTAGATAAAATTGAATGAAGTAAAATTCTTATGTAAATAAGTAAATGTAAACCAAAGTAAGTATTGAATTGAATTAGAATAGAATTGGTGTGAGTTGTAAACAAATCTAATTCAAGCATCAATTAAATGACTTTATTATAAACTCAATAATAAATTATTCATGTAAATTTAAGAGTAGATAAAAGAATAAACTAATCAGTAAATAATTGGGATTTGATTAAAGGAAAATCAAATCAAAGATTTGAATGGAAATTGGTGAAATAGAATAAATCTAAGTTGTTAGGTGGAACAGCTTGAAGAAAATAAATGACTTAAGTAAATTGTGAAATGATTATTTAAAACACCGGTTGTCGAGTTTAATAAAATGGTTTGGAAATCAAACTTTTGTAATGAAAGAAAATGCAATGAAAGGATTGTGAATAATTTAATTGGGATGGAATCAAGTGTAAATTGAGTTGGAATCAATTTAAAATTTGTTATGAAGCTTAAGTAATTATTTATTCACAATAATATGATCAAACTGCATATAGAAATGAGTTGTTTTGAGGTAAACAAAATTAGACAAAATTCTATGAATTATTGGAGGCAAAATAGGATGGTTTTGAATATGAGTTTGTTTTGCTTAAATGGATTATATAAGCAAGTAAGTTGTAAATTCCTTTTAACTGAAGGGGAATGGTTTGAGAATTGATTGGAATTAATTGTGATGAGAATTGAAAACCTAACATATGTGCTTATGAAAATATGTAATGGAGACTCTGCCAAAACTTTAATTTAAAATTTTAGCAACAAAACAATTTCAAATTGAAATAAACCAATGAATGAAACTAGTGGATGAAACTAGTTTAAATAATAATAGGAATCAGTATTAAATGGAAGATAGTCAATAAAAATTCAATATTCAGAGTTAAAGATAAATTTGAATTCACATGGAATTAGCAATTCAAATTGGAAATAAGTAGAATAAGAAGATTAAGACTAAAATGGTAGAGTAATAATATAAGAGTATGTATAATGTTAAACTTAAGAAATGAATGGTGAAATTCTTAAGTAAATTTGATATTGGAAAAAATTTATTCCAAGTGGATAGAATCAAAATAATGTGAATAAAAGAAATTGATATGGTTTGTAATCAATGGATATTAATACGTAGGGTGTACGTATATTATTTTATTCGCATGACAATTTGATCCAGATTCGAGCACAAAATTTCGAGATAGTATATCGATCCAAATTAGGATTTTTCACTCGATTTTCGACGACGAACCATGGATTTGGATTTTGATTGATTCTGAGGAATTCTCTATCATAGTTGGGGCTATGCAAGGAGAATGACAGTTCTGATCAAGAAACCAGTTCTGTGTCCGTACTAGGAAGTCGGGTGGACGATACTAGTTCGGAAGTGAAATTGTGTGATCGAGCAAGCGATCAAATTTGATATTGCGTACGAATGGTATATGTACATCGTACGGGCTTGATTGTATAAATATTGAAATTCTGTAAAGAGGGAAATAAAATTTGGAAAGAAATGATACTGTAGATTTCAGTATTGAATTGCCAGAGTGGATATCTGGAATTTATTGTGTATTCCGTATATCCCATCTTAGAAATTGGTTCATGATTCTTCATTGTTGTTAAACCGGTAATTCAGGAATTTGAAGGTTGAATTAAATTTAATTGTGGTCAGGAATCTAGTTTGGATTGTTGGTAATCGAGAGACAAACTCTCGATAATTTTAGGGAAATTTATCCTTTATGTTCGGATAACTAGTGTTGTTAGTTAAGGATAGACTGTTTGGTTGTTTGCTAATGTATGAATGGTATCTATGTTGAATGGTTGGTATAACAGCTTTTAAATTATCTTTGTTTAAAATTTCGGGGACGAAATTCTTTTAAGGGGGGAGGAATGTAACGACCCTGGATTTCGGCCCCGGTTATTTTAATAAATGATTAATCTAATTAAATAGAAAATGTAAATTGATCATATTAAAATGAATGTGATCTTGGGATTTATTGTTATTTACTTATATAAACTGTATTTTAAAAAGGGATTTGGAAATTTGAAATAAGCATCTCAATAAAATTTATCTTATATAATTTGATTAAAATACTTTACTTTGTTTATATTTAGTATAAATAATACCTATGAATAATAATGTTTGAAATTTAAAATAAATCTCCTTATAATATTTATCTTACATTATTAAATTAAAATACTTTCTTTTGTTTAACATTTGATAGTAGTATCTATAGACGATAATATTTAAATCTAATTCTAACAATATAAGAGATAACATACAAATAGATGATAATGTTCAAAATAAATATAAGTCAAACACATGTATATGATCTAATAATTGGTAGCTAACATAAGAATATAAATAAATGTATGGAGCAAATATAAATCTCTATGTTGAACATAACTCAAATATTGTTTGTCAAAGTTAAATACAAATATAAATACAAGAAATAATAATAAGACAAATATATATATATATATATGTAAACATATCTTCATTTGTAAGACCAAGTGTTGCCTGCAAAGCATAGAGTAAACCTGACAAATATGTATGAACAAATTGCAAGCTAGAAATAGCATAATAACATACCAGATATTTAAATAATACCTTCATGTATATGACAGGGTTTGACTGCAAGGCCAAACTAGAAATTCTAGAAGTTAATACAACAAGTAACATAATAACAAAACAAAATGAATATATGTATAAACATGTCTTCTTTCTCAAGCCAAACTTTAACCTGCAAAGCTAGGTCTGCGTATAATATTTAAGAACTGATAGACATAATAAGTATGTAACATATTTGGTGAACAAAAACTTGTACTTGATTTCCTCTCGGCCAACAATTTGTCAATTTAAATGTATGCAAACCTGTACACTTCAACCAGGAAAATCTGCCCCTATATAAAAAAAAAATCAAGTCAGGCTGCACCCTTTTAAAAATATATACGAATGAAGAAGCTTCAACCATAAGGCAGGGTAATATAAAGCTAATATGCTTTTAAAATCAAATTGAACAAAACTGAGAAAATATATAAAGATAAGTGTGATAATATATACAAGACAAAACTAATTAATGGGGCACACAAACTAATCTTATCAGCCTACAATCTGGAAATAAAAATCTGTAGTACCAAAAAAAAAAAATTTCAAGTACATAAAAAAATCTATTGCAACATGTCTTCAGCCTATATTCTCCCTATATATATATCATCTTATATTTCAGTTCGTTCATAAAAAAAGAGGAAACAAAATTGCAACTTGGGCTTAATACAAACAAGCTTGTTCAACATCAACAACATTCAAGGATTGGAGTTGAAATTCAAAGCTTGAAGGCTGGGAAACAAGATCAAAACTGTGTTCATCTAGAAACTGAACTACCCTCTGTTGAATCATAGGTGAGTAAACCTAATTTAAAGAAAAAAAATTAGTTAATTTAAATAGTTCAAACTTCATTTGATAAACTGGTTTGTATATGTTCAATTTGCATATGATTTGTGATGTTCTGTATTTCCTGAGATTTGGTACAGATTGCCCATTTGGTTCAAACTCTAGTTATTTTGTTTTATTTAGATTAGTGATGAATTTAACAGCTATAAAATCTAATTCAAGTTTATAAATTGAAAGCTTGGTGAAATTTATGATTTTTAAAACGAAAATGAGGATTTTTATATTAGTGTTTTAAGAGCAGTTCATATATGAATAAAAACTGTAACTTCATCAATTTCACGAAATTGAAACAATAATAAATGATGAGAATCAGCTTGGAGCAAGTTCAAACCTTTATTGTTCCATGAAAATTATCAGGAAATTTTTATGTTGCCTGAGTTTAGAGTGCGAGATCCATTTAGGGTTTGAAATCATGTTTTTACCCATCTCTGTTTCAAGTCGAGAACGTCAACATAACACCATCGAGTGGCTCGAGCTCCTGGAAGCTGATGTTTATCGTGATGTCATCGAGTGGGCAAGGGCTAGGGTGTTGCAGGTGGCTGAAGTGGCGGCGGTGTGGCATTTTGTGGAGGGGGTTAGTTACAGTTTTCAGCTGTAGGCCTAAATTTTTGAATTCGAAATTTTGGTTGCAGTTTGGGTTTGGGATTCGATCTGGGTGTGATATGCGCCTTGTTGAGATGGAGGGTGGCTGCCGGAGTTGGGTCGTGCTGCCGTGCACGTGCACGGCAGCGGTGATTTTGGTGTCAGGCCTTGATGTAGGGGGGTCGCGAGTATTACTCGAGCGAGTGGGAGGTAATCTTCGGGTTGGACTTCGATTGTAAGAGAGTAGCCTGCTGTGGTTTTTATTTTTACCCAGCCTAAGCTTTAACCTACAGTTAAATAAAATAAGAAAAAAATAAAATAAGAAAGGGGAGAAGATGAGTGTACAGGGAGGTTTCGGGAAAGGATGGATAGCACGAAGAGCCACTCAGGTTTGGATAGGGGAGGCCTCGAGTTTTTTGTAGGGAAGTCCTCGGGTTTTAGTGGGGAGGTCTCGGGTATGTTAATTTGCTGTTTTAAAATATAAATAGGTGGAAGTGTTTAACAAAATTAAGATAGGATTTAATACTAGTTTAATTATAAAATTAATGTAACGACCCAGAATTTTATTTAATTAAAATATAAATATTTAATTAATTATAAATATTAATAAGTGAATTTATAAGTTGAATAAATTTTTATTTGAATTATTGGATTTAATTGAATAATTAAATCGATGATTTAATATGTTAAATTATGGAAATAGTTGAAAATTGAGTTAAATATGATTGAAAATGATTTGTAAAATTTTATTTTATCATATGAAAGTTAGAATGATATTTTAGAACTTTTAAAATCGAATTTAAAGTTAATTTGTGAAAATTGAATATTTTAATATTTAAATCGACTAGTAAAAATAGTCAATTTTTGAACAGTCTCAGAATTGAACGAAACTAGTTCCATTGGATCCGTAATGGTTAGTTATTACCGGATTTCAATTTTCGTGTCAATCGGAGTTAGCGTTTGATCGTGGCAGCTCGAAACGCATCGAATTATTTTTAATTTTAATTTGGCGAGTTAAAATAGACATTTTTCAAAAGGTCTCGGATTTCGACGAAACCAGTTTCATCAGATCCGTAATGTGATATTATTGTAAGGTTTCAAATTTCAAGTCGATTGGATTTACCGTTTGTCCGGTACAAATTAAAACGCCTAGAAATCGATTTAAATCGGTTTAATTTAAATTGAACGTTTTTAGCTATAACTCGCACAGATGTCCGAATTAGCTTCCAAAACCTGTTCCATTGTGTCCGAAACGCGGGATAAACCCTAGGTACGTCAGTTTCGGCGCGTAAATCGGAGTTCGGAATTTCCGGATGAATAGTGTTCGATTTTTCTCTATAAATACACCCCCTACCCCTTCATAAATAAAAAAAATAAAAATTAGGTTATAAAACCCTAGCCGCCACATTTATAACCAAAGGCCAGATTTTTCCCACCTTCCTCCCTCAATCACTCACGATCCGTCAACAATTAGAGGAAGTTGTCAACATGGAAGTTGTAGAGAGGAGTGTGTTCTTCAAATCCATACGGATATGATGGGGTATGGCGCGACGAGGAGGGAGCCAGGGGGGTGCGTTTGTGGGCCGCACGGCCTCGTGATGCGTGCAACCTAGGGGGCCGAGCTCCACGTGCATATGGCCGAAGGTAGAGGTCGTGTAGGGCTTCGCGATGGCGCATGTTGATCGAGTTCAAGTCGTTTGTGGATGAAGCAATAATTAACCCTAATTATTGTTGATGGGTTCGGTTTGTTATTTGCACGACCTGGAGCATTCGCGTTGGAGAGGAAGAGCAAGCGCACGGCTGTGATGCACTGGGGATAGGATCCAGTGGCTCTAGTTTGAGTAGGTTATAAATTTGTTAATTTAAGTTGTAATTAGTTTATATAAAACGTGTACAATCTTGTAAAATTCATAACTTTTTCATACGAGGTCGAAAAAATGCAAACTCAGTTGCGTTGGAATCGTATGGACGAGCACTACGCGATGGAGTTGGTTTGGAGTCGTTTGGAGTTAGTGAGAATTTTGGGTAAAATTAAACGCGCGTTTAATTTTATTCGAAATAAATCGCTAAAACGGAATTTAAATCAAGGTGAGAACTTCTCACTCAATCGAATAGGTTTCGATTTTATTTTTAATAGTTAGATTTAAAATATTTGAATGCATGTTTGAATGATGATTGATATCTATTGATTGTTAAAATAGACATTATACACCGTTAGTAAGCGGATGTTATTTAATAAAAACATATACCGCGAATATTTCATAAACAGTGAAATTGGTATTATATATAATATCAATATATATATATATTGGCATATGTATATATTGCAGTTGATTGATTTCCCGTATTTTTTAGCGGATGAGACCCTATTGCGCCGTTATTAAGCAGATAATATTTAATAAGAACATATACCGCGATAATTTCGTACTGGAGCGAAATTGGTATTGTGCTAATGTTTGTGATGCAGGAAACAGGTTGGGGGGATCCAACTGGATTCCTCAACAGTTTTTATTTGATTTCAGATATTTTGATATTTGATGGATTTTCATATTGATATATGATATCGTTGTAGTCATGATTGACTATTTGGTGTGTAGCATCATTGGACCCAAGTTTTGGAATTTTAAAATGATTTTAAAGTGATTTTTGAAAATATACTTTATTTTTGGAATTGATCCATTTTAAATAAATAAACGTTATAATTTTTAATGTTATAAAAATTATGTTTTTTTGAGAAATATAGTTAAAAAGTTGATTATGAGAAATATGGACTAAAGATCTCATAAAGTAATTTGAATTGGGATTTTTGAATTTATTATTGAAAGTTTAAAATTAGGATTTATAAAATTTGATTATTTTATAAATCAAAATGATGAAGTTTTTATAAAGAAGATTAAAGACGTTTCTAAAAGAATAATATAAATTGATTTATATTAAGAGATTTATAAATGGATATTTATAAATTGAAATATAGACATTATAAAACGAGTTTTTATAAGTGTTTGAATGAAGTGAAAATGAATTCATAAATAAATGAAATTTATAGAATTATAAACTGTGAAGTTATAAATGAAATTTTATAAACAGTAGGTTTATAAAATTTGTGAAGTTATTTGAAGAATGGTTTTGGATAAATCATTAAATCTTATAAGTTATAAGATTTATAATTTGGGAAGTTTAAAAGAACGTTTTTGTAAACAAATAATTTATAAGTATTTAACTTATAATATGAACGTTTAGTTTATAATTTAGCTATAAACTGGAATAGGTTAATAAAGGAGATTTATAAAGGGAGTTTTTATAAATAAATAGAAATGGAATTTATAATGTTGTTTTATAAATTCGCAGATGACTTATTTTGATAAGAAAATTTGTTGAAACCTATTAATGGAGTTATATTCACGTTTTTGAATAGTGAATAATCCTTTGAATTAAAATGAATAAAAGGATGAAATTGTTAACGAAGTTTATTCACGTTTTTGAATAGTGAATAATATGTTAAAGAAATTGTTTTAGATATGATGTTTTAAATAGAATTAAAACGATCTAACGATGTTTTAAATGTGTTGAGATTTGAAACCATAGATTTCAACATTGATTGTTGGAATAGACGTTTTCGAGAAATAAAAGGAAATAATGGACTATAACACTGTTGTTATAGTAAATGGTTTCCGAAAGGAAATGTTTTGTATAGTATTGGGATTTATATATCTATTTTAATTTCGATTCCCTATACTAGTGATTTTGGGTTGTCGTAACAATGTTTTACACAACATTCGTTTTGGCCCAAATAAATATGTTTAAGAGAATGATTTCCTTAAAGAATGAAATATATACATATTTTTGATTTAAGTATATTGAATATTTTCCAAGTGTTGAAAATAAATAAAAGTTGTGAATTACTTATTAAATAAGTATGGAATTGTTTTCCAATATGAAGTGATATTTAGAATTTATCTTTTTGAAGATAAATTGAAAATGGATAATTGAAAACGGATATCAATAGATATTGTGAAATATAAATTCACTATTGAATTTATAAAGGAAAGGAGAATTTGTTTAGAAAAAATAAATATTGATTTATTTTTGAAGTATGAAATTGTGACAGCCCGCAAATCCGTACCCCTTGAATCAACATTATTCTACCCTAATTGACTAAAGTGGAACAGAAATACGATCCATTAAGGTTAAAAGAAAAGAGATAGAAGAAGAAGTAGACTAAACAATATCAGAATCTCACAGTCGCAGCGGAATAAAATATAATAGCAACTATATATCTTTACACAAAAATGAAATCTATAACTGTTTATATACATCATAGCATCAAAGTATCTCATACATCAACAATCATCAATAAGACATACCATACAATCATAGCATAGCAGCGGATATATATATATATATAGAATAGTACGTCTCGGACTCCAGCTCCTCTCCTGCTCCATAGCAACCTATCCTGAACAATAATACTCGGTCTGACCCGAGCATTATAATGAAATAACACCCGAGTCAGTCTGGAATACCAGCTGATAATAATGCACACAATTGATTATTAAAGTTTCAAAAATCCTTTTGAAAACAAAAGCATCTCGTAAGACCACGCCACAAATAAACATGTCGGGTTTTTACCTTACGATAGCTAAAACACTTTTTATAGGAATCCTCTGATATTATAATAGGGTCTATTCACAAATACTTATAAAATAGCCGAAATTGTTACATCTATTAAATTCCAGCTACTAGCCACCGAAGTGGGTAATACAAACAAAACTCGTAAAAGGCTCGTAGGGAAAATGGATTTCCAACAATGACTAGGCACTGGGGTACCACCTATCACAGTACGTGGTCTAGATCACAGTACCGAGGACTACTCCCTTCGTCCCCTGCAACACAAGACCGGAATCACCTATGGGCAATTCCGAATAAGATCACCCCGCGGTTGGGATCAGCAACCGCACCACTAAGCCGAAATAAAAAGGAACCTCTAGACAGGGATGACCTTACTCTCCAGTGGGGGCTACCCACGAAGCCTTGCTGCATATCCCCTGATTTTCAGTCATTCCCGGCTGATGAGGCTAGAGGCTAAACGATACCTTTATAGCACATATCCCTCAGAATGCCCATCGTCCGCTGACGATGTCACGAAGCATTCGTCCATACAAGTCCGTCCCGGGTTCGAACGGAACCGAAGGCACTATTCCTACTACATCCATTTTGGAAATATCCTCAGGATTAGTAGCGACTAGCCCTTGCACTTCACTGCTCCATCTTCGACTCCGAAAACGTTTTATCGCACGAAAACGTACAAACCGGATCGAAGTGGTTTTCGAGAAATAAATCTCGATCCCGGTCTCTTCGAAACGATCAACGCATTTGTCCAATATTGATAGTCGGTGATTTAACTATCAATTAATATCCAAAACATCCATAGCATCCATCACACAATAAATAATTCCCAAATTATTTATTCACCTCAAATATCTTTAAAAGATATATTACCAAATTTTCAAATCCCATTTGAAAACAATTCCCAAAATTCCTCCTTTATAAGGTAAATCATTTACCATATATTCCCATTGGAATAGCCAAGTTCAAAACAATTTAGATTTAAAATAATTAAAACATTTCATTCTAAAATATACTTAAAATAGGTAAATTTATTACTAATTATATACTCAAGATATAATTTCAAGTATATGAAACAAAACCAATTTATAAGATATAACTTGATTTAAAATAAGGTTTTAGTTAAACTATATTTTACAAATAGAGTCGTAAAAAGATTAATACTTATTTCAATATACTTAGGTCAAAACTAGCTTTTTAAAATAATCCATTTGTAAACATAATTATTAAGATATTCATAAATTTTACTATTGCTAATTTATAAATAATAACTTTAAAATAATAATTTTCAAAACATTCTTTAAAACCAGTTTAAGATTTTAAACTTTCTTTTATAAAATCAATTTTAAAACTCGAACTTGGTTTTCCCAAGGAAATCTCATTTCTACTAAATCATCACAGAAATCCTTCTCACGATTTCTGTCCATTTATTAAATTTAGTTTTATGGTTTTATAACATAAATTTGTTTCTCAAATCTTCAACTAATAACATTTATCTTTAATTATCATTCCACATTTTACAACTTTCAATTTCCATTTTTAAATAGATTTTAATTCTTTTAAATCCATTATTTATCAATACCTTTAAATTTCTCTAAACTTCAACTTATCCATCTACAATTAATTATGGATTTATAATTTACTCAGAAATATCCCAATTTAATTCTAGTTCAGCTTTCCATTCAATAGATTCTAATTTTTATTATTCCTTTAAAATTATCATTATGGGTTTACAGTTTATACCACAATATCACAATACAGAAAATTTCCAAATTTATCAATCACAATATAAACAGGCGTTATTATCAATTATAAAGATAATTACTACATGTGAGGAATCCTGTTGGATCCCTCCAACCTGTTTCCCTGCATCCACAAATATTAGCACAATCAAATATATATCAATTCAATTTGATAATAACTAACATATTCAGCTAAACATCCAAACAAACAATCAATTCTAGCTGTCTACTTTACTAGCATCCAGATGTGAGTGAGAATAACTCACCTTGAGTTTCGGCGAGCGTTCGAAATTCAAATTAAACCGGACAACGTCCGATTTAACCCAAATTTCTACTTGCCCGGATTGGTTCCGGATCTGTTCCATCGCGTAGTTCGCGCTCCTGCGATTCCAACGCTATCAAAATCGTCGCAATCTGATAACGTATGAAATACTTATGAATATTATAAATTCCGATTTCAAATATACACAAATTTTTTTTTTTTTTTAATTTTTATTACCATACAAACACGGCCGCTCCTTTCTCTCCTCTTCACTGTTGCACGCGAACATCAGGAAGGCCGAACCCATCATCGACAATTAGGGTTACCAACCAAACTCTCCACCATCGACGAGAACGCGATCGGCCTAGCCCACGTCGAAGCCCCGAGCGAGGCGCACCCGCGGCCTAACTCCGGCCAAGCTCGGTGCTCCCCCCGAGCACGAAAACGTCTTCGAACGACCGGCTTCAAGCAAGAATTTCTGGCGATCCATCACACTAAAACTCATCTCACCCGTTGGATGTGAAGCTCTTGACGAGCTTAACGATTCGCTAGTTGAAGCTTTCGCCTGAAAGCTGATGGATTGCTCGAAAATTTGAGCTAATCGACAATGAATATCGGCCATGAACGAAAGTAACGGCGGCTGGGAATAGGTTTAGGGTTTAGAGAGAATTGTTTAAGTTATATAATGTAAATAATTAATATTTTATTAATATAAATTCTCGTTAAAACGTAAATGCAAACGAACTCTAATTCTCACGATCCGACAGGCTATCCTGGGGTTTTTCCACGTTCCGGACACAATGGAACAAGTTTCGTAAGCTAATTAGGTCGTATGTGCGAGTTACAGAATTAAACGTTCAATTTAAAATTAAATCGATTAAAACGATTTCGATGCGTTTCGAGCTGCCGGGGTCAAACGACAACTCCGATTGCTACGAAAATTGAAATCCGGTAATAACTAACTATTACGGATCCAATGGAACTGGTTTCGTCGAATTCCGAGACTGTGCCCCGGAAGGCTATTTTAACTCGTCTATTTAATTTTGCGATTTTCGAAATTATCGAAATCACTCCAAATCTCCACTTTTAAAATTTTATTAACTTAACAATAATTCATATTGAATTTATAATCACATTAGAAATCATTCTGGCTCATTCTGGACTTAAATCGAATTAATTGCAATATTTAATAATATTAAATTCATTCCTAAATCAATAGAAAATTCCAGTTAATAACTTATTAACTTTTAAATTCATTCAAAAATCCAATAATATAAATTATGTCCCATTGAACTTAAAAACACATTTAAACATCATTTTACAACCATTCACATTTAATTTCCCAAATTATCTAAATCCAATATTCAATTATTATTATCCAACTTCCAATTTAGTTCCCGTATTTGAATTTTTGACTAATTTTATTAATTTAACCAAAGTCATCTATCTCTAAATTCAAATTATAATTCATATTCAATATTTAAAACGAATTAAATGTTCAATTTGAATAGCTTAAAAATACGGGATGTTACATTCCTCCCCCCTTATAAAAATTTCGTCCCCGAAATTTGTATAAGGTAGAACGTACTCTCAAACTCATCTACTTATCCCATTAGCTTAGTTAAAAGCTTATATACATTTCACAAAATCCTTTTTGCTCAATTCCAAACCCAATTGCTTTATTAACTCTAAAGCTTCAATTTTTAACTTATAACTTTCCAAGTTATTTAACTTTTCCCAAAAACCCAAAAATTTTCTAACTCCCAAAATTTTCGGAAAATTTTGGCAGAGTCTCCCCTGTACGGAGGAGCTTCTGCGATATCGCTGGATACACAAATATATATACATCGGCCCACACGGCCGGAAACCAAAATATAACACAAAATATATATCATTTCCCCAATTTTATTTGCGTAGGCGTACCTTTAAGCAAATTTTTAAAAGCAAGCGGCTAATATAATGCATAAACGCACTCCAAACCTCTCGAACGCCTCGCATTCCTGCACTTACTCAACATACTTATTAGTTTACAAAGATATGAGTATTTTAACAACATTTTCAATGTAAATGCAAATCAAATACATCCATTTACATTCCAAACAAATATTTGCATAATATCATAAGTAAATCATACTTTAAAGTATGTTCCACACTTATTTTCTAATGCCAAACTCCATTTTATTTCACATAAATGATTTACATACAAGTTCGGCCATTCCAATTCATAATTACTACTACAAATTCATATTCACTTCAATATAATGAATATATGCATTTAATTCATTTACCTTACCTTTATACTCAAATCCCTTTATTAAGATTTAGCCCATTCTATTTCATCCAAACTAACTTCGTTTTATTACACTTGAAATGGTTTACATTCAAGTTCATTATATACCATTTATTAATCTCAACTAATTCATTTCCCAATTTGATTTACAATCAAATTTTATTTTAAGCATGAAACACGAGTATTTCTTTTATAATTCATTTCTCATTCATATGCAAACATCACTTATCCAAAAGTCAATTCATTCCAATTGATTTAAAAACCCATTCCATATGCTATTTTAAATCAATTCACTTGCATTCTTTCACAAACTCCTTAAATTAGATTCCAATCCATATCAATTTATTCAAACATCAATTCAATTGCATAACACCTCAATTCTTTCTTGCATACCAAATTTAGTTTCATTTTAATTGGACTCCACTTAATCAAATTCCAATTTATCCAAAACCAATTTAGTTGTTGTTTAAACAACTCAATTCTGAATATATTCAAATATTCATGTCATTCAAGCAAAACAATTGCCACTTAAGCTTAACCATTTAAAATTAATTTCAACTTAGATTTATATTAGTTTTACTCCATTACAAGGTTCACAAATCAAACATTTTCTCTTTCCAATGCAATTGTTAAATTACATTTCCTTACATCTTTATTTCTTTAACCAATCCAAGTTTATTTTTATTATTTTATTATTCTTATTATTATTTTTTTTAAATCATGCCTTGATTTTCATATTTTCAAATCCATTACTTAACTTAAGTTTACACTTATCATTCCACTTGCAATTCAATGCCTATCACCCAACAAAATTTATGCAAGACCACATTATAAAGCTTAATCACATTTATTTAATTTACTTAAGCTTTCTTCTCAATATTACCATTATCTTCTTATAAATCAAATTTTATTTCCATTTGATTCCCATTCCAATCAAATTTCAATTCATATACAAATTTAATGCTCTTTGTTTAGTTATCCAATCCATCTTAGGTTTATTTTATTAACAAAGAGTCCATTTAAATTATTTTACTCATTTGAATTTTATTTACAATTTCCATCATAATTAATATATTCAAATCCCCTTATTCATTCACACTTCAATATTTATTACTATGATTGAATCCCAATCCAAATCAGGATTTTTTTTTTTTTTTTTTAATATATTTACCTTCAAATTTGACTGACTATCAAATTCTATCCATTACAATACAAATTCCATTAATTTGTAACTTAATTTAGTCAATAACCTAATCCATATTAGGTTTTAATTCACTTTCCCAATTCATATTGAATTCATTTAAAATATCACCATTTCCCAATTATTAATTTTGGCAAATTTAAATTTCAAGCTTTCCTTTTCACGCCTTTAAATATAATCCATATTCCTTTCAATATTATTTGTTACACAATTGAAATTCAATTTCAATTTCATTATCACAACAAGTTTTATTCTCCCCATACACAAGTTCAAGACTTATTTGCCACTTAAGAATATCCACATTTTTTTTATGTTCTCATTCTACATTTCATTTATGGACAAAATTTAAATTCGCCACACCATTTAACCTTTTCATTAATGATTTCCAATTTTATTTCTATTTAAGAGTTTAAGTTGCTCATTTAAGTCCTCTTCCATTTAATAAATTTGCAACTTTACTTCCATTCAAGATTTTAAAGTGCTCACTTAAGTCCATTCTCATTTTATAATCTCCAATTTAAGTTACTTAATAACTTAAGAATGTGAATTCCTTAATGCAATTATAAGCAATTTACATTCACCTTTACATCCAATTCATTTAGATTGAATTCAATTTCAAATTCCCAAATTTAATTCTCCATATACAAGTTCAAACTTGTTTACTAACTGAAGTTCATTCACTTCTCTATATCCCACTTTACCTTATCTCAATTCACATTTCATTTGAGATTAGATTTTTAAATTCACCATTTCATTTCATTATTTCTCATTGTGATTATAATTTCCATTTCTATTTTATAAGTTCACTAACTTATTTATTTTAAAGCTTATATAGCTCATTTTAATCCTTCTCCATCATATAACCACAATTTCAAATTTTATATATATGTGTATCACTGAAATTTTAAGAATACAAATCTTCTTCCACCTTAACCCTTTGTAAACCTTTAAATTTATAACCTCAACCATAAGCATAACAATTAATAGCTTGTGGGTCACAATGACTCACAATTTCAAGTCATCTTATATTCCAATTTTAATCCAAATCAACTTATTTTAAGTCCAATTTATTTACTTATCCAAGTTAAATTTGAATTTCCATTCACTTCAATATATTTTATTCACTTCCAATTTTCTCAAATTGAATTTTAATTCCAAGATTTAAGATTTTCATTTCTTCCTTCTTATTAATATTACTTCACTTAACAAATTCAATAGTTGATTCATTTCAACTTTACACATCTTTTATATATAATTTTTCAGAATTCAATTGCCCGGTTTTTATTTCAAAACCAATTTGAAATATATCAAATATATATACCCATTTGGTATATCAAATCAAATTTCCATGTTTTCCAAACCAATTTGGTTGTACCCAAAACAATTTGTTCATATCCCAAAACAAATTTCTATTTTTGAAATATCCAAAACAACTGTTATCCCCATCAAATCCAAACAATACCATATCCAATCACTAGGGAAGCAATCCATCACTTTAGAAACTCAAAAATGAATTCTAATGATGTGGCCAGCATCATCAGGATTATTTTCCAGCGACTGAAGTGAGTTCAATGCTTCTTACTTTCCCAAATTCATTTCAAAACAGTTTCCATTCAAAAATATTTCCCAAAACAACCTTCCATTATTGCCTTCAATACATTGAAAAACATTCCCAAACTTTCCCAGGATTTTAAATTTCCAAACTTTTATTTTCAATACATTTAAAATCCTTTCCAAACTTCCAGGTTTTAAATTCTGGTTAAATTCTAATTTTAATTTCACTTCTTATTTGCAACATATTTAATTAATTCTATCTGGTTATAAACCATTTCAATTTTATAATCTTATTCACTTATCATTTCAAATTTGGTCAAATTCAAGATTCTTACTTAATTATGGTATTAACAATCCAACAATCACCCAATATATAATAAGCTAGAAAATCATTTCTTTTATATTAAAATATAATTTTGGGTAAAATTATTTCATTTACCCACTTTAAAAACAATACCATGTCGGTTTATCTTGTTTAAGAGTTTAGAAACCCCTATCGATACGGTTGTACTTCCCGCACCGACCAGAATTCATAAACACTCAACCGATAAGTCAACACAGTATAAAAACAATTTTATAAGCACTAACAAGTACGCTCTCATAGCTATTAATACACTCAACTCATTATAGAGTACTATCGACTCTATTAAATGAGTAATTACCCCACCAAAGCCTAGGTTGTCGCCAACCTAAGCTCTGATACCAAGTGTGACAGCCCGCAAATCCGTACCCCTTGAATCAACATTATTCTACCCTAATTGACTAAAGTGGAACAGAAATACGATCCATTAAGGTTAAAAGAAAAGAGATAGAAGAAGAAGTAGACTAAACAATATCAGAATCTCACAGTCGCAGCGGAATAAAATATAATAGCAACTATATATCTTTACACAAAAATGAAATCTATAACTGTTTATATACATCATAGCATCAAAGTATCTCATACATCAACAATCATCAATAAGACATACCATACAATCATAGCATAGCAGCGGATATATATATATATATAGAATAGTACGTCTCGGACTCCAGCTCCTCTCCTGCTCCATAGCAACCTATCCTGAACAATAATACTCGGTCTGACCCGAGCATTATAATGAAATAACACCCGAGTCAGTCTGGAATACAAGCTGATAATAATGCACACAATTGATTATTAAAGTTTCAAAAATCCTTTTGAAAACAAAAGCATCTCGTAAGACCACGCCACAAATAAACATGTCGGGTTTTTACCTTACGATAGCTAAAACACTTTTTATAGGAATCCTCTGATATTATAATAGGGTCTATTCACAAATACTTATAAAATAGCCGAAATTGTTACATCTATTAAATTCCAGCTACTAGCCACCGAAGTGGGTAATACAAACAAAACTCGTAAAAGGCTCGTAGGGAAAATGGATTTCCAACAATGACTAGGCACTGGGGTACCACCTATCACAGTACGTGGTCTAGATCACAGTACCGAGGACTACTCCCTTCGTCCCCTGCAACACAAGACCGGAATCACCTATGGGCAATTCCGAATAAGATCACCCCGCGGTTGGGATCAGCAACCGCACCACTAAGCCGAAATAAAAAGGAACCTCTAGACAGGGATGACCTTACTCTCCAGTGGGGGCTACCCACGAAGCCTTGCTGCATATCCCCTGATTTTCAGTCATTCCCGGCTGATGAGGCTAGAGGCTAAACGATACCTTTATAGCACATATCCCTCAGAATGCCCATCGTCCGCTGACGATGTCACGAAGCATTCGTCCATACAAGTCCGTCCCGGGTTCGAACGGAACCGAAGGCACTATTCCTACTACATCCATTTTGGAAATATCCTCAGGATCAGTAGCGACTAGCCCTTGCACTTCACTACTCCATCTTCGACTCCGAAAACGTTTTATCGCACGAAAACGTACAAACCGGATCGAAGTGGTTTTCGAGAAATAAATCTCGATCCCGGTCTCTTCGAAACGATCAACGCATTTGTCCAATATTGATAGTCGGTGATTTAACTATCAATTAATATCCAAAACATCCATAGCATCCATCACACAATAAATAATTCCCAAATTATTTATTCACCTCAAATATCTTTAAAAGATATATTACCAAATTTTCAAATCCCATTTGAAAACAATTCCCAAAATTCCTCCTTTATAAGGTAAATCATTTACCATATATTCCCATTGGAATAGCCAAGTTCAAAACAATTTAGATTTAAAATAATTAAAACATTTCATTCTAAAATATACTTAAAATAGGTAAATTTATTACTAATTATATACTCAAGATATAATTTCAAGTATATGAAACAAAACCAATTTATAAGATATAACTTGATTTAAAATAAGGTTTTAGTTAAACTATATTTTACAAATAGAGTCGTAAAAAGATTAATACTTATTTCAATATACTTAGGTCAAAACTAGCTTTTTAAAATAATCCATTTGTAAACATAATTATTAAGATATTCATAAATTTTACTATTGCTAATTTATAAATAATAACTTTAAAATAATAATTTTCAAAACATTCTTTAAAACCAGTTTAAGATTTTAAACTTTCTTTTATAAAATCAATTTTAAAACTCGAACTTGGTTTTCCCAAGGAAATCTCATTTCTACTAAATCATCACAGAAATCCTTCTCACGATTTCTGTCCATTTATTAAATTTAGTTTTATGGTTTTATAACATAAATTTGTTTCTCAAATCTTCAACTAATAACATTTATCTTTAATTATCATTCCACATTTTACAACTTTCAATTTCCATTTTTAAATAGATTTTAATTCTTTTAAATCCATTATTTATCAATACCTTTAAATTTCTCTAAACTTCAACTTATCCATCTACAATTAATTATGGATTTATAATTTACTCAGAAATATCCCAATTTAATTCTAGTTCAGCTTTCCATTCAATAGATTTTAATTTTTATTATTCCTTTAAAATTATCATTATGGGTTTACAGTTTATACCACAATATCACAATACAGAAAATTTCCAAATTTATCAATCACAATATAAACAGGCGTTATTATCAATTATAAAGATAATTACTACATGTGAGGAATCCTGTTGGATCCCTCCAACCTGTTTCCCTGCATCCACAAATATTAGCACAATCAAATATATATCAATTCAATTTGATAATAACTAACATATTCAGCTAAACATCCAAACAAACAATCAATTCTAGCTGTCTACTTTACTAGCATCCAGATGTGAGTGAGAATAACTCACCTTGAGTTTCGGCGAGCGTTCGAAATTCAAATTAAACCGGACAACGTCCGATTTAACCCAAATTTCTACTTGCCCGGATTGGTTCCGGATCTGTTCCATCGCGTAGTTCGCGCTCCTGCGATTCCAACGCTATCAAAATCGTCGCAATCTGATAACGTATGAAATACTTATGAATATTATAAATTCCGATTTCAAATATACACAAATTTTTTTTTTTTTTTAATTTTTATTACCATACAAACACGGCCGCTCCTTTCTCTCCTCTTCACTGTTGCACGCGAACATCAGGAAGGCCGAACCCATCATCGACAATTAGGGTTACCAACCAAACTCTCCACCATCGACGAGAACGCGATCGGCCTAGCCCACGTCGAAGCCCCGAGCGAGGCGCACCCGCGGCCTAACTCCGGCCAAGCTCGGTGCTCCCCCCGAGCACGAAAACGTCTTCGAACGACCGGCTTCAAGCAAGAATTTCTGGCGATCCATCACACTAAAACTCATCTCACCCGTTGGATGTGAAGCTCTTGACGAGCTTAACGATTCGCTAGTTGAAGCTTTCGCCTGAAAGCTGATGGATTGCTCGAAAATTTGAGCTAATCGACAATGAATATCGGCCATGAACGAAAGTAACGGCGGCTGGGAATAGGTTTAGGGTTTAGAGAGAATTGTTTAAGTTATATAATGTAAATAATTAATATTTTATTAATATAAATTCTCGTTAAAACGTAAATGCAAACGAACTCTAATTCTCACGATCCGACAGGCTATCCTGGGGTTTTTCCACGTTCCGGACACAATGGAACAAGTTTCGTAAGCTAATTAGGTCGTATGTGCGAGTTACAGAATTAAACGTTCAATTTAAAATTAAATCGATTAAAACGATTTCGATGCGTTTCGAGCTGCCGGGGTCAAACGACAACTCCGATTGCTACGAAAATTGAAATCCGGTAATAACTAACTATTACGGATCCAATGGAACTGGTTTCGTCGAATTCCGAGACTGTGCCCCGGAAGGCTATTTTAACTCGTCTATTTAATTTTGCGATTTTCGAAATTATCGAAATCACTCCAAATCTCCACTTTTAAAATTTTATTAACTTAACAATAATTCATATTGAATTTATAATCACATTAGAAATCATTCTGGCTCATTCTGGACTTAAATCGAATTAATTGCAATATTTAATAATATTAAATTCATTCCTAAATCAATAGAAAATTCCAGTTAATAACTTATTAACTTTTAAATTCATTCAAAAATCCAATAATATAAATTATGTCCCATTGAACTTAAAAACACATTTAAACATCATTTTACAACCATTCACATTTAATTTCCCAAATTATCTAAATCCAATATTCAATTATTATTATCCAACTTCCAATTTAGTTCCCGTATTTGAATTTTTGACTAATTTTATTAATTTAACCAAAGTCATCTATCTCTAAATTCAAATTATAATTCATATTCAATATTTAAAACGAATTAAATGTTCAATTTGAATAGCTTAAAAATACGGGATGTTACAGAAATAATATATCTTGTAAAGATATTTTGAAAAGTAAATAATTTGGAAAATTATTTGGAAACTGGTGATGTGTGCATATCCATTGATAGTTCAATAACCGACTATCAATATTTCCCTTTGAATGGGTATTTGATGTGATTTTGTTTGAATTTGAATGCCACGCTTATTTTTGAATAAGCGCTCACTATTCGGGTTAACCGGGAAAGGACCATGGGGTCGTATAACCCATTCCGAATATGTGATACGTCGTTGTGAATGGCATTGAAGATCGGTGTTGAAGACCCGGTATTTGCGAAAGCGATAGGATGACCTGTCGATTGACTCTGCACCGAGTAGCTACGGTATTGAGTTCTCCATATGTGATGGTGAATCCGATCAGGATTGTGAATATCCGGATTGCAAGGACTTCTTTGTAAGTGCCTTCGGTTCTGTTCGAGCCCGGAACAGACTTGTATGGATTGTATGTCTGACATTACAAGTTGAGATATAAAGCCGATTTCTTTCAAATATATTTCTGTTGGTGGCGGAGAATTTATTCTTTTAGCTTAACACCCTTCTCTGAGACGTACGAGCTCAGAAGTTATATAGTTGAAGTTATCAGCGATATATTCCCAATTTGGTAATGTGACATGCTGAGTGTTGCTGAAATGATCATTGTGTTGATTATTGTGATAGGATCGTTTGTTTGATCGTCTATATTGGTGATCATTTCTATGATCATTTGTTGACCCAAAGCATGGCTTTTGTATAAAGTATGTTTTTGTGGACGTGAATTCGTCGAGCCTCACACCCCGGAATGGTCAAAACAGGAAAGATGCGGCAAGGTTATGAGGGGTAGCTCCCTTTAGGGTATGTGCATTTCCTTCTGGAAAGGGTGGTATCATGGTATGGAGCCCAGATACTTACTCATGTTGATACACTATATTTATTACTGTGTGATGTTGTTGGTGACGAGCGCTCGGTTAAAGGTCCAATGGGACCGGGGGATGCCATATTCGTGTAGTAGTTACCTAGTGATAAAGGTAACCCGGCCTTGTGTTGGCAGAGAGCTGGTTAAGTTCTCGGGGACGTCCAGCCAGAGGCGTTTCCATGTGGCAATGGGAAGTTCCTTGGCCTGACCATTCGTTGGAAATCCAAAGAAACAATACGTGACTTGTACGGTTTTAGTTGTATAACCTGCTATGGAATGTGGCGGTAACCTGCTATTGAACATAGTTAGCTATAGTAGGCATAGTTCGGAATGTCTATGCTGGCTAAGATTTATATTCTACTTTCGAAATAAATTTTTCCCCTACACTATACACTAATAATAATATCAAATGTTATTTTAAATGCGTATCAAGCATCTTTGACTATCATAAGGAGAAATCTCCTCCGATTCTGCGTTTGCATTGTGTGTGTGTGCGGGAGGCCTTATGGTAGTCTCATTTTTAAAAGCATTGCGAATTGATTTAAAATATTCCTCTATTTTGGTTTTAAAGATAAATAAACTGTTTTGAGTTCTCACACCAGTCACATGACTGACTTGGAGTTTATTGTTTTCCTTCCTAAACTCTGGATGCCCACCAATTTCCACACGGGCAGTCAAGAGTTAAGGTTTATCAGGATATTCTGGATAGTCTGGAGTTGCTGGAGGCAAGCTGGATGGCATGGCGTATTACTTATATAGTATTTCTTTTTCCGCTGCACTGTTTGTTGTAAGATGTTGTACACTCTGATGATATGATGTAATGAAATGTATAAAATGTAATAACTGATATAGTTCTTTGTTTAAAAGATTATTCATCTATTATTATATGTTGTTCCGCTGCGAATTTTGAGATTCTGATATTGTTGTGTTGTGTTCTGTTTCTTTCTGTTCTATTTTCTACTCTATTCTCTTATTCTCTATTCTCTCTATTTTCTATCTTTGCTCTTCTTCTATCCTCTTTCTTTTTCTTAAATTCTTTTCTTAAAACCCCTAAGGGTTCGTATTTTCGTTCATCTTGAATTAATCAATGGAGATTAGTGTCTATTCAAGGAGTACGGATTTACGGGTCTTTACATTTGGTATCGGAGCATATGGTTAAGCGACAACCATGGTTCTGTTGGGTATTATTCATTAGAGATAGAGTCAGTAGTACTCTAGAATGAGTTTGAATGTAATAATAGCTATGAGAGCGTATTTGTTAGTGAATATGAAATTGTTTTATATTGTGATGATTGGTTTGTTGAGTGGTATATAGATTCTGGTTAATACGAGTAATTAACGTTGTTGATAGGGATCTATAAACACTTGAATAGAACAATTCGGCACAATATTGTTTTGAATTGGGTAAATAAAATAATTTTACCTTGATTATATTTTATATATAAAGGAATAATTTTTTTTGAATTATTAAAGTTTATATAAGTTGATTGTTTGGTTGTTTGAATAATCTAAATTGAAGAATAATTGTATAAGTATAATGAATTATAAGAATTGAATTATAATTAAAGTGATTTACAATTGTGAGATAAACTTATATATATAAGAAGTGAAACTATATGAATATATTTATGAATATGAGTTGTAATAAAAATGAACTTGAGTTATATGAAATGAAATTCAACTTTAGAAATTGAATTGAATGAATGGATTGAATGATAATCAATTAAATGTGAAAAATTAATATGAAATAATGAATATAAGTGTTAATTCATTTAAATCTAATATCATTGGAAGTTGAATAATAGAATAAAAATCAATTTAATTAAACCAATTATAAGCAAAGGAATTTGGTTGTATTGATTAAACATTGGTTGTTAGTTGATTGTTGATTGATTGTATATAATTCATTAAGTGTTAATGAAATTGAAAGCTAAATCAATTGAAATTCAAATTAGAAGTAAATAAATTTGAATGGAATTGAATTTGATTTGGAAGTGAACCAACTCGAATATGAATTAGTGAATATAAACTAATTGAAAATGAATGTTAGTAAGAACATCCACTGTTAATGAATCAAATGTGATTAAACTGAGAAAACCAATTCATTTTATATTAATGAGAATATGAATGAGTATTTAGTTGGTTGATGGTTGAATATATATTGCATTTGCTATATTATGTAGTTGTTATGGAGATATATGTTGCTATATGTTGTATATCGATACTATTGTCTATATGCATGATTCTCATGTTGTTTGTTGAGTGTTTAGTAGGTGCGGATCGCGTTTGCTTCGCATTTGGAGCTCGCTTTCGCGCTATATTAGCCGTAAATGCTTGCTAATAAAATATAAGGTACATATCTCGGATTAAATACCGTACTTTTACACTTTTTTCCCTTCGGGATGCCTCATTACTTAATGAGATGTATATTTGTGATATATATACTGTCATTTTTTTTTCGGATCGAGCCGCGCAAAGGAGACTATGGCGAATTTTTCCGAAAATTTAAGGCGTTAGAAATTTTTTGAGAAAATTGGAAAATTTTGAAAACTTAACTTTGTTTTGAAGTTGAAAGTTAAACAATAGAAGTTGTTTTTGAAAAGATAACTAAGTATGATTTGAAAACTTAGTAAAGTTGTGTAAGAAGTTTAACTATGAATTTTGGAAAAAATTAATAAATTCTGTAACTTTTCTTACTTGTAATTTCGAGGACGAAATTCTTTTAAGGGGGAAAGATTGTAACGACCCAGAATTTTATTTAATTAAAATAGGAATATTTAATTAATTATAAATATTAATAAGTGAATTTATAAGTTGAATAAATTTTTATTTGAATTATTGGATTTAATTGAATAATTAAATCGATGATTTAATATGTTAAATTATGGAAATAATTGAAAATTGAGTTAAATATGATTGAAAATGATTTGTAAAATTTTATTTTATCATATGAAAGTTAGAATGATATTTTAGAACTTTTAAAATCAAATTTAAAGTTAATTTGTGAAAATTGAATATTTTAATATTTAAATCGACTAGTAAAAATAGTCAATTTTTGAACAGTCTCAGAATTGAACGAAACCAGTTCCATTGGATCCGTAATGGTTAGTTATTACCGGATTTCAATTTTCGTGTCAATCGGAGTTACCGTTTGATCGTGGCAGCTCGAAACGCATCGAATTATTTTTAATTTTAATTTGGCGAGTTAAAATAGCCATTTTTCAAAAGGTCTCGGATTTCGACAAAACCAGTTTCATCGGATCCGTAGTGTGATATTATTGTAAGGTTTTAAATTTCAAGTCGATTGGATTTACCGTTTGTCCGGTACAAATTAAAACGCCTAGAAATCGATTTAAATCGGTTTAATTTAAATTGAACGTTTTTAGCTATAACTCGCACAGATGTCCGAATTAGTTTCCGAAACCTATTCCATTGTGTCTGGAACGCGGGATAAACCCTAGGTACGTCAGTTTCGGCGCGTAAATCGGAGTTCGGAATTTCCGGATGAATAGTGTTCGATTTTTCTCTATAAATACACCCCCTACCCCTTCATAAATAAAATAAAAATAAAAATTAGGTTATAAAACTCTAGCCGCCACATTTATAACCAAAGGCCAGATTTTTCCCACCTTCTTCCCTCAATCACTCACGATCCATCAACAATTAGAGGAAGTTGTCAACATGGAAGTTGTAGAGGGGAGTGTGTTCTTCAAATCCATACGGATATGATGGGGTATGGCGCGACGAGGAGGGAGCCAGGGGGGTGCGTTTGTGGGCCGCACGGCCTCGTGATGCGTGCAACCTAGGGAGCCGAGCTCCACGTGCATATGGCCGAAGGTAGAGGTCGTGTAGGGCTTCGCGATGGCGCATGTTGATCGAGTTCAAGTCGTTTGTGGATGAAGCAATAATTAACCCTAATTATTGTTGATGGGTTCGGTTTGTTATTTGCGCGACCTGGAGCATTCGCGTGGGAGAGGAAGAGCAAGCGCACGGCTGTGATGCACTGGGGATAGGATCCAGTGGCTCTAGTTTGAGTAGGTTATAAATTTGTTAATTTAAGTTGTAATTAGTTTATATAAAACGTGTACAATCTTGTAAAATTCATAACTTTTTCATACGAGGTCGAAAAAATGCAAACTCAGTTGCGTTGGAATCGTATGGACGAGCACTACGCGATGGAGTTGGTTTGGAGTCGTTTGGAGTTAGTGAGAATTTTGGGTAAAATTAAACGCGCGTTTAATTTTATTCGAAATAAATCGCTAAAACGGAATTTAAATCAAGGTGAGAACTTCTCACTCAATCGAATAGGTTTCGATTTTATTTTTAATAGTTAGATTTAAAATATTTGAATGCATGTTTGAATGATGATTGATATCTATTGATTGTTAAAATAGACATTATACGCCGTTAGTAAGCGGATGTTATTTAATAAAAACATATACCGCGAATATTTCATAAACAGTGAAATTGGTATTATATATAATATCAATATATATATATTGGCATATGTATATATTGCAGTTGATTGATTTCTCATATTTTTTAGCGGATGAGACCCTATTGCGCCGTTATTAAGCAGATAATATTTAATAAGAACATATACCGCGATAATTTCGTACTGGAGCGAAATTGGTATTGTGCTAATGTTTGTGATGCAGGAAACAGGTTGGGGGGATCCAACTGGATTCCTCAACAGTTTTTATTTGATTTCAGATATTTTGATATTTGATGGATTTTCATATTGATATATGATATCGTTGTAGTCGTGATTGACTATTTGGTGTGTAGCATCATTGGACCCAAGTTTTGGAATTTTAAAATGATTTTAAAGTGATTTTTGAAAATATACTTTATTTTTGGAATTGATCCATTTTAAATAAATAAACGTTATAATTTTTAATGTTATAAAAATTATGTTTTTTTGAGAAATATAGTTAAAAAGTTGATTATGAGAAATATGGACTAAAGATCTCATAAAGTAATTTGAATTGGGATTTTTGAATTTATTATTGAAAGTTTAAAATTAGGATTTATAAAATTTGATTATTTTATAAATCAAAATGATGAAGTTTTTATAAAGAAGATTAAAGACGTTTTTAAAAGAATAATATAAATTGATTTATATTAAGAGATTTATAAATGGATATTTATAAATTGAAATATAGACATTATAAAACGAGTTTTTATAAGTGTTTGAATGAAGTGAAAATGAATTCATAAATAAATGAAATTTATAGAATTATAAACTGTGAAGTTATAAATGAAATTTTATAAACAGTAGGTTTATAAAATTTGTGAAGTTATTTGAAGAATGGTTTTGGATAAATCATTAAATCTTATAAGTTATAAGATTTATAATTTGGGAAGTTTAAAAGAACGTTTTTGTAAACAAATAATTTATAAGTATTTAACTTATAATATGAACGTTTAGTTTATAATTTAGCTATAAACTGGAATAGGTTAATAAAGGAGATTTATAAAGGGAGTTTTTATAAATAAATAGAAATGGAATTTATAACGTTGTTTTATAAATTCGCAGATGACTTATTTTGATAAGAAAATTTGTTGAAACCTATTAATGGAGTTATATTCACGTTTTTGAATAGTGAATAATCCTTTGAATTAAAATGAATAAAAGGATGAAATTGTTAACGAAGTTTATTCACGTTTTTGAATAGTGAATAATATGTTAAAGAAATTGTTTTAGATATGATGTTTTAAATAGAATTAAAACGATCTAACGATGTTTTAAATGTGTTGAGATTTGAAACCATAGATTTCAACATTGATTGTTGGAATAGACGTTTTCGAGAAATAAAAGGAAATAATGGACTATAACACTGTTGTTATAGTAAATGGTTTCCGAAAGGAAATGTTTTGTATAGTATTGGGATTTATATATCTATTTTAATTTCGATTCCCTATACTAGTGATTTTGGATTGTCGTAACAATGTTTTACACAACATTCGTTTTGGCCCAAATAAATATGTTTAAGAGAATGATTTCCTTAAAGAATGAAATATATACATATTTTTGATTTAAGTATATTGAATATTTTCCAAGTGTTGAAAATAAATAAAAGTTGTGAATTACTTATTAAATAAGTATGGAATTGTTTTCCAATATGAAGTGATATTTAGAATTTATCTTTTTGAAGATAAATTGAAAATGGATAATTGAAAACGGATATCAATAGATATTGTGAAATATAAATTCACTATTGAATTTATAAAGGAAAGGAGAATTTGTTTAGAAAAAATAAATATTGATTTATTTTTGAAGTATGAAATAATATATCTTGTAAAGATATTTTGGAAAGTAAATAATTTGGAAAATTATTTGGAAACTGGTGATGTGTGCATATCCATTGATAGTTCAATAACCGACTATCAATATTTCCCTTTGAATGGGTATTTGATGTGATTTTGTTTGAATTTGAATGCCACACTTATTTTTGAATAAGCGCTCACTATTCGGGTTAACCGGGAAAGGACCATGGGGTCGTATAACCCATTCCGAATATGTGATACGTCGTTGTGAATGGCATTGAAGATCGGTGTTGAAGACCCGGTATTTGCGAAAGCGATGGGATGACCTGTCGATTGACTCTGCACCGAGTAGCTACGGTATTGAGTTCTCCATATGTGATGGTGAATCCGATCAGGATTGTGAATACCCGGATTGCAAGGACTTCTTTGTAAGTGCCTTCGGTTCTGTTCGAGCCCGGAACAGACTTGTATGGATTGTATGTCTGACATTACAAGTTGAGATATAAAGCCGATTTCTTTCAAATATATTTCTGTTGGTGGCGGAGAATTTATTCTTTTAGCTTAACACCCTTCTCTGAGACGTACGAGCTCAGAGGTTATATAGTTGAAGTTGTCAGCGATATATTCCCAATTTGGTAATGTGACATGCTGAGTGTTGCTGAAATGATCATTGTGTTGATTATTGTGATAGGATCGTTTGTTTGATCGTCTATCTTGGTGATCATTTCTATGATCATTTGTTGACCCAAAGCATGGCTTTTGTATAAAGTATGTTTTTGTGGACGTGAATTCGTCGAGCCTCACACCCCGGAATGGTCAAAACAGGAAAGATGCAGCAAGGTTATGAGGGGTAGCTCCCTTTAGGGTATGTGCATTTCCTTCTGGAAAGGGTGGTATCATGGTATGGAGCCCAGATACTTACTCATGTTGATACACTATATTTATTACTGTGTGGTGTTGTTGGTGACGAGCGCTCGGTTAACGGTCCAATGGGACCGGGGAATGCCATATTCGTGTAGTAGTTACCTAGTGATAAAGGTAACCCGGCCTTGTGTTGGCAGATAACTGGTTAAGTTCTCGGGGACGTCCAGCCAGAGGCGTTTCCATGTGGCAATGGGAAGTTCCTTGGCCTGACCATTCGTTGGAAATCCAAAGAAACAATACGTGACTTGTACGGTTTTAGTTGTATAACCTGCTATGGAATGTGGCGGTAACCTGCTATTGAACATAGTTAGCTATAGTAGGCATAGTTCGGAATGTCTATGCTGGCTAAGATTTATATTCTACTTTCGAAATAAATTTTCCCCCTACACTATACACTAATAATAATATCAAATGTTATTTTAAATGCGTATCAAGCATCTTTGACTATCATAAGGAGAAATCTCCTCCGATTCTGCGTTTGCATTGTGTGTGTGTGTGCGGGAGGCCTTATGGTAGTCTCATTTTTAAAAGCATTGCGAATTGATTTAAAATATTCCTCTATTTTGGTTTTAAAGATAAATAAACTGTTTTGAGTTCTCACACCAGTCACATAACTGACTTGGAGTTTATTGTTTTCCTTCCTAAACTCTGGGTGCCCACCAATTTCCACACGGGCAGTTAAGAGTTAAGGTTTATCAGGATATTCTGGATAGTCTGGAGTTGCTGGAGGCAAGCTGGATGGCATGGCGTATTACTTATATAGTATTTCTTTTTCTGCTGCACTGTTTGTTGTAAGATGTTGTACACTCTGATGATATGATGTAATGAAATGTATAAAATGTAATAACTGATATAGTTCTTTGTTTAAAAGATTATTCATCTATTATTATATGTTGTTCCGCTGCGAATTTTGAGATTCTGATATTGTTGTGTTGTGTTCTGTTTCTTTCTGTTCTATTTTCTACTCTATTCTCCTATTCTCTATTCTCTCTATTTTCTATCTTTGCTCTTCTTCTATCCTCTTTCTTTTTCTTAAATTCTTTTCTTAAAACCCCTAAGGGTTCGTATTTTCGTTCATCTTGAATTAATCAATGGAGATTAGTGTCTATTCAAGGAGTACGGATTTACGGGTCTTTACAATTAATGTTTTACAATGTTTCAAATTCTTAGCTGCTATTTTAATTATGGGGATTATTTAAATTAAGTATTAAGTTAACTAATAATTGAAGTTGTAGTTAATTCTATAATTGATTATCAAGATCTAAAGAAAGACTTTCACATGTTTAATTATGTTGAACATATAATATAAATAAATTATTTTAGAAAGGAATTAAAAACAATTACTTTTAAATCGTAATTAGCGATAGATTGATTAATGTTGAGTAGTGATTGGGAGTAATCACTTTATATCCAGAAATCGAATAAATAATTAAGGAAAGGGGGTAAATTTGAAATTAATTACTTAAAGTCAATGTCTGAATGATAAATAGCTAATTAATCGAGTAATTTAATTAAAAATTAATAAATGGTTAAGTAAGTAATTAGCAGAAATTAAATGGTTAATTAAGTTTGATTAATAATTAAGGCTGTTAATTAAATGATTAATTAAAGTAAATAACTGGGTTAAGGAGTGATTAAGTAAATGATAGTGTGAAATTAAATGATTTTGTAATTAAGATTTAATGATTAATTGAGAAAACATTAATCCAACAATGTGAAATGAATAATAATTAATTGATAATTAATGATAAATTAAACAGAGTTAAGTGATTAACTCTCAGGTAATTGATTCTAAATTGAATTAATTACAAATAAGATTTAAAGGTAATTGGTTATGAACTGTTGTGTTGAATATCTGATTGTGATATTTATGTGATGATATTCTATGTTACTCTATGGTATGTTGTGTTATATCTATGATGCTTGTATATGTTTTATCTGTGATAAATGCTATGTTAATTCAATTGTTGAATTTAAATTATTTAAACTGTTTAAGTTAATTAGACAACTTGGCCCTTAAAATGGCGTTTGGATTCAATGAGACCGGGATCGGAAGAATCAAATTTGATTCTCCGAAAACCACATCGATCCAATTTAAACGTTAGGTTGTGAATTCTGAAATGAAGATCGAGATGGTGCTTTCAGAATGCAAGGGTTATCGTCGTTGACTCTGAGGGTGATTCCAAAATGAGTGTAACAAGATAAGGCCTTCGGTTTCGTTCGAACCCGGAACGAACTTGTATGGATTGAATGCTTTCAGCACATCGTTAGGCGGGCGATGAGCATTCTAAGTGATATGTTCTTTAAAGGTAATTGCAGCCTCAAGCCTCATCAATCAGGAATGGCTAAAACAGGGGAGATGCAGCAAGGTTAGGTGGGTCATGCCCAAGCAGGACAAGATATTTCCCCGGTCTAGATGTCCCTTTTATATTTCGACTTAGTGAGCGGTTGGTCGCGCCAACTGCGGGGTTTATCTTGTTCAGGACTGTTCAGTAAGGAATGGTTCCGGCCTTGTGTTGTAGGGGGTTGGGAGTGATCCTCGGTACGGTGATCTAGGCCCCGTACTGTGACGGGCGTTACCCCAATAGCCCTGCCATTGTTGGAAATCCATTTTCCCTACGAGACCCTACGGTTTTGAATTGTATTACCCACTTTTGTGGCTAGTAGCTGGAATTTAATCATGTAACAATTTCGGCTATTTTCTATTTACTTGAAAACCCTAGACACTATTATAATATCACGGGATTTCCTATGAAATGTTTTGGTTAGCGTAAGGTAAAAACTTACCCGTATTTATTTGTGGGGAGTCTTACGTGATACCTTTAGTTTCAAAATGTTTTCAAAGTTAAACAATTTAAACCGTTTACTCATACCAGACCCATGTCTGACCCGGAGTTTATATTTTGTTTTTCATAAACTCTCGGGTACTCAAATTTTTATGAGTAGCCAAGTGATAGGTTACGGACCTTGACTTCTGGAGGAGCTTGGAGCAGGAGTCCCAGACGTATGTAGATATCTATCTAGTTCCGCTGTGTCTGTAGTTGTTGTGAACTGTATCTCTGATGTATATAGTGGTAGCTTTATGTATATGACTGTCATATGTATTGATATTGTATAACTCTGATATATGTAAAAACTATGTAATATTTATATGATATATTATATTTTGTTCCGTTCCGCTGTGAGATTATGATGTTGTTGTTCTTTCTTTCTCTTTCTTTCTATTTCCATCCCTTTCTTTTCTTAATGATGATACGTCTTTCTGGTAGTAGAAGGGCGGGTCGTCACAATTTGGGCTTTCAATCCATATGGTTATTCATCTAATAGGTATCATAATTTGCCGTGATTGGTGGACAAAGGGGGTGGAGGCAGTTCGTTCTCAGTCAAGGCAAATGGTGCCACGTGGACGTGCATGGTGGGAGGTTGGGCGGCGGGACAGGGCAAGTGCAACGGCGCCATCTGATCACGATAGCGTGGCTTCTAAACGGCGCGGTAGCCATGTAGAGGTTGGCGATTGTTCGATGTCAAGCACGTTATGTTAGCAGTTAGGGTTTGGGAGGTGAGATATTACATTATTGTCATTGTTTTGACTTTATTTAAAATTTAAATCAAAAAAAACCTTCTAACATCAATAGCTTTTTATGCAAACTTGGATTTAGACGCGGTTTTCTCCATTACGGTCATATTGAGATTCTGGGGATTGTGGAACTGGTTTGGCTATATTCTGAGACTGTTAAAAATTTCGAGCTTTATTTGAATTTTAAATCAACGATAAATAAAAGGTGAGTGATATAACCCACTCACAAATACTAAACTCTCTTATGTTAGTTGAACTTAATTTATGATGTGATTAGAAATTTATTAATTATCGATTGGTATTTTAAATTGTTATTTAAATTTAATTTGGATTTATATTGAAGTAAATTGTCAATTATTTTAATATTGAATTTAAATTGATAGCTAAATACCTGATGTTGATAACCTGTGATGACCCGCCTTTCTAACCCTAGAAAGACGTATTATCATTAAGAAAGAAAGGGATAGAAATAGAAAGAATAACAACATCAGAATCTCGCAGCGGAATGGAATAAAATATAATACATCACATAACTATTACATAGTTATACAATATCATACAACAGGACTGTCATATACATATATGTCCATAAATGCATCCAAAATACATCATACACTAACTACACAGCGGAACTATAGATAGATACATACGTATGGTCTTCTTCTCCAAAGCTCCTCCAGAAAATCAATACTCCAAATACCTATCACTTGACTACTCATAAACATTTGAGTACCCAAGAGTTTATGAAAAACAAAATATAAACTCCGGGCCAGACATGGGTCTGGTGTGAGTAAACCGGTAAAATTGTTTAACTTTGAAAATCATTTGAAAATAAAGGTATCACGTAAGACTCCCCACACATAAATATGGGTAAATTTTTACCTTACGCTAACCAAAACATTTTATAGGAAATCCAGTGATATTATAATAGTGTCTAGGGTTTTTCAAGTAAATAGAAAATAGCCGAAATTGTTACATCTATTAAATTCCAGTTACTAGCCACGAAAGTGGGTAATACAAATCAAAACCGTAAGGTCTCGTAGGGAAAATGGGTTTCCAACAATGGCAGGGCTACTGGGGTACCGCCCGTCACAGTATGGGGCCTAGATCACTGTACTGAGGATCACTCCCAACCCCCTACAACACCAGGCCGGAACCATTCCTTATTGAACAGTCCCGAACAAGATAACCCTGCAGTTGTGGCCAACAACTGCCCACACAGCCGAAGTAAAGGGACATCTAGACAAGGGTATACCTCGTCCTGCTTGGGCATGACCCATCTAACCTTGCTGCATCTCCCCTGTTTTAGCCATTTCCGGTTGATGAGGCTTGAGGCTGCGATTACCTTTATAGAACATATTTCTTAGAATGCTCATCGTCCGCCTGACGATGTGCTGAAAGCATTCAATCCATACAAGTTCGTTCCGGGTTCGAACGAAACCGAAGGCATTATCACGTTACACTCATTTTGGAATCACCCTCAGAGTTAACGACGATAACACTTGCATTCTGAAACACCATCTCGATCTCTACTTAATATGTCACAACCTATCGTTTAATTTGGATCGATGTGGTTTTTGGAATATCGAATTGATACCCGATCCCGGTCTCATCGGAATCCATACGCCATTTTAAGGGCCAAGTTGTCTACTTAGTCTTAACAGTTTAATTCAACACTTAGAATTCACATAACAGATATCTCAGATAAAACATATACGGTCATTACAGATATATCCAGAATATATCATAACATATCACATAATATCATCAAACAGATATCAGAGTCAATCAAACAAGAATTATCAATTCATATCAAACTGGTTTGATTTACTTAACACTTAATTAATTACTTAAGAATAAATTATTATTATCCTATTTAACTAATTACTAATTAACTTATTAAATTTATAATTATTACTTAATTACTCACTTAATTAATTGGTTCTTAATTATTAATTAATAACTAAATTATTAATTAATAAAATTTAATTACTTATTGAATTATCACAAATTATTTTAATTAATCATTTATTATCAATTAATTAATCATTTATTATCAACTAATTTATTCTTTAATCCTTAATTAATCACTTAAGTTAACTACCATTTATTAATTAACTTTAAGTAATTAATTAAATTTCTTAAGTTAAATTGATTAAACATGCGATTAATTTCTAATTACAAATTTAATTAAAGTTATTAATTTAATTACAGGTATAAATTAATTTACATTTATAATTACCTTGTACTTTACAATTAATCATCTTCTTTTACAAACCATTCTTTTAATAAACTTTTAATCAAATCTTAACTTAGAATTAACTAACATTTACTTATTTAATTAATATTAACTTTGTTAATCAGAATATTTAAAGTATTAAGGCAAAAACAACAGACCCGAGGCAGGCACCGTGTTTACCCGAGGAAATCTCGCGTTCTCCCCTACCTTTCCCCGCGTCTCACTCTTCCTTCCCATCTTCTTCTTTTACCTGTTTCTTTTTCTTCTTCTCTTTTTTATCTCAGCTTAAGTTATAAATTTTAAACTGTTGAAACATCGACACTCACGCGCGCACCAAGTTAAAAACTCGAAGCAACTCCCAAAATTCTCGTGCAAAAATCATGCGACGATCACGTCACCAACCCAGACCCCCAAATGTGATACGCTACTCACCGATCGCCACCGTGCACGTGCACGGTGATTCGCCTCACCTCCGGCGACCCTCGTCACCACCCACAAACCATAAATCGACTCAATGATCGAAAACAAAACCCAGATTTTCGAATAAAGGCGAATCGAAAAAAAAAGCTTGAAGCTCGAACTCGAAACACGAACACCTCACCGAAAAACCACCGCGTTATGCCATCACCCATCACCAGAGGCCAAGCCACATCGGCCACGCCATGGCCATACCTTCCTCGACCTTCACCCAAAACCACTTGCCACTCGATCAAAGCACGGCGTCGAAAACCAAAATTTACATAGCATCGAAAAACATATGAACAAAACCCTACTATTGCTTCATTCCATAAATTCTTGCATTGAAAAAAATATTTAACATTTTTCCTATGTTATTACATCTTCAAGCTTACATCATAACAAATTTCAACAATTAAAATTAATCGAATCAACAGATATTGACAAAATTCAAGTTCAGTTCCATTTTAAAACTGCATCTATTATCGTTACTTAAAAATCATAATTTTTATGTTAAAAATCTTAACCTTGTGTATGTAACCAAGATATGTGGTCAAATTCACAAATTAAAACATTCGAATTTTAGCTTTTAATTTATTTCTTAATTAAACCTGTATAAACAGTTTTTATAAATTATAGCGATGCTTAAAATTCATTTCAGGTTACAATTAAAGTTTTAAACAACCTACTTTATCTATAAATTCTAAGCTTAAGATATTATATATATGAAGATGTATAAGCTTTAAATGATGAAGAATATATATAGCTTCCAGTACACAGAAATCATTACAGGTCCTTTATTAACAATATGTAGCAACACAAACATCAGAAGCTAATTATCATAATTAAAATTTCAAGAAAAGTATGTTTACTCACAGATAAATCTTTGAACAGAAAGCAAGTTGTTGATGAGGAAAACTACAGGTTTGATTCCCTAAAACTTTCTTGTTTTTGCTGTAGAACTTAAATGGGTTTTCAAAGGCAAGATGCTACTTATTTTTCCTTTCTTCTTTCAGGCTAGCTTTTAAGATTTATTAAGTTTTTATAAACGAACACAATAATATGATGGATATATATATAGAAAGGGCTTGGACAGTAGGTAATATCTGGACAAGTTTTACTTGTTTTGGCATGCTTTTGATTTGCTTGTATTTAATACACTGCAATATGAAATGATATAGAAATTTCGGCTGTAATATTTTCTTGGACACAAAGTTGTGCTAATTAATGCATATGCTTTCATTTATGTTAACATATAATTAATGTTTCTGAAATTTGTATTTTGTAAAAGATATTTGTTTTGTATTTGAGAATAAAGATAAACTTGAATATGTTGTAAATAATTGTCTTCTTTTAGCATACCAGATTTACATAGCATCTTTGTTATAATTTTTGTTAAAAATTATGTATTATACAAATGAATTTTACAGGTTAATGTTTAGGCTAACTTATCTTATCTGTTTGGATAAAAGTTATTATGGTTATTATTAGTATATTAGTTGCATTCTATTTGTAATTAAATTTTCAAACCTTTGATTCATAACATCGTATTTGTAAATTTTATATTTCTAGTTACGTCTTCTATTTTATATTTATATTTTATACTTATGTTTTAATGTTTATGTTTATAAACATTTATATTGTTTTATACTTAAGTTTAATATTTATATTTGAATATTGATATGGTTGCCTAATTTTAAACATTATTATTTCAATTACGTTTTAGATGTATATTAGATCAAATATCAACAATATAGAATCTTTGATTTTAGTGAATAAGTCAGATTTTTTTTAAATAGTTTGAAAGATTCTATTTTAAATTTTCAAATCAAAATTTTCTTTACAGTCACATATATAACTGGTAAATGATCAAGATCTCATCAGTTTATAAAATTGAAAAGCTTGTATTTAATTTAAATTAGATTGAATATTATTAAAATATATTGCCAAAAATTCCGGGTCGTTACATTCCTTCCCCCTTAAAAGAATTTTGTCCGCGAAATTTAAAACAACAGTCAATTCAAAAGCTTTTATATCAATAATCCAAACATACATATCATCCATACAATAGCAAACAATCAAACAGTCTACTCTAACAAACATCACTAGTTATCCGGACATAAATCTGGATAAGCTTTCCTAAAACTATCTTGAGTTTCCCAGGTACAATCTCTAGGATCCTCACTCCACTGCACCTTGACGAGTTTCACCATTTTGCTTCTGAGTTGCTTCTCTTCTTGATCCCAATCCGAACTGAATTTCTGACCACGGTCAAATTGGGTTCCACTTCCAAATCTTCTTGAACTACTAGTTCTACAACTAGTGATGGGTCATGAACAAATTTCCTTAAATGAGATACATGAAATACATTATGAATTCCAGACATCTGCTCGGGCAATTCAATTCTATAAGCTACTTCTCCAATTCTTTCCAGCACTCAGAATGGTCCAATATACCTTGGAGCAAGTTTTCCCGTCTTTCCGAATCTTATAGCACCCTTGATTGGGGAAACTTTGATAAAAACCAAATTTCCGATCTCGAATTCCAATGTCTTCGTCTTATATCAGCATACTTCTTCTGACGATCTTGAGCAGCTTTCATCCTTTTCTTGATAAGCTCAACCTTCGCTGAAGCTTCTCGAATAAGATCGGGCCCGAGCACAAGACGATCTTTCGATTCTATCCAACAAGATGGGGATCTACACAATCTTCCATACAAAGCTTCATAAGGAGCCATCTTAATACTTGCTTGATAACTTTTATTATAAGAGAATTCCACTAAATGAAGATGGTCTTCCCACGATCCTCCAAAATCCAAAACACAAGCCCGCAACATATCCTCGAGAATACGATTAAGCCTCTCCGTCCGTCTGTCTGTCTGAGGATGATAAGCTGTACTCAATCTCAAACTTGTTTCCATTGCTGATTGCAGAGCCTCCCAGAATTTTCTAGTGAAAATAGGATCACGGTCACTTACTATACTGACTGGAACACCATGCAATCTGACTATCTCCTTCAAGAAAATTTCTGCCAGAGAAACTGCAGTACGAGTTGCCTTTACCGGTATAAAATGGGCGCTCTTCGTTAAATGATCTATAATAACCCATATCCCATCATTTCCCTTCCTGGTTCTAGGCAATCCGTCGATAAAATCCATCGAAATCATTTCCCACTTCCAATTCGAAATTTCCAAAGGCTGCAATAATCCCGCTGACTTCCGTTGATCAACTTTTACTTGTTGGCAGATGGCACAACTATTCACGAATCTAGCAACATCCTTCTTCATATTCGGCCACTAGAAAACTCTCCTCATATCCTTGTACATCTTTGAGATTCCCAAATGAATATTCAATTTGGAACGATGACTCTCAGACAACACTTCCTGTTTCAGATCCCTATCATTTGGAACACAAATTCTCCCGTTAATCCTTAATGTTCCTTGGCCATCAATTTCAAAACTGGGACACTGACCCTTCCTAACTCTTTTGATGATCCTTCTCAACATTTTATCAGATTCTTGCTTGCTTGAAATCCTTCCAGTAAGAGATGGAACAACTTCCATAAGAGATAGGACTGCATTCCTGCTAAGAGCATCAACTACAACGTTCGCCTTTCTCGGGGTGTACAGAATATCCAAATCATAGGATGCTAGAAATTTAACCCACCGCTGCTGTCTTAGATTAAGATCTTTTTGAGAGAAAAGATATTTCAACGGTTTGTGATCCGTGAACAATTCGAATTTCTCTCCCAAAAGATAACGTCTCCAAATCTTCAAAGCAAAAACAATGGCTAGCAGTTCAAGATCGTGCGTAGCGTAGTTCTTCTCTTGTGGCTTCAATTTCCGACTAGCATACGCAATTACCCTTCCATTCTGCATCAGAACTGCTCCCAAACCAACTATACAAGCGTCTGTATAAACCTCGAATTTGCTCTTCCCATCCGGAATAGCGAGCATTGGAGCACTAGTTAGCCTCGTCTTCAATTCATGAAAAGATTCTTCACACTGGGGTGTCCACTTGAATTTTGCTCCCTTCCTAGTCAGCTTAATCAGATGTGAAGAAATCTTGGAATAATCCTTGATAAATTTCCTATAGTAGCCAGCCAATCCCAGAAAACTGCGAACTTGCGTCGGTGTCTCCGGCTGTTTCCATTCCAGAATAGTTTCAACCTTCGCTGGGTCTACAGAAATACCTTCACCAGAAACAATGTGCCCTAAAATTTAACTTCCGATTTCCAGAAATGGCACTTCGAAAACTTTGCCTTCAACACATGCTTCCTCAGAGTCTCCAATACAATCCTCAAATGCTGCCTGTGCTCTTCTTTAGATTTGGAGTAGACCAAGATATCATCTATGAATACCAGCACGAACTTATTCAACACATCCCGAAAGACTCTGTTCATCAGGTCAACGAAGTAGACATGAGCGTTGGTTAACCCGAAAGGCATAACCAACCACTCATAGAAACAATTCGGTCCCCTAAATGCAGTCAAGGGAATACTGTCTTCAGCTACCCTCAACTGATGGAAATCTGAAGCTAGATCTAGTTGAGAAAAGATAGAAGCACCGTGCAACTGGTCAAAAAGATTATCGATGCAAGGAAGAGGATATTTATTACGGATAGTCACCTTGTTCAATTCTCTATAATCCACACAGAACCTTAGCGATCCATCCGATTTAGTTACAAACACTGCAGCAGAGCCCCAACAAGAAAAACTGGGCCTAATCAACCCCTTCTCCAAAAGATCCTGAGTCTGCTTAATTAACTCCTCTCTCTCCCTAGGAGCCATTCTCCTACTGGGCTGAATCACCGGCACTGCTCTTGGAATCAAATCAATACGAAATTCTATCTCTCGATGTGGTGGCAGACACTTAACTTCTTCAAAAACATCAGGAAAATCTTGTACCACATCGATATCTTCAATCCTCTCTTCAGAAGTCTCAATTCCATAAATAAGACTACTCAAGTGAATTCCAAAATTATCACACGACACTCTAGCAATTCTATCCAAATCAGTTTCCAACGAAACTGTTCTCTCATCACAATTCAAAACTGCTCTATACTTATCCAGCCAATCCATTCCAAAAATAAGATCAAATCCCTTAATATTCAACACATACGGGTCACAAGAAAAATCGCGGGATAGATAAGAAATCTTCAAGTCCTTATAGACCGTATCTAATTTGGTTACCCCTCCTATAGGATTATATACTAAGATAGGATTGTCTACAGAACTAGGGGTAAGAAAGAACTTTTCTACAGATTCCAGAGAAATAAAACTTAAGGAAGCACCCGAATCAAACAAAACTTTAATATACTTGCCATCTAAAAGTAAAGTACCTTCCAAAACTCCTTTGCCTTTCGAAGAAGAAGATGGACCGACTTCCAAACACTAGTACAAAAAGTGCATATTGCTTCGCCTCATTTGCATCGGTTGAATTAAAAACTGATGCAAATAGAACTATTTGCATCAGTTCTATTTTAATAACCGATGCAATTGGTACGTGGAAAACAATAGGTAATAAAAAAATCAAATTTGCATCAGTTCTCACCAACAACCGGTGCAAATAGTTTTAGTTGCATCGGTTTTAAAGTCAACCGATGCAACTACATGTTGATGGCAATATGAAATTTAGGTGGGAAATAATGAAAAATTGGCTCCAAAGTTTACTTTGGACAAATGTACTCCTTCCTCCTCAATAATCCACTCCAAATTACCCATATAATGAATTCTTTTCGTTTTGAGAAAAATTGGATATATTTGTCAATATTCAACAACATTTCACGTTCTAAATTCTCAACCCAGTATACTCGCATCCTTTTCCCTGTCCGTTTCTTCGTTATTATTCATTACACCACTTTCTGATCATTGAAAATTAATGTGATTTTCGAATATTAGCAAATATTTTTAGTTTCTTTCTATATTCTAGTGGCATTTATACCTGGATCTCGACAAAATTGAACAAAACTGCCTAAAGATTGAAGCCAACGATTTGGAAATGTGTCATGTCAACCATGTATCATTATGCTTGAAATTTGGTTGTTATTCTTGGAAAATCGATACCCGAGACATGTGATATTCCTTCTATGGAGAAAGTGATGCACTCTGTTTATTGCAAGGTTGAATGGATGCTTGGGAAGGTTGTATGCTAAGTTCCTTTCTTTCCTTTCCCCGTGTATTGAATTTGATGAGGATGCTGATGAGATTTGGCTTTCTGAGATGAAATCCTTTTGGGTTTTGAGGACGATTAACCATTGCAGAATCAAGCAGATCTACAAAAAAGGAACAAATTATGGTAAAGCAAGCCATTAATAGTCTTGAAAACTAACTAGATCTCATTTCTGCAGCCAATTCCTATGCCATTGCAAGTTTTAACAAAGCCTGGATTGAAGATGATACTGAAGGAGTGTCACCGTGTAAGATATGTTCTGACCCTAAACTCGAAGATGAAGCCGTGCCTAGAGTGGCTTTCAACTTTGATTGCCTAGCTTGCTCGAATCTGAGACAAATTCTATTGCAACTTTGGATGTTTTCTACTATACCTAGATCTCGACAAAGTTGAACAAAACTGCCTAAAGATTGAAGCCGACGATTTGGAAAATGAAACATACTGCGTCGTGTCAGCCAAATATTATTGTGCTTGAAATTTGGTTGTTATGCTTGGAAAATCGATACCCGAGACATGTGATATTCGTTCTATGGAGATGGTGATGCACTTTGTTTGTTGCAAGGTTGAATGGATACTTGGGAAGGTTGTATGCTAAATTCATTTCTTTCCTTTGCCTGTGTATTGAATTTGATGAGGATGCTGATGAGATTTGGATTTTTGAGATGAAATCCTTTTGGGTTTTGAGGACGATCAACCATTGCAGAATCAAGCAGATCTAGAAACGAGGAACAAATTATGGTAAAGCAAGCCATTAATCATCTTGAGGATCTAAGTTGGTAAAATTGTGCATCATCACGAAGTCAATCGATGAGAATAGCCAACCAATAAAGATTTGAATGAAGCCCTAAAATGGACTAATGGAGGTTCCTCTTTTTAATTTGATTTTAGATCAATATCTCAATTTTAGTTAATTTGGGTTGTACTTTTTAAACGATTGAGAAATGCATTCTTCCCACTTGACAGGATTGACAATCTATATATTATTATTAGTTAGTTTATTTTACATCTTGATGAAAAAGAAATTTCAATTTATCGAATTGTTATTACTGATAAAGAAGAAACACGCATGCTCTTATGCAGCTTTAAAGAAATTGTTCATTTCTTCGACCTCTTTCACCATGCTAAAATTAAGATTATAAAGAGCCTACCTGATGCTTCTGCATTATTGTTATGTTTAAATTTTTACTATTATTATTGTTACTACTATTATTATTTTTATTATTCGACAATCTCATTATTATCTACGTTACATTATATACTCTCAATCCAATTAATAGTTAGCATGCCGCCACTTTTAACTTATTGCTTCTCATATCTTTTAACAAAATTTATCATAGTTGTATCACATTGCCATTTATAATGCTTTAACTTCTAAACCGTTATGTAATATTGGCATATGTCTATTTGTCAAAATCAAACAATATATAGTGAATAATAATATATTTTTTGTATGCATGCATCATGGACCGCAATTCCTAAATATGAAGGATTGCTAGCTTGAACCAGTAAGTTTTTACTACTAATATATTAGTTTTCCAGTGCCTTGATAGTTATTAGCTAATATGTGTGTGATTCTTTCTTTAATTGATGGGTTTTTATTTTTCGATTGAATGTTGTTCATAATTAAATTTTTAAGACTCGACCAAAAGTTTTAGTTAGCTATATTTTAGTTTTGTTTCTTATAAGGTTACTAGGTTGTGTATTTTCATCTAATATTTTAACTTTGATCATTAACCGAAATATTGAATTTTTAATCCATTTTAATAATTGAGTATACTTGCATAGGGAAATCCAATGTAAACATAAGTATTCCAAGCCAAGGGATATCGGTCTCATTTGAATTAGATAGACGAAAATTTGATGTGCATATATTATTAATAGCAAAATATACTATGTTGTAAGGTATGATTGAAGTCCTAACTTTTTGAGACGGAAAAGCATTAACCTGTCATTTTGTAAGTATGGATTATTTGTATTTTTTTAACTCATTGATGCTCTATGAATTGTTTCTTCTTATTGTCTAAATCTATGAATTCCTGTTCTATTTAACGGTGTCATATATTCTCTATACGGCAAACCAAATACTAATTTTTCCATGTAAGGGTTTTACATTCATGTTTGTTGGTTCAGGGTAAATATCTATTTCCTAATTATTATTTTAATGATTTTTATCCATTCTTCGAGTGAAATATACGAAGAAAAGTGGTACATTTATGGTATCATAATAGCATTGTCTATGTAAGACCTTTGAAGTACATTTAGTAAAACCTTTGAAGTACGAATATGGAAATCTAGAAATTGAAATCTTCTAACGATGCCAATTTTCTTCTTTCTTCTTGAACAAAAAATGCTAAAATATGTTGCTCATTTATATTTCAGATTTGATAGAGATTTCAGATGGAGAATAGGTAGCTAGAAAAGAGTATTCTTTTAGCAAAGAAGAGATGGAACTACCTATCGTTTTGAACCTCGTCGCAACTGGATTAAAGGTATTCATGTTCTTGCTCAGTTGAATATTCTTTATTAACTTCAAGAAATTTTTACGATTTATGTGCCTTTGATCCTGTTTACATGAGATATAATAGCATAAGTGGTCCCCATTGATCCTTTAAAATATGTTATACTTATATTTGTTAACTAAACAAAAAATAATCGGTTTTTTTTTTGCACATTACCTCAGATTGCAGATCAATGTATTTAGTCTTAGTACCTTCATCTCTATTAATCAACATTACTAGGAAGATTATTTTTCGTGATGATTGATAATTAGTTGATGAATAACTAAACTGCATATTTCCTTTTCTATGATAATCATTTTTGATCTCTTTTGAAGTTATACTTGTAGTAGTTTAGTTTAATTTGATGAACTCTTCTGCTTGATAGAGTTGGACCACATGGAAGCTTGAGTTTTGAAGGATCTCATGCTACGAGTGCAGAAGCTTGAACAAAGAGTGCAACTGCAACTCTCAGATGATAAATACTTCAGGTGATCATTCATAAATTGTTTATTTCTTAAATGGTTTTCGCTTCAATGATTCATCATTAGGATTTAAGTGGAACAACATATTTGTGTTAAGGTAGTGCTTGTAAGGAGATAGTGGCGGTTATAGGATGGTTGAAGAGTAGAACAAGAATGGTGATGTTTGTCCAGTGGGGAGATAGAGGAATGTTGATGAGGTTGACAGTGAAGTATGTATGGGAAGTTATGTGAAGTTGGTTTCAGTTCGCTGTTGTATGTTGCTTGAAGTGTGTTGAAGGGGGAGGAGGGCAGAAATAGTGGTATGTGTACAGAAAGTTGACAGTAGTGCAGGCCTGTGGTCAGGTGGTTTGATATGTATGTATGTTGGAAATGTATTTAGTGATAAATGGTTTGGGTGTTGGGTGAGTTGGTGATGCCGTAAAGTTTGTTGGTCAGTGAATGGTTGTATCAGTGGCAATGCAGGCAGAGCAGTGATATGAAAATGTAAGGCAGAGAGTATTTCAGGTACAAGTTGGTCTATCGGGGTGTGGCACAGTTGTGGGTGATGACCGGTGGTATGGAGCTCAGTATACTGCAGGCAGAGGTGGCAGTTTAGAAATGGTTGATGACAGAGGGTTATGTGAGGAGATGGTTAATTATGATATGTTTAACAAGAAAAATATTTGCATCATATTACCACATTTGTCATACTTTAAAACTACACAATTCAAAATAATACCAATCATGTAAATCGATCATCCAACATGGTTCAGTATATATGAACTCCATGTAGCTAGATTATTCAATCTTGTAGCAAAATCACATTAATAATATATGTATACAGTTTTATGAGATTTATAGAATATGCTTTAAGCATAAGTTCACTTCCTGTTCATATAACCACTACTCTGCAATATAGCTTAAAAAGATATGTCAAAAGAACACCTGAAAGAATTTAAGTAAAGAAAGAATCTATTGAATTGCAGAAATTTGATACAAAAGTGTAAACGATATTTCTCATTTTGATTACCCATTCTGTATGTTATTACATTGTATTTATAAGTGCATATTGATATTTGGTATTGGGCTAGAACCCAGCCCATGCATATTTGACCGCACCGCTTGTGAATGAGTATATCTTTGTATTTTGCTGAGGCATACGTTCCATTTTATTACACCCATTGTTCAGACATGCACATATGACTTGGGAATCAACTTTTGGAACCTTTAAAAAACAGTTTTGCACACACAAGTATGTAATATAAGAGAACAAATACTAAAATGGGTGTTTTCATGTCAATTGACAGTTAAAAAAAATGTAGCAACCACTATCTAAAAAATGGTGGAATGAAAGATTGGGGATAGTAATTAATCATATATGCAATTGAGTATTGTTGGCTTTATTGAGAAAAACTACAAAGTTTAGTTTGAAGGTACTGCACATGTCTTAACAAGTTTATCGATTTCTTAGGATACATTTTATATCAAGTTCCCTTGGCCTAAGAATTATTTGAACAGTTTCATCACACACATTTCATACAACCTCATGTACCTATTGAGTACACAAAGAATAAGATGTTTGTCAAGAAACTTTGCAGTTCGTTTGTTTTTTACAAGATGATTAATTGAAAATAAGTAACCTCTACAAATTTATCACCATGACCAGTGCATGGTTTGCAAGCAACTCAATTGCAGGCACTACTATCGCAAATCGATGGAAATCTTGAAACAGCAATGGAAATCTGAAGACATTGATGTAAATCAGATTTCGAAAAAGAAGACTAGAGGCCAGACTATAGTGGAAAGACTTCCTTCAGATGTTGGAAGCTGAATCCAAATTGAATATAACTCATTGGCTGAACTGATAGGAAAGACTTCCTTCAGGTGTGCTTATTTTACATGTTCTTATTTAATATAATAGTGGTGGAAGAGCTGGCCACGGCTAGGTGATAGGAAGAGAAGGCAGAGGTTTTCAGGGTATCGGCTATGGGTTTAGGTGATGTTGTGGAGGTGGATGGGTTGACGGCGGTGGTCGCGGCAACGGGTGGGGCACAGGCCGAGGTTCTGGTAGTCGTACAAAGAAGGAAGGAGAAGCAAAAAAAAAAAATTCATTCAGCAGTTAAAATTGGAATGAGAAGTGTATCTGAGTGAAGTCTATAAGTTGTTTGGAAGAAGTTGGCAGTTTTTGGAACGGTTGTGGTGGTTAGACGCAGTGGCAGGGGTATATGCAGTGAAGCAGAAGGGATGTGGTAGGTTGGTTGAATGTAACAGTGGGATATATGATAGTGGTAATACAAGTTGTATCTGGAAAAGGGCAGTTTATTGGCTTGTGATGTTAACAGAAGTGGAACAGGCACTGACAAGTTGTGATTTGTAGTTGTTGGTGGTGTGATGGTTTATGTATTGAAGTATGCAGGGAAGATGAAGGAATTGCCGATGTTTGAGGTGCAAAAGTTTTGGTAGTGAATGTTTGTAGCAGCAGGCAGAAGTGTGGAGATGCAAGTATTGGCAGTTTGGGTGTTGAAGGACAACAAATGGTGGATGTTGCAGTAATGTACTGGGCTGGTATCAAAATGTGGCAGTGTTATTGCTGTTGGCAATTATGAAGTAATGGTTTCTGTCTTGGCTGTTGTAGGTTGAGGTATGTTGTTGTTGAGGTAGTTGATGGTGATAGAAGTTATTGGCAGTAGGTGAACAGTTTTGAGCAGTGAAGGATGAGGCAGTGGGTATTGTTGCAAAATGAGGAAGTTGTATGTTGTATGTTGCAGGCAGTGGCAGTGTATGGGGTTGATGGTAGAGCAGAGGTTGATGGTAGTGGAAATATGTTGATATGGTGAAGGCAGTAATTTGAAAGCAGCAGTTTGAAGTGTGATGGCACTATGAAATGTAACTGTGAAGTGGTGGCTAATTGAATATGGATGAGAAGAGGGGTAATGAAGAGGCAGTGCAACAAAAGAGGAAGAGGCAGTGTAGTTGAAGTTTGAAATGGCAGAGACAGTTTGTAGCAGCAGTTTGGAAGTGGTGCAGTGGGTAGTGTTGGAGATTAAGTATGTATGTTGGTGAGTAGTTTGGATTGGCAGAGGTAGGTTGGGGATGGTGATATGCAAGTAGCAGAAGTGTAGTTGAAGTCTGATTATGTACTGTGGAATTTATTTATGTTTTTCATTCTTTTGTAGAATTATTAAATCTGATTATGTATTTGCCATCAAATTTAATTTTGAATGATAGTAATATTGCATGCAATAATTGTTTGCTATAATCAATAATATATATATAGTCTATTTGAATACTGTAATAATGGTTTATGAGAATGACTTTTTTGCATCAGGTATAAATAGCTGATGCAATAGAGGGATTAGTTGCATCGGTTTTCATTACAACCGATGCAACATGGGGGTTGTGTCCAACCAACCAGCTATGATATTTTGCATCAGTTGTTAGTAACAACCGATGCAAAAAGGACCATTTTGCATCGGTTTCAGAACTGATGCAAAAGTGTTAAGCCTGTTGCATTCGGTTGCATATGCATCGGCTGTTGAACTGATGCAAAAGGGGGGTAAACAACCGATGCAAATGACCTGTTTTGTAGTAGTGAAAGCAAAGACTTTATTCTGAGGTGCCCTCTACAGAAGTGGACAATTCTTGATCATGTGACTAGGCTGAAGACAATTGAAACACAACGACCTCTGAACCATAGCTGATCCTGGGCCACTTTGATGCGGTTGCTGTTGCTGCTGCTGGAATCCTTTTCTAGGACACTTATTTGCCAAATGACCTTCCTCTTGACAAATGTAGCATTTGCGAGGTCCGTTGATATTTCCAGGCTTCTTCTTGCTCCACTTTCTCCATTTGGGATCGAACTTTCGCTTATTTGGATTAGTGAAATTCCCATCTGAAGCTACAACTGGTGCCATAGATTTCTTACTCATCAAATTCTCATACCTCAAAGCCATGTCAATCAAATCGACAAAAGATCCTTTCAAAAGAACCGTCAATTTTTCATGAAATTCAGGCCTCAGTCCTTGCACAAACTTTTCATTCTTTTTGAGGGGAGTATCGATGAGCCCTGGTCCATAACAAGAAAGTTCGTTGAATTTGGTTTCATACTCCGAAATAGACATGTTACCCTGCTTCAAATTCAAAAAATCCGGATACAATTGAGTTTTCCCCGCCGTTGGCATAAACTTCTCCTCAAATAGCTCCTTAAATCTATCCCAAGAAATGTCATCCTCAGAAATGTTTGCTACTGTTGCATCCCACCAGGCTGCTGCACCACCCTGCAATTGCCACGATGCCATTTCCCTTTTCCGTTCATCCGACAATTTCATACTCTTAAAGATGCGCTCACAAGAGTGTAGCCAAGCTTGGACTTCAATTATCGATTCTGAACCTTTGAATGGTTGGCCTCCAAGATTGTTGAAATCTTTGCATAAAGCTGCAAAACTAACTTGAGGCGGTACTGGATTTACAGCCTCACTAGCATTTTGACTCCGTCCATTATCAGTCGAAACACTACCCCTAACTTTGCCTCTTCTTCCAGAACTCATGTTGGCCACCTGAACAGGTAACTCAACAAATTTAGATAGATGTATATATAATGATATGAAAATACAAATACACACTCTCAAGAGCCTAGGTACTCGCTCAACCTAGCGCTCTGATACCAGCTGTGACGACCCGCCTTTCTAGCCCTAGAATGACGTATCATCATTAAGAAAGAAAGGGATAGAAATAGAAAGAATAGAAAGAAAGAATAACAACATCAGAATCTCACAGCGGAATGGAACAAAATATAATACATCACATAGCTATCACATAGTTATACATACATCAGAGTTATACAATATCATGCAACAGGACTGTCATATACATATATGTCCATACATACATCCAAAATACATCATACACTAACTACACAGCGGAACTATAGATAGATACATACGTCTGGTCTTCTTCTCCAAAGCTCCTCCAGATACTCCAAATACCTATCACTTGGCTACTCATAAAAATTTGAGTACCCAATAGTTTATGAAAAACAAAATATAAACTCCGGGTCAGACATGGGTTTGGTGTGAGTAAACGGGTTAAAGTTGTTTAACTTTGAAAATCATTTGAAAATAAAGGTATCACGTAAGACTCCCCACACATAAATACGGGTAAGTTTTTACCTTACGCTAACCAAAATATTTTATAGGAAATCCAGTGATATTATAATAGTGTCTAGGGTTTTTCAAGTAAATAGAAAATAGCCGAAATTGTTACATCTATTAAATTCCAGCTACTAGCCACGAAAATGGGTAATACAAATCAAAACCGTAGGGTCTGGTAGGGAAAATGGGTTTCCAACAATGGCAGGGCTACTGGGATACCGTCCGTCACAATACGGAGCCTAGACCACTGTACCGAGGATCACTCCCGACCCCCTACAACACAAGGCCGGAACCATTCTGTAACATCCCGAAATTTTTGACAGTAACGATTTAATAATCTGTATTAAAATTAAATTGATATTGATATTTTTTTTAATAATAATTCAAATTGATTTAATAATCTTCTTCAATAAATATTTAATTGGTTATTTTATCTTTTAAGAATAATAAATTAGTCTCTATTTATAATATGTGGTTTATTTTGTAAATAGATTAGCTTTGTTTTAAATTTAATAAATAAAACATATTTTTCTAGTTCTTATTATTTGTAGTAATTTGGAAATTTTTTTATTATTTAATATTAGCTTTTCAAAGTTACTAAATAAATAAATCTTGGTTTAGATTTAGTAAATGAATCATGATTTAAAATTCTAATATATACATTAATAATTTGGAAATTTTGATTTTAATTTAATATTAAGTTTTCAAAGCTATGTAATAAATAAATATATGATTTTTAAATTGTTAAGACAAATGTTTAAATGTTTAAAATAATTTTGGCTTAAGTTTTAAATTTTAATGAATTAACAAAAGAGATTTGTTTTGTTCTTTTTAAAATATGGCTTAATAGAATAGGTAATTTATTAATAAAGAAATAATTTCTTTTACAATTATTTTAATTTAATAATGAGTCATTTCTAAAAATAATATCAATAGTGTATTGTTTTACAAATAGGTTTTGAATAAAATATCTATTGTTATTTCAAATTTAAATTGTATTCATAACTTGATTTTTTTAAATATTAGATTTTGAATTTGATCTGAATTTAAATTCCAAAGTATAGATTTTTTTTAATTGTTTTAATTTTTATATGCATAAGTTTTATTTATAAACATGATTTGTTTTTATTTCTTTTTATAAATTTATATACATATTTAAATATTAACTAACAAATTAATTTGGCTTAATACATACATTAACATATATATTAACATTTAAATTTAAATACTAATTACTCTAGAAAGGACAAGTGTTGATCTCTTAAAGCTTAATTAAACAAGTGTTATAAGATAAGCGTTCAATTTGACAAATGTTGGAATTTTTACAAGTGTCATTTTGTTTTAAATATTTTTCTTTTATTTTATTAAATCTGAAAATAACCTATATAAGAATACATTCATTCATTCCCATCCTTTTTTCTCATTTCCTAAATCAAAAGAAAACTTCAAAACACCTCTTCAAAAATCAAACTTGCATCTTCAAAACCCTGCATGTTCAAATCTGGAAATCACGTTCACCTGCCATTTTCAAAATAAAGGGCAAATCTGCATATCTTCAAAAATCAAAAGGGTCTGCATTCTTATTTTTGCAATCTGGAAAAAAATGAAGTCTGCAAGCAACTACATTTCTCCCTCTGGAATCAAACTTGCATTCTATTTCAACCTGAAATCAACTGTTACAAGATTAAGCTTGCAAATAGTTTACAATCTGCAAATTCAAAAAGGCATATCATTAGAGGCTCTGCTTCTCTTAAATACTGTGACTAACTTTTTAAATTTTAAAGTTTAAAAATAAGTTGCATGCTAGTATATTGAAATGGAATAGTTTTGCTTGTGTTATAGGTAATTGTTGATATGAAAATAAATGGTGTGCATGCTGTTCTTTTTATTGCCTGTTCTGTTTTTTATTTATTTTACAGGCACCAAAATTTTATTAAATCCTTATCTTTTAATTTGTTTTCTGATATGATGAAATTTATTAAGTAAAGTTGTTTAACTGTCTGAAGTTAATAATTAAAACTTTAAGTAAGTTAAAATATGAGTTATTGTCCCTGGAAACACTAAGAAACATCTGTGCATGATAATTTTAACCAAAATTAAAACATGTTAATTTTGTATTTCAGTATCATAAATCAATAGCATTAACTGGAACATGGTTTTTAAATCAAAAATTAGGATTTTTAGGTATTAGTTGAAGGTGCAGTTTTGTGTTGAACCTAATTTGATTTTTTTGCAAATTCTGGTGATTTTTGAATTGAGGAGTCTTGAGTTTCTTCTGGGTGATGGTGAAGGAATAGGAGAAGCTAGGAAAAATCATTTATGGTGATGGAAATCGTTGTGGAAGATGCAGTTGTGCAAATTTATTTTGAACCCTAGTTTTAAAGTGGTTTGAAGAATCGGTCATTTCGAGTTGTGTAATTGACCGAGTGTTTCGATCTTTTAGTGATTGATTGTTGGGTCGTAGTTGAAGACGAGGCCGGAGTAGTCGATCGTCAGATGGTCGGAGCGATGAGGACTTGCCGTTGACAGGTTTGAAGCAGAAACCTGATGGTGGTTTCCAGGTTTGAATTTGGATGTTCGATTGAGTTTTCGAGGATGGTAGTTCGATTTGAAGTTCGTGGTGAGTTGTAGTGTTGGCTTCTGATGAGTAGCGATCATCAACGGCGATCTATGGTGGATGGAGTCGCCGTGCATATGCACGGTGATGAGATGTCTGATGATGTTTTGGGATTAGTTTGGTTGCAGGAAAGTTGTTGGGTTTGCTCGAGTTTCTGGATAGTTGACTCGGGAAAAATAAGCTTTATACTCGAGGTAAATTAGTATAAGCTCGGGTTGATCAGCATTATCAGGTTTTACAGAGACCTGTTCTATCAGTTTTTAAAATTTTTTAAACCTGAGGCATTTAGATATAAAGAAAGGTTTAAACAAAGTTTTAAATTCAAGTTTGAATTTTAGAATTTAATTTTAAATTTAAAATCACAGTTTCAAATAAAAATAAAGTTTTAAACATGAACTTATATAATTACTTTATTTTTGTAAAGTAGTTTGAACTTTTTAGAAAAAGAAGATGTAAAATATGAGCAAGTTTAAAATTTAATTTAAATCTGGAAATTAAATATGAGTTTCAGTTTTTGAAATAAAAAGGAATTTTAAAATTTGAAAGATAAACTAAATGTAAATTGAAGTTATTGAAATTTTGAAATGAATTTAGTTTCAAAATTCTTATGAAATTCATTTCTAAGGCAAACACTTGTTTGTCTTGAAATTTTAAAAGTTATAAACTGTTTAAACTTAGATTAAGTTTAAATTATTTTCATTTTAAATCTTGTATTTAAAATGAAATTTAAAAGTAAGTTCAAAAGTAATTTGTTTTCACATAAATTTGTTTTTAAACATAGTTTAGAAATGTTTTATCTTAAAATTAATTAAGATTTAATGTTTTGAAATTTATTTAATTAATAAGGTAATTAAGAAATAATTAATCTATTTATTTACTTAATTGATTAAGGTTTAATAAATATTGATTAAGGGTTAATAAATTTGAAATTAAAAATCATTAATTAGATTTTTAATTAATGATTAAAGAATTATTAATTAAGCAATTAATTTATAATCAAGGTTAATTAATTTAAATAATTAAGGGATAATTTAGTTACAATTAACTCTTAATTAATTAAATAATTAGACTTTAATTAATGGATAATTAAAGATAATTTAATCTGAGTTAATTACTTAATGGAAATAATTAGAGAATGGTTAATGAAGGTCATTAACCAGGATTATTTAATAATTAATTAATGAGGTTAATTTTTAATAATTAATTAGATTAATTAATTTAATAATAATCATTTGTGAATTGTTGAGTATAATTACTTAATGAAGTAATTAAGAAATTAATCACTTAAGGTAATTAATTGTGTTAAATGTGATTATTTAATTTAATTAATTAAGTTTAATTAATTTTAAAAACATTATGTTTTAAAGATAATTACTTTATGTAATTAATGGATTGGAAATTACTTGGTGAAGTAATTAATTGATAATTACAGGTTGTAATTAATGGAAGATGTTTTAAATGTAAGTAATTTGGATTAAATTACTTAGCAATTAATCAAGGAATTAATTAAGAAATTAATTAAGGAATAATTAATTTGTTTTAATGAAGTAATTTAGTGAGTTAATTACTGAATATGGTTAATCAAGAGGGATTAATAATAATGAGTTAATTATTTAAGGTAATTAATTTAAGAGGATAATTAATTAAATAAAATTAAGGATCATTAATTATTACAATTAATGATGTAATTAAAGTTGATTAATTATGATTAATTAATCAATGATATGTAATTAAAGGTAATTAATTATTGTAATTATTAAGGATTAATGTAAATAATTATATTTAATTAATTAATTGTAGTAATTAAAGGTTAATTACTGTTTTTGGTTGAGAATAATTAATTTGTGAGATTAACTAAGTATAATTACATGAATATAATTAAGGATAATTAATCAAGGGTGATTAATTAAGGTGATTATTTTGGATGATTAATTAATTGATGGTAATCAATAAAATGGTTGAGTAAGCAAGATTTTGAATGAATGAAATAATTAATTCAATTTAATTTAAATTAATTAAAGGATGAAGTAATTAATTTAATTCACTTTAAATTAATTAGAGATAGAGATAGTTAATTTAATTCATTTTAAATTAATTATATTGTGATGAAGTAAATCATTGCTTATGTATGAATATGTGATATTGATTGCCTTGAATGATTGTGATCTCAGAAATGAGATAAGTGATGTTGTGTGATATGAATGTTTGGTTGCATTGTTATGATAATTTAGATTATCTATTGTGATGATGATGTGGATTACCTGTTTATTTGATAATGTTGGTTATCAATTGTGATTTGAGAGTTATCTATCTATGTGTACATAGATAATTGAATTGTTTTAAACTCTAAAACAACTTGGACCTAAAAGATACGCTTTGGATTTTGATGAGACCGGGATCGGGTTTCCATATTTGGATATCTGAAAACCACATCGATCCAAATTTACGATGGGTCGTGAATCTTATGTGAAGTGTGAAGACTCGAGGTGTAAGGACTATTCGTCAGTATAGCTCCGAGGGTGATTCCGAGATGAGTTTGACGGAGTAGTACTTTCAGATTCGAGATGAAGATTCAGAGTGCAAGGGTTATCGTCATTAACTCTGAGGGTGATTCCAAAATGAGTGTAATGAGATAATGCCTTCGATTTCGTTAGAACCTGGAACGAACTTGTGTGGATTGAATGCTTTCAGAACATCGTCAGGTGGACGATGAGCATTCTAAGTGATATGTCCTATAAAGGTAATTGTAGCCTCAAGCCTCATTAACCAAGTGTGGCTAAAACAGGGGAGTTGCAGCACGGTTAAGTGGGTGATGCCCAAGTAGGACGAGATTTTCCCCTGTCTAGAGGTCCTTTTATATTCGACTGTGTGGGCGGTTGCTAGCTACAACCGCAGGGTTGTCTTGTTCGGAACTGTTCAGTAAGGAATGGTTCCGGCCTTGTGCTGCAAAGGAGCGGGCGTACTCCTTGGTACGGTGATCTAGGCCACATACTGTGATGGACAGTACCCCAGTAGCCCTGCCATTGTATGGAATCCAAAATCCAGTAAGTGCCAACGGTTTTGATTGTATTACCCACTTTTGTGGCTAGTAGCTGGAATTTAATAATGTAACAATTTCGGCTATTTCATATTTACTTGAAAACCCTAGACCTATTATAATATCATTAGATTTCCTATCAAATGTTTTGGTTAGCGTAAGGTAAAAACTTTTTCATGTTTATGTGTGAGAAGTCTTACGTGATACCTTTCTTTTCAAAAGGATTTTAAAATTAAGCAACTTTAACCTGTTACTCACACCAGACCCATGTTGATCCGGAGTTTATCTTCTGTTTTTCTTAAACTCTTGGGTATTCAAATTTTTACGAATAGCCAAGGGATTCAGGTTGGCTTTGACGAATTGTGGAGGAGCAAATGGAGTAGGAGGCTTCTGCGTGTAGATATATAGTATTCCGCTGTGTTGGTTTCTCTGAGTAATTCTTGTATTGTATTAAGTTGTATAACTAGACAGGTGTTTATTACTGTCTAGGATGTGATTTGTAATCTGTGTAATATCTGATAATGGTTGTAAACTATGTAATATTTATGTTATTAATATAATTTATTCGTTCCGCTGTTTAGATTCTGATGTTGTTTCTTCTTTCTCTTCTTTCTTTTCTCTTTTCTATCCCTTTCTTTCTTCAAGATGATGCGATTTTCTGTGGTGAGAAAGTCTGGTCGTCTCAGTTGGTATCAGAATGTTAGGTTGAGTGAATACCTAGGCTCTGGAGTGGTGTCTATCTTGAGAGAGCGTATTTGTAATTTTTATATATATAAATATATTTATTTCTACCTATTTGTTGGGTTACCCGTTCGGGTTTTCCAATATAAGTTATATGGGTAGATGAGGGAGTAGTGTATGTAACACGACTACCATTGGTTGGAGTTTGAATGTTTGAGGTTGGAAGTGTATTTGTCGAGACTGTAGACCTAATACCGTCTCGATTTATTTTTGGAGTGATGAAGGATTTCATCGATCTCTGAAGGTAACCTGTTAAGGTTCGGAGTCTATTTTTGAAGTTGGATGAGTAGAGCTTGGATCTGTCGGTTGAACAGAAGCGAGTGATGGTATTTTGATACTTCAGGAAGTAGTAGCTGCGTGATGAGATGCAGTGACTATGGATGTTTCTGAAGAAGATTTCTTTGGAACAAGTTTAAGGAAGTGAGTCTGCTTTGATGTTGTGGCTGTGTTCAGCTGGTGTTTCCGTTTGCTTTGAGTCCGACTTTCTCGAAGAACTTTGGATTAGGAATTCTTTGGCATCTGTGGCAGCAATGCAGCTCGGAGTGTTCTGTGTGTTGGCAGGAAGTCTTCTGGCTTAGCAATTTTTCTGGAAGTGGAGTTCAGAAGCAGCAGAGTGGATCCGTTTCTTCGGTAGATTAGCTAGTTAAGTGTAAGACTGTTCTGTTTGGTAAAGGGAGAACAGTTTTCCTTGGATTTGGTTTGGGCTGATCGCAAAAGTGACTTGCGATTGTTTGAGTGTTCTCTTGAGTTATCAGAGTTTTTTCGGATGTCTTCAGAGAAGTCAGAATTTTGTCCGCATCTGGAGATTGAGTTTCTCTATTGACTAGAATTCCAGGAGTGCTACCAGTGGTTCAGCTTAGTAGAAGTATGGTTCCAAGAGTCTGAGTTGGTGTAGTAGCTCAGGTTTTTGTGGAGTTTTTGAGTTTTTCTTATGGATCTGTTGAACCATATTTTTAGGATGTGTTGTCCAGTGTGTGCTCGTGTTCTTCTTCAGCGTTCTCTTCTACCGCGGATCAGAGTTGTGCAGCGGAATCAGTTTGGAAGTGCATCTGGTTTTCTTTTCTGGATAGAAGAAGTTGTTGTCTTCTGATGTTTGAGGAGTAGGGTTTGATCTTGGTTGATCTTGAGAAGATCATTTTGTTAAGTTGATTGGTCTAGTTTGTTTCTAGAAGCATCAGCGAAGGTTGAACTGATCAGTAAGGCTGTAGGCAGCCCAAGATCGTCTGGAGAGTTTTGAGGATAAGAGTCAGAGGAATTTGGATCCCGAAGTCGGAGATTTAATTTTGGATGAGTTTTCTCCGATCGAAAAGGAGCTATAAGATGGGAGTAAGTCTGAGAAGCTAGCTCTGAAGTGTTTTGGGTCTTTTCTGTGATCTTGGAGGTTAAGTGTTTGACCTACAGGATTGAATTGCCAGTTTGGATAACTGGAATTCGATGAGTTTCACGTATCTCTGAGGGAGTACATGTATGATCTATCTCTAGTTTTGGAACTAGCAGTTCTGGAGTTTTGATTATTGAGTAAGGCTCGTCTGTAGTCTGATATCTTGTTTAGTGTTATAGATATAGTTGATAGGAGCTTTGTAGCTTCATAGTATTGATTGTTTGATTTCTATAGAGCGAGTATCCCGGTATATATACAATTGGGGAAACTCGAGAAATTTTATCCAGAATTTTATCTGGATAATTAGATTTGTTTGATTGGATAAATTGGTTGTTTTGGTTGTTAGCATATGTTTGATATATGCTTGTGTTTTAAAATTAAAATCTTTAACAAGATTATTAAATTACCTTTGTTTTAAATTTCGGGGACGAAATTCTTTTGAGGGGGAAGGATTGTAACATTCCGGAATTTTTGACAATAACAATTTAATAATCTGTACTAAAATTAAATTGATATTGATATTTTTGTTAATAATAATTCAAATTGATTTAATAATCTTCTTCAATAAATATTTAATTGCTTTTAAAAATAATAAATGGTCTCTATTTATAATATAAATATATGGTTTATTTTGTAAATAGATCAGCTTTGTTTTAAATTTAATAAATAAAACATATTTTTCTAATTCTTATTATTTGTAGTAATTTGGAATTTTTTTTATTTAATATTAGCTTTTCAAAGTTATTAATAAATAAATCTTGGTTTAGATTTATAAATGAATCATGATTTAAAATTCTAATATATACATTAATAATTTGGAAATTTTGATTTTAATTTAATATTAAGTTTTCAAAGCTATGTAATAAATAAATATATGATTTTTAAATTGTTAAGACAAATGTTTAAATGTTTAAAATAATTTTGGCTTAAGTTTTAAATTTTAATGAATAACAAAAGAGATTTGTTTTGTTCTTTTTAAAATATGGCTTAATAGAATAGGTAACTTATTAATAAAGAAATAATTTCTTTTACAATTATTTTAATTTAATAATGAGTCATTTCTAAAAATAATATCAATAGTGTATTGTTTTACAAATAGGTTTTGAATAAAATAGCTATTGTTATTTCAAATTTAAATTGTATTCATAATTTGATTTTTTTCTAATATTAGATTTTGAATTTGATTTGGATTTAAATTCCAAAGTATAGATTTTTTTAATTGTTTTAATTTTTATATGCATAAGTTTTATTTATAAACATGATTTCTTTTTATTTCTTTTTATAAATTTATATACATATTTAAATATTAACTAACAAATTAATTTGGCTTAATACGTGCATTAACATATATATTAACATTTAAATTTAAATACTAATTACTCTAAATAGGACAAGTGTTGATCTCTTAAAGCTTAATTAAACAAGTGTTATAAATAAGCATTCAATTTGACAAATGTTGGAACTTTTACAAGTTTCATTTTGTTTTAAATATTTTTCTTTTATTTTATTAAATCTTAAAATGACCTATATAAGAATACATTCATTCATTCCCATCCTTTTTTCTCATTTCCTAAATCAAAAGAAAACTTCAAAACACCTCTTCAAAAATCAAACATGCATCTTCAAAACCCTGCATGTTCAAATCTGGAAATCATGTTCATCTGCCATTTTCAAAATAAAGGGCAAATCTGCATATCTTCAAAATCAAAAAGGTCTTCATTCTTATTTCTGCAATCTAGAAAAAAATGAAGTCTGCAAGCAACTACATTTCTTCCTCTAGAATCAAACTTGCATTCCATTTCAACCTGAAATCAACTGTTACAAGATCAAGCTTGCAAACAGTTTACAATCTGCAAATTCAAAAAAAGGCACATCATTAGAGGCTCGGCTTCTTTTAAATACTGTGAGTAACTTTTTAAATTTTAAAGTTTAAAAATAGGTTGCATGCTAGTATGTTAAAATGGAATAGTATTGCTTGTGTAATAGGTAATTGTTGATATGAAAATAAATGGTGTGCATGCTGTTTTTTTATTGCCTGTTCTGTTTTTTTTTCCAGGCACCAAAATTTTATTAAATCCTTATCTTTTAATTTGTTTACTGATATGATGAAATTTATTAAGTAAAGTTGTTTAACTGTATGAAGTTAATAATTGAAACTTTAAGTAAGTTAAAATATGAGTTATTGTCCCTGGAAACACTAAGAAACATCTGTGCATGATAATTTTAACCAAAATTAAAACATGTTAATTTTGTATTTCAGTATCATAAATCAATAGCATTAACTGGAACATGGTTTTTAAATCCAAAATTAGGATTTTTAGGTATTAGTTGAAGGTGCAGTTTTGTGTCGAACCTAATTTGATTTGTTTGCAAATTCTGGTGATTTTTGAATTGAGGAGTCTTGAGTTTCTTCTGGGTGATGGTGAAGGAATAGGAGAAGCTAGGAAAAATCATTTATGGTGATGGAAATCGTTGTTGAAGATGCAGTTGTGCAAATTTATTTTGAACCCTAGTTTTAAAGTGGTTTAAAGAATCGGTCATTTCGAGTTGTGTAATTGACCGAGTGTTTCGATCTTTTAGTGATTGATTGTTGGGTCGTAGTTGAAGACGAGGCTGGAGTAGTCGATCGTTAGGTGGTCGGAGCGATGAGGACTTGCCATTGACAGGTTTGAAGCAGAAACCTAATGGTGGTTTCCAAGTTTGAATTTGGGTGTTCGATTGAGTTTTCAAGGATGGTAGTTCGATTTGAAGTTCATGGTGAGTTGCAGTGTTGGCTTCTGATGAGTAGCGATCATCAACAACGATCTATGGTGGTTGGAGTCACCGTGCATATGCACGGTGATGATATGTCTGATGATGTTTTGGGTTTAGTTTGGTTGCAGGGAAGTTGTTGGGTTTGCTCGAGTTTCTGGATAGTTGACTCGGGAAAAATAAGCTTTAGACTCTAGGTAAATTAGTATAAGCTTGGGTTGATCAGTATTATCAGGTTTTAAAGAGACCTGTTCTATCAGTTTTTAAATTTTTTTAAACCTGAGGCATTTAGATGTAAAGAAAGGTTTAAACAAAGTTTTAAATTCAAGTTTGAATTTTAGAATTTAAGTTTAAATTTAAAATCACAGTTTCAAATAAAAATAAAGTTTTAAACATGAACTTATTTAATTACTTTATTTTTGTAAAGTAGTTTGAACTTTTTAGAAAAAGAAGATGTAAAATATGAGCAAGTTTAAAATTTAATTTAAATCTGGAAATTAAATATGAGTTTCAGTTTTTGAAATAAAAAGGAATTTTAAGATTTGAAAGATTTAAACTAAATGTAAATTGAAGTTATTGAAATTTTGAAATGAATTTAGTTTCAAAATTCTTATGAAATTCATTTCTAAGGCAAACACTTGTTTGTCTTGAAATTTTAAAAGTTATAAACTGTTTAAACTTTGATTAAGTTTAAATTATTTTCATTTTAAATCTTGTATTTAAAATGAAATTTAAAAGTCAGTTCAAAAGTAATTTGTTTTCAAATAAATTTGTTTTTAAACATAATTTAGAAATGTTTTATCTTAAAATTAATTAAGATTTAATGTCTTGAAATTTATTTAATTAGTAAGGTAATTAAGAAATAAATGATTAATTAATTTAATTAATTGATTAAGGTTTAATAAATATTGATTAAGGGTTAATCAATTTGAAATTAAAAATCATTAATTAGATTTTTAATCAATGATTAAAGAATTATTAATTAAGCAATTAATTTATAATTAAAGCTAATTAATTAAAATAATTAAGGGATAATTTAGTTACAATTAACTCTTAATTAATTAAATAATTAGACTTTAATTAATGGATAATTAAAGATAATTTAATTTGAGTTAATTACTTAATGGAAATAATTCGAGAATGGTTAATGAAGGTCATTAACTAGGATTATTTAATAATTAATTAATGTGGTTAATTTTTAATAATTAATTAGATTAATTAATTTAATAATAATCATTTGTGAATTGTTGAGTATAATTACTTAATGAAGTAATTAAGAAATTAATTACTTAAGGTAATTAATTGTGTTAAATGTGATTGTTTAATTTAATTAATTAAGTTTAATTAATTTTAAACACTTGATGTTTTAAAGATACTTACTTTACGTAATTAATGGATTGGAAATTACTTGGTGAAGTAATTAATTAATAATTACAGGTTGTAATTAATGGAAGATGTTTTAAATGTAAGTAATTTGGATTAAATTACTTTGTAATTAATCAAGGAATTAATTAAGAAATTAATTAAGGAATAATTAATTTGTTTTAATGAAGTAATTAAGTGAGTTAGTTACTGAATATAGTTAATCAAGAGGGATTGATAATAATGAGTTAATTACTTAAGGTAATTAATTTAAGAGGATAATTAACTAAATAAAATTAAGGATCATTAATTATTACAATTAATGATGTAATTAAAGTTGATTAATTATGATTAATTAATCAATGATAAGTAATTAAAGGTAATTCATTAATGTAATTAATTAATGATTATTGTAATTAATTATATTTAATTAATTAATTGAAGTAATTAAAGGTTAATTACCATTTTTGGTTGAGAATAATTAATTTGTGAAATTAATTAAGGATAATTACATGAATGTAATTAAGGATAACTAATCAAGGTGATTAATTATGGTGATTATTTTGGATGATTAATTAATTGATGGTAATCAATTAAATGGTTGAGTAAGCAAGATTTTGAATGAATGAAATAATTAATTTAATTTATTTTATATTAATTAAAGGATGAAGTAATTAATTTAATCCACTTTAAATTAATTAGAGATAGAGATAGTTAATTTAATTCATTTTAAATTAATTATATTGTGATGAGGTAAATCATTGCTTATGTATGAATAGGTGATATTGATTGCCTTGAATGATTGTGATCTCAGAAATGAGATAAGTGATGTTGTGTGATATGAATGTTTGGTTGCATTATGATGATAATATGGATTATCTATTGTGATGATGATGTGGATTACCTGTTTATTTGATAATGTTGGTTATCAATTGTGATTTGAGAGTTATCTATCTGTGTGTACATAGATAATTGAATTGTTTTAAACTCTAAAACAACTTGGACCTAAAATGCACGCTTTGGATTTCGATGAGACCGGGATCGGGTTTCCATATTTGGATATCCGAAAACCACATCGATCCAAATTTACGATAGGTCGTGAATCTTATGTGAAGAGTGAAGACTCGACGTGTAAGGACATTCGTCGGTATAACTCTGAGGGTGATTCCGAGATGAGTTTGACGGAGTGGTACTTTCAGATTCGAGATGAAGATTCAGAGTGCAAGGGTTATCGTCGTTAACTCTGAGGATGATTCCAAAATGAGTGTAACGAGATAATGCCTTCGGTTTCGTTCGAACCCGAAACGAACTTGTATGGATTGAATGCTTTCAGAACATTGTCAGGTGGACGATGAGCATTCTAAGTGATATGTCCTATAAAGGTAATCGTAGCCTCAAGCCTCATCAACCGGGAATGGCTAAAACAGGGGAGGTGCAGCAAGGTTAAGTGGGTCATGCCAAAGTAGGACGAGATTTTCCCCTGTCTAGAGGTCCCATTATATTCGGCTGTGTGGGCGGTTGCTAGCTACAGCTGCGGGGTTGTCTTGTTCGGAACTGTTCAGTAAGGAATGGTTCCGGCCTTGTGTTGCAGGGGAGCGGGCGTACTCCTCGGTACGGTGATCTAGGCCACGTACTGTGACGGGCGGTACCCCAGTAGCCCTGCCATTATATGGAATCCAAAATCTAATAAGTGCCAACGGTTTTGATTGTATTACACGCTTTTATGGCTAGTAGTTGGAATTTAGTAATGTAATAATTTCGGCTATTTCATATTTACTTGAAAACCCTAGACCTATTATAATATCACTGAATTTTCTATCAAATGTTTTGGTTAGCGTAAGGTAAAAACTTTTCCATGTTTATGTGTAGGAAGTCTTACGTGATACCTTTCTTTTCAAAAGGATTTTAAAATTAAGCAACTTTAAACTGTTACTCACACCAGAACCATGTCTGACCCAGAGTTTATCTTCTGTTTTTCTTAAACTCTTGGGTACTCAAATTTTTACGAGTAGCCAAGGGATTCAGGTTGGCTTTGATGAATTATGGAGGAGCAATTGGAGCAGGAGGCTTCTGTGTGTAGATATATAGTATTGCGCTATGTTGGTTTCTATGAGTAGTTCTTGTATTGTATTAAGCTGTATAACTAGACAGATGTTTATAACTGTCTAGTATGTGATATGTAATCTATGTAATCTCTGATAATGGTTGTAAACTATGTAATATTTATGTTATTAATATAATTTATTCGTTCCGCTGTTTAGATTCTTATGTTGTTTCTTCTTTCTCTTCTTTCTTTTCTCTTTTCTATCCCTTTCTTTCTTCAAGATGATGCAATTTTCTGTGGTGAGATAGTCGGGTCGTCTCACATTCCTTACTGAATAGTCCCGAATAGGATAACCCGCAGTTGTGGCCAAAAACTGCCCACACAGCCGAAATAAAGGGACATCTAGACAGGGGTATACCTCGTCCTGCTTGGGCATGACCCACCTACCCGTGCTGCATCTCCCCTGTTTTAGCCATTCCCGGTTGATGAGGCTTGAGGCTGCGATTACTTTATAGAACATATTTCTTAGAATGCTCATCGTCCGCCTGACGATGTGCTGAAAGCATTCAATCCATACATGTTCGTTCCGGGTTCGAACGAAACCGAAGGCATTATCTCGTTACACTCATTTTGGAATCACCCTCAGAGTTAACGATGATGACCCTTGCATTCTGAAACACCATCTCGATCTCTACTTGATATGTCATGACCTATCGTTTAATTTGGATCGATGTGGTTTTTGGAATATCGAATTGATACCCGATCACGGTCTCATCGGAATCCAAACGCCATTTTAAGAGCCAAGTTGTCTACTTAGTCTTAACAGTTTAATTCAATACTTAGAATTCTCATAACAGATATCTCAGATAAATCATATACAGTCATCACAGATATATGCAGAATATATCACAACATATCACAGAATATCATCAAACAGATATCAGAGTCAATCAAACAAGAATTATCAATTCATATCAAACTGGTTTGATTTACTTAACACTTAATTAATTACTTAAGAATAAATTATTATTATCCTATTTAATTAATTACTAATTAACTTATTAAATTTATTAATTATTACTTAATTACTCACTTAATTAATTGATTCTTAATTATTAATCAATAACTAAATTATTAATTAATAAATTTTAATTACTTATTTAATTATCAAAATTATTTAATTAATCATTTATTATCAATTAATTAATCATTTATTATCAACTAATTTATTATTTAATCCTTAATTAATCACTTAAGTTAACTACCATTTATTAATTAACTTTAAGTAATTAATTAAATTTCTTAAGTTAAATTGATTAAACATACGATTAATTTCTAATTACAAATTTAATTAAAGTTATTAATTTAATTACAGGTATAAATTAATTTACATTTATAATTACCTTGTACTTTACAATTAATCATCTTCTTTTACAAACCTTTCTTTTAGTAAACTTTTAATCAAATCTTAACTTAGCATTAACTAACATTTACTTATTTAATTAATATTAACTTTGTTAATCAGAATACTTAAAGTATTAAGGCAAAAACAACAGACCTGAGGCAGGCACAGTGTTTACCCGAGGATGGCACCGTGTTTACCCGAGCAAATCTCGTGTTCTTCCTACCTTTCCCCATGTCTCACTCTTCCTTCCCATCTTCTTCTTTTACCTGTTTCTTTTTCTTCTTCTCTTTTTTGTCTTAGCTTAAGTTATAAATTTTAAACTGTTGAAACATCGACACTCACGCGCGCACCGAGTTAAAAACTCGAAGCAACTCCCAAAATTCTCATGCAAAAATCATGCGACGATCACGTCACTAACCCAGACCCCCAAACGCGATACGTTGTCCACCGATCGCCATCGTGCACGTGCACGGTGGTTTGCCTCCCCTTCGATGACCCTCATCACCACCCACAAACCACAAATCGACTCAATGATTGAAAACAAAACCCAGATTTTCGAATAAAGGCGAATTGAAAAAAAACCCTGAAGCTCGAACTCGAAACACGAACACCTCACCGAAAAACCACCGCGTTCTGTCATTACCCATCACCAGAGGCCAATCCACATCGCCCACACCATGGCCATACCTTCCTCGGCCTTCACCCAAAACCACTAGCCACTCGATCAAAGCAAGGCGACGAAAACCAAAATTTACAGAGCATCAAAAAACATATGAACAAGACCCTACTATTGCTTCATTCCACAAATTCTTGCATTGAAAAAAATATTTAACATTTTTCCTATGTTATTACATCTTCAAGCTTGCATCATAACAAATTTCAACAATTAAAATTAATTGAATCAACAGATATTGACGAAATTCAATTTCAGTTCCATTTTAAAACTGCATCTATTATCATTACTTAAAAATCATAATTTTTATGTTAAAAATGTTAACTTTGTGTATGTAATCAAGATACGTGATCAAATTCACAAATTAAAACATTCAAATTTTAGCTTTTAATTTATTTCTTACTTAAACCTGTATAAACAGTTTTTATAAATTACTGTGATGCTTAAAATTCATTTCAGGCTACAATTAAAGTTTTAAACAACCTACTTTATCTATAAATTCTAAGCTTAAAATATTATATATATGAAGATGTATAAGCTTTAAATGATGAAGAATATATATAGCTTCCAGTACACAGAAATCATTACAGGTCCTTTATTAACAATATGTAGCAACACAAACATCAGAAGCTAATTATCATAATTTAAATTTCAAGAAAAGTATGTTTACGCACAGATAAATCTTTGAACAGAAAGCAAGATGTCGATGAAGAAAACTGCAGGTTTGATTCCCTGAAAACTTTCTTGTTTTTATTGTAGAACTTAAATGGGTTTTCAAAGACAAGATGCTACTTATTTTTCCTTTCTTCTTTCAGGCTAGCTTTTAAGTTTTGTTAAGTTTTTATAAACGAACACAATAATATGATGGATATATATATATATATATATATAGAAAGGGCTTGGACAGTAGGTAATATCTGGACAAGTTTTACTTGTTTTGGCATGCTTCTGATTTGTTTGTATTTAATACACTGCAATATGAAATGATAAAAAAAATTCGGCTGTAAGATTTTCTTGGACACAAAGTTGTGCTAATTAATGCATATGCTTTCATTTATGTTAACATATAAGTAATGTTTCTGAAATTTGTATTTTGTATAAAGATATTTGTTTTGTATTTGAGAATGAAGATAAACTTTAATATGCTGTAAATAATTGTCTTCGTTTAGCATACCAGATTTACATAGCATCTTTGTTATAATTTTTGTTAAAAATTCTGTATTATACAAATGAATTTTATAGGTTAATGTTTAGGCTAACTTATCTTATCTGTTTGGGTAAAAGTTATTATGGTTATTGTTAGTATATTAGTTGCATTATATTTGTAATTAAATTTTCAAACCTTTGATTCATAACATCGTATTTGTAAATTTTATATTTCTAGTTACGTCTTCTATTTTATATTTATATTTTATACTTATGTTTTAATGTTTGTAACCATTTATATTGTTTTATACTTATGTTTAATATTTATATTTGAATATTGATATGGTTGCCTAATTTTTAACATTATTATTTCAATTACATTTTAGATGTATATTAGATCAAATATCAACAATATAGAATATTTGATTTTAGTGAATAAGACAGATTTTGTTTTAAATAGTTTGAAAGATTCTGTTTTAAATTTTCAAATCAAAATTTTCTTTACAGTCACATATATAACTGGTAAATGATCAAGATCTCATCAGTTTATAAAATTGAAAAGCTTGTATTTAATTTAAATTAGATTAAATATTATTAAAATATATTGCCAAAAATTCTGTGTCGTTACATAACCAGTCAATTGTTGTAAATTATTGGCTAATTTGGATGATGATTGTGATGGATGTTTAATTATTGACATTTTTGATGATTCGATGTTATATGTTATTCCCACACTGCAAGTCCCTTAGTTATTGTTTGGAAAATCACTATGGGTTGAAATGATACATACCCGAACGATCTTATAGATTAGGAAAAAATCGTTATGGGTTGAAATGATAAACCCGACCGATTTTATGGATTTGGAAAATTGTGATTCGCGATACGGGTTGAAATGATATATATCCGAAAATTTAAATTCATTGCTGGTTGAAATGATATATATCTGTATCACTTCGCCATAGGATAGAAAATTATATACGGACACTGTTTAGGCTAAATTAGATATTTAAAATCTTGAATTTTAATTTTTGATTAAATGTTATTGTTTTAAACGAAATAAATTATATATTTATATGAACTTAACTATTTTCTAATTCAAGCTTTGAAAGTTGAAATTGAAATGGTTAAAAAGAGATTGTTTAAGAATTAAATTGGGAATGTAAAGTTAGAATCAGTATATGACTTTAATTCAGAAATTTGAATTATTTTGAAGATTTGGATCTTAAATTTTAACAATGAAGCTAAATTTGATTTAAGTGGCTTAAATAAGTAAATTGAAATTGGGCATGAAATTGATATGAATTAAAATGGTTTAAAATAAGAACGGAATTGAATTTAAATCATTGATTGAATTGTTTAATCGAAATTGAAGTTAAAAATGAACGTTTCAGAAATTGAAGTATTTAGAATTGAAATCACATTGATTTGGAACTAAATTGAAATTGAGTCTTTTGAACTGAAAGATTTAAATTGAGTTTTGTTGATTTGATCTAGATATAGTCCATATTTATGGAAATGGAAGAAACAGTTTGATTTGATAATTTTCCAAAATAAGTTATTTTAATATAAAATGTTTAAAATCTATTGTTTTAAAATTCAGATTATTTAGATTTTCAAAACTATTTTACTATATAAACCATTTCCAATAATCAAACCATTTTATATTAAACTATCTTTAACTATTTTAAAATCCTTAAACTATTTACACTATTTTAAACTATTTTAAACTATTTTAGACTAATTTAAACTATTTATAACTAACCATACTATTTTCTAAAATTCAAACTATGCAAGTTTGAATTGTTTATATTTAAATCCTTGATTTAAAGGCACATATGGTTAAATGATTCTATAACCTATGTTGGAATTTGAAATGATATTTTCTAGTGAAATGACTTATTTTTAGTAAATATGATGGTTTTGAAATAAGGGATATTTTAAATTGAATATGATATTTTGATATAAAAAATCGCAAAATACAGGGTTCTTATGTCGCACCATGATAACTCGTTTGCTTTAAGTCGCTCGTTGGTCTTAAGTCGTTCGCTTGCCTTAAGTCGCCCGCGACATAACGAGATGGATGATGCAGCGCAGGAGGCAGAACAAACGCGACATAACGAGTTAAGTCGCCCCAATTCCTTAAGTCGCTCGCTTGGTCTTAAATCGCCAGAGCGACATAGCGAGTTATGCCAACAGCGAGTTATGCCAACCAGTGACCTAGCGAGTTATGCCAAGCAACCTATGCCACATTGTTCCCTTAAGTCGCTTAAGTCGCTAAGTCGCTCATAGAGTTTAAGCCGTTCCTGCAACTTATGTCGCTCATTTTTAAGTCGCTTACCTATGTTGATTCCTTATGTCGCTCCAGAAGCTTAAGTCATTCCTATTCTTATGTCGCTCAACTTATGTCGCTTGAGCCGTTTCCTGAAACCGTGTTCTCTCTTATGTCACTATGTCGCTAAGTCGCATGATTCCTTATGTCGCTAAGCCGCTCCTGTTATGTCGCATAGTGTTGTAACCTGTATTGTATTGTTATGTCGTATGTCGTGTTATATTGTTAAGTCGCGTATGACGTATAACTCGAATGTGTTAAGTCGTGTGCTTGTGTTGTACTGTTGACTCGTATGATATAAGTCGCTTGTGTTGTATTAGGTCGCGTGAAATGTTGTAACTTGTAATTGTGCTAAGTTGTATGTCGTGGGTCAGTTATGTTGAGTCGCAAGTTGGAGTTTTGTGTGCTGTAATTCCTATAAATAGGGATGTGATGTCATTTGTAAAGGGGTTTGATTTTTGAATAAAATTTGTGTGTGAGATTTTGCCACCATTGTTGAAGTTGACTGTGATCTCCTTCTTCCTTCCATCTTCGGTTATTCGTGCGCGAATCAACGAAGTTGAAGCCAATTCTCGGTATCATTTGCGAGTGATCAACGATGAATTGTAGATCTTTCAACACGGTATCTTGCGAGATCAATGGGTTGGAGATAGCAAGATTCCGGCATCGTCACGATCAACGGAATTGGGCATTTATCGTTTCATCGGTTTAATTGACACGTAATCACCATTTCGTGAGGAAGAAAGCTGCGCAAAATTGGTATCAAAACATTATTAGCACGTCAAAGTTAAATCCGCTGCGTCAGTTTGGATCGGAGCTAAGTAAGATCAAGGCCGGATTGGAGCTAAGTAAGATCAAGTTGAAGCTAAGTCAAAGCCGAGTTAAAGGAAGTTAGGTCGGAGCCATATCAGATCCGAGCTGAGTTAGAGCTAAGTCGAACATATCAAATCCGTATCGAGCCAGATCAAAGCTAGATCATGCCTCCGAGACGTGCTAATCGCTATCATAATGTTGAGGATGTGTATAGAAGATAAGAAGCTGAACAGATGGAGCAACGTATCAATGAAAATTTCAATAAGGGTATTGAAGAGTTGGAGAAATTGATGAAAGACATGAATCACAATCAAAGGAGAACGTCACCAGTTTTGAACCAAAGTGGAAACAGGGTTTCACCATCGGTTTCGGAAGAAAGGAGAATGTTACCCCAATCTTATCGAGATAGGAGGGAATCTTCAGTTTCAATGAGGCGAGACCACCATGAGTATCGACGTGAAGAGAGAAGAACTCAACGTGGGTTTGAGAATGAACCATATCGTGATGTTGAAAGACAGGGTAGAAGGGACATGTATGGTCATAGAGATGTAGATGGTCAGGATCGATATCGACATACATATGATTTTGAGGAGGATGGTTATGGAGGTTGTATTCATTATCGAAATCAAGGCCAAGTGCGAAATCAATATCTGGACTCAAAAAATGATCGTAAATGGGAGTCAGGTATGAGGATGGAAATTCCAGAATTCAAAGGTGGTATGCAAGCAGAAGAATTTCTTGATTGGTTGTCGAGTGTTGAAGAAATTTTGAAATTCAAGGAGGAGCCTGAGAATCGTAAAGTCTAATTAGTTGCTACAAGATTAAGGGGAAGAGCTATGGCTTGGTGGCAGCGAACTAAACTAACTCGGGAGAGAATGGGAAAATCAAAAGTTGTCACTTGGGAGAAGATGAGAAAGATGATGAAAGCAACTTTCTTTCCGTACAATTATCAATCTCTTATGTATCAACGTTTACTGAATTCGAGACAAGGGACGAGGACAGTGAATGACTATGCAGATGAATTCTATGAATTAATTGCAAGGAATGATATTATGGAAACTGAGGAACAACTAACGGCTAGATATATTGGAGAGTTACGAACGCAAATTCAGGTCATGGTTAATATGTTCAATCAAATGTCTGTTGCTGAAGCACATCAGAAAGCTCTAGCTTGGGAGAAACAAGGGAGACGAGGAAGTGGTGTGCTTGTGGGTTCTAACAACCAGAGTAAGGGTGCTAGTAGTAGTGCTAATGTTCCCAAAGCAGTCAGTAAACCAATTGTCAATGAAGCCGCTAAAGCAAAGGTCAATAACAGTATCAAGTGCTATAATTGTCAGGAGTTTGGCCATAAAAGTAATGATTGTACAAAGCCAAAGAAGAGAGCATTAGTTGCAGAGGAATGTGAGTATGAGGACGTGGAAGCTGAAGTTGATTATTCTCAACCATCGAAGTTTGATGAAGATGAAGAAGTTGTGTTTGGAGACGAAGGATGTAATTTGATGATGAGGAGGTCTTGTTTAGTGCCAAAGGATGAGAATGATTCTGGTTGGCTAAGGAGCAATATCTTTCAGTCTTCATGTACTATCTTGGGAAAGGTTTGTCGATTTGTTATTGATGCGGGAAGCTGTGATAACATTATTTTTGAAGAAGCCGTCACGAAGTTAGGGTTGAAGAATGAAAAACACACTAGACCTTATAAACTGGCATGGCTAAAGAAAGGTGGAGAAGTGATAGTGGGAAGACGAGCATTTGTTACATTTTCTATTGGTAAGAAGTACAAAGATGATATATGGTGTGATGTTGTTGATATGGATGTGTGTCATTTACTATTGGGAAGACCATGACAATATGATAGAGCTGTACAACATAATGGTCGCACTAACAGCTACAGTTTCTTGTTCGAAGGGACACAAATTACCTTAGTTCCTAAGAAGCGTGAACAAAGTGAAAGCAAGTCAAAGAAGAAAGTGGAATCAACTAGTCTATTATCTATGAGAGAATTTGTTAAAGAAGTGAAAGATAGTGCTGAAATGTTTATGTTGATTGGGTATGAAACAAGTGAAGTTCTTGAAATTCCTGCGGAAGCTAGACCGGTGTTAAATGAATTTGAAGATGTCTTTCCTGCGGAATTACCCAAGGAAATACCGCCACTAAGGGATACACAACATCAAATTGATCTAGTGCCAGGTGCTGTTTTACCTCATAGGCCACATTATCGTATGAGTCCAAAGAAGCATGAAGAGTTGAGGAGACAGGTTGAGGAGTTGCTTAAGCAAGGACGTGTTCGAGAGAGTCTCGGTCCTTGTGTTGTACCAGCTCTGTTGGTACCGAAGAAAGATGGTTTTTGGAGAGTACCGACAGCAGGGTGCTCAACAAAATAACTGTCAGATACAGATTTCCAATGCCAAGACTTGATGACCTATTGGATCAAATTAGTGGGTCTGTAATCTTTTCAAAGATCGATCTTAAGAGTGGTTATCATTAGATTCGCATAAGACCAGGTGATGAATGGAAGACAGCATTCAAGACTTGGGAAGGATTATATGAATGGTTGGTCATGCCATTTGGTCTATCTAATGCACCAAGTACATTTATGAGGGTGATGAATCAAATTTTTAGACCTTACATCGGGAAGTTTGTTGTAGTTTACTTTGATGATATCTTGATATATAGAGCTAGCACAGAGGAGCACTTTCAACACTTGCAAAAGGTGTTAACTATTCTTCGTCAGGAACAGTTTTATGCAGCAACGAAGAAATGCGTGTTCATGACGCCAAGTGGTTTATTTCTGGGAATATCGTGTCTAAGGAAGGGATACAAGTGGACCAGAGTAAAGTAGCCGCAATCAGAAATTGGCCCCATCCCAAAACTATAACAAAAGTCAGAAGTTTCCATGGGTTAGCTTCATTCTATCGAAGATTTATACCACACTTTAGTAGTGTGATGGCTCCTGTTACTGATTGTATGAAAGGAAAGAAGTTTTCATGGACGGAAGAGACAGGATTTACTTTTGAGCAAATCAAGAACTTTTAACCTCAGCACCGATTCTAGTGTTGCCATATTTTCAGTTACTATTTGAGTTACATACGGATGCATCGAAAGTTGGAATTGGAGGAGTTTTGAGTCAGAAGGGTCGTCCAATCGCCTATTTCAGTGAAAAACTTTCTGAAGCAAAGATGAGATACAATACTTATGATGTGGAGTTTTATGCTATTGTGTAGTCGTGAAGAATTGGAGACATTACTTGTGCCACAAAGAATTTGTTTTGTATACGGACCATGAAGCGTTGAAACATTTGCAAGGGCAGAATAAAATTGCAGCTAGGCATGCATCGTGGATAGCTTATTTGCAACAATTTACATTTATCGTGAAGCACAAGTCTGGGTAACTAATCGCGTCGCCGATGCATTGAGTCGGAGGGTGAATTTACTAACAACCATGCGAGTAGAGGTGATGGGTTTTGACTTAATTCCAGATTTGCTAACATCAGATTCATATTTTTCCGAAATCCTAGACAAAGTCAAGCAGGGAAGCATGGATGGATATATGCTGGTTGAGGTTTTTTAAATCAGTTGTGTATTCCAGATTGCAGTTTACGAATGAAAATCATTAAAGAATTACATGAAGAAGGACATGTGGGTCGCAACCGTACTATACAGTTGATTACAAAGTCTTATTTTTGGCCGTCAATGAGGAAGGAGGTTGAAAAGTTTGTTCAGATGTGCCATATTTGTATAGTTTCAAAGGGAACCGCAACAAATGCAGGTTTATATATGTCGTTGCCTATACCTACTAAACCATGGGCGGATGTTAGTATGGACTTTGTATTGGGTTTGCCGAGGACACAACGTGGCAATGATTCTATCTATGTAGTGGTTGATCGTTTTTCAAAGATGTTACATTTTATCGCATGCAAGAAGACGGCAGATGCAGTTAATATCGCACAGTTATACTTCAGAGAGATCTATCGACTTCATGGGTTGCCTGAATCTATTGTATCAGATAGAGACACTCGCTTTCTGAGTCATTTTTGGATGAGTCTATGGAGAATGGTCAGGACAAAGCTGAAATTTAGTAGTGCTTATCATCCACAGACGGATGTACAGACAGAAGTTGTGAATAGATCCCTAGGTAATCTATTGAGATGACTCGTGAATGACAATTTGAAGGGATTACAAGCTATGTCAAGCCGAGTTCGCACACAACCATGCAGTTAATCGTAGCACTGGGTTCAGTCCGTTTCAGGTCATTTACTCGACAATTCCTAAGGGACCATTGGATTTATCTATAGTAGCACAGCAGAAAGGAGTGATCAAACGAGCTAGTGATTTTGTGAATGAATTGCAAGAATGCCACAAGATTGTGCAAGAACGATTGCTTAAGGCGAATGAGAAATATAAGCAATCCGCAGATATTAAACGACGAAATGTTGAATTCAAAGAAGGGGATTTTGTATATGCAGTATTGATTAAGGATCGATTTCCTATTGGTGCTTACAACAAGCTAGCTGCTAGAAAGATTCGTCCTTTGGAAGTCGTAAAGAAGATTAATGATAATGCTTATCAGTTAAGACTGCCGGATCATATCCATACTGCCGACATTTTCGACGTCAAACACTTGATTCCATATCATGAGAATAAGTATGTCGAAGGAGAGGAAAGTGTGATTTCGGGGTCGAATTCTTTTCAACCAGGGGAGGATGATGCAGCGCACCATGATGATTCGTTCAACCATCTTATGTCGCAGCATGATAACTCGTTTGCTTTAAGTCGCTCGTTGGTCTTAAGTCGTTCGCTTGCCTTAAGTTGCCCATGACATAACAAGATGGATGATGCAGCGCACGAGGCAGAACAAACGCGACATAACGAGTTTAGTCGCCCCAATTCCTTAAGTCGCTCGCTTGGTCTTAAGTCGCCAGAGCGACATAGCGAGTTATGCCAACAACGAGTTATGCCAACCAGCGACCTAGCGAGTTATGCCAAGCAACCTATTCCGCATTGTTCCCTTAAGTCGTTCTTAAGCTAAGTCGCTAAGTCGCTCATAGAGTTTAAGCCGTTCCTGCAACTTATGTCGCTCATTTTTAAGTCGCTTACCTATGTTGATTCCTTATGTCGCTCCAGAAGCTTAAGTCATTCCTGTTCTTATGTCGCTCAACTTATGTCGGTTGAGCCGTTTCCTGAAGCCGTGTTCTCTCTTATGTCACTATGTCGCTAAGTTGCATGATTCCTTATGCCGCTAAGCCACTCCTGTTATGTCGCATAGTGTTGTAACCTGTATTGTATAGTTATGTCGTATGTCGTGTTATATTGTTAAGTCGCGTATGATGTATAACTCGAATATGTTAAGTCGTGTGCTTGTGTTGTACTTTTGAGTCGTATGATGTAAGTCGCTTGTGTTGTATTAGGCCGCATGAGATGTTGTAACTTGTAATTGTGCTAAGTTGTATGTCATGGGTCGAGTTATGTTGAGTCGCAAGTTGGAGTCGTGTGTGTTGTACTTCCTATAAATAGGGATGTGATGTCATTTGTAAAGAGAGTTGATTTTTGAATAAAATTTGTGTGTGAGCTTTTGCCACCATTGTTAAAGTTGAGTGTGATCTCCTTCTTCTTTCATCTTCGATTATTCGTGCGCGAATCAACGAAGTTGAAGCCAAATCTCGGTATCACTTGCGAGTGATCAACGATCGAATTATAGATCTTTCAACACGGTATCTTGCGAGATCAATGGGTTGGAGATAGCTAGATTCCGGCATCGTCACGATCGGAATTGGGCATTTATCGTTTCATCGGTTTAATTGACGCGAAATCACCATTTCGTGAGGAAGAAAGCTGCGCCAAATTGGTATCAAAACATTATTAGCACGTCAAAGTTAAATCCGCTGCGTCACAAAGGCTTTTCATTCTGGTGACTTTTCATTTACTTTGTCTTTTCATTTTTCTTTGCCTTTTCACTTTATTGCTTTTGGCCATACATCTTTTCTTCCTATTGCCGTGTTTCTCATTTTTCATTCACATGAAAAAATATCAATCTCCTTAAAACTCACGGCCAAAAGAAAATTGGTAATGGCTTCTTCTTTCTACTTTTTCCTTCCTATTTTCATTGATTTTGCCTAGATCTCTCTTCAACTTTGCTCGGCCCTACCACCCATCATCACCACCATCCTCTCCACCATCACCAGCCACGGCAGCCTCCTCCCTCTCCTCTGACCAATAGTGGCTATGACTTCCATATGAGCCATCGCCACAAAAATTTGCAAGCACTCCACCAACAAGTGCCTAGCCGACCATGATTCCACCATACCCTTCATATTTCACTTCGGCCACCACCCTTAGCTCCTCCACCAGCACATGCCATGACCTCTGACCATCACACCACATCTGATCTGAAATGAGCCATAGCCGAGCCAAACTTGACCATAGGCCAAGCCTATGTTGCACCATACTACACTATTTAGCCTTGTTCCCTTGTATTCTTCATGTTGCAACCCCTACCATCATCATTCCTTGCTAGCCGTGCACATATGATGTTAAACCCTAGCCAAAGCACCATTATAGCCAAGCACATGAACCCCTAGGTCGAGCATTTGAATGGTTAAAGCAAGGTCTAGTCATTCTATTCTTTGTTGATTTTTATTCCAATTGTTTCAATGTGTTTTGTGTTGAATATATGTTTATATGGTCTTGTTTTATTTATTGTTTACAAGATCAATATCAAGGCTCCCTATTTATTCAAATCAAAAGTCGTGTTGTATCGTGCTTTTTGTACCTTTGGAATCGTTCTTGTGTGTCGTAGTGGTCTCTAACTTTGATAAAGGTGAGTCCTTCTCACTCTGACATTTTTACTTATGAAATGGTAAATTGATGACAAGTGATTAGTAATTAAAATATTTATGCAAGTTAGTGACGATTATATGATATGTTATTCCATGTTATTACCATGTTTACTTTGTTAATTATCACCTGACATATGATATGTGACTATATATTGTGACATTGACATGTTAGTGTATTTATTTATATTGTTTATGCATATGTTCACACTGCAAGTTCCCTGTTAGAATAGAATCACTATGGGTTGAAATGATACATACCAAACAGACTTTAGAATAAGGAAAAATCATTATAAGCTGAAATGATAGGCTCAAGTGATTTTTATTGTATTTTATTTGACTTGGGATTGCGTGTTTGAAATGATAGAACCCGAGTTTTCTTTTTAAATTGTGGATTGAAATGATACATATCTGTATCACTTGACCTAGATTAGAAAATTATATACAAACCTCGTGGTTTATTTTTAAATGATTTTTATTAAGTTATGTATTTTTAAAAAGTATGAAATTTTGATTTAAAAATATATATTTTATGGTTTTGAGAAAGCTAAATATTAAGTTTCGAATTTGTGAATTTAAGTATGTAAATTTGAAGTAAATGTGATTTTTGACTTTAAATTATATTTTTAAAACGTAAGTAAATAATGGAAATTAAATTTAAAATTTGAAATGATATTTGAAGGAAAATGTTAAGTTTTATTAAATTTATAAGTTAATAAACAGTGAAATTTTGACTTAACAAATGAATTGAATTTTAAATTAGATATTTGATTTTAAATTTTTTTTTGTGATAAATCATATGTTAAAATTATTTAAATGTGAAATTTTGAAGTCTAGAAATATGATTTATAAGTTTAAAATAACAAAAATTTGGAGTGTTAATGTTTGGAAGTTATAATAAAATCTGAAATTTTATTAATCGCACTTCCAAAAATGTTGTCGTCTTATGACAGCAATTTTAAGTGTTGTTGTTTTGAATTTAATTATGTTTGAAATAACTAAATATCTTTTACGGCATTTTATAAATGTCGTTGTTCCTGAACTAAACTATTTTGGAAACTATAAGCTACGATAGCACTTTATAAATGCTGTCGTCGCTATAATTTGACAGTGTTTTGAATATTATAGATTTTAACACTATTTGAGTTATATTTTAAAGTGTTTAAGTTTTAAACTAAGTTATAAATTAAAGCATCAGATTCATACTCACGCACTCGATCAAAACCCCAAAGAAACCAACCCCAAAACTCAAGCACGACTCGAGTAACGACAGACAACAACGACATTGACACAACCTCCTGCCGTACACGTGCACGGCGACGCAACCAACCTCCGGCGATCACCAACATCATCAGCAAGTCACAATTCACCTCCAAACTCGAAATCCAAACTCAGAATGCCTCTAAAAATTTCGAATCGAAAAATAGACGTTCTGCTCGAAACCTGTAGCTCACCACAGTCGACATTACCACCTCGCTACGTTACTCACGCCACCGAAATCGCCCAGATTTCGTCCACGCCACGACAACACGACAACCAACCATCCACCAGAGATTCGTGACACTTGATCACGTATAGGATTTGTACTTGACGCATCACCGTCATGAACAAAAATTTAGAACAAAACCCTAAAATGATCTCACTCCTTTAATTTAAGCACTGGAAAATTCCTCTGATAATTTTCTTGAGATCGATGATGTTTATATTAGCATCAAACAAAATTTCAACTGTAATTATTGGATCAATCATCTGAAATTGGTAAAAATGCAATTTTATTTCAAATACACACTGCTCTCAAATTACCGAATTTAAAATCTTCGTCTTTGTTTTAAAAATCATAAATTTCGGTAAGGATTCAAGATATAAACTTGAATTAGCTTCTTGTAACAATCGAGTTTATCAATTAATCACTTGATTACCTATAAAACGGAACTACAGTAGTATTCTTTTCAAAGATGGTTTGATCAGTTTTTTTTTAAAATCGTAATTTAAGTTTAAATATCTTGTTTGATTGAAAAATTAAACTTAACAATGATTAGCAGCAAATAGATATGAGTTTTGAAAAAAATATACACCCTGTATCAATTACAGAGAAACACAGAGCATCACAAAATCATATGCAAACTGAAGCATATACAACCAGATCATCAAAGAATCTTAAACTGTTTTTAATTAAACTTAAAGCTTTTAAAAATTATGTTTACTCACATGCCAGATTTCTGAACAAAGAACATTTCTTGTTTTCTTTTGAAAACCTGTAGTTGAAACTGCCTCTTGAATCTGTCTGTTTTTGTTTGAATTTAAATTTGAGTTTGCTTTGAAAAATGAAGACGTTTATTCTTATCTCTGGTTTTCTTATATTTTTGTTGAACGAACTAAAGTGAAAGATGCATACATATATAAGGGAAAACAGGTGTATAAAGGAAGGTTGTAACTGGTTAAGTTGTTTTCTTAGCTTTGTTTATTTTGACCAGATTTTATAAATATTTTGAATTGACAATAGGCTGAGATGATGGCATTTATTGCCTTGTTTCCAAATATGTTTACATATTATAATTATGTTTTTGTTGTGTGTAGATATTTTGTATGCAAATGTATGTATTTCAGGTAGACATTTGGTTTGCATAAGAAGATATATTTTGTTTTAGAGATGTTTGGCTTGTAAATGAAGACATTTTTGTATAAAACATTTGTGTTAACTTCTAGCTGAACTTCAATATTCATATTTGTTAGTTTTACTTTTTATGCCCTGACTGATTTTCATTTTCTACTTTGTTCTTATTTTATTCTATGCTTTGTGTTTCACCCAATTCTTGTTTTCATTTACATTTGTATTTTATATTTTAACTGTTAAAAATTAAGTTATATTCATAAGTTTACTTACTTATATCTATATTTTAGCCATCAACATTTAAATTATATTCATGATTACTTATTTATGTTTATATTTTATATTTTAACTATCAATATTTAAATTATATTCTTATGGTTTACTTATATTTTATACTTATAGAATTTGATTTCATTTCAAACATTATTATCTATATATATTTATTTATCAGATGTTATCAAAGTAAAGTATTTTAATTCAATTATATAAGGTAAATTTATTCTAAACATTATTAAAAGATTTTATTTTTAATTTTCAAATCAATTTCCTTTCAAAAATACAAATTCATATAAACAAATGGCAATTATTCCAAAAGATTTATTCATTTTAAAATGACCAGTTTACTTTTTATTTAATTAGATTAAATATTTATTAAAATAATAAGGCCAAAATCCAGGATCGTTACATTCCTCCCACCTTAAAAGAATTTCGTCCCCGAAATTTAAAACAAAAGTTAATTTAAAAGCTTTTATACCAACTGTTATACCAACCGTTCAAACATATACATCATTCATACATTAGCAAACAACCAAACAATCTATCCTAACAAACATCACTAGCTATCTGGACATAAATCCGGATAAGCTTTCCTAAAACTATCCAGAGTTTCCCAGGTGCGGGATTCTCACTCCACTGCACTTAAACAAGCCTCACTAACTTAGTCCTGAATTGCCTCTCATCTTGATCAACAATCCGAACTGGATTCCTGACCACGGTCAAGTTTGGCTTAACTTTCAAATCTTCCTGGACTACTGGTTCTACAACTAATGATGGATCGTGAACAAATTTCCTTAGATGGGATACATGGAATACATTATGAATTCCAGACATCCGTTCTGGCAATTCAACTCTGTAAGCTACAGTACCAATCCTTTCCAATGCCCGAAATGGACCAATATATCTCGGGGCAAGTTTTCCCGTCTTTCCGAATCTTACAGCTCCTTTAATCATGAAAACTTTGACAAAAACAAAATCACCAATCTCAAATTTCAATGGTCTTCGCCTCTTATCTGCGTACTTCTTCTGATGGTCCTGAGCAGCTCTCATCCTTTTTCTTGATAAGCTCAACTTTAGTAGAAGCTTCACGAATCAAATCTGACCCAAGCACAAGATGATCTTTCGACTCTATCCAACAGAATGGGGATCTACACAGTCTTTCATATAAAGCTTCATAAGGAGGCATCCTGATACAAGCTTGGTAACTATTATTATAGGAGAATTCTACTAAATGAAGATGGTCTTTCTAAGATCCACCAAAATCCAAAACACAAGCTCGCAACATATCCTCTAGAGTACGATTCAACCTCTCCATCTATCCGTCTATCTGAGGATGATAGGCTGTACTCAATCTCAAACTCGTTCCCATAGCTGATTGCAGAGTCTCCCAGAATTTGCTGGTGAAAATAGGATCTCGATCACTTACTATGCTAACAGGAACACCATGCAATCTGATTATCTTCCTCAAGAAAATCTCTGCCAGAGAAACTGCAGTACGAGTTGCCTTAACTGGTATAAATGAGCACTCTTAGTTAACTGATCCACAATAAATCATATTCCATCGTTTCCTTTCTTGGTTCTAGGCAAACTGTCAATAAAATCTATCGAAATCATCTCCCATTTCCATTCTGCGATTTCCAAAGTCTGCAACAAATCGGATGACTTCTATTGATCACCTTTCACTTGCTGACAGATAGCACAACTATTGACAAAAGCAGCTACATCCCTCTTCATGCTCGGCCCCCAGAAAATTCTTTTCATATCTTTATATATGTTAGAAATTCCTGGGTGAATATTCAGTCTGGAGTGATCACCCTCAGCTAAGACTTCTCGCCTCAATCCATCTATATTAGGCACACACAAACGACCATTAATCCTCAAAACACCTTGATCGACCACCTTGAAATCCGAATATCGGCCATCCTTAGTTCCAAGAATTAGTTCCTCAAAAGATCTATCCTCCATTTGCTTACTTACGATTCTATCCTGGAGTGATGGTACAACTTCCAAAAGAGACAAAACTGCATTCGTGCTAAGAGCATCTGCCACAACATTCGCCTTTCCCGGGGTATACAGAATATCCAAATCATATGATGCCAAAAACTCGACCCATCGCTGCTGCCTCAGATTTAGATCCTTTTGAGAGAAAAGATATTTCAATGGTTCGTGATCCATGAATAACTCAAACTTCTCTCCCAAGAGATAGTGTCTCCAAATCTTCAAAACAAAAGGAATGGCTAACAATTCAAGATCGTGCGTAGCGTAGTTCCTTTTATGTGGCCTTAATTGCCGACTCGCAACGCAATCACTCTTCCATTCTGCATTAACACTGCTCCCTAAACCAACTATACAAGCATTTGTATAAACCTCAAATTTGCTCTTCCCATTCGGAATAGCTAGCACTGGTGCACTGGTTAGCCTCATCTTCAACTCTTGGAAAACTTCTTCACACTGGGATTCCCATTTGAATTTAGCTCCTTTCCTTGCCAACTTGGTCAGATGTTAAGAAAACTCGGAATAGTTCTTGATAAATTTCCTGTAGTAGCCAGCTACCTAGAAAACTACGAATTTCCGTCGGTGACTTCGGTTGTTTTCATTCCAGAATTGTCTCAACCTTTGCTGGATCTACAGAGATACCTTCACCAGAAACAATGTGCCCCAATTTTTTTTTGACTTTCAATTTACAAAAATGGCACTTAGAAAACTTCCCTTTCAAAACATGTCTCCTCGGTGTCTCCAACACAACTCTCAAATGCTGCTTGTTCTCTTCTTCCGACTTAGAATAGACCAAAATATCATCGATGAATACCAAAACAAACTTATTCAATTCTCGATAATCAATACAAAACCCTAGCGATCCATCCGATTTGGCGGCAAACACCGCAGCAGAACCCTAACAAGAAAAAAATTGAGCCTAATCAATCCCTTCTCCAAAAGATCCTGAGTTTCCTTAACTAACTCTTCCCTCTCTCTAGGAGCCATTCTTCTGCTAGGCTGAATCACCGGCATTGCTCCTGGAATCAAATCAATACGAAACTCTATCTCTCGATGGGGAGGCAAACACTTGACTTCCTCGAATACATCAGAAAAAAAATCTTGGACCACACCGATTTCTTCAACCTTCACTTGAGAAGTCTCAACTCCATGTAAAAGACTACTCAAGTAAATTCCAAAATTATCACACGACACTCTGGCAATCCTATCCAAATCAGTTTCCAAAGAAACTGTCCTCTCATCACAATTCAGAACAGCTTTATACTTATCAAGCCAATCCATCGAAGAAATGGATTCACTCTGTTGTTCCTGAAATTACCTCAAGAAAAACTGCCAAGCCAGATAATCTCCTTGACGGCACCCAAAACACTCCGAGCTGCACTGTTGACTCAGATGCCAAAGACTTCCTATCCAAAAGTCTTCGAGAAACTCGAACCTCGAACCAAACAGAAACACCCTACCGAACTCAGCCACAATACCGAAGCAGACATACTTCCTTAACTTGTTCCGAAGAAATATCTTCGGAGACATCCATAATCACTGTGTCTCATCACACAGCTACTACATCTCGAGGTGTCAAGATATCATGACTTGCTTCGGTCTAACCAACAGATCCAAACTCTAGCTCATCCAAACTTACACTTTAAAGATGAACTCCGAACCTTAACAGGTTTCCTTCAGAGATCGATGAAATCCTTACATCAACCAAAGCTCACTCGAGACGGTAATAGGTCTGCAGTCTTGACAAATACACTTCCCACCTCAAATATTCAAACTCCAACCATTGGTAGTCGTGTTACACACACCACTACCCTATCTACCTTTATAACTTATATTGGAAAACCAGAACAGGTAACCCAACAAATAGGTAGAAATAAATAAATATGTATATATCAAAATTACAAATACGCTCTCTCAAGAAAGAAATCACTCAAGAGCCTAGGTATTCGCTTAACCTAGCTCTCTAATACCACCTGTGACGACCCACCCTTCTACTCCCAGAAAGACGTATCATCAATAAGAAAAGAAAGGGATAAAAATAGAAAAGAATAGAAAGAAAGAACAATAACATCAGAATCTCACAGCGAAACAGAAAAAAATATAATACATCACATAACTATTACATAGTTTTACATATATCAAAGTTATACAATATCATACACATGACAGTCATATACGTATCTGTCAATACATACATCCCAAAATACAGCATATATCTACTAACACAGCGGAACTAGAGAGATAGCTACATACGTCTGGAACTCCTGCTCCAAGCTCCTCCAGAAATCATATCCAAAACCTATCACTTGGCTACTCGTAAAAATTTGAGTACCCAAGAGTTTATGAAAAAGAAAATATAAACTCAGGGTCAGACATGGGTCTGGTATGAGTAAACGGTTTAAAGTTGTTTAATTTTGAAACAAACATTTGAAAATAAAGGTATCACATAAGACTCCCCACACATAAATACGGGTAAGTTTTTACCTTATGCTAACCAAAACATTTTATAGGAAATCCAGTGATATTATAATAGTTTCTAGGGTTTTCAAGTAAAATACAGAAATAGCTGAAATGCTTACATCTCACATTCCAACATAGTTGGACACAATCAAAACGTACGACACTTATTGGAGATTGGATTCTATACAATGGCAGGGCTACTGGGGTACCGCCCGTCACAGTACGTGGCCTAGATCATCGTACCGAGGAGCCACCCTAACTCCCCTGCAACACAAGGCCGGAACCATTCTTTACTGAACAGTCCCGAACAAGATAACACCGCGGTTGTAGCTAGCAACCGCCCACACAGCCGAAATAAAAAGGGACATCTAGACAAGGGTATATCTCGTCCTTCTTGGGCATGACCCACCTAACCTTGCTGCATATCCCCTATTTTAGCCATTCCCGGTTGATGAGGCTTGAGGCTACGTTTACCTTTATAGAACATATCTCTTAGAATGCTCATCGTCCGCCTGACGATGTGCTGAAAGCATTCAATCCATACAAGTTCATTTCGGGTTCGAACGAAACCGAAGGCATTATCTCGTTACACTCATTTTGGAATCACCTTCAGAGTCAACGACAATAACCCTTGCATTCTGAAAACACCATCTCGATCTTCACTTGAGAATTCACGACCTAACGTTTAATTTGGATCGATGTGGTTTTCGGATAATCATAAATGACACCCGATCCCTTTCTCATCGAAATCCAAACGCCACTTTAAAAGCCAAGTTGTTTAATTAATTTAAACAGTTTAATTCAACACTTGAATTCACATAGCATTTATCATAGATAAATCATTCACAATCATCATAGATATATCAAAGCATATCACAGAACATCACAGAATATCACGAAATAAATGTCACAAATCAGACATTCTACATATACAACATTCATAAGCAAACATCTTTAATTCTTATTGTAGTTAATTTAATTTAAATCGATTACTTGAGAATCTCTTAACCCTGTTTAATTAATAATTAATTATCAATTAATTACTTATTCCATTTCAAATTATTTAATTTATAAATCATTTCTTAATCAATTATTAAGTCTTAATTATTTAATTACTTAATTATTTTATTTCACACTATTTAATTAATTACTTCCAAATCAATTTATTTAACCTTAATTTATTAATTAACCATTCCTTAATCATTAATTAATAACCTTAATTATTAATTAATCAAACTTAATTACCCATTTATTAACTGCTAATTACTTAATTAATCATTTATTAATTCTTAATTAAATTACTTAATTAATTAACTGCTAAACATACACTAATTAACTTAAGTAGTTGATTACAAATTTATTAATCACTTAAGCATTAGTTTATCAATCTTTAATTATAATTATAAAGTAATTATTCTTAATTACTTTCTAGAAATAATTAATTTAATTTTAATTATTCAACTTAGTCAACATTTAAAAGTCCTCTATCAAATTATTATTAACTACAAACTTAAGTGTTGATTAACTTTTACTTAACTTGAATTAATTACTTAATTAAAATATTAACTAAGTGTTAAAACATGGTTAAGCATTAACTAAAGTAATTAAAGCTTGCGTTAGAGTTTTAACTTTAATTGTTAAACACTTATTGAATTTACAGTGCTTTAAGCTGATTGAAAAACAAGTGCTTAACTTTATTTTGTTATAACATAATATTTCAGTTTAACAAGAAACAACCCGAGACTTCCCATGTTTTGCTCGACTAATACTTCGAGTCTCACCACCTATTCCCCCGAGACGTTCACCTGTACGTTCTTCTTCTTCTTCTTTTTCCTCTATAGTTTAAGTTTTAAACTAAGTTATAAATTAAAGCATCAGGTTCATACTCACGCACTCGATCAAAACCCCGAAGCAACCAACCCCAAAACTCGAGCATGACTCGAGTAACGACAGACATCAACGACACTGACACAACCTCCTGCTGTACACGTGCACGGCGACGCGATCGACCTCCGACGATCACCAACATCATCAGTAAGTCACAATTCACCCCCAAACTCGAAATCCAAACTTTGAATGCCTCTAAAAATTTCCAATCGAAAAATAGACGTTCTGCTCGAAACCTATAGCTCACCACAGTCGACATTACCACCTCGCCACTGTCACTCACACCATCGAAATCGCCCAAATTTCGTCCACGCCACGACAACACGACAACCAACCATCCGCCAGAGATTCGTGACACCCGATCACGTATAGGAGTTGTACTCGGCACATCACTGTCATGAACAAAAACTTAGAACGAAACCCTAAAATGATCTCACTCCTTTAATTTATGCACTGGAAAATTCCTCTGATAATTTTCTTAAGATCGATGATGTTTATATTAGCTTCAAACAAAATTTCAACTGTAATTATTGGATCAATCATTTGAAATTGGTAAAAATGCAATTTTATTTAAAATACAAACTTCTCTAAAATTACTGAAGTTAAAATCTTCGTCTTTGTTTTAAAAATCATAAATTTCAGTAAGGATTCAAGATATAAACTTGAATTAGCTTCTTGTAACAATTGAGTTTATCAATTAATCACTTGATTACCTACAAAACAATATTACAGTAGTATTCTTTTCAAAGATGGTTTAATCAGTTTGTTTTAAAATCGTAATTTAAGTTTAAAATTTTGTTTGATTGGAAAATTAAACTTAACAATGATTAGCAGCAAATAGATTTGAGTTTTGAAAACAAATATACACGCTGTATCAATTACAGTGAAACACAGAGCATCACAAAATCATATGCAAACTGAAGCATATACAACCAGATCATCAAAGAATCTTGAACTATTTTTAATCAAACTTAAAGCTTTTAAAAATTATGTTTACTCACATGCCAGATTGCTGAACAAAGAACATTTCTTGTTTTCTTTTGAAAACCTGTAGTTGAAACTGCCTCTTGAATCTGTCTGTTTTTGTTTGAATTTAAATTTGAGTTTGCTTTGAAAAATGAAGATGTTTATTCTTATCTCTGGTTATCTTATATTTTCGTTGAACGAACTAAAATGAAAGATGCATACGTATATAAGTGAAAATAGGTGTATAAAGTGAGGTTGTAAATGGTTAAGTTGTTTTCTTAACTTTGTTTATTTTGACTAGATTTTATTAATATTTTGAATTGACAAAATGTTAGGCTGAGATGATGGCATTTATTGCCTTGTTTCCAAATACGTTTACATATTATAATTATGTTTTTGCTGTGTGTAGATATTTTGTATGCAAACGTATATATTTCAGATAGACATTTGGCTTGCATAAGAAGATATATTTTGTTTTAGAGATGTTTGGCTTGTAAATGAAGACATTTTTGTATAAAACATTTGTGTTAACTTCTAGCTGAACTTCAATATTTATATTTGTTGGGTTTTACTTTTTATGCCTTGTCTGATTTTCATTTTCTACTTTGTTCTTATTTTATTCTATACTTTGTGTTTCACCCAATTCTTGTTTTCGTTTACATTTGTATTTTATATTTTAACTGTTAAAATTTAAGTTATATTCATAAGTTTACTTACTTATATCTATATTTTAGCCATCAAAAGTTAAATTATATTCATGCTTACTTATTTATGTTTATATTATATATTTTAACTATCAATATAAATTATATTCTTATAGTTTACTTATATTTTATACTGATAGAATTTGATTTCATTTCAAACATTATTATCTATATATATTTATTTATCAGATGTTAACAAAGTAAAGTATTTTAATTCAATTATATAAGGTAAATTTTATTTTAAACATTATTAAAAGAATTTATTTTAAATTTTCAAATCAATTTCCTTTCAAAAATACAAATTGATATAAACAAATGGCAATTATTTCAAAAGATTTATTCATTTTAAAATTATCAGTTTACTTTTTATTTAATTAGATTAAATATTTATTAAAATAATAGGGCCAAAATCCAGGGTAGTTACAATAGTTCATAAGTATTTATGTCCTGACTCGAGTGTTTTGAGTTTTGCTTTACGCTCGAGTCAGATTGAGTGATTCAGCATTCAAGACTCACCTTCGGAGTTGGAGCTTTGCTTGAAGATCCAGCCATCTATTTTGCTTTCAGTATCCAGTGATTTCAGTAGTGTATTCTGATTTGTACCTGATGTATGTAGTTGTTCTTCTGTTGTATCTTGTTTAACTCTGATGTCTCTTATATACATATATAGTAGCTTCATGAACTACTATATCTTTTACTTCCGCTGCATTATTATTTACTCTGTGTCTGTGATCTGTGACTATTTATTTACTGTATATTATGAGATTTGACAAATTTTATTTGCAACGTGGTATTTTGAGCAATTCAAGTCCGACATGTGCGGATGCGAATGGTTGATAATATCGGGTCGTTACATGTGGTAGCAGAGCTTTGGTTTTAGGCAAAACTCAGTATATATGGTAAATGTATTTACAGAACCACTTTCATTCGAGTTTGAACCTCTCCCTTTTTGACTCGATTCCTTTGAATTTTGGAACATCCCTTGCGGTTCCAAAATCCATTTCGTGTCCCTCACTATTTGTCTTCTTTTGACTCTGGAGTATCACATAACTCCACTTCGAATGATCTTTATAATGAGTCGATGGTCTCGCCAATCTAAAATTGATTTGTAAAAGGGGTGAAACTCCTTTACAATAGCATCGATTCACCAGAGATTTTTATATCCTCGGTTTAGATGCTAGTATCTCTTATAATTCCAAACTCTATCTCTTGAGACCAAATGCTGATTTACCCTAGAAATCCACATCGATCTTATTCTTTAAGTCACGATTGACCCGGTTAAGGTTAGTCGCGATTTATATAAGCTTATCCATCTCCCTATTTTGTTATTTAATCATATCATCTTTATTTCCAACTTATCTTCAAATCATTCTTGTAGTGTATTAGTAACTAATATTTAAAATGTTTTATATATTGTGTTGTTTGAGTTGTTGATGTTGATTTGGGTTTTCGATCGATTCATCTGATCAACGCTATTGATAAGATTTTCAAAACACTTGAACAGAGCAAACTGACACAATTTTTCAAATTTAGTAATGAAATAAATTTTGTAACTATATTATAAATCTTTTTCTGGATTTTATTGAATTGGGTGTTAAGAAATAATATTTGATTTTATATATCGTTATCTCTAGTTTCATAATTGAACTATAAACATGGTTATAAATTTATTTGGAAATTTAAAATGAATTTAAAACAAGAATTTGATAATTTAATTTTCGATGGTTTCAAACCTTGTATTTAACGTTTTAAAGGATATGTTACTTAAAGTATTTTCTAATAGAAATTTGTTTCCAAAGAATTTTTAAGTTTAAAATTAGTGCTCTTCTCTTTGTCGCTAGAAAATAACTTCGGTGATGACTGAAGCATCATCAACATCCATTTTTGAGTTTCGAAGTGAAGAGAACATTCTGTAGTCTTGCTACGGTTTTGTTTTGGGGAATTTAACTGCTTTGAATTTCTAAAATAAGACTAGATTTATAAGATATGCTAATATATGATTTAAATTTTGAATGGATATATATAGTATATGTGCATTCATTTATCTCTAAATAGTTTGGAATTTTATTGGAAATTTAATTCCTAAATTTTATCTTGAAGGATAATTTCAAGTATAATTTCAAGATTTGGATAAATATTCAAGCTTGAAATGATTAAATTAGAAAATTTTATTTGTATAATACACAATTTCATTCCAATATAACTTACCTAAATTATACAGAAGTTGAATATGTAAGTCGATAATATACAATATAAAAAGATTATATAAATAAAATTTGAGTGGTTATAGTAAATGTTATGCACTTAAATTTTAGTTATAAAAAGATTAATAGAGGCGAATAGAGAAAATGAGGGTAATGAAATAATTTACAATATAAAATGATGTTAAAAGAACTAAGAATAAATTAAAGCAGTTATAATAAGTGTAAATATATTTAAAATAGATGATAAAATATATTGAGATAAATTTAATTTATAATTAAGAATAAAGAAGTATTAAATTTGTTGAGTACACTATGAGTATATTAAATGATTTTTCTTTCAAATCCATGATTTTAGAGATTGTTTATTTAGATAATTGAATGATAAGATAATGAAATTTGAGATCGTTAAGAATTATTTGACTTATTAAAATTAATTTTCAATTTAAATTGAATTTTCATGGTTTCAAATTTATTATCTTATTTTGTTTTTCAAACTATCTTTTGGTTGTCTTTATTTCCCTTATCTTGCTACAGAATGCAGAGACTATTGCTTATACCAGTCTGTGTGGAAACCTTTCTATAATCTTTGGTACTCAATTTTGAATCTGAGCACTGCTTTCCATCCACAGACCGTCAGTCAAGCAGAAAAGGTGAATCAAATTCTCGAAGATCTTTTTCGTACTTGCGTTCTTGATTCTGGAGGATCTTGGGAAGATCATCTCCACCTTGTTAAACTTACCTATAACAACAGTTACCAGGTATAATTTTAATCATCTTGTCTTAATCATATTTCATTCTATCTTTTTCTGTGTTTTCCCGTACCTCATTCCTTTTCGAGGATGAAAAGCTTTGAGTGGGGGAGAGTGTAAGAACCCTGTATTTTGTGATTGTTTTAATTGTATATTTTAATTATTTTAATTGAAATTCCTGATTTAAAAACTTTATTTTATTTATTAAAATGGATAAATTTTGTTATTTTAAATACAAATTTTGATTTATATGTGAATTAGAATTTCAAACATGAATAAATAGAATATTTTCCACAAATGTGAATTTTGGTCAATATGATCAAACTTTGAATTTTAAATTTTAAATTTTAAATTTTGAATATTTGAATTTTATCTTTTATTATGAAAATAAATAAAATTTCAAGAATACTGCTTTTCGTTTCGTTGAAATCCAATTAATACTGTGAAAATTATGCTTTTTACACTATTGTGTGTAAATTGTTTTATTTAACAAAATTGTTTATTTTAATTTATTTAAATAATATTTTTGTTTGTCATATTATGTTCTAATTTGAGTATATGTGTAACATGACATGTTATGTGTATATTTATTTCTAAAACATTTTTAAAGTGTAGTTATAAATTTTCAAATGTTTATTATATTTTGTTTACAATTTTAAATTCTAGTTTCAATATAATAAACTATTTCTTATTTATTTTCTATTTTTTTCCTAAAAATAATTATTCATTTCCTTTCTACTTTATTTTGTTTTCATTTTCTATTTTATTTACTTACTTTTTATTTGTTTATTTTGAATAAAAGAAATGGAAATTTGAAGAGACAAAGGCTTTTCATTTTCTGGTGACTTTTCATTTACTTGTCTTTTCATTTTTCTTTGCCTTTTCACTTTATTGCTTTTGGCCGTAAATCTTTTCTTCCTACAGAAATGTTTCTCATTTTTCATTTACGTGAAAAAATGTCCATCTCCTCAAAACTCACGGCCAAAAGAAAATTGGTAATGGCTTCTTCTTTCTACTTTTTCCTTCCTATTTTCATTGATTTTGCCTAGATCTCTCTTCAACTTTGCTAGGCCCTACCACCCATCATCACCACCATCCTCTCCACCACACCAGCCACGACAACCTCCTCCCTCTCCTCTGAGCAATAGTGGCCGTGACTTCCATATGATCCATCACCACAAAAATTTGCAAGCACTCCACCATCAATTGCCTAGCCGACCATGATTCCACCATACCCTTCATATTTCACTTCGGCCACTACCCCTAACTCCTCCACTAGCACATGCCATGACCTTTGATCATCACACCACATCTGACCTGACCTGAAATGAGCCATAGCCGAGCCAAACTGGACCATAGGCCGAGCCTATGTTGCACCATACTTCACTATTTAGCCTTGTTCCCTTGTATTCTTCATGTTGCAACCCCTACCATCATCATTCCTTGCTAGCCGTGCACATATGATGTTAAACCAGAGCCAAAGCACCATCATAGCCGAGCACATGAACCCCTAGGTCGAGCATTTGAATGGTTAAAGTAAGGTCTAGTCATTCTATTCCTTGTTGCTTTTTATTCCAATTGTTTCAATGTGTTTTGTATTGAATATATGTTTATATGGTCTTATTTTGCTTATTGTTTACAAGATCATTATCAACGTTCTCTATTCATTCAAATCAAAAGCCGTGATGGATCGTGCTTGTCGTGCCTTTGGAATCGTTCTTGTTTGTCGTAGTGGTCTCTAGCTTTGATAAAGGTGAGTCCTTCTCACTCTGACATTTTTACTTATGAAATGGTAGATTGATGACAAGTGATTAGTAATTAAAATGTTTATGCAAGTTAATGATGATTATATGATATGTTATTCCATGTTATTACCATGTTTAATTTGTTAATTATCACCTGACATATGATATATGATAGTATATTGTGACATTGACATGTTAGTGTATTTATTTATATTGTTTATGCATATGTTCACACTGCAAGTTCTCTGTTAAAATAGAATCACTATAGGTTGAAATGATACATACCCGAACGGACTTTAGAATAAGGAAAAATCATTATGAGATGAAATGACAGGCTCAAGTGATTTTTATTGTATTTTATTTGACTTGGGATTGCGGGTTTGAAATGATATAACCCGGGTTTTCTTTTTAAATTGCGGATTGGAATAATATATATCCGTATCACTTGACCTAGGTTAGAAAATTATATACAGACCCCGTGCTATATTTTTAATGATTTATCTTAAGTTATGTATTTTTAAAATGTATGAAATTTTGATTTAAAAATATATATTTTACGGTTTTGAGAAAGCTAAATATTAAGTTTTGAATTTGTGAATTTAAGTATGTAAATTTGAAGTAAATGTGATTTTTGACTTTAAATTATATTTTTAAAATGTAAGTAAATAATGGAAATTAAATTTTGAAATGATATTTGAAGTAAAATGTTAAGTTTTATTAAATTCATAAGTTAATAAACAGTGAAATTTTAACTTAACGAATGAATTGAATTTTAAATTGGATATTTGATTTTAAAATTTTTGTTGTGGTAAATCATATGTTAAAATTATTTAAGTGTGAAATTTTAAAGTCTAGAAATATGATTTATAAGTTTAAAATAACAAAAATTTAGAGTGTTAATGTTTTGAAGTTAGAATAAAATCTGAAATTTTATTAATAGCATTTCCAAAATTGTTGTGGTCTTATGACAGCATTTTTAAGCGCTGTTGTTTTGAATTTAACTATGTTTGAAATAACTAAATATCTATTACGACATATTATAAATTTCGTTGGTCCTGCACTAAACTATTTTGGAAACTATAAGCTATGATAGCACTTTGTAAATGCTGTCGTTGCTATAATTTGACAATGTTTTGAAATATTATTGATTTTAACACTATTTGAGTTATATTTTAAAGTGCTAAATGATTTAACTTTTGGAATCGACTATTTGTGAAATTTAATGAGTTTTGAATATATATTTTAATATTTAAATTTGAATTTTTAAGGAATTTAAATTTAATTTGAATTTAAATAGGCTTACTTGGTTATGTGTTAAATGGAATAAGATGTATGAGATAAATGAATTTTTAAATGAAATTTTGAAATGTGTTTTGTAATGATATTTCAAATTATAAATGAATGACATATTTGATTTTAAAATGATATTTAAATTGAATATTTGAATTAAAGAATGATAATGAATTTATAATGGATTTGAAAAAGGAAATGATTTTGAACTAGTTTTGAATGACATAATCTTTATTTCGACAAAGAATGTGAATTTGGAATGATATTTGGTTTTTTTATTTATTTGATTTATTTAATAAATGAATATTTGAAATTTATGTTAGTATGAAGGATATTTAGTTTACTTGTAATTCTGGTTTATTTAAATGATATTGGAGTTATGAAATGAATATTTCAAAACTAAGTAATAATGAAGTTAAATCAGAGATATATGAAAAAAAAATAGTTTTGAAATGTGGAATATTAAAGCTTGGAAATATACTAAAGATTGAATAGTTTATTTGTGGATTAAATCTATATTTGAAGTTGATAAGATTTGAAATGGTTTGTTAGAAAACTGAATTGAACTGATGGTTTGAATTGAATTAAATTTGAAATCTGAAAATTTGGGTTTAATTGAATAAATTTGTAAAATGTAAAGAATTTAAAGGAATGTTTCATGATTTCAAATACATGATTTCAAAATGTTATGATTTTCAAAGTGTAATGATTTCGAGTATTTGGTTTTGAAAGAATTATAACTTTGAGAGTATTATGATTTTTTTAAAGGGTGAATATATTTTTGAAATGGAAATGATAAACTATTTTGATTTGAATATAGTTTTGAAATAAAAATGGTTTTGGTTTTAAAGTATAAACTATTTTGAAATGACCACGGCGTTATAACAATGTTTGGTTGTTAAAGAGACCGGGATCGGAAGTTTTCATACTCTCTGCCAACTTCAAAAACCACTTTAACAACTGTGTACGCAGTGGAGTTTCTAGAATGAAGTAGGATGGTGGCGACGTTCTTGAGGTATATTACATGGACCCAACTCCCATGAGTTGGCATAAGGTGGCTAAAACATGAGCGATCTCGGGCCCAGTGAGGTCATTCCTCCTGTCGGACACATTTCTTCGATATTATACTTTTACTTGTGGTTGATTTGATGGCCATCGTTCGATTTTGATTTGGAAGTGTGTTCCAAGATGGGCGTAGTGGCTGCTATGTTACCGCCAGCCCATGTGCGTAATTGGTATATCTACCCTAGCATTGCCTTGTGTGCCGTGTCACATACCATAGCGAGCCTTACTACGAGTTTGTTTTTCTCTCGTAGCCCATGGAGTATTTTGGGTAGCCTCCCGATCTGGAGGTACGTTGATAATGGATGGACTACTGGGACTATTAGTGTTAAGGAGAATATTGGGTCACTCCTTAACGCTATTTTAAAGTAAGTTTATTTTGCTGTAGACATCATTATAATAGCGCAATGTTACTACATAGTAAATAGTTTAACGGATCCTTAGAGGATGGGCCATCCCAAGCATCCTTTAAGTTACTGATGCATTTTTGTTACCGTGCACTTGAGTTGATTTACAGTTCATAGGTATTTATGTCCCGACTCGAGTGTTTTGTGTTTTGCTTTACGCTCGAGTTAGACTGAGTGATTCAGCATTCAAGACTCACCTTCAGAGTTGGAGCTTTGCTTGAAGATCCAGCCATCTATTTTTCTTTTAGTATCCAGTGATTTCAGTAATGTATTCTGATTTGTACCTGATGTGTCTTGTTATTCTTCTGTTGTATCTTGTATAACTCTGATGTATCTTATATACATATATAGTAGCTTCATGAACTACTATTTCTTTTACTTTCGCTGCATTATTATTTACTCTGTGTCTGTGATTTGTGACTATTTATTTACTGTATATTCTAAGATTTTCCAAATTTTATTTACAACGCGGTATTTTGAGCAATTCAAGCCCGACATGTGCGGATGTGAATGGTTGAAAATATCGGGTCTTACAACTGTGTACATGGTGGAGAATCCAGAATGAAGTAGGATGGTTTGGCGAATGCTACTGGAATGAAGTGAGAGAATGATGATGGATAGCCTTGATTTTTGGGTCATAATTAAAATGACTAAAATAGGAGCCATGCCGGGCTAAGTGGGGTCACTCCCTCTATCGGGCATATTTCTTCGATACCATATTTAATACTTTGTGATTAATTTAGTGTCCACCTCTAGATTTGATTATGAGAGTGTCTTTAGGAGAGCGGTACTAGCTGCTATGCATTACCACTAGTCTGGATTCACAAAACGGTAGTATCCTACCCTGGGAATTGCCTCGCGTGCCTTGTTATATTTATCCGGATTGAGCCCAATGCGCCTTTGGTTTGTATCGTACCTATGGAGTGCTCCCTGAGTAAACAACGGTTTGGTGGAGCTTACAGTATCTGTGTAAACTACGGTATTTATATAAAAATGTGTTAAGGGGGATATGGGTAATGCCTTAATGCTACTTTAATACTTTACTTTACTGTAGACATAGCATAATAGCGTATTGCATTATATATGAAGATAGTTTAACGGATCCTTAGGAGATGGAATCTCAAACATCTCATAAGTTATTGCACGCACATTAGACACAGGATAGGAGATGTAAAATCTCGTAAACATCTCTGAAGCCGTTGCACTTATATTTAGTTATTTTGATTTAACTTACATAAGATCTTGTAGTTCTGACTCAAGTTTTTTGTCTTTTCATTATACTCGGGTCAGCTTGAGCTTTTCAGTGTTCAAGACATTATTCTGGAGGACGAAGACAGAGTTTAGTATTATATTATTATTTTATCCCACTGTACCATGTCGTTCCGCTGCATTATCTTATTATTCCTACTATATGTATAACTCTGATATATTGTAAAAATGTAATCAAATGTTATTTGTAAAACAGTTTCATGAACAGTTTATTTGATTATTATATTTTTTCATTCCATTGTGAGATTATGTGTTTTTTCCTTCTTTTCTCTTATTTTCTTATTTACCCCATTAACAATCCTCCATTTTTGAACGGTTTAAGTTGACATGTGTGGTTTATTATCGATTTAAATCATCCAAAATGGTGGATCGCTAGAGTCGTTATCGGAGCTTTGGTTTAGAGATACCTTAGCCTATTTAGGGTTAACTCATTAGAGATATGGTTATTAGTACCCTTGAATGAGTTTGAGAGTATATATATGAGAGAGCGTATTTGTTACTGTTATAAAAATCCTTTTATATTGTGTTAATTTATTCCGTTTAATATTTACAAATTCTGGTCGGTACATAGGACACTTTGGCATTGGTAGGGATTTCTAAACACTTAATAGGACAGACCGACAGAATATTGTTTTTGAAATATAGGTAAATGAAATAATTTTACCTAGTATTATATTTTGCATATAAAAGGGTAATTCTATAAATAGATATAGTTGTATGTGATATGTTTATTAGGAAGTGAAATTTTATAAATATTGGTTGCAAAAATAAGATTTACAAATAAAGTGAATATGAATTGGAAATTTGAGAGCTTAAGTTCCGGGGTTTGAAATTTGTTTTCAAAAGATTTTTGAATATATTATTAGTATCATTTGAAATTATTTTCAGATATAAATATTTTCAATGCGATTTGAAAGAAATGTTTTAAAGGAATTTTAAAAGGAAATAAGTACTGTACTCCCCTCTTCCGTCGTTGGAAAATAATTCCGGTGATGAAGGCCGCATCGTTGACATTCATTTTGTGATATCCAGGAGTTTTTGATAATATAAATTAAATAATCTATATTTAAAATTAAATTAATTTGATAAATTTTTGTAAATAAATTTGAAATGATATAATAATCTTCTTTTATTAAATATTTAATTAGTGAATTTATCTTTTAATAAGCTAATAAATTGTTTTCTATTTATAATGTATATATGTGAGGACCGCCCATGACTCCTGCACCCAACAAGGAAATAATGCGCTGAAAAGTGTGCCAGGCCGCCATGGACGATCATCATGGTAAAGTAAACACAGAATAGTCTATCGTATTACTCACAGCGCATGGATAAAATACAATAGAAAGTATACATAGTGAATCTCTATAGAACAGAATTCCCATCATATAAGCTCATAACAATTTGATACATACATCTGAATAGTCAATACATCAAGCCTCACTACATAACACTCAGAGAATCATACAGACAGCGGAACATCCAGTACATATAGTAAGAAAATAATATGCAAAAGCCTCCAGCTCGTCTTCGTCATCAACAGCGTTAGTCACTAAGAACAGCACCTGTCACCTGCTACCTAGTCTGCCCATCCCAACATGGATGAACAGCCCAAGGTAATAAGAGTTAAACATAAAACCTTGAGTCAGAAAAGAGTCTTAGTGAGCAGTGAATCAACTATCAAACATACCAAAAGAGCATAAAGGGTAAAAAGGAATAGGAACTCAACCATCCCACTCCACCTCTTTCTACAGTGATAGCCCCCAGACACACAAAGCAGAAACAAACATAATAAATCAGACATTTAAAATAAAGCTATTATCACTCGAGTCAAGGTCGATGTTTTTCGAGTACAGACCCCCAAGGCCTAAACCAAGATCAGGTAAGCACCCTGAAAACATCGCTCTTGGCCCAAGCGATGATACAACCAAAACATCCAAACATCCATGACTCTGGCTATCACTGTTATCATTGCTTCAATATCACCGTTAATTGAATGACCGGCTCATTATTTCATCCGTCCATCAAGGGCTAATGGTAACCCCGGTTCTAGACATAACTCCGCACGTCGTCGCAGCCCGTGCCTAGGACTATCGAATCTGCCCAGAGTACTAACACGTCATCATGACCCGTGCCTGGGACGTCAGCGTGACCCGTCCCAACGTACTCTTGCTTTGAGCATGCTAGAACCTTCAATAACGATGAAATCTCAGCCTTCTAGTCATCCTCCTCGACGACTATTCTCATACTAGCTCAAGCGCCTCTCGAGCCATCCATTATCAACAAACTCAGACCACATCACTGAGTTATCAACATGCTTGGGATGATCCCGTCTGGATTAAACCAAGGCTTTCTCATATCATGCTTTGCTTCATCGCATCATAGCAAAGTCTCATCTCAACATCATGCTTTGCCTCATCACATCATAGCAAAGTCCCATCTCAACATCATGATCAAATCTATCCATATGAGCTTTACCGTCCGCTTCATATGCCACGAGCAGCTTTCCTTATTCAAGAGCATTTCCACTTAGCTTTTGAATCATCTTCGACCAACTTGTCCAAATCAAGTCATCAATCAACTAACTTCGAACAATCAATCAAATCAATCATTAATCCAAGTAATAAATCATTCAAACAAGATGTAATTAAACAGTTATAACAATAATGGCAGTTTCGTAAATAAAGGGTCCAAATCTAACAAGCATGAATTCTAAGTAATATCTTGATGAATGAACTAGCATAGGTTAACATGTAGTAAAACGGATACCAAAACTTGATGGACAATGGATCTACATGCAGACTTAAGGAAAATGCATGAAATCACTATCTTTAACACACAAACAAACCACCGATCCAATATACTCCTTTGGGTCCGTGTGAGAGATAACCACCACTCACCGAATCACCTAAACACTTCAAAAGCTACCAACTCTAGATCTGGATAGCAAAGGATCTAGCTTGATCCGACAAGATTTCCCCTCAAACGATGAAATCTCTCTTCGATTTGATCTTCAACTTTGGCTCTTGGATCTTCGATTTGATCTTCAATCTTGGATGGAAGTAAGCACTAGATTACAGTGGAGAAAAGAAGTGAAGAAGTGTTGTAGTCGAGCTCTCAAAATAGCAGCACTTCGTCGCTTCAAAATCCAGTGCCAAAAAGTGAGCCAAACCCTTCTATTTATAGGCTGGAAATCCCATAAGCCGGCCGCCCCATAAGTTGTTGCCGACCTAACAACTTGCGACCTAACACTCAGGCCGACCTACGACCTAAAGCACTGCCGACCTAACACTCAGGCCGACCTACAACCTAAAGCACTGCCGACCTAACACTCAGGCCGACCTACAACCTAAAGCACTGCCGACCTAACAACCCAACACACCCTACCGTCCTAACGACTTGGGACCAACCACTCACAAACCCATACGCGACTTAAAACATAACCACTGGGTACGACCTAACCCTTGCCGACCTAACCCTAAGCCGCTACACCGACCTAACTCCAACACAGGTGCTCCTTGGGTCGGTCAGTCCCTATAGGTTGTTAACTTCACTAGGTCGGTCCAACTAGTTAACCCCTAAGTCGTTAACTCCCCTAAACCATTAGCTCTTAGGTCGGTGACCTTTCTAGGTCGGCAACACTTAAGCCGGCCAACCACTAGGTCGGCTATCTTCTTAACTCGGCCACACTTCCCTAAGTCGCCTACCATCCTTAAGTCATTCCACCGACCTAACTTTCACACGAGCTAACACTGGATGGCTCATTCCTATAGGTCGGTCAATAATTTAAGTCGCTACATTCCACTAAGTCGCTCAACCGACCCAGCCTTCAATACAATCTAAGCTCCTACACGGCTTATTAACTTCATGACCTAAAGCATACAATTTACAATATTTCGATCCGTAGAAATACGGGTCGTTACAATATATATATTTATATATATTTTAAATGGATGAGTTTGGTTTTAAATTTAATTTATATAGCATATTTTCTAATTCCAATATTTTAGTAATTGGGAAATTATGATTTATTTAATTTTCAGCTTTTCAAAGCTATTTAATAAAGAACTATATGATTTTAAATACATAAAATAAAGGTTTAATTATTTAAAAGGGATTTTAGCTTAAAGTTTAAATAAGATTTATAATAAGATTTGTTTAACACTCTTTTTAAATTTATTAATTTATAAATATGATTTGTAAATTAGATATGAAGTATAAAATACAACTAATAAATGAAACATTTATTCATTTAAATAATAAGTAATTTCTAATGTCTTTTATAAATTTTATTTAAATTATCTAAAATGTTATTTTCAAATAATAAAGTAATGCATTGTTTTTATTTTAAAATATAAATGGTTATTTTCAAATAATAAATATATGTATTGTTTTTGTTTATAATTATACTTGGTTTTATTCTTTAAAAATTATTTATATAGATAACTAAGTATTAAAAACTAATTAATTTAGTTAAAAGCTTTTATTAACACTTAATTATAAATACAAACTACTTAAAAGACAAGTGTAAGTATATAAAAGCCTCATTTAACATGTGTTAAGTTAACAAACAAGGAAGTTAACAAGTGTTAATATTTTATACAAGTGTCAAATTTGTATTTTTATTTTTCTTTGATTTTTAATAAATCATAAAATAAGTTATATAAACACATACATATTCCATTCTTTTTCTTTTCTCATTTTTAGTTCCAAAACTAAGAAATTTTCAGCTGAAAAACATTCCATTCTAAAACAATCTTCATTTCAAGATTAAAAAAAAAAATCAGAAATCACTCCTCAAAAACAAAATCTGAAACCCAAAATCTGTAATCATCCTCATATCAAAATGCAAATCTGAAACCATCTTCAAACAAAAACCCTGTAAATCAAACTCCTGTAACCATCTTCAAAAATGCATAGCAAAAAAATCCCTGTAACATTAGCACGCAAGTTTGCATTTTATTCAATCTGGAAATCAGGCTACTACATGCAACAATCTGAAGCAAACTGCATTCTTCAAATCTGTAGCCTGTTCATCATTCAACCTGGAATTTGTTGCCTGCATTTTCTTTTAAGTTGGAAGCATTTTTAAAGCAAGTTAAAAGCATCACAGCAACATTCAAGTTTAAAAGTTTCAAAGCATCAAACAACTCAAGTTTTTAAAAGCAAGTTTCCAAAAGATTCACAAGGGTTTTTCAAAAACTGGTGCTCTGCCCATCAAAATCAAGCTCTCTGCATTTAATTAATTAGGCGAGTAACTTTTTATTTTAAAAAGCTTAAATATGAAATGTCTATTTGCGTATGGATAAATAGAAGTGACTATGCTTTGAATGTTTATATTGTGATGAAATCTTCTGTATGTATATTTATGTGTTGCTATGTACCTGTTATCTATTCTGTTTTTTTATAAAAAACTAAGATTTTGATAAAAATCCATTTCCTCTTATAACAATCTCTGTTAAGATTTATATTTCAAACCAAACTTGATTGTTAGGTCATAGAGTAAGTTTTAAAAATTTATATAAGTTAAATAAATTTTTGTATTGCCTGGAAATAAAAATAACAGAGCAAAATTAGTATAAGTGAAAATTTCAAATGTTATGTTTCTACGTTTCAGGGTTATAAATCCAATCATCATACAAAATCATGATTTTTAAAGGCAAGATTACAATTTTTAGTGTTGAAACAAGAGTGTAGTTTTATATTTACTATATTTTACTTTTGGGGCTAGCACTGATGATCTATGGGTTCGAATGGGTTGAATTTCCTCCTGGAGGTGGAGAAGTGATCATGGATGAGGGGGAAATTATCCGATTTTGGTGTATTTCAATTTGGAGGTTGTGGTTGTGATGTGAAGTTTAGAACCCTTAGTTTTACTGGGCTAGGTAAAGTTGATCACCTCGGCAATTGTAGATGATCGAGATGCTTGGGGTTTTGGGATATGGAAGAGTGGTGGTTGTCGAAGTAGTGGCCGGAAGTATAGACACTGCGGTGGTCGAGAGGATTGAAGATTCGATTGTTCCAGGTTTTGGATGAGGAGTTACTATTTCTGTTCCAGGTTTGGTGATTTTAATCTCGATTTTGATTTCGAGCATGAATCGATGAAATTGGTGTGTAGATGGTCTGAGGTGATGAACGTCGACTATAGGGAGGTCACGAAGTTGATCAGGGGTGGCCGGAGGCACCGTGCATGTGCACGATGTACTATGTTCTGGTGATGATAGTTGTTGGGTTGGAGTTGTGTTTTATCTCGAGTAAATGGAAATTCTGCTCAAAGTTGTTTTGTTTTAGACTCGAAGTAAAAGATAAGTTGCTCGGGTAATATTTGTTTCAGGTTTTAATATAAAAACAGAAACCTGATCTGTTATTATACTTTTAAAGAAAAGTATAAAATGTAAACAAAAATTTAAACTAAGTTTTAATTCCTGAGTGAAATCTGAATTCAAGAGTTTGAATCTTAGATTTGAATAATTTAAGTTTTGAAATTTAAATTTGGTTTTAACCACTTTTAAGTGTTAAAGTATATTTGGGTTTGAATTTAAACTGAAAAGTTTAAACTGTAAAATAGAAATTTAAAATAAGTTTAAATATGAGTTTTGAAATCTGGAATTTGATTTAAACTTCAGTTTTTAAAATAAATAAAGTTTTAAATTTAAAATTTTTAAATTCTTTTTAAAAAAATGGTTAAATGATTTGAAATTTAAAATGAAGTTTAAAATGTAAGTAAGCTTTGAATAAGTAATCTGGAATCAAACTTAATTTGTATTCTAGTTCGAACTAAATGGAAATTTTTTAATTTAAAATGATTTAAACAATTGTGTTAGTTGAATTGTATTTTTAAAACTGATTGGAATTTAAAAATGAATTGATTTTTAATTTCTTTTAAACTTATTTTATATAACGAATATTTCTTTAACTTGTGAGACAAAGAGATTTGGAATTGTTTTGAAACTTTGTTTGAATAAATTTGTATTCATTTTAAAATCTTAAACTTAAATGAAATTTAAAATGGAATTTAAGGTAAATTTAAAACCAAATTGTTTTTAAATGCTTGATTAAGTAAGAAATGTTTATCTTAAAGATAAATAGAATTTTAATAAATTTGGATTCATTAAATTATTAAGTTAATTTAAATAGATAATTAATTATTTAACTAATTAATAATATGGATAATTAATTAAGTAATTAAGAGTTTTTAAATTAATTTATTAAGATTTAAGATTAATTAATTAAGGTTAATTAATTTGTAATTAAGGATTATTAATTAGATTTTAATTAATGATTAAAGATTAATTAATCAAGTAATTAAAGATTAATTAAGTTGCAGTAACACTTAATTAATTAAATAATTAGAGATTATTTAATTGGTAATTAAATATTAATTAATTTGAAAATTAATAATGGTTAATCTGAGTTAATTTCTTAAGAAAGAAATTAAAAAATTGTTAATGAAGGTCATTAACTTGAGATTATTTGATGATTAATTAATGTGATTAATTTTAGTAATTAATTAGATTAATTAATTAATAATAATCATTTGTGAAATTCTTAAAGTTTAATTACTTAATGGAAGTAATTAATGAATTAATTATTTGATGTAATTAATTGGGTTAATGTGATTTGTTTAGGTTAATTAATTAAGTTTAATTAATTTAAACACTTGATGATTTGATAGATAATTACTTATTGTAATTAATGGAATTCTAATTACTCAGGGAAGTAATTAATTGATAATTACTAAATGTAATTAATGATGTTTTTAATAATGAAAGTGATTTGGATCAAATTACTTTGTGATTAATCAAGGGATTAATTGAGATAATTAATTAAGGGAAATTAATTTTTGAAATGAAGTAACTACGGGTAGTTAATTGCTGAATGAGATTAATTAAGGGATTAATTAGATAATAAATTAAGGAGTAATTTATTTAATGAAGTAATTAAGGGTAGTTAATTACTGGATGTTATTAATCAAGGGTGATTAATATATGTGGTTTAATTGAAGATTAATTACTTAATGCAATTAATTTTAAATGGAGAGATTAATTAAAAATGTAATTAGAAATCATTAATTAATAAATTAATGATGTAAATTTAGAATTGATTAATTAAGGAATAATGAATAAATGAAGTAATTAATTAATAAAGGATTAATGTAATTAATTTTAGATAATTAATTGATTAAGTAATTAAAAGTTAATTATTGTAAAAGGTAAAGTATAATTAACTTGTGTAATTAATTTAAAGGCTAATTACTTATTGTAATTAGAAAATTGTTAATCAGGAATGATTAACTGGAATGATTAATGAGATGGGGATTAATTAATTAATTTGTAATTAATTAATGGTTAAGTTAAGCAGGATTATAATGATGAAGTAATTAATTTAATTCATTTTAAATTAATTAGAGATAAAGTAATTAATTCAATTCACTTTAAATTAATTATAGACGGTGTGATCATTAAATCATTGCTTATGTATGAATGGGTGACATTGGTTGCCTTGAATGGTTTGTAATCTCAGCTATGAGATAAGTAATGTTGTGTGATATGGGTGCTTTGGTTGCATTGGAATGATAATATAGATTATCTGTTTATAATGATGATATGTATTATCTGTTGTGATGATAATGTTGATTATCTATTGTGATGTTGTGAATTATCTATCTGTGTATATGTAGATAATGAATTGAATTGTTTTAAACTTTTAAACAACTTGGCCTTAAAAGATACGTTTTGGATTCGGTGAGACCGGGATCGAGTTTCCATATTTGGATATTCGAAAACCACATCAATCCAAATAACGATAGGTCGTGAATCTCAAGTGAAGATGAAGATTCAGAGTGCAAGGGTTATCGTCGTTAACTCTGAGGGTGATTCCAAAATAAGTGTAACGAGATAATGCCTTCGGTTTCGTTTGAACTCGGAACGAACTTGTATGGATTGAATGCTTTCAGAACATCGTCAGGTGGACGATGAGCATTCTAAGTGATGTGTTCTATAAAGGTAATCCTAGCCTCAAGCCTCATCAACCGAGAATGGCTAAAACAGGGGAGGTGCAGCAAGGCTAAGTGGGTCATGTCCAAGTAGGACGAGATTTACCCCTGTCTAGATGTCCCTTTTATTTCGGCTGTGCGGTGCGGTTGCTGATCACAACTGCGGGTTGGTCTTGTTTGAAACTGTTCAGTAAGGAATGGTTCCGGCTTTGTGTTGCAGGGGATTGGGAGTGATCCTCGGTATGGTGATCTAGGCCCCGTACTGTGACGGGCAGTACCCCGGTAGCCCTGCCATTGTATGGAATCCAAAATCCAATAAGTGCCCTCGGTTTTGATTGTATTACCCACTTTTGTGGCTAGTAGCTAGAATTTAATAAATGTAATAATTTCGGCTATTTCTTATTTACTTGAAAACCCTAGACCTATTATAATATCACCGGATTTCCTATCAAATGTTTTGGTTAGCGTGAGGTAAAAACTTTTCCATGTTTATGTGTAGGAAGTCTTACGTGATACCTTTTGTTTTCAAAAGTTTAAAAGGTTAAGCAACTTTAACCTGTTACTCACACCAGACCCATGTCTGACCCAGAATTTATTTCTATTTTTCTTAAACTCTTGGGTACTCAAATTTTTACGAGTAGCCAAGGGATTCAGGTTAGCTTTGATGAATTGTGGAGGAGCAATGGAGCAAGAGGCTTCTACGTGTAGATTTATAGTGTTCCGCTGTGTTGGTATCTCTGAGTGGTTTCTTTGTAGTATATTGAGTTGTAATAACTAGACAGGTGTTCATAAATGTCTAGTATGTGATGTATTGACTGTGTAACTCTTATAATTGTTATATATTACGTATTATTTATGTTATTAATATAATATATTCGTTCCGTTGCTGAGATTATGTCGTTGTTTCTTCTTTCTCTTCTTTCTTTTCTCTTTTCTATCCCTTTCTTTCTTAAAGATGATACGATTTTCCGGTCGGTGAAAATCAGGTCGTCACACATTTTTTTAGTTTCAAAGTGGGAAGACCATTGTGGTATCTTTACTACACATTTGTTTTCATAAACAAATCTTAATTTTAAATTTCTAAATATGATTTGATATGTATAAAAGATATGGGTATGTATATTATTTCCAAGTGATTTAAAATATTTTTTATAAAAGTTGAGTTATTTTCAAATTCTTATTAAACTAATTAAAAATTCTTATTAAACTAAATTATGGAAATTAATCGTTTATAAATTAAATTAGAATTTTGATATATATAACTCAACTCATAATTTTTTGTATGTTAGAATTAAAATTTTATAACTCAACTCATAATTTTGATATATATAACTCAGCTCATAATTTATAACTCAACTCGTAATTAAAAATATTAAATTAAATAAGATTTTAAATTTATTATTATGAGAAATTAAATTTTATGATTTTATTAATGAGAGAAATAATTAGAATATGATTTAATAAGATCGTTTGAATGTTATTGACAACTATTTTAATCTAATTTCAATCAATTGAAATAATTGTAAAGTTTATTTGGTTATAAATTGTAAATAAAGAAGTAAATTAAATGTTGTATTTAATGGTGACGTCGTATGTAATTATTTGAAATTGGTTAATATAGAATATGTAACCAATGATATGCTAAATAGTTATAACCTTTATTATAAACAATAAATTTATATATGTGATTAAATTACTTAAAAGTAACACTTATTTATTTACCATCTTATTATTTAATATATTTGGAATTAACTTGGAAATCAAAGAAAATTAATGTAATTAATTATTGCGGTTAATATGGTAAAAGACGTTAACAGTAAAATAATGAATGTAACAAAATGTAAACTTATGTTAAATATTTTCATAAGGTTTTGGTTGATTTAATAATATGAATGTAAATTAAAATAAAAGAATGGTTGATATCTAAATTATAATAAAATAGGTTTTATTTCCATTGCAATTGAACTCTGAAATTAATGCAATATTTAATATTGGATTTAACATGAAAAATTTATTTTAAGAAGATTATAAATTTTCATGTAATCATGAATGATAAAATTGTTAACTATAAAATTTGAATTTAAAAGTGATTTAATTAATTTAATAACAATAATTTATTTGATGTCCAGAAGATCGTCTTTCTAAAAAATGGCGTTCTCAACTGTTGCTCCGTATCATCAAAGATTGTTTTTTCATTCAATTCTCATCTGCAATAAAATTCAATTTCCTCCTCTAATTTTCATACTCGAGATGCTTATCGATCGCACGTGCAAGTCATAAAAGATCGATTGCCTGCTTTTCAAATTTGCAAATCTGTTCATCGAAACCTAAAAAAGTATTGGGTCGATACAAAAAGAGGATTGTACTTCTGCTTCAGATGTGGGGATAAGAATCATTTTTCTAAACATTGTCGTGATCAATTATATGTTTAATGTGTGGAAATTGCGGTCACAAAAGGATTGAATGTTCGATGAAATTGAAAATCTTTAATCCATGTCCTTCACTATTAGATCATGGATTCCATTTTGTTTCAAAATGTTTGTGGCTAAATTGGATTAATGAGAGAGTCAAACTTTTAGAGGAGATATTTGTTCATTTTGATGCTATCAACTCGCTTAATATCGATAAGGGTTACAGGGACAGTTCGGAGATCCTAAAGAATATTTTGGAATATCTGATTCTTCTGATAATTCAGATTCAATAGAGGACAGGGTTAATGTTTTGAATAAGTACGGTTATGTTGACACTGATTCTCTTGCCTCTAATAATAGCGAAAATGTCTATGGATTCGATCCAAATCTTTGCGATCCTATTGTTTCTCATTGCATTGTGGATTCTCACTCATGAAAGGAAAGTGTTTTGATTAATAGTGTTGTCTCATCAATGAATGATATGGGAATGGTTTCAGAACCGAGTGATTCAAACTTTGGATTCATTCATTTAAATAAAAAGAGATTCAAATTGAAAGCTCTTGATTGGGAAGTTTTGTGTTATCTATTACAAATAAATTCGAATGTCTTGCCTCTGCTAATACATCTGATAGTCCTGGTGTTGACTGGGGACTGGATTGTCATAATTCATCTGATAATGCTGTTGTGAAACAATTAATGATTGTAAGTGGGAATAAGGCTTCTAGTGATAAAAGTTTTGATAATAGTAAACTCTCAAAGGATGCTGTGAAGGATTGGTCAAGCGATATAGAAATTATGGATAATGATTATATTGCTCAGATAATTAAGCTGGCTGATACAAAAGGTTCGGGTATATGTTCTGGAAGAGATGGAATTATCCGTGGATTGAATGGTCATACTTCTTCCGATAGTACTGTTACGAATCAATTGAAGGGAGAATGTGGATATAAGGCAATTTATGAGGCAAGTAATGGTGTTATATTTGATGATAGAAAACTCTCAAAGGTTGATTTAGTGGAAGGGTAAAGTGTTAAATCAAGTCTTATGGATAGAGATGTTAATGCTCAGAAAATCAATTTGGATGATGCTATAGTTTCAGATGTCTGTTTGGAAAACTGTTCGAGGAGCTTTGATGAAAATCTTAGGGCTGATGATGTTGTTTGCTTTGACAAGTTATTAATTAAATCCGTTGAAAAGAATCCGAGCTTGTCTTTTGTTGTTGATACTCATACCCTAGCTAGTATCAATGTGCATGATGCACATATTATGAGTGTATCTGACGATATGTTGACTTTGAATCTTGTTCCCTATGTTGACAATCTTGCTGAATTGGTTGGTGATTTAGATGATATGTGTGGCGATCCTATGTCTATTGATTTCGTGGATGATTCAGGGGACGATTACAAAGAAGATCGAAGTTTTGAATGATAGGGTTGAGTCTTCTATTTCGTTTATGAATGGTGATGAGCATGAGGAGGAGGGCTTGTTTGTTTGGAAATGGTTTGTGGGGTTGATTCTAATGGATTAGCGTATTCGATGGATTTAATTGAAGTGGTGGGGCAACCAGTGATATGTGAGTCAGGGAAAGAGCACATGATTGATGAATCTTTATTGGTTTAGAGAGAAGCAATAGACTTCGTTGGTTTTAAGGGAGAGAAAGGATATTTTGATAAAGCTATGATATGTAGGGTTGTAGCTAATGTTTATAATAGTGAGATCGAAAACATGTCTGCTTCTTATTCTTCTTCTTCGAAGAGAGGTAGGTGAAGGAAATCCATGGCTTTAGTGGATCAATTAGGCATAGTGCCAGGATCCGAAGTAGTCAGTCTATGTCCATGGGTGAGTTACCTGGTTCGAGTGCCACGAGTGGTGCTATGAATTCAGGTTCAGGTATGCACTCTGATTTGGGTAGTACGTATTCATTATATGTTTTAGCTGTCTATCTTCTTTTGAGTTTAGTTAGTTAGCTAGTGATACTGCTTTCATTTATTCCAATGTAGAGGTAGATCTAGAGTACATTAGAGGTAGGGAATTTGATAGGGCTAGATCTGTTGGTACATGAGGATTATTAGTTGAAATATCTGAGGTTTGCATGATTTAAATAAGTGTGACAAGGTTAGAGCTGTTTTTAAAGACTATTCTATTGACATTGCACTCCTACAGGAAACTAAGATTGAATGTCTTGATATTCGTTTCTATAGAAGATTGGGTGGGTGTCATTTTAGGAAAGGGTTTATTTACCTTCTATAGGCGATTCTGGGGGTTTATTGATTGGATGGTGGGATAACTATTTTAAACTGCTCCAATGTATTTCCAGCCAACACTCATTGTATTTTATTCTCATTGATCTTGTTGATATTTCTTTTTTAAATATTTTTGATGTTTATGGGCCTAACCCAAAAATAAGTTGTCGGATTTTATGAAATGAATGTCTGGAGTTTAGATATTTAGCTCTGGATTCTTGAATTTTAGCGGGTGATTTCAACATTACGTGTTTTATAGGAGAGTGTTCACCACGGGAGGGGGATTTCTCTGCTATGGAGGAATTTGACCAATTTTTTATTAATTCTAATTTGATTGAGATCCCTCTTTCTAATAGAGAATTTACTTGGAGCAATACTAAGGAATCCCCATCCATGGCTCTTCTTGATAGGTTTTTCATTAGTGATGAAATTGAGGATAAATTTAATATTCGTAGAGTTTCTGATTTTCCTTACAATTATTTCAATCATTGTCCTATTATTCTCACATGTGAACAACATAGGGTTATTAATAGATCTTTCAAATTCGAAAAAATGTGGCCATTAGAATTCAATTTTTCGAATTTAATTAAAAATAAGTGGATTTCTATGAGTTATTATAATATTAGAAATAAGGATAATTCTACTAAAATTTTGTTTTAAAAATTAGGGATCATAGGAATTTTCTTAAAAAATGGAGTAAATATTTTTGGTAGTATAAAAATTAAAAAAGAAAATATTCTTTTTGAGATTCTTAAAATAAACAAGATAGAAGAATCTAGACAACTAAATTTAGGTGAGCGTAACGTTCTCGCTAATCTAAAAGAAGAACTTAATTCTATTTTAGAAAAGCAGGAGGTTATATGGAAACAGAGATCCAGAATCCAGTGGATAAATGAAGGCGACAATAATACCATAATTTTTCATAATATGACTAATGGTAGAAAACGTAGTAATACGATTAATTCCATTAATGTGAACAATGAAGAATTAATTGATCAAAGGGACCTTAATAAGGCTTTTACAGACTATTATAGAGACATTTTTGGTAATAAAAACAAATATAGAATTAATGCTAGATGGAATGATCTTTATCCGTCTAATTCTAATGTTGATCTTTCTATGTTAGATAACCCTTTTACCGAAGAGGAAATTCGAAAAGCTATTAATGACATGTTAGGTGATAAATCCTCGGGTCCGGATGGGTTCCCTATTTTCTTTCATAAAACATTTTGGGTTGTTTTGAAATTCGATTTAATTAGCACGTTTAACGAATTTTATAATGGAAATTTGCTACTATAAAGATTTAATTTTGCAAGTGTTATTTTATTACACAAAAAGTAGGTGTTAATAACTTAACAGATTTTAGACCTATTTCATTAATTAACTGTTCCGTTTAAATTATATCAAAAATTTTAGCTAATAGACTTAGTATAAAAATGAATGATCTAATTGACTGTTCACAATCTGCTTTCCTTAAGGGGAGAAATATCACCGACGGTGTGGCTGTTGTTTAAAAATACATTAATCACTGTTATAAGAATAATAGAACCTGTGAGATTTTAAAATTAGACTTCACAAAAGCTTTTGATTTGGTAGATTGTGATTTTCCAGTAGATATGTTTCATGCTAAAGGTTTTAGTTATAGATGGATTAGCTAGATCATGAATTTACGTAGAACTGGTAACTCTAGTATTATGGTTAATGGTATTTTAGGTAATAGAATTCAATCTAAGCAAGGTTTAAGGCAAGGAGATCCTTTATCGCCTCTTTTATTTAACTTAATCGCAGATGTTTTCGCTAAGGTACTTAAAAAAGCGGTTGATAATGGATGTTTGGGGAATGTAGGTTACGATATCGCGTACCGGAATACCTGTTCCTTCAATTTGCAGATGATACCTTGTTTTTTTCTTCCCATTTAGCTAGACACATTATTAATCTTAAGTTTATTTTATGTAGTTTTTAACTACTATCAGGTTTAAAAATAAATTTTGATAAAAGATCAATTTTAGTTTCAAATGATTTTGAAAAAGTTGAAAATTTATTTGCTAATACGCTTAATTGTAAAACTATGAATTATTGTTTTGATTATCTTGGTTTTTCGATTAGACCTGCTAAACTTAAATATGATGATTGGTTTATTACCATGTATTAAACCAAAAATAGGATTTCTAATTGGAATGGAAGATTTTTATCGAGAGCGGGCAAATTAGTACTAATAAACTCTGTCTTATCAGCTCTTCCGATCTATTGAATTTCTATACATCTTTTTCCATATTGGGTAATTAATAAAATTGATAAAATTAGAAGGGACTTCTTATGGAGTGAGGATACCTCAAACAACAGTATTAAATTTGGGAAACAATTTCTATGTTTAAAAAAGATGGTGGTTTAAGAGTCATTAATTTGCATAATATAAATTTATCATTGTTAGGTAATATGGAAGTTTAAGGATATTAATGAAAATCCTACTTGGAAAGAATCATTTCAAAATATTACCATAATGGTAGTAGTAATTTATATCAAATTACTCCTACAGTCATTCGTAAAATTTCTAATTTCTGAAAATCAATTTTAAAATGCCACGCGATTCTTAACTTAGGCACTAATATAATAGTTCATTCTGGTATTACTACTTTTTGGCATGATCATTGGATTTCTGTTATCCCTCTTAGAATAAAATTTAGGGAGCTATATGAAATTTGTAATTTTAAGGATGCTTTAATCGTAGAAATTTTTTCTCCCGATAATGACCCTCCTTGGGATTTTAGTTTTAACAGAATTTTCATAGGATCAACACTTAGGCAACTTACTTTGGTTTATGCTAGATTAAACCTATATAATATTGATAATGATAAAGATAGTGTTAATTGAGAATGGGATAAGAGTAAGAAATATACTTCTAATTCTTTTAAAGATTTATTAAGTTTTCGGGTGTAACCAATAACTCTTTTAAATTTATTTAAAAATCAAATGCTCCATCTAAATATAAAATTCACATGTGGTTAAATATGCATGGAAAACTAAATACTATAGAATTTTTAAAAAGAAAAAATATGCAAATTGATAACAAATGTTATTTTTGTAATCTGCATCTTGAAGATATTAAACATGTATATTATGATGCACGGATACTTATTTCATTCTGAATAGTACCTTTAAAATCTTCAACTTTAATCTAACAAATGAAATTTATGACTACGAATATTATTGGAATAATTTTAGATTTAAGTTCAGAAAGGAAAATAGATTTTTACTTGACATTTATTCATTATAATTTGTTGATATATTTGGTTTGAAAGAAATCAGAGAATTTTTAAAAATAATTATAGTCATATTAATAAATTGATTTTTTTGTTTCTTTATTTTGTTTTAATTGGATTTCTAATCCTAAATGTAAATTAGCTAAAATAATCTTTTTAAAGAATATCTTAATAAGATCAATAATAATATTAAACTGTTTAAAGATAAGAATAATATTTCTGATATTAATAATTGTGATATTAATATTTTTTCAAACTTAAATGATGATTTCTCTATGTATTATAATATCGTTTTGATCAAAGGACCATAAGGATATATTCGATCAGTTTTAGTTTATAGATCATTAAGTTCATTCGATCATGGATTCCTTTTAGTAATTTTTCTAATCGTTATATTATTCTTTCATATTAGCTTAGCTCTAGTATCATTTTTATATTTCTTTTATACATGCATGCATACATACATACATACATATATATATATATATATATATACACATATATATTTCATTTATATGTAATATATGTGTATAATTCTAACATTTTATTTAGTTCTGTTACTTTCATTAAAGAATGTTTGTGAATTTCATGATCTATGGGAGGATTATATTACCTTGATTGATATTAAAGAATGTTTGCTTAGGTAAGTATTGATAGGGAAGTTGGCTGGTAACGGAAGTAGAGATGGTTCGGAGGCTTTTTTAGGTTGGGGGCGGTGATAGATCAACTTTTAGATCCAAATCAGGGGGGCCTAAGAAAAGGATTTGTTACTCATATAGGAAGCTTGGGCATCATAAGTATGAGTCTCGGGAATTGAAGAAGAAGAAGAAGAAAGAAAAGAAATTAGAGAAGAAGGCATCGACATCTATAAGACAGGTACAGTCATCAAATGAGAGATGGAAGATGGGAGCAGTGATGATGATATATCCATTCTTTTAGCTAGTGCTTCTTCTACAAGTAGTGCACTATGGATCATTGACTTTAGAATATCTTATCACATAACACCGCATATTAGTTGTTTCATCACTTATAGGGAAGTCGATGAAAGTTCAATTCTTATGAAAAAGACGTGTCTTGTCATATGGTTGGTTTTAGAAGTATGAGGATCAGGATGATTGATGGGATGGTTAGGACTATTACTGATGTGAGACATGTACCACAATTATATAGGAGTTCGTTATCGATTGGAGCTTTTAGTATGCTGGGTTTGAGGATTACTGTAGAGGCAAAAGTTTTATTATAGCAAAGGGTTCACGTATTTTAATAAAAGGTGTAAGGGTGGGCATCTTATTTCTATTGAATGGGAGCACTATTATAGGAGAGTCATCTACAACAATTGGTTTTTCTTATCCAAATTTGACTGGATTATGGCATCCCAGTATAGGACATGTTTGAGTGTGGAGTTTAGAGTTGCTACACAAGCGTGGCTTGATTGATTATGTTGATAAGTCAAAGCTTGTGTTTTGCGAAGGATATGCGCTTGGTAAGCAGAAGAAAGTTGTGTTTGATGTTGGTTCACACTGTAGGATCTAAATTAACCCTAGAGGGGGGGGTGAATAGGGTTATAGCAAATTTTCTTGATTTAAACACAAAAATAAACTGCAGAAATAAATATACTGAAAAGTAAATCACACACAAGATTTACCCAGCTTCGGCAACCCCTGCCTACTGCTGCATTCCCAGATTTCTATTAGAATTAAACAGTATCACGCTTACAAACACTCTAACAGACTTGCAAACCCTGATACCGCCTATAGAGTTTTGCAAACTCGCAACCCCTGCTTACTGAACTAACTCTAAATAGACAATCAGACACAACCTAAAACCTAGGTGGTGATTTACCTAAACTCTTTGATTCGTAGAATAAAAACAATAATTAAGAACAATATAAAATAGCCCTAAACTAATTAACAATATTAATATAAGCCTATAATTAAACAAAACCCCCTTTTGATTTTTAAGACCGGCCCACTTCCTTATTTCACCCGATCCTCTTTTTGTCTTCGTTCGTGAGAAATAATGGCGGCTTCGTTCTGATTAGGGCTTCGTTCCCTTTTGTTCCAGTTAGGGCTTCGGCTCTTTGTTCCAATTAGGGCTTCGGTTTCTTCAATTGATCTGTGATTTGTTGCCCTAGCTCGCTGCTTCTCTGATGGTTGACTTTTGCTTGTTTGCAGTTGCTCAATCGAGTTTGATGCTTGTGAATTCGGTATGTACTGTCTCTTTTTGCTTTTCTAAATTGATACTTGAACTCGATCAAATTTAAATGCCGATGATGATTAGGGGTTTAATAGGATTTGATTTCCTATTTTTGCATTCGACTGATTGCTGCAAAAATTCTTGTTTTGCCGTTCGATTACGCTTTGATGTTGAGGATTAATCTGACTTTGTCAATTTCGTATTTCTAGTAACTTGATTCACACGGCTTTGAATTGATTTCGTGATTTGAGATATTTGACTTTGTCAATTTCGTATATTTTCGACTGTTGATTTTGGGTATGTGAATCCACTACTCTGTATTAGCTTCGATCATCACCATTGCTTTTTAAATTTTCTCTGCTGCATACCACTGCATTTCGCTGCACTGTTGAAATTTGTGTCTGCATTTGTTATTTCTGGAGCTCGATTTGCACTTGCTCACTGCTTGATGGTCTTGTGACTATAACTGGACATTTTGAGTTTGTTGCATTTGCTGGCTTGTACTGTCCACTGCCCTGATCTTGTTTGTTCGATCACTTTGCTGTTTGCATTGATGCTGCACTTGGTTTTGTTGAGTTTGCACTGCTTCACTATATATGTAGGTTGCTGCACCATGTTGTTTGCTGTGGATACTGTGTTCATGTTTGTCGTGCTTGTAGTCTGGTCCATTGAGTTTGATTATCCATTGTAGCTTTTGTGCATTTCTGTCCACTGAGTTATTACAGTTTCACTTATATACTTAAGTCAGTGCTGTCTTTGATGTTGTACTTTGGTCTTTTGGACTGCATTTGTGTATATTTGATCATTTTTGCTGTTTACTGCAGTTTGTAGTGATATTGAGCATTGCATATTTGAAGTCTTGTATCATTTCTTGGTCATTGCATCGATTCTTGATGGCATTGTTCTGCACCATATTGTATGCAGTGTTGCAGTTGTTTGTATGCACTTCAACACTTCAGCATTCCATTTCACCTCTGACCTGTTGGTTCATTGTGATGTTCATTTTCATTGTTGCCTTGTTGACTGTGTTGTTGCATTGTATTCTGGTCAGTGGTGCTTTGAGTCAGTGCTTCACCATACTTGTTGTTGCAGTATTCTGGTCAGTGGTGCTTTGAGTCAGTGCTAAATTGTTGTTGCAGTATTTATGTTGTTGTTGGTGGCAATCTTGTATGCTGCTGTTTGTATTTGTAGTCTTGGCCAGTTGACTGTTGCTTTGAGTTGTTCATTGCTTGGTCTCTGTTGCCTTGAATTTCTGGTTGAAGCTGTGCACACGAGTTGGCGAGGCAGTGCACACGTATACGAATGTACACGTGTGTACTGCAGCCACTCATAGTTACCTGTCCCTGATAAAAAATACTGATATGCACAGATATTGCACAGTCAAAAAATGATGACGAACAACCCAAATAACTGAGGCAAACAATGTTTTCAAAGTCATCGTTTCTTTCAAATTTCAAAAATATTTCTCTTTCAATTTTACTGCGTTTGAAAATATTTTTGCAGATTACTCAGATGCTGGATTCAAACTGGATTATAGTTGAAGACAAAAATATGAGTGTGAGTGATATGTAGTAAGGTTTTGATGTAAATGTGAAATGTCATGTATTGTAGTCAAAATTGTATATGTATAGTGAGAGCTTGAAATTGTACTATCAAAATTGTAATAAATATTTGTTTGAATAAAAATTTCTGTTTGAATTCAAAATCTGTTTAACTTGTTCTGTTTGAATTCAAATTCGAATTCTGTGTAATTTAATTTTATTCAACAAATATTTATTTATTCTGTAAAAACTAAAATAGTACATTACCAAATACATTTAAATGAATGTATATATGTTTATTATCATCAAACAAAAATCATATAGCGCAAGGCGCATATTCAACAATCTCCCCCTTTTGATGATAACAAACGTATATTTAAGATTTTGAATATATCAAATGTTATTTGATAATTTCAATTTGCTCCCCCTATTTGAATGCTCCCTCTCTACACAATACTCCCCCTACATATATGCATAGAAATATATAAATGAGCCTATATGCACAGTGAAAAAATTATTTGACCTTTGCTTGATTCTATTCGACAAAATCTTAACTTTTCTCTCCCCCTTTTGTTATCAGCAAAAGAATAATAGTGTTATAAAATAGGGATGAAGTGATAGACATGAATCAAACATTTAACTCAATTAAATATAAATATCAAATTTCAATAAAACTCAAACAAAAATCATAATTACCCTTGTCAAGCGCATATTCCACTTTCAGAAGTGATGGGGATAAAAATCATCAAAAATCATACAATTCTGTCTATTTGTGGTATATTTATTTCAGGAAATTTGAATATCTACTAACCATGCATAACCGTTAGGACTTTTAAATGAGATTAGTAGTATTCATAATTTTTTAAAAATGAAATCAAGTATCTTCTAATCACGCATGACCGTGAGGACTTTTAAATGGGATTAGAATCAACTTGTCTATTTAATTAATTAATTTTGATATGCGTTCCATACATGCATAACCGTGAGGACTTTTAAATGAGCATGGAAGCATATAATCATAAATCCAAGTAATTCACCCATGCATAACCGTGAGGACTTTTAAATGAGAGTGAATACTATGGATATTTTTTTTTTAATTGCTGAATATAATAAGTTGAAGCACAAATAATTTCCTTCACAGATTAAAAGATATTGAAGAACAAATGATTTCCTTTGTAAACTACCACAAATTTACATACTAAATATGATCTTGAAGAGTGATGGTCGATAGAAAGATGATAGAAATAGAAATGGTCATGGAATTATTACCCAACAAAATTTTTTTATAACTCTTGTTATGAAATTCTAAAGAAATTTTCTAATTATACTTTCTCGAGTTATAATATATGATAAATATCAACACTCATCACTTTTTCAATCACTATTCATTTTTTCGATAATCATTAGGGAGTTAGATTAGTTAAAAAAAATTGTCATTTAGAATCAAATTCAAAAATCAAATTTTTTTTTTTAAAAAAATAATGATTAGTCAACCTCTATAATTCCCAAATCTAAACGTAATTTGGAAAATCTGTCTTCGGGGAGAGGTTTTGTGAATATATCGGCAAGTTGAGTTTCTGTTGAAATATATTCAATGCAAATGTCTTCTTTAGCAATGTGATCTCGAAGAAAGTGGTGTCTCACATCAATGTGTTTTGTGCGAGAATGATGGACAGGATTATTTGACAAATCTATAGCACTCTTACTATCACATTTTAATGGAACTTGTTTATAGACTAAGCCAAAATCAGAAAGAGTTTGCATCATCCATAGAATTTGAGCACAACAACTTCCCAAAGCAATATATTCTGCTTCAGTGGTGGATAATGCAACACAATTCTGTTTCCGACTTGACCATGAGACTAATGAATGTCCTAGCATGAAACATGTCCCACTAGTACTTTTTCTGTCAACTAATGAACCAGCATAATCAGCATCGGAATAACCTACTAAATCAAAATTTTCACAAGAAGGGTACCATAGTCCAAATTTGTGTGTGTGTGAAAGATATCTCAGAATTCGTTTAGTAGCTTTTAAATGAGATTCTTTGGGATTAGCTTGAAAACGTGCACACAAGCACACAGAAAACATAATATCAGGTCTAGAAGCAGTAAGATAGAGAAGTGAACCGATTATCCCTCGATATTTCTTTTGATCAATTGCAATTCCTTTCTCATCTTTGTCCAACTTTGTTGATGGGCTCATAGGAGTTCTCAATGGCTTGGAATTTTCGACTCCAAATTTCTTCAATAGCTCCAACACATATTTGGATTGTGAAATGAAAATACCATCACTACTTTGCTTAATTTGAAATCCAAGAAAGTATTTCAATTCACCAACCAAACTCATCTCAAATTTAGCCTGCATGACTTGTTCAAAATTCTCACACAAAAGCTCATTAGTAGCACCATAGATAATATCATCCACATAAATCTGAACAATCAAAAAATCATGTTCTTTATTTAATAGAAACAGAGTCGTGTCAGCACTTCCCTTTTTAAAACCATTTTCCAAAAGATATGTACAGAGGCAGTCATACCAAGCTCTTGGTGCTTGCTTAAGACCATATAATGCCTTTTCTAGCTTATACACATGATTTGGAAATTCATGATTTTCAAAACAGGGTGGTTGTTCAACAAAAACTTCTTCTTTTAAATCACCATTCAAAAAGGCACTTTTTACATCCATTTGTTTAAGTTTGAAACCCTTGTAACATGCAAAACTTAGCAAGATTCTAATGGCTTCTAACCTAGCAACTGGAGCAAATGTTTCATCAAAGTCTATGCCTTCTATTTGGTTATAACCTTTTGCAACCAACCTAGCCTTGTTTCTAATTACATTTCCTGATTCATCAAATTTATTTTTAAACACCCATTTAGTCCCTACAATTGGATAGTCATTAGGCCTAGGAACTAAATTCCAAACTTTGTTTCTCTCAAATTGATTAAGTTCATTTTGCATTGCTAAAAACCAATTTTCATCATTAAGAGCCATTTCAACAGAATCAGGTTCAATTTCAGAAATAAAACCACTATGACAACAAAACGCACACAAATTTTCATCAAATGAGGAACGAGTACGTATACCTTCCGTAGGATCACCAATAATTAATTCAGGAGGATGATTAGGTTTGAACCTTAATTTATCAGCATCAACAGTCCTTCTTTCAGTTTTCTCACTAAATGTCCCTTCTTCAGTGCCTTCAGGATCTACTCCATCGTCAACCATCCTTTCAGTCGTTTTTTCCAGACCAGATTCATCAAATTTCACATTGATTGACTCAACAATTATCTTTGTTCGTTTGTTATATATCCTGTAAGCCTTACTCCTTGTTGAATAGCCCATGAAAATTCCATCATCAGCCTTTGATTCAAATTTTCCAAGTTGATCACCTGTGTTAAGAATGAAACAAGGACACCCAAATATACGAAAATAAGAAATGTTAGGTTTCCTTTCATGCCACAATTCATAAGACGTTTTGCCAAGTATTGGTCTAATCATTACTCTATTCATTACATAGCACGAAGTATTCACTGCCTCTGCCCAAAAGATTAGAGGTAGCTTATACTCACTTAACATGGATCTAGCCAATTCCTGTAATGTACGATTTTTCCTTTCAACCACCCCATTTTGTTGAGGTGTTCGTGGAGCAGAAAATTCATGTTTTAAACCATTTTCTTCACAAAAATTTTCAAATTCAAAAATTTCAAATTCGTCTCCATGATCGCTTCTCAAGGTTTTAATTGTAACTCCTTTTTCATTTTGAACAAGTTTTGCAAATTTTGAAAAATATTCGAAAGATTCGGACTTTTTGGCTAAAAAGTAAACCCATGTAAATCTAGAATAATCATCAACCAATACATAACAATAACGTTTTCCATTCAAGCTTGAAATTTCATTTGGTCCAAATAAATCCATGTGGACTAGTTCAAGGACCCTTAATGTGCTAACAATGTTTTTAGGACGAAATGATGATCGACTAAGCTTGCTCAAGGAACATGCTTTACACACTTTATTATTTTTAAATTTCTGATGTGGTAACCCTCTGACTAATTCTTTTGATTCGAGTTTTTCTAAGAGACTCATGCTAGCATGTCCAAGTCTCCTATGCCATAAATATGCCTCTTCGTCAGTGGCTACCAAACATCTAGAAAGATTTAGATTATCAAATGAAAGTGAGTAAACATTCCCTTTTCTTTTGCCCATAAAAACAATGTTATTAGAAGATTTATCAATGATTTTGCAAGTATCACTATCAAAAATTACGTTCATACCTTTGTCACATAGTTGGCTAATAGAAATGAGATTGTGATGCAGATTTTCAACGTATAAAACATTAGTCAAGGAAAAAATACCGTTACCAACTTCACCTTTGCCAATAATCTTACACTTGCTATTGTCTCCCATGATCACATTTCCACCTTTAAAATTCTCTAAGCTAAGGAACTTCGATTTGTCACCTGTCATATGTCTAGAACAACCTGAATCTAGAAACCATTCTTGTTGTTCCTTAGCCCGCCAACAGACCTTCATAAAAAGAGAGGAAGATGACCTAGAGAAACTCTTAGGTCCAATGTTATTAGTGATAGAAGCATTGTGAATAAACAATCCCTTTGGAATCCATACTTGTTTAGTCCTTTTATTTTTATTCCAATAAACATGAAATTTGTTTGTAGAATTCTTAGGAACCCAAACTTGTATAAATTTTGTGTTCTTGTTCCTATGACTATAATTTTCAGCACGACATCTAAATATTTCACATCTATCAAAGACATTCTTATATTTTGCATTATCATCAACTTGTGTTTTCCCAAAACCTAGTCCTTTCCCGTTGTTAGCAAAAATTTGATTTCCCAATAGCATGTTGAAAGATTTTTCGCCTCTTGAAAAGTTATTCAAAGATTTCTCAAGATTTTGGACTTTGGTTTTTAATGTTGAGTTTTCAGTAACAAGTGAGGTGCATCGATTAATAAAATCCTTTCTCCTAGTGTCGATGGTTTCCTTAAGATTCAAGTTTTCATTTTCAAGACTTTCAAAGTTATTCCTCAGTTTTGATAATTCTGAATCTAAAATCTTACATTTTTTACATTCTAGGTTTTGAATATTTTCAATTTCAGTTTCTAACCTAGAATTTTCATGGACAAGTTCTCTCCTATCAGATTTTAGTTTTTCAATTTTAGATTCAAGAGTATCAATCATTTTAGTAAAATCACAACACATTGAAACAAGTTCTTTATAAGAATAGTTACTTACCTCACTAGATTCCTCTAAGCTTGCTTCTGAATCCGATTTTGACATAAGACACAAGTTAGCCTCCTCTGAGCTATTATTTGAAACTTCCTCTCCTTCTTCATCATCCCAAGTTGCTGCAAAGGCCTTCTTTTTCTTTTTCTTTCCTTTGTTGTTTTTGAGAAGTGGACATTTTTGTTTGAAGTGGCCAGGCTTCTTGCAGTTATAGCATGTCAATTCATTATCGGAATCGTCAGAATTCTTTGACTTATTACCACTTATTTTCTTCTTTCGTGACTTGAATCTTGACCATTTTTTAAGATTATTGACAGCCATTGCAAGCTCTTCAATTGGATATTCTTCTTCTTCATCGCTTTCTTCTTTGCTCTTTAAGGCAATCATCTTCTTCTTTGGTTCGGAGTTGTTGCGTTCTTCCTTTGCTTTTAGCTCAAGCTCATATGTCATCAAGTTGCCAATCAACTCCTCCATGCTTAGTTTGCTCAGATCTTTCGATTCTTGAATTGCTGTGACTTTTGCCTCAAAGTTCATTGGTAAAACTCGTAGTATCTTCCGCGCAAGCTCTACCTCAGTGAATACCTTCCCAAGTGCTCTAGCGTTGTATACCAAGGTTGAAAAGCGTCCAAACATATCTTTTATGCTTTCGCCTTTGTCCATCACAAAGTTTTCGTATTCATTGCTGAATAGGGCTAGACGAGACTCCTTGACTTGAGAAGTTCCTTCGTGTGTCACCTCCAAAGTGTACCAAATTTCCTGTGTTGTTGTACAATGAGAAATTCTATTAAATTCATTTTTATCAAGAGCACATATCAAAGCATTCATGGCTTTAGCATTTGTTGTTTTCAATTTCTTATCGTTAGCATCCCACCTATCCTTAGGTTTAGGAATCTCAGTATCACCAACGATTATAGTGGGGGGTTTATAGCCAGTTTCAATAATATCCCAAACTTCATAATCAACAGAACTGAGATAGATACCCATCCTAACTTTCCAATAAGCATAATCGTTCCCGTTAAACATGGGTGGCCTAGCAATAGATTGCCCCTCAGAAAAAGCATTATTTTGTAGACTCATGACTCTAGAGTTTAAAAAAAAAAATATACCGGAATCTGATACCACTTGTAGGATCTAAATTAACCATAGAGGAGGGGGGTGAATAGGGTTATAGCAAATTTTCTTGATTTAAACACAAAAATAAACTGCAGAAATAAATATACTGAAAAGTAAATCACACACAAGATTTACCCAGCTTCGGCAACCCCTGCCTACTGCTGCATTCCCAGATTTCTATTAGAATTAAACAGTATCACGCTTACAAACACTCTAACAGACTTGCAAACCCTGATACCGCCTATAGAGTTTTGCAAACTCGCAACCCCTACTTACTGAACTAACTCTAAATAGACAATCAGACACAACCTAAAACCTAGGTGGTGATTTACCTAAACTCTTTGATTCGTAGAATAAAAACAATAATTAAGAACAATATAAAATAGCCCTAAACTAATTAACAATATTAATATAAGCCTATAATTAAACAAAACCCCCTTTTGATTTTTAAGACCGGCCCACTTCCTTATTTCACCCGATCCTCTTTTTGTCTTCGTTCGTGAGAAATAATGGCGGCTTCGTTCTGATTAGGGCTTCGTTCCCTTTTGTTCCAGTTAGGGCTTCGGCTCTTTGTTCCAATTAGGGCTTCGGTTTCTTCAATTGATCTGTGATTTGTTGCCCTAGCTCGCTGCTTCTCTGATGGTTGACTTTTGCTTGTTTGCAGTTGCTCGATCGAGTTTGATGCTTGTGAATTCGGTATGTACTGTCTCTTTTTGCTTTTCTAAATTGATACTTGAACTCGATCAAATTTAAATGCCGATGATGATTAGGGGTTTAATAGGATTTGATTTCCTATTTTTGCGTTCGACTGATTGCTGCAAAAATTCTTGTTTTGCCGTTCGATTACGCTTTGATGTTGAGGATTAATCTGACTTTGTCAATTTCGTATTTCTAGTAACTTGATTCACACGACTTTGAATTGATTTCGTGATTTGAGATATTTGACTTTGTCAATTTCGTATATTTTCGACTGTTGATTTTGGGTATGTGAATCCACTACTCTGTATTAGCTTCGATCATCACCATTGCTTTTTAAATTTTCTCTGCTGCATACCACTGCATTTCGCTGCACTGTTGAAATTTGTGTCTGCATTTGTTATTTCTGGAGCTCGATTTGCACTTGCTCACTGCTTGATGGTCTTGTGACTATAACTGGACATTTTGAGTTTGTTGCATTTGCTGGCTTGTACTGTCCACTGCCCTGATCTTGTTTGTTCGATCACTTTGCTATTTGCATTGATGCTGCACTTGGTTTTGTTGAGTTTGCACTGCTTCACTATATATGTAGGTTGCTGCACCATGTTGTTTGCTGTGGATACTGTGTTCATGTTTGTCGTGCTTGTAGTCTGGTCCATTGAGTTTGATTATCCATTGTAGCTTTTGTGCATTTCTGTCCACTGAGTTATTACAGTTTCACTTATATACTTAAGTCAGTGCTGTCTTTGATGTTGTACTTTGGTCTTTTGGACTGCATTTGTGTATATTTGATCATTTTTGCTGTTTACTGCAGTTTGTAGTGATATTGAGCATTGCATATTTGAAGTCTTGTATCATTTCTTGGTCATTGCATCGATTCTTGATGGCATTTTGTTCTGCACCATATTGTATGCAGTGTTGCAGTTGTTTGTATGCACTTCAACACTTCAGCATTCCATTTCACCTCTGACCTGTTGGTTCATTGTGATGTTCATTTTCATTGTTGCCTTGTTGACTATGTTGTTGCATTGTATTCTGGTCAGTGGTGCTTTGAGTCAGTGCTTCACCATACTTGTTGTTGCAGTATTCTGGTCAGTGGTGCTTTGAGTCAGTGCTAAATTATTGTTGCAGTATTTATGTTGTTGTTGGTGGCAATCTTGTATGCTGCTGTTTGTATTTGTAGTCTTGGCCAGTTGACTATTGCTTTGAGTTGTTCATTGCTTGGTCTCTGTTGCCTTGAATTTCTGGTTGAAGCTGTGCACACGAGTTGGCGAGGCAGTGCACACGTATACGAATGTACACTTGTGTACTGCAGCCACTCATAGTTACCTGTCCCTGATAAAAAATACTGATATGCACAGATATTGCACAGTCAAAAAATGATGACGAACAACCCAAATAACTGAGGCAAACAATGTTTTCAAAGTCATCGTTTCTTTCAAATTTCAAAAATATTTCTCTTTCAATTTTACTGCGTTTGAAAATATTTTTGCAGATTACTCAGATGCTGGATTCAAACTGGATTATAGTTGAAGACAAAAATATGAGTGTGAGTGATATGTAGTAAGGTTTTGATGTAAATGTGAAATGTCATGTATTGTAGTCAAAATTGTATATGTATAGTGAGAGCTTGAAATTGTACTATCAAAATTGTAATAAATATTTGTTTGAATAAAAATTTCTATTTGAATTCAAAATCTGTTTAACTTGTTCTGTTTGAATTCAAATTCGAATTCTGTGTAATTTAATTTTATTCAACAAATATTTATTTATTCTATAAAAAATAAAATAGTACATTACCAAATACATTTAAATGAATGTATATATGTTTATTATCATCAAACAAAAATCATATAGCGCAAGGCGCATATTCAACACACACAAGGCAACGAATGTATTAGAGTATGTGCATACTAACGTGTGGAGGTGCTCACCATGTGCTTTTCTAGGTGGGGCAAAGTATTTTGTCTCATTTATTGATAATTTTCATGGAAAATCAGGGTATATTTCATGAAATCCAAAGATCAGACATTCGACATATTCCTTAAGTGAAAGGCGGTAATGGAGACGCAGTCAGGAAAGAAGCTGAAGTTTCTGAGATTAGACAATGTGGTGGTGAGTTTTTGTTACAAGAATTCATCTGCTATTACGAGTTTGAAGGTATCAGTAAACATTATACTACAACAGGTGATCCATAGTCGAATGGTGTGGCGAAGAGGATTAATTGGACATTGTTGGAGAGGACCAAATATTTGAGATTGATTTTTGGTTTGGGGAAGGGATTCTGGGCTAAGGCCTTATCTATGGCGGTTTTGTTCATCAGCTGCACACTTCTGCAACCATAGATATGATAGTCCCAGGAAGTATGGAAAGGTAGGCATATGAGTTATTCATTCCTTAGAGTTTTTAGATGTTTGACTTATGTTCATGAGAGAAAAGGTAAGTTGGATCAAGGGCAAGCAAGTGTGTTTTTCTTGGGTATCATGAAGGAGTGAAGGGGTAAAGGATGTTGTGTTCTAGTATGTAGAAGATTATGACTAGCATACATGTTTCGTTTAACGAGAAGACTACATTGAAATGGACTTACATTAGTTGATGATAGTTCGGGGATAAAGGAGTACCAAATGCATGGTAAGACATCAATTCTTTCCATATGGAGGTAGTTGATGGTGTTATCGATGAAACTACGGTTGATGTGGAGATTCAGACTTATGGTGGAGCTCAGTCTCAATCTAAGCCAATTAGAGAGAGGAGGATACCTACTTGGCTTCATGATTTTGATGGACTTAGTATTGGGGATATTGATTTTGACGACATGGCTACGTACATTTTTGGGATTATTTACGATGAATCGAAGGACTATAAAGCTGTTGGCTTGTTAGTTGATTATGACAGATGGAGGCAAGTTATGGAGGAGGAGATGGAGTCATGCACAGGAATCACACTTGGGATATAGTGCTTCTTCCTTCTGGAAAGCAAGCCGTTAGTAGTAGATGTATCTATAGAGGGAAAGACAATAGTGACGAAGATGTGAGATATAAGACGGGATTGATGACGAAGGGTATGCATAGAGGAAGGGTGACAAATTTCATGACATATTCTCTTTAGTTGTGAGAAGTACTTTAGTTCATGTATTATTGGCTCTGGTTGCTCCTTTCGATTTGGAGCTTAAGCAATTAGATGTAAAGACTACAATTCTGCATGGAGATCTTGAGGAGGATATCTACATCTGCTAGCTAGAGGGGTTCATTGATCCTAGTAAGCCAAATATGTGTGCCAGCTAAACGAATCATTGTACGGACTAAAGCAATTCCTAAGAAAGTGGTACAAAAGATTCGATAAGTTTATGCTTTCACGAGGATTCACCAAGAGCTACAAGGACTAGTATGTATACTTTAGGAGATGTGAGACCTGTATGATTTATTTGTTGTTATATATAGATGATATATTGATTGCTTCACGCTGTATGACAAGTACTACTGAGTTGAGGACGGAGCTCGGTAGAGAGTTTGATATAAAGAACTTAGGAAAGGCACAATGAATACAAGGGACAAGATTATCAAGATGGACAGAGAAGTGAGTTAAGACTCACCCAGACATAGTATATTGAGAAAGTTCTTGCTCGATATGAGATGGAGAAGGCGAAATTAGTTGCTACTCTAATGGGCTTCTAGTTTATTTTATCTCGTAATATGTCTCCTATGTCGGATGAGGAGAAAGTTCTTAGGGAGATATTTCATTTGCTAATGCCGTGGTGAGTTTGATGTATGTTGTGGTGTGCACCATACAAAATTTGTCTCATGAAGTGGGTATCAGGAGTCAGTATATGTCCAATCTAGGCAAAGTTCGTTGGTAAGCAGTAAAGTGGATTCTTAGACGTTTGAGAGGAATTTTGGATGTTAGCTTTTTATTCGAGGGAGTAGGTAAGGATCTTGTCCTTGTTGGATATTCTGACTCATATATACGACGGATAGGGACAATTAGAAGTTAGTGTCGGGTTATGTGGTTACGCTTAGCATAGGGCCCATTTCATAGAGATCAAAGCTACAGTTTATTGTTACTTTATCGACTACCAAGGCGGAGTTAGTTGTTGTTGTGAAGACGACTAAGGAGGGGTTGTACTTATTGTAGTTGCTAGAGGATCTTGATATGATGCCGAAGACTTTGGAGATTCACTCAGATAGTCATATTGTTATATATATGGTGGAGAATCGGGCTTACAGTACATGCACCAAACATGTTGATGTGCGTGGGTTCTTTCTTATATTGGAAGAGGAGCATCAAAAGATAAAGTTGGCAAATGTGTATACAAAAGACAATTAAGTCACTTCCAAGAGAGAAGTTTGAGTATTGCTCAAACTTGATTAGTTTGGCTATAAAAGTTAGTGACACATTCTTTCCTCTATTTGTTGAATTGGCGAGCCGAGATGGTGAAGAAAAATTGTAGATTTGTACATTGCATCGTGGAGTATTGAAATTATTCTCCATATTATATTGAATCAAAGGTTGATACAGAGTGAAATGCTATTTTCGAGGAAATATTTTCCAATGGAAAAGTTTGAAGTTTCTTCCTCTTCAAGCTTCCTTTTATATAATTGCATAGGTTTGAACCATTATAATCAACAGATAAAGTTATAAAAATATGTAATTTTTTTTTGTAATATCTCATTTGTATTTCCTCAAATTCATTAATAATTGAAAGATTTGGATTAAATTTTATTATCTTTTTATATAAGCCTATATTTTAGTCTCTTAACCGGTTATTCTAGAACGACTTTGTAAAATTACACTTACGGTTATACCGATTATACCGCTAAGAGAAATATTGTCCGTCAAGATGAATAGAATTAGAAAAGAAACAAATTAACTTATTTTTTTATTGAGAAGCAACCATAGCTGGTTTATGATACATCAACCTGAAAAGAATCATATACTCTCCAACTTTACACTTCAAACTATAAACAAATCATGCAACCCTTCTCATTCGACTTAGCGCGCGCACACAATCAATTAAATTGAAACGCTATTAGGAATTCCTTGCCCTGTGAGCCCAGCTGAGCCTGTTGGAAACAGCAAAGTGTAAGGTACATTGACCGGTCCTGATCTGTTCTTCAAGCTTCGAACTGCATTCAAGTCTGTAATATTCCCCTCAATATCACCCAGTCTGTCCCCAAATCTCTTAAAAGCCTCTAGTGCACGATTATCGGTAGTCCACTCCTTTGAGTCTCTAGTTCCTAAATAAACTTCATCAGAAGAATGTGATGCTAATATTTGCATGAGCGATATGCCAATAATACTATCGAGTTCATTGCTGATAGTCTCCAAAAATACTTTGTCGGGCATGGTTTCTAGTCTTTCGAATTCGGGTGTGTTTGGTTCTGGAAGAAACTTGCGGCTAGTGGTGGGGCGATTAGGCACATATGCAGTGTAAGTGTACTGACCAAAGTTGACTGCGGCATGTAAAGCTGATGCTACCCAAATAATGGTAGTGCAAGATTGGGCTAACTCCGTTACTGTTTCCATTTTTGGCCACCATGGCTTGTCTTTTAGGTCCCCATGTCCGACTTCTCTTATTTCTTTCCACCATTCTTGAAGTTCTTTGTCAGATTGTACTATTGAGTTGTCTGGATAGTAAATGGCGCAGTATTCTTCGACCCATTTTTCAATTGCTGACCAAATTTCAAGTCCATCTACTGCGTATGGGTAGTCTTTTATCAGTAAGCGGATTTTATTTGGGCATGTTGGGTCCTCCTCTGCAACTCCCCTGGTACAGAAATGAATGCAGATTGTATTAGCTTTATTGCATGTAAACGAATTGACAGAGGGTCATGTAGTTGATATTTTTCTTCTTCTAAAGTATTATCTAATAACAAATTTGTGCTACAATCTTGTAAATATACTGTAGAAAATTTGAATGCTTGGCAGAACTGGAAATATACCTTTTGAGGAGATCAGCTGGGAGCCCTTGTTCAATGAAATTCCAGTTCATGTAGATTTTGGCTGAGAGTTCCATAGAGTACTTTTCTGGAAATACAATTGATTCTAGAATCCCACGACCATTGATCAGATATTGTCTTGCATATGCATTAATGTTCATCGTGTCTCGGTAATGTGGCAATAAAAGCTTGTTTATTGGATGCATTGCACTTAGGTGTCTATTTGTTGCAATTATAAATGGCTCGGTGACTGCGTGACATCTTAGCCTGCAAGTAAATATATTCACTTAGACCACAACTTCAAAATTGTTTCATAAATAATTCATTTTTGTATCTATACAGCATTTGTATATGCACGGGGTTTAATAGTCATAGAGTACATATATGATGTTGGGGAAATTAAGTCGTAGGATGTCATATCTTTACTTTGTCATGTTTAATTGTAGTCAATGACCATGCTTTACTAAAATATACAAGTAGATACATATCAGTGAGTAGAAACATGTGAAACATAATAATTGCTTCAGAACAAAGGAACGTGGAATCCAGTTATACTACAATTTTTGTGTCTATGTATCAGCACAACATATGCCAAGAAATTGTAATGAAAGAACACAGAAGTAGAAGTATGAAACTTTCAGTGAAATATATAATATTTTACCAGTGGCTGCTCAGTTGATGAATGCCATAGTCATTGACTGCAACATATGCTTTGGCCATTTGCCATAAAATTCGTCCAACACCAGTATCAGATGGAGTAAAAACTTTATTAATTGCACCATTCTGTTCTCCTTTTGGATGTGGTAAACTGAGCTCTATAGCTATTGGCTTCAAAGTGCTGTCTTCTTTCAAGAAAAGAAGTGTTCTAGTTGCATAAACTTTGTTCTCTGTTGAGTTAATTCTATTTAAGTACGGCATTAACCCATCGTGGTGATCTAATACATATAGCTTATTCATGTTCAATGCCTACACAATAAATGTGAACTGTTTTCAATTACTACAAATGATTGATTTGTTATTAAGCATGAAATTTATTTACCTGTTCAACAGTTAGACCTTCTAGGTTGACTTCAAGATGTTCTTCAGTAATAGAACTAATTTGATTCCCATACTTGCTAGAATCAAGTGTGCTTGTCGGAGGAAATTCCTACAAGATTGAATATTTGTTATAAATTATACTTGATTACACGAATTCTACGAATTTCATGGATGCTTATTATTCAAGTTTGTCTATAGTGAGTTACCCATCGGACAAAGAACAAGATGACAAATGAGAAATGGATATAAAGTAGTTTAACGGTCTAACACGGTTTACATAGATTTCTTTATGTTTATAATCTGTTGTGTTTTGAATTCCAACTGAAATGCTTTGGTCGTTATTTTTTACCTTGAGCTTACATATTGTGACAGGATTCACACCAGCCAACATTTCTCTTGCAAATTCTTCATCTGTTCTCCATGCATAGTTATTGTCTACAAGGTAAAATATATTGAACAATCAGAAAATGCATGAAAACATATGTAAGAAATGTATTTCATGAGCTTTGATTATGATGTATATACCTCTCAAAATATCAGGTAAGGGAAACTTCAAGAATTGTTCACTGTCTTTTCTAATAAACAAAGCTTTGATAAACTCTAATGGATTATTTTCTTGAATACAGTCAAGAAAATGAGTTTCTGGAAGAGCAGGACCGCCTTTGAATAGTTTCATTACATCTTCCATCGTGTCAAACTCTTCAGCAGTGTCATCAAATTTTGCTCTAAGCTTTGGGATGGTAGATAGAGCTAATGATTTGAGTGAGTAACCCAGAAAATCTGACATTTTTAGATGACCAAACCGCTCATCTCGAGGTACATATATGTGGAGGCCTACAATGTCATTCAGTCTGCTCTCGGTGTTTGGATCTGCAATCAAAGAAAGACCTTGAACTTACAAGCATAAACCATAACTATTTATCCTGGTTTCTCATTACTCAGATTCACTCAGCTATAAACGACATACTTTCACATTGGTCATTTTCACGCACTAGGTGATGGGTTTATTTATAAAAATGGAGTACTAAAACTAGAAACTAATTCAAGTTACATCGCTTACGCTCATTTCTATACTTACTAGACGAAATGAGGGGTTGCACACTACTGACATGATCAGTCATCTGTGTATCATGAATGCATCTAAAAACAGTTCTATACATTTTAATTTGACAGATGATATGTTATTAACATATATCTATTACCATTTATACTTGGAGCTCGACCAGTTTTTCCTCTGCGTGGATAAGGATATTCATTAGAACCACCTAGAACAGGCCTAGTAATGCCTTTATCCGGATTGGCAAGATCGTTGTAGTATGCATAATTGTAGACGCGATCCCACTCTTCCAGCTTACGATGGACATCGTTGCCTTGTAAATGAATGAGCTCGTCTTCTCTGTATGGTTTCAATGGCTCTGGAGTGTTTTCCGGAAGGTACACCTGCATAAATAAAATTTTCCATGTTCAGCAAACAATTTGACATTTTATGTTTCTAACTTGTTTTCCAGGGAATTACTTTTGCATCATTCTACTTTAGGAAATAATCAGTTTCCCTCTGTATTTCTATAATTATGAAAAGCATGAAATTTTGAAAAGGGGTTTACTGAATATTGGTAATGAATTTATAATAACTTGACGATTGTTACTCAATTCATAACTAGTATTTATAGCCGCACTGGTTAGAGTCCAAGTAATTATACAATATGAAACTATTGTAATATGGAAAACCCAAATATTAAAATATTTTTGACTTATTTTCTTAACATATAATAATAATATCTTAGCAGCCTTTTTTTTCCACAGTGAGATGCAAGTTGGAAATGAATTCATAAAAGAATGTCTTATGTCCATAGTTGCTTTAAATATAATCGAGTTAGTGCAAAGAAAGGATCTATAGCTCAAGAAGGATTTAAGCTTATTCAAAACAAATTGGTGAAATCATATTCAAACACATAAGTATATGTGATTAAATATATTGTTTTTCTTTTTTATGCAATAGTTACTTGCGTGGTACAGAGTCAGATATGTCTTAAGTCATAACTTATAGATAACAAGTTTTGTACTTGCATACCTAATTATTCCTCCAAAAATGCTGAGTTTGTTTTGTTATTCATTCATTATCAAGAAAAATTCAATGTACTGCCATTCCTAATCTTCTAAAAGACGTAATCTTTATTAATCGTTGGAATATAAACACAATTTTGTCCGACCGTGACATTGCTAAATCATCCTTATATACATAGATGAGGTCGCAAGTTTGAACCCCGACGACAACAAAATTAATCTATTTTGATTTTGAAAGATTGAAATATCATTAAGGTCATATGTTCGAATCTTGACAATGACAAAATTTTACATATTTTTTCGTTTATGTTTTTCATTTTTTAAAGTTTTTTTTTATAGTAAGGGTTACAACATTCATTTTGATGTATTAGGGGCTCGAATCCAAGATCTTCAAGCCCTATGTCTAAGCATCATGCAACTAACCAGTTGAGCTAATGGTCTTTGACTTAAACGTCTTTTTTTTTTTTTTCATTCTTACTATCGATGAATCATCAGCATTCTTCATTCATTTCATATTTAAGCATATATCGCATTTTATCATTATTAATAGATGGAATAGAAACACAGTTATTTGTTTTTACCGTGAACTTTTCAAAGTACACTTATAATACGTAGATTAGGTCACAGTTTCGAATTCTAACGACAACAAAAATTAATCTCAATTTTAGTTTGGAAAGATTGGAATATTATTAAGCTCACAATGACAAAATTTTACATATTTTTTCCTTTATGTTTTTCACTTTTTATTTAAAAGTTTTTTCTTCCTTACTATTGATAAATCATCATCACTCTTCATTTTATATTTAAGCAGAATCGTATTTTATTTTGATATTTTTTTATAGTTTAAGCTTACTTAGTGGAAAATGCTATTGAATATGTGTGAATAAAATAATTTATCTACCTATAACTAAAATCATTTTTCAAAAAAGAAAAAAAAAATTATTACCAATTTTCTCTTATACCTGTAGGTTATTTGAAAGAACAATACAACTGAAAATACAGTTTATATATGCATATCTGTCGTTTTACATGGAATACAATATTTTGAAATTACTACTAATTATGTATTTTTATCAAAATATTTATCAAATTGAAAATAATTAGTACATAATGTAAAGTTTGATTATTTCAACTAATTTGTTTTTGTTCAAAATACTAACTTACACAGCTAATGTACTCACAACGTAATAGAAAACCTTGTAATGACATTCAATTTCATTCATAAGCAGCTTCCAGTTAAGTTAATCTTATATTAATAAATATTGAAAAACTTTGAAAATTAGTCTAAAAAAAGAACAATAGTTGTTATGTATAGCAGTTTGATTAACATTGTGAGTTACATCAAATTAAATATTTAAAAATGCTTTTTACTCTGAATTATATAACATTTTTTCTGTTAACATTGTTGCCAAGTTTGGATAATTAAGAAAGGAAAATTTTCTACAGTAATTAATATGTTTTGGATTTAAATTAAACTTATGTTCAGCATATGCCATTTAAGTTCTCAAATTTTAAATTGTTATTTTTTGTCACTTGAGTTTTGAGCATTTTTGACATTTGTACTAATTGTTACGTCTTTCATATGCAAATCCAACATTAATCGTTTGTTAATTTTGCCTTTTATGCACATAGCACATACTGATTGTATTTATCGTTTTGCTTCAAACATATATAGCGCAAACAATATATAGATGAGGTTGCGAGTTCGATCCCAATGACAACGGAATTTAATTTACATTTTAATGTGGAAAGACTGTAACATTGTTAAGGCCATGTGTTTGAACGTTGACAATGAAATTTTTTTACAAAACTTTTCCTTTATGTTTTTCATTTTTTGATTGTTTTTTTTTTTCATTCTCAGTGTCGATAAATAATCATCACTCTTCGTTTATTTCAGATTTAAGCAGAAGTCGCATTTTATCTTGATTTTTATTATAGTTTTAGCTTATTTTGTGGATAACATCTATATAATATGTGAAAATAAAGAGTATTTTCATCCACCCATAAATAAATTTTATTTAACATTTTGTACAATAACCCATTATTTTCTTACAACTAAAAGTAATTTAAAAGAACATTACTATAAAAAATCAAGTTTATATATGTATGTGCCTGTGTATATATTTGTCGTTTTACATAGAATACATGACAGGCGCGGCATTTGAAAGCAGGTGGAAATCTAGCTATTGCAACTAATGGGCTTGACCGTTGGATCGAGAACGAGTGGTTGTTGACAATCAAATGTTTCCCTCTGCGATCTTATATAAAGGCCTAGCCAACTTTCCTCTAAATTTTGGTCTTCTACTCATCATTTTCCGAACTCCACATTGCATCATCAGCCTCCAATATAAAAACATATGTTCTTTGCTAAAGCAAAGTCGTACAATCGTTGAATTTGGTTTCGATGTTTAAAGGCTTCATTGAATCATGAAGTGATAATTCAATAACCCATTTGTACTTAGATGATTGAATTATTATTTTAAAGAATCGTTTATAAAGATCCTTTAAAGTCAGAAGTACAATTCGCATCATCAACATTCTCAAACAGTAAATTTCCCAACATTCTCAAACAGTAAATTTCCAACAATACAGTATTTTGAAATTTTCAAAACCACTAATAATGTATTTTTATCCAAAAAAATTCAAATTGAAAGTAATTGGTACATCAAGTAAAGTTTGATTATTTCAGATAAACATGTTTTGTTTAAAATACTATTTTGCACAACTAATTTACTCATAACCTAATAGAAAACCTTGAAATGACTTTCAACTTCATTCACAAACAGTTTCTAGTTAAGTTAGTTTTACATTTATAAACACTAAAAATATTTGAAACTAAATCTAATAAAAAGAACAACAGTTGTTAAGTTTTATAGTTTATCTAACATTGTGAGTTACAGCAGAATATTATTTAAATTTATTTTACTCCAGAATAGTACTATTATTTATGTTGATGTCGACTTCAAGATTGGATAAATAAAGAGAGAGAAATTGCTACAACAATATTTAATATGTTATGAACCACCATATCATGTTTAAATTAAACTTATCTACAGGCCTACATAAGTTCAACAGTTGTCATTTAAACTATTAAATTTCGAACTGTTACTTTTCAAGTGTTGATGTTTGTACTAATTGTTACGACTTTCATGCCACAAAGAAGACATTAATTGTATGTTAACTTTTAATTTGAACGAAGCATATACCAATCGTATTAATCATATTGTTTCACACATAAAGAATGTATGCTCTACTCATTAATTATTTTGTCATGCATGCACGGAGCGTGTGCCGTTAGATCTCGTTGTACTATAATCCATCTAGTAGAACTAGTTCTCCGTGCCTTGGTCAAAAGTCAACGGTGCAATATTCTAGGCCATATTATATATTATTATCGACAATAAATGTTATTATGTCATCCATGTCCATTCTTGTTTAGACTTTGATTGGGTTAAAATTAATTAACTTATTTCAACCATTAAAACAAACTGATTGTATTATACTTTATTGTTTTATGGATTTTTTGAGAAGAGCTATAATATCGAAGTAACTAAAATTTAGACGTTGCTTTTGTTTTATATAAAAATAGAGTAAGTTTTTTAAATTTAGATCATATTTCTAAAAATGTCCGTTTTCTAAAAATCTATAAAGACATTTATACATTTCCACGAATATTTCATTATTTTGAATTTAGTTTGGATCAGATCAACACCATTAGTTATGTACTTTCTTAGGAGAATTTCTTTTAAATATTTTCACTAAAAAGTGATAACATATTGTTATTTTATCATTATTGATCAAATCTTGTTTTAATTTTCTTATCCCAAAAATTATGTGATTTTTCATTGTGATTTCTTAATTAATTTTAAAAGAATTTACTAAATTTACAACGAAATTTATCGTGCTTTCATATTTGAACATTAGATTGTGCTTTGTTCTAGAATTACGGCTGATACGCCAAATCAAAATTTCATTTATGATACTGATATTTATTGGCTTTGATATACGCACACACACACATAAACACTTACACACACAGATATATATATATATATATATATATATGTGTGTGTGTGTATGTATGTATATAAACACAAACACATACATACAAATATATTTTTACATTTCAGTTCTTATATATGTGTAACAATCTTTTTTAGAATAACAGACGTGTATAACAATTTGATTTGAGTATGGTACCATACTCAACTCTACAACGACTTATGACATACTAAACTTAAATCTCATGTTTCAAATTGAAATTTATATTGTTTGTGTATGTTTTGTGACGACCCGGGATTTTTGACAATATTAATTTAATAATCTTCTAATATAATTATTTAAATTTACAGAACTTATCATTTCAAAACAAATAAAATATGCTAGCTATTTACTATTATTCATATATGCATTTATAGATTGTGAAAAGAAAACTATGATTTGGAAATTCAATGTAAATCTCTCTAAAAATGATTTAAATTTAAATAATTAGATTATAAAATTATTAAATTAATATTGCCAAAAATCTCGGGTCGTCACATTTCTTCCCCCTTAAAAGAATTTCGTCCCCGAAATTTTAAAAGCAAGAGATAATTTTATTTTTCCATCAAAAGTTTTTATATTCAAACAGCAAAGCATACACATCATTCATATATTAATAACCGCAAACAATTCATTCAAACAAACAAACATAACTATCCTGACAATTCTAGATAGGCCTTCCTTATACGATCTAGAGTTTTCCAGGTACAATCTCTGTGATCCTCGCTCCATTGAATCTTAAATAGCTTTACCACTTTGTTTCGGAGCTCCTTCTCATCTCGATCTACAATCTGAACTGGATGCCTGACCACAGTTAAGTTTGGTTCGACCTCCAAATCTTCCTAAACTGCTGGTTCTATAACCAGTGATGGGTCGTACACGTATTTTCTCAAATGAGATATATGAAATACGTTGTGAATCCCAGCCATCCGGTATGGTAATTCAATCTTGTATGCCAAAGCACCGATCATTTCGAGAATACGGAAAGGTCCAATATATTTCGGAGCTAGCTTTCTAGTCTTACCAAACCTGATTGCTCCTTTGACCGGGGAAAGCTTGACGAATACCAAGTCTCAAACTTCGAATTCCAGATTCATCCGTCTCTTATCCGCATAGCTTTTTTGACGATCCTAAGATGCCTTAATCCTTTTCTTGACCAGCTCGACCTTCGCAGATGCCTTCCGAATCAAGTCTGGACCAAGTATAAGACAATCTTCTGACTCTACCCAGCAAGATGGTGATCTACAGAGCCTTCCGTATAAAGCTTCGTATAGTGCCATCTTAATGCTTGCCTGATAACTGTTGTTGTATGAGAATTTCACCATGTGTAGATGGTCCTTCCAAGATCTGCCGAAATCCAGGATACAAACTCTTAACATATCTTCAAGAATGCGATTCAGCCTCTCTGTCCGACCGTCGGTTTGAGGTGATAAGCGGTACTTAAGCACAATCTCGTTCCAAGAGCCGTTTGCAGAGCTTACCAAAATTTGCTGGTAAAAAGTAGGTCACGATCACTCACAATGCTGATGGGAACTCCGTGCAATCTAACAATCTCTTTTATGAAAATTTCTGCTAATGAAGCTGCAGTTCTGGTTGCATTAACTGGGATAAAGTGGACGCTCTTGGTTAGCCTATCTACAATTACCCACACTCCTTCATTTCCTTTTTTGGTTCTTGGCAACCCATCGATGAAATCCATCGATATCATCTTCCATTTCCACTTTTGAATCTCTAGATGTTGCAACAATCCCGCAGTCTTATGCTGCTCACCCTTCACTTGTTGACAGTTTGCACACCCATTGACAAAGATAACTATGTTCTTCTTCATTCCTTTCCACCAGAAAACACTTTTCATATCCTTGTACATCTTCGAGATCCCCGGATGGATACTTAACCTTGAGCGATGGCTTTCTAACAAAACTTCCCGCCTAAGATCCTTAATATTCGGAACACGGATTCTCCCATTGATCCTTAAGACTCCCTGGTCATCGATATTGAAACTGGTGCACTGTTCATTCTTAACCTTTTTGATGATTTCTCTTAAACTCCTATCCATTCCTTGCTTGCTTGTAATCCTCTCTAGTAGAGTCGGAGTAACTTCTAGAATAGCCAAAATTGCATTTCTACTTAAGGTGTCTACCACTACATTTGCTTTTTCAGGTGTGTAGAGAATGTCCAGATCATAGGATGCCAATAATTCCACCCATCTCTGCTGCCTCAGGTTCAGGCCTTTCTGAAAGAAAAGATACTTTAAGGGTTTATGATCAGTGAAGAGCTCAAACTTCTCACCCAACAGATAATGCCTCAATATTTTCAACGCAAAGACGATAACCAGCAATTCCAAGTCATGCATAGTATGGTTCTTCTCATGTGGCTTTAACTGCCTACTCGTATACGCAATCACCCTTCCATTTTGCATTAAAACAGCACCAAGTCATATTCCACAAGCATCATTGTATACTTCGAACTTACTGCTCCCATCTGAAATAGCCAAAACAAGTGCATTAGTCAATCTCGCCTTCAGATCTAGAAACGGTTTTTCACACTCTGGAGTCCATTTAAATTTTGCTCCCTTCTTTGTCAGTTTGGTCAAGTGAGAGGAAATCTTAGAGTAATTTCGGATGAATTTCCTGTAGTAACCCGCCAAGCCAAGAAAACTGCGAACTTCCGTAAAAGTCTACGGTTGCTTCCATTCTTGAACCGCTGCGACCTTGATCGGATCCACAGAGATGCCTTCCCCAGATACGATGTGTCCCAAAAATCTTACTTCTGACTTCCAGAAATGACACTTCGAAAACTTTGCTTTCTGGACACGTCTCCTCAAGGTTTCCAATACTATTTCCAGATGACGCTTGTGCTCCTCCTTTGATTTGAAATAGATGAGAATGTTGTCAACGAAGACAAACACAAACTTATTCAGCACATCGCGGAAGACACGGTTCATTAGATCCATAAAATAAGCTGGAGCGTTGGTTAGCCCAAAAGGCCTAACCAACGACTCATAAAAACAGTTGGGTCCTTTGAATGCAGTCAAACGTATACTGTCTTCAGCTACCCTCAGCTGGTGAAAACATGAAGCTAGATCCATTTGAGAGAACACAGTAGCCCCATGAAGTTGATCGAAAAGATCGTCAATGCGAGGCAAGGGTTACTTATTCCTAATGGCCATTTTATTTAATTCCCGATAGTCTACATAAAAGCTTAATGACCCGTCTGATTTGGTTACAAATACTACAACAGAACCCTAGCTAGAACGACTAGGTCTGATCAATCCTCTCTCCAAGAAATCCTGAGTCTGCTTCACCAATTCCTTTCTCTCTAGGAGCCATCCTTCTACTTTATTAGACCACCGATATCGCTCCTGAAACTAAGTCGATACGGAACTCAATCTCCCGATGCGGGGGCAAACCATTGACTTCTTCAAAGACGTCTGGAAAGTCTCTGACAATTTCGATGGTTCCTACTTCTTCTTGAGATGCCTCAATCCCATGCAAGAGACTACTCAGGTGGATTCCTGAATTATCACAAGTCACCCTTCCAATCCTTTCCAGTTTGGTTTCTAACGACATGGTTCTCTCTTCACAAGGCAGAACATCTTTATACTTGTCTAACCAATCCATTCCCAAAATAATGTCAAATCTTTTAAAGTCCAGCACATATGGGTCACACGAGAAGCTATGAGATATATAAGAAATTTTTAGACCTTTACAAATCAACTCTAGCTTGGTCACTCCCCCTAGGGATTAGACACAAAAATAGAACGGTCCACGACACTAGGGGTAAGGTGAAATTTCTCCACCGTTTCCAAAGAAATAAAACTAAGGGAAGCACCAGAATCAAACAAAACTCTAACATAAATGCCATCTAAAAGCAAAGTACATTCGACGACGTGTTTTCCTTTTCGATCAGTAGAAGCTGACGGTCCACCCTGAATAGAAAATACTTTGTTTGGTTGAGCTCTCTGGAGAAGTGGGCAAGCTTTCGCCATATGTCCAGGCTGCTGACAATTGAAGCATAAGGTCTTCTGAACCATCGGGGAAACGGGTCCACTCAGCTGCTACTTCGGAGCGCCACCTCTAGGACAGAATCTGGCCAGATGACCCTCCTGTCGGCACACATAACATTTCATGATTGCATTGTTGCCTCCAGGTTTTCCTTTACCCCGCTTCTTCCAGTTCGGGTTGAATTTCCTTTTATTCTGATTGGTAGCTCTACCTCTGGGTGCTACAACTGTGGCCAAATGTTTCTTTTCCAAAAGCTCTTCGTATCTCAAAGTCATGTCTACCAGTTCCACAAATGATCCTTTGAGATGTGCAGTCATCTTCTCATGAAATTCAGGCCTCATGCCAAGCACAAACATTTCGTTCTTTTTAAGCGGTGTGCCAATAAATCCAATAAATCCAGGACCATAGCAGGACAACTCGTTGAACTTGGTTTCATACTCCGATACTGACAAATCTCCTTGCTTATGATCTATAAAACTCCTATATAGTCGGGTCTTTCCTCGGTAGGCATAAACTGCTCTTCAAACACCTCCTTGAACTTGCTCCAAGAGAATTCATCCTCGGAGACATTCATTGTGACCGCGTCCCACTACGCAGCTGCTCCCTCCTGTAGTTGTCATGACGCCATAACTCGCATCTGCTCATCCGAAAGACCCAAACTCTTGAAGATCCGCTCACACGAGCGCAACCAGGCTTGCACTTCAATGATAGACTCAGTACCCATAGAAGGCTTTCCTCCGAGATGTGTAAAGTCTTTGCACAGCGTTGCAAAGCTCACTCGAGGCGGTATTGAGTTTACAACATCGGCCGTTACTCTACCACCTTCAGCGTTCGGGCCCTTCCGTTTGTGGTTGTCGTGCTACTCGCACCTTTACCTCTTCTTCTTCCCATGGTACTCATGTTGGTAACCTAGACACGGCAACCCAACAGTCAGGTAGGCATATATATATATATGTGTGTGTGTGTGTGTGTGTACAAGTACGCTCTCTCACGATGGGTGTTAATCCAAAAGCCTAGGTATTTTCTCAATCTAGCGTTCTGATACCAACTGTGATGATCCGCCCTTCTTTCCATAGAAAGACGTGCCGTAAGATTAGAAAGGAATATGTAGAAAAGAAATAGATAGAAAGAAAGAACTAAACAATCACAGAAGCTCACAGCGGAACGAGATAAATATATTACATCACACACACATACATATATATATTACACAGTAGTCATTAATACCATACATCAGAGTCATTCAGTTTTACATATATCATATTAGACAGTCGGGATGACCTGCTTATTCATTATAAACCAAAATGCGGACATAGATACTAATACAATGGAAACAGATATAAATTAGGTACGCAGAAGCCTCCTGCTCCAAGTCTTCCTTCCAAAATACGTCAAAGCCAACCTCGAATCACTTGGCTACTCATAAAAATTTGAGTACCAAAGAGTTTAAGAAAAACAGAAAATAAACTCCGGGTCAGACATGAGTCTGGTATGAGTAAACGGTTTAAGTTTATTTAACTTGAATAGTGTAATTAGGTAATGGTTAGAGAAAAATAAAAATGTTTTAAACTTTTAATTAATTAAAAGTGTTGAGTAATTATAAATGATTATTATTAATTAATTCTAAATATTTAATTAAGATAAAATAAATTAAATAGGTTGTAATTCGTTTAATAATAATTAAACAGGATTTGAAAGTAATAATAAATTTTGTTTTAATTAGATGGTTGTGTGACTAGTTAGGCTAGTGTATGAATGATTTAAATTGAATTGAATACTTTGGATTGCTTAAATATCCCTAATATGTTGATTCCTGTTATTCTGTGATATGAAACACCGTGGATTTAACTATTGGTATAAATGTGAGAAGTTTATTTAAATAGATATCTGTGATGGAAATTTCTGTATGAATATGACATTCTGAAATTTAAATTGAATTGTTTTTACTTAAACAACTTGGCCTTAAAAGACGGCGTTTGGATTTCGATGAGACCGGGATCGTGTATCAAATTGTTATCCGAAAACCACATCGATCCAAAATAAGCGATAGTTCGTGAAATCTCAAGGAAAGATCGGGAATGAGATTCAAAATGCAAGGGCTATTTCTCGCTGAGACCCGGAACGGACTTGTATGGACGAATGCTATCAGGCCATCGTCGTTGGAGGACGGTGAGCATTCCAAGAATGTGTGCTATAAAGGCAATCGTAGCCTCAAGCCTCATCAACCGGGAATGACTAAAACATGGGAGGTGCAACAAGGCTAAGGGGGTAGCACCCAATTAGGATAAGATTTTCCCCTGTCTAGATGTCTCTTTTATATTTGGCTATGTGGATGTTTGTTGGCCCCAACCGCGGGGTTATCTTATTCGGACTATCAAGTAAGGGGTAACTCCGGTCTTGTGTTGCAGGGGATCAGGAGGGGATCGGTACGCTGATCTAGACCAGGTAATGTGACGGGCGGTATCGCAGTAACCCTGCCATTGTATAAAATCCAATCTTCAATAAGTGCATTCGGACTTGATTGTATACCTATTATGCTGGAATTTAATGAATGTAACAATTTCGGCTATGTGAATAATCTATTCGAAAACCCTAGACACTATTATAATTTCACTGGATTTCCTATAAATGTTTTGGTTATCGTAAGGGAAAAATTTGCCCGTGTTTATGTGCAGTGAGTCTTACGAGATACCCTTGATTTCAAATGCTTTTCAAGTTAAATAAACTTAAACCGTTTACTCACACCAGACCCATGTCTGACCTGGAGTTTATTTTCTATTTTTCTTAAACTCTTGGGTACTCAAATTTTTATGTGTAGCCAAGTGATTTTAGGTTGGCTTTGACGTATTTTGGGAGGAAGACTTGGAGCAGGAGGCTTTTGCGTATCTAGTTATATCTGTTTCTGCTGTATCAGTATCTATGTCTGCATTTTCGTTTGTAATGAATAGGCAGGTCATCCCGACCGTCTAATATGATATACGTAAAACTGAATGACTCTGATGTATGGTATTAGTGACTAATGTGTAATATATATATGTGTATATATATATGATGTCATATATTTATCTCGTTTCGTAGTGAGATTCTGTAATTGTTTAGTTCTTTCTATTTATTTCTTTTCTACCTATTTCTTTCTAATCTTACGGCATGTCTTTCTATGGAAAGAAAGGCGGATCATCACAGTTGGTATCAGAGCGATAGGTTGAGAAAATACCTAGGCTTTTGGATTAATACCCATCGTGAGAGAGCGTACTTGTAAATATACACACACACACGCCTACCTGATTGTTGGGTTACCGTGTCCAGGTTGGCAACATGAGTACCATGGGAAGAAGAAGAGGCAGAGGTGCGAGTAGCACGACAACCACAATGGAAGGGGCCCGAATGCTGAAGGTGGTCGAGTAACTGTCAAGGCTGTAAACCCAATACCGCCTCAAATGAGCTTTGCAACGCTATGCAAAGACTTTACAAATCTAGGAGGAAAGCCTTTTATGGGTACTGAGTCTATCATTGAAGTGCAAGCCTGATTGCGCTCGTATGAGCGGATTTTCAAGAGTTAGGTCTTTCGGATGAGCAGAAGCGAGTTATGGCGTCATGGCAACTACATGAGGAAGCAGCTGCGTGGTGGCACACAGTCACAATGAATGTTCTCGAGGACGAATTCTCTTAGAGCAAAGTTCAAGGAGGTGTTTGAAGAGCAGTTTATGCCTACCACAGGAAAGACCCGACTGTATAGGAGTTTTTTGGACCTTAAGCAAGGAGATTTGTCGGTATCGGAGTACGGAATCAAGTTCAACGAGTTGTCCTGCTATGGTCCTAGACTTATTGACACACCGCTTAAGAAGAACGAAATGTTTGTGCTTGGCATGATGCCTGAATTTCATGAGAAGATGACTGCACATCTCAAAGGATCATTTGTGGAACTGGTAGACATGGCTTTGAGATACGAAGAGCTTTTGGAAAAGAAACATTTGGCAACAGTTGTAGCACCCAGAGGTAGAGCTACCAATCAGAATAAAAGGAAATTCAACCCGAACTGGAAGAAGCGGGGTAAAGGAAAACCTGGAGGCAACAATGCAATCATGAAATGTTATGTGTGCCGACAGGAGGGTCATCTGGCCAGATTCTGTCCTAGAGGTGGAGCTTCGAAGCAACAACAGAGTGGACCCATTTCCCCGATGGTTCAGAAGACCTTACGCTTCAATTGTCTACAGCCCGGGCATATGGTGAAAGTTTGCCCACTTCTCCAGAGAGCTCAACCAAACAAAGTATTTGCTATTCAGGGTGGACCGTCAGCTTCTACCGATGGAAAAGGAAAAAGCGTCCTCGAAGGTACTTTGCTTTTAGATGACATTTATGTTAGAGTTTTGTTTGATTTTGGTGCTTCCCTTAGTTTTATTTCTTTGGAAACGGTGTTGAAATTTCACCCTACCCCTAGTGTCGTGGACCGCCCTATTTTAGTGTCTAATCCTATAGGGGGAGTGACCAAGCTAGACATGATTTGTAAAGGTCTAAAAATTTCTTATCTATCGCATAAATTCTCGTGCGATCCATATGTATTGGACTTTAAAGGATTTGACCTTATTTTGGGAATGGATTGGTTAGACAAGTATAAAGCTGTCCTGGCTTGTGAAGAGAGAACCGTGTCGTTGGAAACCGAATTGGAAAGGATTGCAAGGATGACTTATGATAATTCAGAAGTCCACCTCGGTAGTCTCTTTCATGGGCTCGAGGCATCTCAAGAAGTAGGAACCATCGAAGTTGTCAAAGACTTTCCAGACATCTTTGAAGAAGTCAAAGGTTTGCCCCTGCATCGGGAGATTGAGTTCTGTATCGACTTAGTTTCAGGAGTGATACCGGTGGTCCAACCAAGTAGAAGGATGACTCCTAGAGAGAGGAATTGGTGAAGCAGACTCAGGATTTCTTGAAGAGAGGATTGATCAGACCTAGTCGTTCTAGCTGAGGTTCTGCTATAGTATTTGTAACCAAATCACACAGGTCATTAAGATTTTGTGTAGACTATCGGGAATTAAATAAATTGACCATTAGGAATAAGTACCCCTTGCTCGCATTGACGATTTTTCGATCAACTTCATGGGGCTACAGTGTTCTCTCAAATGGATCTAGCTTTAGGTTTTCACCAGTTGAGGGTAGCTGAAGACAGTATACCCTTGACTACATTCAGAGGACCCAACTGTTTTTATGAGTGGCTGGTTATGTCTTTTGGGCTAACTAACGCTCCATGTTATTTTGTGGATCTAATGAACCATGTCTTTCGTGATGTGCTGAATAAGTTTGTGCTTGTGTTCATCGACGACATTCTCATCTACTCCAAATCAGAGGAGGAACACAAGCATCATCTGGAAATAGTATTGCAAACCTTGACGAGACATGTCCTGAAAGCAAAGTTTTCGAAGTGCCATTTCTAGAAGTCAGAAGTAAGATTTTTCGGACACATCATATCTGGGGAAGGCATCTCTGTGGATCCGATCAAGGTGGCAGCTGTTCAAGAATGGAAACAACCGCAGACTCCTACGGAAATTCGCAGTTTTCTTGGCTTGGCGGGCGACTATAGGAAGTTCATCCGGGATTACTCTAAAATTTCTTTTCACTTGACCAAACTGACAAGGAAGGGAGCGAAATTTAAATCGAATCCAGAGTGTGAAGAAATATTTCTAGATATGAATGTGAGATTGACTAGTGCACCTGTTTTGGCTATTCCAGATGGGAGCGGTAAGTTCGAAGTACAATGATGCTTGTGGAATAGGGCTTGGTGCTGTTTTAATGCAAAATGGAAGGGTGATTGCGTATGCGAGTAGGCAATTAAAGCCGCATGAGAAGAACTACGCTACGCATGACTTGGAATTGCTGGCTATCGTATTTACGCTGAAAATATGGAGGCATTATCTGTTGGGTGAGAAGTCTGAGCTCTTCATCGATCATAAACCCTTAAAGTATCTTTTCTCGCAGAAAGACCTGAACTTGAGGCAGCAGAGATGGGTGAAATTCTTGGCATCCTATGATCGGGACATTCTCTACACACTGGGGAAAGCAAATGTAGTAGCAGACGCCTTGAGTAGAAATACAATTTTGGCTGTTCTGGAAGTTACTTCGACTCTAGTAGAGAGGCAAGCAAGCAAGGAACGGATAGGAGTTTAAGAGCAATCATAAAAAAGGTTAAGAATGGATAGTGCACCAGTTTCAAGATCGATGACAAGGGAGTCTGAGGATCAGTGGAAGAATCTGTGTTTCGAATATCAAGGATCTTAGGCAGGAAGTTTTGTTAGAGAGCCATCGCTCAAGGTTAAGTATCCATCCGGGGATCTTGAAGATGTACAAGGATATGAAAAGAGTTTTCTGGTGGAAACGAATGAAGAACATTGCCACATTTGTCAATGGGTGTGCAAACTGTCAACAAGTGAAGGGTGAGCAGTAGAAGACTGCGGGAATTTTGCAACCTCTAGAGATTCCAAAGTGAAAATAGGAGATGATAACGATGGATTTTATCGATGGGTTTCCAAGAACCAAAAAATGGAACGAAGGAGTGTGGGTAATTGTATATAGGCTGACCAAGAGCACCCACTTTATCCCAGTTAAGGCAATCAGAATTGCAGCTTCATTGGCAGAAATTTTCATGAAAGAGATTGTTAGATTGCATGGAGTTACCATCAACATTGTGAGTGATCGTGATCCAATTTTTACCAGCAAATTTTGGAAAGCTCTGCAAACGGCTCTTGGAATGAGATTGAGTTTAAGTACCGCTTATCATCTTCAAACCGACGGTCAGACAGAGAGGATGAATCACATTCTTGAAGATATGTTGAGAGCTTGTATCCTGAATTTTGGCGGATCTTGGAAGGACCATCTACACCTGGAGGAATTCTCGTACAACAACAGTTATCAGGCAACCATTAAGATGACACCATACGAACTTTATACGGAAGGCCCTGTAAATCACCATCTTGATGGGTAGAAGCGGGAGATTGTCTTATACTTGGTCCACACTTGATTCGGTAGGCATCTGCGAAGGTCGAACTGATCAAGAAAAGGATGAAGGAAGCCCAGGATCGTCAGAAAAGCTACGCGGATAAGAGACGGATGAATCTGTAATTCGAAGTTGAAGACTTGGTATTCGCCAAAGTTTCCCCGATCAAAGGAGCAATCAGGTTTGGTAAGACTGGAAAGCTGGCTCCGAAATATATTGGACCTTTTCGTGTTCTCGAAAGGATCGATGCTTTGGCGTACAAGATTGAATTACCTGACCGGATGGGTGTGATTCACATTGTATTTCACGTATCTCATTTGAGAAAATACGTGTACGACACATAACTGGTTGTAGAACCAGCAGTTCAGGAAGATTTGGAGGTCGAACCAAACTTAACTGTGGTCAGACATCCAGTTCAGATTGTAGATCAAGATGAGAAGGAGCTCCGGAACAAAGTGGTTAAGCTAGTTAAGGTTCAATGAAGCGAGGTTCGCAGAGATTGTACCTGGAAAACTCTAGATAGTATAAGGAAGGCCTACCTAGAATTGTGTCAGGATAGTTAGGTTTGTTTATTTGAATGAATTGTTTGCTGTGGTTGTTAATATATGAATGATGTATATGCTTTGCTGTTTGAATATAAAAACTTTTGATGGAAAAATAAAATTATTTTTTGCTTCTAAAATTTCGGGTACGAAATTCTTTTAAGGGGGCGGTTTTAAAATTGGAACATCCGGTGACGAAAACTCAAGGTGAGTTAATCTCACTCACATTTGGATTTCCATAATAAATTTTAAGTAGTTAAAATTTAAATTATTGGTTGATTGATTGAATATGATTATTATTATCAGTCTGGGTGTGATATTATATATAGAAGTGTGTATATATATATATATATATATTAGAGTGATTGATATTCCCACATTATATAGTGGATGAGACCCTATGCGTCCCACATAATAGCGCATGACCCTTTATACCACGATGTCCCCCTCGAATGAGGATTTGATATTTTTATATTGTGTTAACATCTGTGGATGCAGGAAAATATGTTGGAGAGATCCAACTGGATTCTTCAAAATATTAAAATTATTTTCATAAACCGTGATATGTTTATTGATACCCTGTGATAGATTATATTGGAGTTTAAGTTATTCGATGTTATTGTTTGGATGAATATATTTTGGTATTTTAAGATATAGAAATATAATGAATTGGGTTCTTAAAGGAAATGAAAAGAGAAGGGCGGGTCGTCACATGTGGTAAAATTTTTGAAATTTTTTGATAATTTAAATTTGTATTTTAAATCATAGTTTGAAATGATTTAGTCGATAATATTGATTGTAATCTATGGATGGGTTTGGAAAAGTTGGTAAGGGTGATAGTGTGTCTTTAATAAAAAGATTGTTTTAAGAAATTGTTAAAAATTGTTTGGTTTTGAAAGATAGTAAACGGGTATTGGACCATTCTTCCTAACTAGTAATTCGGAGACGAAATTCTTTTAAGGGGGGATGAATGTGACGACCCAGAATTTTGTACATTTAAAATTGAAATATTTAATGATTTTAAATATTTGAAAGTTAATTTTTAACTTGAATTATAAATGTAACCAATTATTGGATAATTAAATTTCGGAATTTAATAATGGGAAGTTGGGTAAAATATGGAATCTTGAGTTTTAAGCTTGTTAAAAATATTTCAGTGACTTATAAACTTTATATTAATAATACTAAAGATAATTGAAGTTTTAAAATTTAATTTGGAAGTGGTTTGTTCAGTTTTAAAAATATATCATTTAAATTGATATTTAAAAATAGCTTTCCAAGGCACAGTCTCGAAATTCGACGAAACCAGTTCTGTTGGATCCGTAATAATGTATTATTATCGGATTTCAAATTTCATAGTGTTTGGAGTTATCGTGTGATCGTACGATAGATAAACGCGTTGAAATCTATATCGAAAATTCAACATAATAACTGAGTCCAAAAAGCTATATTCTCCATACGATCGAATTAGGACGTGAAACCTTTCCATTGTGGTCGGAATATAGGTATAACATTATAAATGCCTGGAGGCACGCCTCGATAGGATGTCAAAATTTTAGGCCATGATTTCGAGACGATTTAAAATTTAAAATAATATATATACAAGTTGACTGGTCAATTTTTCAAATCAGAGCTTTATCCTTTCACCTCAGGTCACTGTAGCAAGTTGGACTAAACACGTTTGCATCCCTTCTTAAGTTTAATATGAATAGTTTATACACTTCTTATATGCTCATTTCAAATCAAGGGTATCTCGTAAGACTCACCGCACATAAACACGGACAAGTTTTTCCCTTATGATAACCAAAGCATTTATAGGAAATCCAGTGATATTATAATACTGTCTAGGGTTTTCAAATAAATTATTCACATAGCTGAAATTGTTACATTCATTAAATTCCAGCATAATAGGTATACAATCAAGTCCGAAGGCACTTATTGGAGATTGAGTTCCATACAATGGCAGGGCTATAGAGGCATCGTTCGTCACAGTACCTGATCTAGATCAGCATACCGATGACCCCTTCCGATCCCCTGCAACACAAGACTAGAGCTACCCATTACTGGATAGTCCGAATAAGATAACCCGACGGTTGGGGCGCCCACACAGCCGAATATAAAAGAGACATCTAGACCGAGGGAAATCTTATCCTAATTGGGTGCTACCCACTTAGCCTTGCTGCACCTCCCTTGTTTTAGCCATTTCCGGCTGATGAGGCTTGAGGCTACGCTTACCTTTATAGCACACATTCTTAGAATGCTCACCGTCCTCCAACGACGATGGTCTGATAGCATTCGTCTATACAAGTCCGTTTCGGGTCCGAACGGAACCGAAGGCATTATCTCCGCTACGCTCGTTTTGGAATTACCCTCAGAGTTAGTGACAAATAGCCCTTGCATTCTGAATCTCATTCCCGATCTTCACTTGAGATTTCACGAACTATCGCTTATTTTGGATCAATGTGGTTTTCAGATAACAATTTGATCCTCGATCCCGGTCTCATCGAAATCCAAACACCATCTTTTAAGACCAAGTTGTTTAAGTAAAAACAATTCAATTTAAATTTCAGAATATCACATTTACACAGAAATATCCATCACATATATCTATTTAAATAAACATCTCACATTTATACCAACAGTTAAATCCAGGGTGTTTCATATCACAGATTAATAGGAATCAACATACTAGGGATATTTAAGCAATCCAAAGTATTCAATTCAATTTAAATCATTCATACACTAGCCTAATTAGTCACACAACCATCTAATTAAAACATAATTTATTAATTACTTTCAAATCCTGTTTAATTATTATTAAACGAATTACAACATATTTAATTTATTTTATCTTAATTAAATATTTGGAATTAATTAATAATAATCATTTATAATTACTTAAGACTTTTAATTAATTAAAAGTTTAAAACATTTTTATTTTTCTCTAACCATTACCTAATTACACTATTTATTTTATTTTATTAAACTTTAGGAATTAATTTAAATAATGGACATATAATATAATTATTCTACGCTTAATTAATTTAAGTTTAGATTATTTTATTAGCACCATTTACCAACCTAAATTTGGGTTAATATAAAATTTTATATTTACTTTATTATTATCAGAAAGTTTTAAGTTTTTAAAAGCATTTACTTTTATAAAAATTTGGTAGGAATTCTTTGAGACCTTTGTTTTTTTTAAACGCTGGCCCAAAGCCCAAAATCCGTACTACCGAAAATCCTTCCTCCTTCTTGTCTTTTCTTTCCTCTTCTCTATTCCCTTATTTCAAACTGCTACCATCAGATACTAGGACACGCGTGCACGTGTACACAGCGTCGGAGCCACTCCGATCATCGACGGCACACCCAAGTCACCAATGATCACCTCGACCCATTCGACCACCTAGAACTCCCGACGACCACGCACATCGAAATCGAACGAAAAAGTAACCACCAGAAAGAAAACCGATCGTCTGCTTCCACCTCATGCCGCTACCCCCGACTACCAGAGACCACGTCCTCGTGCCTGGACCTTCGCCACACATCCACCTTCCTTTTCCCCCTCCACCGGCCTAACTCAACGCTACCAGGAAATCGCACTGGCCACGAAATCAACCTTAACTCGAACAAGCCCTAAAACCCTACATCGTCGCCGCCGCGCCACCACGATGGCCTAAAAATCATGCCACTATTTTTTCCACGACCCCCAGCCGACGAGCTTCCTCCAGCCACAACCCTGACCTTCCACCATACCCCGATCACCGTGAATCGGCCAATGAACCGATTCCGATCATCCCTCGATACCTCTCCAAATACAAACTTAAAAATTACAAATTTTTTACCAAAAATCATCATTTCCTATGTCGAATCTATTAATTTAAGTGAAACATGAAATTAAAATAGTTGATTTTCTGAGATGTTTTATTTTCCACTATAAATCCTTTCTTCCCAGTGAAATAGTTCCTAACTTCCCGTGATATCATTTAAAAAAAATAGGAATTATTTAATACAAACATATTTCCTTTAATTACCATAACCTATAAGTGTTTAAGTGAAGAGAAAAAGAATTTTGAAGGGTTTTGAGCCTGTTAGAACAAGAACAGAGGCAATGCATATATACACAGGCATTTACATACTTATACACTCCGGCACACATTCTTTTCATCCATGCAATATATATTCGAGACATTTATACTATTAAATCTTACATGCACATGTTATAAAGAAGATTAGGCTTTTAAAAAGAGAAGTTTACTCACCTGTAACAGTTTTTGAACAGAGGAAACAAAGTTCTGCTTTGAAAAAAAAACTGCTAGCTAGATTTCTTTGTTCTGTTCTTTTTAGTTGAGTTGAATTTGTTTTGCTTAGTTTTAAAGTGATAGAGTTGTTTGTTTCTTTTTTTTTTTTGCTTTTTTTCTGGTATTGCTTAGTTTAATGAAAGAAGAAGAGATTGAAGATACATATAAAAAGATAAACTGCCTGTATACAGCACCTTGTTTGCTTCTCATTCTTTTTTTTATTGGATATCTTTGGGGTCAGAGATTTCCTTCTACTTGTCATTATTTCAATTTTTATTTTTGAAAAAGAAGAAATCTATTAAAAAGAAGAATGACTTCTTTGTGTGCTTGATGGATGGGTAATTTATATGTCCCCCTTTTGAGTTTACATACAAATCACATTTCATATGCATATATATATATATATATATATATATATATATATATTCTTTGTCTCCTTAGCCTTACAAATGTCCACACACATATATATATATATTATATTTTTCTCTTTTTTTAACCATGTATAGCTTAAATGTTTTACTTAATATTATATAACCCTCTTCTTTACTTATTCTTATTTTTATCTTTTAAGCTTAAGTTATCATATCCATATATATATATATATATATTCTTATACCTAGTGTTTAAAATGTAGAGTTTAAATTTAAATCATTTTTTGAGAGATTTACTTTGAATTTCCAAATCATAGTTTTCTTTTCACAATCTATAAATGTATATATGAATAATAGTAAATAGCTAGCATATTTTATTTGTTTTGAAATGATAAGTTTTGTAAATTTAAATAATTAGATTAGAAGGTTATTAAATTAATATTGCCAAACATCCTGGGTCGTCACAGCTTTATATGTATATTATTTCTAATGCATGCATAAAACAGTTCTGGTTTGAATATAAGATTTTGCTCAAGTTTAAAATGATATCTGACACATTAAACCAAAACGTCATTCATTATACTTGTATTTATGCATGCATGCATGCACATAGCAGTTTTGATCTGATTATAAGACCGTGCTCTTCTTTAAAATTACATTTTACGTTAAACTAAAATTTCATGTATGATACCAATATTTATTAGCTTTAATATACATGTGTATGTATGTATGTATATACACAAACACACAAAAACATATATATAATAGTTTGCAAACATGTACTAAATAGTTTTGATTTGAATATGAAATTATGTTCATGCTTAAAAATGCCATCTGATACAATAAACCAGATTTTCGCAAATAATACTGATATTTTTCGGTTATACATATACACATAAAACCCAAATTTCGTTTATGATACTAGTATTTATTAGCTTTGATGTATGTGTGTATCTATGTATGTATGTAGCGGTTCTGATACACACAACCATGTGTGAGCGTGTGCACGCACACACGCACACATACATATATATTAGTTCAGATTTGAATATAAAACGATTCCAGCTAAAAAATAAATAAATTTTGATACGTTAAAATAAATTTTCATTTATTATATTGATCAACTATGATACATACATATACAAACAAACATACATACATATACGTATGCAATATATTATCGGTCATGATACATGCTTATGTGTGTGCATGTACATCAGTTTTGAAACATGCAAAAAATAATTTTGAGATAAATATACTACGCTCACGCTTAAAAATGTCATATGATATATTCTATAAACCAACTTTTATACTGATATTTATCAATTTATACACACACCCCTCAGTTTTGATAAACATCCCTTAGAGCTAACTTGAATATTAGATTATTCTTAGGTTTACAATGACTTTTGATTTATTGAACCATAATTCTGTTTATGATACTGATATTTATCAGTTTTGATGTATATGTGTGTGTATGTGAGTTCTGATACACACATTTTTAAACCGAGCATAATCTAATATTCAAGTTAGAAACATGTATCAAAATCAATGGACACATGTATGTATAAAAATTGAAAAATCATTAGCAAAAAATTAGTTTATTATATTAGATGACATTTTTAAGCGCGAACATGGTTTTGTATTCAAACCTAAACTATTTATTATATATCTCAAAATTGTTATATATATGTATGTGTGTGTATACATGTATATTAAAGCTGATAAATTTTAGGTCAGACATGAAATTTTAGTTTAATGTATAAAATATAATTTTAAAGCAAAGCACGGTCCAATAATCAGGTCAGAAATGCTATGTACATAAATCAGAATTATAGACACCTATATGTATATTCTTGTACACACACACATATATGTATATGTATATGTATATATGTATATGCCTATATATATACGTATGTACATATACATCTGTATACATATACATGCATGCATGCATACATACATAAATATGTATGTATATATGTATGTATAAGTATGATAAATGACATATTGGTTTAATGTATCGAATGCCATTTTTAAACTTGAGCAAAGTCTTATGTTAAAATCGGAGCTATTTTATGCTTGCATTAGAAGTAATACACACACAAAAACATATCAAAATCGATAAATTTCAGTTTCGTAGATGAGATTTTAGTTTGGTGTATCATAAGTCATTATAAAGTTGAGCATAGTGTCAATTTAAATCAAAATTGTTACACAAATATATAGAACCTGAAATATAAAAATATATATGTACGTACATATGTGTGTGTACGCGTACGCATACACGCGTGTGTGTATATGTTTATGTATATGTTTATATATATATACATATTAAAGCTGATAATATCAATGTCTTAAACGAAATTTTGGTTTAGTGTTTCAAAAGCCATTCTGAAGCAAAACATGATGTCATGATCTTATATTCAAATAAGAAACTACGATAAATTTCGTAGTAAATTCAGTAAAAGCTTATGATAAATTAAGAAATACAATGAAAAATCATGGTATTTTTTGGATAAGAAAATTAAAACAAGATTTCACCAATTTTACATGATAAAATAACAATATGGTATTCACTTTTTAGTGGAAATATTTAAAAAAATTCTTCGAGCGAAACTACATAATTAATGATGTTGATCTGATTCAAACTAAATTCGAAATAATAAAATATTTATGGAAATGGTATAAATGTCTATTGATTTTAGAAAATGAAAATTTCATTGTTGATGTAGAACCAAAATTTATAAAACATATCCAATTTTTGTATAGAAGAAAAGCAGGGCCAAAATTTTAATTATTTTATATCATTAAGTTTTTCTCACAAATTTCCATATTATTAAGGTATTCTCCTGATTTTATTAAATAGGAGGTCTAAATTTGTAAATTTACTAGAGCTAGAAAATAATAGATCATATAATAGACCCCTTTGATTTGATGACATTTTTTTTTCCATCAACTTGCATCAAGGGTGACCTTTGGGTAAAGCCACTAAAACCATGGCTTTGGACTTATTTCATGCTAGGGCACGAAAATAGAAAAAATAAATTAAAACCAAGATGTGAAAATTCATAGTAGACGCCGATTACTAAAATCATTGTATGGAATAAAAGTGTACCTAGGCGCAATGAAGACGAATATTAATTCATTATTTATTCCTTCAATTCATGGTTCTTACATTTAAAAATCACAACTTTCTAAAATTACGCAAATTCGTAATTTTTCACATCTATTTTCATTGAAAAAAAGAAAAAGAAAAATCAGAGCATCATATCAGTTTCAGTAATCACAATTTTGCATAAAATGATAGATTTTTTTATCTTTATGTTTATTAACTTTTCGTTATGAATTTCAATTCATAATTCATAGAATGTTAATATGACCTGAATGCTCTAATTCTGGGTAAATAAGCACTTCTGCATTGAAATTTAATGATTAATATTTCTAACACATATCCGTAGCTAAAAATAATTTTTATGCTGAATTGTTGTATGACTTGAATATTATTAATAAGACGATTGTTTCTTTTAATTACTCCATTTGTTATCCATATCATATATAAACTACTTTGATGCTTCAATTTTCTTAATCTCATTAGTACTAGTAATAGGATATCGACTCACAACTAACTTTAACAACTAGCTTTAGCTACCAGAACTCCTAGGTTCAGCCATGTTTTGTATTTATGCATATCTACGTGAAAAAATATATTTATTTTTATTTGCCAGCATCATCTATATTTGTAAGCCAACTACACAAGTGGCCTAAAAATTTCCCACCAACTGTGCATATATTTAGTCAATATCATACCAAACTACTTATTTTGGTGAATGCATGCTCATTATTTTAGCTGCAAATTGCAAATAACATGCCAGTTAAGTAAGTTGTGGTATTCATGTTATCTATTAAATATTCTTCTTAGGTTGTCAACATTAAAGTTTTGATCATGAACAAAAAAAGTGTAACATAAGCGAAAGGCTCGTTGCAGTTCACTGCTCTGATAGAGGTCTATCATGAAAACTAGCTATTTTTTCTTGAAGTAAACACTATAGCCCTCTTTAAATAGAACACATTGTTCTGTCTTTAGCTTGATGCCAAATCCTGTATATGCGCTTATAAAAATTGTGAAAAGAACGGCATAATATGTGTAACCTTACATCATTTGCAAAGAAGATCCTGTCGTAATTATACTTGTGGATGTTGTAAACCCAAGAGTTGCATGCAAAATGAATACGACCTTTCCCTGGGAAATTTTCGATTGTGACACTTTTGAGATAAAACTCATCTGAATGATTGTTTTTCACAATAATTGCTCCTGGAATCCCATCAGTTTCATTGAATTTGAATTTAATTTCAAAATATGTTTCTCCGGCAACAAGTAATGGTAATCTGAATATGGAGCAATTTAAGGTGGCTGGCTCTCCAATAATTCCTCTACTGCCATTGTCTGTTCAAAATTGAAAAGTTTCTTTATAATGGGATCATCATAGTTTCCGTATCTTAGTTATATGTTTTTTGCCAGACTAGGAGATTATAAGGATGTTTCATTGTTGATGTTGCGACATTTACCAGCTGGGATTATATATCTTATCAGCTGAAGTGAAATTGTGTGAGACTCGGAGGTCGGAAGAGTAAAGAACTAGCTAGGTCGACATCATTTGTTTATGTTTAGTTTGGTGCTAAGCAATCAAAATACAAATTGGAACATTATCTTATTCAGCTAATACCGGGGCATTAATACCAAGCCAGTTAACATAATTTTTATACTTTGATAATTACATGGACACAAACTTACAAGTTTTAAGTTAAAAGATTGAATTTGATACTTATGTAATCAACAAATTTGACGTTTAAGACTGAAAGACTAGTAGGGTAATTTAGAAGATTATATTTTTTCTTTTCCCATTTCCGCTGGATTGTTTTGTTTTCACACGCGCATGCGCGCATGCACACACATTATAAAGCATGTTGTCAAACTCAAATAGGAATGGACTTTAGACAGTGCCTAAGTGGAGCTGTTGATAACAAAGCATGGTAACAGGGTTGCTACGAGCCATGATATAAAATCCTAATATGTCTTGCCCAGAAGTTGAAACTGCAACTAGTAATAGTCACAGTAAATTTTTAAGGAAGCCTTTCGGCAAGAACTGAAAGAAGAGGAAAGCTTACTCGAGTCGCCAACGGTAGCACTAACAAGCTGAAATGAGACAGATTTTCCTACAAAATCTTGCAATCCACCCAATAGTGAAGCTTGGAAATCATTAAGATCCAGCACATTTTTGTTCATCACTATCACCTTGGCTTTCACCTCATCGTTTCCTGCATTTGTTATGCACCCAAATACATTGCAAATGGCATCTTTTATTGACATTTTTTTTTCCTCAATCAGTAATGGTTTTAGCTGATTTCTTTTTTAACGAATGTAGAGTGCAATGGAAGAGAAAAACAAGTTAAGTTTTAATTTTGAGATTCGATCTTGACAAAGTGGCCTATTTATAGTGAACATGGTGATGATAATCTAAGGATGAATACCGGCGACTGCCAGCTGGCCATATCTCACTGTAATATAATTCTATTTAAATTAGTTTTGACTGTTCCGATGTTGCAATCATATAATATGATAAGTACAAATATATTAACTGGTTGTGTCATTTATTATTTATTTTCCGCCCAATCTTCCATTAATCACTTTTTGGGTTACATTTTGGCTTGAACTGTAAACATAAATTTTAATTTTAAATTATATACAGTATGATTGTGGTATTCTAGATAGACATAATTCAAAGTTTTTGGTACAATTTCTGTTGAAAATACTTGTACTGGATATATTACTTGTAGATTGTAACTTGTTCCTAACAATTTATTTTTGGTTGGGATTATTGTGCTAATCAATGTGGAGTTTTAAGACACCCCATTTAAACAGTATTTACTTGAATGGCCTACATTTTTTTTTTTTCAACGTGTTCCTAACAATATAATTTATATTACTTATAGGTGGAATTCCTGCATGATCCGACGAAGAAAGTTTTATCTATGCAATAATATGAGCAGCTCTTTTGAAAGCTACCATGATTAAAAATTAACTCTGACGTTTACTTTCTAGATGTAGCAATAGTGTATGTGAACAAGGTAATCGACTTCTTATTCTAATCGAAATAACAAGTATGAGTGTATAACTTTCTGACGTGAAAATTTTAATTCAAGATTGCTCAAATCAAAACTCCTCCCACTATGAAGTACAAAAATAAACAATCAATATTTCAATCCAAATTTCAATTCAATCTAAAACCGATCACAATCACCGAACACGCAAAAACAATTCAAATAGGTGGAGAATAGAATTGAAAAAAAAATAGATTTTGATAAATCCTATTTTAATGGAGGATAAAGCTGAATCAAAACCCTTGAAGTCATCTTTTTGAATTTAGAAAATCTTTAATAATCTTTATTTAATAATCTTTATTAATAGTTGGTTTGAAAGCGCAATCTTTTGGTCCGACCGTGAACTTCTCAAAATACCGTTATATATACTTTTTAGAATATTAAATCGTTATTTCATATGATCTTCCGAATAAATTAGGAGATTAAATCTTCCTACAATTACTTTAGACATATTCAAATGTAATTATAATTAGATTTCAGAGAACGAGTTAAATATCCATGGCTGCATTAAAATAGGTAATGCAAAATCTTCCTATGTAAATCAATCAGGAAATCATTGTCAATGATAAAATTTCTCAACATTTTAGCCTCAAAGACAGACCTTCATTATTTTTGCCCGAATGACAACTTTCTTTAGACATCAGTTTTTAATTATTGATAGCAGTTTTTAGGTATCATTTTGTACTTATCGGTAGCCGAATTTAGGTATCAGTTTTAGTTCCGTAGCAGTTTTGGAAGAATGTTTGTCATTATGAATAATTTTGGAAGAATGCTTGTCCTTATGGTTAATTTTTAAGAAGAATGTTTGGCATTGTAGTCAAAAATATTGAGGTCGTGTCCTTGATGCTAAAATTATACAAATTTTTGTTCTTTAAATTAATTCCCTCTAAATCAACCAGTGTATAAATCTTATTAATCTCTAAAAACAAAATCACAATTTTTTGGCCCGACCGTGAAATTTCAAAAATGTCTTTCCATGCAAATAAGAGGTCATGAATTCGAATCTCACTGTAAACAAATATTAACATCTATTTTCAAATGAAAATTTTAAATATAAACAATCTTAAAAGTTCAAACCCTATGTCAACAAAAAAATTACAATTTTCTTTATGTTTTTCTGTTTGTTTATATATATCGAACTTTCAAATTTAATAATTTAGTAAAAAGTCTATATGCACGTGCATTGCACGTGCCAAAATATATGTACTAACAGACATACACACATACACAAATATAATTGTTAGATATAATCTTTATTAATAATTGAATGGAGGAATTAATTTAAAGGACAAAGATTTGTATATTTTCTGCCTCAAGAACACGACCTCAATATTTTTACCACAAGGACAAACATTCTTCTAAAAATTATTCATAAGGACAAATATTTTCCAAAATTATTCATAAGGACAACAAAACTGCTACCGAGCTAGAACTGATAACTAAAAACTGCTACCGATAACTACAAACTGATACCTAAAAACTGCTATCAATAACTAAAAACTGATACCTACAGAAAGTTGTCCTTAAGGATAAAATATTGAAGGTCTGTCCTTGAGGCTAAAAAGCTGTGAAATTTTGTCCTTGACAATAATTTCCTATAATTGAAATAGAAGCGCAATTTTTTGATCCATCCGTTAAGTTTCAAAAATTACACACGATTTCAATGCAAAATATGATTAAACATTTGTGGTTTTTTTAATACGTTAAAACATATGTAATTTGTAGAAAAATAACCCACGTGCGAAACGCGTGCCGTAACGCTCGTAGTTGTAATAGGTTTGGTGTCACACTTTTTTGGTATCAACGTGAACCAGTAAAACGACCTTCTATATATTATCAAATCTTAATCACTTGAAAAAAGAATCTAATATTAAACTTCTTTTACAAATTCAAACGTCTTAAAAGTAGGATTTAACAATAAAACTACTTTACAAATTTAAAACACTTCTAAAAATAGGATCTAAAATTAAGCTTTCTTTATGAATTCAGAATACTTTTTTAAAAGTATACAAATCTTAATACCACTTGAAAATAAAAAATTATTTTTTTAACCGATTTAAACATATACAATTTATAAAAAAAAATAATTCACGTGCGAAAGCACGTGCCGCAACGCTCGTTATTCCTTAATCGGTTAGTTACTCTAGAAGATAGCTTGCCGAACTCCCCTTTTTTATTAAAAAAAACAGATAAACGAATAACGAGTGCTATGGCACGTGCTTTCGCGCGTGAATTATTTTCCTTATAAATTGTATATGTTTAAATCGGTTAAAAAAATATTTTTTTATTTTCAAGTGGTATTAGGATTTGTATAGTTGTAAAGAAGTATTTTGAATTTATAAAGAAAGTTTAATTTTAGATCACCATTCGCATCCACACATGTCAGATTTGAATTGCTCAAAATATCAGATTGTTAATTTATATTTCGCAAAACTCAGCATATACGGTAAATAAATAATCACGGTGTTTTGAATTTATAAAGCATTTTTATTGTTAGATCCTACTTTTAGAGACATTTGATTTTGTAAAAGAAGTTTAATATTAGATCTTATTTTTAAGTAATTAAGATGTGATAATATATAAATGAGCGTTTTTTCTAGTTCACGTTGATACCAAAAAAGTGCGACATTAAAACTATTATAACTTTTATCAAAGATATATAAGACCATGATTTTTGAACATTGTTACCTTACTAGTACAACCTTGCAATGAGGAACCGACTGTTTTATTGTATAATTAAATAAAAAACTAATTATTACAATTTATTGTAAATTTTAATCAAACGTATAATGGTAATACAGGTGACAAAATATTAGTTGTACTATTAGAAGAAAAAAAATATTTAACAAAATGTACAATAAAAAATAATTGTATATATATATATATATATATTGAAGGGATTGATATATATAAACAAACTAGTTAAAGAAGATGAAGAAGAAATGAATAATAGATATATGATGATAGAAGAGAAGGAACCGGTAGAATAAATTTGCAAAAGATGAGAAATCGAGAGAAATCCAAAATTTCTATTTTCACTCAAAATATTATTTGTCATTTTATGCTGAAATGATGGGATAACAATCTATTTAAACACATTAGAATATCAAATAATAAACGACATATCTGTTTAAACACATCAATATAATCATGTACCAGTAGTGTTGTGATAAAGAAAAATTGAATTAACTATTATTTCTAAAGAATTGCATATATATTTCATGTTCTGAACAAACATGATACAAGTAAAAACATATACGTTACGTGAATATATAAACAAAATTCATATCAAGTTTAATATTGCATACGTGAAGAAAACAACTTAAGAAAAATTATACTATTATTCAAAACAAAACACACTGATTTTTCTTCTTCCAAAGCTGTTTTTTCTTTCCTTTTCATGTACGGAGAGTCTATGCTTTCTCAAAAGTAAGGAGGAAGCTGCTTATATTTGAAAAGTTCAAAGCGATAGCACAATTCATAACTGACGATAGATGCACAATTCATGAACCAAGCTACAACATTAAAGCCACCCATACCTATTTTGTAACGAGCGTGAGCATAAAATTTGACTAACTGCAGAAAGTTCTTTATATCCACGTACATCCTCTCTGATAAGCGCACTTGCACCAAAATACTATTAAAACTGTCTTCGTAATGCCAATTGTCGACTCTTGATATATAAAACGAAGAAAAACCCTTGTCGTGCAGATAGAAATAGAAATAGAAATTGTCAAAGTCGACAAAGAATATAACAACTAATCGGAAAAGAAGAATCGATTAACAATTGGAAAAACAAAGCAGAACGAGCATAAATGCATAAATGACTTCAACAAAAATAAAAATCAAGTCAATGTCGAAGTCAACAATTAATGGCCATAATCGAGTTCAAAACGATTCAACATCATCATCAAAGAATTCAACGGCAAACCAAGTCAGAGTCTTGGAAATCAAGAATTTTAGAAATTTCTCAAAAACAAAGTGACCGAAGTCGAATGGAAATCAAGCCGAGGAAAACTTAAAATATCAAGTTCGGAATCGCTGAGATTCGAACAAAAATCAATCATCGGCTAAATCAAATCAAAGCCGAAAACACAAGAATCAAAATCAAATGCATATGAATAAGCGTTAGGAATTCATACCTAACAATCAAAGACAATCATATGCAAATATGAGAGATAAAACGTCGACAAACAGTTGTATCACATGTACTATCTAAGTTATGTTTTATATTTGTTCTAAACCTCAGACTCTGATACCAAGCTGTGACGCCCCACCTCTATACCCACGCTAGCCAAGAACACTACGGTGTAGTGCTGTCAACTAGCACGGAGAATAAGGCTGTTGAGGAGCGACCATCAATAGTTAGGCCTTATACTAGTATTGGTTATCTCAATGGGAGTGGTATATAAATATATTTTCTTTCATTTTTCATCTCTGATTTATTTTCTCCCATCGACATACCCCAATTCCAGTATAAAACGAACTACGATGGTTCGTAATAGTTTAGAACAGTAAATATAAAATATCACACAGATAATATAATGCGGAACACAAATCGAACAGAAAGTCTCATATATACAACAACTGATGACAGTTACAATACATTTGATACAATACATATGACACGGTACATATGATACGACTACAACAGTCGACTAAGGAAGTTACATATACAAGTACATTAACGTATATAATATACATGAATACATATCTTCCTATACAATTTTACAGACTACTACAAATGACGACGACTACTCCAAAAGATATGAAAGAACTTCATAGCTCTAGCAGCAACCCAAAGCAGAATATCTACAACCTGAAATATTCGGTCTGACCCGAGTATTAAATTCAAAAGAAAATAATACTCGGGTCAGTCTAATTCAAACTCAGTTATTAGTGCACAGAAGAAGTAATAATTAAATAATGAACAGACGACGGTAATTAAACCAAATCAGAATGCAATTCAAAATATTTAATTGAATAAACAAAATAGTTCAAACCATTGAAATATCAATTAAAATATTAATTTGAGTAGGGCTGCAGTACACGCACGCGTGCACTGCCTCGCCACTACGGAATATGGAATACGCAAAAAGATCCATAAGTCGAAGCAAAATAGAATATCATACACGCCATACCGTGTGGCTGCAGTTCACGTCTGCGTGCACTGCCTTGCCACTATAGTGAAGTCGTACCCAAAATCTCAATACCGTGTGGCTGCAGTTCACGCTTGCGTGCACTGCCTTGCCACAACAGTAACGATGTACACAACCGGGCACAAGGTCAAACCCGAGTTTTTTTTAAAACTGGATTCAACTCAAGTAAATTTTTAAAAAAAATCAACATGGATGTCATAGCAAAATGTCCAGAGACAGTACAGACATAAACACCATCATGCTAGCCATCATGAATCAGAACACAGTGAAGTGCATGACAGTGAATCATGACTGGGCCGAGCAACTGCTATATGGAAAAGGAAAACATGCATGCACAATGAGATACAAGGCAAACTAGCAACAAAAAAAGTGACATGCAAGCAAATAATGTCAAGACACAGCATGTATGCAAACATATGAAGAGGAATGAAAAAGTGCAGTGATATGCACAATGCACCGTAATAACACAGTGACAACAAAATAGGTCAATATCAACCCAAAACATTTAAGCAAATGAGTGCAAGTAATTGTCACTGAGAAACAATGTCTAGCATACATATGAATCAATTACATATGTACAACAAACACTCAAAACAATGCAACAGTGAAAAACATCAGTGAAAAGAATCACAAGAAAAACGACTCAAGCTAAGTATAAATCCAACAATATGTACATACATACATACAAATGTAGGTATGCACATATATGCAGACTCGAATAATAGTTAACAGAGCTCGAGGCTACAAAAACAGCGGTCAATATCAAACATCAAACAATGTCGAGTCGACGGCAAAAACAATGGAAAGATCAAACAGTTTCCAAGTCCAAGCCATGAGTCATCAAAGAGGAGTTCGAACAAAAGGAAATTCATATAGCAGTTGGTTCTCCTTTCCAAAATCCAAGCAGTAATTTATCAAAACAAATTAGCAAGTGATAAATCAGAGTACAAATAAGGTATGAGTCAATTACGCTACAAGCATGCACAATTATGATTGAAGTCAGTAGCATGAGTAACGCAAATAAATAACAACACTGCCATAGATTCAATTCAGACCTGCCAACAAAATAAACAACCCAAAGAGCTAACAAATGCAATAGTATACAAATGGAACCCAATACAAACTATTGAATTCCAGAGATATACAGCGCTCAAGTGTACGGGTCGATGAAGTTTCAAATCAAGGCCGAAGCCATCAGAAATATCACATAAGCAAATTCGAACAAACTCGAGTCAAGCCCAGAATAACCATGATAATGTTCAACATCAAAGTAAAATAGCACCTGAATTACCTGCCTCGAAGAACAGGCAATAAAAGGGAACAACAAGTGATGTACACATGATCGCACAGTGAAATCCGTGCACATGTATGCATGACCAGTTGCCATAATTCAAATGTTATAAGTAAATTGACTAGAAGCAAAACAACAGTCATTAACAAGGCATGAACCAACAGAAGTTATCAAACAGCATTGATGAAGATGAGAAGAAACGAGTGCAGACAGCACATACTAAAAGAAATATCACTAGAACATATATGTGTAAACATGAAAGGGTGAGATAGCCATTTAAAGTGGATATGCAAGTGAAAACTCGAGATAACCCCCAGATTCACTGAAGACAATGAAACAACAGCCGTGGTGAAAATGCAGTGATGTAACAAAGAATACAAGTTTATATGCAAATAAACAGTGTAGTGATGGACTTACAGTGATATGCAGACTAAAGATGGTAACTGGCAACAAGTGATATACCCACAAGTGCAACAGTGGAATACGTTACATAAGTACCAATCTTCGAGTCAAGCAACATAAATGCAGGCTCAAATATCAAATCAGAGTCGTGATTACCAATGTCACCAACGAACAATATATACATGTGTTCGAGGCAACCTGGAAATATGTCCAAATAGCAACCATCGTGCAACATTCATGAAACCAAAACTTCCAGAAACTTACAGTGGCCATGGCAATTGAACAGAGTCAATATCAAGCCGGGGTGGTCACGAGATAAAGCATTGGCGTGATAACTAGCAAACAAGAAATCTGAAACATCGAATTTGAATTTTCCAAGAAAAACGACAGTTCAAAATCACGTCAACATGAAAATCGAACAACTAGAAATCAAAGCCACGTTAGCACACAACAAGCGAGCGTACAAGTTCGAACCAAGTCCAAATAAACAGAATTGGAACAAGTCAGAAATCAAACTAGGGTTTGAATTAGATGTAAGTGAAGGAATCACTTACTTGATTTGCGAACTCGATTATCAGGGAACGAGCGAGCGCCATCTATCGTGTTTGATTTCTATGTCCTAGCTTCGCAGAGGAACGAAGAAGAGGGGCGAACGAAATCGAGCAGCCATTATTTTTTTTTTCTTATTTTCCTTTTCGATTTTTGGTTTAGGGTCCGATTGAATGAAAAATAAAAAGGGGGGAAAACGGGTTATTTTGCCTTAGTTAAGTTTTTCACGGCCACGATAAAAACATGGGCCACAAATTTTAATTTTTAAAGCCCATGTTTCTTGCTAAAAATTTGTAAAAGAATTTTAATTCAAATTTACAAACTTCAAATGGAAGTTTGTGTCAATGTTAATCGTTTTTAAATTGTCGATTATAATTGATGCAAAATACCGGGTTGTTACAGACTCCCCTCCTTAAAGAAATTGCGTCCTCGCAATCATAAGGAATAATTGGACAAAAGGTAACAACCATAAGAGCATGAAATAGTAAGCTTGAACGTGTTTGCTCGATGAATTCTCTGGATTCCAAAGTGAAATCCATAGGATTTGAGAACCACTGAGCTTTCACGAGATAAACATCTTTATTTCGAGGATGCTGAACCTCCGAAGCAATGATGTGAATAGAAGGTGGCTCGAGAATAAGAATAAGGATCGGAAATCCCAAAGGCATTTCCGTAATTGGAAGACGTGGAAAACGTCATAAATAGCAGAAAATTGAGCTGGTACACTGGCGTAGTACAATATAAACGCCAAAGAAATCTTTTAATTTCATAAAAGAAATTCACAAATTCTCTACAAAATTTAATTATCAAATAGATAGTCAGAATAAAAAAATCACAAAACAGCAATATCTAATTATCGATACGATAATTAGAAAACAGCAAAATCAGCAAATCTAATTATCAACAAAGATAATTAGAAAACACAAATCACAAATATCTACTATCAAAACGATAATCAGGAATTACCACAACGGTAATCAAATTTCAAATCAGCAAATATTCAATTATCAAAACGATAATCAAATCCTAAATCACAAATATTTAATTATCACAAACGATAATTAAATCTCAAATATCTAATTATCACAAGCGATAATCAGAAACAATAAATATCTGATTATCAAAAATGGTAAATCAGAAATCACCAACATCCGATTATCGAAACGATAATCAGAAATCACAAATTATTCAATTAACGAGTCCGGAATTAACCGAAATAGCAAACGCACATGACCCATAACCACGAGTTTTACTAAATCGTTTAATTCACTTCATCGTTTTCTTGAAAGTGCATAGTTGTGTATTTTAAAAATAACATTTCACATTCTCAAACGGACAAGTTCGGAATTAAGCGAATCAGTAAAAGAAAGGGTCATAGTCCTCGATTTTTCTGAAACGTTTAATTCGCTTCCTCATTCTTTTGAAAGCGCAAATCGTAAAAATTTTGAAAACAATTTTGATTTATATTTAAAACAATTTTTAAAACACGTGATTAAAGCAGCAACATCCGTAGCAATTTCGACATACGTCAAAATTTCATCGAAATAATTGGCATCAAAATATAATACCAATGAATTTTCATTTATCGAAAATGTCGCAGGAATCTTTTCAAAGATAGAAAGGGATATCATACCCTAAACTTGTATTCATAACAAGTCGATAACACACGAATTCACCAATGCACAAAAATTGATAAAACTTATCAATGGAAATCACGAAAATTGGTGAAGCACAAATTCTAGAAATCTACACAAGAAATCCAGATATCACAAAATGAGAGTACGAAAACTCAAATGGGAGTATGAAAACTCGAATGGGAGTATGGAAACTCGAATGGAGTATGAAAACTCGAACGGAGTATGAAAACTCGAACAGAGTATGAAAACTCAAACGGAGTATGAAAACTCGAATGGGAATATGACATAGAATAAAAGATATGGCATAACATAAAATATCCATAATGACATACTACTATAAGTATGTAAATAATGATCAGCAGGAGATCAACCGATAAGAGGTATGGCATAAATATGAAATACACATACTGACATACAACTATAAGTATGCAAATAATGATCAACATGAGATCAACCGATAAGAGATAATCAATATCACAAGAATCTTCTCAAAGATCCAAAGAGGTATCATACCCCAAATTTGTACTCATGACAAATCAATAACATATGAATTCACCAATGCACAAAAATAGGTGAAGCATAAAATTTCCAGAAATCAACATAAGGAATCTAGAAATCACAGAAAAAGGGAAAGAGGCCTATCACGTGACGGTCCGAAGACCAAGGGGAGCTACCCCGCATGTGTGAATGGAATCACACAGATTGAGGTAAAGACTAACCAAAAAGCAGAAAGGTATGTGTGAACGGAATCACACAAGTGGTGTCTAGTCTGACCATCAGAATGATCATCATGATCAACGAGGAGTGTCAATTACACTAAGCATGTGTGAATGGAATCACACAGATTGAGGTCAAGACTAACCAAAAAGCAAAAAGGTATGCGTGAGTGGAATCACACAAGTGGTGTCTAGTCTAACCTTGCAATGAAAGAGACATCGTGCAATTGCTAGTCTAATTCATAAAGCGATCATCAAGATCAACGAGAAGTGTCAATTACACTAAGCTAGTGAATATAAAAGTTTAGCTTCATGTCCCATAACCACTAGCTTAACTTAAATATTTACGAACAAATTGTAGATCTTCACTAGAAAAATGTCACAAGTGGTTCAATCGAACAAGTCCAAAAATTAATCGACGAAGTAAACGCAAGCGTTTCATACCACCTGTTTTGCTAAGCCGTTTAATTAGATTTCTCATACGAGTGAAATAAAGGTTAGTATATACTAATAGATTGGAAAACGGTTTAGGAAAAGAGTTTTGTAGTAAAATAGTTTTGAAATCGTTTGGAGAAAAGGGTTTTGATATTTACTACTAGTATAGAAAACCTTTATATTTTTAAAGTGATAAATCACAAAAATGATTGTAGGAACAATCAATCACAAGAATTAACATACAAAGATGTGAATAGAATCCAAAGAAATCGATACTGTATCCATCCAAAAGTATGTTCACGAAAATCCCGAAGAACATGTTATCAAAGTTGCTAATAAATGATAGCAATAAATCGGGGAATTAACAAGAATCGATTAAATTTGGAAACCAAATCAATTCACTAAAATTCACCTTCGAAGACGTGAATAAAATCCAAAGAATTCGATTCTAAATCCATCAAAGTAGGAATATCCAAAAATCCCAGAAATAGAAATTGTCAAAGTCGACAAAGAAGATAACAACTAATCGGAAAAGAAGAATCGATTAACAATTGGAAAAACAAAGCAGAACGAGCATAAATGCATAAATGACTTCAACAAAAATAAAAATCAAGTCAATGTCGAAGTCAACAATTAATGGCCATAATCGAGTACAAAACGATTCAACATCATCATCAAAGAATTCAACGGCAAACCAAGTCAGAGTCTTGGAAATCAAGAATTTTAGAAATTTCTCAAAAACAAAGTGACCGAAGTCGAATGGAAATCAAGCCGAGGAAAACTTAAAATATCAAGTTCGGAATCGCTGAGATTCGAACAAAAATCAATCATCGGCTAAATCAAATCAAAGCCGAAAACACAAGAATCAAAATCAAATGCATATGAATAAGCGTTAGGAATTCATACCTAACAATCAAAGACAATCATATGCAAATATGAGAGATAAAACGTCGACAAACAGTTGTATCACATGTACTATCTAAGTTATGTTTTATATTTGTTCTAAACCCCAGGCTCTGATACCAAGCTGTGACGCCCCACCTCTATACCCACGCTAGCCAAGAACACTACGGTGTAGTGCTGTCAACTAGCACGGAGAATAAGGCTGTTGAAGAGCGACCATCAATAGTTAGGCCTTATAGTAGTATTGGTTATCTCAATGGGAGTGGTATATAAATATATTTTCTTTCATTTTTCATCTCTGATTTATTTTCTCCCATCGACATACCCCAATTCCAGTATAAAACGAACTACGATGGTTCGTAATAGTTTAGAACAGTAAATATAAAATATCACACAGATAATATAATGCGGAACACAAATCGAACAGAAAGTCTCATATATACAACAACTGATGACAGTTACAATACATTTGATACAATACATATGACACGGTACATATGATACGACTACAACAGTCGACTAAGGAAGTTACATATACAAGTACATTAACGTATATAATATACATGAATACATATCTTCCTATACAATTTTACAGACTACTACAAATGACGATGACTACTCCAAAAGATATGAAAGAACTTCATAGCTCTAGCAGCAACCCAAAGCAGAATATCTACAACCTGAAATACTCGGTCTGACCCGAGTATTAAATTCAAAAGAAAATAATACTCGGGTCAGTCTAATTCAAACTCAGTTATTAGTGCACAGAAGAAGTAATAATTAAATAATGAACAGACGACGGTAATTAAACCAAATCAGAATGCAATTCAAAATATTTAATTGAATAAACAAAATAGTTCAAACCATTGAAATATCAATTAAAATATTAATTTGAGTAGGGCTGCAGTACACGCACGCGTGCACTGCCTCGCCACTACGGAATATGGAATACGCAAAAAGATCCATAAGTCGAAGCAAAATAGAATATCATACACGCCATACCGTGTGGCTGCAGTTCACGCCTGCGTGCACTGCCTTGCCACTATAGTGAAGTCGTACCCAAAATCTCAATACCGTGTGGCTGCAGTTCACGCTTGCGTGCACTGCCTTGCCACAACAGTAACGATGTACACAACCGGGCACAAGGTCAAACCCGAGTTTTTTTAAAACTGGATTCAACTCAAGTAAATTTTTAAAAAAAATCAACATGGATGTCATAGCAAAATGTCCAGAGACAGTACAGACATAAACACCATCATGCTAGCCATCATGAATCAGAACACAGTGAAGTGCATGACAGTGAATCATGACTGGGCCGAGCAACTGCTATATGGAAAAGGAAAACATGCATGCACAATGAGATACAAGGCAAACTAGCAACAAAACAAGTGACATGCAAGCAAATAATGTCAAGACACAGCATGTATGCAAACATATGAAGAGGAATGAAAAAGTGCAGTGATATGCACAATGCACCGTAATAACACAGTGACAACAAAATAGGTCAATATCAACCCAAAACATTTAAGCAAATGAGTGCAAGTAATTGTCACTGAGAAACAATGTCTAGCATACATATGAATCAATTACATATGTACAACAAACACTCAAAACAATGCAACAGTGAAAAACATCAGTGAAAAGAATCACAAGAAAAACGACTCAAGCTAAGTATAAATCCAACAATATGTACATACATACATACAAATGTAGGTATGCACATATATGCAGACTCGAATAATAGTTAACAGAGCTCGAGGCTACAAAAACAGCGGTCAATATCAAACATCAAACAATGTCGAGTCGATGGCAAAAACAATGGAAAGATCAAACAGTTTCCAAGTCCAAGCCATGAGTCATCAAAGAGGAGTTCGAACAAAAGGAAATTCATATAGCAGTTGGTTCTCCTTTCCAAAATCCAAGCAGTAATTTATCAAAACAAATTAGCAAGTGATAAATCAGAGTACAAATAAGGTATGAGTCAATTACGCTACAAGCATGCACAATTATGATTGAAGTCAGTAGCATGAGTAACGCAAATAAATAACAACACTGCCATAGATTCAATTCAGACCTGCCAACAAAATAAACAACCCAAAGAGCTAACAAATGCAATAGTATACAAATGGGACCCAATACAAACTATTGAATTCCAGAGATATACAGCGCTCAAGTGTACGGGTCGATGAAGTTTCAAATCAAGGCCGAAGCCATCAGAAATATCACATAAGCAAATTCGAACAAACTCGAGTCAAGGCCAGAATAACCATGATAATGTTCAACATCAAAGTAAAATAGCACCTGAATTACCTGCCTCGAAGAACAGGCAATAAAAGGGAACAACAAGTGATGTACACATGATCGCACAGTGAAATCCGTGCACATGTATGCATGACCAGTTGCCATAATTCAAATGTTATAAGTAAATTGACTAGAAGCAAAACAACAGTCATTAACAAGGCATGAACCAACAGAAGTTATCAAACAGCATTGATGAAGATGAGAAGAAACGAGTGCAGACAGCACATACTAAAAGAAATATCACTAGAACATATATGTGTAAACATGAAAGGGTGAGATAGCCATTTAAAGTGGATATGCAAGTGCAAACTCGAGATAAACCCCCAGATTCACTGAAGACAATGAAACAACAGCCGTGATGAAAATGCAGTGATGTAACAAAGAATACATGTTTATATGCAAATAAACAGTGTAGTGATGGACTTACAGTGATATGCAGACTAAAGATGGTAACTGGCAACAAGTGATATACCCACAAGTGCAACAGTGGAATACGTTACATAAGTACCAATCTTCGAGTCAAGCAACATAAATGCAGGCTCAAATATCAAATCAGAGTCGTGATTACCAATGTCACCAACGAACAATATATACATGTGTTCGAGGCAACCTGGAAATATGTCCAAATAGCAACCATCGTGCAACATTCATGAAACCAAAACTTCCAGAAACTTACAGTGGCCATGGCAATTGAACAGAGTCAATATCAAGCCGGGGTGGTCACGAGATAAAGCATTGGCGTGATAACTAGCAAACAAGAAATCTGAAACATTGAATTTGAATTTTCCAAGAAAAACGACAGTTCAAAATCACGTCAACATGAAAATCGAACAACTAGAAATCAAAGCCACGTTAGCACACAACAAGCGAGCATACAAATTCGAACCAAGTCCAAATAAACAGAATTGGAACAAGTCAAAAATCAAACTAGGGTTTGAATTAGATGTAAGTGAAGGAATCACTTACTTGATTTGCGAACTCGATTATCAGGGAACGAGCGAGCGCCATCTATCGTGTTTGATTTCTATGTCCTAGCTTCGCAGAGGAACGAAGAAGAGGGGCGAACGAAATCGAGCAGCCATTATTTTTTTTTCTTCTTATTTTCCTTTTCGATTTTTGGTTTAGGGTCCGATTGAATGAAAAATAAAAAGGGGGGAAAACGGGTTATTTGCCTTAGTTAAGTTTTTCACGGCCACGATAAAAACATGGGCCACAAATTTTAATTTTTAAAGCCCATGTTTCTTGCTAAAAATTTGTAAAAGAATTTTAATTCAAATTTACAAACTTCAAATGGAAGTTTGTGTCAATATTAATCGTTTTTAAATTGTCGATTATAATTGATGCAAAATACCGGGTTGTTACAGTAATTCTGACCATACTCTGATATGCAATCAACATATCCATCAACATATAACAAAAGATATATCATATATCCATCACTCCTCTTGAAATACATGGTTTGAAGCTTGTAGAGTAACCCTATGAAAGCATAAGCTTATCAAATCTCTTATACCACAGTCTAGGAGACTGCTTCAGTCTATGTAAAGATTTGTTAAGTTTACAAACATAATCTAGCCTGCTACTATCAATGAACCCCTCTGACCGCGACAAATAAATTTCCTCGTTTAGACCACAATGCAAGAATATAATTTTGACATCTAGTTGCTCAAGTTCCATGTCATAATAAGCAATTATTGGCAATAGAATACGAATGGATGTATGCTTGACAACGGGATAAAATATATCATGCTACTCTACCACTTTCTTATGAACATACCATTTTGCTTCTAATCTTGCTTTGTATCTGAAATCACCATTTCCGCCGTCTTTCACTTTATCGATCCACTTATATCCAATTGCCTTCTTGTCGGTGAGAAGAGACACTAAATCTCAAAAGTGATTTTCTGCAAAGATTTAATTTCTTCTTTAATAACGACGAACAAACTAGAACTGTCAACTAATACAATAACATCTATTTAATCTCTAGGCTCATCATGGACAACATTTAATGCATATGTCGTCATATCATCGAAGTCGATGATTTCGATGCTCAATCCAACAAAATCCTCAAGCCACCTATGCTTCTTCCTCTGTCTAACAGGCCTAGTCTTTGAATGAGCTCTACCATGAGTTTGATCCTTTGTACTAGCATCTATATTATCCTCATCAGCCATGGTGCCATTAGAAATACCTTATGTTCTTCTATGAAAAGAATCCGCAGATGACTTTCCTTGTATTTGATATTCTAAATCTGGCCTCATACTGGTCATTGGATGAGGAAGGTTCCACCTTCAACATAGTCTTCTCATCAAAATTCATATGCCTGGTGATCATAATCTTCTTGTAATAGGATGCCAATTTGTATATCACTTCACTCCTTTTCTATAACATAGAAAGATGCACTTATGAGTTCTAGGTTCCAACTTGTCTTTACTCTTATGTACATAAGTTGGTCATCCAAACACTCTGAGAAATGAATAGCTAATTGTAACGACCCAGAATTTCAGTCATTTGAAATTCATATATTTAATTGGTTTTAAATATACACAAGTAAATTTTATAAGATGAATAACTTATATTTGAATATAAGGATTTAACTGGATAATTAAATTGATAATTTAATATTTGAAATTGTTAAAATAATTGGAAATTGGATTTAAAATGAATAAAAATAATTTATAAAGTTGTTTTAAATCCTAGTTGAATTAGAATGATGTTAGAGAACTTTTAAAATCGAATTAAAAGTTAATTTCTAGAAATTGAATATTTTAATATTTAATTGACGAGAAAAAATAGCAATTTTTCAAACAGTCTCGGATTTCGATGAAACCAGTTTCATCGGATCCGTAATGTTATATATTTTTGTAAGGTTTCAAATTTCGTGTCAATTGGATTTACGGTTTGTACCGGAAAAGCTAAAAGCGTAGGAAATCGGTTTAAGTGAATTTTAAATTTAAAAAGTCGATTTGAAGACCTATCTTTCAAATACGATCGAGTTGGCTCCTGACATATATTCCATTGCGTTCGGAATAGGGGTGATACATTATAAACGCCAGGCGACACGTTCCGTTTCGAGTTTGAATTTTTTCGGGTGAATAGTGCGCGATTTTTTTATATATAAGGACCTAACTTTTTTCATTTTGCACAAACCCTAAATAAACTAGGGCAACCGCCACTTTCAATATCAATGGCCGAAATGTTGTCATCTTCTTCCTCAAATTCTGATCGATCCATTAACTATTACGAAAAACTTTCAACATGAAAGTTGTAGATCATCGCGAGAACTTTGAAATCAACGGCTACGATCAAAAAATACGCTACGGATTGGTGGTAATTCCAGTTGGAAGGTCGCATGTTTGGAGGGTAAAATCGAGGCGATGGCAGCACTATAAGGATGCGGTCAGCCATCGTGGGTGTAGCGTGGAATGGCGCTCGCGATGGCAGGGGTTGATCGACTTCTCGATGAACGAAGTGTGATCGGCCTCGAGGGGAAGCAGAGTGTGGTGGGTTCATTTTTACCTAGAACCGTGAAGGATGGAGAAGAACATTACGTGCGGCCCTGATACAACCAAAGGAATCGAACGGCCGGGGGAAAAGAAAAGTTTAAAAAAAAAAAATATAAACTGAAATTGATTTATTTAAATTCGTACGAACTTTAAAAATGCATAACTTTTTGATACGAGGTCCATTTCGCACGAAACGACTTGCGTTGGATTCGTATGGACGAACACTACGTGATGGAGATGGTTTGAAGTTGATTGGAGCTAGTGTGAATTTTGAATAAAATTAAACGGTCGTTTAATTTTATTCGGAATAAAACACTGAACTTGGAATTGGAATCAATGTGAATATTACCCAATTGGGCTATATGTTGGAATTTAATCAATGTAACAATTTCGGCTATGATTAATATTATTTGTATATAGTAGACACTACTATAATATAACGTGACATTTGATATGAAATGTTTTAGTTATCGTAAGGTAAAAACATGTCCGTGTTTATGTGTGGACTTGTCTTACGAGATACTTTTGTTTTGAAAACTAAGGAAAAATTTGGTAATTTAATAAATTCAGTTGAGTGTGTTTCTCACTCTGGTTTACCAGACTGATCCGGGCATTCTTCCCTTTCAATGCTCGGGTCAGACCGAGTATATTTACAGGTTATGCTTTGGTGCTTTTGAAGCTTCAGCAGGAGAGCTGGAGATCTTCATTTTCATATACGTGTATCTGTTTTGATTATTGATTATCCATTGTGTTTTGTTTGTTGTTGTGTATTATCAGCAATTGTGAGGCGAGTTATTATAACTGTCCAAGCTAATAACTATTGATTGATTGTTGACTTTGATTAATGTGTGTACAATATATACACTTTCTATTTTGTAAAGACCATTGATATGATATTATAAGTTTTCCGCTGCGATGTGAGATTCTGTATTGTTCTGTTTGGTTCTATCTTCTCTTCTCTTCTTCTCTCTTCTTTTCTTTCTCTTGACTTTCTATCAGTTTGTGCTTTTTGGGTCGTACATGTGTGGATTATTTTCGATTCAAAGGGTACAGATTTGCGGGTTGTCACATTTGGTATCAGAGCTTAGATTTTGTATATTTCTAAGCTTTGATGTGTACTCATTATAGATAGGGACAGTAGCACCCTAGATTGAGTTTGAATATATTATATATATGAGCGTATATTTGTTAGTTAATATAAAATGTTTTATATTGTGTTTGCTTATCCGTTGAGCTGTTTGTGAATTCTGGTCGGTATGTGGGACGCCATATTATCGATAGGAATTTCCAAACACTTAAACGAGGCAAGTCGACATTGTATCATTTTAAATTGGGTAAATGAAATAATTTTACCTCTATTATATTTTATATATAAATGAAATAATTTTTCAGGAATTAGTAAAGTGTATATAAATTAATTGTTTGGTTGTTTGAAAATATAAATATATATAGGTTAATGAAAGATGTTTGAGTAATCTAAATAGAAACAACAATAGTAGAAAGAATAAATTATATAAGCAAATGAATTATAAGTGTGGAATTATAACTAGTATGACCTACAAATGTGAAATAATCTTATATATAAGAAACGAAACAATATGTGTTATAAATAAAAATGGATTTAACTAATAATTTGTGAAATTTGAATCCCGTTTATTTTGAAAGTTATTTTTCAAAGTTAAAGAGGTTATATTATTAAAAATATTGATAAGATGAAAGAATTTGAAATGATCTTATATAAGTGAAGTGAAATAGTGAAATTATATTAAGTAAAAGATTTGTAAATGTGATTTACAAATAGAAGAATTTTTTTAAAAAGAATATAAGCACTGAATTCACTACTGTTACTGAAAAATAATAAGGGTGATGACTGCAGCATCATCAGTATCATTTTCGAGTTTCTATGTGATGGATTTGCTACCAATAGTAAATTGAAAATTGAATTTTTGTTTGGATGAACAAATTTGATTTAAAATCCAAGTTGTTATTGATAAATATAAGTAAAATAAGTTTTGAACTTATAATATGAATTAAGAATTTACTTTAGTAAAGTTGAAAGAAATTTGAGTTAGTAAGTGAATTACATGATTTGAAATTTAACTAAAGAAGGGTTAAATAAATTAAATTGGATTTGAATTGGATTAGATATGTTATTGGAATGGAAAACTAAACTTAAGATGGTAAATGATTACATAGTATGAATTTGGAAGTTTATAAAAATAAGTTGTATAACTTATAAAATGAGATAAGGTAAGTAAAACCAATTGTTAAAATGGTTAAGTAATTTTGTTAAGCAAAACAAAATATGAATTTGAATTGTGATATGAAATCGACTTAAGTTATATAAAATTGACTTTAGAATTGAAATCTGACTTAGATTTATAAGTTGAAATTTAAGTTAAGTGAAACCAAGTGATGTTTATAAATTGAAATAAAGCTTAAGTAATTTTGAATCAAGTTGATTTTGGTATCAAAGTAAATTAATAAAGTGAATGTAAACGAAGTAAAGTGAATTAATTTGGTAATGTTGGTTATGCATTGGTTGTTAGTTGATTGTAAATAGAAATTCATTAAGTATTAATGGAATTGAATTAGTGAAATTGAATGTTAAATAATTGAATTCAAATTGAAAGTGAAGTAAGAATAAATAGAATTGAATTTGATTTGAATTGAAAGTGAACAAACTTGAATATGAATTAGTGAATGTAAACTAATTGAATTTTAATATGAATGAATGTTAGAAAAATCCAATGTAAATGAATTAAATGTGATTAAATTGAAAATCAATTCAATGAATGTTAATGAGAAGTGAATGAATATTGATTTGTTTATGGATTGATTGGATAGTTGTTGGATGTTAGTTGGATGATAGTTGTTTGATGGTTGGATTTGTTGTTTAGTTGCATTTGCTATATTGGCATATATAGTTGTTGTAGTGGTATATATTGTATATTGATATTATTTTCATATATGCATGTTTCTCATTATTGTTGAGTGTTTAGTAGGTGCGGATTGCGCTTGCTTCGCATTTGGAGCTCGCTTTCGTGCTATATTAGTCGTATATGCTTGCTAATAATATATCAGGTACATATCTCGGATTACATATCGTACTTTTACACTTTTTTCCCTTCGGGATGTCTCATCCTCGATGATGAGATGTATATTTGTGATATATATATATATAATTATTTTCGGATCGAACCGTGCAAAGGAGGCTATGGCGATTTTTTTTGAAAATTTAAGGCGTTAGAATTTTTTTGGGAATTTTGGAAATATTTTGGTTTTTGAGTTGAAAGTTAAACAATATTAGTTAGTTTTGAAAAGATAACTATAAAATTTGAAAAATTAGTAAAGTTTTTATAAGTAGTTTAACGAATGATTTTGGAGAAGTTAAAATGTTTAAATGGATTTGATAATCTAATTTGAACGAATTGTTTTGAAAAGTTAATGGATTTTGTGACTTTTTCCTACTTGGTAATTTCGAGGACGAAATTCTTTTAAGTAGGGGAGAATGCAACGACTTAGAATTTCAGTCATTTGAAATTCATATATTTAATTGATTTTAAATATGCACAAGTAAATTTTATAAGATGAATAACTTATATTCGAATATAAGGATTTAATTGGATAATTAAATTGATAATTTAATATTTGAAATTGTTAAAATTATTGAAAATTAGATTTAAAATGAATAAAAATGATTTATAAAGTTTTTTAAATCCTAGCTGAATTAGAATGATGTTAGAGAACTTTTAAAATCGAATTAAAAGTTAATTTCTAGAAATTGAATATTTTAATATTTAATTGACGAGTAAAAATAGCCATTTTTCAAACAGTCTCGGATTTCGACGAAATTAGTTTCATAGGATCCATAATGTTATATTATTGTAAAGTTTCAAATTTCGTGTCAATTGGATTTACGGTTTGTTCGAGGCAAGCTAAAACGCGTAGGAAATCGGTTTAAGTGAATTTTAAATTTAAAAAGTCGATTTGAAAACCTATCTTTCAAATATGATCGAGTTGGCTCCCGACATGTATTCCATTGCGTTCGGAATAGGGGTAATACATTATAAGCGCTAGGCGGCACGTTCCGTTTCGAGTTCGGAAATTTTTCGGGTGAATAGTGCGCAAAAATTTTCTATATAAGGGCCTAACTTTTTTCATTTTGCACAAATCCTAAATAAACTAGGGCAGCCGCCACTTTCAATATCAATGGCCGAAATGTTGTCATCTTCTTTCTCAAATTCTGATCGATCCATCGGCTATTACGAAAAACTTTCAACACGAAAGTTGGAGATCATCGCGAGAACTTTGAAATCAACGGCTACGATCGGAAAATACGCTACGGATTGGTGGAAATTTCAGTTGGAAGGTCACATGTTTGGAGGGTAAAATCGAGGTGATGGCATCACTATAAGGGTGCAGTCGGCCACCGTGGGTGTAGCGTGGAATGACGCTCGCGATGGCAGGGGTTGATCGACTTCTCGACGAACGAAGTGTGATCGGCCTCGAGGGGAAGCAAACGTGTGGTAGGTTCATTTTTACCTGGAACCGTGAAGGATGGAGAAGAACATCACGTGCGGCCCTGATACAATCAAAGGAATCGAACGACCAGGGGAAAAGAAAGGTTTAAAAAAAAATATAAACTGAAATTGATTTATTTAAATTCGTACGAACTTTAAAAATGCATAACTTTTTGATACGAGGTCCATTTCGCACGAACGACTTGCGTTGGATTCGTATGGACGAACACTACGCGATGTAGCTGGTTTGGAGTTGATTGGAGCTAGTGTGAATTTTGGATAAAATCAAACGGTCGTTTAATTTTATTCAGAATAAGACACTGAAACTGCGATTGGAATCAATGTGAGTACAACTCACTCTTTCCGACTCACTGATATTTTTATATAAGTGAGAATAAATTTATTATATGATGATTGATGATTGTTTGGATCATATATGATACATTGATTGATATTTGGATATATACCTGCCTATTGGAGCAGATGAGACCATATACGTTTCCGTGTATGAGCGGATGACCCTTTATACACGCGTTTGTCTTGAAGCGAACAGTGTACACATATTCCAATATGTATATTTGTTGCAGGTGACAGGTTGGAGGGATCCAACTGGATTCCTCAACAATATTGATTTATTTACAGATATTGTGATATATGCTGTTATCATATTATATATGATGTTTTGGATGTCGTGATTGTTGTATTTAGTGCTGTTGCAGCATTGGGCCTATTTTTGGAATTTTAAAATGTTAAAGTAACGATTTCGAATTTAAAAGAATTTTAAAAGTGATTTTGAAAATAAATGTTTTATTGAATTTTTGAATCGTTAAGAATTGATTTATTTTGAATAAATAAATGCGATAACTTTTATGTTATAAAAATTATGATGTTTTGGGAAATATAATTGAAATGTGATTTTTGTGAAATATGGAGCTAATGATTTTGTAAAATGGTTTAAATTGAGATTTTTGATTTATTATAAACATTTTATATAAAAGATTTATAAAATTGATATTTTATAAATTAAAATATTGGAATTATAAAACGAGTTTTTATAAGTGTTAAAATGAAGTATAAATGGATTTCACAAGTGAATGAAATTTATAGATTTATAAATTGTGAAGTTATAAAATGAATAGATTTTGTAAAATAAATGATTTATAAGCAATTAACTTATAAATTGGATTTGGCATATGAATGAGATGAATGGAATTGGTTAATAAAAGAGATTTATAAATTGAAGTTTTTTTATAAAATAGAAATGGAAATTATAAACATTGTTTTATAAATCCAAAATCAATTGAATTTGATAAGTTAAATATAGAAGTTTATTAAAGGAGATATATCCACGATTTTGGACAGTGGATATTCCTTTAATGAATATATAGAAGCAAAGATATGGTAAAAGAACTATATCCACGATTTTGGACAGTGGATAATTCTTTTAATAAAATGTGTAGAAGTATTGAATTTGGTAAACGATTTATATTCACGATTTTGGACAGTGAATAATATATTAAAGAAATGTTTTGGAAAGTGATATTTAAATGGAATTAAACGATTTGAAGTTGCTTTAAAATGTATTAAGGATCGAAACCATAGATTTCAACATTCATTGTTGAAATAGACGTTTTCGAGAAGTAAGGAAATGATGGACTATAACACTGTTGTTATAGTAAATGATTTTCGAAAGGAAATGTTTTTGTATATTATTGGGTTTTATATATCTATCTTATTTTCGAATCCTTATACTATTGATTTTGGATTGTCGTAACGGTGTTTTACGCAACATCCGTTTTTACCCAAATAAATGTGTTTAAGAGAATGTTTTCCTTATATAATGAAATATATACTTAATTGTGTTTTAAGTATATTGAATATTTTCTAAGTATTGAAAATAAATTGATTTGGGAATTACTTATTATTGAATAAGTATTTGGAAATTTTTTCTAAATATAGAAGTTGAAATGGTTTGAATATATATCTTTTTAAAGATAATTTGAAGTGAATATTTAGCAAATGGTTTAACTAATAAAAGATTAATTAAAAGGGCCTGGTGATTGTTATGGTGCTGAACATTTGTTTGTTTGCTTTGATAGTTGGTCTTGTGTTGGTAGAGGGAAGATGTTCTGTGCCTCGGGACATCCATCTAGAGGTGTGCCCCTTCGGAAGGTAGTCCCTTCACCTGGTCATTTGTATGGAAATCCAAACTCCACTAGTGCTTGCCATTTTGATTGTATTACCCAATTGGGCTATATGCTGGAATTTAATAAATGTAACAATTTCAGCTATGATTAATATTATTTGTATATAGTAGACACTACTATAATATAACATGACATTTGATATGAAATGTTTTAGTTATCGTAAGGTAAAAACATGTCCGTGTTTATGTGTGGACTTGTCGACGAGATACTTTTGTTTTGAAAACTAAGGAAAAGTTTGGTAATTTAATAAATTCAGTTGAGTGTGTTTCTCACACTGGTTTACCAGACTGATCCGGGCGTTCTTCCCTTTCAATGCTCGGGTCAGACCGAGTATATTTACAGGTTATGCTTTGGTGCTTTTGGAGCTTCAGTAGTAAAGCTGGAGATCTTCATTTTCGTATACGCATATCTGTTTTGATTATTGATTATCCGTTGTGCTTTGTTTGTTGTTGTATATTATCGGCAATTGTGAGGACGGGTTATTATAACTGTCCAAGCTGATAACTGTTGATTGATTGTTGACTCTGATTGATGTGTGTACATATATATACAGTTTCTATTTTGTAAAGATCATTGATATGATATTATATGTTTTCCGCTGCGATGTGAGATTCTGTATTGTTCTATTTGGTTCTATCTTCTTTCTTTCTTTCTCTTCTCTTCTTCTCTCTTCTTTTCTTTCTCTTGACTTTCTGTCAGTTTGTGCTTTTTAGGTCGTACATGTGTGGATTATTGTCGATTCAAAGGGTACAGATTTGTGGGTCGTCACACTAACAGGCTCTCCTTTCCATATTTCTTTAGGGATCTTCATGTCTATGGAAATAGAAGGCATGCGGTTGATACGGGAAGCCATCATAGATAAATTTCTTTCCAAAATACCTTCTTCAACTTAACAGTTAATCTGAGCCAAGAAGTTCTCTCCTACAATATCTGATTCATCCTTTAGCAACTCCATTGGACCCAGGGTCGCTACATGTGATGTAATGCCTCTTAATGCCTTCAGACTCACAAAACTCAATGAATTCCTGTAATACAAATTCACCGCCATTATCCCAATAGAAAACTTTCATCTTCTTCCCTGACCGCTTGTCAACAATAGATTTCCACTTTCAAAACATGTCAAACTTTTCACTCTTAGACTGTAGAAAGTATACCCAAACTTTACAAGAGACCGTTAATAAATGAAACGAAGTACCTAGCTCCATCCAAGGATGGGCAAGGGGAGGGTCTGCTTGCCTTACGCCTTTTTATACCAATCATGTAACCCTTTGATATTTTCATTTTCTCTCTTCCAACTACATTCTTCAACCAAAGCCTACTCAAAATCCCAATAGAAATCAAGCTCCTTCTCAAATCTGGTACATGTCTAACTTCAGTAATAGTACGAATAACACCATCAAACCATCTGAACTTCACACTACCAATACCAACCATACGACAAGAAGCATCATTGACTATTGTAACTTCTTCTCCATCAATCTCACGGTATATAGAGAAACAATTCCTATCAGGTGTCATATGATAGGATGTGCTAGAATCAATAAGTCATAAGTTGCCCTTCTCAAAAGAGTTAAAATCCATAACCATGTCGGTATCACTCTTTGTATTTGATTTCAATGCTGTAGACACTAAAGCTTGCTTTAGGTCTTTTCTTCATCCTTTGAGCTTAGGAAATTGAGCTACAAAAAGCCCATATTTCTTATAATAATTGTAAGTCAATCGCCTAGGCCTTCTAGACTGGGACCTTGAATTATATCTACCTCCACCATTCTTCGACTTGCCTTACTTCTACCTCACTGAACAAATAAAACCTCTGTATCACTATCTAAGCTAGAGTTTGCGAATCTTCCTCTCAACACTTCATTATGTAGACCAACTTTTACGTCAAATAGACTAATCTTACTACGACTATATATCATGGAGTTAAACAAAAGCAGTATGTTCCTTAGGCAATGAACATAAGAGGATCGCTGTCTACGCCTCATAAGTAATATCAACATCCACCGCCTTCAGGTTCAAAATCAAAGTGATCAAAACATCTACATGCTACATAAGATCGGCTCCAGGCTTCATTTTAAACGAATAGAGTTGTTGCTGAAGAATAATTTGATTTATGAGAGACATATCCTGATATGCATCACATAATTCCCTGGCGGTCTTCTTTTAAGAAAACTATCTAATAACTTCATCTGAAAGACTCAACTTTGTAAGAGCTTCATTTTCCATCTCTTTCAAAATAGTCGCCTTAATGTCATTCAATTTCTCAGACGCAGAAACAATCTTAAAAGTCTTCTCCTTTATTAACATTGCCTCCATCTTCATCTTTCAAGTTCTAAAATCTTCCTTTGCATCAAAAGTGTAACACCATAATTGACATAAGATCAACCAATAGATTTCACAGAAGTCGGCGTTAATATCCAAATAGAACAATGACACTAGCTCTGTTACGAAACTATTGTGCAGTGAAAAATATAGGGAAGGATTTATCATCAATAAGTGCGGAAGCGGTTTAACCAGAATCTAGTATTGTCTATTTGATTACCAATGTAAATTAAAAATCAACTATGGTATCACACAAAATCAAATTGCAGAAAGTAAAAGAGGCATAGAAAATATAACATGGTTCCGATTTGTATCCTAGTCTATGGAGACCCAATAACCATTTTATTTCAATCACCAATTTGGAGAAATTACAGGCCAAACCAATGATTAGAGAGTTACGAGATATGGAGACTTTCTCTAATCAATCACTTAATTGAAGAACTACAATTTAAAGCGCTCGAAACAAAAAACTCCTAAATTGGGTTAGCTTTGATTTCTATTAATTACAATTATTGAAAATCTGATTGCATGACTAGGGAGATGATTAGGAGGCTAATATAATAGATGCTCTAATAACTCTAGACCATCCGAATACTTTAAAATATGTACCATCAATAGAGAAGGAATATGCACCGAAATGACGAAAATGCCCTCTAAAAATTTGTATCAGCCAATCCTAAAAAAATCCCGCTACAGCAACTCGAACGTCTAACCAAAGAGCCAGATGTCTTTGTGAAACACTGAAAAACTCCCAGGTTGCCTACTCAGATGTTTGAGTGTAGAGGTCAGACGTCTGAGAGACGTCTCTATAAAACATCGAAACTTTCGGGTTTACAAAATGCAGCAGCTCAGACGTCGGACTAAAGAGGTCAAACATCTGATCTCCTGAAGGCTCCATGTTTTGAAATTTACAAGCATTCAAACATCTGGTTTAGGATTCCAAATGTCTGAATGCCTGTTTCTAGAACTTCTCTACTTCTTTTCTCCATCTCTTTTGATCTCATCCTCCAGTTGACTTTTTGACTCTTCCAATACAAAGCTCTATATGGCATCTTCAATTTGAAGTACACATATTTGAATCGATTAATAACAACAGTATTATGTATATATACATATTGTGTGTGTATTTAGATATTAGTACAAGTATCTCCTCGGAAAGAGTTATCCATTTGATCAAAAGAAGAGGAAGAAGAATAGTCAGAAATTGATACATAGATTGTACAGGTTTTGATACACCGGACAACCATATGTACTCTAATCTGTGTGTCTAATCTGTGTGACGCGTGAAATTAAGTTAGGTTTTATCTGACTACTGCAGCTGCATGCTTTTTTATTTAATAACTGGTTTTTTGAATGATATGCATTTGAAGTTTCAAAATTTAAACTTAGATAGTTGGGCAATTCTATTTTTTAATACACTTGTAATGAAAAACAATGCATGTTATGGTCATTTTAGAACCGTTCACAACATACAGTGGTTTTTCGAACATGGCATGCACACATGAGTTGGTGCACACTTTATTGTAACAAAAAAATCTTTAATGTTATTAGTCTACAAACTCATATTTATACATCACTTTTTTAATTTATTTAACAATGCGAGACTATTATAATTTCAAATCATTCGTTTCACATAAGAGTAACAATAATCTTTTTTTGCAGACTGCACAATCGAAAATACTCAGCCTTACCGTTGTTAACTGCCAATACCATTTATCAGCGACCGCTGATAATTTATTAACTATCCCATCAACATCTACGTGTAATATGTATTATTATCTATTTCTCAAAAAATATTATGGATAAATTTTCTTTCCTTCACTAAATTACCAACAATCATCGTCCTCTAATCTTCTGATAAAACCACTAAAGGTCAATCCTAGATGCTAACCTCACAATCATAGACCATACATTTCAACTCCCAGCTGCCATACTAAGAAACCAAAGATGGAGTCTACAGAGACTCATCAGAAAATGGCATAGTTTTCCCCACGCTTATGTGGATCGAAGCGCTCGACGCTCTCCTTTTAAAATTAAGCTCAAAAGTTGACTTCAGTAAATTCATACCCATATCTGGCAGCAGACAACAACATGGAAGCATGTACTAGAGGAAGGGAAGTTTTGTAATTTTATCATTGTTGGATTCATGCGAGACTTTACTGTCTCAACTTAAGAATGCATTCTCTACTAAAGAGTGTCCTATTTGGATGGACAGTAGCACTAGTTCTCAATGTAAAGAGATGGAAAACGCAGTGGGAGGTGCATTGGAAATGTCTAAACTTACTGGGTCTAGGTTCTAGGAGAGTTTACTGAACCTCAGATCAAGAAATTGTATGAGAAGAAGAAAGAGGTTTACGATGACACTGAGAGAACCTCGCTTGTTAGTTGTTCTATGTCTCATTTATTTGTTGGTAAATATGTTAGTATTGATGAAACTGATGCATCCGGAATGAACTTGATAAACGACATAAAGGAGCGGATGTGGTCTAAAGCTAGTTTGGAGGTGCGTTTGTATGTTGTATTATGATTTGTGTGTCCTCGAATTTGGATGGTATTTTTACAGGATTTGATATTTATTATTTTTCCTAGGATATTGCACTTGGCTTGGAAAAACGCTTGGGAAACTGACACTAGATCATGCAGTTGCTGGCACAATTGCTCCTTACTTTGTCAAATGGTTACTCGCTATTTTTGTGAAATAATTCTTTTCAAATTTTAACCAATGATACATAAGTTTGTAATGATACCTAACTTTAAATTGAACTATGTTTTTTATTCCACATCATATGATCTCTGGTGACAATATTTTTTCTTTTCCCTTTGGCAATGTTAGTTTTGTGGGATAAGGCTTTAATTTACTATGAACTTGAAAATTACAAGTTTTTTTACAAGTCTCAAGAAAATGATGTTTGTCCATAACCTTCGCTTGAGTAAATCAACGAGAGTTATGCTACAAACCAATTGTTTAAATATTTAAAATTAATTAAATACTCAAAATCAATATGATAAAATTTGAGGATGTTACAAGCACGAAAAATAGTGGGTGGTCGCGACGTCGTCATGCCATGAGAAATGATATCAAAGAGAATGAGGCCGGGATGATGGTCAACTAAAGTAAAATGGTGAGATGAATTCCCTTAAGGAATTTCACCTATCAAGGTTTAGGTTTACCTTTTGGAAAGTTTTTGTCAACTGAATTGGAGTTCAATCGGTTGAATGAGAAAATATTTTTCAAGGTTTCAAACCAGCAAGTAAATTGGCCGAAATTGGAAAATTTCAATCGATTGGACCCATAAGCGGTCCATTGAAGTTGAAAGCAGTTGACTGGATTTGCAGTAGAAGAAAACTTTTGTTTTCTACAGCGTGTTACATTCAAACAGGACTTTGACATCTCTTGGTCGAGGCTCGTGGGGTCTGATGTGACCGCAAAGTGATGTTTGGATTTCTTTGACAAAGGGGCTCAAGTGGCTAGGCCGGGACGCTGGGGACCGGGAGATGATCAAAAGTGTGATCGAGTAACGACCATAAACCGGGGCATTCGAATGATGTCAGCAAGAGGCAACTCAGCAATCAAGCTCGGCGTGACTTCTATGTGGTTTCAGTGCAAGGTACGACTTTGATATCTTGTCATTAGGGTATCGAAGAAACATGGATCGAGATTGAGTACGATATGTTTCTACTCACACCTGAGACCTATAGCTACAGCTTAATTGTTGTTATTTGCCATCAAGACTACATGAGACCAGCCACGGCTTTCATTAAATGTGATAGTCAAATAGATATAGGAATACATATATATTCTAGTAATTGCCATGAGGTGGTGATGATCACTTTGTTTTCTCCAACATATGTTAGATTAATGGAAAGCCATAGACTCATTAGTATCAATTTCAGACGCATAGGTAGGTACAACGCGATGTTGACCAAGAGTTCTTATTAGAGTATGATACGATGTTGCTCAATGTTTCGGTTACGAGTACGATATGATGTTACCTTGGAGCTTCAACTTGTTGCTTGTGCATATGGGTTTACATGTGCCTTGTATAAGGTTTGATGGTAGAATTAGCACTGTTATCTATTATGCTTACTTATTGGATGTAGGGGAAGAGCAGGACTAGCTTCGATATGGTGTTACTCTGAAGCTCTTGCTCACTTATTTTATGTATGTTTGGCTTACATGTTTGTGATATTCCGTAGTATGACTTAGTACATTTTTTGTGTTATCAATATATTATATATCGTGTTTAGTAGTATGGTTTTCTTTCCATCAGATTTTATGTTGAATCCTATCTATGTCTCCTTTTTTAATCTATTTCTCGAATATGTATGAACTAGAGACCTAGGGAACATTGCTAACTGGAGCAATTTATGGAAACGTGGCTTTATACAGCTACGATTATATATCCAGTATTTTATGTACGGACATGTTAGACTATATTGTATATGAGACATGTTATTTTGGGTTCTATCATTTGAATTTCATATGTTTGGAGTGTTATGCATTATGACGATGTACCCTACTGTCTCCATTTTATTATGAATTTACAAACTTGTTCATTCATATATGCCAGTTGATATTGTACTTTATGATAGATGCACTATTTTGTATTTTTTTTCACCACCCTTAAGAGTCGCTAATTGTGATACTTGGGAATCCGGGTGCCATAGTGCATGGATTTTAGGTATTGTAAATGGTGGGTCTTTACATCAATGAACTGTTGAAATGGTAATGTTTTGTCTGATATTATTGTCCTTCATTGAATGTGCACAAGTGGATCTTTATCAATTTATGCTGGTGGTCTAGGCCTCGTCAATTAGCTATATGGTATGGAGTTATTGTTTTTTCTAAAATATTTGTATCATAAAATCACCAAGTAATTTAAATGGTCATGTTGCCTACTTCGATTGTCCTTCATTGAACGACCACGGTTGGATTTTTGTAAATTTGTGCTAGTATATTGAATAGTTATAAATCATCATGTTCACGTATAAAAAGTTATCTTGAACCTAAAAGTAAGTACTAAGAAAAGTAGGTAAAGCTAAGCACTACTAAAATGTGTAGCGTTACTTGGTCAGCAGCAGAATTGCTTGTACTGGTGAAATCTTATATTAAGGTAGACCATAGGCATATTTGATGTTGGGTAGAGGTATCTATGTTAGCCACGAATACTATTGAAACTTAATGAATGAAGTATATGACAATCATTTGGAATGTACAATTAGATGGAAGCCTTTTGTACAATTACATGGAAGCCTTTGGAAACCAAAAGAGCCTACGGTGATTTATCGCGGTTTAAGATAGGTATTGCAAAAATAATTGAAGAACTTGAAGATGAAAACTTGTTTCAGGAAAATAGGTCAACTTTCGACCCACGTTACTCATTGGAATATCAAATTAAATTCATTGGTCATGAGGCATTTGAACTACGATACAGTTAGCTTACACATTTCGGTTAAATCTATTTCATTTTATTTCACCTGCTATTTACTTTTCCATGTGCTTATTTTATTTAACCTTTGCATATTTAGATGATTTACAGTGAATGTTTCTTTTAGTTCTAATTTTATGTTTTACCTTTGTTTTTGTTATCCATATGACTACAACTTCTAATCTTATTATAATGAATAAATGTAAAAACAATTATAATAATACACTTATTAGAAAAATGACTAGTTAATCATAAAATGGATCAACATTTAAGTTCTATGACTACGAAGATGATTATTTTGATTCATAAATTCATTAAGTCGAGGATCACTAGCTCAAGTGGATAGAGGTATGGTACTTTAGACAAAGTATCTAGAGGCTCGGGGTTTGAGCCCTCGAGACATAATAATAAGTGTCTTGCTTGAATAAGTATTACTCTTATTATCAAAAAAATAACTTCATTAAGCCTGTTCCAAGGAGGATTATTATATTTGGTATTAGAGCTTAGGTTGCTCGATTAATGGGGAAACTATACTTATGATTGGTGTACTTGTTATTTTTAAAAAGGCTTTCCAAAATATTTTTCAAAAAAATTCATAATATATATATATATATATATATTTGTGTGTGTGTGTGTCTATGTGTCTGTGTGTATGTATACACACACACACACACAAACACACATCCTCTATTTCCTTGAAAACTCACATTAAGCAACCCTTTTTCTTTTAACACATAATACCATCTTAGGAAATCGTCACTAAAGATTCAACCAATGAACAGTTGATATGGCTGATAATCAATCTTCTTCCAGAACTGGGATCCTTGCCCACAAATGACCTCCCATTCATGGAATTCCCGAATGGTTTAAATAATGTCTTAGGACTATTGAGAAATTTCTTATTCCTTCAACTACACTAGTGGCACCTGTTGCTCTGCCTACTTATGCAACACCTCATCCTACTGACTTTCCTAGATTGTGTAAGGACTTTCTTAATATGGAAGGAAAGACATACTTGGGAACTGAGGGATATTTAGAAGCTAAAGTATGGGTTAATGATTTCGAGAAAATATTTAGAGAACTTCGTTGAGAAGATCAGCTAAAGAGGAGGATGGCAGCTCGCACCTCAATGGAGAAGCTTTAGATTGGTAAAACTTAGTGACCGAGGAAGATGCTGGAAGGATTTTCTCGTGGGAGGAATTCAAAAATAGATTTGAGATAAGTTTTATGTCCACTACAGAAGCGAGTGTACAATTGGAGAAATTCATTTAGCTTAGGTAAGGAGACTCCACTCTAAAGGATTATATAGTTAAGCTCGCAAAGCTGGCTAAATTTGGAATGAACTTGATAGATACACCTATTAAAAAGCCATGAAGTTTGTGAAGGACATAAAGTCCTCACCGAGAGAAATGTTATTGACCCAAGTACTCATTGGTGCCACGTATGAGATGTTGGTAGGGATGACTATGCTACACATTGCCAATATGAATGATAAGAAGGCAAAAAACAAGAAGGCTGCACCTACCCAAAAGCAAGGAGGATCTAAGAAGGGAAGCTTTTAAGCTAACAAGAAGTCAAAGTTTAAGAAGTATGGTAAGATGTGTAAGCGATGCTAGAAGAAAGGTCATGAGGCTAAAGATTGTAGGGTGGGTCTGATGAAGGAAGCTATTAAAGGGAAGTGCTTTAATTGCCATAAAGAAGGGCATCTCAAGGATCAATGTCCTAAGTTCGCAAAGGAAGGATCAGGCGGATAAGCTTATGTTATTGAATCATCCTTATTGCAAGTAGACCACCGTGAGACCAAGGGAAGGCAACATTAGAAGGCATAACCCTTATTTTAGGGGTTACAATTCATACCCTATTTTATTCAGAGGCATCACATTTCTTTATAGCTAGAAATGTAGTGAACTTCTCAAACCTTCAAAACCAGATTGTCACCAGCCTAATAGTGGTCTCTAATTCTGTTGGTGGTACGGCACATGTCACTTTTATTTGCAAATACCTAGTATTGGACATATGTGAAGTTGATTTCATATGTAATGCGTACATTCTAAACTTTGAAGGGTACGGGCTTATCTTAGGTATGGATTGGTTAGCATATCATGGAGAAACTCTTGATTGTGATGAGGGTTGTACGATTAAGAATTTATGGAGGCCGTGACCTAGAAATTTTTTGTACACCCCAAGATTTAGTTGAGTTTAACCATCTATACTTACTAAATTTATCTATTGGAGAGCTAACATCTATACCCGTAGTTTGTGAGTTTCCTGATGTATTTGAGGAAGTCTCGTGTAACGACTCGGAATTTTGGTTATTTGAAACTGGAATATTTAATTAATTTTAAATATTTAAAATTTAATTTTTAATTTTTATTTCAAATATAACCATTTATTGGATAATTTAATTTTTGAATTTAATAGTAGAATAATGGGTCACTAGTGAATCTTGAGTTTTAAACTTGTTAAAAGTAATTTAAAGGCTTATAAAATTTATAGATAATAATGAAGATAATAAAACCTTTAAAACTGAATTTAAAATGATTTGTTCAGTTTTAAAAATATATAGTTTAAATTGACATTTAAAAATAGCCTTCTAGGGCATAGTCTGAGATTTCGACGAAACTAATTCCATTGGAACCGTAATAGCGTATCATTATCAGATTTCAAATTTCATGGCATTTGGAGTTATCGTGTGGTCGTACGGTATATAAACGCGTTGAAATTTATATCGAAAATTTAATATAGTAATTGGGTCCAAAAATCTATCTTTTCCATACGATCGAATTAGGACTCGAAACCCTTTCCATTGAATTTGGAATAGGGGTATAACATTATAAATGTCTAGCGGCACGCCTCGATAGAAAATTGAGATTTTAAGCTACGAATTCGAGATGATTTAAATTTATATATATATATATATATATTTATATTTATATGTTGACTGGTCAAGATATTTTACATAAGCTTTTCTCCTTTCAAATCATTATAGCTAACCTATCCAAACACATTTCCCCTTCTTTTCACTCTTTTAAAAACATCACAGCCGAAAGCATTCAAAAATAGGAAAAAAAGAGCCGCCCCTCCCTTTCGAAAATTGAACAAATTCGAAGGCGCCTCTTCCTTCGTTTCTTCAATTCAGGAAATCGGGTCAAACGAAAGAGTAAAAGGGAGATAATGGCGCGCGAGCACTTGGCCAAGTTTCGCTATCGAAAAAAATAAAATATAGATGCGTAACCAGAGCGAATGACAAAGGTGAGCAGGCGCTTGGAGTGCGAAGATGAGGTGGGTTGTTGAGCTTAGGTTCGATGTCACGATGATTTTGGGTAGAAGGGAGTTGTAGTCGAATTGAGCAGGACAAGTCGCATGTTTGGATGATAGGGAATCTGAGAGGCTTGGTGGTGAAACACATTGGTTGTGAGGGATGGCGAGTAGGGGATGGACGAACATATGGTGTCGCGTTTTTCCCGGTGGTGGCTGCGAGTGGGAGGATGAGGCCGGGCCAGTTAGGGCGGTGATGGTTGAGGCATCATTCTGGTGAAGTTTGGGCAGCTCGCGGTGGTGGATGTGACAAGCAGCAGTAAATAGTGGAAGCTCGGTTGGAGGCAGGCGGCTGTTCGATCAGTGGGAAGCAGCAGCTGGTGAGGTTGATCGAGTTGTAGGCGAGTTAATCTCGTCTAATTTGGAATACTGCAATTAAATTTTAAATAGTAAATTAATTATTGATTGATTGTTGAATTTGATGGTTATTATTAGTTAGATGTGATACTATATATATAGTAGTGTGTGTGTATATATATTGGAGTGATTGATACTCACACATATATATAGCGGATGAAACCCTATGCACCCCGTATAATATTGGATGATCCTATATACCATGAGATCCCCCTCGAAGTGGAATCCGTATTTTTATATTGTGCTAATATCTGTGGATGTAGGAAAACAGGTTGGAGGGATCCAACTGTATTCCTCAAAAATATTGAATTTATTTTCATATTAAGTGATACGATTTATTTGAGTAATCTACGATAGATTATATTGGAAAATTGAATTTATTGAATGCTATGGTATTGCTGAATAGATTTTAGGCATTTCAAATTACCATAAATTTGAATATTGAATTCTTAAGAAAATAAAAAGGGAATTTTAAAGTAAAATATTTATAGTGAAGTTGGATAAATTAAAAATAATGAATTTGGAGAAAAATAAATAATTTTATTTTAAAAAAATCTATTTAATAGTTCCAAAATATGTTAGAGTTTTTTAAATAAATGTGAATCAAAGGGTTTTTAAATAACAGAACTTAAGCGATATTGTTTAAGTATAAAAGGATTTATTTTTTTAAATCGAGATTTAAATAGTTGGAAGAATGGAAAAGGGATATTGAAAATTAAATATGGGATTGTCGTGCTAGATCTTAAGTAAGATTTTAAATTGTAAAAGGGAAGTAGAATCAGAATGTAGTGGGTTTTGGAATACAGTTGGGTTATTTAAGGAATTAAACTAAAAATGGAATTTAATTTAGAAAATCGATTCCAAAATCGGTTAAGTGTTGTGAAACAGTGATAAAACGGGAGATGAGACTATGGAATTTACAAATGAGGTTTATAAATAAAGTGAAGCAATTATCGGTGGATAAATTGAAGTTATAAATCCACGGTGAGGATTTATAAGGAAATAGGTAAATTGGTTTAAAAATAAATGGTAGATTATTTTTTTGAAATATGAAAAGGGAATTTACGGAATTGGGACGTGGAGTAAATTTGAATAAATCGAGAGAGATTTAAAAAGGTTAGACAGGTTATATTAAAATTGGAAAAAAAATATTTTATTAAGGAATTGGTTTTGTTTTAAAAGGAAGGATTTTTAATTATAAGCTAGGAAATTATTTAAAAATGTTAAAGAGTATTTCAAATTTTTTATTATTTAGTTGTTTTAAAATTGTTAAAGTAAATATTAATTAAGTTGGTTATAGCAGTTAATTATTATAAAAGGTTTAGTTTGTATTATTATTTTAAAAGAACAATTATTCAATATTAATATCTCATATAATAGCTTTTATTTAAAAAGTAGTTATGTCTAAAGTTAATTTGGGAAATTATTTTAGGAAAATCATAAGTATATTTTTTAAATCTTTAAATAAAGTTTTCGGAGAGTATTGGTATACTCGCATGACGACATCGGAGGCGGTGAGTGCCTGCACTTAGTTCGTGAATTTCTTTGGGATATAGACGTAACCATTGAGCCGTGAATCCATGTTTTGATACCGCAGCGGTTTTCAAATATTTTTGGAAAAAGAATAATCGGTGAATATACTAAATTCGATAAGAGAAGTATATATTTTGGATAAATAAATTTAGTTTATTAAAATTAAATTAAAAAGCGATTTGGAGCTATTCAGTGGGGAACGAAGTATTTGGTTGAATGATTGTTTCTTTGATAGTTAAATAACTGGCTACCAAATCTGCACCCAAAATTATAACTTTGGGATTACCTAGGAGAAATATGGTAATTATATGGTAGTATTACCGTTCGAGATGTTAAACTGTACGTATAAACTCGTTTCGTCCTTCTAGGACTTTGTAAGGGAATCCATCCACTAACGGTTAGAAAGTGATCTCCGATCTTACTTCATTTGTTTATTTCCTAAAGAATCGGAGTTGAGTTACTGGAAATTACATTTTGATTTGATTTTCCTAACTCTTCTTTGAAAAGTCATCTCCTAAGATATGTGTCTATTGTGACATGCACATGTGATTCCCAAAATTCTGAAAAATTGGTCATTAGTTAGCTCTGACCTACTCATGCTCATGTCATTCCTCATATGGGTATAGCTGATGGTATTCTGGAACTAGTGAGTAGTGGGGTTACACTGCGTGAGAATAATTTGAAGGAAATTGAAGGTGGGACTGTGCTACAAAGCCAAGCAAGTTTATTCTAGTCACACGTTTATTTATTTTCGGATGAAACTTCCACTAATTATTTAAGGTATGGTACAGACTGTTCTCGTTGCTAGTAAATAATCCTTGATCAGGCGTAAAGGTGTACTTGACCTTACTCATGAATTTCCTGAAAGAATTGAGGCGCATTTAAGGGCCTCCAAGCAGTTTACAGTATTTCAAATAGTATTTTGCCCAACTATTTTTTTATAGGAAGTTTACGTTATTTGCAAACAGAGAAGACATATTACACCTCCTTCGGTTTGTCCAATTCCAACGTTTATTGAGCATGTCAATGTAACTCATAGTAGTTCTGAAGGGGAAAAAAAAAATAACTATTTCACTTCCGAAAGTCGTGTTTTATTGTTGTTGCAATTATGGTGATATAAATTGTCCTTTGTAAAAATGTTACCAGATATTGGATGAAATGCAAGTATGTGCACCAAATATCTATTTACATCCATTGTATATTCCAATGAATCAATGATACAATTTTGTTTCTCGAACTGCTAGGTAACTGCAAGCATGAGGGGAAATAGCGCTGAAGAATGGCTGAAAGGATCCATAGTCAGCCATTATTAACTGGGTTGCCCGTAACAGTTATAAGAATTTTTATGTATGTAATAATTATAATACGATCTGCCCTTTAGTAATCATTTCTCCATGGTTGAGGTCTGTATGTTTTATTCGTAACAGTATTTTCATGCATTATGTATCACAGGGCCCATCAATTTGGTTGACTAATCCATAAGTCCTTATGATACCCTCATTTGGTGTCAATAACAAGCTTGCCACGTTTTATACATTTTATCTCTACTAATAATGCAAATACTTAGGGTGAAGCTTTTTTGAATGTCCTAAATTAATCCAATCAGATACTCGACAGAATTATATAGTTTTATTAAACAAAGAGGGTGTATGTCATTTCCTCTATCCATGTTTTTTGACCCCCACTAAAATTTCAACAGTTACTCTGCGTATTCTACCCATTTTCCTTTTTTCCTAATGTTCGCGTCAGTTGTCCTCTCCATGTTTTCTTCCGCACTAAAAAAACCCTCCATTATGTCAACCGTCTTTCATGAACCCTCTATCTTTGTTCTACAAGTCCAGTGCTATGCTTTTTATATCTAACCACGGGTGTTTAAAGTTCAGTAGTGGAAGAAAAGGCTCAAGCACTTTTGATGGCTGGAATCCGCTCTCTTCTTCCACGTTGGCGATGTTTCGCACTTAATTAGAGATTTATCTCCAACCTATGCTAATTTACTGATTTGATTTTCAGTTTTGGGGATTGAGGCATAAATCGACGAGAGACCAACAAGCAGTAAGTTAGGTAAGCAAATATTTTTGGGTTTCAGGCGATTTATCGTTTTACCTGCATCTTTGTTTGGACGATTTTTTGTTAGCTGTCAATTAAAATAACTCTAAATCATGTTATCCAATATATATTTCTGCTACGGTCCTTCGAATTTTTTTTCCAATAACATATCAGAATATAAATACTGTTGTACTCTACTACCTTTTGAACATACTTTCTTTTCTTCTTTAATTGTATACGATATTTAACATAAGGTCTTCAAATTTCGTATGAATATTTGACAGTTGGGTAACAATTAGTATGAGCGGTATAGGTTTCTGTTTACAGCCATCTGAATTTTTATTTCACCACGAATTATTGTACTCAAAACTGAATAGTATGACAACCATTGCTGCAGATATGTTTCTAGACAGTGAAAGATTTGCTACCTTATATTTCAAAAGCATTTAATATATGATAGAAGTGGATCGTGAATATCCAATTGTTTGTTGAACTCGTGTAGGAAATAATTTTGCCGTGTTGTTTGTTTGTGCAGGTGGATCCATCAACGGGAGAGGTAGATGACGATGGTCTGGAAGAGAAATACCAGTTAAAAGATTTTGAAATGACGGTTGCTGGTTACATGCGAAAAGTAGGAGTCTCTAATTTCAAAAATGCATGAGATGGTATGGACCCTGATACTGAGCGTGTTGATGAATATGAATTTGGTACCAGAGATAACTTGGTCGTGGCTGTTAGTACCGTCATTAATATTCTTGTCATGCAGCCCTGTGAGGTCAGTCGGATTAAGTTCCTTCTTCTTACTCACTGTAGAAACTAGAAATGACAGTGTGCGCTATCATGTAGCCTATATAATAGTGGTGATATTTGAAAATATAAAATAAGGAATGACAAATGTTGTTTATGTTATATGGCTAGTATACCAAAACAGATTGCAAGTAACTATAAACTCGTCGCACAAGTTATCAATTAGAATTCCACTACACTGGAATTCTGTATTAATTATTAAAACAATATGAAAGTTGTAAATAAATTACAACAACAGCGTTATACTATTCTGAATAAATAGTATAACCAGAATAATGGATAGAATATAGAATAATGTATATAAATACACAAACTAACCAGAATTCTAACCGGATTATAAATGAAATTCCGTCTGAGGCTTGTCGTAACAATTTTCTTAAGAATTTTATTTCAAAATTCCCCCAAGATACAACAGACGTATTCTGCTCGAGATTGTAATGAGTATATCACTCTATGATTTAAAGTATAGCAGCAGAAGAGAAGAAGAAGATTCGGATTCTAAAAAAATGAGTGAGTAAAGTGATCAATTTTCCTTCTTATTTATAGTTGGTCCGTATCTCTTCCGAACGGTCGTGTTTGCGCACGTTCGCTCAAACAGTCGCGTCTGTACCTCTTCGTACAGTCACATCTGTTCACCTGCTCGTACCACCTGGTACTGTTTCGCCCGCGCCTCTTCAGTCGGGCCGTACCCGCTCGCGCCGCATCTGTTCGCCCGCGTCCGCTTCAACCGGTTTGCACCTGTTTGCTTCGAACGGTTCGCACCCGCTACTGTTCGCGCCTATTCAACCCGCGTCTGCTTCTGAACAGATCCGCATCTATTCGTATGGCCTGCAATTGTTAGAAAACCCGGTCTAGTTTGTAGTTAAAATACGAGTATCATATTAGACCCAAACCCGAGCCCGAGCCCGGCCCGGCCCGGTTCGGTCGGTAGGACGGATGGACGGCGGTGGCGCGCGCGTGTGTGGTGGTGATGCAAGATCTCCCTCCTCACAACGAAGCATACATTTGGGAGCCCCAGGCCCCCAACTTCCACTTGAGAAAGCTATTAATATACTTGGCTTTCTTAGTATATTAGGCGATGTGGAACTTTATGTATTTTTCATTCATTTTGTTCTATAGGAATTCCAACAATCCCCCACATGAATGATAATATACATATCCCCCACACAAAGCAAAATATCACAGAGTACATATGGAATAATGCTTTATCATGGATAAGTAGATATTTCACTTTGAACTTTCCCTAGTTAAAACTTATTGGATCTACTTGGCTAATCGGTGAATTATTTCATCTTGAACCGTCGGCCTTTATTGTATATCCAAACAATAAGTTTTACGAAGCATTGATTCCCTTCTCATCTAATCTCTCGGTTGTGTTCATTTTGTTCCTGAACAATTTTTGGTTCTGCGAGTGTTTTAGAGAATAAAAGTCTTCACACTAACATAGGTGATCGCAACCATTAAAAGTATCCTACATATACCCCACTTGTTATTTCCAAGATATGGTCATCATTAAAAAACATAGTTTTAACCTTTAAAACTTCTGTAGACATGCATTATATTTTGCACCATAGGAATGGAGTAGGATCAAGTCCAGACAAATGCATTACTTCTTGAGTTACTCATAACTGCTTTGCCTATTGATCCTAGTCCGTGGGATCTCCAGTCGCTAGGATATGTTTCCGTATAAGGTAACTCTTGTTGGTTTAGGCTTTTAAACTCATTCCCCTCGATACGTAGTCAATTTTCTCTCTTGATAAACCTTTAGTAAATGGATCCGCTAGGTTATCATTTGTTCTCACATAATCAATGGAAATAGTTCCATTAGAGAGTAACTGCCTAACTGTGTTATGGCGACGGCGTATGTGTCGTGATTTGCCATTATACACAAAGTTTTTTTTTCCGCTCTACTCAGCGCTGCTTGATTATCGCAGTGAGTACATATGGCCGTCAAAGGTTTGGGCCAAAATGGAAAACTCAGATTCCATGACACTGCTGCTCCTACAAGGGTAAAGACATAACCAATTGTGGATTTTGATTCCTCTGAATCTGCATTCCAGTTTGCATCACTATATCCTTCTAATACTGTAGGATATTTTCTATAATGTAAGGAAAAGTTAGTGGTATTATTTAAATATCCCAACACTCTCATTAGTGCTTTCTTAGGAGACGGAACTGGAACTTTTTGCCAAGCACCCCCACACATTGAGGTATTTAAACTTGGTTTGTGTCCTTTCCATAACTCATATGGAATTGTAACCATTTTAATTATGGCAAATATGGTGATGTTGTTTGATGAATTATTCTATTTTCTGCACAGAACTGTTCAAACGGTGATTCATATTCTCCACCTCGATCAGATCTTAGTATCTTGATCTTTTTATTTAACTGATTTTCTACCTCAGCCTTGTATTTTATAAGCGCTGTTATTGCTTCATCTTTACTATTTAAAAGATATACATAACAATATCGCGTATAATCGTCAATAAAAGTAATGAAATACTTTTTTCCACCTCTTGTAGGTAGTGATTTAAAATCACATAAATCTGTATGTACCAAACCTAATGGTTCGGTGCTTCTGTCAACAGATTTAAATGGTTGTTTGACCATTTTTGCTTCTACACATGTCTCACATTTGTCTACAATGAATTTCGTAAGACTGATATTCTGCGTCTTATACTTCGTGGTAAGTGCATTCCAGAGTGCTTTTGATGTCTTTAAAGGCTAATATACTTTGTATAGTACCTTATCGAGACAATTCATAATATAGTTTCTGCATAAAAAATGGAATGCTTCCACGTATTCACCTCTGCTTCCTTGCCTGATGCAGGAATCAGTTCCTCCTCCTCGAGGTACTTTTGCAGACCGAGTGTGGTGAGATAAAACAACATCTGATTCTGCCATGTCAAGAAATCATCACCTTCTCCTTTGAAAGGTTCAGGTCTGTTGTGAGTAATATTCTTTGAAAATTCTACTGTTGCCATCTCTGTTTTAGTAAGAAAACGGTAAAATTCTTAAGATGTTATATGGCTAGTATACCAAAACAGATAGCAAGTAACTATAAACTCATCGCACAAATTTATCAATTAGAATTCCACTACACTGGAATTCTGTATTAATTATTAAAACAATATGAAAGTTGTAAATAAATTACAACAACAACGTTATACTATTTTGAATAAATAGTATAACCATAATAACGGATAGAATATAAAATAATGTATATAAATATACAAACAAACTAGAATTCTAACCGGATTATAAAGGAAATTCCGTCTGAGGCTTGTCGTAACAATTTCCTTAAGAATTTTATTTCAAAATTCTCTTAGGATACAACAGACGTATTCTGCTCGAGATTGTAATGAGTATATCACTCTGTGATTTAGAGTATAGCAGCAGAAGAGAAGAAGAAGATTCGGATTCTAAAAAAATGAGTGAGTAAAGTGATCAGTTTTCCTTCTTATTTATAGTTGGTATGTATCTCTTCTGAACGGTCGTGTCTGCACCCGTTCGCTCAAACAGTCGCGTCTGTACCTCTTTGTACAGTCACATCTATTCACCCGCTCGTACCACTTGGTACTGTTTCGCCCGCGCCTCTTCAGTCGTGTCGTACCCGCTCGCGCCGCATCTGTTCGCCCGCGTCCGCTTCAATCGGCTCGCACCTGTTTGCTTCAAACGGGTTGCACCCGCTACTGTTCGCGCCTATTCAACCCGCGTCTGCTTCTGAACAGATCCGCATCTGTTCGTATGACCTGCAACTGTCAGAAAGCCCGGTCCAGTTTGTAGTAAAAGTACGAGTATCATATTAGACCCAAACCCAAACCCAAACCCGGGCCCCGGCCCGGTCGGACAGACGAACGGCGGCGGCGGCGCGCGCATGTGTGGTGGTAATGCAAGATCTCCCTCCTCTCAACGAAGCATACATTTGGGAGCCCCAGGCCCCCAACTTCCATTTGAGAAAGCTATTAATATACTTGGCTTTCTTAGTATATTATGCGATGTGGGACTTTATGTATTTTTCATTCATTTTGTTCTATAGGAATTCCAACAATCCCCTACATGAATGATAATATACATATCCCCCACACAAAGCAAAATATCACAGAGTACATATGGAATAATGCTTTATCGTGGATAAGTAGATATTTCACTTTGAACTTTCCTAGTTAAAACTTATCAGATCTACTTGGCTAATCGGTGAATTATTTCATCTTGAACTGTCGGCCTTTATTGTATATCCAAACAATAAGCTTTACGAAGCATCGATTCCCTTCTCATCCAATCTCTTAGTTGTGTTTATTTTGGTCCTGAACGATTTTTGGTTCTGCGAGTATTTTAGAGAATAAAAGCCTTTTAATATTCTCATAGAGCCGACCCAGCTCACACTAACATAGGTGATCGCAACCATTAAGAGTATCCTACATATACCTCACTTGTTATTTCCAAGATATGGTCATCATTAAAAAACATAGTTTTAACCGTTAAAACTTCTGTAGAAATGCATTATATTTTGCACCATAGGAATGGAGTAGGATCAAGTCCAGACAAATGCATTACTTCTTGAGTTACTCATAACTGGTTTGCCTATTGATCCTAGTCCGTGGGATCTCCAGTCGCTAGGATATGTTTCCGTATAAGGTAACTCTTGTTGGTTTAGGCTTTTAAACCCATTCCCCTCGATGCGCAGTCAATTTTCTCTCTTGATAAACCTTTAGTAAATGGATCCGCTAGGTTATCATTTGTTCTCACATAATCAATGGAAATAGTTCCATTAGAGAGTAACTGCCTAACTGTGTTATGGCGACGACGTATGTATCGTGATTTGCCATTATACACAAAGTTTTTTTTCCGCTCTACTCAACGCTGCTTGATTATCGCAGTGAGTACATATGGCCGTCACAGGTTTGGGGCAAAATGGAAAACTCAGATTCCATGACACTGCAGCTGCTGCAAGGGTAAAGACATAACCAATTGTGGATTTTGATTCCTCTGAATCCGCAATCCAGTTTGCATCACTATATCCTTCTAATACTGCAGGATATTTTCCATAGTGTAAGGAAAAGTTAGTGGTATTCTTTAAATATCCCAACAATCTCATTAGTGCTTTCTTAGGAGAAGGAACTGGAACTTTTTGCCAAGCACCCCCACACTTTGAGTTATTTAAACTTGGTTAGTGTCCTTTCAATAACTCATATGGAATTGTAACCATTTTAATTGTGGCGAATATGGTGATGTTGTTTGATGAATTATTCTACTTTCTGCACAGAACTGTTCAAACGGTGATTCATATTCTCCACCTCGATCAAATCTTAGTATCTTGATCTTTTTATTTAACTGATTTTATACCTCAGCCTTGTATTTTATAAACGCTGTTATTGCTTCATCTTTACTATTTAAAAGATATACATAACAATATCGCGTATAATCGTCAATAAAAGTAATGAAATACTTTTTTCCACCTCTTGTAGGTAGTGATTTAAAATCACATAAATCTGTATGTACCAAACCTAATGGTTCGTCGCTTCTGTCAACAGATTTAAATGGTTGTTTGACCATTTTTGCTTCTACACATGTCTCACATTTGTCTACAATGAATCTCTTAAGACTGATATTCTGCGTCTTATACTTCGTGGTAAGTGCATTCCAGAGTGCTTTTGATGTCTTTAAAGGCTGATATACTTGTATAGTACCTTGTCGAGACAATTCAGAATATAGTTTCTGCATAAAAAATGGAATGCTTCCACGTATTCACCTCTGCTTCCTTACTTGATGCAGGAATCGGTTCCTCCTTCTCGAGGTACTTTTGAAGACCGAGTGTGGTGAGATAAAACAACATCCGATTCTGCCATATCAAGAAATCATCACCATCTCTTTTGAACGGTTCAGGTCTGTTGTGAGTAGCATTCTTTCAAAATTCTACTGTTGTCATCACTGTTTTAGTAAGAAAACGGTAAAATTCTTAAGATGTTATATGGCTAGTATACCAAAACAGATAGCAAGTAACTATAAACTCGTCGCAAAAGTTTATCAATTAGAATTCCACTACACTGGAATTCTGTATTAATTATTAAAACAATATGAAAGTTGTAAATAAGTTACAAAAACAGCGTTATACTATTTTGAATAAATGGTATAACCAGTATAACGGATAGAATATAGAATAATGTATATAAATATACAAACAAACTAGAATTCTAACCGGATTATAAAGGAAATTCCGTCTGAGGCTTGTCGTAACAATTTCCTTAAGAATTTTATTTCAAAATTTCCTCAGGATACAACAGACGTATTCTGCTCGAGATTGTAATGAGTATATCACTCTGTGATTTAGAGTATAGCAGCAGAAGAGAAGAAGAAGATTCAGATTCTAAAAAAATGAGTGAGTAAAGTGATCAGTTTTCCTTCTTATTTATAGTTGGTCCGTATCTCTTCCGAACGGTCGTGTCTGCACCCGTTCGCTCAAACAGTCGCGTCTGTACCTCTTCGTACAGTCACATCTGTTCACCCGCTCGTACCACCTGATACTGTTTCTCCCGCGCCTCTTCAGTCGGGTTGTACCCGCTCGCGCCGCATCTAGTTCGCCCACGTCCTCTTCAATCGACTCACACCTGTTTGCTTCGAATGGGTCGCACCCGCTAGGCCTGCAACTGTCAGAAAGCCTGGTCCAGTTTGTAGTAAAAATACGAGTATCATATTAGACCCAAAGCCAAACCCGAGCCCAATTCGGTCGGACGGACGGACGGCGGCGGCACGCGTGTGTGTGGTGGCGATGCAAGATCTCCCTCCTCACAACGAAGCATACATTTGGAAGCCCGGCCCCTAACTTCCACTTGAGAAAGCTATTAATATACTTGGCTTTCTTAGTATATTAGGTGATGTAGGACTTTATGTATTTTTCATTCATTTTGTTCTATAGGAATTCCAACAGTTTACACTGAAAATTTACAGCCTTCTTTATTTGTCTCTTTAACCAAATCCAGCTACGCCCAAAATAGCATATGATGATATCAGCAAACATTGTACAGAAGTAAATTTGAGATATGAAGTGCTTGCAAAAAAAGATTTTGAAGTGCACCCAAACCATTGCACATCAACGTAATGATCAATTTATACATGTTGAAATATGCTGTTAGTATTCATGCTAATTTGTATTTGTTTGTTTGACGGGGAACTGATACAGTCCCAAGCAATGCAAGATCTCATACTTTCCTACTATTTGGAGTTTTCATTGGCAATGTGAAAGTTCTCGTGAGATCGTCGTTTGGACTTGATGCATCAAAGCAGGTTTCTGTGAAACTTTCAGTTAGATCGGATGATCCGGAGATCAAAGTTTCTGAGAGGATATTTAAGAAAGGCCTCGATCTTTGGTCCCTCTTGGTCTACAATAGGTTTTTTCCTTTTCCTTAACGTTATGGTTTTTTCCTCTCTGATGTGAAGGAGACAAAGTATGTTAAGGGATAGGTACTTCATGGATTTTGGTGTCAAAAATATTATCCTCGCATATATGTTAATACTTTTTTCATCCTTTTAAATTCTCTTATAATACTATAGTTGTCCCCTTAGAAAATTGTTTCTCATATCTGTTTTATTTCTTCCTTCGATATTCACCGTTTTGTTCTACCTGACTAGACATGTGTAGCAGTTATGTTATCAAATTGATTTTATTACCGGGTTTAGTAGAATTAGCAGGTGAGATCATTTTTTTTCTAATGTACTAATCAATTAATGTGTGTTTGCTATGTGAATCTGACTACTGTAAGTGTTTTTCTATTCATATTTCCTCTTCCAAGATATGAATTGGTTCGAGTACAGATAGTCCACATTTATTTGCAATTTTAAACAATTGCAGCCTTACGCTTTGATGTAAAACATTATTCACGAACCCTATTGTCAATAGACAGAAGTGGTAAAATTAGAACCTAAAAGTATTCGATGCATGCTTAATAGCCTTAGACAAACAATGGTAAGCACTAGGAAAAACAATTTAGGACCAGGTACAATTGTAGCGAAAACACCGCAGTCTGCATGATTTGATCAAGAAAAATGAATTCTTAGGATGTCGATTAATTAACCTTTAGGTTACGTGGTGCTTTAATTTATATTATGAAATCTACTAGCCCAAGTTAGATTTTCTTTTTCATAATTGAATCTGTCTTTTTGGTGTACTGCTTATCGTGACAAAGAAAATCAGGTCGTTGAGACATGGGGAAAAAGTATTCAACAGTCCTTCATAGGATTGAAAAGAAATAAAAGTGTCTATGCTTTATCCGGCAAATGATATATTGCAAAATAGCAGGCGTCATGGATGTGAATTTGTCAATGAGTTTTGGAAAGTTTTACCTGAAGTCTTGAAAAATCTGTGTATGAACAGCAAGGATAAAGAGAAGAGTGTTAGACAACAGAAGAAATTCATACAGTAATTTTTTGTCTGAGTTTTCTTCGCAACCGACCAATTTTACACAAGTTTTTCTTGTGCACGTCCGACGTGCCTTCATACTTGTATAAATCATATGTTTAGTTGGAAAGTTATTCCATAAAATCTTCTGACACTTATTTTCTCTATGATTGAAAAACAAAACACAGGGCGATCTTTAGAAAGACAACCATTTTAGATGCCCCTTAACTTGTCTTGTTTACATAAACATGGCCCAACCGTAAGTCCAGTTTACGACAAACGGAATGGCAAGATCTCAGTTGATTACTGTGCAATTGTTGTATGTGTAGCACAAAAAGCTCTTTACGAATCTGTTCAAGAATTGAGAGCTGTGAGTAATCATCCCCTCGAATCGCTTGAACTGGTATTGTAACTTGTACATTACCATCAAAAATATAACTGGTATACAATCATTATTTAGCATTTCCAAAGAAATTGACTATAAGTCGAAACAAAACTTCAACTTGTAAGAGAGTAAGCATTTAAAGATTTGTGTTTGTATCTGACAACAACTTAAACAAATAAAAACGCCTTATATACGTAGTTACAAATGTTTCTGTTATTTGAAAATAAATAAATTATTTACACCTTAAAGCCACAGATTAGAACCGTAAGTATCAAAATTTAATGGTACAGTTGAACATTGTTTAAAATTGATGTGTGCTAAGCATATATTCCTTTTGTTTCCCCTTTAACAGATTGGTGGAAGTTGAGTGTTGATTTCACCATTAACCTACATATTTGAGGAAGAGACTCCAAGATGGAAAAGTCTGCTTGCAAAGCTTGGATTGTGACTTAAGAAGCACAATGTACTACTTCATGTTCATCATATAGTTTACCTGTACTTATTCGCAATTTTGATGCTACAAGCACAGAATTAGAGTGGTGAGTGTATTTACTTCATTTTCCAGTTTTACATGATTTTCTTATTTCACTACAATATCAGATATTGTTGTCTGTTTATATTTTATATGTTATTGTTTTGGAAAATCAGTCTGAAACGCCATCAATATATTCTTAATCTTATACAATGGGAAGAGTTGTTTTGGTAAGATAAGCCAAATTCGAGCTAAATATAAAGTTTCTTGAAGTGGTTATTTGAAGGGTTAGCTAGGTTATAACATGTATCATCGCGCATGAAGGAACATTCTGTACTGGTATTTTGATAAAAGGAAGAAGAAAAAAAAGTTCGTAAGGATTGAGTTTATGTATCTTAGTGTAGATTAAAAAAGCACAACGTAACGTTGAAAATTGTTCTTTTTGAGCTACAAACCTATATGTATTCTTATAAACATGGATTGTTTGCTGAGGCAAGTAATTTTGGGTGCAATTTAATTGATTTTATCGTATGTTTATAAATATTAACCAGGATTCATAACAATTAAGTTTAGAATAATACTAATACTAATAATAATAAAAAATTATAAAGTGTTAATCAAGTTAACTAAGTTTTATACAAAATTTACTAAGTTTATAACGATAATAATAATAATAATAAATTAACTATAAGTTTTACAAAAACTACCTAAGTTTAATACTAATAATAGTAATAATAGTGATGATGATAATAATAATAGCAAAGTATAAAATATTAACCAAACTAAGTTTTATAAAAAATAAATAAATCTATATATATATTAATAATAATAAATTAAACAGGCTGGGTGTTCATTAGGTATCAAATTTTATTACTAGTATTTGTTCGGGTCAAATGATAAACAATGAACAAGATTTATGTAGTTCATATAATGATAATAATAATAATCAAAATTAACTATGTTTATAACAATAACAATAATAAATTAACTATAAATTTTACAAAAATCAACTAAGTTTATAATATTAAATTATAAAACATTAACCAAGTTAACTAGGTTTCATGAAAATTAGCTAAACTTATATAATAATAATAATCAAAATAAATTGACTAAAATTATAATAATTAACTTTGTCAATTATGTTTTGTAAAAATTGAATAACAACAACAATTAGGCCATTTTTTCCAAACAAGTTGGGTTCAGCTAGAGGTGGAATCCAAAATTAAATGAGAAAGTCAATTCAAAAGTCATAATAATAATAAGAATAACAACAACAATAATAAAAAGTATGATAATAATAATAAAATAAAGTCAAATAAGTAAAGCTAATAATAATAATAAGAATAATAATAATAAGTAAGTAAATAAAAATAAAGATAAGAAATAACAATATATAAAGAAATTAAAAAAAAAACAAAATTTAAAAATAAAAATATTATGATAATAATGATAATACTACTAATAGTAATAATGATACTAATAATAATATTGATCGAATACCAAACCCTACGTCTTAAGCTTCTGTTTCCTAGTTCTGTAATCTAAAACTTATAACACTACCCCTAAACTAAACCTAATGCAAAAAAAATCATAGCTCATGGTTCTGGTACGTGGATCACTAACTTACATGCGCTCCTGTCCGACACCAGCTCTTTGTATATATTTCAATCATTCAAGTCTCTTTTTTACTACTTCCTCCCATATTAACCTTGCTCGACCTCTATCTTTTTTGAGCATTCGACGTGACTTATAATTCCAATTCCCACAGGTGTCTTGGGAAGCCTTCGTTGGAGATGTCCAAACCATTTTAAGCGATGTTGGATTAGCTTCTCCTCAATTGATGATACTCCAAGTTTACCACATATATCATCATTTCTAATTCGGTCTCTTCTTGTATGACCGCAGCTTCATCGCTTCATACACATCTCTGTTACACTTATCTTCTGCACGTGTTGTTTTTAGTAGGCCAACTATTTTAAGCGATGTTGGATTAGCTTCTCCTCAATTGGTGCTACTCCAAGTTTATTACGTATATCATCATTTCTAATTGGGTCTCTTCTTGTATGATTGCAGTTCCATCGCAACATACACATCTTTGTTACACTTATCTTCTGCACGTGTTGATTTTAGTTGGCCAACATTCTGCACTATACAACATCACATACCTGATTGTCATGTTGTAGAATTTTCCTTTAAACATCCGTGGGACTTTCCTGTCACAGAGAATACCGGATGTTCGTCGCTATTTCATCCATCCCGCTCGAATTCTAAAACTAACATCTTCATTAATCTCACTATCATACTGCAATATTGATCCTAAATATCGAAAGGATACCTTGTTGGGCACTACTTTCCGGCCAGAGTGACATCCCCATCCTCTGATCTGACACCGTTGAACTAATAATAATGATATAACTAATATTTATGAAAATTAACCAAACTTACACCAACAACACCAACAACAAAATAATAATAATAATCATAATGGCAATATTAACAGCTAACAAACTAAGTTTATAAAAATTAACTTTCTACCTTGATAAATTTGATAAATTTTCAACGTTTATTTTCCCTTTTTCTTTTGGTACATTCTATCTTGATTGTGCCCTTATTAAAAAGAAAGAAAAAAAAGAAAAAAAAAAAGAAGGGTTAGAACAAAAAAGAAACGAAAGAAAACAATATTTGAATTAGCCATATTAATGCTACCAGTAGTAACTCTTTAATATTTGTGCGATACCCACACATGTTTTAACTTTATTTAAGAATAGTTTTTCAACTTTATTTAAGAATATATTTACAAAATAGTAGATAGAAATGGCTAGTACATATGTGTATCATTTCACTTTGTACAGGATACACAATGTTTTATGCATAAAGTATATATAACTGATATTATGTTTTGTTATCAGTGGAGTCATTTGAGAATCCAGTGGATGCACTTTACATGAAGATTATGATTTAGTCATCATGGATGTTGATTGTATCAATATGCATGGCTTTGATCTACTTGATATTATAGCCAGGAAAATGAACATCCCTGTGACCAGCAAGTTATAATGGATTCTTCTTTCAATAGATTATCTATACTGTAAGTAAAATGACCATCATAATTTATTATCAAATGCCATAATTAAAAATAACTACATTTTTGGGTTTCTATTTCCGGGTTAACCTTCAAATGATTTCTTGCATTTTATCCTTTTATATCATGATATAATACATTTTCATAAGGTAACTGGATATAAATTCTGGTGGGATAACCAGTAAACAATTAGTTTGGAAATTTCTATTTGAAATATAAAGTTACACCAGTTTGTTTCACTTCTGAATTTTGCAATAATGTAGCAACAGGTTATGATGATAGCGAAAAATATTCGAAAGCCAGCACTGTTTTTTGGAGCATGTTGTCACATAGTAAAGCCGACCACAGTCAATAACTTGGAATTTATACGGATGAAAGAATAGAGATTCAGTATTAAAAGAAAAGAATCAAAAAAGTAATGAATTGGATGAGGTGGAGTAGATTTTTCAAGCAATGCCATGTCTAGGGATGATTTAGTTTAGATTCTAATAAGAATTCAAAGACCCGTCTGCATTGGGATGAAACGCTTCATGTAAGGTTTCTAGTTGCAGTTTCATTGCTTGGAGATGGTAAGAACATGCAGCTACTTAATCTATTGTACTACAAATTGATCGAGCTTTTATTTTATTTGTATTTTCTTGCTTCAATTGGAGTAGCGCCAATTGAGGAGAAACTAATTCAACATCGCTTAAGATGGTTTGAACATCTTCAACGAAGGCCGTCCGAGGCATCTGTGCGCGTTGGAATTATAGGCCGTGTCATTTGCTTAAAGAGAGGTAGATGTCGACCAAAGTTGACATGGGAGGAAGTAGTTAAAAGGGACTTGAAGGGTTGGAATATAGCTCAAGAGCTGATAACGGATAGGAGCGCGTGGAAATTAACGATACATGTATCAGAATCATGAGCTGAGTTTTATAAGTTTTAGATTATAGGATTAGGGAAAAAAAGCCTAAGACGTAGCATTTGGTCTTTGATCAATATTACTATCAACACCATTGTTACAGTTTGTACCATTATCATCATTTTTTATTTATTTTTTGTTATTATTTTAATTATTTAATTATTATTTTTATTTTTATTTTTTGTCTTACATACATTTGTATTTCTATCTTTATTTTACTTAGTTACTATTATTACTAATTTACCTATTTGAATTTATTTTATTATTGCTATTGCGATCGTTTTTTTTTTTTTTTTGAAACTGGATACTTATATTTACAAAGTAGGCAGCACACAAGTCTGCAAGAATCATCATGGCGCACAGTTTAATATGCCAGAGGCAGGGATCGAACTGCCGACCTTGTCGTCAACAGCCTGGCGTTTTACCACTGCACCAAGGCCTCGGACGCTATTGCGATCGTTATTATTATAACATTTAAATTATCTTTGTTATTTAGTTTCGGGTTTCATATTTAGCTGACCTCAACTTGTGTGCAAATAATGACTTTGTTGTTGTTGTAAATTATCTAAATACCTCTTTAGCATCAGAAAGCATCACTTAGAAACGTCTATTTAGCATCAAAAAGGATCACTTAGAAACGTCTATTTAGCATTAGAAAGCATCACTTAGAAACGTCTATATATGGTTCTTTCAATCTCACCTCACCAAAATTTTAATATAGGCTATATTGCTAAATATGTGTCTTAATTTTTAACTAATAGTAATTTAGACAGTTTAATACCCCACAAATGTCTATATGTGCAATGTTGAAAAATTTCAACATGTGAGTCATATATGTAAAATGAAAATGTGTTATGCTATAAAGCCTAATTGAGATGATTAAATTATGAACCAAAGTTAAAAATCTTAGAGATATAATGGTCATAATATTAATGTATAGTTACTGGAGCAACTCTAATTTTTTAAGGGCGAAAATAGTAAATAACATCATCAATAATAGGTTGCGATCCTCAAATTACACAAATTCTAGTTATTCTCATAATTTTTTCTATAGAAATAATTCAGATCTATGGTTTGTGTAAATTTGGAAGATCAAACCAATTCTTCTCCTTCAATTAGCAATTATGGATTCAGGTATGGCTTTTGCTAATTTATTTACATTTCTCTAAATTTTTTCTCAATCAAAATATGAGTCACCTATTCAGATTTTGGGCTTTCATGATTAATCAATCCTAAAGTACATTGAAATCCTAATTGTTATCTAACTTTTTGTCCCGTTTATGTTCGAACCGACAGACAAGTTAGACTCGACTGCCATCAAGGCTGGTAAGCCTAGAGTGATGATTTTGGGGTCTGAAGATCAAGTACAAATAATATTATGAAGTCATGATCGAACAGAATTGAGAGATATATTATATAGAGCGTTCTAAGTATGGATTATAGTATAATCTAGAAAAAGGATGGGGTATGACCCCTTTCAACCAAAAGAATCGGATTACTTCAGCTAAACAAATGCAACTCAATAGAAAACAATCAACATCTCAAAATCCAAAAGTACAGTACACATGTAACTTTGGGCGTAAGATGTGTGAACCATATGGAGTCCACCCTAGAGATCACACCCCAAAAGGAGCAAGCAAGAGGGATTGGCCCTTTTCCCTCCACAGGGATCAGGCTACATAACATGTTGCAACAAAGATTGATCAATAAATCAAGTTCTATGAATCCAATTGGCATGGAACTTGGATACTAAGCATAATACAACATGGAAAAGCTCTTATACGAATGACACCCAAAACTCCTCCAAAATAAGCATCGGTCTCGACCCCTATTTCTTGGGATTTGGGTCATGCAATCCCTTCTGCGGGCCCTTATAGTTTTGGAGATTCTTCTGCTGAATTTTCATAGAGATATTTTACCAATTTTCTCTATAAATACGGACTTAATTGTTCATTTTGGTGACCTTTACGTCGGCTATTGCTTTGTACCCTTTTGTAACTAAGGGTTCTACTCTGATCTCTATTATAATCATTTTAATTAGTGATTAATAAAGTTATCTCTTCAAAGTGGACGTAGGCAAACAATGTCGAACCACTATAATTTGCTGCATCTTTGTTATTAGCTTGTTTTTGGTTACTTTACTGCTATATTCTCTCTGTTTGCATGTATAATTCTTCATTTATTCCCTTACAAAATTTCTATTGGGTGTTTGTGCCAATTTTCGGTATACAAACGTTTTGGTGCTTTCACTGAGAAACAAGCTTCTCATCTTCATTTGGATCCCTTTGTTGCTACTAGATTACACAAATTACGGGAAGAGATTCAAAATTACCTTCAAATGGTTTATCCGTTTTATTTAGAGTTGCAAAAGTACAAGGAAAACTATCAACAATGGTTAGGAAAGTCAGATCTACCTCTTAAAATGCAGTAAGAAAGGAGAATGCTAGCATCCAACAAGGAGGACGGAGCAATGTACCACTAGAAGTTAATGATATCAATCCAGATGATGTTCAGAATCCAGCTGATCCCATCTCAAAGGTTGATTTTCAAAATCTGATGAGAGAGCTCATGGATAACCATCGACAGTTGAACCTCCAGATTCAAGCAAATATCGATCTAATGAATTAACTCATGGAGCAATAATGTAGGAAAACTAAAAGGAAGCTAACCACTTATCCTGGATCAGAGAGTTGTGCTTCATCGAATGATTATCACAGATGCAGACATCACAGAATGTAGAAGCATCTGGATGTCAACAAACAAACCTACTTGGAGTGGTAGGGTCGGTCGGACCCGATCCCTCCTCCAGAGGAGGAAATTTGCCTCTTTCCGGTGAAGCACAAGTTGGAGCCAATGTGGATGATTTGATGTTGGAATTCAGGTGGATGCAGACCATTTACCTCCTTGAAACGATGACAAAGTGAACGCAAGCGATGTAGATTGAGTGGATGTTGAGCCAAGAAGGCGTGGAATGATCCGTAGACATCGACGGGACCGTTCATGTGAGGTGGAGCATGACTACCGCTTGGCGTCAACTATTCAAACGCCGAACTTGCCGGCTATGTTCAAAAAGTTAGTAAGAGAGAGAAAAGGGTTATTATTGGGGGATCTCGAGGAGCCATACCCCGTTCATTGACAATATCCTACACGTGGAGCATCCAAACAAACCCCGAGCAACACATCATGAGAGATGAATGGCTGACGGATTTCGCATGCGCTGCTAATGCCACAAAAAGCAGATTTTTTTCAATTACTCTCTCTAGCATAGCAACGGTGTGGTTCATGATATTTACCCCTATGGTTAATCTCTAGATTTAACGATTTGGTAACAAAATTTGTAGAGCAATTCTGTCTGCATGCAACTTGCGTCAAAGATGTAATGTCCTTATCAAACGTGATCCAGACTCTAGCAGAATCGCTGAAAGACTATTTGGAGAGATTTTATATAGCCGTTACAGAAGTCAGTAATCCGCATGACATTCAATATTGATGGCGGTAACAAGAGGGATTGACCCAGAATCTAACTTTGGCAATTGGTTAGTTTGCAAACCACCTGCAACGTTGGAACATTTCTATGCAAAATTAGCTCAGTATTTGAGGAAAGAGGAAGCTAGATGCTCTAAGAAGAAGAATGCTGTGGGACCAAGTGGAGTGGGAGTGCGGAGTAACATTGCGGTGAAACAATTCAGGTAGAGTTCCAAAAAAGGTCGAGTAAATGTCTAGAATAAACCGAATCGACAAAAGAAAGGTGGTGATAGGAACTGTGAAGGAAAGAAGGATTCTGGAATAGGAAAGCATGGAATTCCAATATATGATATCTACACACTGAATACATCTATAGAGAACATCTATTTGTCCACATTCAATACCATGTAGTATAAGAAGCTACCTCCGAAAGAATCGACGGAGAAACAAAAACAAACAGGAAAATTTTACCGGCTCCACGAATGCTATGGTCACAACACAAATGAATGTAGGCATCTCCACAATGTTTTTGAGAAACTGATTCAGAAACGAAAATTACAGCAGTTTATTAAAGCCCGGAGAGATAGAGGGTATGAAACATCTGACCCCAACCGAGGACAAGCGCCGTACAGTTCTGAGGAGCCTACGTGGACTGGTGGAAGATTAGTGGTCAATACATAGCTTGGAGGGCCACACCCAGCTGATAAGAGCTGGCAGGAGATGGAGCGCTATGCTAGCGCAATCAAGCATATGAATTTTGAGTTTTTTTCAAGTATAAAAGATAGGGCTTCAGTAAAATAGCATCATACAACGGCGAACGACATTGTATTTAGAAACAGAGATGAAGATAAGGTGGATGCACCAACGATTGACCCAATGCTATTTTAGCCGTGATCGACCTCGCCTTAGTGAGAAGGATCTTGGTTTACTATGGTAGTTCCATAAATATAATTTTAAAAAAGGCTTACGATCCGATGAGGATGAAAGCCAAGGACTTGGAACCATCTAACGCCCGCATTCATAGCTTTAATGGTGTTGTGACCGAAGCTATCAGTTATGCCTGTGGAGTTAGGAGAAGGTGACCGTAGGAGAGTGCAGATGTTGCTTTTGTTCTCTTGGATGTTGACACTCCATATAATGCCTTTCTGGGTCGACCGGCCTTAGCTGAATTTCGGGCAGCCCTTGCCCCATGGTGTTTGACTTTGAAGTTCCCAATTGATAATAGTGTCGGAGTTGTACATAGCGATTAGGCGAGCGAACGTGTCTGTTATGTGGCTGAGTTGAGAGACGCTTAATAAGAGGAGAAAGGTAAGGGTGTGACAAGTCTTTTCGCATCCAATCCTCCGAAGATTGACAACCATCGCCTAAGCCTTGACTTGGGTGTCACAGTCGGTTCTATAAAGACATAGATAGGAAGGACGACGATGACGAGCCCCATGAGACCAAGGCCGCATTGGTTGAGTTGATGATTGACATCATGGCCAACCACGGTGATTCGACACCGGTCTTAAAGATCGGATCATAGCTCAACCCTCCAACGATGAAAGAAATTACTTGTTTTCTCCGAGCGAATCTTAATGTGTTTGCTTGGACTCATTCTGCTATATGTGGGATCTTGCTTGCCATTATGAGCCATGCATTAAATACCGACCCAATGCATGTCCCAATGAAACAAAAAGCGTAGCATGGATCCGGATTGATCCGACGCCCTTAAAGAGGAGGTGGATAGAATCAAAAGCAACAGGTTTATTCGCGATGCCCTCTACCCTAAATGGGTATCCAATCCTGACTTGTAAAAAAGGCGAATGGAAAGTGACGAACATGCGTTGACTATTCGGACTTAAACAAGACGTGTCCGAAAGGCAGTTTTCCCCTTTCAAGGATCAACCAGTTGGTGGACTCAACTGCAGGACACGAGTTTTTATCTCTTATGGATGCACACTTCAGATATAATCAAATCCAGATGCACATCACCGACGAGGAGAATATCAACTTTATTACTGATGTGGGATTGTATTGCGTGTGTTAATGCCATTTGGATTAAAGAATTCTGGAGCAACTTATCAACGCCTGGTCAACCAAAATTTTTAAAGATCAGATTGGAAAGATGATTGATGTATATGTGGATGATATGCTCGTGAAGTCATGAAAATCAAGCGACCACATTAGAGATTTAGCAAAGATGTTCGTTATCCTCCGATATTACAAAATGAAGATCAATCCTCTAAAATGTTCCTTTGGCATCACATCATGAAAATTCTTGGGTTTCATTGTTAATGCTCGTGGAGTCGAAGCTAATCTTAAGAAGATTCTAAGAATTCATGAAATCTTTGTACCAAAGACTATTAAACAAGTACAACGCCTAAATGGGAAGATTGCCATCCTGAGCTGGTTTATTTTGAGAGCCACTAATAAATGTAATGCCTTTCATCGACCTGAGAAGAAGAGGGAAGAGAAATTTTGAATGGACACTGGAGTGTGAAATGCATTCCAAGATTTGGTGAACCAATTGAAGGGATCTCCCATCTTTGTCAAAGCCGGTGGATCATGGATATTTATATGTCTACTTGGCCGTGTCGGTACACTCTATAAACATCATGTTGCTCCGCGAGGGGAATCGAATCCAAAGACTGGTCTATTATGTTAGCAAGCGATTAATAGGAGCTGAAAGAAACTATCCGAAGATAGAGAAATTGACATACTGCTTATTGATTGCTTCACGAAAGCTCCGCCCCTATTTTTAGGCTCATCCCATCAACATTTACGCCAATCAATCGTTACGACGGGTTTTACATTGACCTGAGACGCCTGAAAGGTTATTGAAGTGGAACATCGAACCGGGCCAATCAGACGTCGCTTATCTCCCTTGAAGAATCGTCTAGGGACAGGCATTGGCGGACTTTATAGCAGAATTCATTGCATATGATGATCTCCCAAAGAGCGGTGGAGCCTCTACCATACGGTGGAGAATGTATATGGATGAAACATCCAATGATCGTTATTCTAGAGCCAGAGTCATGCTAGTAACTTTAGAAGATCGATCAATTTGTTACACATTTAAGCTCGACTTCCTTGCAATGAACAACGAAGCTGAGTACGAAACTCTTATTTCCGGACTCGAGCTTGCCAGAGAATTAAGAATAAAATCTCTTGAAATCTTTTACGACTGCCATTTGATTGTACACCAAGTCAGGGGAGATTATAAGGCTAAAGGATAATGACTCGCTCCGTACCTTATTCGAGTTCAAGAGCCATTGACTGACTTTGAGTATGATGACATCATGCACATTCCTCAGTATCAAAACAAAGAGGCTGACTTATTGGCAAAGTTTTCTAGCAACTGGGATGTACAAAAAAAGAGCTTGGTTCCAGTCAAAGTACTAGAGGCTTTGAGCATAAACTAGATGGAAATTGATCAGGTATTAGAGACGAAACTTGAGAAGGAGTCGAGGATGACTCCGATTAGAGATTATTTACTATAATGAGTCTTTTCCGAATGGAGGAATGAAAGAAGACAAATCCTCCGCAAAGCTTCTCGATATATCATTTATGAAGGAGTCATATATAGAAATGGTTTTTCCATTCCACTGTTTCGGTGTATCGCTCATGATGAAATAAAATGAGTCCTAAGGGAAATTCATGAAGGGGAATGTGGCGATCACACTAGGAGGCAAACCCTACCAAAGAAAATACTTCGTTATGGTTGTTACTGGCCAAATGTCAACCGAGATGCTACTGATTAAGCTAAGTGATGCGACAAATGCCAGATGTATGCAAAAGTTCCAAGAGCTTCGCTAATGAAAATTGCACAAATGGCCAGTCCAAGGTCGTTTTCCACATGGGGAAGACTTTATCGGTTCCTTACCAATCTCTACAGGAGGTGCAAAATACGCTATCATAGCAGTTGATTACTTCACCAAATGAGCCGAAGCAGAACCTTTAACCATGATCACAATGAAGAAAGTAATCAACTTCATTGTCCGGGATATCATCTGTCGTTTTGGACTTCCATGAGCCATTGTAACTGATAAGGGAATCCGATTAGACAACGTTGAATTCAAGAACTTCTGCCGTCGGCATCATATTGAAAGGAGATTTATGAAAGTTTCTCCTCCTCAAGGAAATGGACAAGTTGAAGCTGTGAACAATGCCATAAAGACCATTCTAAAGAAACATTTGATAAAGGCTGGAGGCAAGTAGGTAGATGAACTTCCAACAACATTATGGGCTTATAGAACTACCCATAAGTTCGCGACTGGCTATATCCATTCACCGTTGCTTATGGCTCCGAAGCCATCATTCCTATTGAACTCGAAGTACCTTCTCATCGAGTGACCTACTATGACCCCAGAATGAATAGAGATCTCCTTTTAGAATCTCTAGGCTTTGTAAGCGCGAATACTCTTTGAGGGAAGCTGCACATCGACACCGAGTCGTCTGATACTATAATACTAAATTTCGACCTAGAACCTTTGAAATCGTCGATCTTGTATTGAAACGGGTTTTTTCTGTCCCTTAACACATGAATCCTACTTGGGAAAGCTGTATGACATTGAACAGAGGCTTGGAGAAGGAACTTTCAAGTTAGCGACTGTTGATGGCTGTCACACTCCCAAGGGCGTGGAATAGCGAGCATTTACAATACTATTTCACTTAATTTATTATTTTTCATTTAATTGTATTCAATTTTAGAATTTGCTTTAGCATTTGATTTTTGAGATTTGTAGCAAGACAAATAATGTCATTTCTTCGTATTTGAAAAATAAAGTTTGGAACTTCCTTCATATATGTGATGGTTGTAGCATTATATATTAGTTATGATACCAGAATAACTCAAAAATATTGACATGTCCAAGCAGGTTTCCAGAGTTTGGAGCCAGCCGATTGCCCACGTTCACGATTGGACTAAACAAAATGAGTGTAGTCTGATTCTTCATTCGATGATTCTCACTTAAAGTAGGGTGGGCGGAGTACCTAACAAGAATTGGATGTGACTTGACCATCCAATAATCAAATTAATCCCACCAAGCGATAGGACAGACGTGGATCAAAAGCGATCGTGACACTACCAATCGTTCGCTAAGTCAAACCCTCGACTTGAGGGGCAAATATCAATTAAAGAAAGTACAATCGAACTATTTTCCGAAATAACTATAAGTCCTTAGAGTATGGACGTGAGTATGCACATAAATTCGGTTCGATTTGACCACCTGCCAACTAACTCTTACCCCCAGATATGAGTATAAACAAATAAATTAGTGTGGTTTGGCCACACACTATTCCATAAACTTTGATCTAAAACCGACAGAAGGAGTATAAATTCGCTAAGGATGGAGTTTGACAATCCATTATCTAACTTCGCTAACCCGAGATCGGGGACAGGAGTATAATAACGTAAACCATTAAATCTGACAGTGTAACACTAGAGCTCGAGCCTAGTGTTTGGTGCAACTTGAAGCCATGACTACATGGAGGCCTTAAGTAAAAATTAACGAATGATTATCTGAATTAACGAGCAACGAATTACATGTACATTGAAAGAAAAAGTAATAGCTCGACTACTTAAATAAGTTGACGTAAGAGTTCAACAAAAATAAAGAACTTTTATTGACATATTAAACTTGAAAATCATATTACAAGTTTATCCAAATGCAAGAGTCATACGCACACATACATGGCCAACAAAAAGAATGACAATTTCATAACCTATGTACAAAGTAAGCCGACGTGAGGGCTATTTCGTTTGCTTCTTCTGCCTTTTTTGTTTCTTAGAAGGACCCACCCAAGCCTCTGCTTGTTCCTTTCTTTGACTCCTTAACACTGCCTTTACCATCTTTGGTAGGAGAGCTTTCAGATGTTGAAGGGAGTCCTTCAAGAACCGATCCACCAGGTTGAAATACTTGAAGAGGGATAAGGTTTGGCTCATCGACGTCCGCATCAAAGGGTATAGTTTTAACTTTCTTCTTCAATACCTCCTCTCTCTCAATGCGCTCTTTCAAGCTGGGCTTATCAGTGTGTTCGGAGGCACCCGTGATCACAACATCTTCTGATTCATCTTGTAGTGGCTAATCATCGATCTTTTCGTCGGCAAGAGCTCCATTAACTTGAGCATAGGGCTCTGGAATGTCAATAGCCGCTGGAATATCAATGTGTCGGTTGTTGCTCCACAACGACACCATTTCCTAAAGTTTGATTGGAAGCAGAAGACTTGCAAATTCCCAAGAACAAGAAAATAAGCCCAGAACTATTGGGCATGAGGAATGAAATCTCTCGAGTAATGGATAGTAGAGGGTGATACATGCATCCTTATTGAATAGGAGTCAGCGTCTTTGGTTTATAACCAGGTCTATCCGGATCATAGCTCAGATCTTGTTCTGGGATAAGTGAAACTAATTCTCCAGCTGGTTGAAGTGAAGGGAAACTTTGGGATCAGACTCCAAAACATTAGCGATGTCTGTCCCTTTGCCAAAGGGTTCCAAAATATCAAAGTATCGGAGCCTTGCAGTGGCAATATCTAAAGGTTCATTAACCATGAAGGATCTCTCGTACCAATTTCTCCTTATCTAAATTAGCGTCGGCAAGGGCATTCTTCCTTATTTCAATAATATGTTTCCAAGCTTCGACAAGCGATTCGATGTAGCCCTTTCCAAGAAAACTCAAGTCGCGATGGATTAGGACCTTGGCGTCACATTCAACAATCAAAGGATCGAACATGTCTCATTCCGGCCAGCCTCTTTAGCATTCTCCAGCCGTGCCTCAATTTTCCTTCTAACTTCATTATAGTCAGTTTCCCTCGCCTCTCCCTTGAGGGCTTCGATTTGAGCGAGCTACTCGTTAAGTTTAATTTTCAACTTTTGAGCGTCGGCGGTTTCTTCACAATACCTTTAAGACTCCTCCCCAGCCTCAAGTTTTTCTTCCATATCTTTCCTAAGAATCTTTGAGTTCCTCAATGTGGTGGGCTACAGTGCCTTTCTATTTTTGCAGTGTATCCTTCTCCAAAGCAAGCACACCACTACGGCTAAGGGAAGCGTCGAGCTTCTTTTTGTGAGCTATTTTCAGATGATTAACCACTTCAATGTTTCTTTAGTACTATTCTCCGCCGTGGCTAGCCTCGTGTTCAACCCCGCGATCTCATCATCTTGGTGTTTGATTATGTCTTTATCATGGATCACCTACAGCTTAAGGCGATCGGTTTCATGTTTCCTTTCAGTAGATGCCTTGGAGATTTTCTCAATGAAGTGTCGAAATACTTCATGCTCCACAAAAACATCGTTGATGCATGCAAATGAACCCTCTTTAACACTTCTTTGAATTGTATGGCGATGAGGAAGAAACTTTATCCCATCAAAGTAGATTTTTGGAAATTCGACCTTAAGTTCGGTCAAAGTTTCTATTGTAGAAGCCTCGGGAGCTATAGTAGTCAAAACTGGATCAGAAGTAACAATTGGATACTTGCTCGACCAGCATTCGCGAGGCTATCGAGAACCAGATGAACTCAAATGATGCTCAGGTGGCATAGCAGTTTGAGGAACAGGAGAAAAGGTCTGATCGTCGCTATGTGCAGGAGGATTGGGATGAACTTCGTGATGAGATGATTTAGATTTGGACTTGTGCTTAGAGGATGAAGACTCCCTTGAATGATGACTTCTTTCCCAGTTGTCGCCTCTTTCTTGACGCCTACCCAAGTCTAGATCACGGCTGGATCCATACTATTTTATGGGACCCTTCAAGTGATCAAAGGCACGAGAATAAGACATCGCACCTGCAAACCAAACAACAACGTATAATCAATCATCAAATAAAAGATAGACAAAAATCATGCAGTGAAGTGTGCATGACTATGAGTGTCCTAGTGTCCCCTCGACTTACCAGTTATCGTGGCCTTGCTTATAGGAGTGATTTCCCCTTTTCTAGTAGGAGGAATGTCATCATCAATCCCGGTAGGAGAATTAAGCCCCCTGACACTAATGCTGGAAAAGTCAAACGTATCGATGTCATTCGGAATCGGTAAATTTGAGAATCCTTCCATCAATTTTTTTAAAGGTTGAGAGGAAGATTCTTCTTCAACTGACGCGACAGTAAACTTGGGCATTCTAGTAGTTTTTCTCCTACGGAGTTTGTACACTAGCTTTCTTCCTTTTCTCGTCGGTGATAAGATTGCATGCCTTATGAAGATTCGACCGCAGGCGCATTGCCTAGACATATATCACTTCAAGGCTTGTTGACATCATCACCTCTAATTTTACCTTCTTTGGCATCGTCCCGAGCCTCCTTGACTAGGGGCACAACATCGCCATCAGTGCCGCCTTCCTGTTCAACCATGTTTCTTCGTAATACAATGCTTGCTGGAGGCTAGATGCTGCAACTTTGTTCTAGCAACCCAAAAAGAGATAACCACTCATCAGTTACGAGGAATATGGTGTCCTTATCCTTAGTTGGGGTAGCGCAGATTGCATAAGCCACTCTTAAAAAACTATCATCTTCAGGTCATGGATGGGCACCTGTAAATTTTCAAGTATTTGCTAGTTCACGCGGGCTTAAGTATTTGAGAATAAAGTGAAGGAAACACTTACATCCTTCCAACTATCGCCTCGCGAAGCCAGACGGACAACAAACGTTGAACTAATCGTGTTTAAAGACACCGAGCTTGTTCCAAGCACCAGTAAGAAATTGACAGTTGGAAGCAGGCTCGAGGAAATTATAAGAAAGACTTCCCGTCCATTTCTTAAAATTATAGATGAACCTGATGTCTTCAGGATATGGCAGACGAAACAGAACATCCATAAATATCAAGAAAGTGCCGTGTAGAAAAGCATAGCTGTTTGGATGCAACTGAGCATGAGCCATTCCCGAATAATTTAGCATCTTTCAGATAAAAGAATTAAAAGGTGGAACACATCCAGCCTAGCACATAAATTTATTGCATGTTGTATACCCCTTTGGGGGCAAGTGGGCCCATTCTGTGAAGGGACAAGAACATCTCCAAATGGGATCCCATGTTTAGAGCACAACCTACAGAGGGCGGTCTCACCAATTGAGGCTTAGGAATCCACCAGGTTTCCTAGAAATATAACAACCTCTAAAGTATCAGGGGCATGATTTATCGCTTCCACTTGAAGGATGTAAACATCAGAGAAAAGGTCAACCAACAGATTGGAACTCTCTAGTTTCTCAGTTTGTTGTTCAGGAGAAAGTCTACCGGATATAGTTGTAGAAATCGACTTGGCACCTAGATTGCTATGCTGTGAAGGTTGTCCAGAAGACATTGCAGCCAAATGCCCTGAATGTCTGGAGCCCATATTAACTAAACTCAGTAGATAATCAAGATTAGAAAATTTTAACTTTCCCCCCGTGCTAAGTGTAAACTAGTGTGGTGCAGTGTGGGGCAGAGATATATAATTTAGAATTAAAAGCAAATATAGTGACGAGACTTTGAATTTCGAACAGTATGATCGTCATTGCTGACATCCCAACCGGTGTTCCCGTAGATTGATTGTAGTAGCTCCGAGATCGACCATCGGCATATCAAAGCATGGAGTTCATTATTCAGGTTTATATGTTGGATTTTAGTTCATATTCAAGTCCTAGAAGTTTAATCGTTCGATTTCTAATTTAAAGTTAGATATGCATGTCCTATTTTCCACTAAACTTCATACGTTCAAGTTCATTAAGATGAGATTGGTTCTAATTATTTGTACAAGATTATATGGATTGGTTTATTTAAATATTCAAGCTCGGTTCAAGGGCCTAAAATTGGCCAAGTCCCCATAGCCGATCCCTCTCATAAAACAAACAACCGATCCCTCTTAACCAATACGATTGATCCCTATTCCCATATCTCAACATAGCCGATCCCTATGGAAAATTCAACTCTACCGATCCCTTTATGCTACGACAACACCCATCCCTCCTCAAACCTCCATCCCATTTATGAAAATAATCGATCGCACTCCACATCAGTACATGACCAATCTCTTCCTACACCTAACGATGACTGGTCCCTCTCATAACTATTGCACTGATCCATATACTTAGCCTTTCTCGTCCACTTCAACCTTCTACATCGATCCCTCTAAATTTAAGTAATACCAATCCCTCCACTTAACAAATTTCCATGCATCATTTCCATGAATATCTTCATTCCTTACCTTCTCCTCTCCTGCCATCTCATCGAACCTAACTTCGCCACCGTTCTCCTCTTCTCCACCTAATTCAACCCCTGGCAAGACCGAATCCATCATCTCATCATGAATCAAAATCATATGCAAATCAAAATCTACCTATATGTATACGAGTATGCATTATCATGCGCGGGATGAGGTAAGATACAATTCAAGTTGAGGGCTTGTGAAGTTCTTGAATTCAAGGGGGTGGCGGATTGAGTGATGGGGATGATGACAGTTTCGAAGGGAGGAAGAAGGGATTCAACTCTAAGGTAAAGGAAAAAGGGTTTGGTATTGAAGGAAATAAAAGCAAATAGAACTAAAGTGAATAAGTGCAGGGATTGAGTATTGGCTTATATATGAGGGCTTGTAGGGATCATCCTACTTTTATTTCTTCGCGAAGCTGAAAACGTTAAGTGCGTAATGTTGAGAGGGATCGGGTACGATCCCTACCTTAAGAGGGATCCATCCGCCCTTATTAAAATAAAAAGAAGGAAAAAGAGTGAAGATGGGAGAGAAAGGGATTGGATAGAGGAATTCCAATTCCCATTAACATAAATAAAAGAAAGGTATCAAGTATGATCCCTAAATGAAAAGAGAATTCTGATCCCTATGTGCATACAAACATATATACATATATAAAGTAAATAAATATGTAAATGCAAGAAATTGCATCTAATCCAACAAAAATTAGCGACAACCCGTGAGCACGCAAACGCATACGGGAGCCAATGATAAGAACCCATGCCTGAACATGCATGTGAATATTCCCAAAAAAAAATCAAAATTTGAAATTGGCAGATTGAATTCTCACCCGGGGATTTAAAATACGAAACTAGATTAGATAATCAAAGCTTAGTAGTCTCGTAGAACCAAATACAAATAGCAACTGACAGAATATAATCCTAGATTTGAACTATTGGAAATAGACCAAACATCATGACGATGAGAGAAAGATATACACTCTAGAAACAACGATTCAACGCAAGGGTAACAAATATTCATGAAAACTAGATGGATTTCTTTTCAGCGACACTAACTTGCTTCGATTCAAAGCACGTCAAGTTTGACATAAGATATACTTTAGAGGGTCAAGTGTTATCCGGCATTTTATCCCGGCTTTGTCCGAACTGATTTGACAAGTTAGACTCGACTGTCATGAAGGCCAATAGGCCTAGAGCAATGATTGTGCGGTCTAGAGATCAAGTACAGATGATAATATAAAGTCGTGATTGAACAGAATTGAGAGATATGCTATACAAAATAGTCAAAGTTTAAAATATAGTCAAATTTAGAAAAGAGATTGGATATGATCCCTTTCAACCAAAGGGTAAGCAAGTGCAACTCAATGGAAAACGATTGATAACCAAAGGGATTGAATTACTACAGCTAAGCAAGTGCAACTCAATGGAAAATGATTGATATCTCAAAATCTAGAAGTCCAATATGCATTAAAATTTAGGAACAAGATGTGAGGACCCTTAGGAGTCCATCCTATGGATCCCACCCCAAAAGGAGCAAGTAAGAAGGATTGGCCCTCTTCCTGCATAGAGATCGGCCAGAATCAGGACACAACATGTTATAACAAAGATTGATTAATAAATCAAGTCATACTAATTTAATTGGCATGATCATGGAGGCTAAGCATAATACAATATGAAGAAGCTTCCATAGGCATTGCACCCCCAAACTCCTCCAAAATAGGGATCGGCGTCGATCCTTATTTCTTGGGATTTAAGCAATGCGATCCTTCTGTAGGCCCCAATGGTTTTGAGACCCTTCTGCTGAATTTTCAAGGAGATATTTCACCACCTTCCTTTATGAATATAGACTTAATGGTTCATTTTGCGAATCTTTACGCTTCTTGTTGCTTTATACTCTTTTATAACAAGGGATCTTTTTCGATTCCTATTATACTCAGTTTAAAAGGTGATTAATAAAATTATATCATTAAAGTGGATGTAGGAAAACAACGATGAACCACTATAAATTGCTATATCTCTTTTATTAGCTTGTTTCTGATTACTCTGCTGCTATATTCTCTCTGCTTACATTTATTATTCTTCATTTATTCCTTTACAAAATCTCTATTGGTTGTTTGTGTCAATTTTTAATGTAAACACTAACAAGTGGAATCAGAGCCACCCATAATTGGTTTCTTTGGGAACTTTTTATGTCTTATTTTATTATGAGCATTTATAAGTCATTAAGCTTCGCTTAAGTTTCAGATTTTCTTGATCTATGTATCAAGGATTATTTTTGGATTTGATATAGTGTCAATTTTTTTGATGTATTATAAATTGAAAGGCGGATTTGTGAAACTGTTTTGGTGTGGAAATATAAATCTAAATGATCTGTATTCTATTTATGAAATAAGATAGAATTTTGAAATCATTAAGTTTTTTGGAAAATATTCCAAATTCCTCTAAAATTTGAAAACAACTTCGGTTGGTTAAATAATTCACATGTTTATTGTTGTATATTTTGTAAATAAGTTGTGAATTTTAATGTGAGGAAACTTTGGATCTGATATGCATTGTCATTTCTTTTATGTTTATTAATGGTATGGATAGATATATATTTTTTAGAATCATTTAAGCCAAAAATATAAATCTGGTTCTATGATTATTTTACCTCAATTAGCTTTTGATTAGTGATTGAATATATACACACATACATACATATAAAAGGTATTTTGGTTATTTACAAATTTTGATTAATTAGAAATAAAGAGTGCTCCTTTAAGGTGTTTATGTTTATTTTATAATTGAAATAAATTTTAATATGACACTAATTTACATTTCGGACCAAATAACGGTCAATTGCATTTATTTTTATCATACATGCTCTAAATATGTCAATTGCAATAAACTTAATAATGTGACATGTTTTTATTTGTCATCAGAAGAGGCACATAGTTTATTATTTGATGCATTTATGCAACGACCTGAAATTTTGGATACTTCGTATTTAAATATCTGAAATATTTAATATTTGAATCTTGTATTAAATGTGATTAAAATGATTTAATAAGCTTCTGAAATCCCTTTAGATCATAAATAATGATGATAAACTTATTTTGGAAAAGCTTGTAAACACTTTGAAAAAAGATCGACAATATGACCGAGAATCGTTTTATCAATAAGCAGTTTTTTAACCATTAGAAGTCGTCCAAAATTTTTTACATGCAATTATTTGCTTTGGAAATCAATAAAATGAAATAATTTATTTTACCTTTTATGGAATAAACTTTTGAATGATGCCATAGGCGATGTCATCAAAGATATTGCGAAAATTAACTTAAATGGAAAGTCTTAACCCTTAAAAAGTGATAAAGGAGAAATGAAGGGGGGTAAGCCTTATATGACATGAAAGAGGGTGAGAACAAAGGTTATGCTACGCCATTTTGAAGCCAATATAAGGAGAGGCACACCTTCTTAATAAATCACAAATTCACAAAGCTTGGAATGAAGTATGAGAATAAAAAATGGTGGAAGGTGCTTAAGCGCTAATCCACTAATTCTTCTCTAACTTTTCTATGTGTTAGTAAATCATTTCCCATCTCTTATGAACTTTGATTATAGGCCTAAAACATTATGGAAAGCATGATTAGCAAGTAAAAACTGAGAGAAGGTGAGAGGAAGTGTGACGACCCGGAATTTTCGAGCATTAAAAATCGAAATATGTAATTGATTTTAAATATTTAAAGGTTAATTATTAACTTAAATTATGAATATCATAATTTATCTGGCAATTAAATTATTGAATTAAATAATTTGAAATTGAGTAAAAGATTGAATCTGGAGTTTTAAGCCTATTAAAAATAATTTGAAGGCTTGAAAAATTTATATTGATAATACTGAGAATAATAGAAGTTGTAAAATTGAATTTAACAGTGGTTGGTTCAGTTTTAAAATTTTATCGTTTAAATTGAATTTAAAAATAGCCTTCCGAGGCACAGTCTCGGAATTCGACGAAACTAGTTCCATTGGATCCGTGATATCGAATTATTATCGGATTACAAAATTTCGTATTGAACGGAGTTTGTGTGTGAGTGTACGGTATATAAACGCGCTGAAAATCTAATTGATATTAATCTAAAGAAATTTAATTTAATTAAAATAGAAGTCTTCTCTTATACGCCACTTTCCTCAATCTAAATTCGTTCCACCTTTATCTTCCTTTAGACGAGAAAATTAAAAAAAAAAATATATATATGTATGTAATAAAAATACAATATACATATAAAAGATAAATTACATACTTTATTAGTTTCAACTCTAGGCAGAGATTGGTACACGCGTGCTTCCTTCTTCTGGAAGCCAAGCCGAGACTTCTAATTAAAGTCTCGCACCCTTATTTCTTTTCTTCTCTTCAAATCGATCAAATATCAGAAGGAAAAAAAAGTTATTTCATTCAAAGTGAAGATTAAGGGCCGAAGCATTGATCTTCAATCATCAACCCTTCAGTAAATATATATAAAAAAAAAAGGAAATGGTAGCCGAGCAAATTTATGTATCGCGTCTCCCTCCTCCTATATTTCTTTTCCCCCAAATCATTCGATTTCAGAATAAAAAAAAAAAAGGAGGGGACTTGCGGGCTCGATCATGCGAAGGCATCGCGTCGTCATCATCGAATTAGGAGGGGAAAACTCGTCCTCGGCGGCAGGCCGATGGGGCTTCAGGCAAGCAACTCGCGGTTAGGGTTTCGCGAAGTACTTGGAGTTTGATTTGGGAACAATGGTACTCGAGAGCGAGCACAGGGGTGCGACTGGGAAGGTCGTGGAGAGGCAATGGTATGCGGTGACGAATTAGGGTACCTAAGTAGTTGATTGTAGGCGAGAGGAGGATGAAATGTCAGTAACGTGAGAGGCCGAAGCCTAGCTGCAGGTATAGATTTATGATTTTAGTTTATAGTTTTCAGAGAAAAAAAAAAAAGAAAAAAAGAAAAGAAAAGGAAATGTTTACAGCTACTGTTAGTTTTCCAATTTGCAAAATTTAAATTTGATATATAGGCATTTACAGACTATTATATATGTGAACAGAAATTTTATTATATATATGTATATAAAAAAAAAGAGATGTGTAAATTAGCTTATTAATTTTCTTAATGACTGAAAGAACTTTTTAGCAAAGAAAAATATTAATAAAGATAAATAATTTATTTAAAACCCAATTGTTAGTTTTAAATAAATTTAGTGGTTAATTTAAAATTTCAAAATGGATAATAAATAGTTTGATTAGTTCCAATATTAATAAACCACATAAATGTTTATGCAAGGTAAAAAGTCATGAAAACGGGTCGAGGTGGTATTGGACTGCAAATAAAACAAAGGTGAGTTAATCTCACTCAGTTTAAATTAAATTTAAATGATTAAATTTAAATAATGGTTTGAATGACTGCATTGATTGATGTGGTATAATATGGTATTTCGGAACTGGCATATTATATTGGCTAACATTTGTGGATGCAGGGAAAACAGGTTGGAGGGATCCAACTGGATCCCTCAACAGTTACTTAAATTATTTAAATTCCCCTGTTATGATGATTGGATATTTTATGATGGATTATGTTGAATATTGAATGCTATGTTTCGATTGGATAATTGGGTATAATGAATTTCCAGAAAATATATAACTTGGATGATGAAAAGAAAGAAAGTGAATTTATAAGTAAAATAATTAAGAACATTTGAATAAATTTAAGAATGAAATAAAAATAAATTAAAGTGATATAAGAATTCTAATTAATAAATCTTGAGTATAGAAAAGAGATTTTCGAATAAGTAGAAAGTTAATGAATTGGAAACTCCAATGCTAATACCTAAAAGAACAAAACATTTATTTTAAATTTAGGCTTCTAAATTTTGAAAGAGTCAAAGAAGAAAATGGGAAAAGCCTGAAATTTGTATATTTCAGTTAAAAAAAAAAAAAATTTAAAATCAAAAAGCAAATAATAATAATAAAATAAAGTCCATAAGTAATGAATTTTGAAATGAACCGAGCAAGTAAAGAAATTTATTTTAAATAGAATGAATTGGAAATCAATTCGGGAAATTGATTTAAGTGCATAAAGTTGGAATTCTCTCTGGATGGCCAAGTACACGTTTTTTAAAAGTAAATTTGTAAATATAAATTAAATGCTTTAAAGTTGTTTATTTTAGAAAGCAAGTTTTGTAAAATTTATTATTTAAATATTTAATTTCTATAGTAAGTATTTTCTCAAATCTATTATAGTAGTAATTATTTAAACCAGTGACTTAGTATTTTGTTTCAAAGGTGAAAATTTAGTTTATATTTTATTTAGTAACTTTGTTTTCAAAAATTTATATAAGAATGTATTTTAACAAATTATTAAAGTAGTTTTAATTTAAATGTTTTAAAAGTATATATATATATTTCAAAGTAAAGTGTTTAAAATTATTTTAAAAAAATCATTTTTGTGCTTGGTGATTTCAGAGATGGATAGAAAATATTTGGGAAAGTTGATTCTGAAAAGAAAGATGATTTTGAAACTGTGTTCAAAGGATTGAAAATAGAAATATATCTTGTGAAGATATTTTGAAGTTAATAAATAATTTGGGAAATTATTTATTGTGTGATGGATGTTGTGAATATTAATTGATAGTTAGATAACCGACTATCAACATTGGACAATGCGTTAATCGTTTCGAAGAGACCGGGATCGAGATTTATTTCTCGAAAACCACTTCGATTCGGTTTGTACGTTTCGTGCGAAAAACGTGTACGGAGTCGAAGATGGAGCAGTGAAGTGCAAGGGCTAGTCGCTACTAATCCTGAGGATATTTCCAAAATGGATGTAGTAGGAATAGTGCCTTCGGTTCCGTTCGAACCCGGGACGGACTTGTATGGACGAATGCTTGCGAAACATCGTCAGGTGGACGATGGGCATTCTAAGTGAAAACGTTCTAAAGGTAACGCTTAGCCTCAAGCCTCATCAAATGGGAATGACTGAAAATCAGGGGATATGCAGCAAGGTTAGGTGGGTCATGCCCAAGCAGGACAAGATATTTCCCCTGTCTAGATGTCCCTTATTTATTTCGGCTTAGTGGGTGGTTGGTCGCGCCAACCACGGGGTTTATCTTGTTCGGGACTGTTCAGTAAGGAATGGTTCCGGCCTTGTGTTGCAGGGGATGAAGGGAGTAGTCCTCGGTACGGTGATCTAGGCCCCGTACTGTGACAGGTGGTACCCCAGTGCCTAGTCATTGTTGGAAATTCATTCTCCCTACGAGCCTTGTACGAGTTTTGTTTGTATTACCCACTTCGGTGGCTAGTAGCTGGAATTTAATCATGTAACAATTTCGGCTATTTTATAAGTATTTGTATATAGACCCTATTATAATATCAGAGGATTTCTATAAAAATTGTTTTAGCTATCGTAAGGTAAAAACCCGACATGTTTATTTGTGGCGTGGTCTTACGAGATGCTTTTGTTTTCAAAGGATTTTGAAACTTTAATAATAAATTGGGTGTGATTTTCTCACTCTGGTATTCCAGACTGACTCGGGTATTATTTAACTGTAATGCTCGGGTCAGACCGAGTATTATAGGATACAGGGTATGATGCTGTGGAGCTCAGGAGACGAGCTGGATGACGATACGTATAGTCGTACTTGTTATATATATATATTCCGCTGTTTGAGTTGTTGTGTACCTTGAGTAGTTGTGTATCCATTGTATTGTTTTGATGTGAGTTGTGACTGATGTACTCTGGAGATGTAATGTATGTAAACTGATATATTTGATTTTGAGTAAAGATTATTTATTATCTATTATATTTTATTCCGTTGCGATGGTTAGATTCTGATATTGATTTTGTTTTCTCTTCTTCTACCTCTTCTTCTTTAACCCAAATGGTTCGTATTTCTGTACAACTTGAGTTGATTGTTGTAGAATAGTGTTGACTCAAGGGGTACGGATTTGCGGGTCGTTACATTTGGTATCAGAGCTTAGGTTGGTGATAACCTTGGCTCTGGTGGGAATTACTCATAAATTAGAGTCCGTAGTACTCTATAATGAGTTTGAGCGTATTAATAGATATGAGCGCGTATTTGTTAGTGAATATAAAATGGTTTTATATTGTGTTGATTGGTTTATGGAGTGGTATATGAACCTTCGTCGGCACAGCCTCGAAAACTGTATCGAAGGGGTTTCTAAACACTTAAATAGAACAATCGACACGGTATTGTTTTAAATATGGGTAAATGAAATAATTTTACCCAAAAATATATTTTTGGATATAAAGAAAGTTTTTGGTAAACAATATAGCTATTATATGGTTGCTTGGATGTTAGAAATGATAATATTAAAATATTATCATTGTTAAGTGAAAATTTAACTAGAAATTGTGAATATAATCAAAGATTGAGAAGATAAATCCAATTATGAAATGAAATTTATAAATATGAATTATAAATGTAATTTATGAATTGAAATACAATCAAATAGAAATTTGTATAAGCATAAATTATACAAATGAATCATAGTTAAAATGTATTTAAGCAGGATTTGGAAATTCAAAATTTCAGAGATTTTGGGAATGTTATCGAAGTGTTTTGAAGATAAATGATAACATTATTAGTTTGGAAGTATTTCTGGATGGAAATTTATTTTAAATAGGTTTTGAAAGTGATATAGCATTGAATTCACTTCAGTCACTGGAAAATAACTTCGATGATGACTGCAGCATCATCGATGTTCATTTTCGAGTTTCTAAGTGATGAATTGCTACCAAATTGATTTATTCAGAAAAGTTAGTTGGTTTTGGAATTTTCAAAAGAAATTTGTTGGGAATAAAACCAGGATTGGTTTAAATTTCTGAGAAGTGTGATTTTGAAATGTTGGAGATTTCAAAATAATTTGAAACCAAAATTTTGGAAATGATTCTGAAATCAGGAAGAAATTTAAGCGTTGGATAATAGAATATAAATCTAAAGTGAAGAGTTAAAATGAAATTAACTTGGATTGATGAAATAAAAAAATATAACTGGATTGAAATTAATTGGATGGGCTGAAACTAATATCCAGTTGTATTCGAAATCGAGTTGAAATTGAATTGAGCTAAGTAAATTTGAGTTAGCAAAATTGGATTGGAATGAGAATTCAATTGAATTAGTGAATGAAATTTAAATTCTCACCTGGTTAACTAGAAAATAAGTTGGATAAGAAATAAATTGGGTAAGAATTTGATTGAGTTAAATAAATCAGAATAGCATATAAAAGAAGTAAAAATGCGTGGAATAAAAATATGCTTGAGTTATAAATAGGTGTAAATAATAAGTTTACGATGAATGAGATTATATAAAATTATAAATTGTGGCTTATAAAATTTTGAAAATGGAATACAAAATCCAAAAGAAAAATTGTTTGATGAATGGAAAAATAAATTGAAGATCAAAACTTGAAAATTTTAAGGTAAGTTGAACTTAAGCAAATTTAAATGAAGAAATTTTGAGACTTAAAATCAAGTTCTGAATAATAAGTTGGGAAAAGACTAATTAGATAATAAATTAGTAAATAAAAATGTAAATGGATTAAAATAGTAATGGTTTGAATGTACAAATGAAATCCAATAAGTGGAAATAAATTGGATATGGTCTTGGAATTAATTGAGTTAAGTTGAGTATAAAAGAGAACTTTGTTTGCAAAATGAGAATGAGCTTAAGTATAAAATTTGAATAAATTGAAGGAAATTGACTTAAGCTAAATAAATGCAGGAGAGTTGAATTGAATTCAACTTAAACAAAGTTTAATAATATTGGATTGGTTTTAATCAAGTGAAAATAAATTTTTAACCGAAATAAAAATTCGGTGAGTTATAAATAATGTTAATGGAATGAAAATTCTTAAATAAATAATGGTAAACCATTTACATTATTAAGGAATTGAAATAATTTGAGACAATAAGGAAATAAAATGTTTCGAGTTTATTTGAAATGGTTCAAGTAAATGTGGATAAACAGATTATATTGAATGAATAAATGATGGAATAAATAAGTATCAAATGAAATATAGTTTAAATAAGTTGAGAAATGGTTATTGAATAAAATAGCCCGAATTGTTTTCGAGCTAAATAAAATAGATTGGAATAAACAAATATGGAATGAAATGTAAATAAATGCTTGTGAATGAATTAAAAATAAAAGAGTAATTAAATTGGTAATGAAGACGGACCTAAGATGTTAATAGTTTTGTATAAACTAGTTTGGTTAATAAATGAAATACAAGTGAATGTATTCAAATCCGAAATGGAAGCGAGGATAATTGGATTGTGAATAAATTTGGAAATAGAGTGAAATCAATTTGAATTGGTTATAAAACATAAATGCTTATTTATTCACCTAAATCTCGTCAAATTGCATGAAATAAATTGTTGTTTGTTGTAAATGGGGTAATTAAATATTCTATGAGTGAGAGTAGTAAAATAAATTGATTTTGAAAGCAATTGGATTAAATATGAGTTCAGTTGCTTAAAAATGAATTAATGTAAGTGATTGAATTTTAAACCATTCACATTGATGAAGTTGTATACGAATGGATTGAAAACCATTCGAATTAAATGAAAATGGTTATAAATTAATTGAAACAGTTAGATTAGCATGAAAATTGTATAAGTTGCTTTCAGAAAAATGTTTAGTGTGAATTTATTTTAGAATTCATATGTTTTAACTATTGCAAGTAAGTGAAATGTGTTAAACTCCTTTTATTTGGCACTTACAAGTTTAAACTGAGTAAGTACAGGTACCTGGAAGCCGTGAGGCTGGATTTGGTAGTGCTACTTGCTAAAAATAATAAGCTGCTTGCTTAAAATGCTAAATAAGGTACGCCTACGCAATACAAATAGGAAATATGAATTGTTTTTGGTTTTTCCGACCGTGTGGGTCGATGTATATATATTTATCTCTTTTGTCAAATTGCAAAAGCTCCTCCGTACAAAGGGGACACTGCCAAAAATTTTCGAAAATTTTGGGAGTTAGAAAATTTTTGAAAATTTTGGAAAATTTTGTTAACGACAAAACTATTTAGAATGGGAAACTAAAATAAGTTAGTAAATGAAACTAATTAAAGTAATGACTTAAATTAGTTATAAATGAAGGATAAAATTTAAAAATTCAAAGTCGAAAATAAATGGAATACATATGTAATGTGGAAATCGATTTGAATAGAAGTAAGTATAAACTAAAAGTGGTAAAGAGAAATAAAGATAAGAAACATATAAAATGTTTGTACTAACTTAAGAAAGGAATGGTAAATTCTAGATTGGAAATTGATATTACAAATATAATCTAAGATAATATTGAAAAGAATAGATATTGACATTTTGTAAGAAAATCGATAAATTGTTTTGGAATATTGTGATTGGATATTAGTACCAAGCAAGTTATGCAGGTATTGTAAAAGGGAAAAAGAGAATTGGTTTTTGATTCAAAAGATGAATTTGAATTGCCCGACAATAAGGTATGTATTTAAATTTGGTATGGAATTTGATTGGGATTTGGATTGAGCCACTTGGCTTTTTGTTTTCTTTTTGGATTTGGGAGACCGTAGAGCCATTTTGTAGTTGTACCGAGCTAGCCGCGCAAAGGAGACGCTGGCGGAATTTTTCGGAAATTTAGAGAGTTAGAAAAATTTTGAGAAAATTTTGAGAATTCGAAATTTGGTTTTAAATTGAAACCTGAATGATTGAGCAAATAGGATCGTTTGCGAACTAGGGAAAGGTTTGAAAGTTAATAAGAATAATAATGGGTCTTTTATAAAGATAGTTAGTAACATGTTGGATTGTTTGGTTTTAGGGAAAATAGTAAACGGGTTTTGGACCATTCTTCTTAGTTAGAAATTTCGGGGACGAAATTCTTTTAAGGGGGGAGGAATGTGACGACCCGGAATTTTCGAGCATTAAAAATCGAAATATGTAATTGATTTTAAATATTTAAAGGTTAATTATTAACTTAAATTATGAATATCATAATTTATCTGGCAATTAAATTATTGAATTAAATAATTTGAAATTGAGTAAAAGATTGAATCTGGAGTTTTAAGCCTATTAAAAATAATTTGAAGGCTTGAAAAATTTATATTGATAATACTGAGAATAATAGAAGTTGTAAAATTGAATTTAACAGTGGTTGGTTCAGTTTTAAAATTTTATCGTTTAAATTGAATTTAAAAATAGCCTTCCGAGGCACAGTCTCGGAATTCGACGAAACTAGTTCCATTGGATCCGTGATATCGAATAATTATCGGATTACAAAATTTCGTATTGAACGGAGTTTGTGTGTGAGTGTACGGTATATAAACGCGCTGAAAATCTAATTGATATTAATCTAAAGAAATTTAATTTAATTAAAATAGAAGTCTTCTCTTATACGCCACTTTCCTCAATCTAAATTCGTTCCACCTTTATCTTCCTTTAGACGAGAAAATTAAAAATATATATATATATATATGTATGTAATAAAAATACAATATACATATAAAAGATAAATTACATACTTTATTAGTTTCAACTCTAGGCAGAGATTGGTACACGCGTGCTTCCTTCTTCTGGAAGCCAAGCCGAGACTTCTAATTAAAGTCTCGCACCGTTATTTCTTTTCTTCTCTTCAAATCGATCAAATATCAGAAGGAAAAAAAAGTTATTTCATTCAAAGTGAAGATTAAGGGCCGAAGCATTGATCTTCAATCATCAACCCTTCAGTAAATATATATAAAAAAAAAGGAAATGGTAGCCGAGCAAATTTATGTATCGCGTCTCCCTCCTCCTATATTTCTTTTCCCCCAAATCATTCGATTTCAGAATAAAAAAAAAAAAGGAGGGGACTCACGGGCTCGATCACGCGAAGGCATCGCGTCGTCATCATCGAATTAGGAGGGGAAAACTCGTCCTCGGCGGCAGGCCGATGGGGCTTCAGGCAAGCAACTCGCGGTTAGGGTTTCGCGAAGTACTTGGAGTTTGATTTGGGAACAATGGTACTCGAGAGCGAGCACAGGGGTGCGACTGGGAAGGTCGTGGAGAGGCAATGGTATGCGGTGACGAATTAGGGTACCTAAGTAGTTGATTGTAGGCGAGAGGAGGATGAAATGTCAGTAACGTGAGAGGCCGAAGCCTAGCTGCAGGTATAGATTTATGATTTTAGTTTATAGTTTTCAGAGAAAAAAAAAAAGAAAAAAAAAAAAGAAAAGGAAATGTTTACAACTGCTGTTAGTTTTCCAATTTGCAAAATCGAAATTTGATATATAGGCATTTACAGACTATTATATATGTGAACAGAAATTTTATTATATATATGTATAAAAAAAAAAAAAGAGATGTGTAAATTAGCTTATTAATTTTCTTAATGACTGAAAGAACTTTTTAGCAAAGAAAAATATTAATAAAGATAAATAATTTATTTAAAACCCAATTGTTAGTTTTAAATAAATTTAGTGGTTGATTTAAAATTTCAAAATGGATAATAAATAGTTTGATTAGTTCCAATATTAATAAACCACATAAATGTTTATGCAAGGTAAAAAGTCATGAAAACGGGTCGAGGTGGTATTGGACTGCAAATAAAACAAAGGTGAGTTAATCTCACTCAGTTTAAATTAAATTTAAATGATTAAATTTAAATAATGGTTTGAATGACTGCATTGATTGATGTAGTATAATATGGTATTTTGGAACTGGCATATTATATTGGCTAACATTTGTGGATGCAGGGAAAACAGGTTGGAGGGATCCAACTGGATCCCTCAACAGTTACTTAAATTATTTAAATTCCCCTGTTATGATGATTGGATATTTTATGATGGATTATGTTGAATATTGAATGCTATGTTTCGATTGGATAATTGGGTATAATGAATTTCCAGAAAATATATAACTTGGATGATGAAAAGAAAGAAAGTGAATTTATAAGTAAAATAATTAAGAACATTTGAATAAATTTAAGAATGAAATAAAAATAAATTAAAGTGATATAAGAATTCTAATTAATAAATCTTGAGTATAGAAAAGAGATTTTCGAATAAGTAGAAAGTTAATGAATTGGAAACTCCAATGCTAATACCTAAAAGAACAAAACATTTATTTTAAATTTAGGCTTCTAAATTTTGAAAGAGTCAAAGAAGAAAATGGGAAAAGCCTGAAATTTGTATATTTCAGTTAAAAAAAAAAAAAATTAAAATCAAAAAGCAAATAATAATAATAAAATAAAGTCCATAAGTAATGAATTTTGAAATGAACCGAGCAAGTAAAGAAATTTATTTTAAATAGAATGAATTGGAAATCAATTCGGGAAATTGATTTAAGTGCATAAAGTTGGAATTCTCTCTGGATGGCCAAGTACACGTTTTTTAAAAGTAAATTTGTAAATATAAATTAAATGCTTTAAAGTTGTTTATTTTAGAAAGCAAGTTTTGTAAAATTTATTATTTAAATATTTAATTTCTATAGTAAGTATTTTCTCAAATCTATTATAGTAGTAATTATTTAAACCAGTGACTTAGTATTTTGTTTCAAAGGTGAAAATTTAGTTTATATTTTATTTAGTAACTTTGTTTTCAAAAATTTATATAAGAATGTATTTTAACAAATTATTAAAGTAGTTTTAATTTAAATGTTTTAAAAGTATATATATATATTTCAAAGTAAAGTGTTTAAAATTATTTTAAAAAAATCATTTTTGTGCTTGGTGATTTCAGAGATGGATAGAAAATATTTGGGAAAGTTGATTCTGAAAAGAAAGATGATTTTGAAACTGTGTTCAAAGGATTGAAAATAGAAATATATCTTGTGAAGATATTTTGAAGTTAATAAATAATTTGGGAAATTATTTATTGTGTGATGGATGTTGTGAATATTAATTGATAGTTAGATAACCGACTATCAACATTGGACAATGCGTTAATCGTTTCGAAGAGACCGGGATCGAGATTTATTTCTCGAAAACCACTTCGATTCGGTTTGTACGTTTCGTGCGAAAAACGTGTACGGAGTCGAAGATGGAGCAGTGAAGTGCAAGGGCTAGTCGCTACTAATCCTGAGGATATTTCCAAAATGGATGTAGTAGGAATAGTGCCTTCGGTTCCGTTCGAACCCGGGACGGACTTGTATGGACGAATGCTTGCGAAACATCGTCAGGTGGACGATGGGCATTCTAAGTGAAAACGTTCTAAAGGTAACGCTTAGCCTCAAGCCTCATCAAATGGGAATGACTGAAAATCAGGGGATATGCAGCAAGGTTAGGTGGGTCATGCCCAAGCAGGACAAGATATTTCCCCTGTCTAGATGTCCCTTATTTATTTCGGCTTAGTGGGTGGTTGGTCGCGCCAACCACGGGGTTTATCTTGTTCGGGACTGTTCAGTAAGGAATGGTTCCGGCCTTGTGTTGCAGGGGATGAAGGGAGTAGTCCTCGGTACGGTGATCTAGGCCCCGTACTGTGACAGGTGGTACCCCAGTGCCTAGTCATTGTTGGAAATTCATTCTCCCTACGAGCCTTGTACGAGTTTTGTTTGTATTACCCACTTCGGTGGCTAGTAGCTGGAATTTAATCATGTAACAATTTCGGCTATTTTATAAGTATTTGTATATAGACCCTATTATAATATCAGAGGATTTCTATAAAAATTGTTTTAGCTATCGTAAGGTAAAAACCCGACATGTTTATTTGTGGCGTGGTCTTACGAGATGCTTTTGTTTTCAAAGGATTTTGAAACTTTAATAATAAATTGGGTGTGATTTTCTCACTCTGGTATTCCAGACTGACTCGGGTATTATTTAACTGTAATGCTCGGGTCAGACCGAGTATTATAGGATACAGGGTATGATGCTGTGGAGCTCAGGAGACGAGCTGGATGACGATACGTATAGTCGTACTTGTTATATATATATATTCCGCTGTTTGAGTTGTTGTGTACCTTGAGTAGTTGTGTATCCATTGTATTGTTTTGATGTGAGTTGTGACTGATGTACTCTGGAGATGTAATGTATGTAAACTGATATATTTGATTTTGAGTAAAGATTATTTATTATCTATTATATTTTATTCCGCTGCGATGGTTAGATTCTGATATTGATTTTGTTTTCTCTTCTTCTACCTCTTCTTCTTTAACCCAAATGGTTCGTATTTATGTACAACTTGAGTTGATTGTTGTAGAATAGTGTTGACTCAAGGGGTACGGATTTGCGGGTCGTTACAGGAAGAGGGGGATCTTGGAGGGGGCCGTGTGCATAGGAGGAGGAGGGGTGTTGCTTTGGTTTTTAATATCTAAATGTTAGATCTTTAGGTCTTTTGGTGATGATGAGGGATGGTTCTTTGATCTCATGACTTTGTACTTGGATTTGGCATGGATATAAGTGTTTATCTCACTATCCTATATGCATATATTGTGTATATATATGTTATGTGCGAGGTATAATAGTTAAAGTGACATTAACTAAGTAAATCATAAACTTTAGACCTCTCTTTCTTTCGAAAGAAAATAATAACTTTATATTATATAACATCACTTCTATTATCCTCTTAAACATGTGGCATGATCTTGTCTTGATTTTTAAATGGTTGTTTAACTTGTGTGTTAAATTGAAACAAGTTTGAAAGTGTTTAAGCGAGAATGGTCGTCATAAGTGCACTTCGAATCCCTTGTTTTTGGGAATTTTTATAAATAAATGGAAAGATATTCTTAAGGGTTCATTTCTATGGTTTTTAAGTACCCTAAGGATAGCTCTTACCGTTAAAATTTCAAGTCTTAAATCATTTGTTTAGACGGTTCAATATAGTAACTAACATCGTGCTTTTCAGTATTGTTTTTGACAAGGACTTTTAGTGGCATTTATAAATGTTGTAGTAAGTCGCTTATGCTTTCAAATATTTCAAACGATGCATCTGGCATACATTCATGGTAAGGTTTGGAAACACACAAAACATCCCTTCATTTTCTCAATAAGTTTTCACTCACTGTTTTCAAATTCACATGCACATAAGACCCAAATAACCTTTATGTTTTTAACATTTCAATGCGTACGACTTTCTGTAGAAACATCAGATCAACATATCGTTTTCACCAAAAAATCAAAAAAATTATGATCTTTAAAATGAGATCCATTATTGATACCAAGAAAAATCATATTTGCAGTAAATGTGCAATTATTCCATATATTTGCAAACAATTCTGCAAAATTTTAACTTCTTCGATTTTTCTTCAAATATGCAACTAATGCATATAATTGCAGACATTTCTGCAATTATATGTAATAATTGCACATGTTTGCAATTATTGCATATAGTTACATCTACAACTATTGCATATCATTGCAGACGTTTCTGCAATTATATGGTATAATTGCAGATAAGTCTACAATTATTGCATACAGTTGCAAATATTACATATAATTGTAGACATGTCTGTAATTATTGCATATAGTTGCAGAATTGTATGCAACTATTGCATATAATTGTAGACATTTCTGTAATTATACAGTATAATTGCAGACATGTCTGTAATTATTGCATAAAGTTGTAGAAATGTTGGCAATGTTTGTATATAATTGCAGGCATTTATGCAATTATATGGTATAATTGTAGACATTTCTGCAATTATTGCATATAATTGCTGAATTATCTGCAAATAGCTTGTCTTGTCATTGGTTTTACATATGCACAATGCCGCTCGTTTGAAAGATAATAAAATTTATGATTTAATGGCGAAAACGGTTTGTTAATCCGTCGTTTCTACAAGAAGTTATTGTGTTTTAAAGATTAATAATTAATGAGGTGCAAATTTTAATTAAGGATGTGAGAATAACATGCATATATACGAAGATTCAACATTGCTGCAACGGAGAAGAGGGACATTATAAAAGAAAATTATAATATTTGAAAATAGGGATGAAATTTATACTTTTTTATGAGGAGGATGTTTTGTGTATTAAGTTTGATTTCAGGGATGTGTCCCTTATTTTCATTATTTCAAAATGATATTTAATTTGATATTTTCTCTAATATTTTTGGAGATGTTTCCAAACAAATTTTGAAGTATCTTAAAGTTGGTTTGAAGTTTAAATATATTTTTAATAATTATATATGTATTTTCAAAGCAAAGAGGTTCTATAATATAAAACATATTTTTGATCAAATTATATATTTGTCATTTTTAAGTAATATTTTGCATAAATATTTAAGGCCAATTTAAAATTATTTTTAAGTTATATATAAGTTTATATAAAGGTACTTGATTAGGCTTAATACTAAAGATCGACGATGTAAACTTCTCTATTTCTAAGAGTTATCATTGATGTCAAGTAGGACGGAGCAATAGAGCTCTAACATACTGGGATTCCCTCTTACGTAAGAAATAGTTAAGTTGGAATATCGAAAATGTGTTAATCTTCTTGTTTACTTGCTTAAAAGGTAATTAACTTTGTTTAACATTAAAAGTTGACAAAGTAGACTTCTTTATTTCTGAGAGTTAAGATTGATGTCGTGTAGGCATGGAGCAATAGAGCTCTATCCTATCAGGCTTCTTTCTTAATTGAGGAATAGTTAAGTCGAGAATGTCGAAAACATGTTAATCATATTGTTTTCTAACTTGTTTATGAAAATCATTAAACTACACTTAACACTAAAAGCCGACAAGTATGCTTGTCTAATTATGAGATTCAAGAATAAAGTATCTAGGCAAGGCTTTGATGCAATGCTCTGACTTGCTTAGCGTCACTGCTGGGTAAGGAATAATATAAGTGGAAACATCAAAAACCAGTTAAGTATATGAACATTGATTTGTATAAGAAATTATTTTAACTGGATAATCGATTAGTTTGGCTATCAAACTTAACCAAATATTATTACTTAGATCTTTAAAAGAATGTTTTAAAGATGATATAAGCAAGGAATGGATTTGGGTTTGTTATGACAGTGTGTTAGTAACATTCATCTTTAACCCTTTTTGATTAAACTTATGAATGTAAATTGAACTTTAAAAGAATGTTTTAAAGATAAACATAAGTGAAGTGGTTTTAGGTTTGTAGTAACAATGTTTAAGTACATTAATCTTAAACCTTTTGAATGGATATGTGAAAGCACTTAGATGTTTAAAATGGATATTTATTTATTCTTATAAAAATGGAATCTTTTGGAAAAAGATAGAAAAGCAAAATGTTTAAAGTAAGAAAACTTGTTAATGACTTGTGAATATACTTATACCATTTGAGAAAAGTATATGAATGCTTTTTGAAATATTGAAAGAGTTCAAATGAATAGTGGAAATAATAAACATTTTTTTCGATAAATGAATTTTTGTTAATAAAAGATTTTAATTAATAAAAGATTAATTAAACAAAAAGAGGATTAAATGTCGCTTGCGTGACTTAATCGTGTTTTGTATGAGTTGATTGTAACGACCCGAAAATCTGTACCCCTTGAGTCGACACTATTCTACATCAATCAACTCAAGATGTACAGAAATACGAACCATTTGGGTTAATGAAGGAGAGGTAGAAGAAGAAAATAGAAAACAACATCAGAATCTAACCATCGCAGCGGAATAAAATATAATAACTATTCAATGACCTTTACACAAAAACAAAACTATATCTATTTATACATTACACCATCAGAGTACCTCAATCACATAACACACAATTAGGCAGTAATCATAACCTGCCCTCATACAACTGAGTATACAGTTAATCAACACAATTGAATATGTAAAACAAGTACGGGGGTACGTATCGTCATTCAGCTCGTCTCCTGAGCTCCACAGCATCATATCCTGTATCCTATAATACTCGGTCTGACCCGAGCATTACAATTAAATAACACCCGAGTCAGTCTGGAATACCAGCGTGAGAAATCATACTCAAATTGAATATTAAAGTTTCAAAATTGTTTTGAAATAAAAGCATCTTGTAAGACCACGCCACAAATAAACATGTCGGATTTTTACCTTACGATAGCTAAAACAGTTTTATATTAAAATCCTCTGATATTATATTAGGGTCTATGTACAAATACTTATTAAAATAGCCGAAATTATTACATCTATTAAATTCCTGCTACTAGCCACAGAGTGGGTAATACAAACAAAACTCGTAAAAGGCGCGTAGGGAGAATGGATTTCCAACTAATGACTAGGCACTGGGGTACCACCTGCCATAGTACATGGTCTATATCACAGTACCGAGGATCACTCCCGACCCCCTGCAACACAAAACCCGGACTATCCCTTACTAGATAATCCCGAGTAAGACCACCCCACGGTTGAGATCAACAACCGCACCACTAAGCCCAAAAAAAGGACATCCAGACAGGGATGACCTTACCCGGAAATGGGTGTTGCCCACCAAGCCTTGCTGCATAACCCCTGATTTTTAGTCATTCCCGATTGATGAGGCTTGAGGCTAAACGTTATCTTTTTAGAACATATCCCTTAGAATGCCCATCGTCCACCTGACGATGTCCCGAAAGCATTCATCCATGCAAGTCTGTCCCGAGTTCGAACAGAACCGAAGGCACTACTCCTACTACGTCCATTTTGGAAATATCCTCAGGATTAGTAGCGACTAGCCCTTGCACTTCACCGCTCCAACTTCGAATCCAAACTCGTTTCCCATGAAACGTGCAAATCGGATCGAAGTGGTTTTCGAGAAATAAATCTCGATCCCGGTCTCTTCGAAATGATCAGCGCATTTGTCCAATATTGATAGTCTGTTATTTAACTATCAATTAATATTCACAAACATCCATCAAACAATAAATAATTTTCCAAATTGCTTATTAATCCCAAAAATATCTTTACAAGATATATTTCCACTTTTCAAACCCTTTTGAAAACATTTTCAAACTATCTTCCTTTACAGAATAAATTTCCCAAATATTTTCTATTTCCACTGAAATCACCAAGCACAAAACTTTAGATTTTTAAAATAATTTAAAACGCTTTACTTTGAAATATACTTAAAACATTTAAGTTAAAAACTACTTCAATAATTTGTTAAAAATACATACTATATGAATATTTTAAAATAAGGTTACTTTATAAAATATAAAACTAGGTTTTCACTTTTTAAACAGAATACTATGTCATCTTTTAAATAATTACTACGATAATAGATTTGAAAAATATTTACTTTAGAATTTAGATATTTAGAAATAATAAATTCCTAAAACATGCTTTTTAAACAACATTAAATCTTTTTATCTTATATTTAAAAAAATTCTTTGAACGTACTTGGCTATCTACAGAAATATACTTCTCTTCACATTCTCCTTTAAATTTCCAATTTCAAACACTTGAATCAATTTCCAAATTGATTTCCAATTTTCTCCTTTTATTCCAAAATGCATTAATTTCAGATTTTATTCCTTAATTATGATTTAAAATACTTTTAACTGAAAATACCATCTTTAGATTTCTCAAATTACTTCTTAATCCTTTGAAATAAATTTGAACTTTACATTTTAAAATAATTCTTTATTTTTTTAAAATAATATCACTTTATTTTACAATTCATTAATTTCTATTTATTCAAAATCTTTTTTTCTTTTCATACTCGAAGTTATTTATTAGTATTTTAATATCACTTCCATTTCTTTCAATTCATTCTTAATTTATTCAAATTTTCTATAATTATTTCGTTTACAAATTCACTTCTTTTATTTTCTTTCCAAAATCCAATACATATTTTTGGTAACTCATTATACCCAAATATATTCAATCAAACCATAGAATTCAATAATTCAATATAATTCATCATAGAATATCAAATAATCACAACAGAGAATATTAAATAATTTAAATAAATGTTGAGGGATCTAGTTGGATCCCTCCAACCGGTTTTCCATGCATCCACAGATGTTAGAACAATAAAATACCAATTCCACATCGAGGTGGAATATCGCGGTATATGGGATTAAATATAATATCATCCGCTATTATGCGGCGCATAGGGTCTCATCCGCTATAAAATGCGGGAAATCAAACATTCCAAGATATACCATATACTATAAGATAACACATCAATCAATCCAATTATTCAACCAATTATTTAAATTTAACCATTTAAATTAAAATTAAAATTCAGCTGAGTGAGATTAACTCACCTTTGATTTTTAACATGCAATCTGATCCAATCTCGACTTGTCCCCTTTCGGATTTTGACCTTGAATAAATATTATATGATTTTATTAATATTCGGACAATTTGAATAATTAATTTTCATTTGATAAATTTAATTTAATTAACTAATGATTTATTTTAACTAATGATTTAATTTGAACAAACAGTTAAGTTCAAACTGATTTTTCTTTTAAATAAATTAATCAACTAATAATTCAGTTTAAACCGATTTTTCCCTTTACTATATCCTTTAGTAACTAAATAATTTAAATAAGTTTATTAACCACATTTATCTCTATAATACATTATTTTAAAATGGACTAATAAATAAAAAAGTATTTGTATACTTGTTCTCTTTTGAAACTACAGTATAAAAATAATCTATTATCTCAAAAATTTAATTTCATATAAACTTCCATATTTAAAATTTCTATGTTTCAAATCTTATTTATATAAAAATAATTTTCTGTTGACTTCTAAATGTGACAACCCGGAATTTTCTAGCAATATCAATTTAATAATCTGCATTAAATATTAAATTGATTTGATATATTTTTGTTAATAAGATCTGAATTGATACTTTTCTTTTAATAAATATTTAATTGGTAAATCTTATCTGTTAAAATAAATCCATTGTTTTCTATTTACATATGTATATACTTGTATACATTGTAAATAGATGAGATTTGTTTTAAAAGTTTAACTAATAAATTATGTTTTAAATGCTAATATACATTTTAGTGAATTGGAAATTATGATGTATTTAATATAAACTTTTCAAAGCTAATTAAATAAATAAATATAGGGTTTTAAATACATAGGATAAATGCTTAAATAGATTTAAAACTTATTTTAACTTAAGATTAAATTTAAACTTATTAACAAAAAGATTTGTTTTTTTTTGTATAGCTTGATTAAAATATGAATTTAAAATTATATATGAGTTTTAATGCAATTTTTGTCAAATGGCACATTTATAAAATATGTAGTTTATGATAAAAAGATAATTTATTTATTTATCATTTCAAATTGATAAATGAGTTACTTTTAAATAGTGTTAATAAATATAAATACAAGACTATAAGATAAATTGGAAAAAAACATAAAGTAAGTACATTGGTTAAATTATAATAACATAACACTATAAAGTTCATTTAGTTTTCAAACAACAAAACAAAAATGATAACATTCACATACATTTCAAAATAATAATAAGACAACAATGAAACTAGAAACAAATAAATTTTCAAGTTTGTAAACTAACATAAAAATGAACTGCAGTATACATATATATATATATATATATATATATATATATATGAGTGTAAAGCATCAAGACCAATATATGATTGCACAAACAAAATCTAGGAACAAATCAAAAGTGTGCAGGCTGAAATAAAACAAAATAAAGATATAAAAATATATATGTGTGAAGGCTTGTTAGGGATGACATTGTTATGTATTCTTAAACAAATAAACAAAAGTCATTAATGTAAAATCTTTCTAGCACACAATTGTATTTCCTATCAGCCTCTATTATAAAATATCTCTGTTCTAAAAATCTGTACAAACAAGATTTTTATGTTTTATTGTACAAATATTGTCTCAGTTGTTGAAACATAATAATATACCCCTGTCTTCTTTCTTTTCTATAAATCTGCATATCAGTTCGAACTAGGTAAAGACTAAAATAAACTTCATTTCAAACTAAAACAAGCTTTACTTGAACATAAATCAAGATGCAATCTAACAGTAGATCAAGATGAAGAAGTTAGCCTGGGAATTTTCAATCCTGTGCCCTTTAAAAGGCTCTGTTCTTTTTTACCTGTGAGTAACTTTTTAAATCAAAACTAAATAAATAGATTTCTGTTGCTTGTAAAGTTCTGTGATGGATGATACTTGTTTATGCATATATAGTGATAACTCAGTGTTAAAAATATCTGTAAACATGCATGTTTGGATTGTATATTTGGGCATTGACAGCCTCTGTTCTTTCACAAATGCAAGAGAGTAACTTCATATTTAATAACTTAAACTTCAATCTAGTTGATGATTAAAATCTGAGACTTTAGGGTGAAATAGATACATATATTGGTGAATAAGCCTGTGCATGTATACAAAATCATCAGGGTATAAAGTGAAACTGGAAGTGTTTGTATATGCTTGCTCTCTGTTACTCTGTAAACAAAATCATGCCATCAAAAATAATTTACTCCTTTTCTGATTTATGAATGAACTTAAGATTTGAACAAAAGATGTTTGTATCATTACAAACTAAGTTTTAAAATTTAGTTAAGATAAAAACAACTTAAAACTTTTCTCTGGAACCCAAATCTCTGAGTAAACTGAAGATTGACCAAATTTCGACTTTCACCGATCATTGAGTCAGGTAGCTTACTAAAATCTATACCGAAAATGATGAATTTTAAGGTAGGTTTGGGAATTTTTAAGGGGGTATTATGAGAGCAGTTTGTGTTTTAGTGTTTTGGGCATTTCGAGTCGCCGTAGGCGATCACGTCGATCTGGTTGTTTGAGTTTCGGTCTGGGGGTGGAGGAGGCTACCATGGATCAAGGAAAAATAGGTGGAGGGGGCCACGATGTCGGAGGTAGCGGCGGTGATGATTTTTCTCTGGTAAACCTAGTTTTACTGGAGCTTCTTGTTTTGACCACCGCGACTTCGACGTAGCGTCAAGCGAGGCGTGGTCTTGGGAAAAGGAGGCACGGTGGGTGACGATGCTATGGCCGGAAGCGCAAGTCTTCAAGTGGTCGGAGCTGTGCGAACGTGACGTTGACAGGTATTGGGGGTGTTGAGTATGTTATGTTTCCAGGTTTGGTTTCTCGAAGTCATTTTCACGCGCGCCTGGGGGAGACTCGAAGCAATGCTGTTGTTTCCTCGGGAATTTCATGTGTTTACTCGAAGTAAAAAAGAGGGGGGTCGGGTTATTGGTATTCAGGTTTTATAACCTGTAACTGTTTTTTTACAGTTTTGAGATTTTTGGTTTTAAAATTTAATCAAAGTCAAGTCTAGTTTTAAATCAAGTTTAAATCGTGAATTTAAGTTAGTTTTGAAATGTAGTTGGAAATAATAAAGTTTTCAAAATTTAAATTATTTTAATAACTTAAAAGTGCTTAATGCTTAAGTGTATTCAAAAGAGTTGAATTTCAGAAATGAAGTATAAATTGTTAAGAAAAGTTTTAGACAGGTTAACCCCAAAATTGAAAACCAGAATTTAGATTTGAAATTCTAGATTTGGAACTAAAATAAGTCTTATAATTTAAATTGATTCAATATAAGTTTTCATGCTATTAAATATGTAAGTTTAAAAGGGGTTTTGAGAAAAATTAGTTTTAAAACTTTATTAAGGATAAATTGGTTTTTATTTAGAAAGTAAATTGAAATAAATGTTTTAAACATATTGGAATTGAAAACATAATCAATAATAAGAATGGTTTACTTTAATTCATGAAGTTTTAGAATTTATATTCATTAACCTTTAAGTAAATTAAGTATAAATAATTAATGATTGATATTATTTAAATTTGTAATTATGAATTTAAATGTATTAATCAAAGTTGAATGATGAATTAAGTAACTAATATGTGATTAAGAACCATAGATTAGATTTTTATTTAAATTAATAAATTTTAATGGTTAATTAACTTTTAATTAATAATGATTGATGCAAGCTAATTATTTTAGAAGAAATAATTAAATAAGTGTTAATGAAGATCATTAACTAGATTATTTTATAATTAATTAAAGTAATTGATTTTTAATAAATTAATTTGATTAATTAATTCAATAATAATCATTGTAATAGTTTAAATGTAATTATTTATTTGGAAAGTAATTAAGAAATTAATTACTTATTAATTGTGTAAATTGATTTGAGTTAATTAATTTAGTTTAATTAATGATATTTTGGAAGTAAATTACTTAGTGAAGTAATTGATGAAATCATTGGATGACGGGAAATGGAAGTAATTGGAATATAATTACTTGAAATTAAGCAAGGGATTAAGCTTGTTATTGAGAAATAATAAATTAAGAACGATGAATTACTGTAAGTTATTAATCAAGAGGGTTAATATTTGTAATTTGAGGATTTGTATTCTTAATATAATTAATAACAAATGAAAATGTAATTAGAAATCATTAATTAATATAATTAATGATGGAATTAGAGATTGATTTATTTGGGAATAATAAATCAACAAGATAATTAAATGGTAATAAATCTATATAAATGTAATTAATTAATGGATTTATTCAAGGTTAATTTCTGTAAATAAATTAAGGAATACTACTGGAATGCAGCAAAGGATATTTAAATCAAAGATGATTAATTTGAATATATATATATATATATATATATATATATAAGTAATGGATAGTAATATTTAAATTAAGTTAATTAATTTTAGAAATCATTTGATGATTCGGTATGCGTAATTACTTAGTGTAATTAATGAAGTATGATTACTTAGGAAAGTAATTAGATGATCATTATTTGATGAAATTAATACAAGATGATTTGTAAGTGAAGTAATTTGGATAATTTCTTTTGTAATTAATCAAAGGATTAATTTATGGACTTAATTAATCATGGGATGATTAATAAGTAATTAAGGGTAGTTAATTACTGTTTGTTATTAATCAAAAGTGATTAATAATTTTGTTTAAATAGAGATCTAATCACTTAATGTAATTACTTTAAATAAAGTAATTTTATATAAACTAGTGGTCATTAATTAATATAATTAATGATGTAATTAAAGAATTGTTTAATTAAGGAATAATTAATAGGAAAGTAATTAAATGTTAACTGCTATGAATGATTTAGAATAACTTATTTGAGAAATTAATTAAAGACTAAATTATTTCTTGTAATTAGAGAATGATTAATTAATTTGATTTATAATTAATTAATGATTGTGGAAGTAGGATTTATGAAATGAATGATTAATTTAATTTATTTTAAATTAATTAAAGATGAAGTAGTTAATTTAATTCATTTTAAATTAATTATAAATTGTGATTCATAAATTATGCTTATGGATGATATTGATATTTCATTGATTGATTGTGATCTCAGATATGAGATGGATAATATCTATATGATATGGATGTATGGTTTAAGTATGATAATATTTAATTATCTGTTTGGATGATATTAATTAACTGTTTATGATAATCTGTTATGAGATGTGAATTATCTATCTATGTATATCGATAATATTGAATTAACTGTTAAGACTAAATAGACAACTTGGCCTTAAAAGACACGTTTTGGATTCCGATGAGACCGTGATCGGTTTTCCTTATTTGGAATATTCGAAAACCACATCGTTTCCAAATTTACGATAGGTCGTGAATCTGAAGTGAAGATAAAAATTCAGAATGCAAGGATTATCGTCGTTAACTCTGAGGGTGATTCCAAAATGAGTGTAACGAGATGATGCCTTCGGTTTCGTTCGAACCCGGAACGAACTTGTATGGATTGAATGCTTTCAACACATCGTCGGGCGGGCGATGAGCATTCTAAGAGATATGTTCTATAAAGGTAATCGTAACCTCAAGCCTCATCAACCGGGAATGGCTAAAACAGGGGAGGTGCAGCAAGGTTAGGTGGGTCATGCCCAAGCAGGACAAGGATATTCCCCTATCTAGATGTCCCTTTTTATTCGGCTATGTGAGCAGTTGGTCTGCAGCCAACTGCGGGGTTTATCTTGTTTGGGACTGTTCAGTAAGGAATGGTTCCGGCCTTGTGTTGCAGGGGGTCGGGAGTGATCCTCGGTACGTTGATCTAGGCCACGTAATGTGGCGGACGGTACCCCAGTAGCCCTGCCATTGTATGGAATCCACAATTCAATAAGTGCCAACGGTTTTGATTGTATTACCCACTTTTGTGGCTAGTAGCTGGAATTTAATAGATGTAACAATTTCGGCTATTTTCTACTTACTTGAAAACCCTAGACCTATTATAATATCACTGGATTTTCTATCAAATGTTTTGGTTAGCGTAAGGTAAAAACTTTTCCATGTTTATGTGTGGGAAGTCTTACGTGATACCTTTTGTTTTCAAAGGATTTTCAAAATTAAGAAACTTTAACCTGTTACTCATACCAGACCCATGTCCGACCCGGAGTTTATTTTTGTTTTTCATAAACTCTCGGGTACCCAAATTGTTATGGGTAGCCAAGGGATTCAGGTTAGTTTTGGCGAATTCTGGAGGAGCAATGGAGCAGGAGGCTTCAGCGTGTAGATATATCTATAGTTCTGCTGTGTTGGTATCTCTGAGTCATATTGTTTGAGCTGTATTGTATTGAGGTGTATTAACTAGACAGGTGTTTATACTGTCTAGTATGTGATGTATTATTTGTATCACTCTGATTGATGTTATATATTATGTAAATATTTATGTGATTAATATAATTTATTCGTTCCGCTGTGAGATTCTGATGTTGTTGTTCTTTCTTCTCTATCTTTTCTATTTTCTCACCCTTTTCTTTCTTAAAAACGATACGTCTTCCTGGGCGTAGGAAGTCGGGTCGTTACACTAAATATCAAACATGCATGAGTGTTGTTTTTTTATAGGTATATATTTACATTTATTATACTCTTCGTTTCTGCATATACATAAAAAAAAATCTGCATTTATATACCTATATAAAATAAAACAAACCAATACCTACAGCCTCCAACGTCGAAACCCTACCCTCGACTTCGAGCACTGCACCCTTTCCTCGTACCCCTGACCCACGACTCCCTCCATCACACGCCTACCAATCGCCAGATCACCATCGACAAAGCCTACCTCTCTTCGCTCCGCTTCGTGCACGCGTCCCCATTTCCCACAGCACTCGAGTCCCCTTCGGCGTGCCTTCGAAGTCGTCGACGTTGCCCCTCCGCTTGCCTGAATGAGCGATCCACACTGCAATCGCCTCGATTGAAGCCGAGCCTCGACCACGATCTTGATTCGTATTCGAACTCTACCTATCGGCTTCGAACGAGTCGAGTTCGTTCTCTATTCCTCATTGTCAACTGATTCGATTTATCTTAAAACGAGGCTCCAGATTTGAATGTATATGATTTTTTTTCGATTCATGAGGAACAATCGCCCCTTTTTTTAATTCCATTTGAAACAGAAATGAGAAAGGGAAACTCGAGATTTATAAAATGGGGAATCGAATTTTTGCTGTGCACTGATGGGAAAGAACAACGTGACTTGGAAATGGAGGCGATGTGATCTTTGCGTGTGGTTGAAAAAGGCTACAGTGCTCTGAAATGAGGTGAAAAAGTTTTGAAGTGACAGGAAATTTGACTGGTCAAATAATAAGTTTAAATTTAAATTTCAAATTTAAACCGTCCCGAATTCATAGCTAAAAAAAAACTTGACAACCTATTGAGACGTGCCACTAGGCATTTATAATGTTAAACCCCTATTCTGAACATAATGGAAAAGGTTTCGAGTTCTAATTCGATCGTATGGAAAAGGTAGCTTTTGGACCAGTTATTATATTGAATTTTCGATATAAATTTCAACGCGTTTATGTATCGTACGCTCACACAACAACTCAAAACGCTACGAAATTTGAAATCCGATAATAATACATTATTACGGATCCAACGGAACTGATTTCGTCGAATTCCGAGATTGTGTCTCGGAAGGCTATTTTTAAATTCAATTTAAACGATAAAATTTCAAAACTTAACAAACCATTTTTAAATTTGATTTCAACACTTCTATTCTCTTCAGTATTATCAATATAAATTTTATAAGCCTTCAAATTATTTTTAACAGGCTTAAAATTCCAAATTTAATATTTTATCCAACTTCAAATTATTTAATTCAAAAATTTAATTACCCAAGTAAATAGTGATATTTGGAATTCAAGTTAAAAATTAACTTTTAAATATTTAAAATCAATTAAATATTCCCATTTTAAATGCTCGAAAATTCCGGGTCGTCACATTCCTCCCCCTTAAAAGAATTTCGTCCCCGAAATTACTATTTAGGAAGAATGGTCCAATACCCGTTTACCTTTTTCCCAAAACCAAACAGTTCAACATCCTACCAACAATCTTTTATAAAAGACCCATTACCATTCTTACTAATTTCCCAAACTTCCCCATAGTTTGCAAACAATACTATTTGTTCAATCATTCAAGTTTCAATTTTAAACCAAATTTTGAATTATCAACATTTTCTCAAAAATTTTCTAGCTCCCTAAATTTCCAAAATTTTTTGCCAGCATCTCCTTTGCGCGGCTTGCTCGGTGCAACTACAAAATGCCTCTATGGGCTCCCAAATTCCAAAAGAAAACAAAAGCCAAGTGGCTAGATCAAAAACCTAATCAAATTTCATGCAGAAATTCAAAAACGTACTTTATTGTCGAGCAATTCAAATTTATCTTCTGAAATCAAAATCAATTTCCTTTTCCATTATAATATCTGTATATTCTACATAGCAATATGTCCAATCACAACATTCAAAAACATTTTATCGATTTCCTTACAAAATGTCAATATTATTCATTCAAATATTAAGTTAGAATATATTTGTAACATCAATTTCCAATTAAGAATTCATCATTCCTTTCTTAAATTTAGTATAAGAATTTAATAGGCTTATTTATTTATTTTCACTTCACTATTGGAGTTTATGTCCCTTCCTATTCACTATGCCTTTACAATCCCATTTGAATTCAATTTGCTTCAATTCACTAATTGCTTTCCAATCTAAATACTTTTTCCAAATCCCATTCAGATTTCCATCTTCCAATTCTACTTGAGTTCAATTTTATCTTCAAACTTTGAATATTGAATTGTATTCGCCTTATCTCAACCCATATGTAACTAACCATTTTCTTTTATTAGTTCCACTTACTGATTTATTTAAAATCCCAAATAAAAGTTTGCTTGCAAACTTTTTCTTCCTTTAGTTTCTTCAAATAATTTTTTCAATTTCACCTTACTTTACATTCACACTTTTAAATTTGATTTCAATATTCAGTTTTTAAATCTATTTGCTTACTAATTTTAAATCCTTTGTCGTTAATGAATTTTTTTTTTTTAAAAAATTCCTACTCCTAAAATTTTCGGAAAATTTTGGCAGAGTCACCTTTGTACGGAGGAGCTTTTGCAATTTGACAATAGTTATAAATATATATACATTGACCCACACGGTCGGAAAAACTAAAAACAATTCATATTTCCTATTTTTATCGCGTAGTCGTACCATTATTTAGCATTTATAAGCAAGCGGCTTATTATTTTAGCATTTTGCATGATCAAATCCAGCCAAACGGCTTCCCGGTACCTGTACTTACTCAATTCAAACATATAAGTACTAAATATATGCAATTTATTAACATTTCACTTATATTCAAACAGCTAACACATAGATTTCATAAGTAATGCATGTGATATACGTTCGTAAGTACATATGCAAGGTTTTCAACACTAGTTTTAAATTGTTTGCATCCAAATTACATACCATTCCATTCAATTTATTTTTAAATGAAATGAACTCATATTCATTTCAATTGATGCCAGAATCAATTTATTAAACCGCTATTGATTCATATAATTTTGTTTACTTCCATTGCATTTCTCCCATATCCAAATGTTGATTCCAAATCATTTTATTAAACTCGACAACCAATATATTAAATAACCATCTCACAATTTACTTAAGTTATTTATTTTCTTCAAACTATTCCACCCAATAACTTAGGTTTATTTTATTCAACCAACTTCCATTCAAATCTTTGATCTGATTTTCCTTGGGTCAAATCCCAACCATTTTATTAATTTATTCGATTAGTTTATTCTTTTATACATTTTTAAATTTTAATTCACATTAACAATTCATTATTGAATTCATTAATAATAAGGTCATTCAATTTATGCTTGAATTGGATTTGTTTTCATCTCAAATCATTTTTATTTTAGTCCAATTCCATACAACTTCAATTCATATTTAATTCACTTGTAATTCTAAGTTGAATTTCTATTTATAACTTAAGCTTAATTTCCAAACTCAATTATCTATTCACAATTCAATTCTAAGTTAATAATTTCGAGTTCCATTTCCATATTTCATCAACTAATTTATTATCTAATTAGTTCTCCCCTGATTTAAATTCAATACTTGATTTTTAATCTCAGAATCTCTTCATTAAATTTCTTAAGTGCAATTTATTTTATAATTCAAGTTTGGATTTTTCATTTTATTTTCCAATTCATCCAAAAATATTTATTTTGGGTTTTCTATCCCACTTTTATATTTTATAAGTCACAACTTATTATTTTACCCATTTCCATTCATTCTAGGCTTGAATATATTCATCTTTTATTTTTAACTCAAGATTTACGCTTATTTATAGCCCAAGTATATTTTATTCTGTGGATTTTTAATTCTTTTATAAGTTATTCTAATTTATTTATTCCAACTATTTTTTTATCCAACTTACTTCCATTTATTCAGGTAAGAATCTATTTCCATTCAATAACACCCATAATTCAATTGAATTTTACTCCAGTTCAATTCTATTTAACTTAACCCCAATTAAATCTTATACATACCATTCCTTTGAATTTTGTTAAGCAAGGACTTAAATCCATTTACTATCATCCCAATACCCAATTCAAGTTCATTTACTTAAAATTATAAATTTATTTATTTATTCACAAATTCATTTTCAACCAAGATTAAATTTTTATTTCCAACATTAATTATTTTTAGTCCATTTGAACTAATAATTTTTTTAATCAAACTTAAGTTCAACATTCAGTTTCAATTTCCTTTTAAATTTTTATAAGCTACTCGCTTATTAATATCTAATTCTTCCTAAGTTAAATTTCTATTATAAACAAATTTCAAACTTATATATGTTTCCAAATTTATTCTTTAAGCATTCCAGTTTATTTCCAGAGTTTTAAGCTTTTGCTTAGTCATCCCGAAATTCTCTAAACCTACACCAGAGTTTTCAATAATCACATAGGTATTTCAAAATCCCTTTTGAAATTATTTATATCCAAAATCCTTTGATAAATTCAATTTATCTCTTTGAATTTCAAAACCCACCCAGTTTTGCAACAATTTCAATTCAAAACAATTTGGCAGCAATTTCTCTCTTGGAAACTCGAAAATGAACATCGATGATGCTGCAGTCATCACCGAAGTTATTTTCCAGCGACCTTAAGAGTTCAATGCTTTTATCTCTTTTTGAAACCCTTCAAATATTTTAAAATCAAAATCTCTCTAGATTTCAAATCCGATTCAAAATATTTCTCAAATATTTTTTATTTTTTCCAACTTTTTGAGAATCATTTTCAAATTCAAAGGAATTTAAATTTCCAAATTCCAAATCCCAAATCTTTTAAATTTATATCCAAACGTTACTTTGAAATTTTATCTTATTTTAATTATTAATCACACTATAATTCACATTTATAGTTTATATTTACAAATCTCATTTGTTTATGATTTTGTTTCTTAGTCTTTAATTATGATTTCAATTCCTTATTCAATTATGAATCACATTTACAAATTCCATTTATTTTATTAATATATTCCTTAATCTTTTGGTTATTATTTCAATTTCTTATTCAATTCTCATACAATGATAATAATTTAATATTATCACTTTCTAACAACCAAACATCCATATACAACAATAACAGTTTATGAAAAATCATTTCCTTTATATACAAAAATAATTTTGGGTAAAATTATTTCATTGACCCTATTTAAAAAAATACCGTGTCGGTTTATCTTGTTTAAGAGTTTAGAAACTCCTATCGATAACATGGTGTCCCATACATCGACCAGAATCCGTAAACACTCAACAGATAAGTCAACACAATATAAAAACAATTTTATATTCACTAACAAATACGCACTCATATCTATTAATACTCTCAAACTCACTCTAGAGTACTTTGGTCTCTATTTAATGAGTAATCCCCACCAGAGCCAAGGTTATCACCAACCTAAGCTCTGATACCAAGTGTAACGACCCGTAAATCCATACTCCTTGAGTCGACACTATTCTGCATCAATCAACTCAAGATGTACAGAAATACGAACCATTTGGATTAAAGAAGGAGAGGTAGAAGAAGAAAATAGAAAACAATATCAGAATCTAACCATTACAGCGGAATAAAATATAATAACTATTCAATGACCTTTACACAAAAAAAAAACTATATCTGTTTATACATTACACCATCAGAGTACATCAATCACATAACACACAATTAGGCAGTAATCATAACCTACCCTCATACAACTGAGTATACAGTTAATCAACATAGCGGAATATATAAAACAAGCACGGAAGTACGCATCGTCATCCAGCTCGTCTCCTAAGTTCCACAACATCATATCCTGTATCTTATAATACTCGATCTGACCCGAGCATTACAGTTAAATAACACTCGAGTCAGTCTGGAATACCAGCGTGAGAAATCACACTCAAATTGATTATTAAAGTTTCAAAATTGTTTTGAAAACAAAATCATCTCGTAAGACCACGCCATAAATAAATATGTCGGGTTTTTACCTTACGATAGCTAAAAAAGTTTTATGTTAAAATCCTCTGATATTATAATAGGGTCTATATACAAATACTTATTAAAATAGCCGAAATTGTTACATCTATTAAATTCCAGCTACTAGCCACAGAGGGGGTAATACAAACAAAACTCGTAAAAGGCGCGTAGGGAGAATGGATTTCCAACTAACGAATAGGCACTGGGGTACCACCTGCCACAGTACGTGGTCTAGATCACAGTACCGAGGATCACTCCCGACCCCCTGCAACACAAGACCCGGACTATCCCTTACTGGATAATCCCGAGTAAGACCACCCCGCGGTTGGGATCAACAACCGCACCACTAAGCCGAAAAAAGGGACATCTGGACAGGGATGACCTTACCCGAAAATGGGTGCTGCCCACCAAGCCTTGCTGCATAACCCCTGATTTTCAGTCATTCCCGGTTGATGAGGCTTGAGGGCTAAGCGTTACCTTTTTAGAACATATCCCTTAGAATGCCCATCATCCACCTGACGATGTCCCGAAAGCATTCATCCACACAAGTCCGTCCCGGGTTCGAACGGAACCGAAGGCACTACTCCTACTACATCCATTTTGGAAATATCCTCAGGATTAGTAGCTAGTAGCCCTTGCACTTCACTGCTCCAACTTTGAATCCAAACTCGTTTCCCACGAAACGTACAAAGCAGATCGAAGTGGTTTTCGAGAAATAAATATCGATCCCCGTCTCATCGAAACGGTCAACGCATTTGGCCAATATTGATATTAATCTTAGCCAGCATAGAAATTCTGAACTATGCCTACTATAGCTACCATTTAAACAGTGGGGCGCCACCATAAGTAAAGGGAAGGTTCTACAACTAAAACCGTTCAAGGCTTGTATTGTTTCTTTGGATTTCCAACAAATGGCCAGGCTAAGGAACTTCCTACTGCCACATGGGATTGCCTCTGGCGGGACGTCTCGAGAACCTAACCGGATCTCTGCCAACATAAGGCCGGGTTACCTCTATAACTAGGTAACTACTACATGAATATGCCACCACCGGTCCGTTGGGACCTTTATCCGAGGGCCCTCGATCACAAAGCAACAACCACATAGAAAATGAGATTGGAGCAAGCACATAGGTTAAGCATCAGGGCTCCATACCTGACACCACCCTTTTCCAGAAGGAAATGAAATACCCTAAAGGGAGCGACCTTCATAACCTTGCCGCATATTCCTGTTTCGACCATTTCCGGGGTGTGAGGTCTGACGAAGTCTCGTCCACAAAGCTACCTTTTTCACAAAGCCACGCTTTTATCAACAAATGATCAATAAATAATCATCATACAGCAACGCTCAGCATGACACATTACCAAATTGGGAATATATCGCTGATAACCTTCAACTACATAACCTCTGAGCTCGTATGTCTCAGAGAAGGGTGTTAAGCTAAGAGAATAAATTCTCCGCCCCCAACAGAAATGTATTTTAAAGAAATCTGCTTTATATCTCAAAATGTAATGTCAGACACGTAACCATACAAGTCTGTTCTGGGTTCGAACAGAACCGAAGGCACTTCCAAAGAAGCCCTTGCAATCCGGGTATTCACAATCCCGATCGAATTTCCCATCACAAAGGAAATCTCCATACCGTAGCTAACGGTGCAGAGACAATCGATAGGTTACCCTATCCTTTTCACAAATACCCGGTCTTCAACACCGGTCTTCAATGCTATCCATTACGTCGTATCACTATTCGGAATGGGTAATCCGAATAACGAGCGCAGTAATTTAAAAATAAGTGTAGCATTCAATTTCAACCAATTCACAACAAATAGTTAAGGGTCAATATTGATAGTCGGTTATTTAACTATCAATCAATATTTACAACGTCACCCGATTTCAAATAATTTTCCAAATTATTTATTTTCAAAAATATCTTTACAAGATATATTTTTCACACTTCAACCATTTGAAAACAAATTTCAAATCAATTTTCACCTTTACAACCTTTGAAATTAAATTTCAAAGAATTTTCCTTAAGCGGAAAACACTTACAAATAGTTATTCATTTTCACTAAAAATTTGCCAGTTCAAATATTTTAAAATAATTGAAAATTTCTTAACCAAAAATATATCTGGAAAACACTTTTAAATAAAACTATTTTTCTTTAAACACTTTACTTAAGATATTAGTTGCAAAATATTATACCTATATTAAATAAACTTAAACCCAAACTAATTTTTCAAAATAAAATTAGTAACTAGAGTATAACTATTTAAATAACTATTTTCTAAAACAATTACTGATTAAATCTTAGAAATAATCATTTCTATAAATAATTTAATAAATCTTTACTTAAAGGATTTAAAATAATTTAAGAAGTTAATTTCTCCAAAATATTCTTTTCAAAACCAATTCTAGAATTTTATATACATATATTTCAAACTATTCAGAAAATCTTATTCGGCTTCTCAGGGAGAATACACTTTCATTTCAAAATGGTTCATTCAACCCAATTAAATAAATCCTTACCGATTTATTAAATTTACGTTCCAAATCCGTAAATTTATTTCCACACTTTTAAAAATGAATCAATGTTTATTTTTAAAACAAATTTCCCTTATAAATTTCCATTGTTAATTTACATTTCCAAATATTCACTTTTTATACGATTTTTCAAATCGATTTCAATTATTCACTTTCAACACCAAAATCAGTCTTTAATTGATTTCCAAAAACACCAAATCAAATTCCATATTGATTTTCCAAGAAATTAAACACTAAGTGAATTTCATTCAAATTTCAAATTGAAATCAATTTCTACTAAACCCCAAATTAATTTCCAAATTGATTCCAAATTCATTTCAAAACAACAAATAAATTTCAAAATGGATTTCCAAAAGATCTATTTTCAATTACCAAAATCAATTCCCGAATGGATTTCTAAATTTATTTTTTTCAAAATAATTTCCTTTTTAAAGAATACAAATTCTATTTTCCAACTCTTTAAAATGCACATTTTGAATAAATTTTCAACCTTCGAATAATATTATCGAAAATCCATTTATTACGCCCTTTTACCATATTTTGGAATTTTATTCAATAAGATAAAAATAAAACTTTATTATTTTAAAAATTCCTTCCTTCAAATCTATACGATTCTCAAAAATAAATTTAATTATAAATTTTCAAATTAAATTTTCAAAAATCCAATTTTATTTATTTTCGGCATCTAACGATACCAAAATATATTCGGTTAAAATTTAGCCTTTAACGATTTCAATCACAAAGATAATCACGCAGATTATAAATAGATCAACACACAACATTGAAACAAATTCAATCATTTGAGGAATCCATTTGGATCCCTCCAACCTGTTTCCCTGCATCTACAGATGTTAGGACAATACCAATTCCGCTTCAAGACGGAATATCGCGGCATATGGGATTTATAAAATATTATCCGCTATTATGCGGCGAAATAGGGTCTCATTCGCTATAAAATGCGGAAATCAACTCCAAGTACATGTATAATACCAACTCCATATCAAGTTGGAATTATCATGGTATATGTGTTTAACAAATAACATTCGCTTAATATACGGCGTATAGGGTCTATTTCAATACAACAGATAATAATTATCATCCAATCACACAATCAAGCAATTTTAAATCTAACTATTTAAAAGTTAAATCGAAACAGATTCGATTGAGTGAGAGGTTCTCACCTTGAGTTTCCGATAACAGTTGTAGCGTTTGTTTCGAATAAAATTAAACACGCGTTTAATTTTACCTGAAATTATCACTAGCTCCAAACGACTCCAAACCAGCTCCATTGCGTAGTGCTCGACAAAACGAACCCGATGCAAGTCGTTTCGTCCAATTCCAACTTCGTATCAAAAAATTATTGCATTTAGAAGTTTATACAAATTTAACTATATTTTAATTCACAATTTTATTTGATATTTTAAACCTAAACAAATCAGAGCCGTTGGATCCCAAGCCCTAGCATCCAGGCCGCCGAACGCAATCATTGTAACAACCCGCATATTTATCGAGTTTGTATTTAAATATTTTATTTAAATATTAACTCGTTAATCGGATTTTGGTCCGAAAAGCTACTTTTTGCAAACGGTCAAATTAGGACTCGAGACCACTTCCATTGAGTTCGAAATGTCGTTTACAACTTTTTAAGTATAAACATCGATAGGTTTGGAGTTAGTGAAATTTCACTAACTTTTCCCGCTTTGGACTTTGGGTTAGTTTAGCCTATTAAGCCCAAGTTCCAACCCTCTTCTCCTCACTCTTATAAATTTCCTAACTAATCAATCTTTGGCATTAATGGTGGAGGGAATGGGAAATTAAAACTCCAAGCACAAATTCAATTGCAAATCCAACATTCAACTCCAAATTCAAGTAGAAGATATTGGATTCAAGCTTTGGATTGCTTCTCCTTGCTTTCAAGCTTCATCTTCATAAACTTTAGTGCAAAGGTGAGATTTTTATCTCACAAATCTAGTCTATATCAATATTGGACTGTTGGGAATGAATCCCTATCGTGTTTGCATGTATATTTGCATTTGGTTTGGATTGGGTTGGCGAAAAACTCCGATTTTTAGCGTTTTGGTGGATTTTCTGCTCCTAGGTCGTTCTGGCCTTATTAGCTCGTATCGGATTTAGGTCGTAGGTCGCATGGGCCTTAGGTCGTAGGTCGCATGTGAGTTAACCCCTAGGTCGTTCTGGCCACTTTTCGTGTGTTCGGGTTTAGGTCGTTGGACCTTTAGGTCGTTGGACCTTTAGGTCGTTGACCCCCTTGAGTCGTTAACTAGTTAAGTCGCTCGCTACTTGACTCCATTAGGTCGCTCGTCACTGGATGCAGTTAGGTCGCTCGACTCCCTTACCCACTAGGTTGCGTACTTAGTTAGGTCGCGTGACCCCATAACTGTTAGGTCGTTAGACCGTTAACCCTATAGGTCGCTTGGCCTATTTGTTTAGGTCGTAGGTCGTTGGACCTTACCTCGATAGGTCGTTCCCACCTTTGGACGTGTGCACTCTAGGTCGCTAGGCCGCCTCTCTTTAGGTCGCGTGACCCAATACAGTTAGGTCGTTTGACCTTATGTTTTTTAGGTCGCGTCTCCTTTAGGTCGCGCCTCTTTTAGGTCGCGTCTCCTTTAGCCCACGCCTCTTTTAGGTCGTTCGAATGCTAGGTCGCCCGGCCCTTATTCCCTTAGGTCGCTCGGTCTCGTTTATGACCATAGGTCGCTCACCCCCTCTTCGTTAGGTCGCTCGACCTTATCCCTTTAGGTCGTTAGACCTCATTTTGTCTTCACTAGGTCGTACCGTTTTGGTCGGGGCGCTGCCCCGCACCCCGCACCCCGCCGGGGGCGCTGCCCCCTGGACCCCCGCGACCTGACCGGGCAGGTCGAACCCCGTAAGCGGTGGCGTTGCCCCCGCACCCCCACCTTGGGGGGTTGCCACCCCCCCTGGACCCCCCCTCCGTAGGGGATCTTATCTGAAAAACATTGAGCTGATTTCCTTGGATTTTATTCGCATCTCCGTATGCGATCTTTGTGACTGATTGTTTCTACACTTGCTTATGTGTTTTGTCACTTTATAATACAAAGGTTTCAATGCTAGTAGTAAATATCAAAACTCTTTTAACAAACAATTTCAACTCTATTTTTAATAACAAAGCTCTTTTCTTAAACCATTTTCCAATCTATTAGTATATACAAGCCTTTACCTCACTCGGATGAGAAATCTAATTAAACGACTTAGTAAAACAAGTGGTATGAAACGCTTGCGTTCACTTCGTCGGTTAATTCTTGGACTTGTTCGATTGAACCTCTTGTGACAATTTTATTAGTGAAGATTTACAGTTTGTTCGTAAATATTTATGTTAAGCAAGTGGTTATGGGACATGAAGCTAAATTTCTATATTTACTAGCTTAGTGTAATTGACACTTCTTGTTGATCTTGATGATCGCTTTATGAATTAGACTAGCAATTGCGCGATGTCTATTTCATTGCAAGGTTAGACTAGACACCACTTGTGTGATTCCATTCACACATACCTTTCTGCTTTTTGGTTAGTCTTAACCTCAATCTGTGTGATTCCATTCACACATGCGGGGTAGCTCCCCTTGGTCTTCGGACCGTCATGTGATAGGCCTCTTTCCCTTTTTATGATTTCTGGATTTCTCGTGTTGATTTCTGGAATTTATGTCATTGACTTGTTATGAGTACAAGTTTAGGGTATGATGCCCTCTTCGAATCTTTGAGAAGATTCTTGTGATAATGATTATCTCTTATTGATTGATCTTCTGTTGATCATTATTTACATACTTATAGTGGTATGTCGTTATGGATGTTTATGTTTATGCCATATCTTTTATGTTATATCAGGTCATCTGATATTTATAGCTAGACTGATCCGTTTATTATTTTCTTAAATAATACTCGGGTCAGACCGAGATGTTACAGGTGCTTCTGCTTGACTTCTTCCCAGGGATTCATCACTCTGACTTTTGGCTAACCGTTTAGATTAGCAGTTTTTGTTGTATACACTTGAGATATAGACTCAAAGTTGTATTCTTTTGTATAGCACGTGTTGCTATTCTTTTGTATTATCGTGGATCTTATTGACCACTACTCTGATGTACACTTTCATGTGTTAGTTATATATTCATATCTTCTTCTGCCTTTGTGATATGGATATCTGTGACTGATTTGTGATATGATTATTTCTATGTTTGTTTCCAAAGATTATTTATAGCCACCGTGTGATAAGCAATTACATGGATGGTCGCTCCTCAACAGTCTTATTCTCCGTGCTAGTTGACAGCACTACTCCGGAGTGTTCTTGGCTAGCGTGGGTATAGAGGTGGGGCGTCACAATCATCTTCTTGCTCCAGATTAATGTCGTGTACGAAACCCACTCGGCCGCTACATGCCCTAATTCACGTGGCCAATACGAGCACTTCCACCCCGATCAACCACCACCATTCGAAGCGCCATCGCCAACACCATGCTCGGCCAGAGCCTTGTGACGCTCGGCCCTCCAATGCTGCGAAATCGACCTCCAAACGCACGCCATTCGAGCTCGTTTCCCCATTGATCCACTCAATAGAAATTGATCATCACCGTATGGATCTAAAGTATTCGACGAGTGCTACAACTTTATAGTTGAACACTTCTGGTAAATGTTTACCGTTTGAGAGAGATTAAAGGAAGAAGTTTGGGAATTTTGGCCATTGAAGTTAATGGTGGCGGCTAGGGCTGAAGGAATCAGGGTTTGCAATTGTGAAGAGGATGGGTCCTTTTATAGAAAATTTTCAACGCACTATTCATCTGTGATTTTCCAAACTCCAAATCTCGCACGGTGACCGGCGTTTCTAGGGTTTACCCCACGTTCCGGACACAATGTTTCGAAAGCAAATTCGATCATATGTGCGAGTTACAGAAATAAACGATCAAATTTAAAATAAACTGATTAAACTAATTTCTTTGCGTTTTGGTTGCCCCGGACAAATCGTAAATCCGATTGACACGAAATTTGAAACCCTACAATAACATAACATTACGGATCCGATGAAATTGGTTTCGTCGAACTCTGAGACTGTTTGAAAAATGACTATTTTTACCCGTCGATTAAATATTAAAATATTCAATTTCCACAAATTAACTTTTAATTCAATTTTAAAAGTTCACAAACATTGTTCTAACTCCAATATGATTTAATATAACTTTATAAATCATTTTTAATCACATTAAACCCAAATTCCAATTTTTTTTCTGTAATTTCAAATATTAAATTATCGATTTAATTATCCAATTAAATCTAAATATTCGAAAAATAAATTTATTCGACTTACTAATTTTACTTGTTGATATTTAAAATCAATTAAATATACGAATTTCTAATGACAGAAATTCTGGGTCGTTACAGGTACGACACAAATAGAAACTCGTAGTAAAGGCTCGATATGGTAGGTGACACGACACAACGAGGCAATGCCAGGGTAGATATACCAATTACGCACATGGGCTGGTGGTAACGCAGCAGCCACATACGCCCACCTCGGAACACATCCCAAATCGGGGAGGTGAACCCAATCAATCACAAAAGTAATAGAATGGTATCGAAGAAATGCGTCCGACCAGAGGAGCTACCCCTTTTGGCCTGAGATCACTCCTGTTTTAGCCACCTTAAGCCAACTCACGGGAGTCGGGTCCACGTAATATACCTCAAGAACGTCGCCATCATCCTACTTCATTCTGGAATCTCCACCGCATACACGGTTGTCAAAGTGATTTTCGGTATCGACAGAGAGTATGCCCATATCCGATCCCGGTCTCTTTGCCAACCAATCGTTATTATAATCCATGGTTATAATTTTTAAAAATAATATTTTATACTTCAAAATAAAATATCATTTCAAATCCAAATCTTTATCAAAATAAAGATCGAATCATTTCCAAAACATTTCAATATCAAAATATCATATCCTTTCAAAGCTTCCTTTTAAATCATCTCAATATATCAAAATATCATATCCTTTCAAAGCTTCCTTTTAAACCATCTCAATATATCTAAATATCATATCCTTTCAAAACTTCCTTTTAAATCATTTCAATATATCGAAATATCATATCCTTTCAAAGCTTCCTTTTAAATCATTTCAATATATCAAAATACAATATTCTTTCAAAACTTCATTATCAAATCATTACCTGAATTCAAATCCAAATATCAAATTTAAAATGCCTTTTTAAATTCCATGATATCATTCATTTATTATCATTTTAAATCACCTTTTAAATAATTTATATTCCATCAAATTCATTCATTTAAACCATTTAAAAGCGAAGTTATTATACTTTCAAATCAAGTATTCAATTTCCGAAGTTTCAAACCATTCTGAGCTCGTTTACTAAGTCAAAAACCATAAACATTTAAAATTTCAGCCTTTCACAGCATTTAGAAAAGGCTGTTAAAAGTTATACTTGGAAACATTTTAATTCAGCTAAGCAGCATTTAAAAATTGCTGTTAAAACTCGGTTTTAGTTGAAATTTAGTTTAAAACAGCAAAGACAACATTTCCAGAAATGCTGTAATAGCTCAGGTTTCAAATTAAAGGTTTTTATTAATTTCAGCAAAGACAGCAGACCACTACAGCATTTATCGAACTGTTGTAATATGCCTTTATTAAGTTTTAGCCTTTTAAATTTACTACAGCAACTATAGCATTTCAGAACTGCTGTAATAGACTTTTTATTAGGTTTCCAGTTCATTACAGAAAACATAGCATTTCTGAATGCTATTAAAAGTATTTTCCAGATTTTAGTGTATTTCCTGCAAATAATAAACTTCAATTAAAACCATTTAAACATTAAAAAAACCAAATTTTTAACATTAAAATATGTTCATTAAAAATACTCTTTCAACTTATGATTTTTATAAAGTAACATTTCATAATTAAATCAAATTTCAATAATTTACTTAATAAATCAAGTGTAAATTTTCTAGCCTTCGCATTTTCAATAAATAAACTTAACACTTAAATTTTATTACCCATTTTTTTTCAAATATAACTTAATTTCCATTTTTATTTATTTATATAAATCAAATTTCCTTTTTAAAACAAAAAAGCCAAATTTCCAGACTTAAGTTATATTTCAATAATTCAACTTAACCATTTATTTATGTAATATTTTCCACTTGTAAAAAAATCATAAATCCTTTATTTAAAACAATTTAAAATCAATTTAAATCAAATTATCATAAATTTACATTTTTAACCACTTAAAATTTTATTTATATCACTTAAATGTCATCTTAAAAGCCAAAGTCCAAATTTCCAGATTTAAGTTATATTTCAAAATTCACTTTAATCATTTAATTATTCAACATTTTTAACTTATAGAAAAATCAAAATTACTTTATTTAAACATTAAAAATCCAATTTAAGTCAAATTTTCTTAATTTTACACTTTTAAGAATACTTAAAAATGTTCAAAATAATTTATAAAATAACCACGGGCCTGTATATAGTTTCTAACCTAGGTCAAGTGATACAGATATATATTATTTCAATCTGCAATTTACAAAGAAAATCTGGGTTCTATCATTTCAAACTCGCAGTCCCAAGCAAAACAAAATAAATAAAAACGGTTTAGGCCTATCATTTCAGCCCATAACAATTTTTTCCTATTCTAAAGTCCGTTCGGGTATGTATCATTTCAAACCATAGTGATTTCTAAACTAACAGGGAACTTGCAGTGTGATAAACTCATATAAATAAACAGAATAGCATAATAAACAGTAACAGATGATATAATAGGTGTATAAACAGGGGTGAACATCATATGATCATAGCATAGGCAGTTATAACATGATGATATGGTTTACGGATTCAAATGCTATCAGTTTACTAGTTATATAAGTATAAAATGTCCGGTGAGAATCACTTACATTTTCATGCTAGAGTTGGCAATTCAAATGACCATAGCTGTAACGATCTCGAATTTCAATTTATTTTAAATTGATAATTAAATTTATTTTTGATTTAAAATTGTGGAATTAATTGGAAATCAATATGAAATATTAGTTAAAATATGAATCTATTGAGAAATATATATGTATTAAATTTGAATTGGGACTAAATTTTAAATGCCTTAGAAAATAAATTTGAATTTGAACTTCATATATATACATGTGAATATATATGTATATGTGCATAGATTGGATTTGAATTTAAAATTTTAAGTTAAAGAAAGAATTAAATATGCATGTACACTTAAAAACAAAGCTAAAGTATAAACTTGTAAAGCAAGACAAAGATCTCAGCCACCAAAACAAAGAGATCAGCTGAAGTCAAGCAAACAAAGGTATATTCAAGTACAAAACAAAAGTAAAGTGAGATATAAAATACTCATGTAATTAAATGCAAGCTATCACAACATCTTTTCAGCACAAAGGAAAATATGCAGCCGAGACAAAGTAAGTACAAACAAAATATATTCAAAAATAAGATAAGTATGAAGACATAAAGGACTCATCCATAAATGCAGCCCCAAACATGTTATCTCAGCCGAAATAGCATCATGTATACAAGTTGTATGTAATAAAAAAAATGAGGTAAGTATAAGATTTGAAACAAGACACTTTTACATTAAATGCTGGCAAACCAAAGTCAAGTTTCAAGTTGTATATTGTACCTGTTGATATCTTTTCAGCCTCCAAGATGTTGCACAAAAATATAACCTCACTTGTATTGGTTTTATCACTTGCAACTTATTTATAAATATTAACCTGTAAACTCATTCTCATATATACCAACTTCCTCATTTTCATTTCGTCCATCTACACAGCTAAGCAAATCTAAAAACCATATAAACTACAATACATATCAAAGCCAAGAAGAAAAGAAATAAAGCAATCAAGCTGAAAGTAAAGTCAAGTTCAACCGGATCTAAAACTGAAAGTTGAAGCTGCAGATTCAACTTGAAAAGCAAGAAGAAAAAATCAAAACGATCAAAGTTTAGCTTCAATACATCAGTTTCCAGGAAAACAAATCAAGCTTACTTCTCTGCCTTTCTTTGTTCTTCATTTGTCAGGTGAGTAACTTCGCTTTTAAAGAAATTCAAGTAGGAAAATTTGTTTGCATACTATTTAATCTAAAATAAATATGAGTTATATGATATCTGCTGTGTACATATTCATGTATGGTATACATGTTGTTGCTTCAGAGTATTCTCTGCCTATACCTCCCAGTATTCAAGTTTGGTTTAAAACAATTCAAACCTTGTGATCTTGTCTCTGTTTAAATTTAAGTTTCAAATGAAACTTGTTTGCTTGATCATAAACTCTAGTCTTAAAATTGTACTTAAGTTGAAAATAAAATGTGAATGACTCTGGAAACTATCAACAGAGGAATCAACTTAGAAATAGTGAAAATTTAAACTTCATAAATTTTTGTTTCATAGTTAAGATCTGAAACGACATTTAAAAACATGAATTTTAAAATAAAAATCAAGTTTTTTAGAAATAGGGGTATAGTGCAGTTTTGAAATAAACTGTAAATGCAAATTTGGGATTTTTGGGTGACCACTGTTATCGGGGTGGTCGGGCTTGCTTGTGGCGATCGAGGAGGCTAAGGTGGTGATGGGAAAATTCGCTGATGATGGTACATTTCACTGTGGAGGAAGTGGTTGGAGTTTTGAATATGGAACCCTAGTTTTTGCTGCGTCTATTGAATCGATCACCATGGTTTGTGTGATGGACCGAGTGTCACGAGCTTTTGAGGGAAGGTCGAGGAAAGGTGGACGAGGCTACGGCCGGAGTTTGGTGGCGAACGGTGGTCGGAGCCTGGAGGGCGAGGCGTTTTCCAGATTCGACATCTGTTCCAGTTTGAGCTCATATGCTCGATTTTGATTTTTGACCTCTGCAATTGAATTGATGATCGGTATGGCATTGGGAGATGGCCGTTGGCTTGCGAGGATGATCGTGAGGGGTCGGAGTTGATTGTCGCGGTGGTGCAAGTGCACGGTTATCATGCGTATCAGTTTGTTCTGGGGGAAGAAGGGAATGGGTTCTCGCGTTTGTATCGGGCTGAATCGTGTTTTGTTCGAAGCAAAGGGGTTTGGGACTCGAAGTTGATGGGGATGGGTTGTTTTGGAGAGCTTCAGATTTGAATCTGTTATGTTTGTATGGGACGAGTGCGACTCAAAGTCGTACACGAGAAAATGAAGCTCGAGCTCGAAGTTGAACTCGAGTTATTTTGGCATGATACCGGGTAAATTTTTAACACTTAAACAAAAATTTGAAACCGTACAAGGCTCGTATTGTTTCTTTGGATTTTCAACAAATGGTCAGGCCAAGGAACTTCCCATTGCCACATGAGAACGCCTCTGGAAGGACGTCCCCGAGAACCTAACCGGATCTCTGCCAACACAAGGCCGGGTTACCCCTAACCGGGGTAACAACTGACACGAGTATGCCATCCCCGGGTCCTTTAGGACCTTTATCCGAGCGCTCGATAACCAACATCACACCATAATAAATAGAGTGTTTTCCACATGAGTAAGTATCTGGGCTCCATACCATGATGCCACCCCTTTCCAGAAGGAAATGAACATACCCTAAAGGGGCGCTACCCCCTAATAACCTTGCTGCATCTTTCCTGTTTTGACCATTCCGGGGTGTGAGGCTCGACGAAGTCTCGTCCACAAAGCCACGCTTTGGTACAAAGCCATGCTTTGGGTCAACAAATGATCAAAGTAATGATCACAAAGATAAATGATCAAACAAATGATCATATCACAAATGATCAAACAATAATCATTTCACAGCAACGCTTAGCATGTCACATTACCAAATTGGGAATATATCGCTGATAACCTTCAACTACATAACCTCTGAGCTCGTACGTCTCAGAGAAGGGTGTTAAGCTAAAAGAATAAATTCTCCGCCACCAACAGAAATGTATTTGAAAGAAATCTGCTTTATATCTCAATTTGTAATGTCAGCCACACAATCCATACAAGTCTGTTCCGGGTTCGAACAGAACCGAAGGCACTTCCAAAGAAGCCCTTGCAATCCGGATATTCACTAATCATGTTCGGACTTCCCATCACATATGGAGTCTCTATACCGGGGACCAGTCGATGCAAAGACATTCGACGAGTTGTCCTTCCATTTTCGAAAATATCAGGTCTTCACCACCGATCTTCAAATGCTATCCATAACGACGTATCACATATTCGGAATGGGATATATGACACAAAGGTCCTCTCCCGGCTAAACCGAATAGTGAGCGCAATATTTAAAAACATAAGGATATTGGGATTTCAATTAAGTCACAACTTAATTATTCAAACATTTTTTTCAAATGGTTTAAACAAATTACCATTTCAAATTTTAAACAAAAAGATTTATTTCACAAAGATCAATTCATAGATTTCCAAAACAATTTCATTCAATTGTATTAACTCGTTAAATCTTTAAATCAAAGATTTAACTTATAGCTTTCAAACCGTTTCTATAACTTGGAAATCATTTTCATTTTAAACTAGAAATCATTTTAACACAAATTGGAAGTTCATTACTTCTGTGAAAGCTTTAATTAATTGAAAACAAATAGTTTTCGTTTCAGAAAAAAAATCCAATTATATTTGCACAAGTTAAAGTTCTTAATTTATATTCATATTCCCAAATTAATACATTTTAAAATGGTTCAACCCATATATAACTGGTATAACATTTTTAATCCCTAGTTTCAAATTATAGAATTCAGTTTCACAATTTTGAATTTAAATTTAAATCAAATTATTTAAATTTCAAACTTTATCAAGTTATTCAAAATAAGCTTCATCTTTGAAATTCCATTTCAAAAGCTTTTCACTTAAAACCCAATCTTATTTTCAAACCATTTGAATTTAAAATTCAAAATCAAAACTATTTTCAAAAATCCGTGACTCAATCGATTTCCTCGTGAAATCCATATTTGTGTGTGTATAAGTGTGGTCCAGGGGTTTAACACAATAAAAGTGCCACATCATCAATCATCACAGATTAAAACACAGAAATATAGTTGATAAGCGATATAAACTATAACGCTCATCGTCCATTCACAGATTCATAGATATATATCACAGATAATTAAATTTCAGATCACAACATAAATCAGGATATATACAAAGCATCATAAATCAGGGATATCGACAATCAAGTCATCCAATAGAATCCAAATATTCGTAAGTAAGATCAGTAAATTATCTGATTAATTTAAATCAAATTAATTTCTTATGAATTATAAATCCTGGTTAATCAACATTGATAATTTACAAATCATTTTGATTAATTATTCTTTAATCTTTTACTAATTATCCATTAATAATAAATTAATTAACCTTTAATTATCAACCTTTAATTATTAAACAATTAATCTTTAATTATCTAATTCACCATTTAATTAATTATCTTTAATTAATTACTCTAATTAATTTTTCTTTGATTAATTATCATTCCTTAATCAACTTCATTAAATTAATTTTAACCTTTAATTAATTAATCTCAAATTAATTACCATTTTGAATTAATCACATTATGCTTTGTATTAAATATTGATTAATCACTTGATTAAATCAATTTTTATCATTTATTAATATTTAATTAAATAATTATCCTTTAATTATTCATCATTAATAAATTAGCTCTTAACAAATTAATTAATTTTTTTATCAGTACTTAATTAACCTTTAATTATTAAAGAATCTTTTAATTTATCACATTAATTTATTTAATTACATAAATTAAATCTTTAATAAATTCACCCTTTTAATTAAATCTTTAATTAAAACTTAATCTAATTGAAATAATTTAATTTTAAAACTTAAACCGATTCCATACTTAAATAAAACAATTATTCAAAAGAATAAGTTAAAATTGTTTAAAACTTGAATTTTGTTTTAAAATTTTGAAAACTGTTTTTATACTACCCGGGCCCTGCTTCGAGCCATACCTCGTTCTACCCGAAGACGACTTCGAGTCTTTCCCCAAACTTACCCGAGCCTTATAAATTTCAAATTTTTGTTTAAGTGTTAAAAATTTACCCGGTATCATGCCAAAATAACTCGAGTTCAACTTCGAGCTCGAGCTTCATTTTCTCGTGTACGACTTCGAGTCGCACTCGTCCCATACAAACATAACAGATTCAAATCTGAAGCTCTGCAAAACAACCCATCCCCATCAACTTCGAGTCCCAAACCCCTTTGCTTCGAACAAAACACGATTCAGCCCGATACAAACGCGAGAACCCATTCCCTTCTTCCCCCAGAACAAACTGATACGCATGATAGCCGTGCACCTGCACCACCGCGGCAATCAACTCCGACCCCTCACGATCATCCTCGCAAGCCAACGGCCATCTCCCAATGCCATACCGATCATCAATTCAATTGCAGAGGTCAAAAATCAAAATCAAGCATATGAGCTCAAACAGGAACAGATGTCGAATCTGGAAAACGCCTCGCCCCCCACGCTCCGACCACCGTTCGCCACCAAACTCCGGCCGTAGCCTCGTCCACCTTTCCTCGACCTTCCCTCAAAAGCTCGTGACACTCGGTCCATCACACAAACCATGGTGATCGATTCAATAGACGCAGCAAAAACTAGGGTTCCAGATTCAAAACTCCAACCACTTCCTCCACAGTGAAATGTACCATCATCAATGAATTTTCCCATCACCACCTTAGCCTCCTCGATCGCCACAAGCAAGCCCGACCACCCCGATAACAGTGGTCACCCAAAAATCCCAAATTTACATTTACAGTTTATTTCAAAACTGCACTATACCCCTATTTCTAAAAATCTTGATTTTTATTTCAAAATTCATGTTTTTAAATGTCGTTTCAGATCCTAACTCTGAAACAAAAATTTATGAAGTTTAAATTTTCACTACTTCTAAGTTGATTCCTCTGTTGATAGTTTCTAGAGTCATTCAGATTTTATTTTCAACTTAAGTACAATTTTAAGACTAGAGTTTATGATCAAGCAAACAAGTTTCATTTGAAACTTAAATTTAAACAGAGACAAGATCACAAGGTTTGAATTGTTTTAAACCAAACTTGAATACTGGGAGGTATAGGCAGAGAATACTCTGAAGCAACAACATGTATACCATACATGAATATGTACACAGCAGATATCATATAACTCATATTTATTTTAGATTAAATAGTATGCAAACAAATTTTCCTACTTGAATTTCTTTAAAAGCGAAGTTACTCACCTGACAAATGAAGAACAAAGAAAGGCAGAGAAGTAAGCTTGATTTGTTTTCCTGGAAACTGATATATTGAAGCTAAACTTTGATCGTTTTGATTTTTTTTCTTGCTTTTCAAGTTGAATCTGCAGCTTCAACTTTCAGTTTTAGATCCGGTTGAACTTGACTTTACTTTCAGCTTGATTGCTTTATTTCTTTTCTTCTTGGCTTTGATATGTATTGTAGTTTATATGGTTTTTAGATTTGCTTATCTTTGTAGATGGACGAAATGAAATGAGGAAGTTGGTATATATGAGAATGAGTTTACAGGTTAATATTTATAAACAAGTTGCAAGTGATAAAATCAATACAAGTGAGGTTATATTTTTGTGCAACATCTTGGAGGCTGAAAAGATATCAACAGGTACAATATACAACTTGAAACTTGACTTTGGTTTGCTAGCATTTAATGTAAAAGTGTCTTGTTTCAAATCTTATACTTATCTCATTTTTTTTTATTACATACAACTTGTATACATGATGCTATTTCGGTTGAGATAACATGTTTGGGGCTGCATTTATGGATGAGTCCTTTATGTCTTCATACTTATCTTATTTTTGAATATATTTTGTTTGTACTTACTTTGTCTCGGCTGCATATTTTCCTTTGTGCTGAAAAGATGTTGTGATAGCTTGCATTTAATTACATGAGTTTTTTATATCTCACTTTACTTTTGTTTTGTACATGAATATACCTTTGTTTGCTTGACTTCAGCTGATCTCTTTGTTTTGGTGGCTGAGATCTTTGTCTTGCTTTACAAGTTTATACTTTAGCTTTGTTTTTAAGTGTACATGCATATTTAATTCTTTCTTTAACTTAAAATTTTAAATTCAAATCCAATCTATGCACATATACATATATATTCACATGTATATATATGAAGTTCAAATTCAAATTTATTTTCTAAGGCATTTAAAATTTAGTCCCAATTCAATTATAATACATATATATAGATTCATATTTTAACTAATATTTCATATTGATTTCCAATTAATTCCACAATTTTAAATCAAAACTAAATTTAATTATCAATTTAAAATAAATTGAAATTCGAGATCGTTACAATAGCTTTCAAACCTAGCTTTCAAACCAATTTTGCTTGACCATAGCTCGCATATGCTTGGCCACAACTTGATGTTAGCTCGGCCACACATGCTTTCAAGTTGAAATGGATCAGTTTTGAATCATAACTCACAGCTAGCATGGAGAATAGGAGGTGGTAGGAGTTATAACACAAGAAGGCAAGGAGGCAAGGCTTTAAAGTGGAGTTTGGTTCAATATATCGACTCGGCCAAGGGAGGAATGGGCTCGGCCAGAGGAGTTCAGGTCTGGAAAGAGGCTTGGATGGTGTGTAGTGGTGGTGGCGGCGGCTAGTGGTGGTGGACGTGGCCAAAAGTGAAGGGGTAAAGGGAATAGGCTAGGCTAACATAGCTTTTAAGTGGTTTTTGCCATTTTTTTGTGGAGCTTTGGTTCAAGGGGTTCATTGCCTGATCTGGTCAAGGGGAAAGGAGGGGTTGTGGCGGTGGATCATGGGAAGGAGGAGGAGGTGGTGGTCGGTGAAGGAGGGGAGGCTATGGCCGAGCAATCATGTAGAGATGAACAAGCAAAACAAATGAAAAAGAGAAGGAGAAAGGAGAGAAAGAGAGAGACCATTGGCATTTTTTTCTAGCCGTGAAAATGAAGTGAGATGAAATGTTTATCATGTGAAAATGAGTTGAGAAACTCACGGCTACAGTAAAGAAAGGTATGGCCAAAATGAGCAAGTGAAAGGTCATGGAAAAATGAAGAGTTTGGTTAATGAAAAGTCACACAATTTAAAGCTTAAGTTCTTTCAAATTTCCACTTCTTTTTAATTCAATAAAATAAATAAAATTTAAGTAAATGAATTATAAAACTGAAACAAAGTAAAATAAAATAAAAATAAATAATAAATTTTAAAGAAAATGGAAAAAGAATCAAAGAAATTGCTTAAAATTCACAACAGGGTTCAAAATTTACAATTAAATCATCATTGGCTTTGGAAAATTATCTACTACAATTTAAAAATATTCATAAGAAAAATTTCGAAACAAAATAAAATTTTCAACATATTAAAAGTGAAATAAATAATTAAATTTAGAGAAAATAGAAAAATAATTAAAGAAATTGTTTAAAAATTGGAAACAGGACATGAAAATTACAAACAAAATACCAATGGCTCTAGAAAAATTTCTATTTCACTTTAAACAAATAAAATGTAAAATAAATAAAATAAATAAGGAACAAAATAAAGTGGGAATGAGAATAAAATAAGATCTTGAGAAAATAGAAGAATAAATAAAGAATTCCTTAAATTAATTGAAGCTGGAAATTAGAAATTGTAAAAAAAAAATGCAACTGACACTGGAAAATGTCAATTACACTTTCAAAAATGTTTTAAAACCAAAAATATACACAATACATGTTATTTTACCCATATAACATAAATTAGAACATTACATGACCAAATAAAATATTATTTATATAATTTAAAATCAACAATTTTGTTAAATACAACAAATTACACACAATAGTTAAAAAGTCATAACTTTCACATTATAAATCGGATTTCAACGAAACGAAAAGCAGTGTTCTTAAAATTTTATTACTTTCATAATAAAAGATAAAATTAAAAATTTCAAATTTTCAAATTTTGAAATTTAAAAGTCAAAGTTTGACCAAATTGACCAAAATTCACACTTCTGGAAAATATTCTATTTATTCATGTTTGGAATTCTAATTCACATCAAAATCAAAATTTATATTTAAAATAACAAAAAATATCCATTTTAAATAAAGTTTTTAAATCAAAGTTCAATTAAAATAATTAAAGTAATAACAAAATACAGGGTTGTTAGGCTCTCCCCCACTCAAAACTTTTCATCCCCGAAAAGGAATGAGGTAAGGGAAAGCACAGAAAAGATAAAATGAAATAAGATTAAGATAAGATGACCAAAAGATTGAAATTATACTTGGTAACTGTTGTTATAAGTAAGCTTAACAAGGTTGAGGTGATCTTCCCAAGATCCTCCAGAATCAAGAACACAAGCACGAAAAAAGATCCCCTAGAATCTGATTCACCCTTTCCGCTTGACCGATGGTCTGTGGATGGCAAGTAGTACTTAAATTCAAAATGAGTAATAAAGATTATCAAAGATTATATAAAGTTTTGTAAATAGAAAGATTATAGAAAAATGTTTACACCAGTCTGTAGCAAGATAAGGAAAATAAGGACAACCAAAAGATACTTTGGAAAACAAAATAAGATAACAAATTTGAAACCATGGAAATTTCAACTTAAATTGATAATTAATTTTACACAAGTTAAATAAATCTTAACTATCTCTAATTTCATTATCTTATCATCCAATTTTCTTAATTTAACAATCTTTAAAATCATGGATTTGAAAAAAAATCATTTATTATACTCATAATGTATTCAATAAATTTAGTTCTTCAAATTAAATTTTATTCCTCTCAATGTATTTTATCACTTAATTTAAGTTTATTTACACTTATTACAAATGCTTTAGTTTATTCTTAGTTCCTTTAACCTCCTTTGTATTGTAAATTATTCAATTCACCTTTTGTTCTATTTACCTCTGTTAATCTTTTTATAACTTAAATTTAAGTGTATAACATTTATTATAACCACTCAAATTTTATTTAAAAAAAATCTTTTATACCATACATTATCCAATTACATATTCAACTTCTAAAAATTAAGGTAAGTTATATTGGAATGAAATGGTGTATTATAGAAATAAAACTTCCAAATTCAATCATTTCAAGCTTGAATACTTATCCAAATCTTGAAATTATAATTGAAATTATCTTTCAAAATAAAATTTAGGAATTTAAATTTCCGATAAATTCCAAACTATTTAGAGATAAATAAATGCACATATACTATATATATACCCATTCAAATTTAAATCATGTATCAGCATAAGTTATAAATCCAGTCTTATTTAAAAATTCAAATCTATTAAATTCCCCAAACAAAGCTATAGCAAGACTACAGAATGGTCTCTTCACTTCGAAACTCGAAAATAAATGTCGATGATGCTGCGGTCATCACCGAAGTTATTTTCCAACGACAAAGAGAAGAGCACGAATTTTTAAACTTTAAAATTCTTTGGAAACAAATTTCTATTCGAAAATACTTTAAATAATATATCCTTTCAAAACTTTGAAAACAAGGTTTGAAACCATCAAAAATTAAATTCTCAAATTCTTGTTTTGAATTCATTTTAAATTCCCAAATAAACTTATAAACATGTTTTATAGTTCAATTATTTATGTATAAAACAAGAGAAATGATATATAAAATCAAAATCAAATATTATTTCTTAACAACCAATTCAATAAAGATCCAGAAAAGTTTATAATATAGTTACAAAATTTGTTTCATTACTAAATTTGAAAAAAATCTATTGTGTCAGTTTGCTCTGTTCAAGTGTTTTGAAAATCATATCGATAGCATGGTCAGACGAATCGATCAGAAACCCAAATCAACATCAACAACTTAAACAACACGATATAAAAAAAACATTAATTATAGATTTACAAGTATAATTCAAAATGTTTTGAAGATAGTTTGGAAACAAAAGACAAGATGATTAATGAACAAAATAGGGAGATGGATAAGCTTAAATAAATTGTGGGCAACCTTAACCAGGTCAACTGTGCCTTAAAGAATAAGATCGATATGGATTTTCTAGGGTAAATCTACATTCGATCTCAAGAGACAAAGTTTGGAATAACAAAAGATATTAGCATCTAAACCAAGGATAGATATAAATCTCTGGTGAATTGATGCTAATTGTAAAGGAGTTTCACCCCTTTACAAGCAGATTCGAGATAGGCGAGACTGCCGACTCACTATAAAGATCATTCGAAGTTGAGTTATGGGATACTCCAGAATCAAAAGTAGATGAATAATGAGGGATAAAAGTAGATTTTGGAACCGCAGGGAACGTTCCAAAATTCAAAGGAAAGTCGAATCAAAGAGGAAAAGATTCAAACTCGAATGAAAGTGATTCTGTAAATAATTTACCTTATATTTTAAGTTTTGCCTCAAAGCCAAAGCTCTGATACCAAATGTAACAGCCTGATATTTTCAACCATTCTCATCCACACATGTCAGACTTGAATTGCTCAAAATACCGCGTTGTAAATAAAAGTTGGCAAATCTCAAAATATACAGTAATAAATAGTCACAGATCACAGATACAGAGTAATAATAATGCAGCGGAAGTAAAAGAAATGGTAGTTCATGAAGCTACTATATAAATATATCAAAGTTAAATAAAATACAACAGAAGTCTCAATATGATAAGCAAGTGCAAGCTGAATACAATACTGAGATCAGCAGGATAATTGGAAGTGAAATAAATAAAACTAGACAAGCAGATATCTCCAGCGATTCCTATCTCCAGAAAGTGGAATCCAAATCTTTGAATACTCAGGCTGACCCGAGCATAAATAAAAATACAAACACTCGAGTCAGGACATACATACTTATACAGTGTAAACCAACTCAAGTGAACTGTAGTAAAGGCACAAGTAACTTAAAGGATGCTTGGGACCGCCCATCCTCTAAGGAACCATTAAACTATTTACTATGTAGTATATTACACTATTATAATGATGTCTACAGTAAAATAAACTTACTTTAAAATAGCGTTAAGGAGTGACTCAATATTCCCCTTAACACAAATAATGCCAATAGTCTATACAATACCTGCATATTTCCTGATCGGGAGACTATGAGAAGATACTGCATAGGTACGACGCAAGTAGAAACTCGTAGTAAAGGCTCGATATGGTAGGTGATGCGGCACAACGAGGCAATGCCAGGGTAGATATACCGATTACGCACACGGGCTGGTGGTAACGCAGCAGCTACATACGCCCACCTCAGAACATATTCGCAAATCGGAGGGGTGCACCCAATCAATCACAAAAGTAATAGAATGGTATCAAAGAAATGCGTCCGACCAGAGAAGCTACCCCATTTGGCTCGAGATCGCTCCTGTTTTAGCCACCTTAAGCCAACTCACGGGAGTCGGGTCCACGTAATATACCTCAATAACGTCGCCACCATCCTACTTCATTCTGGAACTTTCACCGCGCGCACGGTTGTCAAAGTGGTTTTCGGTATCGACAGAGAGTATGCCTATATCCGATCCCGGTCTCTTTGCCAACCAATCGTTATTATAACCCGTGGTTACAATTTTTAAAAATAATATTTTATACTTCAAAATAAAATAACATTTCAAATCCAAATCTTTATCAAAACAAAGATCAAATCATTTCCAAAACATTTAAATATCAAAATATCATATCCTTTCAAAGCTTCCTTTTAAATCATCTCAATATATCAAAATGTCATATCCTTTCAAAGCTTCCTTTTAAATCATCCCAATAGCTCCCTTTTAAATCATTTCAATATATCAAAATATCGTATCCTTTCAAAGCTTCCTTTTAAATCATTTCATTATATCAAAATATCATATTCTTTCAAAACTTCATTATCAAATCATTACCTGAATTCAAATCCAAATATCAAATTTAAAATGCCTTTTTAAATTCCAGTATATCATTCATTTATTATCATTTCAAATTACCTTTTAAATAATTTATATTCCATCAAATTCATTCATTTAAACCATTTAAAAGTGAAGTTATTATATTTTCAAATCAAGTATTCAATTTCTAAAGTTTCAAACCATTCTGAGCTCGTTTACTAAGTCAAAAACCATAAACATTTAAAATTTCAGCATTTCACAACATTTAGAAAAAGCTGTTAAAAGTTATACTTGAAAACATTTTAATTCAGCAAAGACATTATTTAGAAACTACTGTTAAAACTCAGTTTTAGTTGAAATTTAGTTTAAAACAGCAAAGTCAGCATTTCCGGAAATGCTGAAATGGCTCAGGTTTCAAATTAAAGGTTTTTATTAATTTCAGCAAAGACGACAGACCACTACAGCATTTACAGAACTGCTGTAGTATGCCTTTATTAAGTTTTAGCCTTTTAAATTTACTACAGCAAATACTGCATTTCAGAACTGCTGTAATAGCCTTTTTATTAGGTTTTTAGTTCATTTACAGAAACCATAGCATTTCTGAATGCTATTAAAAGTATTTTTCAGATTTTAATGTATTTCAAGCAAATAACAAACTTCAATTTAAACCCTTTAAACATTATAAAATCACATTTTTAACATTCAAAAATGTTCATTAAAAATACTCTTTCCTTATGATTTTTATAAAGTAACATTTCATAATTAAATCAAATTTCAATAATTTACTTAATAAATTCAAGTTTAAATTTTCTAGCCTTCACATTTTTAATAAATAAACTTAACATTAAAATTTTATTACCATTTTTTTTACTAATATAACTTAATTTCCATTTTTATTTATGTATATAAATCAAATTTCTTTTTTAAACCAAAAACCTAAATTTCCAGACTTAAATTATTTTTCAATAATTCAACTTAACCATTTATTTATTTAACATTTTCCACTTATAGAAAAATCAATAATCCTTTATTTCAAACACTTTAAAATCTATTTAAATCAAATTATCATAAATTTACATTTTAAACCACTTAATTTTATTTATATCACTTAAATGTCATTTTAAAAGCCAAAGTCCAAATTTCCAAATTTAAGTTATATTTCAAAATTCACTTTAATCATTTAATTATTCAACATTTTTAACTTATAGAAAAATAAAAATTTATTTATTTAAACATTAAAAATCCAATTTAAATCAAATTTCACAATTTTACACTTTTAAGAATACTTAAAAATATTAAAAATACTTTATAAAATAACCACGGGCCTGTATATAGTTTCTAACCTAGGTCTAGTGATACGGATATATATCATTTCAATCTGCAATTTACAAAGAAAATCTGGGTTTTATCATTTCAAACCCGCAGTCCCAAGTAAAATAAAATAAATAAAAACCATTCAGGCCTATCATTTCAGCCCATAACGATTTTTTCCTATTCTAAAGTCCGTTCGGGTATGTATCATTTCAACCCATAGTGATTTCTAAACTAACAGGGAACTTGCAGTGTGATAAACTGATATAAATAAACAGAATAGCATAATAAACAGTAGCAGATGATATAATAGGGGTATAAACAGGGGATAACATCATATGATCATAGCATAGGCAGTTATAACATGATGATATGGTTTACAGATTCAAATGCTATTAGTTTACTAGTTATATAAGTATAAAATGTCTGGTAAGAATTACTCACATTTTCATGCTAGAGTTGGCAATTCAAATGACACAAATGGATTCCTGAAAGCACAATGACGTAACAATAGACTCAAGTGGATGAGAACTAAGTTGATGATCTTGTCACAACCTATAAACAAAAGCAAATATTAATATAAATTCAATACCAAAGTTATTGAAACAAAGTGGGAATCAAAGCAATGAAGAGCATCACCTAGCTTTCAAACCAATTTTGCTTTGCCATAGCTCACATATGCTTGGCCACAACATGATGTAGGCTTGGCCACACATGCTTTCAAGTTGAAATGGATCAGGTTTGAATCATAACTCACGGCTAGCATGGAGAATAGGAGGTGATAGGAGTTATAACACAAGAAGGCAAGGAGGCAAGGCTTTAAAGTGTAGTTTGGTTCAATATATTGGCTCGGCCAAGGGAGGAATGGGCTCGGCCATAGGAGTTCAGGTCTGGACAGAGGCTAGGATGGTGTGTAGTGGTGGTAGCAAGGTGGTGGTGGTGGCTAGAGGTGGTGGCGGTGGCCAAAAGTGGAGGGGTGGAGGGAATAGGCTAAGCTAACATAGCTTTTAAGTGGTTTTTGCCATTTTTTTGTGGAGCTTTGGTTCAAGGGGTTCACGGCCTGATCTGGTCAAGGGGAAAGGAGGGGTTCTAGCCGTGGATCATGGGAAGGAGGAGGAGGTGGAGGTCGGTGAAGGAGGGGAGGCTACGACCGAGCAATCGTGTAGAGATGAACAAGCAAAACAAATGAAAAAGAGAAGGAGAAAGGAGAGAAAGAGAGAGACCATTGCCCTTTTTTTCTAGCCAAGAAAGTGAAGTGAGATGAAATGTTTCTCACGTGAAAATGAGTTGAGAAACTCATGACTACAGTAAAGAAAAGGTACAACCAAAACGAGCAAGTGAAAGGTCATGGGAAATGAAGAGTTTGGTTAATGAAAAGTCACACAATTTAAAGCTTAAGTCCTTTCAAATTTTCACTTCTTTTTAATTCAAAAAAATAAATTAAATTTCAGTAAATGAATTAGAAAACTGAAACAAAGTAAAATAATATAAAAAATAATATAAATTTTAAAGAAAATGGAAAAAGAATAAAAGAAATTGCTTAAAATTAAAAACAGGGTTCAAAATTTACAATTAAATCATCATTGGCTTTGGAAAAATATCAACTTCGTTTTAAAAATATTCTAAAGAAATTTTTTGAAATAAAATAAAATTTTAAACGTATTAAAAGTGAAATAAACAGGAGAAAATAAAAAAATAATTAAAGAAATTGTTTAAAAATTGGAAACAAGACATGAAAATTACAAATAAAATACCATTGGCTCTGGAAAAATTTCTATTTCACTTTAAACAAATAAAATGTCAAATAAATAAAATAAACGAGGAACAAATAAAGTGGGAATGAGAATAAAATAAGATCTTGAGAAAATAGAAAAATAAATAAGGAATTCCTTAAATTAATTGAAGTTGGAAATTAGAAATTGTAAAAAAAAAACAACTGAATTACACTTTCAAAAATGTTTTAAAACCAAAAATATATACAATACATGTTATTTTACCCATATAAATATAAATTAGAACATTACATGACCAAATAAAATATTAGTTATATAATTTAAAATAAACAATTTTGTTAAATACAACAAATTACACACAATAGTTAAAAAGGCATAACATTCACATTATAAATCGGATTTCAACGAAACGAAAAGCAGTGTTCTTAAAATTTTATTTATTTTCATAATAAACAATAAATTTCAAATTTTCAAAATTTTAAATTTAAAAGTCAAAATTTGACCAAATTGACCAAAATTCACACTTCTGGAAAATATTCTATTTATTCATGTTTGGAATTCTAATCCACGTCAAAATCAAAATTTATATTTAAAATAACAAAAATTATCCATTTTAAATAAAGTTTTTAAATCAAAATTCAATTAAAATAAATAAAATATACAATTAAAATAATCATAAAATACAGGGTTGTTACATCAATACACACAAAAAATTGTCCCAATAACATTCAAAAAGCTGGAAAAAACAAAATAGAGAGGGGGGTTTGGGAATACGAAATATGAAATTGTGGAATATGGCTGCCTTGTCTAAACATTTCCACAATCTCATGTCCAAAGCTGATACTCTATGGATGCAATGGACAATCAAGAACAATTTGAAGGGATCTAAGATTTGGCTAGCTGAAAGTAAACAAGCTCATTGCTAGGTCTGGAAAACAATAATGAAATTTAGAGATATACTGATGCCACATGCAAAATTACAACTACCAACTGACAACACTTCTAGATTCTAGACTACACCCTGGATTGATCATGGCATGATACTACAGAAGATACTCTCATATGGCAACATGATACAGTTAGGTATCTCCCTAATGCCAAAGCTACTAACAATATAGTCAATGGCATAATCAAAATGCAACTTACCAGCAATTCAACTTTTAATTCCCTATGGAATAAATACAATGGCCAACCATACAACTACAATGATGTTAATGAATATAAATGGTTAGAAAAATTGAAGGAACATTTCATCAAAATAGTGTACAAAGCACCGACAGATGAATTGAGAACTGGATGCTTTCCTTGGTACAAATGTATATGGAATATATGTGCGATGAAAGATGTAATTATATGTTATGGAAGGTCTTTCGTAATGCTATTCATACTTTGAGAAACCTTTCCTATAAAGGTCCGGTAGTCTCAAACCACCTGCGTATTTTGCTCGTCAGTAGAGGAAGATGTCCACCATTTATTTTTTAACTGGTTTTACACTCACTTGTGGTCCAAAATTAAGCAGAGGGGGGATTTCAATGTGCAAAAAGGGATAGCATGATAGAATGGAGGATAATATACAAGGATACAAAGTGGAAATAACAGTCGACTTTTGAACTGTTAATAATGCTCAAAGTTATTGTCATGGTGACTTGGGAGGAAAGGAACAGAGTAATTTTCAAATAGAGAAGAAAGAAAAGAGTGCAGTTATTTTTTGAAATATGTAGGATAATTTACAACATGCTAAAATTATCTGCATACCCTTTTGACCAAGCTGCATTTGTGAAGTGTTCTTGAATGTCAACTGTGGATGTTTCAGACTGTCCACTTGTCTCTTTAATTCTTGTTATCTTTCTTTATTTCTTAATTCTCTTCTATCTACCCTATGTAATCTCTCTCTATTTGTTGTAACGATCCACCTTTTTGGACTATTTAAATCGACAATAAACAACACATGTCTAATTCAAACTATTCAAAAGGGAGAATTTTTAATGGGATAAATAAGAAAATAAAAGAAAAGGAGGAAAAATAAAAAACAGAATCTCGCAGCGGAATGATAAAACATAATAATAAAATAAACAGTTCATGAAGCTGTTTTACAAATAACATTTGCATACATTTTTACAATTCAAATCAGAGTTATACATACATCAGAAAAAAATAATGCAGCGGAACACAGAATGTAGTGGAATAATAAATAACAATAATATATTGAATCTTCGTGTTTGTCCTCCAGAAAATAGTCTTCAATACACTAAAAAGATTAGACAGACCTGAGCGTAATGAAAAGACAAAACATTCGAGTCAGAACTAAAAGATCTTACGTAAGTCAAATCAAAATAAATAAAATAGAAATACTAGTGCAATGGTTTCATAGATTTTGCGGGATTTTCATCTCCCGTCAAGTGTACAACGTGAATATGATTATTTAAAAGGTTTCAAATAATTCAAAATATCAATATTAATTATCTAACTAAAACAAATCCGAAGTTTAACTTAAACCTTTTAAATAATTCAATTGCAATGCATAATCCAAATTCAAGAATATATATATATATATATATATATATATATATATCATTTTAACCAGTATCTAAAATTAAAATTTTAAAATCAATGAAAACCGCTTGGGTTTATCATTTCAACTCAAAATGGTTAATCTATAAGATCATTCGGGCATGTATCATTTCAACCCATAGTGATAACAGAGATATAGGCATAAATAAATATCCAATCATCCAAAATTTTAACATCAGTCACAATCAACATCCAAATTAGGAATAAATCACAACAATTAATTGGTTATCATTATTATGTGTTTAACTAAAATTATATTCAATATTAATTAGGTGGCTATAAAATTCAATATTAATTCAAATTTAATCTAAATGACAAACTAAAACATAAAACAGAAATTAGTAAAATTCTAATCACATCATAAATCTAATTTAAACAATAAAAGCTAATTTAGTAGTTGTGAGTGGGTTAAAACACTCACCTTTGATTTGTCAACGATTAAAATCCAATTAAATGCCCAATTTTGAAGAGCGGACAAACCAAAAACTATGCCATCTTTAAGAAAATATACGGGCCAGCATATTACTGATTCTGTAAAAGTGACTAACTAGAATGTTATTGCAAATTATTTTCTCTCCACTTTCAAAAAAAGAATCACTTAAAAAGCTTCTGTGAAGTGGAAGTATGGTCAAACAAACAGAGGTGTTTTCCGAGTTGAAAATCTGTGTTCAAATATACTACGAAAAGATTTGAGTCTTTTGCATAAAAAATTAAGGAATTCGAAGAACTGATCTAAATGAAAGTTTAAGCCGCTGGAAAAATAAAATTTTTGAGAAAAAGAAACGCATAATTTGGTTAATTTCCGAAGGAGATATGATTGATACAATATGGGGTATTTTCGTTCAAAATTGGACCCGAGAAAGGACTTGAAAAATGGAGTTTTTTAATATAGAAATATTCGAAATAGAAAGAAAAGTTCAACAACAAAGTAGTTGCCATTGAAATTATACACAATTTCAAATATATATATATATATTTGATTTGGTGTAGTTCAGTGGAATATAGAAGCCACAGAAATAAGGCGAAGGAAGAGGGAAAATGGAAGGGAAAAAGAGAAAGAAAAGAAGAGGAAAGGTGGGGCTTTGGCTATGGGTTGTGGTGGTGATAGAGGTGGGTGGACGTAAGAGGAGCGAGGTAAGCTATGATTTTGAAGGTGGAAGGTGGCATTTGATTTGGAGATATAGCAGTTTTGAAGTTTGGATTTTTCTGTAGATTTGAGGAAGAAGAAGAAGAGTAAGCAGAAAGTTTCTCAAATGAGGAATTTTTTTGTACGTACTTGGTTTTAGTCAGATAGGAAAATAGACGGTCAAAATGTGAGAAAAGGAAGGAACCAAAGCCTCTTAGGTTTCCTAAGGTCTCTTGGTTTACTAGGAGCCCATTAGTCTAAAACAAACACAATAAAACTTAACAAAAAAACGAACACAAATATATACTGTAAATGAAAGAAATAAGCTGCAGGTTATTTAATAATTAGGAAATTAAGGTGGAGTGACGCAGCGGATATAACGATTGACAACGAAATGAAGATTTTGTGTCAAACTAATCGATGAAACGATTAGATGAAACAAGATAAATCGATGGATTGAAAATACCGAACGCCCAAATTCGTTGATCTCAAGAGATAATGAATTCTAGCTATCTCCAACATGTTGATCGCGCACGATACCATGTTAAAAGATCTACGACTCTTCTACGTTGATCTCGCGCATGAGATTCCATGAATCGGCTTCAAATCCGTTGATTCGAGCACACTCAAATAACCGAAAATGGAGAAAGGAGCTCACACTCAACTTCCAATTTCAAAGAGGCACAAAGCACTCGAACAGAGTTTTTATTCAAAATCAACTCCTTTACAAATGACACAACCCCCATATTTATAAGCAGTTTACAACTCAACACTGAACTCAGCCGACCTAACATAGGTCGTGACCTATGACCTAACATAGGTCGTTGATGACCTAACCAGCATGATTTAAGAAAACACAAATACAACACGGTGAATGTAACGGCTTAAAATACAAACGGCTTACGACCTAATTACAACATACAACCTATGTACAAAATGGGTTACAGCATGAGTTACATCACGCGATCTACGACTTCACAAAAGCATTGCGCGGGAAGCTTGAGCGACCTAAAGAAGCGGCTTAAAGAAACATGGCAACGACTTAAAGTGAGCGACAAAAGCATCTGAGCGACTTAAGTGAATGCGCGACCTAAGGTTCCAATGCGGCTCAAATTGACTGGTTAACTCATTAGGTCGCTTGGACGACCTATCATCACACTAGGTCACGACCGACCTAAATCTAGCTCGTTAGGTCGTTTTTCCCGACTTGTTTGGTCGCTTGGACGACTCAAATCCAGTGATTGCGCTCGGTTGTGAATGCCACTAGGTCGCGAGTGACCTAAGATCCTTGAGCGACCTTCACTGGGCCGTGAGTTGGTAGATTGCGCTGCATCATCCTCTCCCGGTTGATAAGAACTCGACCTCGAATTTGCACGTTCCTCTTCCTCGACAGACTCATTCCCGTGAAACAGAATCAAGTATTTGACGTTAAAAACGTCTGTAGTGTGAATATGATCTGGCAACCTTAACTGGTATGCATTATCATTGATCTTCTTCAAGATTTCGACTGGACCAATTTTTCGAGCTTTCAACTTGTTGTAAGTTCCAACTGGAAAACGTTCTTTCGTCAAAACGGCGTAAACCAAATCACCTTCTTTGAAGTTCACACTCCTCCGCTTCTTATCCCCCAGTTGTTTATATTTCTTATTTGATGCAAGCAATCGTTCATGAACAGTTCTGTGACACTCCTGCAACTCATTCACAAAATCACAAGCTCACTTAACAACCCTTTCTGAAATGGAACTATCGATAAATCCAACGTTCCCTTCGGCATTGCTGAATATACAACTTGAAACGGACTGAATCCAGTACTTCGATTAACAACATGGTTATGTGCAAATTCCGCCTGACATAACTTCATATCCCAGCTCTTCAAATTATCTTTCACAAGACATCTCAACAAGTTTCCCAACGATCAGTTAACCACCTCCGTTTGCCTATCTGTTTGTGGATGATAGGCGCTACTAAAATTCAACTTCGTTCCAACAATCTTCCACAAACTCAACCAAAAATGGCTTAGGAATCGAGTAACCCGGTCTGACACAATGGTTTCAAGTAGCCCATGTAGTCGATAAACCTCTTTAAAGAATAATTGAGAAACACAGACTGCATCAGCTGTCTTCTTACAAGCTATGAAATGTGCCATTTTCGAAAATCTATCCACCACAATATATATAGAATCATTCCCCCTTTGTGTTCTTGGCAATCCCAAAACAAAGTCCATGCTAATATCAACCCATGGTCTAGTAGGCACGGGCAATGGCATATACAACCCTGCATTCGTAGCTGTCCCTTTGGAAACTTGATATATATGACATCTCTCCATAAATCTTTCAACTTCTCTTCTCATGGAAGGCCAAAAATATGATTGAGAAATCAACTGTAAAGTACGATCTCTACCCACATGACCTTCTTCATGTAACTCCTTCACAATCTTCATTCGCAAACTACAATCTGGAATACATAATCGATTTCCTTTGAAAAGAAAACCATCCACTAACACAAACTCATCCGTCTTCCCTTTATTGATTTCATCTACCATCTTCGCAAAGTAAGGATCTTCAGCAAACAATTTTGGAAGTACTTCAAACCATGTCACTTCAACCTTCATTGTAGTCAACAAATGATTCCTTCTACTCAATGCATCAGCAACACGGTTTGTAACTCCCGATTTGTGTTTCACAACAAATGTAAACTGTTGTAAGTATGCAATCCACGAAGCATGTCTGGCTGCAATTTTGTCCTGTCCCTGCAAATGCTTCAACGCTTCATGATCAGTATACATAACAAATTCTTTATGGAACAAATAGTGTCTCCAATGCTTCACGGCTTGCACAACAGCATAAAATTCTACATCATAAGTATTATATGTCATCTTTGCTCCCGAAAGCTTCTCACTGAAATAAGAAATAGGACTCCCCCTCTGACTTAACACCCCTCCAATTCCAACCTTAGATGCATCAGTATGTAATTCAAATAACAACTGAAAATCCGGCAAAACTAGAATTGGTGCTGTCGTCAAAAGTTCCTTGATCCGCTCAAAAGCAAATTATGCTTCCTCTGACCATGAAAACTGCTTCTCCTTCATACAACCAGTAACTGGTGCCATCACGCTACTGAAATGTGGAATAAATCTTCGGTAGAATGAAGCTAGCCCATGAAAACTTCTCACTTCAGTTATGGTCCTGGGCTGTGGCCAATTTCTGATTGCCTCGACTTTATTCTCATCCACATGTATACCTCCTTCTGATACAACATATCCTAAAAATAAAACACTATGCGTCATGAACACGCATTTCTTCGTTGCAGCATAGAATTGGTCTTGTCGAAGTATCATCAACACTTCTCTCAAATGGTGCAAGTGTTCTTCTAGGCTTCCACTGTATATCAGTATATGATGAAAATACACCACCACGAACTTCCCAATAAATGGTCTAAAGATCTGATTCATCACCCGCATAAACGTACTAGGTGCATTCGAAAGACCAAACGGCATAACCAGCCATTCATACAACCCTTCTCTAGTCTTGAATGTCGTCTTCCATTCATCCCCTGGTCGAATTCGAATTTGATGATATCCGTTCTTCAGATCAATCTTGGAAAATATAGCGGCTCCATTCAACTGGTCTAACAAATCATCCAATCTAGGCATTAGAAATCTGTACCTCACAATAATCTTGTTCAATGCCCGACTATCAGTACACATTCTCCAAGTTCCATCCTTCTTCAGTACTAACAAAGATGGTACTGCACAAGGACTTAAGCTCTCTTGTATGCGTCTTTGTTCAAGCAACTCTTCCACCTGCCTTCTCAACTCCTCGTGTTCCTTTGGGCTCATCCTGTAATGTGGTCTATGTGGTAACACAGCTCTTGGAACAAGAACTATTTGGTGTTGTATGTCCCTCAATGGTGGTAACTCCTTTGGAAAATGTTCAGGAAATACATCTTCAAATTCTTCCAATACTGGTTTGACTTCCTTTGGAATTTCAACCTCCTCACTACTTTCACGTCCGATCAACAAAAACACTTCAGGCTCGTCCTCCACTTCTTTGATAAACTCCTTCAAGGATAACAAAGTCTTCAGTTCTTCAATCCCCTCCAACTTGCTTTCTTCTTGTTGTCGTTTCTTAGGAACCAAAGTGATTTTAGTGCCCTCGAACATGAAACTGTAGCTGTTGGTACGACCATCATGTTGCACAGCTCTATCATATTGCCACGGTCTTCCCAACAACAGATGACATACATCCATATCAACCACATCACACAAAATTTCATCTTTCTTCCCAATCGAAAAAGTTACACAAACTCTTCTACTAACCTTCACATCTCCACCTTTTCTCAACCAAGATAACTTGTAAGGTTTAGGATGCTTCTCAGTCTTTAATTCTAACTTCTTTACAGCCTCTGTAGAAATGATATTGTCACAACTTCCCGCATCAATAACAAACTTGCAAACCCTTCCTAAAATAGTGCGTGTCGACTGGAAAATATTGCTCCTCAACCACCAAGATTCTCCTCTTGCTTTGGTGTCAAACAAGATCTCCTCATCATCAAATTATGTCCTTCGTCTCCTGGCACTAATTCTACTTCCTCCTCAACTTGTGGTGAATTGGAATATTCTACTTCTTCATCCTCATCCTCAACCTCAGCAATCATTGCTCGCTTCTTAGGTTTTGGACATTCATTACTCTTGTGACCAAATTCCTGACAGTTATAGCACTTGAAATTGTTGTTGACCTTGGTCTTAACAGCTTCATTGACAACCGGTTATTAACAGCATTGGAAACATTTGTATTGCTACTGGCCCCTTTCACTTGATTGTTGGAATTTGTAAACACACCACCACCTCTTCTGCCTTGCTTCTCCCAAGCTAACGCCTTTTGGTGTGCTTCAGCCACGGATCTTGGATCAAACATGTTCACCATATCCTGAATTTGCATTCTCTGTCCTCCAACAAATCTAGCAGGTCAATTGTTCCTCTGTCTCCATGATATCATTCCTCGCAATCAATTGATAAAATTCATCCGCATAATCATTCACCGACTTTGTTCCCTGTCTCAAATTCTGCAATCGCTGATACATAAGAGATTGATAATTATAAGACAAGAAAGTAGCCTTCATCAACTTCTTCATCTTCTCCCATGACTCAATTTTTGACTTTCCCATTCTTTCCCGTGTAAGTTTTGTTTGCTGCCACCATGCCATAGCTCTTCCTCTCAACCGAGTAGCGACCAACTTAACTCTGCGAGACTCGGGAACTTCTTTGAAGTCAAAAATATCTTCAACATTAGATAACCAATCAAGGAATTCTTCAGCTTGCATACCACCCTTGAATTCTGGAATTTCCATCTTCATCCCCGACTCCCATTTACGATAATCTTCTACCTCCCGATAGTGATTTCGTACTTGGTCTCGATCTCGATAATGAACATTACATCTATCACCATCTTCATCATAATCAAATGTACTTCGATATCGATCTCGACCATCAACATCTCTATGCTCACGCATATCTCTTCTATTATGTCTTTCAGCATCACGTTATGGCTCATCTCCAAACTCACATGGAGTTCATCTCTCTTCATTTCTATACTCATGGTAATCTCTTCTCACTGAAACTGAAGATTCCCTTCTATCTCGGTAAGATTACGGCGACACCCTCCTCGCTTCCGTAACCGATGGCGAAACCCTGTTTCCTCCATGGTTCGAGATTGGTGACCTTCTACTTTGACCTTGATTCATGTCAGTCATCAGTTTCTCCAACTTTCCAATACCTTCATCAAATTTTTCATTGATACGTTGTTCCATTTACTCAGCTTATTCTCTTCTATAAAACACTTCAACATTTTGATGACGGTTAGCTCTTCTCGGCGGCATGATTGTCTTTAACAACAATCTTCAACAAACTCGCCTTGAACTTCTTCAACTAAACTGACTTTCGGCCTTGATCAACTTAGCTCGGATCAGAACTTCCACTCTCGGCTTGAACAAATCTCCCACAAACCTGAACAAGCTTGGTTTCAACTTCAACTAGCTCTCGGCCTTGACTCTTCTAACTCTTCTCCTTGGCTCCAAAGACTCGGCTTAGCTATGATTGGCTAAATCTAGCTTTGATACCAAACTAACGCAGCAGATATAACGATTGACAACGAAATGAAGATTTCGTGTCAAACTAATCGATGAAACGATTAGATGAAACAAGATAAATCAATGGATTGAAAATGTCGAACGCCCAAATTCGTTGATCTCAAGAGATACCGAATTCTAGCTATCTCCAACACGTTGATCGCGCACGACACCGTGTTAAAAGATCTACGACTCTTCTACATTGATCTCGCGCACGCGATTCCGTGAATCGGCTTCAAATCCGTTGATTCGAGCGCACTCGAATAACCGAAAATGGAGAAAGGAGCTCATACTCAACTTCCAATTTCAAAGAGGCACAAAGCAATCAAACAAAGTTTTTATTCAAAATCAACTCCTTTACAAATGACACAACCCCCATATTTATAGGCAGTTTACAACTCAACACTGAACTCAGCCGACCTAACATAGGTCGCGACCTACGACCTAACATAGGTCATTGATGACCTTACCATCACGATTTAAGAAAACACAAATACAACACAGTGAATGTAACGACTTAAAATACAAACGGCTTACGACCTAATTACAACATACGACCTATGTACAACATGGGTTACAACATGAGTTACATCACGCGATCTACGACTTCACAAAAGCACGGCACAGGAAGCTTGAGCGACCTAAAGAAGCGGCTTAAAGAAACATGGCAACGACTTAAAGTGAGCGACAAAAGCATCTGAGCGACTTAAGTAAATGCGCGACCTAAGGTTCCAATGCGGCTCAAGTTGACTGGTTAACTCATTAGGTCGCTTGGACGACCTATCATCCCACTAGGTCGCGGCCGACCTAAATCTAGCTCGTTAGGTCATTTTTCTTGACTTGTTTGGTCGCTTGGACGACTCAAATCCAGTGATTGCGCTCGGTCGTGAATCAATTGAACGCCACTAGGTCGTGAGTGACCTAAGGTCCTTGAGCGACCTTAACTAGGTCGTGAGTTGGTAGATTGCGCTACATCATGGAGAGACAAAAATAAATGTCATATTTTATTTTGATAGCTTCAGGCATTAATAATGCGTAAAGAAATGTACGTAGAAATGGAAAAGTTTGCAAACCAAAGGAAAGTGAAATTTTGTATACGCGAAAACGAGGTGGCAGGAATTGAATACAAACTAAAAGTCTAGGCTCAAATATTAAACAGAAGGAGAAACGAGCAGATCAATTATTAATAATGAAATAACTATTTTGAAATTTACATGCAACAATTAATAACAAAAGAAATGAAGGGACCATGTACATCGCGCAACCCTTTTGAAATTCAATTAGTGAAACTTAACCAAATTAACTTCATTAACTCAAATAATATTCAATTTTGTACGCATTTAGTTTTTTTAATCTATGCATAATAAATAAAAGTACTTACCCTAAAATGAAAATGTTCAATTTGATTTTCCCAAAATGATCTTTTATTTCCAATAAAACATCCTTTCTGTTTGACACAAAAGGCGCGTTATTTTTATTAAACCTATTAATTGCAATATACGTTTTCTTCCCTTCTAATTGAAATATTTCAATTACATTAATTGCAATTACTTACAAAGTTAAATTCAGAAAACTAAAATGGATGAAAAATATAATAAATGTTTCCTTTATTCATTTAAACACGTTTATAAATTTGTTGTTTATACAACAGAGTAATAAATAACTTACTTAAATAAATTATTTTTCTACTCTTGTAATCCATCTATATGCTAAAACACAATTCAAATATGAATATGTTTCTTCCTTTAAATCGATCATTCTATTCTTTATTTTAATGAAACTAAACCTGCATTCACAAATGAAACGTTCATTTTATTTGATATAAATGTTCTTTTCATTAAATCAACTTTCCTTATATTTTCACAAAACATAAGCTATGATTAATTACATCTATTAATTTACAATTTGGTATACTCTCTACAATTAACTGAAATTATTCAATTACATTAATTTCAATTATTTACAAAGATGAATTTCAAAATGGACAAAATAAATATAATGAAAAATAGAAAAATTATTTCCTATCTAATAGTAATTTAAACATATAATGCACTATTGCATACAAATAGGAATTATACATTTCTTACCAAATAATAGTTTCTCGTCTCTATAGTCAATCTTTAAGCTAACAACATTTCAAATAAATAAGCATATGATTTCTTCTTTAATAAAGAAACATTCATTTTTCTTTATTAACATTTATAATTCCAATCAATTAAAAATTTACAATTGTTCACTCAAACTAATGTTATTAAAATACACACTAGCATTTGTTTTCATCCTTACATTATTTCAAACATATTTCATTTGTAGAAATTTTACTCAAGCTCATAAATTGTATTATAATTTAATTTTTATAAGTAAAATCTTAATTTTTTGTTTTTTTAACAATTTGATTAAAATATCTTATTTAATTTAATACTTTTAAATGTTTAAAAGTACGGGTCGTTACACTCTCCCCCACTCAAAACTTTTCGTCCCCGAAAAGATACAAGAAGTAATCCAAAATTTGTTATATTTTATTTAAAACTACATATTAACGTTTAATAAAATTTGAAAATAACTCAAATTCTACATAGATTTTCTAAGTCTTAAATTTTTGAAATTTTTTTTTCGGTAGAGTCTCCTTTGCGCGGATACGTCCGAAAATAATGATACCAATAATTTCAATATATGTATCATATTTCAAAAATAAAACATATACAAATTAACAATATAACCATTTATGCAACCAAAGAATCCATCATACATCCATAGTAACCAAAACCAATGGTTTCTTTAGTTGAGAAACCTTTAATCATGCAAGGTGATGAATAAATTGTCAAGTGTACCCTATGCTTAATAGCCTTAGGTAATTACTTAATATATCAGTCAAACAACCTCAATAACTAGAAGTATTCTTTCCTAAACTTACCATCAGCCAAACAACAAGAATTTTAAATTTATTTAAGTTTAATCGATTGGTTTTTTTTTCATCATTTACCTTTCATTCATTTATTTATATAAAGATCAATCACTTACATAATTTGGTTTCCATTAAATATTTAAGTCGTTAATGAATCATTTCAAAAAAATATTACTTAAGCTTCTACTGTCCTACTTATTTTTATAACTCCATTCGGTTATTGAATAAAAATTTAAGTTTTTGGTATTTGCCCTTGAAGTGAAAATAAATATTTCAACATATCTAAAAATTCAGTTAAAACATTTAACCTCATTCACTTAGTTAAAATATAAGATATATTTAAAACATCCTTATAGCATTATACAAAGAATTTTCAAAAGTCTAAAACAATGTTAGAAATTTATATCAAAATATTATAATAAATTTTAAATAAAGTTCCTTAAATCCTATAATTTATTAGACTCGTTATTTTTAAAATAATATAAACTCAAGATTATTAAACTGAAACTAATAGAGTACTCAATTCTTACATTAAATTTCTAAATCAAAGTTTAAAATTTCATATCTTGTTAATTAATTTTACGCACTTGTTTTAAAATGAATATTCAAATCATGGAAAAACATTTATTATGGTTTAACACAAAAATTCAAACAGTAAATGGACCGATAAATTTACTATTAGTACTTCGAAATCGATTAAATATTCCCAACTATATGAAAAATAGAGATTCAAATTTATTTGCCATGTATATTACAATAAATAAACTTCTCAAATCAATTTTTTTTCCATTTATATAAATCTTTAAATTCTATATTTAAAGAAACTTATATAAATTTTACATGCAATATTCGTTTGAAAGCTTCATTTGCGAATAAATCATCTTTAATACCTTAATACTTTTCAAAAATTCATTTGTAAAATTTCTTGCTTCATTTTTAAAAACCATTTAAATGTTTTAAATAACATCTTTATAAATATATGTCAGTTATTTGAAAATAATTATTTACATCATTACTTATATTTACAAAGAAGCTATTGAAACCCTTAAATCCATTATCTATAAAGTTATTTGTTTTATCTCAAGATACTTTTCAAACATTAGTAATAAATCAATAATCATTTACTTTAAATATGTTTTATTGAATTAATAATTTCTCATGATATTTACAACACTAATAAACCATGTTGTACATAAATAGATAATATTTTAAACATTATAAAATATTTAGAAAAGAAAAAAAGATGACCAAAATATCTTTTATATAATACTTTATCAAAATACTTTTATAACTCGGTGTCTTAATAGGTTTATCCTCGTTCTTGCAGACTCTGGCCATGCGTTGATCAGGCGTAAGGCTAGAATTCTCCAAGTACTTAGTAGACCTGTTTCAACACCCAGTGAAAATACTTAAAAAACTTTCAAAACCGATATGGAAAGTACAATCCAAACAAATCACCTAGATCACATATACACAATGGTTACGCCTGGATCCCCAGGAAACATCTGTACCTTTAAGCAATCACTGCCTTGTGAATTACGCCATGATAACCAAAATTGTGGATCGTAGGAAACATAACAACGGTTATGCTTGGATCCTCCAGGAAACATCCATACCCTTTAAGCAATCTCTGCCTTACGGATTACACCACGATAACAAAACCGGTAGACCGTAGGATGCATAACAATGGTTACGCCTGGATCCCCCAGGAAACATCCATACCCTTTAAGCAATCTCTGCCTTGCGGATTACGCTACCCATAAAAAACGACCATGGGTTATTCCATGGTAGGAAACTCGAGTATCACATCCAGAAAACTAAATTAGAGAGAATAATATCGATAGAATGAATCCACAATGTGGCCATAAATGGGATATCAAGCAGAATGCACTTTCCATATCTTTACTTCGAAAATATGTATCATATAGTAACTTTTCAAATCAATTTCAAATATTAGACTTATATAAAGTCCATTATAGATAAGATTCCATTTTCAAATCAAACCAAAATCAATAGTATCAAATCACACTTATATACACCTCAATTATATAAGATTTCACTTTCAAATTGAGTACCTTTCTAAATTAATAGTTTTCAAATCAACTTCATACTTAATATTTGTTTCATACAATTTCTCCTTTTGATATAAACACTAATATATCCATTCTCACAATATTGCTTATATTTCTCTTTAATTCAAATTACATTCATTTCACATGTAATATTTCTCGTTTAATAGTACATTTATTTGCAAATCATTTCATAAGAAATTTTCTTACGTTTATAACCAATTTATTAAACTTAATTCCTGTTTATAAGACATTGTTCGAGTTTAAAGTTATCACAACTTTATTTATAACCATTTATTGCAACATCCATTTATTTCATAACAATTTACAAGTCAAGGCTTTATTTGAAATCATTTCACTTTTATTTCATATTTGCTTATTCCATTTAGTTTTACCTTTACCTTTCAATTTATTTATGACACGTTTCATAAATGTTAATTAAGTTTATAAACATATTTTTCCAATTTAATCTCATGTACAACATTTCCTTAATCACAATTTCAATTTAAAGATCCCAAGGCTTAAAATTCACACTTGTATATTATTACATTACATGTTAAGAATGTATACCCCAATTCTATTCATTTACTAAACATAGATATAACAAATTAAACCTTGTTTTAATTGCTTTAAAATTAAGGTTATCAATTCAACTATATATTTCAACCCAATTATCAAGTTTCACTCATGTATTAATTCAAAAGGTTTCGATTATCCAAAATAACCAAATATTCCATTTTTTCAATAGTCGAAACTACATGTCAACAAACAACAAAATTCACAACAACATTTCAATTTCATAAACAAATATCCTAATCATTCATTTTATTCTCTTTAATACACCATTATTAAACTAGTTTTTAGTCCATTAATTCAACAATAATTAACCAATGTTTATAATTTGATTAAATACAACAAGTCAACAAAAATGATAATAATTAAATATTACCATTTCATAAATCAAACACATTACAAATAACTATATTAGTCATAAAATATTATTCCTTTATATATATATCATATGATATTAGGAAAAATAATTTCATTTCAAAATTTATACAAAACATTTTTATAACATTAAAAAATACGCGCTCTCATATATACACTCAGACAACTCATGCTAGGGTATTACTACCCTATCCGTAACGAGTTAACCTCAACAGGCTAAGGTGTGTACAAACCAAAGCTCTGATACCAACTGTAACGACCCACCTTTTGGATGGTTGAAATTAATAATAAACTGCACAAGTCTAATTCAAAAAGGAGTATTGTTAATGGGGTAAATAAGAAAATAAAAGAAAAGGAGGAAAAATAAAACACAGAATCTCGCAGCGGAATGACAAAACATAATAATAAAATAAATAGTTCATGAAGTTGTTTTACAAATAACATTTGCTTACACTTTTACAATTCAAATCGGAGTTATACATACATCCAAATAAAAAAATAATGCAGCGGAACACAGAATATAGTGGAATAATAAATAACAATAATATATTGAATCTTCGTCTATGTCCTCTAGAAAATAGTCTTCGATATACTGAAAAGCTCAGGCTGACCCAAGCGTTTTGAAAAGACAAAACATTCGAGTCGGAACTAAAAGATCTTATGTAAGTCAAATCAAAATAAATAAAACAGAAATACTAGTGTAATGGTTTCATAGATGTTACGGGATTTTCATCTCCTATCAAGTGTACAACCTGAATATAATTATTTAAAAGGTTTCAAATAATTCAAAATATCAATCTTAATCATCTAACTAAAACAAATCCGAAGTAAAACTTAAACCTTTTAAATAATTCAATTGCAATCCAAATTCAAGAATTTATATGGATATATATCATTTCAACCAGTATCTAAAATTAAAATTTTTAAATCAATGAAAACTGCTCGGGTTTATCATTTCAACCCAAAATGATTAATCTATAAGATCATTCGGGTAAGTTCATTTCAACCCATAGTGATAAAAGAGATATAGGCATAAATAAATATCCATTCATCCAAAATTTCAACCAATAACATCAATCACAATCAACATCCAAATTAAAAAATAAATCACAACAATTAATTGGTTATCACTATTAGGTGTTTAACTAGAAATTAAAATCAATATTAATTAGATGGCTATTAAATTCAGTATTAATTCAAATTTAATCTAAATGACAAATTAAAACCCCAAACAGAAATTGATAAACTTCTAATCACATCATAAATATAATTTAACCAATATAAGATAATTTAGTAGTTGTGAGTGGGTTAAAACACTCACCTTTGAATTATCGACGATTAAAATCCAATTAAATGCCCAATTTTGAATAGCGGACAAGCCAGAAACTAGGTCATCTTTAAGAAAATATATGTACTAGCAATTTACTGAATCTATAAAATTGACTAACTAGAATGTTGTTGCAAATTCTTTTCTCTCCAATTTCAAGAAAAGAATCATTTAAAAAGCTTCTGTCAGGAGGAAGTATGGTCAAAAGAAACAGAGGTGTTTTCTGAGTTGAAAATCTGTGTTCAAATATGCTACGAAAAGATTTGAGATTTTTGCATAGAAAATTATGGAAATTGAAGAACTGATCTAAATGAAAGTTTAAGCCACTAGAAAAAAAATGGTTTGAAAAAAATAAACACATAATTTGCTTAATTTGTGAAGGAGATATGATTGATACAATATGGGGTATTTTTGTTCAAAATTGGATCCTAGAAAGGACATGAAAAATGGAGTTTTTTAATACAGAAATATTCGAAATAGAAAGAAAAGTTCAACAACAAAGTAGTTGCCATTGAAATTATACACGGTTTAAAAAAAAAATATTTGATCTGGAGTAGTGTAGTGGAATATAGAAGCCATGGAAATAAAGGGAAGAAAGAGGGAAAAGGGAAGGGAAAAAGAGAAAGAAAAGAAGAGGAAAGGTGGGGCTTTGGCTATGGGTTGTGGTGGTGGTGATGGAGGTGGGTGGCGGTAAGAGGAGCGATGTAAGCTATGATTTTGAAGGAGAAAGGATGGAATTTTATTTGGAGATTTAGGAGTTTTGATGTTTGGAAATTTCTGTAGATTTGAGAAAGAAGAAGAAGAGTAAGCAAAAAGTTTCTCAAATGAGGAATTTTTTTGTACATACTTGGTTGTAGTCAGATAGGAAAATAGACGGTCAAAATGTGAGAAAAGGAAGGAACCAAAGTCTCTTAGGTTTTCTAAGGTCTCTTGTTTTACTAGAAGCCCATTAGTCTAAAACAAACCCAATAAAACTTAACAAAAAACGAACACAGATATACACTGTAAATGAAAGAAATAAGCTGCAGGTTATTTAATAATTAGGAAATTAAGTTGGAGAGACAAAAATAAATGTCACATTTTATTTTGAAAGCTTCAGGCATTAATAATGCGTAAAGAAATGTAAGTAGAAATGGAAAAGTTTGCAAACCAAAGGAAAGTGAAATTTTCTATACGCGAAAACGAGGTGGAAAGAATTAAATACAAACTAAAAGTTTAGGCTCAAGTATTAAAATTAACAGATCAAGTATTAATAATGAAATAAATATTTTAAAACGTACATGCAATAATTAATAACAAAAGGAATGAAGGGACCATGTACATCGCACAACCCTTTTGAAAATCAATTAGTAAAACTTGACCAAATTAACTTCACTAACTCAAATATTATTCAAATTTTTACGCATTTAGTTTTTTTAATCTATGCATAATAAATAAAAGTACTTACCCAAAAATGAAAATGTTCAGTTTGGTTTTCCCAAAATGATCTTTTATTTCCAACAAAACATCCTTTCTGTTTGACAAAAAGGTGCCTTATTTTTATTAAATCTATTAATTGCAATCGATGTTTTCTTCCCTTCTAATTGAAATATTTCAATAACATTAATTGCAGTTACTTACAAAGTTAAATTTCAAAATAGACAACTAAAATGGTGTTTCCTTCATTCATTTAAACATGTTTATTAATTTGTAGTTTATACAACAGAGTAATAAATAACTTACTTAAATAAATTATTTTTCTACTCTTGTAATCCATCTATATGCTAAAACACAATTCAAATATGCGTATGTGTCTTCCTTCAAATCAATCATTCTATTCTTTATTTTAAAGAAATTAACCCTGCATTCGCAATTGAAACGTTCATTTTATTTGATATAAATGTTCTTTTCATTAAATCAACTTTCCTTATATTTTCACAAAACATAAGCTATGATTAATTACACCTATAAATTTACAATTTGGTGTACTCTCTACCATTAACTGAAATTATTCAATTACATTGATTTCAATGGTTTACAAAGATGAATTTCAAAATGGACAAAATAAATGTAATGAAAAATAGAACAATTATTTCCTATCTAATAATAATTTATCATACACTATTGGATACAAATAGGAATTATACATTTCTTACCAAATAATAGTTTCTCGTCTCTACTGTCCATCTTTAACCTACCAAACATTTCAAATAAATAAACATATGATTTCTTCTTTAATAAAGAAACAATTATTTTTCTTTATTAACATTTATTATTCCAATCAATTAAAAATTTACAATTGTTCACTCAAACCAATGTTATTAAAATACACACTAGCATTTTTTATCATCCTTACATCATTTCAAACATGTTTCACTACTAGAAATTTTACTTAAACTCATAACTTGTATTATAATTTAATTTGTATCAGTAAAATCTTAATTTTTTGTTTTTTAACAATTTTATTAGAAAAATCTTATTTGATTTAATACTTTTAAATGTTTAAAAGTACGAGTCGTTACATTTATATTTTAATTTCCTCTTACAATATAAGTAAATGGTAGGGGCCATTTAACCTTGCTGGCTTTGCCAAAAAACAACTAACAAACTAAGTATATAAAAATTAACTAAATTTTATAACAACTAACTAAGTTTATAACAATGATAATTATAATAATAACAATACTAATGAATTATAAGATTAACTAAGTTTCATAAAATATAATGAAGTTTAGAATAACAACAATAATAATACTAATGATAAATGATAAAGTATTAACTAATTTACATAAGTTTTATGAAGTTTGACTAAATTTAAATAATAATAATAATAATAATATTTAACAAAGTTTCTAAAAATAAATTAAGTTTTTTATTATAATAATACTAACGACAATGCAATAATAACAACAATGAACAAACTAAATTCATAATAGAAATAGTAATGCCTTAAGTCTTGTTGTGTTAGATGATAATGCACATGAGCATTTTGATTTGTAATGACCCATAAGTTTATCACTTTGATAAATTATATTTATTTCTAAATTTATTCAAACAAATAATGGATAATACATATAATATTGTTTTGAGTGATAATTGTAATAGTAATCTTATTTTGAATAAATATTTACAAAAAAATTCCTTGAAATCTATATCGATAAAATAGCCGAAAACCGTTTTATCGATAAACAGCTCTAAAATCATTAAACTTTGTACATAGAGCTACGTCTATACACTTATTTTTATAATTGAACAGGAATATGTAATAAAGTAATTTATTTTATTTTATGAAAATTAAATGCATTTATGACCTTTTTTAATTCCCTTAAATATAATAATTCATTTATTTTAGTTCAATTGAGATGTAATGATTTTATAATTATTTTAATTATTCAATTGATAATTTAACAATTATAATTTATTTTTAATGTTTATGATCTAATAGTAAACCATTTATAATAGTCTTATAAAAAATATATGTGATTTGAAAGTATAAGAAAAAATCGATTTTTCGATATAATAATAATTATTGTAAATAATTTTTAATATTACTTTATATGGTTATATAATTCAGATATGATCATTGTAACTAATTTAAATTGGTAAGAAATTTATTTTCAATTTTTTTTTACAAACATATGTACGTTAATGAATAAGTGAAATGCGACCGACTATCGGTTTCTCGGTTTCCAATGATTTAACAAAAAAGTTGTTCGAAGTCATTTATAGTGTTATGCACATATATTTACATGCATACATATCACATGCACATGATAACATATACATGTGTACATGAACACTTAAAATATATACATATTACAAATAATTCAATAATTTCTTAAGACTTAACATTTAAGCAACCAAAAAGCAAACATCAACTCAACATTTCAATACCATCATCTTACATCATCATTACAAGTCCTAGAGGGAGCCATGCGCTAAAGGAAGGTAGGAGGGGTGTGGACTAAGGGCATTTTGGTAAATTTTCCTTTAAATATTTTTTTCGAATTTTCTCCTATAAATACCCACCCACTTTCTCATATTTTTCACCATATTCTTATCACCTTCTTCTTCACTTCAAGCTTCTTTTCATGGCTTCAATGCTTAACAAAATTATGGTAAAATATTTAGCAAAAGAAATTTAAAATCGTATAATACATATAAGTTATCAATTCCACTTCAAACAAAGATGAATCTCCTCCATTCCTCCATTCAAATCCATATCCACCTTCTCCTCTACCAAGGCCGTGATCCCCTCCATCTTTAAGAATAGGCCGAGCCTTCTTAATGATCTCAAGCCCGATTTCACCAACTTTGATTCGATAATAGAGAAGCTATAGCCGATTTTAGACTAGCCTCGAAAGGAAAATGAAAGCAAGAACTTCTAAACTATAGCATTATATGATATTGGATATTATATATGTTTGATTTTGATTGTTGATAATGGTTGTTAAATATTAATGTTTAACATATATGCAAGTCACGGAAATACACGCCGATAAGCACAAAGGAAATCACTTTCCTTTATTTAATGAATTGGTGCATATGGAATGTTAAACTATTTTAAAATGTTTTGAAACTAAGTTTGAAATGTTTTATAATCACGTGGAAGTGTTTTGGTGAAGTTTGAATAGTAATGAAAATTTAGTCAAAAATGGGTGCATTATGTAACGGCGGTTCGCGATTTCGCACCAAAATCATATGAGTTTATAGAATGGAATATAGCATGGAATTGTTCAATATAAGAATTTTCTGAACTATTATATCAATCGTTTTCCAACGAAGAAAGAAAATAAAATTTCAATAAGTAAATTTTGAAACATGAATAAATCAAGTTTTTGGAAAAATCGCAGTTTTGCAGTTCGGAACCCATATTTTGATTTCTTTGGAAATGGAATTTTAAAATTGTTTAAAATTATGAAATAAATTCTAAAAAAATTTAAAATGTTTAAAAAGTAATTTGAATTAAAAAAATGAATCTCCAAATGATAAAAGTTTTTTTTGATCAATATAGCTTAAAAAGCACTTTTCATAGCACTATTATATAACCTTTGAAATATAATTTTAAACTTAACAACTCTTTTCCAAATCTTTTATAAATACTTTCAAATGGATAATTAAATGTTTTAATAACGATTTGGAATTTTTTTAGTTTATTTAAAAGAGTTTAGATAAATGATTTAAAGAAAAGCTATTACAAATAAAGTGGTTTAACCTTCGGTCCAAAAGCCTACTAGTAGACTGTATTTTTCTATTCGTGAGATCTGGATGTGAGGTGCTTAAACTAAGGTGATGTTCTAGAGCAACCAGTGCCTTGGTGTACCTGGCCTCTTTCCTAGGTGCATGATAGATAAGGTCGAAATGTCGGAAACGAATTAAGTATAAAATGATTAAATTATCTAAATTTAAATTAAATACAACTTTGATTTTATAGAGATAATCTTCTGATACTTAGTGTTAAAGCCTGGAGAGGGAACTCATATTATTCATGGAATTTAAAGGTGATTTCATCTTTATTCCACCCGAAGTATTTGTCTAATATGTGAATTGATATTGAGTAGAATCCGATGAATTTTATAGATTCTTCTTATTAATATTTACTGATTTGGATTAATATCCTAGACAATATGGTTTTAACTCATTCAAAATTGTGATTTTTGAATCAATAAATCTTTATTAAGATTTAAATGAAATGATTTGGAAATACTTTCCTAAGTAAAAAAAATGAGATAATTTGCAATTTTTCCAAGTTTAAAAAGGATTCCAAGTAATCAAAGGATTTGATAAGAGGGATTTCATGATTCCGGATATACTGGAAAGAGTGTTTTAGAAATGTATATCTCTATAAGAAATTTTGACAAAAAGAACTTTATTAACTAAATAATGATTCCCTATTCATACAATATCTTTTTATCGATGATTGGTTCGAAGGAACTGTATTCGGATTTGGGAATTCCTATCCAAAAACCACTTTGAACCAATATACACATTTGAAAAATGAAGGCCTATTAAAGAAAATGAAGGATAAAGACTGAAGATCATCAGGGTGGAAGGATTACTTGCTGATAATTCTGGTTAGCTTCAAATACTAAAGTTGCAATGGTCCCTTTATTTCCAAAACTCATCGGATTGCAAGAATTTCTCGCTAATAGTTATAGGGATAACTCCCGTCGGGATGTGGTAGGGGAGTGACTTCGGTATGTCCTGTTCCCGGATAACTTGTATGGATGAATGTCTGACGTTGAATTTTTGGTTACATAGTGATTTCCATGAACATATCATCTGTTTGGTGGTGGAGAAGGAAACTTCTCTTAGCTTAACACCATTTTCTGAGACATTAGATCTTAGGATTTATATGTTTGTAGAAATCAGTTATGTGACCATGGAATGGCAACGTGGCATTCAAAGTGATATGTGCTAAGTGAATGGTAATCGTTACCTCAAGCCTCACACTCGAAAATGGCCGAAATAGGGTACATGCAGCAAGGCTTGTAGTTCGCAACCATTAGGATATGATCATCCCCATCTAGATATATTTTCCCACTATGATGTTCGAGCATTAAATTATTGTGGATGTATATGATGAGGGCCCTCGGATAGGTCGGTAACGACTAGGGTAATGACATATTTGGTATAATCTAGAGGGAGAGGTAGGCCAGTCCTGTGTTAGTAGAGGTGTGGATGTTCGCTAGCCTCGATACATTCCTCTAGAGATGTACTGCTGAAAGATAGCCCTTTTACCTAGTCATTTGTATGGAAACCTATTCTCCAATAAGTGCCTTGCATTTTGTTTGTAGAGCCTAGTATGTTGGAATTTAATAATGGTAACAATTTCAGCTATTTGAATATAATTACATGAAAAATGCTTTCAAAAAGAATGCCATTCAAAATAATATCAAATTATTTTAAGTATCAAATGATTTAGCTATTATAAAGTAGAAATCCCTCTGATGTTTATGTGCAGCGTGGTCTTATGAGATGCCTTTTATTTTCAAAACGTGCATTTTTAGTTCTCACACCACTCTCATGACTAACCCAAAGTTTAGTTTCCTTTTACATAAACTCTGGGTGTCCTAATTTTCTAGGGCGGCCTAGTAGTCGGGTTTAGTTTAAAAGAAATCGAGATGGAGCTCAAAGCATGGGGTTAGAAGATTTCTCTGATGATTTTTTCCACCACACTCTTGTGCAATAGTATTCCACAATTGTAAGGATAGAAATTTATAAGTATCCATTTTTAAACTCTGAGAACTATATTTTAAATTTCCACTGTAAAGTTTATGTTAAAATAATAAACGTGAAATTATGGCCTGTCGTTTTATTTTCTTTCTTACCCTTGAGAATCCGCTTCTCCGACACTTGAATGTACGGCACGTGAATAATGAGGATGTAATAGTGTCAATTTCTGAGAGTCAAAGAAACGGGTCCTCACAAATTTATTGTTATCATTAGGAGGACCTTTTGTTTAAAATTTCTATTCTTTACCTACAAAATTGATGTTAGCTTAAAAGTCATCTCTTACTTCTGCAGATTTAGTTGTATAAATTCATAAATATATGTGCTCATTTGAGTTAAATATAGGTATTTGATGGCTCTTGACTCACTTTTGGTTCTTTTCATGTTCATGTTTCTTTGGAAATATTAACGAACGTGCTAATAGTTCTAAAAGTTATGTTTTAATGCTTAATAAAGGTGTATGCAATGTGGCATACACACTTTATAATATATATATATATATATATATATATATATGTATATATATACATATATATGTGTGTGTGTGTGTGTGTATTTGGATAGTTTACTCATGCAGGTGTTTGTAATTGATATATGGTTATTTCGATCATGTTTTGATCATGTATGTCTATACTATTGGGATTTTGCTCGGTGCTAGCCGTCCAAAGAAGATTTTGGTAAAAAAATCAAAATTTTATATACTTAGAATATTTTTGGTAATAAATATTTAAAGAAAAAGTTTATTCTAATGTAGACACTTCATTTTCAATTTTATTAATATTCATATTATATTCATTTGTAATGGAAATATTCTTTTCATCATTTCATCTACAGATAAGAGAACAAAAGTTTTAGGATATTTCTTGTAACACCCTCCACTTGGAGCCCAAAACTAATGGCTATGGATGATGTAGTCATCCATAGTTATTAATCCTCGACGACCAAATATTGTAATGTTAACTACATTGTTACACGGATACTTAATAATATGGAAAAAAAATTAAAACATCAAACAAATTCCATATTCCATTTCAAAGCATTTCAAGTTCATTACATAATCCCACAATCGTAATCATGTTAAGATAAAATATACTTATTACAAAATGCGCTAGGAGTGACAAATGAAGATGACCCTTGGATGATCAGAGCATATAATAAGGAAATAAAACAAATCTGCTTATCAACCAAAACACGGCGGAATAGAAAGGCTCTTTTATTAACTAATTTGCCTATTGCACATCTTCAGAAGCTTTATTCGTCTAAATAAAGAACCTGAAAATCTTAAGCCTCAGGCTACTCAAAATCAATTGAGTACTAGAGAGTTTAAGGGGAAAACAAACTTTGAGCGGGGCACAAAACATGGAATGAATAATAATCTACCATATTAAACCATTTAGATATCTAGTGAGACTATGTCGCTTAGCGAAACGGGATTTCCTATCACTAGTATCTTAATAACTTTATAAAACTATATATTGTGCTCCTGCATCCACAATTATTAAAATAATTCAAAATAATATGATGATATGCAAATAAGAAAATTAATTCTGGATTATACATCCCCATTCATTCTGACTATCTGTCTACGGTCACTATTAACCTATTAGTTTTCATGGATTACAAATAACTGGTTTACTGTTTATGGACTCTCTGCTCGATTTCATTGTTTTCATAGGATAACGAAGAACTTATTGGCTCTTGCCAATATCTTTATTGTTTCATGGGTCCTCTCTGAACCTATTGGTAACTCCAATATCTTTCCTTTTATTTCGATTTTCATGGTTTGACTAGAAACCTATTTACTTCTATCAATGTCTTAATCCGGATATAATTTTCATGGGCTCACTACAATCCCTTTGGACTCTGCCAATATTAAATAATAGTTTTCATGGACTTACTATGAACCTATCTTCCTGACATCTTCATTCATACATAGTTTTCATGGACTTACTACGAACCTATCGGCCCCTACCAATATCTTCTCATACACACAGTCTTTATAGGCTTACTGTGAACCTATTGGCCCCTGCCAGTATCTTTAATTAATAATTTATCATCCTTAATTTAAATTCACTACTGGGTCAGCCAAGCTAGTTATTCTGCCCTTTCCAAAGTACCATTACGGGTTCAATAAAATGTGAATAAATATATGAAGAAGCAATCATAACAACATAATAATACCAACTCCTGTGGTTTAATATCCTTGAAATCATATTATATAAAACTTGGTTAATCATTTTAACCAGTTAATCAAGGTAAACTTCTTCAAAACTCCATTTCAAAACTCTTTATTTATTTATGCAATGGTTTTTTCCTTTTAAAATGAGATTGGATTATTTGTTTTGAAACCTTAAAAATCACTTTCGAAACCTTAGATAACTTCCTTCAAAAGAATATAAAACTTCTTTTTAAAACACTAAATATATAACTTTTGAAGCTCTTTAACTTATTCCTTTCGAAATAAAAACGTACCTTTCGAATGTACCAAAACATTGCGCAATAATCTTTGGATCATAGCTTTGAAACTAATGAAAGTATCCCTTTCGAAATCATTGGGTTTACTCTTCAAAAACATCTTTTGGGTCAAAGTGGATACATGAAAAAGTATCTCTTTCGAACCTTTAATAAAATTGTTTGGGGAAAATTTAATGGTGTCGGAACCATCTATTCGAAAGCTCTTAACCCTTGAGTAAAACTTTAAAGGTTAGCATTGAAACCCCATTTCGAAGCCATTGCCTTCATAATCCATGAACCCTTTTGAAAGCATTTAGGAAGTTACCTAGTATAAGTTTAAAACAAAGGCACCCTTTGAAAGCACTGATGACTTCAATATACTCGAAAGGCACACGAATGACAGCAAGGTTTCGACTATGTTGGAACCATCATTTTTGAAGTAATATTTTTAAAAGTGAGGAACTCATGCAAAAGCTCATATTTTAAAAAACAGGATGGCAACCCCTTTCGAAATCATATTTTTTGACACTTTTAAAAGCGTTTATGGAGACAAGGCAGGCGCTTATCATTTGAAAATAAAACTAAGGTTTCGACCCCATTGGAAGTATTGCTTTCGACACCATGACTTCCGCCTTTCCTCCATTCCACTACGTACTATCTAAATGTTACCTTGTGTATTGGTTTCGACTAGGTGGGTTTTGGCATGGTTGGTTTGACTGAGTCGAAGTAGAAGTAAAAGGTCGAAAGGCGCTTCTGAAGCAGGCGAAACCTACTTTTCTACAAAAGACTGATTTAATGCTAATTTTAGTAATTGCTTTATAACTAACCTGCCTATTTGTAAACACCTTATTGGTTGCCATAAAATTTTCAAATTCTTTGCTATTATAACCTCTGCATAATCATAGATCCAAAGCAGGGAAAATTTAACAATTAAGCCCTTTCATTCAAGCAAAACCGATTATGCAATTCAATCATTCTTTGTAAACCAATTTAATTTCCATTGTAAATCTTTTAGGAAAAACCCCAAAAAATTATAGATTTTTCACTTTCATCATGTTATCTAACAAAAAAAATTCCAGATCCAGATTCCTTAATAAACTAATCGAAATTTTTAACCCCAATATTATCATATTTTCCTTTGAAAATTCATAATAAATTTTCTACAGTTTGGAAAATTACAAAAATTGAAACCCATCTTTAAAATCATATTTTACATTACATATAATTTTTCCATGGCATTCAAAAAACATTTACATTCAGTTTTGGCCTAAAACTATATAAATCAATATTTAAATGATTTGTTTTAAACCAAATATATTATAATTCAAGCATATCATCATCCAAAACGTCATAAAAATGAATTTAATTTAAATTCAAAAGCATATGACCATAAAATAAAATAGAGATGATATAAATTATTATTCACCTTGAATATGGTAAGGACTTTGAGATTTGTTGTAGATTAAATCTCCTAGCTTTAATCCCTTAGCTTGATTTAATTTTTCCCCTTTTCTTCTTTGTAAGGTCGGCTTCCTTCTTAGTTTTTAATTTGTGTTTGTGAAAAATAAAAAAACGGATGTGCATGTGAAAGGGTATGTGAATATAAGAGAGAGCTATTCACTAGGCCTTATTTTTATTTGTTAGCATATAAGCAATTTTGAGCCCAAAGCACGTCCCATTATAGTTTTATACAAATCTTAATCTCTTATCATTCTAATTCTTACATTATTCTATTTAATTTATTTAATTAAATCTCTAGAATAATGTTATCAAAAATTATGGTAGGTATTACAGGCTCCCTCCTCTAAAGAATTTCATTCTTGAAATCCAGTAATGACTAAATGTTAGACATAGCAGTCATCTATAACAACTCCTAACAATCATACTAGCCTAACTAACTAGCAACTATCTATATAATTCTAACATAAACATACCCTCAAAGTACATCATAAGTATCTCCAATCTTGTCTTTTGTCTCCTAAGTACAGTCCTTCCTCGTTGTCGCTCCACAAAACATCATTAACCTGGCTATCTTGTTCCTCAATCTTTTCTCATCTCTCACTACAACCCGAATTGGTTGTCTAACAAATGTTAAATTAGGCTCACTATCAAATCTTCCAACCATGTCGGAAGAATAGTAGCTTTGGACCATGCACATAGTTATGAGGATGAGACACGTGAAGTATCTTATGGGCACATTCCATGCTACTCGACAACTCTACTCTGTATGCGAGCTTTTCAATCTTCTATATAATCTGGAATGGTCCAACATATATTGGTGCTAGTTATCCTGACTTTTGATATCGCATCACACACTTCATCGAGGATACCTTGATGAAAACCTTATCTCCAACTGAGAAATCTAGATCTTTACGCCTTTTATCTACGTAACTCTTCTGTCTAGACTGAGCATCCTTCATCCTTCCTCGGATCAACTCAATCTTCTCCGACGTCTTTCTAACCAAATCTGGACATAAGACTAATCTATCTTCAGTTTCCTACCAAAATGATGGCAATTTGCATGGCCTTCCATACAGATCTTCAAAATGTGTCATTCCTATACTAGTTTGATAAATATTATTATAGGAAAACTCAACCAAATGCAGGTGATCTTTCCAAGATCCACAAAATTATAACGCACAAGCCCTCAACAAATTCTCTAGCACTATATTTACTCTCTCTGTCTATCCACCCTTTTGAGGGTGATATGCAGTACTCATATTAAGCTTGGTACCAATACATCTGGTAGACTCTTCCAGAATTCACTAGTGAACAATGTATCTCCGTCAGTGACTATACTACTAGAAACTCCATGTAGTCTAACTATGTTCTTCATGAACAACTTAGCTAAAACAGGTGACGTCCTGGTTGAATTAACTGGAATGTAGTGGACACAATTGGTCAATCCATCCATTATAACCCATACAATTTCATTTCTTCTATTTGACCTTGGCAAACCATCTATAAAATCCATGAATATCAAATCCCATTTCCAAACTTGAATCTCTAAAGGCTAAAGCAATGCACTCGGTTTCTGATCTTTGGCTTTCACTTGTTGACAGTTTGCACACTGCCTAACCTACATGCCAACATCCTTCTTCATACCTTTCCAATAGAAGCCCCTCTTCGTATCTTGATACATCTTGGTCCCTCGAGGATGAATGTAAACCTAGACTGATGACATTGTCCAAGAACTTCTTTCCTTAATTCCTTAACATTCGGAGCACACAACCGTCCCTTCTTTCTGAACCATCCTCTTTGGTCAAAGATAAAATCATTTAGATCATCAATCTCAGTTCCAACCTCAACCCTTTTGATCTACTTGGCTAATACTGGATCCTCCCTCTACTTAGAAGCAATCCTTTGGATAAGCATTGGTCAAACTTCTAAATAGGACAACATGGCCATACTTTGACTAGGGCTAGCTGTCAACCTTAACCACACACCACAGCTGGCCAAAGCTTCTAAATCCTTCCACTCTTCTATCATAGCTAACACCACATTTTGATGTCTCTTGCAAAAAGCATCAGACATCTTATTTCCTTTCCAAGTGTATACCCTATAACAAAACCTTAAGCATCCAAAGACTCTAGCTACCTCTGTTATCTCATATTCACCTCCTTATGACAGAATAAATATCGTGAAGAATTATGATCTATGTATAACTCAAATCTCTCCCCTAAGATAATGTCTTCAAATCTTCAATGTGAAGATCACCGCAGCCAACTCCAAATCATGAGCAGGATATCTCAATTCATGCGGTCTAAGCAATCATGAAGCATAGGCAATAACTTTACCCTTCTACATCAACACCGCTCTTAATCATGTTCCATATGCAACAGTATACACCACCAACCCTTGGTTTTCATCTAGAGCTGCCAACACTAGTGCATTGATCAACAAATGCTTTAACCTAAGGAATGCCTCCTTACATTTTTTGGACCAGACAAACTTCACCTCTTTTCTGGTTAGCTTAGTCAATGGTGCTGCTATCCACGGAAAATCCTTAACGATTCTGCAGTAGTAGCCAGAATGTCCAAGAAAACTTCTGATCTCAATCATCGTCTTTGGTCTCTTTCAATTATTCACAGCTTCGATCTTATCTGGATCGACTAAAAAGCCTGTCTCTGAAACCATGTGACTAAGAAACTTAACCTCTTTCTTTCAAAAATGGCACTTGGTAAACCTTTATGTAACGACCCAGAATTTTAATTAATTAAAATTTTATATTTAATTAATTTTAAATATTAATAAGTGAAATTATAAGTCGAATAATTTTATTTCGAATAATTGGATTTAATTGGATAATTAAATCGATAATTTAATATGTTAAATTACAGAAATAATAGAAAATTGGGTTAAATATGATTGAAAATGATTTGTAAAATTTTATTTTATCATACTGAAGTTAGAATGATATTTTAGAACTTTTAAAATCGAATTAAGAGTTAATTTGTGAAAATTGAATATTTTAATATTTAATCGATTAGTGAAAATAGCCAATTTTTGAACAGTCTCAGAATTGGACGAAACCAGTTCCATTGGATCCGTAATAGTTTGTTATTATCGGATTTCAATTTTCATAGCAATTGGAGTTATCGTTTGACCGTGGCAGCTAGAAACGCATCGAAATTGTTTTAATATTAATTTGGCGAGTTAAAATAGCCATTTTTCAAACAGTCTCGGATTTCGACGAAACTAGTTTCATCGGATCCGTAATGTGATATTATTGTATGGTTTCAAATTTCGTGTCAATCGGATTTACCGTTTGTCCGGTGCAAGCTAAAACGCCAAGAAAATCGTTTAATCGGTTTAATTTTAAATTGAACGTTTATTGCCATAACTCGCACAGATGACCGAATTAGCTCCCAAAACACGTTCCATTGCGTCCATAACGCGGGATAAACCCTAGAAACGCTGGTCACCACGCGTAAATCGGAGTTTGGAAATTCCGGAATGAATAGTGTTTCGTTCGATTTTCTATAAATAGCCCATCTCTTCACAAAATTAAAAAAATAATTAGGTTTTAAAAACCCTAGCCGCCAGTAGCTTCATTCAATGGCTGAAATTTACAGTTCTTTTCCCCTCATTTTCTTCAAATCCGTTCATCAATTAAAGAAACTTTCTAAATGAAAGTTGTAGAGATTCGTGAGAGCTTTAGATCCATACGGAGGTGATGAGTTTTCGTGCGACGTGGAGGGAGATATGTAGCCGCGTCCTCCTGTAGTTGCGCACACAAATCATGATGCAATAGGGGGCCGAGTTGCATAGGGTGGTGGCCGAACGTAGAGGGAGAGATGCTCGTTTGAATGGAGGTGCCTGATCGAATTTTAGTCGAGTGTTGGTGGCGCGAAGTGAAACCCTAGTTGTGCAAAATGGGTTCGTGTGCGCGTATATGTGCCTGGAGACGTGCGTGAGTTGGAGAAGAAGCAGCGCACGGTCATGATGCAAAGGAGATGGATCTAGCGGCCCAGATTAGATAAAGGTTTAAAATTATAAAAATTGTTGTAAATTTATGAATATAAAATCGTGAAACTTTGAAAAATCATATCCTTTTCATACGAGGTCGAAAACGCGCGAAACCAGTTGCGTTGGAATCGTATGGACAAGTACTATGCTATGGAATTAGATTGGAGTCGTTTGGAGTTAGTGAGAATTTTGGGTAAAATTAAACGTCCGTTTAATTTTATTCAAAATAAATCGCTAAAACGAAATTGAAATCAAGGTGAGAACTTCTCACTCAATCGAATCGGTTTCGATTTTATTTTAAATAGTTATATTTAAAATTCTTGAATGCATGTTTGAATGATGATTGTTATCTATCGATTGTTAAAATAGACATTATACGCCGTTAGTAAGCGGATGTTATTTATTAAAAACATATACCGCGAATATTTCATAAACAGTGAAATTGGTATTATATATAATAGCGATATATATATATTGGCATATGTATATATTGCAGTTATTGATTTCCCGCATTGTATAGCGGATGAGACCCTATTGCGCCGTCTATTAAGCGGATAATATTTTAAATCCCATATACCGCGATAATTTCGTACTGGAACGGAATTGGTATTGTGCTAACATCTTTGGATGCAGGAAAACAGGTTGGAGGGATTCAACTGGATTCCTCAACAGTATTTATTTGATTTCAGATATTTTGATATTTGATGGATTATCATATCGATATATGATGTCGTTGTTGTCGTGATTGACTATTTGGTGTGTAGCATCATTGGACCAATTTTGGAATTTTAAAATGATTTTTAAAGAGATTTTTGAAAATATACTATATTTTTGGAATTGATTCATTTTAAATAAATAAACGATATAATTTTAATGTTATAAAAATGATGGTTTTTGAGAAATATAGTTAAAGGTTGATTTTTGAAAATATGGAGTCAATGATTTTATAAAATAGTTTAAATTAGGATTTTTGAATTTATTGTGAAAAGTTTAAAAATAGGATTATAAAATTTAATTATTTTATAAAACAAAATGATGAAATTATAAAGGACTTTAATGATGTTTTGAAATAATAATATAAATTGATTTATATAAAAGATTTATAAATTGATAATTTATAAATTAAAATATTTGAATTATAAAACGAGTTTTTATAAGTGTTAGAATGAATTGTGAATGAATTTCATAAATGAATGAAATTTATAGAATTATAAACGCTGAAGTTATAAATGGAATTTTATAAGCAGCAGATTTATAAAATTTGTAAAGTTATCTGAATAATAGATTTGGTTAAATAAAAGAATCTTATAAGTTATAAGATTTATAATTTGGAAAGTCTTTAAAAGAACGATTTTGTAAAATAATCGTTTTATAAGCATTTAACTTATAATATGAACCTTTGGTTTATAATTGAGTTATAAATTGAAATAGCTTAATAAAGGAGATTTATAAAAAGGAAGTTGTTATAAAATAAATAGGAATGGAATTTATAAACATTGTTTTTATAAATCCGCAAAACGACTTATTTTGATAAGTAAATTGCTATAGCATCTTAAAGGAGTTATATTCACGTTTTAGACAGTGAATAATCCTTTAAGATAAAATGTATAGAAGTGATGAAATTGGTTAACGTAGTATATTCACGTTTTTGAATAGTGAATAATATGTTAAAGAAAATGTTTTGGATGTGATATTTTAAATAGAATTAAAACGATCTAACGATGTTTTAAATGTGTTGAGATTCGAAACCATAGATTTCAACATTCATTGTTGAAATAGACGTTTTCGAGAAATAGAAGGAAATGGTGGACTATAACACTGTTGTTATAGTAAATGATTTCCGAAAGGAAATGTTTTGTATAGTATTGGGATTTATATATCTATTTTAATTTCGAATCCCTATACTAGTGATTTTGGGTTGTCGTAACGATGTTTTACGCAACACTCGTTTTGGCCTAAATAAATATGTTTAAGAGAATGATTTCCTTAAAGAATGAAATATATACTTAATCTCGATTTAAGTATATTGAATATTTTCCAAGTGTTGAAAATAAATGGATTTGTGAATTATTTATTAAATAAGTATGGAAATGTTTTCCAATATAAAGTGAATATTTTGAGAATTTATCTTTTTGAAGATAAATTGAAAATGAATAATTGAAATCGTGTATTCATAAATATTTTGGAATGTAAATTCATTATGGAATTTATAAAAGAAAGGGGAATTTGTTTAAAAATAAATATTGATTTATTTTTGAAGCATTGAAATTATTTATCTTGTAAAGATATCTTTGGGAAATAAATAATTTGGAAAATTATTTGGAATCTGGTGATGTTGTGCATATCCATTGATAGTTCAATAACCGACCATCAATATTTACCTTTGAAAGGTATTTGTTGTGATTTGCTGAATTTGAATGCCACACTTATTTTTAAATTATTGCGCTCATTATTCGGATTACCCATTTCGAATAGTGATACGACGTAATGGATAGCATTGATGACCGGTGTTGAAGACCGGGTATTTGCGAGAGCGATAGGATGACCTGTCGATTGACTCTGCACCGAGTTGCTCCGGTATAGAGTTCTCCATATGTGATGGGGAATCCGATCAGGATTGTGGATATCCGGATTGCAAGGACTTCTTTGTAAGTGCCTTCGGTTCTGTTCGAGCCCGGAACAGACTTGTATGGATTGTATGTCTGACATTACAAATCGAGATATAAAGCCGATTTCTTTCAAATATATTTCTGTTGCTGGCGGAGAATTTATTCTTTTATCTTAACACCCTTCTCTGAGACGTACGAGCTCAGAGGTTATGCAGTTGAAGGTTTTTAGCAATATATTCCCAATTTGGTAATGTGACATGCTGAGTGTTGCTGTGAAATGATCATTGTGTTGATCATTTGTGATAGGATCATTTGTTTGATCGTTTATCTTTGTGATCATTTCTATGATCATTTGTTGACCCAAAGCACAGCTTTTGTATAAAGCGTGGCTTTGTGGACGAGACTTCGTCGTGCCTCACACCTCGGAATGGTCAAAACAGGAAAGATGCAGCAAGGTTATGAGGGGTAGCTCCCTTTAGGGTATGTGCATTTCCTTCTGGAAAAGGGTGGTATCATGGATGGAGCCCAGATACTTACTTATGTTGAAACACTTTATTTATGATTGTGTGATGTTGATGACGAGCGCTCGGTTAAAGGTCCCAAAGGACCGGGGGATGGCATACTCGTGTCAGTTGTTACCCAATTAGGGGTAACCCGGCCTTGTGTTGGCAGAGATCCGGTTTGGTTCTCGGGGACGTCCTTCTAGAGGCATTCTCATGTGGCAATGGGAAGTTCCTTGGTCTGACCATTCGTTGGAAATCCAAAGAAACAATACGATCTTGTACGGTTTTAGTTGTATAACCTGCCATGGAATGTGGCGGTAACCTGCTATTGAACATGGTAGCTATAGTAGGCATAAGTGCGGAATGTCTATGCTGGCTAAGATTTATATCTTTATTTTCGAAATGATTTTCTCTACACTATGCACTAGTAATAATATCAAATGTTCTTTTTAATGCGTATCAAGCATCTTTGACTATCATAAGGAGAAATCTCCTCCGATTCTGCGTTTGCATTGTGTATGTGTGCGGGAGGCCTTATGGTAGTCTCATTTTTAAAAAGCATTGCGAATTGACTTTAAAAATATTCCTCTATTTTGATTTTAAAGATAAATAAACTGTTTTGAGTTCTCACACCAGTCACATGACTGACTCGGAGTTTATTGTTTTCCTTCCTAAACTCTGGGTGCCCACCAATTTTCACACGGGCAGTCAAGAGTTAGGTTTATCAGGATATTATGGAATTCAGGAGTTGCTAGAGGCAAGCTGGATGGCATGGCGTATTATTAGTATATAGTATTTTTTTTCCGCTGCATTTTTTGTTGTTGTTTGATGTTGTACACTCTGATGTAATGCAATGTAATGCAATGTAATGTAATAACTGATATTGTTCTTTGTTTAAAGATTATTCATTTATCTATTATATGTTGTTCCGCTGCGATTGTGAGATTATGATATTGTTCTGCTGTTTTCTGTTCTGTTCTGTTCTATTTTCTTTTCTCTCTTCTTCTACCTCTTTTCTTCTGTTTTTTTCTTTTTCTTAAACATTGAGAATTCGTATTTCTGTTCTTCTTGAGTTAATCTATGGAGATTAGTGTATATTCAAGGAGTACGGATTTGCGGGTCTTCACATTGCCTTCAACTGATGCTGCCGCAACATCTCAAACACTACTCAAAGATGATCTTCATGCTCTCTTTCATCCTTAGATTATACTAAAATGTCATCTATAAACACTAACACAAACCTCCAAGTACTCTCAGAAAACTCGGTTCATTAAATCTACGAAGAAAGCAGGTGCATTCGTTAACCCAAATGGCATCACTAACCACTCATATGAACCATACCTAGTCTGAAATGCTGTCAAAGGAATACTATCCTCTGCCACTCTTAATTGATGGAAACCTGTTACTAAATCCAACTGGAAAAACACTCTGGCTCCACTCAACTGATCAAATAGATCATCTATTCTTGACAAAGCATGACTATTCATAATCTTCCTTTCGTTCAACTTACGATAGTCGATAGACATCCTCAATGAACCATCTTGTTTCTTCAAAAACACCATGGCCGCTCCCCTAGGCGAATTACTTGGTCAAATAAAAATTTCTTCCTTCAAGATCCACTATATGGACCTTCAATTCCTTCATCACATTCGGTGCCATCCTGCTAAGTGGTCTCCTCACAGGTTCAGCTCTGGCATAAGACTATTCGAAACTCAACAGCTCATTTCGACGGTAATCCAGCAACTAGCTCAAAGACATCTGCAAACTCTCTTGCTACCCAAACCTGACTTAACTCTTCTCCTACTTCCATAATACTCAGCAAAGCATTAACACTCTAGTCAGAATTCTCCATTGAGAATATGGTTCAGTTATGACTATCTAGGTGTCTCATTGATATCTTCCTATCTTAGCACAATATTCTAGCTTTATGCCTACCCAACAAATCCATACCCAAAATGATCTCGAAATCTACAAAATCGAAAACACAGAGACTGCATGGAAACTTATGACCTAATAAATCAAGTTATAACTGACCTTAGAGTTGCATACCCTTCTATCGGATTAGCAACACTTAAGGAAATAAAAAAGGTTGGTGGGTTTTAAACATAATCTATCAACCGAACACTGAGATATAAATCAATGTAATGCACTGGTATCAAAACGTACCCTAACTATATATTCTGAATCAAAAGCGTACCTTCCATCATAATCGTCCCTTTATTAGCTGCAGTGGGCCTAGCTGGTCCACTAGCAAAAACCTTACCCTTGTCCACTCTAACTGGCTCTGGACACTGATTCTTGTAATGCCCAACTTGAACACAGTTGAAGCACTTTACATTTTTCTTATTTCTAGCCTACTTCTGATTACCGACCTACAACCATTCACATAATGAACCTTCTTAGTGCACTTGATACAAACTAAGTTGGCCTTTGGCTTCTTGGCAACATCTCCCTTTTGGGCTCCCTTCTTTTTAGCAAAATTTCTTTTCTTTCATCGAGAACCCTGGAATGCCATTGGATTTTCTCTAGCAGAAATAGCAAGCATTTTCTAATGGTTGATTTCCATTTCCACAACTAAATTACAAGGATCGTGGAGATTGGCATGGTCGCTCTAGCAATCTCGAGCCCTTGATGAACTTCTCATTTCTTCTAATGACGGTGTCTACAATGTTATACCCATAATGGGACAACTCATCGAACTTATTGGAATACTCAACTACTAATATTTCTCCCTGGTCCAGATCTAAAAACTTGTTCAACTGCACTGATTTAGCAACCTCAAACATAAACCATTGCTTAAACCTCCTTCCAAAATAAGCCCAAGTCAATTCCTTCTCTGGAACTCCGATAGCAATACTATTCCATCAATAAAGCACTAACCCTTGTAACTGCCTAGAGGCCAACCTTCACTTTTGCTCATCATCTAAACAAAAATCAGCAAAGATGCACTCACAATGCAATAGCAAATTCTCTACCTCAATGGCATTCTATATCCCCATGAATGGCTTCCTACCTAGAGTAGTGTAGTCCCTACTCAGCTTAGCGTAATTATTCCCAACCGGAGCCACAGGATTAGCTCCTCCTACATTCCAAGCAACTCTAGTTGCATCTTCTGCTTGCATCATATTGACGAAGAACTGATACATCGCCCCAATATCTGCAAATGGATTTCCAGCACCTATATTAGCATTGACACTTAGGTTATTAGCATTAGCCATTCGACCTAGGTTCCTTCTGGTGGGTCGTGCATTTCCATTGGTTGTGGTGCTTCCTCCACCAAAATTTCCTTTTTCGTTTCCTGCTTCCATATCTTCTTTTCTGTAAATCTGCATACGAGCCTTAGTAAGATACAGAAGGACGGTCTAAGAGAGCAAGGAATAGGTACTTATATATATATATATATATATATATATATATATATCAAATACAAGTATGTTACTATAGCCTTTTCCCAAACCTCGATCTTATTTTCTGATCCATTGGATTATGTTTTGAAAAATCTTTTAGGTTTAAGTTTATTTTAAAGTTTCATAAACCTACGCTCTGATACCAACTTGTAACATTCCCTACTTGGATGCCCAAAACTAACGACTATGGATGCTGCAGTCATCAACAGTTATCAATCCTCGACGACCAAATACGGTAATGTTAGATACATTGTGTTACCTGGAGATTTAACCAGGTAACTGGAGGTCACTCGGCATTAATGCACCGTTCGATATAAAACCCCGTTTGGAATAGCAGAGTCGCTCGGCACATGACCTCGCTCGGCATTCAGCCTCGATCGGCATTCAAGCCTCGACCAGCATTCAGCCTCGATCGGCATTCAAGCCTCGACCGACATTCAGCCTCGACCGTCATTCACCCTCGACCGACATTCAAGCTCGTTGGGTACAACTGGGTCGCTCGGCATTCAGCCTCGACTACAATTCATGCCTCGACCGACATTCGGCCTCGATCGGCATTCAAGCCTCATTCGACATTCAGCCTCGACCGGCATTCAAGCCTCGACCAGCATTGTGCCTCGTTCGGCATTTCAGCCTCGTTCGACATTCATGCCTCGTTCGGCATTCTCCCCTCGATCGGCTTCAGATCTCGTTCGGCCTACACGATTCACTCAACATACTGCCTGGTTTGGTTTAGAGACATGGCTCGACATTTGTGGCTCGGCACACAGAGGTCATTCATATTGGGCCGAGGTATCTTGCTACTAGGCCCACCAGGGATGTCCAACCTATCTTCGTCTATAAATAGAGAGGCAGGGGCACAGTGAAAGGGATCTTATTTCGAGAACAGTAGGGAGACTCTGCCGCATTCAAGACTTATTCAAGACTTATCTTCTTTGCTTAACAATTGAAATCAAGTAGTTGGTGTACAAATTGTATTTGAGAAAAGCAATAAAGATTAACCTCATAGTGGACGTAGGCAGTTGCGCCAAACCACTATCAATCTGGTGTTCTTGTTTTCTGCGTTTAATTTAGCATATTATTCTCTGTTTAAATCTACTTTCTTCATTAATCTCTCTACACAATCTCTCCTATGGGTGTTAGTGACCAATTCTGGTGCTTTCACTGAGAATGAATTCTCAGGTCGATAGGATCTACTTTGTAGCTACTGGATTGAAAAATTCCTCGATGGAGATCCAAATTATTCATAGGACGCCCGTTAATCTATTCAGAGTTCCGACCGACGACTCTACTATGGGAAGACCACGTACCCGATCAGCCTCTCACAATGCGAACATCCATGAACCTGCTAGTGTGCAACAAGTTGGGCCTAGCAACTAACAAGCAATTCAAGGCGTAGGACCCTGCACCCAAAATCAAACGGAAGACATTACCTGAACAGAGTTCAACGACTTGATGAGAGAACTCAGGGAAAATAGAAGACAACTTGCTGAGCAGATTCAAGCCAATGCTAATCTCATGACTCAGCTTGCTCAGCAGCAGCATCAGAATCCTAGAGGTACCCCTGCTCCTTATTCTTCATCTGATACCTCGACCTTAGCTGATGAACCTCCTAGGCATAGATGCTGTAAGACTGAAGCTACATAGGTAGGTTCCACTGATCGATCCACTAGGGATCAGGCACGTGAGGAGACCAGGTGCCCGGCTCACCAAGACCCTAATGGAGCTGGCCTTCAGGGTGCACGTTTGGTCGATCTCCAACAGGCGAGACATCAACCCCCCAGTCCCGTGGAACGGAACCCAACCTCCCACCCTCCATACAAACTCCAGACTTATCAGCCATGGTCAGGAAGTTAATGAGAGAGAACCAAGGATTGACCATTGAAGATTGAGGAGTGTCCAGGAGTCATACTCCCTTCACAGATACTGTCCTACTGGCTGAGTATCCTAGGAAGTTTAGTATGCCGACTATCCCAGCCTACAAAGGGAAGACTGACCCTAGGCAACACGTGATGAGGTACGAATGGATGATGGATTCTGCAAGAGCGAACGATGCGACCAAGTGTAGGTGCTTCCCCATCACTTTGTCCGAAATCACCGCCATGTGTTTTACTCAACTTCCTTCACAGTCAATATCCAACTTCGACGAGTTGGAAATGAAATTTGTTGAACAATTCATGATACACGCTATCCGTTCAAAAGACGTAATGTCCTTATTGTAACGACCCGAAAATTTCGAACCCGAAATTTCCAGATAGTTAGTGAAAAGAAGAAAAAGAAAGAAGAAGAACAGAAAACTCAAACTCAGAATCTCACATTCGCAGCGGATAAAATATAATATCACATAATAACAGTTTACAAAAAGAACTGTATCAGTACATTTACATTATATATATCAGAGTTACAACATTTACACAACACAGGACAGTTCTAAATCAACATGTCCTAGATATACAACTCTATATCACAGCGAGTACGCTCCATACATACGTTCCAGCCATCCAGCTCGCCTCCTGAGCTTCAGAACGTCCCTACCTGAAAATCTGTAATACTTGGTCTGACCCGAGCATTACATCAAAGTAACACTCGGGTCAGGCTGGAAACCAACGTGAGTAAACCCATCTAACATGAAATACAAAAGCATACAACTTATATAACCCGGGGTAACTAGTATCAATTACAACTTCTCAAATTGATAACGACATCATTTTTTTCCCTCACCAATTTCTAAGTACTTAACTTAGATTAAATGGTCTAATTCACTTAAATCATTTCAAACCATCACATTGATTTCCACATATCAATTTTATAAAGAATCGAAGTGGCTTCGGCTATTAACTGATACCCGACTCCGGTCTCTTCGAATCCAATGTCATTTAAACCCAAGTTATCTAATTAAATAAAATTTAACTTTAATTGTCGGATAATTCCTTTACAAAGAAATTCATAATAGATTGACAATCACACTATCATCGTCCATTCAACATATTAAATCACAAAACAATTCATATCAGAGATATCTCCTAATTCAAGACACCCATTATCATTCAATCATTAATAAGCAAGATTGATCACTCTAATCAGTTAAACTAATTAATGATCCCCTAATTACCTTCATTAGTTAGTTATTCTTAAATTTCAAATAATAATTAACCTTTAACTTAATTACATTCATTAATTAGTCTTGATTAATCACAATCAGCAATTGATTTTCCTTAATTATTCCATCAATTTAAATCAACTCCTTGATTAATTATATTAATTAATCTCTTAATTACACTGGGTAATTATAACTTAATTCCCTCTACCTAGTAATTGTCCGTTAATTACTTCCCATCAAGCAATTTATTTCAAATAATTACATCCAGTAATTATCCACTCATTACATCACTAAGTAATTCCACCTTATTAATTACCTTAGTAATTATACTTAATCTTCAATTAATCTTATTTATTAATCACCCTTGGTTAGTCTCATCCTGTAATTAATTACCTTAAATTAATTACATCACTTAATTCCTTCCACCTTAGTAATTACCTTAATTAATAAATCCTTAATTATCACTTTTAAGTACAATAAGCAATTAGCCTTTACTTAATTACATTAAGTAATTAATCCTTAATTACTTTTCTCAAACCATTTACCTTAAATTACTTTCATCAAGTAATTATTTCACTGGTTAATTATTTCAATTAATTAATCAACCTTTAATAATTAAATTATTGTTTAATTAATCCCAACAAATTAATCCCTAATTTCTTAAATTAATTTATTCATCATTTGGGTAATTGGTCTCTAATTATTATTTAAGCAAATTAAATGCCGGAGCACAAAATCTCTTAAGTTCCTATTAAATAAAAATCCAATACTTTTGACTATTCATATAATTTCAATTCAAGTTGACTAAATTACATTTGACTTATAAATTAGGCTTTGAACTTGTTTACAAATTTGATCATTGTCTTATTTCAAACCTGAACAAAATTTACTTTGAAACTCTTTGTTTAAAATTGTGCTTTGCTTAAAAACTTGGTCCATCTTCCCGCTTTGAATTACCATTGCCCTTAACCTGATAATACTTTTACCACCCATATTAAAATCTGATGTATATACAAACATACCGAGTCCAACCCAAATTAACCCGAGCCTCAAGTGAAAATACCCGAGAGAATCTACAAACAATCCAAGCTTTACTTCCCTGCCTTACTTCCTCTATTCTTCCTATACTCAACATTACGCACTCGAGTCTTATCTCGAGCCAAAACTACCTTGCCTCGCGTTCGAACCCGAGGTCGATTCTTCTTCTTCCCCAACCTTACAGCAGACCGATACGGTGATACGAGTGCACATGCACAAGCGTTCAGGTCGTCACTGACCAGCGCCGTAACCATCACCAAGTCGGCGACGTCGTCGTTACTCCGTTCATCCCCCTAGAAATCAAAATAACTCCTCCATACGAAATCGAGCTACTCGAAAGAAACTAGAAACACGACGACCTCCAAAGCCTCCCCATTGCCACCACCACTGACCACCAGTGGCCATGAAACTCCGGCCTAGACTTCGTCTATTCTCCATCATCCTCTTCTCACGTCTCCTGTCCACCCCGATACAGTTACATCGCCGTGAATATCCATTGACCAACCCCAACCAAACACAGCCTTAAACCCTAAATCGAAGTTGATCGTCTTATACAGAGATCGATAAATCAAAATCCCAATTTTCCCAAGAGCCTCTACAATCAATCTATCTCCAGACCAAACTGCGACGATCCAATATCTCCCGATCGACGAGTATCAATATTCTTCCCAATATTGTACAGATTAAGATTACTCTTGGTTTAAAAACATAAAAACATGATTATACTTTTTAAAAATCATATTTCTTGATATCAAATCCGAATACATAAGTGGATCAAACAATCCTTTTTATCGTGATTTTGACATAGTTGGATTCTTACTGTTCCTCTCCCTTGTAACGACAACCACCAGCCAATACTTCCTGGAAATATTTTGAATTCATTATCTTGTAATTAGGAACAAGTTTTGTTTTATAAATCAAATCTAAAGAAGATTATGAGAAGAGCATATTTAGTTTTTCTTGAGTTTTAACCCTGTAGTACTAAGAACATAACACATTTTATGTTTCCAGACATGCATATAATCATTCATATCCCTTTATATATTCATTTCAAATTTTAACTAATCATGAAATCACCTACTATATTTTCACTTTAAAGAATAACAGCTTACGTGTGTGATTTCAGATTTTTTTTAAAAAAAAGACCCCTTTTATACAAAATTGATTATTCACTGTTTTAAGTTTTGAACAAAAACTTACTTTGCCAGTTCCAGTCATGTATTTAAATATTATATACATTTATATATTCAAAATCATTTTCAATCAGCATGCACAACATCATTCAGATTGTACTTAAAGGACCATCACACTGCTAGTTCAATAAACCAAATCTTTCCAAGTTTACTCACCTCTATGATGAATCAGAGAAGCATATGCTTGAAACTGAAACTGTACTTCGAATTTTTGATTTGCTATTGGTTTGAATCTTGGATTGCTTAACAGCTTGCTGAAGTTTGAGTTGGATTCATATTGCATCTGCTTTGATCATTTGATTTGCTTCAGATTTTCATTTGTTTGCTTGATCTTTATTTTCCAGTTTTGAATTTCCTGGTTTATTGAATTTCAGGTTGAACTCTTCTGGTTTTGAAATATTTACAGTTCATCACTTTTCTTTTTAGTTTTCTTTTAGAAAGAAGAAAAAGTGTAACCTGATTTCTCCTATTACAAATTATTTTAAAGAGTTAGTTGCCACTTGTTGATTCAAATGATACATAGGTGACAAATGTATTTTACATGGGTCCAATTATTAACAATTGTCTAGATCTTGATTTATGTATTTACAATTGTTAAAACCATTTTTAAATTAGTAATACAAGTATTTATTTTAATATGTTATGTTTACATTAATTTATATTTAAGGTTTAAACTTATATATATATATATATATATATATATATATATATATATATTTATAAACTATGTTCTTGTGTTATTTAAAGATGAATTTCGAAAGCAAAGAAATGACAAAAATTAATATCTTATTTTAACTCAAGCTAATGTATTCTTGATTAGGATAAATTTTAGCTAGTTTTGAAAATTATTAACTTGAATTTTTAAAACAAAATTTCCAATTACAACACACACACACACACACACACACATATATTAAGATTAGACAACATATCTTTTATTAAATTTAAAACCCAAGACTTCCTTTAATTATCAAAGCTTCAAATTCATCTAGATATCAGAATTTGATTTGTTCAACTGAACAACATTAGTCAAGTATTCAATTATCAGATATCAAAAATCCGGGCTATCACACTTATCAGGAGTAATCCAGGCTTCGGGAGAGTCTTTGAAAGCATACTTGCAGAGGTTTCATGATGCCGCCATTGAAGTTAGCAACCCTAACGACCATGCAATTTTGATGGCGGTAATGCGAGGTGTAGGTCCAGATTCAAAGTTTGGAGATTGGTTGGCGGAAAGCCCCCAACTACGTTTGAGCGTTTCTATTCCAAAGCTTACCAGTTCATAAGGAGGGAGGAAGCTCGTTGGATGAAATGAGATAAGGCACTCGAGCCTGTTCAAGAGGCTGTGAAAAGTAACATCGCCGTGAAGCAATCCGGCGGCAACTCGGGAAAAGTTCAAGTCAACGTCCAGAACAAGCCTGGGCAATCTAAAGGATCTGGAGGTGGAAACCTGAAAAGAAAAAAGGCACAGGGAAATGGAAGTTGAGGATTCCGACCTATAATGATTACACCCCCCTGAATACGTCTCTTGAAAATATTTACCTATCTACCTATAACACTTTTCAATATAGAAAGACGCGCCCAAAGGAGTCCACAGAGGAACAGAAGCAGACGGGGAAGTATCGTCACTTCCATGAGACCCACGGGCATAATGTTGAGGAGTGTAGATACCTCCATGACGCCCATAGAAAGGTTAATCAGGCGGAAAAAGCTGCAGGAGTTTGTTGAGAACCCACCAGAGGGTAGGCAAGGAACGTCAAACCCTGGACGCGGGCTGGCTCCACGCCACCTAGAGGAACCTGCCCGGACCATGGGTAGGTTGGTCATAAACACTATAGCCTGAGGTCCTCATCCTACAGACAAAAATTGGTAGAAGATGGAACGATATGCTACCTCCTTGAGGCATGCGAATTATGAATGTTGTTCGAATATGGAAGATGGAACCCCCACAAAACAACAACGCATGATAACAGACGATATAGTGTTTAGGAGTCGAGATGCAGACAAGGTGCAGGCTCCTACTATCGACCCGATGGTCATATCCACAACGATCGGGCCAGCTTATGTCAAAAGGATTTTGATTGATTGTGGAAGCTCTGTTAACATCATCTTTAAGAAGGCTTATGACCAAATGAAGATGGAGGCAAAAGATTTAAAACCATGCAAATCCCGTATCCACGGCTTTAATGGTGCTGCAACTAATGCGATGGGGTATACTGAGTTACCAGTTGAACTGGAAGAAGGTGAGTGTAGGAGAGTGTGAATCCTACCGTTCATAGTAATGGATGTTGACTCTCCATACAATGTATTTCTGTGTCGTCCGGCCCTGGCAGAGTTTAGGACAGCTTTGGCCCATGGTGTTTGACATTAAAATTTCCGACAGACAAAGGAGTCGGTGTAGTACATGGCGATCAGGCGACTGGTCGCACATGTTATGTGGCAGAGCTAAGAGAAGCTCAGCGGAGAGAAAAGGGGAAGGTTGTGGACAGTTCCGTCCGCATCCAAAACGCTGATAGTTGACAAGTAGTGCCGAGCCCTGGTTCGGGCAACATTTTCGGATCTATAGAGACAAAGATCCGAGAGATGATGATGGGGGACCCAGGGAAGTGAATGCAGCACCGGCTGAGCTGACGATTGACATTCCAGTCAGCCTGAATGACCCGTCATGAGCACTTAAGATTTGATCGCAACTCGACCCGCTATTGGCCAAGGATCTTGCTAATTTCCTTCGAGCGAGTCTAGATGTTTTCGCATGGACACATTATGATATGTGCAGGATTTCTCCCACCATTGCAAGTCATATGTTGAATATAGACCCGAAGTACGTCCCAGTAAAACAGAAACAGAGGGGCATGGACCCGGAGAGGTCCGCTGCTCTCAAAGAGGAGGTGAACAAACTCAAAGCCAATGGGTTCGTCTGCGACGCCCTCTACCCCGAATGGGTATCTTACCCCATGTTGGTAAGAAAAGCAAATGGGGAGTGGAGAACTTGCGTTGATTATTCTGATTTAAATAAAGCATGCCCGAAGGATAGTTTCCCCTTACCTAGGATTGACCAGCTAGTCGATTCAATGGCCGGAGACGAGCTACTGTCATTTATGGATGCACATTCGGGATACAATCAAATCCCGATGCACATTCCAGACCAAGAACACACCAGTTTCATCACAGATGTTGGGTTGTATTGCTATGTAGTGATGCCCTTCAGATTGAAAAATGCTGCAGCGACTTATTAGCGTTTAGTAAATCGAATGTTTTAAGATTAGATTGGCAGAACAATGGAAGTCTATGTGAATGACATCCCCGTCAAGTCACGATGGTCAAACGACCACATTCGAGACTTAGGAGAGATGTTTGATATACTCAGGCATTATGGGATGAAAATCAACCCATTGAAGTGTTCTTTTGGCGTTACATCAGGGAAGTTCTTAGGTTTAATTGTGAACGCACGTGGAATTGAAGCTAACCTCGAAAAGATTCAGGTTATTCAGGACATACAAGTTCCCAAAACTATAAAGCAAGTACAAAGCTTGGACGGAAAGGTGGCCGCGCTGAGTCGCTTCATATTCAGAGCTACGGATAAGTGCATTCCTTTCTTCGATGTGATAAAGAAAGCAAAGAGGAATTTTGAGTGGACGTCTGATTGTGAGGAAGCATTCCGAGCTCTGGTTAAACAATTAGAAAGTCCCCTGTGCTATCAAAACCAATTGACCATGAAATGTTGTATGTATACCTGGCTGTATCCCAACATGCTATCAGTATAGCTCTGGTTCGCGAGGAGGATCGAGTTCAAAAGCCAATGTATTATGTCAGTAAACGTTTGACGGGGGCATAAAGAAATTATCCTAGGATTGAGAAACTAGCTTACTGCTTGGTGATTGCATCATGCAAGCTTCGCCCATACTTCCAGGCACACTCGATCAGTGTTTACACTGATCAACCCTAGCGACAGGTACTGTAATGACCGGAAACTTCTAGAAGGATGTTAAAATGGAATATCGAGTTGAGTCAGTTCGGTATTACCTACCTGCCACGAAGGGCCATACAGGGGCAAGCGCTAGCAGATTTCATTGCTGAATTCACCATGATAGACAAACCAAACGGCCATAATGTCATACCTCCCGTTTGATGGAAGATGTACACCGATGAGGTATCTAACGACCATTGCTCGAGAGCTGGCATAGTTCTTTTAACTCCTGAAAACCGATCAATTTGTTACGCTTTGAAGCTCGAATTCAGAGCAACGAATAACGAAGCCGAGTATGAAGCATTGATTGCTGGCTTGAGACTTATCAAAGAATTGCGAGTATGATCGGTTGAAATCTTTTGTGGATCACAACTGGTGGTGTACCAAGTCCGAGGAGACTATTAGGCAAAGGGGCAGAGACTTGCCACATACCTGGCCCGTGTTCAAGAGCTGCTAGCGAATCTCGAGTATTATGATATTTCACATGTCCCGTGTGAGCCAAACTGAGCAGCCGATTCATTGGCAAAATTTGCAAGCACTGGCGATGCGTAGCAGATGGGATTGTTTCCCATTGAAACCTTATGTGTTTCGAGCATAAATATGATGGAAGTAGATTTCATGTTAGAAACAGAAATCGAGAAGGAATCATGGATGACCCCATTCAAGCAGTACTTGTTACATGGGGTCGTGCCCAAAAGAAGGAGCAAAAGATGACAAGTCATTCGTAAGGCTTCGCGTAATGTAATGCAAGATGGGGTAATGTATCGGAGGGGATTCTCGACCCCCTTACTCCGATGCATTACCCATGATGAGATAAAACGAGTCCTAAAGGAAGTCAATGAAGGGGAATGTGGTGACCATACCGGAGGGCAGACATTAGCGAAGAAAATCCTCCACTATAGATAATATTGGCCGACTGTAAACCGGGATGCCGCAGACTATGTGAGAAGATGTGACAAATGTCACAAATATGTGAAAATCTCGAGAGCTTCGCCAACGGAACTCACATAAATGGTTAGTCCCTGGTCGTTTGCAATGTGGGGGATTGACATAGTAGGTTCCTTACCCGTATCCAAAGGTGGTGCGAAATACATTATAGTTGTAGTCGATTACTTTACCAAGTAGGCAGAAGTAGAGCCTTTGGCCACTATTACCACCAAAAAGGTCATTAATTTTGTTGTACGAAATATTGTATGCCATTTTGGCCTTCCACAATCCATCATTACAGACAACGGAACAATTCGAAATCAAAGAGTTCAAGGAATTTTGCCAAAAATATGGTATTAAGAAAAAGTTTACAGCAGTTTCTCATCCGAAGGCCAATGGACAAGTGGAAGCCGTAAACAAAATAATCAAATCCGTATTAAAAAAGCGTTTGGAAAAGGCTAGAGGCAAATGAGTGGATGAACTTCCAACAGCGCTTTGGGCTTATAGAATCACTTATAAGTCCATGACTGGCCACACTCCATTCGCATTGGCATATGGCATAGAAGCTGTTAACTTGAAATTCCATCACATCAGGTAATTTTTATGACCTTGAGTTGAATCAAGATCTTTTGCTGGAATCATTGGACTTCATTGATGAAAAGCACGAAGAAGATAATTTAAGAGTGGCCGCATACAGACACCGAGTCGCTTGATATTATAATGAAAAAGTCCGACCGAGAATCTTTGGTGTGGGTGATCTCATTTTGAAACGAATTTTCCCAGTTCCATCACATATGACCCCCGCATGGGAAGGTCCATACGTCATTGAACGGAAGCTTGGAGAAAGAACTTTCAAGTTAGTGACCGTTGATGGTGCAACACTCCCCCAAGCCTGGAATAGCGAGCATTTGCGGCATTATTACTTTTAGTTCATTTCTTTCATATTTTAGTTGCAATTATTTCTAGCAAGTTTTTATTCCTAGTTTACGGCATTTAATAAGACAATTTAGCTTATTTACATTAATAAATGCTTGAAGCCATTTTTTCCATGAATTGTCGATGTTTCTGTGTATGATAACCCTATGATAAATGACTAAGAGATATATTATTCTACCTGATTTACGAACGCGCACGAGCACTCAAAATCTCCAAGTCCCCGGAGTGCGGACTGGAGTACTCTGAGTCCTCAGAGTGCGGATCGGAGTATAAACGACTCAAAATCTCCACATCCATGGAGCGCGGACTGGAGTACTCTGATTCCCTAGAGTGCGGACCAGAGTATAAACGACCCAAAATCTCCAAGTCCCGAAGTGCGGACTGGAGTACTCTGAGTCCCTAGAGCACGGACCTGTAACGACCCAGAATTTTAATTTATTAAAATTTGAATATTTAATTAATTTTAAATATTAATAAGTGAATTTATAAGTCAAATAAATTTTTATTTGAATTATTGAATTTAATTGGATTATTAAATCGATAATTTAATACGTTAAATTATGGAAATAATTGAAAATTGAGTTAAATATGATTGAAAATGATTTGGGAAATTTTATTTTATCATGTTAGAGTTAGAACGATATTTTGGAACTTTTAAAATCGAATTAAAAGTTTATTTGTGAAAATTGAATATTTTAATATTAAAATCGACTAGTGAAAATAGTCAATTTTTGAACTGTCTTAGAATTGAATGAAACCAGTTCCATTGGATCCGTAATAGTTAGTTATTACCGGATTTAAATTTTCGTGTCAATCGGAGCTATCGTTTGATCGTGGCAGCTCGAAACGCATCGAATTATTTTTAATATTAATTTGGCGAGTTAAAATAGCCATTTTTCAAAAAGTCTTGGATTTCGACGAAACCAGTTTCATCGGATCCGTAATGTGATATTATTGTAAGGTTTCAAATTTCGTGTCAATTGGATTTACCGTTTGTCCGGTACGAATTAAAACGCCTAGAAATCGATTTAAATCGGTTTAATTTAAATTGAACGTTTATAGCCATAACTCGTACATATGTCCGAATTAGCTTTCGAAACATGTTCCATTGTGTCCGGAACGCGGGTTAAACCCTAGAAACGCTGGTTACGGCGCGTGAATCGGAGTTCGGAATTTCCGGGATGAATAATGTTTCGTCGGTTTCTTATAAATAGCCCACCATTCACAAATAAAATAAAAAAAAGAAGCAAAACCCTAATTTCATAACTGCAGCCGCCACCCACATAATGAACGGCCAGAAAACTCCCAACTTCCTCCCTCCAAATCTTCAAATCCATGCAACGATTCAAGAATCTTCCAACTAGAAGATTGAAGAGCTCGATGAGATCTTTAATATCAACGGTGGAGATCGTGTTTGGAGCTGTGGATTGACGGCAATTGTTGTATGAAGGGGGCCGGTTCGTGCACGTGGTTCGAGGTGGGGGGATGGCCGAGCTCCACCAGGTGATGGCCGAACATAGAGCACGTGATGAGCTTCGACGTGGTGGCGACGTGATGAAGTTTCGTCGAGCGTAGGTGGCGTAAGGTGAAACCCTAGTTAATGCTATATGGGTTGGACGTGCGTGCTCCTTCCTGGAGTTTGAACGTGATGAGGAAGAAAGCAAGGTGCGGTGGTGATTGCATGATGAAGGATCCTAAGGCCAAGATTGATTTAGGTTTAAAATTAAATTAAAAGTTGTAATTTATATGCTTTATAAAATCGTGTAACTTCATATTATCATAACCTTTTCATACGAGGTCGAAAACGCGTGAAACCAGTTGCGTTGGAATCGTATCGTCGAGCATGACGCGATGAAATTGGATTGGAGTCGTTTGGAGTTAGTGAGAATTTTGGGTAAAATTAAACGTCCGTTTAATTTTATTCGAAATAAATCGCTAAAACGAAATTAAAACCAAGGTGAGAACTTCTCACTCAATCGAATCAGTTTCGATTTTATTTTAAATAGTTAGATTTAAAATATTTGAATGCATGTTTGAATGATGATTGATATCTATTGATTGTTAAAATAGACATTATAGGCCGTTAGTAAGCGGATGTTATTTATTAAAAACATATACCGCGAATATTTCATAAACAGTGAAATTGGCATTATATATAATAGCAATATATATATATTGGCATATGTATATATTGGAGTTATTAATTTCCCGCATTTTTTGTTTAGCGGATGAGACCCTATTGCGCCGTCTATTAAGCGGATAATATTATTAATCCCATATACCGCGATAATTTCGTACTGGAGCGAAATTGGTATTGTGCTAATGTTTGTGGATGCAGGAAACAGGTTGGAGGGATCCAACTGGATTCCTCAACAGTTTTTATTTGATTTCAGATATTTTGATATTTGATGGATTATCATATCGATATATGATATCGTTGTTGTCGTGATTGACTATTTGGTGTGTAGCATCATTGGACCCAGATTTTAGGATTTTAAAATGATTTTAAAGTGATTTTTTTTGAAAGTATACGTTTTATAAAATAATTTTGGAATTGATCCATTTTAAATAAATAAACGTTATAATTTTTAAAGTTATAAAAATTATGATTTTTGAGAAATATAGTTAAAAACTAATTTTTGAGAATATGATGCTAATGATTTTATAAAATAGTTTAATCGGGATTTTAGAATTTATTGTGAAAAGTTTGAATATAGGATTTATAAATTTAATTATTTTACGAATCAAAATGGTGAAATAATAAAGGAGATTAAAGACGTTTTAAAGAATAATATAAATTGATTTATATTAAGAGATTTATAAATGGATATTTATTAATCGAAATATTGACATTATAAAACGAGTTTTTATAAGTGTTTGAATGAAGTGAAAATGAATTTCATTAAAGAATGAAATTTATAGAATTTAAATGGTGAAGTTATAAATGAAATTTATAGAATTTAAATGGTGAAGTTATAAATGAAATTTATAGAATTTAAATGGTGAAGTTATAAATGAAATTTATAAATAGTAAGATTTATAAATTTTATAAAGTTATTAAAAGAATAGTTTGAATAAATGGTGAAGTTATAAATGAAATTTATAAATAGTAAGATTTATAAATTTTATAAAGTTATTAAAAGAATAGTTTGAATAAATCATTGAATCTTATAAGTTATAAGATTTATAATTATGAAGTTCAAAGAAACGATTTTTGTAAAATAATCGTTTTATAAGCATTTAACTTATAATATGAACCTTTAGTTTATAATTGAGTTATAAATCGAATGGGTTAATAAAGAAAATTTATAAAAGGAAGTTGTTATAAAATAAATAGAAATGGAATTTATAAACGTTGTTTTATAAATTCGTAAACGACTTATTTTGATAAGTAAATTGTTGTAACTTGTTAATGGAGTTATATTTACGTTTTTGACTGTGAATAATCCTTGAAAATAAAATGAATAAAAGGATGAAATTGGTTAACATAGTATATTCACGTTTTTGAATAGTGAATAATATGTTAAAGAAAATGTTTAGATTTGATGTTTTAAATTGAATTAAAACGATCTAACGATGTTTTAAAATGTGTTGAGATTCGAAACCATAGATTTCAACATTTATTGTTGAAATAGACGTTTTCGAGAAATAGAAGGAAATAATGGACTATAACACTGTTGTTATAGTAAATGATTTCCGAAAGGAAATGTTTTGGATAGTATTGGGATTTATATATCTATTTTAATTTCGAATCCCTATACTAGTGATTTTTGGGTTGTCGTAACAATGTTTTACGCAACATTCATTTTGGCCCAAATAAATATGTTTAAGAGAATGATTTCCTTAAAGAATGAAATATATACTTAATTTCGATTGAAGTATATTGAATATTTTCCAAGTGTTGAAAATAAATAAAATCTGTGAATTACTTATGAATAAATAAGTATGGAAATGTTTTCCAATATAAAGTGAATATCTTAAGAATTTATCTTTTTGAAGATAAATTGAAATGAATAATCGAAATCGAATATTCATAGATATTTTGGATTATAAATTCACTATGGAATTTATGAATGAAAAGGAGAATTCGTTTAAAAATAAATATTGATTTATTTTTGAAGTGTGAAATTATACATCTAGTAAAGATATTTTGGAAAATAAATAATTTGGAAAATTATTTGGAATCTGGTGATGTTGTGCATATCCATTGATAGTTCAATAACCGACTATCAATATTTCCCTTTGAATGGGTAATTGATGTGATTTGTTGAATTTGAATGCTACACTTATTTTTGAATAAGCGCTCACTATTCGGGTTAACCGGGAAAGGACCATGGGGTCGTATAACCCATTCCGAATATGTGATACGTCGTTATGAATTGCATTGAAGATCGGTGTTGAAGACCGAGTATTTGTGAAAGCGATAGGATGACCTATCGATTGTCTCTGCACTGGGTAGCTCCTGGTATAGAGATTCCTTAAGTGATGGGAAATTCGATCGGGATTGTGAATACCCGGATTGCAAGGGCTTCGTAAGAATGCCTTCGGTTTTGTTCGAGCCCGGAACAGACTTGTATGGATTGTATGTCTGACATTACAAATTGAGATATAAAGCAGATTTCTTTCAAATATATTTCTGTTGGTGGCGGAGAATTTATTCTTTTAGCTTAACACCCTTCTCTGAGACGTACGAGTTCAGAGGTTATGTAGTTGAATGTTATCAGCGATATATTCCCAATTTGGTAATGTGACATGCTGAGTGTTGCTGTAAATGATCATTGTGTTGATTATTTGTGATAGGATCGTTTATTTGATCGTCTATCCTGGTGATCATTTCTATGATCATTTGTTGACCCAAAGCATGGCTTTTGTATAAAGTATGTTTTTGTGGACGTGACTTCGTCGAGCCTCACACCCCGTGAATGGTCAAAACAGGAAAGAAGCAGCAAGGTTATGAGGGATAGAGCCCTTTAGGATGTGTGCATTTCCTTCTGGAAAAGGGTGGTATCATGGTATGGAGCCCAGATACTTACTCATGTTGAAAACACTTTGTTATGATTGTGTGAATTGATTACGAGCGCTCGGTGAAAAGGTCCCAAAGGACCGGGGGATGGCATATTCGGTCAGTTGTTACTCAGTTAGGGGTAACCCGGCCTTGTGTTGGTAGAGATCCGGTTTGGTTCTCGGGGATGTCCATCCAGAGGCATTCTCATGTGGCAATGGGAAGTTCCTTGGCCCGATCATTCGTTGGAAATCCAATTCCTAATACGAAACCTGTACGGTATTAGTTGTAGAACCTGCCATTTACTTATGGTGGTCACCACTGTTTAGATGGTAGCTATAGTAGGCATAGTTCGAAATGTCTATGCTGGCTAAGATTTATATTCTACTTTCGAAATGAATTTTTTTCTCTACACTATGCACTAATAATAATATCAAATGTTCTTTTAAATACGTATCAAGCATCTTTGACTATCATAAGGAGAAATCTCCTCCGATTCTGCGTTTGCATGTGTGTGTGCGGGAGGCCTTATGGTAGTCTCATTTTTAAAAGCATTGCGAATTGAAATAAAAATATTCCTCTATTTTGATTTTTAAAAGATAAATAAACTGTTTTGAGTTGTCACACCAGTCACATGACTGACTTGGAGTTTATTGTTTTCCTCCCTAAACTCTGGGTGCCCACCAATTTCCACACGGGCAGTTAAGAGTTAGGTTTATCAGGATATTCTGGATATTCTGGAGTTGCTGGAGGCAAGCTGGATGGCATGACGTATTACTAGTTATATAGTATTTCTTTTTCCGCTGCACTGTTTGTTGTTGTATGTTGTTGTACACTCTGATGATATGATGTAATGAAATGTGATGTAATGTAATAACTGATATAGTTCTTTGTTTAAAGATTATTCATTTATTTATTATATGTTGTTCCGCTGCGAATTGTGAGATTCTGATGTTGTTCTGTTATTTTCAGTTCCGTTCTATGTTATATTGTCTTTCTATTTTCTCTGTCATTTTCTATTTTCTTTTCTCTCCTATGTTCTTTTCCTCTCCATCTTCTATTCTCTTTTTCTTTTATTTTCTATGTTTTTCTCTCTTTTTCTTTGTCTTTCTTCTTTCTTAAAACCCTCAGTGTTCGGTTTTCCGTCGTTCGATTGCTCGGCAGTCGATAAAGTGAGTATCGATGTTGAATTTTCGGAAGACGAAGAATCGGGTCCTGACAGGACCAGAGTATAAACGACTCAAAATCTCCAAGTCCCCTGAGTGCGGGCTGGAGTACTCTGAGTCCCCTGAGTGCAGACCAGAGTATAAACGACTCAAAATCTCCAAGTCCTCGGAGTGCGGACTGGAGTACTCTGAGTTCCTAGAGTGTGGACAAAAGTATAAACGACTCAAAATCTCCATGTTACCGGAGTGCAGACTGGAGTACTTTGAGTCCCCAGAGTGCGTACCAGAGTATAAATGACTCAAAATCTCCATGTCCCCAGAGTGTGGACTGGAGTACTCTGAGCCCCTAGAGTGCGGACCAGAGTATTAACGACTCAAAATCTCCAAGTCCCCGGAGTGCGGTCTGGAGTACTCTGATTCCCCATAGTGCAGATAAGAGTATAAACGACTCAAAATCTCCAAGTCCCTAGAGTGCGGACGGGAGTACTATGAGTCTTCAGAGTGCGGACCAGAGTATAAACGACTCAAAATCTCCAAGTCCGCGCAGTGCAGACTGGAGTACTCTGAGTCCTCAGAGTGCGGACCAGAGTAAAAACGACTCAAAATCTCCAAGTCCTTGGAGTGCGCACTGGAGAACTCTGAGTCACCAGAGTGCGGACCAGAGTATAAACCACTCAAAATCTCCAAGTCTCCAGAGTGCGGACTAGAGTACTCTGAGTCCCTAGAGTGCGGACTAGAGTATAAACGACTCAAAATCTCCAAGTCCTCGGAGTGCGGACTGGAGTACTTTGAGTCCCCAGAGTGCGGACCAGAGTATAAACGATTGAAAATCTTCGAGTCCTCGGAGTGTGGACTAGAGTACTCTGAGTCCCCAAAGTGCGGACTAGAGTATAAACTACTCAAAATCTCTAAGTCCTCAGAATGCGAGCCAGGACATAAACGACTTGATGTCATCAAGTCCCGGGCGTATGAACTAAAAATTACTCTAAGTGTTTGAAGCATGGAACATAGGATGAGCAACTCCAAAGGATTTCGGAGTTATATAAAAATGAATCGAGAAGTTCATGTAACTCACGGTAGCTTGGGTTTCGACCACAATCGTATAGAAAGCTGAATGATAAAAGTCTTACGAAAGACAAGAACTAGGCTTTATTTATTCAAAAATGAGTTTCTATTACAACTCCTCCAAAATTCTGAGTCAAAAGTTTATGTACATAGACTACGAGTATAAATAAAAATAATTACATAATCTAAACTAACTCTCGTTGAACGAGAGCAACGATTACTTCTTCGACTTCTTCCCAGACGACTCCTTTCTCGTGCATTTGCCCTTAGTGATTTTCTTTGATGGGGAGGTAACGACTGAAGAAGTACGGGGAACTTCCATTGGTCTGGACCCGCCAGGGAGGATGAACTTCAACGGCTTATTCAGAGGACCGTCCAGGTCCATAACTTGAGGCTCGACTTTGATCTCGACCGTCTTGTTCTTCTCCTTCTCAAGCTGCTCCTTCATGCTCAGTTTATATGTGTGTTCAGAGATGCCTGTAATTTCGATTTTATAACTCCCATCGATGGGAGAGGAAGTCTCGGACTTAACCTCAGCAAGCGCTCCGATCACCTGAGCATCTAGACCGAGAACCTCCCCTGCATGAGTAGCCTCACTTGACTTTTCCTTTATCTCCTTGGTGATGTCGCCCCTCGGAGAGGGCTCGGGATCAAAACGGCCTGCATAAAATCATGAAAAACAAGCATTAGAATACAATGGCCCCTGGTGAAAAATGATGACTTTTGGAATGTTAAAGTGAAGGGATATCTACCAGGTTCTGGCTGGCTCTCAGCCGTTCGAGGGGTCTCACGCTCTGGAATTGGAGACAGAATGTGAACGCCGAGGCCGGAGTCCTTCGGGTCGTAGCCGATATGCTGCTCAAACGGATCGAGTATTGGCCGATTGGTCGGCTGAGTAGGCGCATGAACTTGAGACTCGATCCCGAATGGACCGACAATAACATATTTCCCTTTCGTTGAGGGGAGCATTTGTAGTAAAGAGCTTTCGCCGTAGATAGGTCTGAAGGCTCGTTTGCCTTAAGAAATTCTTTTATCAAATCATCTTCATTGACCTCCTCAGTGCCAAGTTCGACCTTCCTGATTTTTATTAAGGTCTCCCACGCCTCTTCTAAAGATTCGAGGTAGCCCTTACCTAGAAAAGTTAAGTCTCGGTGCATGAGGACGCGGGCATTGAATTCTGCAATTAGTGGGTCGAACAGACTTTTAACCTCCTCCCTACCAGCTTCTTTGGCTGCCTCAAGGCGGGAGTCAACCTCCAGAAATGCTATTTTATTGCCCTCTTCACGGGCTTCGTCTTCTAGCATCCTGATTTTAGAAAGTTCATCATCAAGCTTCGCCTTTAGGAGTCGTGTAGCTACAATTTCGTCGCAATATCGTGGCGACTCTTCTTGGGCAGTGATCTTTTCTTCTCTTTCTTTGCAGAGTTGCTCCTCCAGTTCTTTGACTCGGAGGCCAAATGCATCCCTCTCTTTTTGTATTGAGTCCTTCTCTAAAGCTAGGGCCCCACAGCGTTGTATCGCCTTGTCGATTTCTTTTTTATGGGTTAACTCCAAACGAGTAATGTCATCGACAGTGTCTTTAGCGCTCTGTTAGGAAGCTTCAAGCTGAGACTTATAAGAAGCAAGCTCTTCATCCTGAGGTTTAATAATGTCTTTATCATGGATGGCCTCAAGCTTCAGGCGATCTATCTCTTGCAGACGCTCTATCGAAACTTCTGAAACTTTCTCGGCTAAGTGCACGAACGCATCGTGCTGAACATAAACATCATTAGTGCAGGTTATAGAACTTTGCTTAACGTGCCTAGAATATGATAAATCGCCGGAAGAAAACTTTAAGCCGTCAAAGCATATCTTCGGGAACGAAGCTTTAAGCTCAGCGAGTCGTTCAACGACCGATGAATCGGTTACAGGAGTGAGAGGAGTCTGCTTGGAGACTACGGGTGTTCTATAGGGGCCTCGAGATTGCCTGATGCTCGATGAGAAAGAGTGTTGATCCCGACGGGCCTCAGACTGAGACCCCTTATGTCCAGATTTCTCTTTGTTGTGCTCCGGTTGAGAAGGAGGATCATGAGGATATGAGGGCTGGTTATAACTTTTCCTTCGGTGTGATGACTCTCGGAAGTGGTAGTCTTGATCGTCGGATTTATCTCTGTCTCGACGCTTGTCGAAGCCCGAATCCCAGCTAGATTGGTAGAAAATCGATGATCCGCGAAGGTGGTCAAGTCCATTTGTACGCCCCATGTCACCTGCACAAAATTCATATAAAGATGAGTTAGCAAGGAGTAGGGTGACAACAGAAATTTAAGTGCAAGGTGAAGTGCATGTGTTTGTGTGTGTCCTAGTGTCCCCCCCGCCGACGGACCAGTTTCTTTACTAATAGGAGTTTTGCTCCCTGGTATTGGGCTTGAAAGCTTGTATCGCCTCTCGTGGGCGAATTAAGCTTAAGGGCCTCTAGATCGTCGAAGCCATAGTTGAGAAGATCTTCCAGAATGGTGAGGTTCGACAGGACCATCAGAGAACTCTCTAAGTGCTGAGAGGAAGTTTCTTTCTTTGCTGGAATAAGGGTAACTTTAGAAGTTCCACCCGCTGTTTTCTTCCTCAGCTTATAGGTTAGTTTCTTCTTCCTCTTCGAAGAGGAAGGCGAAGTTTCAATACCATGAACTTCAACTATTGGGTCCCAGGATGGGCTAACATTTTCGCCCTATGCTTCGAACGCTTCGGTTTCTTTAATCTTCCCCTCCTTTGGCGTCTCAGGGGCGTTGTGTGCTGAGGACTCGGCTTTCTTCTTTCCTTTTCCCGAAGCAGGCTTAGGTATGGAAATACCTTAGGGGAGGCTTATTCGACGACCTTCCGCTAGCAACCCGAACTTTGAAAGTGACTCATTTGAAATGAGTTATCTGATGTCCCAGTCTTCCACGGAAAGGGCTCGAATAGCTTCGCCCGGAGCCTTCGGGACGTGGGTTGATACCTGGTAAAAAATGACTGGAGAGTCAGAAACGATGTAAGTCTTGGAAAATTCAAGTATCAATCCGGAAAAGTAACCTACTTCCTTCTACACGTCTTCTGGTGAAGCCAAGGGAGAAACGCACGTAGAACCACACTTGCTTATATTGGGTAAATTTACTCCACGCCCCAGTTAGAATTTGGCATTTGTTGTGCGGCTCGAGAAACATGAAAGATGGGCTATCCGTCCGTCTCTTGATGCGATAGATGTATCAGATATCACCCGGAGTCGGAAGCCTAGAGAGAACACTCATAAAGAGGATGCAAGTGTCGTATATGAATGCGAGGCTGTTCGGATGCAGTTGCAATGGGGCAATCTTGATATACTACAACACGTCCCGAAGAAATGAGTTGAATGGTGGCACGCTGCCAACCCAGCACATGAATCTGTTGCAAGCTGTGTATCCGACTGGGGGCAAGGGTGGGCGATCATGTCCCGATGGAACTAACACATCATCGAAGGGGATTCCATGGACAAAGCATATCCGATGAAGTGTACTTTCATTAATCTTTGAGGCCTGCGAGTCGATTGGGTCATCTAAGAAAATGGTTGCCTCCAAAGCGTCGGGAGCCAAGTCGACAGATGCAGTCGTAGGGCTCGGTAAGTCTTGAGCAGGGGTAGTTGATGGATTTGAAGTTCCTACAACTTCTTGTCGAGAGGATGGTCCAGGTCTATCGAAAATCGTTGCAAAGCTTGATTTCCTAGACATCTCTAATGAAGATTGAATCTGTCATGGCACCTGTTTGAACTATACTTGAAAAACATTCGACATTAGACTTAACGACACAAATTCCCCCCCATGTGGTGTGTGAACTATTGCGATCATTCAAACGTAAGTGCCGGGCAATGAGAAGACACTGGATTGATTAAATAAGTCTAAGCTTTGAATTATTGTCTTCGAAGACTGTCATGGCTGACCGTGTACGAAAGCTTGTCATAAGACGGTTTATGTTTTGAACTCGGCATCATCACTGCATTTGAAAGGCTATTAACTGTTAATCAAGTTAAAGTCCAAATTTTCAATTGTTTAAACATGGGATTAGTTAGTCCGGATTTTCCGATATGCTTTGTTGCTCAAGTTTGTCCTTGTTCACTATCATGTGTCCGGGCATAAGATATGTGTTGAGTCAACTATGCATTAGGTTCGATTGGTATAGTTGTTGTACACAACCTCCTACCTAACCACTTCATCGTTCGGCATTCACCTAGTCATGCCAAACCACAATCATGCCGAGCCACCTCGCTTGGCATTCTAACCTCAGCATCAACACTCACCTACCACTCATTATCACCGTTCGACATGCAGAAAGACATGCCGAACCACAAACTTGCCGAGCCAAGCCCTTCGGTACACCACTCTCCCAATTGTCCTTTTCATCGTTCGGCATAAGAGAGTCATGCCGAACCACCCTTATGCCGAGCCATGTTTGTAACGACCCGGATATTTTAACAATTTTTAATTAATTTAATTAACCGGTTTTGTGTGAAATTTAATATAAAAATATAAATAAAATAAAATTTTGATATTTGGAATGCGTCTAGTTAAATATAGCAATCGGTAAATTTTCGTCCGAAAATATGAAAGTTTATTTCGTGCGTAAATTTACTTCAGTTTAATTAGTTAAAAAGCGATGAAAATAAAACGTCTTCGAAACCTAAATATTTTACATAGAAAAATTCTAAATCGTCTTCTGAGCAAGGCGTCAATTTTCGTTTTTTCAAATTCGGACTTCTTTAGCTCCGTCGATCTTATTTTCTTGCGTTTTTGTTGCATTTTCCACTGGTATAAAAATTTGAATTTTAAAATTTCAATCATACCACTGATATCCATATGCCATTTTGATCGTCTCGTCGTGCTGACCTCTACGGTATATTCATTTGTGTAGAGTCGGGTACGCGATGAAATCCGTGAAGACGATTAACCATACTGGTAACCAATTTCAGCCTTTTGGGTTTCTCGTCCTTTTGTTGTCATCCTTCTACCATTAATATTCACAACTACTCATATATGACTTTGTCATTTTCGATGGTTCCAGTATTTTGGTCCATTCGCTCACTTGGTTCTCGGGAAGGAAAGAAGAAAAAAAAGAGACGAACTGTTGTTTTCTTCTTGAATGTCGCGCACCTCTCTTCTGCAGATCCTTTCCACCTTCTTCCTCTTTGCTCTTGGCCTCTCTCTCTTTCTCGTTACCCTTTCATGTAATAGCCTTCCTCCATATTCGCCTTCCACCTTAAAGCAACATGCTCGACCACTCTTTACGCCACCCAACAACCTCGGCCGCCTTGCCCTTGAACCGATATATCACCCAAACGAGAAACCCGGCTGTCGTACACCCGCCGCAAGCAGCTGCCTCTCCTGAGCAACCGCATGCTCCCTCCGGCCATCTTCTTTCTTTCGCTTCCACCTCGCTCTGACTGGCATCGGCCCACTTACTAGCAACTTGAGTTTTGTTCCTGGTAAGTTTCATACAGTGTATCATATGCTATATATATACATGTTTATAATATATGTATACCTCATTTATTTTATAGCTTTCGGTTTTCACAGTTTATATTTATATGTATTACAATGGAAAGCTAGGCTTCTTTTGTTGTGATTTTTGGATTACCCGGTTATAAGGTATCAAAGGTTATAATGTTATTTGTTTATCATATAATATAAGTTATTTTATCTATAGCATGTTGTTTCATATTATATCCTAAAGTAGGGTAACCTGTCATGTTCATATAATTATAAGATTTGCTTTTGTACAAGGAAGTCTATATAAAGTTGTATAATAATATATATTGTTGTTTGCATTTATATAGAGTAAGTTAGTTATATAAGTTTTGAACTGTTATATATGAGCGAACTATATAAGTTATATATGTGGTATAAGAAGAATGAGATTTGAACTTGTGAAAATTTTATTTGTTTGTTATATATATAAGTTTAGTTATATGTTATATCTATAAGTAAGTTTTAAAAGTTGTAAAGCTTGTTAGTGTATTGGTTATATAAGTTTCGGCAGTTGTAAATAAAAGTTTTTTATACATTTTTCTAGCTGTTGGTTTTTAAAAGTAGTTTGTATGAATATATTTTGTTATACAATCATAGTATAATGTCTCTATATACATATATGCTATATATATTATGCAGTTATAAAAGCTTGTTCACTATATATATATATATATATATATATATATATATATGAGTTTGATTTTCTTGATTTTGTAATGTTTTGTCTGGATATGTATATAAAACATCAGTTTATAATGTTTTATACGTTTATTCTAATGTATATAGATTTCAAATATAACTGAAAATGTATGTTGCGTCTTTATAAAAAGGTTACATGCGTATATTGGTTATAGGTATAAGTCGCTTTTGAATATAAAAGTATGAAAGTAAGCATAAATTGTAATTTAATCTACATCGTTGTATTTGCTGCTTGAATATAAATAACGTTTTCCATTTATCTATATGATTCAATGTATGGAGTGATATATTTTTGATTTCAAATTGTATTATATATATCTGTTTGATTTTAATACATGAGTTTTTTTTAAAATAATGATTTTTAATATATATATATATATATATGAAATTTAATATGGGTTTGACATTTAGAATATGATATATATATATATATAATTTTATACGATCAGTTCAATTATACCATTTATCGTCCTCGACCGATTCTGATTTGATTTCGTCCATTCCTGTTTATCAGCTTTGGTCGATGAATTCGTGCCGATCTAGCTTCGTTTGGAATTCGTAACTCAATTCATCATCAAATTTATCTAGGCTCGAAAGGTGAGCAATCACTCACGATTAATGTTCTTTTATTTATTAAATTTGATTTTAATTGAGAGGACAATTGAAATATGCTGCCGTTATTATTTACACTGTTATATATGCTCTTACCTGTATCTTTTCACCTATGACATCTGACACCATTATCTGTTAATTATACGATGATAATCCCGTTGGTTGATAATTGATTGATTTTTTATTGGATGTTAAAGTGTAATGTGTAAAGCGATAAATATTATGCAAATTGAATTTGACGTAGGGTAGTTTAATATTTGAATCAACATATGTGTTGAATTTGATTAGTTAAATTTGTATAATATGATCACTTAAATGTTTATTGATTTGACATGTAGAAAAATGGTTAATTACCCTTGAACCATTTGAAATTATGTTGTATTAATTGATGAAGTATGAAATTGAATAATTGACGTCCAGTGTAGAACCGTATAAATATTAGTGTAATAATCTTTAATCTACATGAAATGATAGTGTAGATTCTAGAAATAATTATATTAATTTGCACAAACAAAAATGTGAATTAATACGATTATTTCAGGATTATTTGAATTAATTATTGGATTGTTATTGATTGTTGTTATTATTGTTTATTTACTTTGACACCATCCCAGTTATCACACTGCAAGTTCCCTTTGCTATGATTTGATTTTTGAATTTAAATGGAATCGGGTTGAAATGATATATACCCATATGAACTTGACTTAAGATGGAGAATTAAATAAACCCGATTGGTCGATAATTTGATTTAAAAATAAAATAATGATTTTATTTGAATAAAGAATAAGGTTTGAAATGAAGTTGGAATTTGAATTTTAATGAATGGAAAAAGATAATATTTAAAAATCTGAAACAAAATATTGATAGAGTAATTGATGAAATAACGTTGTTTAATTTACGAAATGATTGAATTAAGTTTTGAAATTATTTAATAATTAAGTTTTGAAATTATTTAATAAGTAAGATCGAAATTATGTAATAATTAGGGTTTGGAATTATTTAATAATCAAATTTTGAAATTATTAATTAAGTTTTGAAATTATTCAATAATTGAATAAGATTGAATTATTTGATAATTAAATAAAAATTTGAATTCTTGGACAAGAGAAACTGAACTTTTGATTAAGTGAATTTGAACTTCGTTAATAAATAAAATTGGGTTTCTTTATTTATTAAGTTTTGGAAAATTATTTAAGTAAGTTAATAAGTGAAATTGAACTTCTTAAATATGTGAAATTTTGTTTCTTAATTAATTGAGTTTTGAAATTTGTAACTAAGTAAAGAAATCAGTGAAATTGAATTTCCTTGACAAGAAATAAAATGCGATTTATCGAAATTTACGTAAGACTTGTAATTTAAAGAATTGATTTGACGAATCTAATTGAACTCAATTTGTAAGTTGATATAATGAAGTTGAAATTAAGAAATTGATTTAATGAATTGGAAATTTAATAGAAATTGTTTTGAATGATAAAGTAACTTAACGAATATTGAATGAAATCGATAAATGAGTTTAAATTGATTTGAATGTTAAATTAAATTGATTTAAAAGATTTCGGAATGAAATTTATATATGAACCTGAATCAATATTTGAATTGTTTTAAATAAAATTGAAATTGAATTATTGAGTTTTGAAATGGTAAATATGGAAGTTTGAAATGTAATTTTTGGAAATTGATATAGAAAGACAAATGAAAAGTTGGTTTACAAATTCTAATCGAAATTGAATTTGACTTGGTTTTGAAATTTATAAAACGACCAATTGGTGTAATAATTACGAAAGTTATTAAAGAGACCGGAATCGGTTATGGACATACTTTCTGTCTAAACCGAAAACCACTTTAATAACTATACGCGGAGTGTGATCCATAATGAAGTGGCTGGATTGACGTACGTGATGACTGAAGAAAGAGAACGATAATGGATAGCCTTGACACTTGTTTCAAATTGGAAATGACTAAAACAGGAGCCGTGCTGGGACAAATGGGGTTAACCACCTCGAGCGAACACACTTCTTCGTAAACTACTCATTACTTGTTATTAATTGGTGCACCCTCGTACTTTTGGGAGTGTTTTTTCGCAGTGTTGCGATCGTTGCGGCGATGCGTTTTCACCAGTTTGGATCAGGCAAACGGTAGTTTCACTACCTTGGGTATTGCCTCATGTGCCTTGTCATACATGTATCCCTATATGCGCGACCACTACGAATTTGTTTTGTGTTATACCTATGGAGTACTACCTTATATCGCACTAGTTTACGTGGAGTTTACAGTGCTGTATAGACTATAATGCTTATATAAAATGTGTTAAGGGGGATAATGGTAACGCCTTAACACTATTTTGATATTTTATATTACTGATAGACATTATCTATTTAGCGTATATTACTACATAGTAGATTGTTTAACGGATCCTTAGAGGACGGTTATTCCAACATCCTTTGAGTTACTTGTATTTCAATTGTTATTTCACTTGAGTTGGATTTATTGATATAAAAATGTTAATCCTGACTCGAGTGTGTTGTATTTTCTTTACGCTCGGGTCAGACTGAGAGTACCAGCTTTCGAGGCTCACCTTTGGAGTTGGAGCTTCGCTTAGAGATCCAGCTATCTATCATGCTTTATGATATTCAGTTGATTCCAGTGATGTATTCTGATTAGACTATTGTATTCGAGACTTCTGTGGTAACTTATTTAACTCTGTTATATATATAGTAGCTTCATGAACTACTATCATTTGTTTCCGCTGCATTTATTACTCTGTGTCTGTGATCTGTGATTATTTATTTACTGCATATGTTCAGTTTTGCCAAGTTTAAATTAACAATTTGGTATTTTGAATTATTCAAGTCCGACATGTGCAGATGCGAATGGTCCAAAGTAGCGGGTCGTTACAATGTTGTTCGACATTTAACCAGGATCCTACTTCTCGCTTACTTTCCATCCTACCTCGTTCGGCATGAGAGAGTCATGCCGAGCCGTGGCCATGCTGAGCCACATCGCTCGGCATGCCGAGCCTTAACTCTAATTCACTTCTGAACATTTTCTCCTTGCTCGGCATAAGGAAGCCCTACCGAGCCACATCAGAACTCCTTCCACCAACACCTTCCTTTGAACGCCTCTAACACCTCCTTCCTTCCATCACTCCGCCTATCCCTAAGACGTGTTTGACCTTGAATTCATTGTTCTATCCACATGTTTCCTACCATCCTCAGTCTTACAGAAATTCACGAGTGCAAATCTCGTGCAATGTTCCTTATTCGGGATTAAGGTGTTAAAAAGGAGAACCTTTACCTAAGAAACTAATCGAAGCTTGGGATATTCTGGGGTAGGAAGCACGGCTCTATTCGAATCGTTGATTTGGAATGGGGGTGAAACAATGTACCGAGTTTGAGAAGAGAAGGAAGGGGTAGGTAATTCGCAGAGGTAAGAGGAAAGTCCGTAGGTTCAACAGGGCAGAGGTAAAAGTAGAAAAGAGAAAAAGAAATAAAGTGCCGACCTTTATAAGGGGAAGAAAGGAAGTCTAAGAGACAACGACCAGTAGAACCGGTCAAAACATCTCCCTCGCTCGGCATTATTCTCGTTCAGTTTTCAACCCCGTTCGGCATGTGTATGTCGCTCGGCATCAACTAAGCCATCCGGCATTGTATGTCATTCGGCATATGATGCCTCGTTTGGTATTCTGAAGAAGACACTATCGAAAAGACAAGGCCAAAGCTCGAAGCAAAGCACGAAGGACTCATGATTCAAAGCGCATCATGTTCTTCTACATGATTCATTTTGGGAGGCAAGTGTTACTTGGAGATTTGACCAGGTAACCAGAGGTCGCTTGGCAATAGTGCACCATTCGACATAAAACCCCGTTTGGCATAACAAAGTCGCTCGGCACATGACCTCGCTCGGCATTCAGCCTTGATCGGCATTCAAGCCTCGATCGGCATTCAGCCTCGATCGGCACTCAAGCCTCGACCGACATTCCGCCTCGACCGTCATTCAGCCTCGACCGGCATTCAACCTCGTTCGGCACAACTGGGTCGCTCGGCACTCAGCCTCGACCGACATTCAAGCCTCTACCGACATTCGACCTCGATCCGCATTCAAGCCTCTTTCGGCATTCGGCCTCGATCGGCATTATGCCTCGTTCGGCATTTCAGCCTCGTTCGGCATTCATGCCTCGTTCGGCATTCTCCCCTCGATCGGCTTCAGATCTCGTTCGACCTACACGATTCACTCAACATACTGCCTCGTTCGGTTTAGAGACATGGCTCGGCATTTTCCGCTTGGCATTTGTGCCTCAGCACACAGAGGTCATTCATATTGGGCCAAGGTATCTTACTACTAGGCCCACCAGGGAAGTCCGACCCATCTTCGTCTATAAATAGAGAGGCAGAGGCATAGTGAAAGGGACCTTTTTTTAGAACACCGGGGAGACTCTGCCGCATTCAAGACTTATTGAAGACTTATTTTCTTCGCTTAACAATTGTAATCAAGTAGTTGGTATATAGATTGTATTTGACAAGAGCAATAAAGATTAACCTCAAAGTGGACGTAGGTAGTTATGCCAAACCACTACAAATCTGGCGTTCTTGTTTTCTGCTTTTAATTTAGCATATTATTCTCTGTTTAAATTACTTTCTTCATTAATCTCTCTACACAATCTCTCCTAAGGGTGTTAGTGACCAATTCTGGTGCTAACACAGTGATACACAGATACACAAGAATATGGAAAGAAAATTAAAACATTCAAAGTATTTCAGATTCATTACATAATCCCACAATCGTAACCACGTTCAGATAAACTATTACAAAATAAGCCAAGAGAGACATATGAAGATGCCCCCTTGGATGATTAGAGTATATAATAAGGCAATAAAACAAATCCGCCTTTACAAACAAAACATAGCGGAATAAAAAGGAACTATTTTTAACTAGCTTGCCTCCTGCACGTCTTCGACATCATTATTCATCCAAAAGAGAACTTGAAAACCTTAACCCCCAAACCACTTAAAATCATTTGAATGCCTGAGAGTTTAAGGGGAAAAAAGCTTCAGGTCAGACGTAAAGCCTGGTATGAATAGTAATCTACAATCTCAAAACTTTTAGGTATCTAATGAGACAATGCTGCTTAGTAGAATGGATATTCCCATCACTAGTATCCTAATAAATTTATAAAACCATATACCATGCTCTTGCATCCACAATGGTTAATACAATGCAAATAATATGATGATATGTAAATAAGAAATTAATTTTGGATTACCCATCCCCATTCATTCTAACTATCTGTCTTACTTACAATTTCTAGGGTCACTATTAACCTACTAGTTTTCATGCGCTTACTAATAACCGATTTAATATTTATGGACCCTCTGTCTGATTTCATAGTTTTCCTAGGATAACTAAGAACCTATTGGCCCCTGCCAATATCTTTATTGTTTCCTAAGTCCTCCTTGAACCTATTGGTAACTCCAATATCTTTCCTCTTATCTTAGTTTTCATGGGTTGACTAGGAACCTACTGACTTCAGTCTATGTCTTAGTCTGGATATAGTTTTCATGGGTTCACTATAAAACTATTGGCCTATGCCAATATCAAATCATAGTTTTCATGGGCTTACTATGAACCTGTCTTCCTGACATTTCGTTTATACATATTTTCATGGGTTCACTATGAACCTATTGGCCCCTACAATTATCATTTCCTATACATGGTTTTCATGGGCTTACTGTGAACCTATTAGCTCATGCCAATATTTTTTATTAAAATATTTTATTAATATTTTAGCATCCTTAATTTAAATTCACCACTAGGTCAACATAGCTGGTTATTTAGCCCTTCCTTTAGGTTCATTACAATGTGAATAAACATATGTAGAAGCAATCTTAACAACATAATAATACCAACACTTGTGGTTTAATATCCTTGAAATCATTTTATATAAAACTTGGTTAATCCCTTTAACCTATTAATCAAGGAAAAATTCTTCAAAAACTCTATTTCAAAACTCTTTATTTATTTATGCCATGGTTTTTTCCTTTTAAAATGAGATTGGTTTATTTGTTTTGAAACCTTAAAACATCATTTTCGATACCCCTGGATAACCTTGGTCGAAAGCGTAGAAAACATCTTTTCAAATCACTAAGTATATACCTTTCTAAGCTTTTTAACTTATTCCTTTCGAAACAAAAACATAACTTTCGAATATATCAAATCATTACTTAATAATCTTTAGAAACATAGCTTCAAAATCAATGAAAATGCCCCTTTTAAAATCATTGTGTTTTACTCTTAAAAAACATCTTTATGGTCAAAGTGGATATATGCGAAAGTATCTCTTTCAAACCTTTAATAAAATTGTTTGGGGAAAATTTGATGGTGCCGAAACAATCTATTTGAAAGCTTGGAACCTTTGAGTAAGACTTTGAAGGTTAGCATCAAAACCCTTTTCGAAGTCATTGCCTTTGAAACCCTTGAACCCTTTCGAAAGCATTTAGGAAGTTACTTAATATAAGTTTAAAACGAAGGCACCCTTCGAAAGCATTGATAAATTCAATACACTCGAAAGGCACATGAATGGAAGCAAGGTTCCGACTAGGTCAGAAATATCATTTTAGAAAGCATTATTTTTAAAAATAGGGAACTCATTTTAAAGCTCATATTTTAAAAAATAGGATGACAGCCCCTTTCGAAAGCATTTTGGAAACCCCTTTCAAAATCATAAGTTTCAACTCCGTCGAAAGTGTTTATGAAGATAAGGCAGGAGCATATCATTTGAAAGTAAAAATAAGGCTTTGACCCCATCAAAAGCATTGCTTACGACATCATAACTTCCGGCTTGTCTCCAATCCGCTACGTACCATCTGAGTAATACATTGTTTATTGGTTTCAACTAGGTGGGTTTTGCAGAGTTGGTTTCGATCGAGTCAAAGCGGAACCATAAGGTCAAAAGGCGCTTTTGAAGCAGGTAGAACCTACTTTTTGGAAAAGGCCGATTTAATGCTCATTTTAGTAATTGCTCTATAACTAAATAGCCTATTTGTAAACATCTGATTGGTTGCCTTAAACTTTTTCAATTCTATACTATTATAACTGTGGCATAATCACGGATCGAAATCAAGGAAAATTTAACATCTAATCCCTTTCATTAAGCAAAACCAATTATGCAATTCAATCCTTCTTTCTAAAACAATTTAATTTCTATAGTAAATCACTTAGGAAAAATCCCCAAAAATTAAAGAAACTCACTTTTATCTTGTTATCTAACATATAAAAATTCTAGACCCAAATTCTTGATAAAACGATCGGAATAAATTTTTAAACCCAATTTTATCATATTTTCCTTTGAAAATTCATAATAAATTTTCCTTAGCTTGAAAAATTACAAAATTTAAACCTAACTCCAAAATCATATTTTACACATGATATAATTTTTCCATGGCATTCAGAAATCAGTTACATTCGATTTTGCCCTAAAACCGTAAAACCTAGTATTTAAATTATTTGTTTTAGACCAAACATATTATAATTCAAGCATATCATCATCCAAAACATCATATAAATGAATTTAGTTCTAAACTCGAAAACATATGATCACAAAACAAAACGAGATTATATAAATTATTATTCATCTTGAATATGATAAGGACTTTGAGGTTTTTTATAGATTAAATCTCCTAGCTTTTATCGCTTAGCTTGATTTAATTTTCCCCTTTTGTTCCTTGTAATGGCCCTTCCTTCTTAGGTTTGAATTTGCATTTGTGAAAACGAAAAAATGGACGCATATATGATAGGGTATGTGAATATAAGACACGACCATATACTAATAACGCCTTAGTTTTATTTATTAGCACGTAGCCGTTAGACTAATTACTTAAGCACAGCCTTCTTATAGTTTTATACAAATCTCAATCTCTTCATCAATTTAATTCTTCCATTATTCTGTTTAATTTATCTGATTAAATCTTTTGAATAATGTTATCAAAAATTAGGCTGGGTGTTACATTTCTTCTGTTTGATGCAAAAAATAGCAACTCGTTTTTATTATATGCATATAATAGAATATTATGTATTTAAAACCATGAGATTATATGTATACGAATATTTTGTTCTATTAACACAACGTGTTATATCTTTATGTTTAATATTTTCTATGATTTTTATTGTCTAAATGGATTTATGTTTTAGAAATATTCTTAATGCAACATTTGATATGTATTAACTATTGTGGTTTATAGGGATGTAGTGGATTTCAAATGCAAAAAATAAACCATAGCACTTAAAAAACGTTATAGAAAGCTTGCAAGAAAAGCGTTATCGAAAGTAAAATAATTTATAGCACTTTTTTGTGTTAGGATTGTTCAGTATCTATTATAACATGTCAATATATATTGTCTGTTAAGATGTTATTAAATACTTACAATAACAGGAAAAAACTTTATAAAGGATGATTTTTAATGGTGGTTCATATATGTATGTACAATATATATGAATCTCAACATCAACACACATAGAGGCTTATGTTTATCATCCTGTTATGTTGGTTTAGGAATATATATCCAAAATATTCATGATATATATATATATATATATATATATATATTGATATGAAAATTTTAATATAAAATGAAATATTATTTTAAAATGTCGAATGGGTCTAATGCTATAATAGTTTATGTTGACCCACTAGGATCCAAACAAGGATATCAAACATGATATATCTGATACAATGGTATCATAACCGAATTGGTATACGCAAATGAATTAGTCAACATTTTGGGTAGCTAATAAATTTATCTATTAAATGGATGTCGAAAACACTACTAGAAATACAAGGTTTTACCGATGCTATAAATTCATCATTATGTCATCGGTAATCCCTTTACCGTGAACTTTATGGTCGTCGCTAAAAGCCTCATGAAAAAATAAGCATCAACAACTTGGCTACAGCAAGCATGAGCATAATGTCGATGACTCAGTGACAACTTTGATTTTGAATGGTCAACGATCAGATTGCTGATATCTTGTTGACATCTCAAAAAAATGTAGAATTAGGATTTTTTGATGATCTTCCAACTGTTTACCCACGACTTGTTAAAACCAAATTTGCAGCATTTCTGATGCTCTTTTGTGCCTCGAATAACAACATAAAATAAGCCATTCCGACAATGCCACATAGAAAATAAAACATTAAACCAACACAATGTCATATCCAAATATCCATAAAAAAAATTCATAGAAAAGTAAAAAAACCATTTAAAAAACATACATGTCAATACACACATCAGGTCCAATGTCTGTATGCAAAATCAATTACATTAAAAAAATTGAGCATCGTATTAAAAACCAAATTTCATTGTAAGTATTTACCAGTTTACCAAATATTAGAACAGCGAACTTAACATAAATGTTTGCTTTTTGAAGAAATATTATAAGTGGGAACTATTTACTAATTTACCAAATATCTAAAGGGGAAACATAGTGCAACAATTTAAATTTTTAGCATCATATCATAAATAAATTGTTAATTAATAGATAGATTGTGAACAAATATATAGTATTCTATTGAGTCCTTTTTTGTCTATTCTCAGCCCGAGTACTCAAATTTTCTAAAGTTCCAATTACAGAATAAAATAAACAATTCATGTTATTATTCAATAGAGTAATACTTAAGTGTGCAAGAGCTTCAAATTATGATCCAAATAAACTTAACAAAAGAGAAATAGTGAAATAGACAATTCATGATGAAGAATAGTCATACATTCACCACTAGATTTCGAAGGAAAAATAGATATAGATTAGATTGATATTTATATTCATGATAGCATCAAAATTCGTACACTATCGAATATGCATACTATGAGTCAACATTTTCATCATCAATGTCATTAATTACACTATCATCTTTATCTTCAAAGTCATCTTATTTAACTTCAATCTTGGAGTCAGTATCATCTTCATTTCCTTGGTCATCAACTTGTTCATCTACGTCAACTTCTCTGTCTAATTTAACTTCACAGAATACTTTGTTGTTAACTTGTCCTATATCGTCTATATCTTTTGTAATATGCAATACTTCATTTGGATTTAGATCATATTGATACGATCAATCGTCAATTATGATTCATGTCTAAGGTAAATGACCATCTTGATTTTGTTTTGATAATGGCCCATGTAACATCCTACATTTTTGGATAGTTTAAATCGACGATAAACCGCACACATCAGACTCAAACTATACAAAAAAGAGGATTGTTATTGGGGTAAACAAGAAAAAGGAAGAAAAAACAAAACAGAATCACATAGCAGAATGACAAAATATAATAATCAAATAACAGTTCATTAAGCTGTTTATAAAACATTTGATTATACTAATATAATATAGAATCAGAGTTACCTATAACAGAGATGAATAACAATGCAGCGGAACAGTATGAATGTAGTGGAATAATATAATAAATAATAGTAATACAATCTTCGTCTTCACCTTCTATAAATAAGGTCTTCAAATCCTAAAATGCTCAGGCTAACCCGAGCGAATTGGAAAGACAAAACAATCGAGTCAGAACTAAAAGAACTTATGAGAATTAAATCAATAAAATAAATATGATTAGAAACGGCGTCAGAGATGTTTACAAGATTTGAAATCTCCTATCCAGTGTCTAACGTGAGTGTAGTAACTTAAGAGATGCTTGGGATTCACACTTCCTAAGGATCCGTTAAACTATCTACTTTGTAGTACAATACACTATTATAATATGTCTATAATAAAGTAAACTATTAAAATAGCATTAAAGCGTTACCTATATCCCCCTTAACACATTTTATAATGCCAATAGTCCATACAGTACCATAACTCCCCGTAAACTGGAGCTGCCAAAGGATACCACATAGGTACGACAAAAAAAAAACTGGTAGAAGGTGTGCTAGGGTAGGTGACACTACACAACTAGGCAATGCTAGGGTAAATATACCAATTACGCACTCGGACTGGTGGTAACGCATAGCCGCAACTACCGCCCACCTCGAAACACACTCCCGAGTAAAAATCGAAGGGTGGCCACCGAATAAATCAAAAGTCGGAATATAGTGTGGACGAAGTTTTCCCGATTAGATGAGCTACCTTATTGGCCCGAGAATTGCTCTTGTTTTAGCCACCTTAAGCCAACTAATGGGAGTCGGGTCCACGTATATACCTCATATAGGATCGTCACCACCATCCTACTTCATTCCAGAATCTCCACCATATACACAGTTGTCAAAGTGGTTTTCAGCATTGGCAGAGAGTATGACAATATCCAATCTCGGTCTCTTTGACAACCAATTGCTTATTACACACTGGATGGTTCTTTTACATTCCCAAAATCGTTTTATAATTGATATTAAAATATCATATTCGATGCAAAACCATATCACTTTTGAAATCATTACATACTTTCGAAATCATATTCACTTTTGGAATCATATCACATTTAAAATCATAATTCGATAATTATATTTCCTTTCAAAGTCGAATTCACAGTTTAAATTGAAATATCATGGTCTCAAAACTATATCACTTTCAAATCATTTCACTTTGAAATTATATCATTTCAAAATCATAATTTCTTCCAAAACTCATATTCCCAAAACCGATTTAGTCCTTATTTCAAAATCATCATTTCGTTTTATTATACATTAAAAATACCAAATTTGGTTATAACATCATTTAGCCCTAATTTCTTTTTAAACCAAATTGAAATAAATATAATATCTTCCACGTACTTAGTCTGGAAATTTAGAAATTAGTTTAAATAGTTTTATGTAGTTAAAATGCTTCAGAATATTTTAATTATAGGTAAAATATTTTTAAATTGATTTAAGATGGTTAAATAGATTAATTAGATTTAAAATAAATTATAATGGTTGAATTAGTTTAAAATAAGTTAAATTGGTTTAACATAGATTAAAATTATATATATGTATATAGTTAATATTGGTTAAATAGTTTAATAGATTTGAAAATCTTAATAATTAGAAAAAATAAAATAATATATTTTAAGACGGTTTACTTAAAAATATGGGTTTGAAATTAATACTAAATTAAACTATTCATTTCATTTCAACATATTTGGACTATTTCAAATTTCCAAATCGTCAAACCAAAGTTTTAATAAACTATCGAGTTTCATATTGTTTCAATCCATGTTCAAAAATCTATACGGATGACTCCAATTTCAAAATATTCAAGTTATTTTCAAAACAAATTTATTAACTCAATTTCATAGAATTTCATTTACGAAAAGTTAAATTTTAAACTTCCAATTTAGTTTCTTAAAGAAATTCCTTTTTAAAACCAATTTCACATTTTAACGCAAGATTTGATTTTCCAATAATACTTCAATTTATATAAATCAAATTTCCATTTCAGAATATCATTAATTATATTCAAAAATCGAGGAATTTAAAATCATTTATTTAACCAATCCGATGTCCATATATAGTTCTCTACCCTAGGGTCAAGTGATACGGACATCTATCATTTCAATCCGCGATTTAAACATTTTACGGTTGTATATCATTTCAAACCACAATCCCGAAGTTATATCACTTTCAAATCATATTATTCCAAAATCACAATCTCTTCAAAAATCATATTTCCAAAACAGTTTAAATCTTTGCTTCAAAATCATCATTTCAATATATTATAACATTCAAAATTCCGACTTAGGTTATAACATCATTTAACCTTATTTTCTTTTAACCTAATAAATTGAATTCAAACTATTCCACTTTACTTGGTCTAGAAATTTAGGAATGGTTTTAAATAATTATAAATAGTTAAAATGCTCTAGAATAGTTTAATTATAGGTAAAGTACTTTTAAATTGGCTTAAGATAGTTAAGTAGACTTAATTTAGATTAAATATAATTAAAATAGATTAAATAACTTAAAACAGATTAATTAGATTTAAATTAAATTAAAATGATTTAATTAGTTTATAAGTTAAATTGGTTTAAAATAGATTAAAATAATTTATATAGTCAATACTGGTTAAATAGTTTAATAAATTTGAAAATCTTAATTATTAGAAATTTTAAATAATATATCTTTAAAAAAGTTTATATTAAAATACGAGTTTGAAATTAATATCAAATTCAAATATTCATTTCATTTCAACATATTTGGACCATTTCATACTTCCAAATTGACAGACCAAATTTCAATAAACTATCGAGTTTCAATTGTTTCAATTCATCTTCAAAAATCAATACGGATTACCCAATTTTAAAATATTTCAAAGCTATTTTCAAACAAATTCAATAACTCAATTTTAATAGAATTTCATTTTTTTTTAATTTTATTTTTAAATTTCCAATTTAATTCTTAAAGAAATTCCTTTTCAAACCAATTCATAATACAATGCAAAACTTGATTTTTCCAAGAATACTTCAATTTATATAATTCAAATTTTATTTCAAATATCATTTGATTAAATTCAAAAATTTAAGGATTTTAAAATCATTTAATTTAACCAAGATGGTGTCCGTATATAATTCTCTACCCTTGGGTCAAGTGATACAGATATTTGTCATTTCAATTTGCAAATTAAATTTTACGGTTATATATCATTTCAAACTGCAGTCTTGAATTAAATAATTCCATAATGACTTGCGATTTTTTGTAATGATATAAAATAAAACATCCACTCAACCAATATTAACAGTCACGTCCATCACAAATATCATTCAAACAATCAATAAATATCAGTATAGAACTGATAATTAATAACATGTATTTAACTGGCAGTTATATTCAATAATATATTAAATATCGATTTAATTCAAATAAAATCAAATTACTGAGATGATGGTTCAAAATATATCAAACAGTCATAAATAAATTTCTAATCATATCATAAATTTAATTTAACAAAAGAAGAAATTTTAGAAGTTGTGAGTGGGTTAAAACACTCACCTTTGAATTTAAATCCAATTTGAGCCCAAAATTCAAACATTCTCCGCATTTATCCAAACTAGCGTGAAAATGTCCGAAATTTCAATAGGATCCTGGCAAAACAAACCGCGCCTGAAACGGATCTTGTATGCTAAAGTTATTCGAGTTAAAATATTTATGATTTTAAATTAAAAAACAAATAAAATAATAAATAGAAATTAACATGACACTAATCCCTATCACGCAAACCTCCTTCCAGTCGATCACGTTCGAACACACAGTGAACCCATGCATGACCCCTTACCACCTGCGCCTTCCACCTACGACCACCATCAACCAAGCCACCAGCTCCGTTCGCTACCCCATCGAAGGCCACCCTATGGCCGATGATCGACCCATGCATGACCCCCTCCTTAAGGCCGCCACCGCCACCACTAGTTAGGGTTTTCGAAACCTAATGGTCAATTTTAGGCCGCCACAGGCAGAGGTAGCCCCTGATTCCACCACCATTCGACTTCGTGCAATGACTACTCTAAAACCCATATCTTGATTTTGCTAATCGAGGCCAAAATCGAAAACCCCCAATCTGATGTTAGGGTTTGCGAATTGCGAGCTTTGATTGAGCTTTCAGATTGATTTAAACACCAATTGCAAAGACAGACACCAAATGTAGATTCATATCATCGAAATCTTTGTTTTTATGTTTTTTTGGGATTTTTTTGAGGAGTTTGATATTTTTAGTTTGATTTTTGATTTGGATTTGAAATTTGGAAATTAGGTTTTGTCTTCCATTGGAATGAGCAGTTTAGAAGAAATATGCGTACAGACCAAAGAGAATGAGGAGTGGTTAGGGTTTATAACTATATATATAGGCATAACAAAATTGAAACAAATGGGCTCGATTGGTTTGGAATGTTGAACGATACAAGACCTAAACAGCCCGTTTCGACTTCGGAATTGAAGATCGATCAACCTATATATCAAAATGGATGTTTTTGGTAGCTTTAAAATCAATGCAACAGGTTTCAAGTCCTAATTCCATTATATGAAGAAGTTATGCCAAAATCAATTAATTTCAAATTAATTTCAATTGGTTTCAATTAAATAGATTTCTAGGCGTTTCGAGCCCATACGATCAAACGACAAGTCCTATCGTTACAAAACTTGAAATCCTACAATAATTCAACATTACCGATCCGACAAAACTGTTTTCGTCGAAATCCGAGCTAGTGGCCAAAATGGCTATTTTCAGTAAATTAATAAATAAATATTAAATTTATTAAATCAAATTTTCAATTCAAATTCTATAATTAGCTATCTTTATCATTTTTTATTTCTCAAATAATCACAAATAATTTAAACAAATTAAGATGTCCATATAATGTTGACTAACTCATCAATTTTGGTGTTAAATTTCGATTTCATTAAATTCAGAAATTATAGATAAATTTTCAATAATTCCATTCAATTTAACTTGCATGCTACTGTTCAATCCATTATTATCAAATATATAAAATTAATATTGGTTCATGGTTTATGACAATAACATCTTCAAACTTCATCTAAGTTAATATTTACTTAACATTTAAATATTTAATTCCATTTAATTACAATTAATCTAATTATTAAAATTTAAATTCCAATAGATTAATAAATCTCGGTTTCCATTCTTTTTATCCAACCAATTGTCTTATTTACATTTAATTATATTTACCAGCTCATTACTTACAAACGAGTGTTACGGTTACTTATTATAACGCTAAATTCATTCAATTATTTTTAACAATACATTATTTCAATAGTTAATTAGCTATTTACCTTTTGTTCCTTATATCCAATTTATAACCAGTCATAACATTTTCACTACTTCGTTCATTAGAATTTCATTCAAATCGTTAATAGTCAACTTATATTAACATTAATACATTTAATTCTAATTATTATTTCATTCTTAAACCACCAATTTTATTTCTTTCAATATTATATTATCAAAACCTCATTTTATTAACAAATTTAAATAATTGAAAATTACAGGTCGTTACACTCTCCCCCACTCAAAACTTTTCGTCCCCGAAAAGGAAAAGAAGGGAAAAGAAGAAATTAGGCAATTAATATATCTTATTCAAAATATTAACTTTATAAACAAATAAATTTACAAAATAAAATAATTCGAATAAAATATATAAATTTATAAACCCTTAAATTTTTTATTTTCAAGTTAATAAAATTTGGAAAACATTTCAGAAAAATTTCTAAATCCAAAATTCGCGAAAAATTTCGGCGGAGTCTCCTTTGTACGGAGAGGCTTGGAAGAAAATATAATATTAAATACAACAACATATATCATAATATTTCAACATATGATATCCCAACAATTGGAAAAAAATATAATACCGTTAGAAAACCATAATCCGAGAACATACCTATTTGTCGGGCAAACAATGCTTAATTATGAAACCAAAAGCAGTAGCAATTGCTTACATAACCTTTATTTCACTTATATAATCCAAAACGAGTTAATAATTATATAGAAAGAAACATTTAAAATTGTTTCAACCACTAACAAAAAAATCGATACAAAACAACAATCACTTGTAATCACAATATACAATCATCATATGAAATCAATATAATCAACCATCCAACCATATTAACCACAACTAATAGTTTGTTCCGTTAAGACACGTTTAATCACATAGATTGTCAAATAATTACTAAGTATACCACTTACTTAACAATCTTAAATAAACTCAATAGATTATTCATACATCCAAACAATTAGAAGTGTCTTCTCCCAAATAATTCTTTAAGTCAAAACAAACAACCAACGCCAAGAGCTATTTAAGCTTATTCTTATTAATTTCATTTCATATCATCTACCTTACTTTAGTTTCAATCATCCGATGACTATTTCATTCGTTCAATTTCATTTATTTCATTACATATGTTACTCATGTATAATTACTTAATCATATGTAAATAAATAGGTTTCGTTGTAAATAAACTCACATTCATTCATTCAATGTTTATTTCTATTTATTTCTAGTCATTACTAACAAATTCATTTTCATTTATATATATAATGCCAATTCCATTTTCTTCATTTCATTCATTGCTTAATTTCATTTATTTATTTTCATTCATTTATTAATGGTATTCATGTTCCATTCAATTACTTTATTAACTTAGGTTTACAATCGTCTACTTACAATACTTACTTTCTATCACATCTTACTATAGTTAATATTTCAATTATACCTTAAGTTTATAACATTTATAACCTCAAATTCTTATTTATAAAAGTAATTCATTGAACACCTTCATTATTCAAGTTTTTTTCTCTTGTATATTATTCCATTACATTTTCTTATTAAAAATTTCCACTTTTTAAATCTTTTGGTAAGTTATATATATGTTTTTTAAGAATGTAATTCAAGTTGTACAGTGTAACGACCCGCCGCTCTGACCGCCTCTAGTCGGTAATTAAACCAACTCGAAACGTTCAAAATGACGGATTGTTAGTCAGTTTATAGAGTTTAAACAGAAACAGCCACAGAATCACAGAATAATCATAACATTATTCATAAATGAATTTTTCTTACATACATATATTAGATTTTGTACAATGCATTAAATTTTATACAGCGGAACAAATTTATTTTCATTAAGTACAAGAAAATTTTCTAGAAAAACTTTAGTGGAGTGCTTTCCCCGACTCTTTCTAACTTCGCAGCCTGAAAATCTTCAAGCTGTAAAAATACTCGGTCTGACCCGAGTATTATATTCAAAAGAAAATAATACACAGGTCAGTCTAATTCAAACTCAGTTATTAGTGCATAGAAGCAATAATAATCAAAAAACAATTAGACGACAGTCAATATAAATTTACATATCCGATACTTTAACAAGTAATCGGATAACGGTAAATATAACACTTAACAGTGTTAAACAACAATTCAACAGATTCAGATTATCAATGAGACAGATGAAGGGATTATTGATGAAGATCATTTAGAAAACAATCAAAATTTGCCTAAACGGCAATTAACAACAAAATCATCAAAATCGATTCAAAATATATTGAATTGGCAACATAAAACAATTTTTATCAAAGAAAACATCAATTTAAACGTTAAATTTGGTAGGGCTGCAGTACACACACGCGTATACGGCCTCGCCACATTTAAAATGTCAACTCCGTGGCTGCAGTTCACGCTTGCGTGCACTGCCTCGCCACTGCAACTTGTGAAATAAAACAAGTTTCCAAACAACTTATTACTGCACATTTCAACAAGTGCAAAATTTTTATAAAAATGAAACTGCAGTCATTACCTGGACACAAGGGCAACTGCAACAATAACGCAGCCACCACAAATGCAAGTCTAAACCAACTCAGATATTCAAGGGAAAAACTGCAAACAAGACTGCAGTGAAACCAAAACAGTGCAGCTCCGAAAATATACACATGAAGAACAAGTATGCAAGTATCAGACTCGAGCATGAAGGCACGAACTCGAATGGAAGTGAATTAATTGACACAAATCAATGCCATCAACATGAACTGGACAGTGCACCATAGTGACACAGCCCTAAAAATTGCATGAAACAAATATCCACTATTTCAGATGGTCAAGGCAGCTACCATGAAGTTGCTTTAACTCCATGAATATAACATGAGTTACAAAGGTAAGAGTGGATCCTGAAACAAAGTACATTCTCATATGTACATAATGAATCACATACATGGCATGGTCAAGGCAACAAAACAGCTCAACTCAAATTAACAAGCACTGGGCAACATGACTAAGGCAGCATTAGTTCAGAAGTGGAACAAATGCGCACCAGGTCAGTAAACTGAAGTGAAGGCCTAAACTACAACTCAAAAGAGTAAATATAGTGTTCACGTGACCAAGACAAAACAAAAGGAGTAAGCCCACATCAGTGAAAAATGTTTTCAGACAAATTCACAGCATAACTCAGGAATGAAGAACAAATGAATCCATATCAGTGTAACACTATAGGCCGAGACAGTAACTAGATATGCATGAAGACTACATCAAGTATACATGAATGACCAGTACGATCAAGTAGGAAGTGACCCAAACCAAAAAGTAAATATGAACCAGCATGGTACACTGCAAGTGCAACGGTAGTATCGTAACGATCAAGACCAATACCACTGGTTCAAGTGAAATTAAGACAAGTCAGTGCCACAATGAAGTACTCCAACTAGACAGTAACAGTGGAAACAATCACAAATAATATCAAATTTTCAGTCGAAAACACTGCAGGTCAACCGAAATAAAAAAAATCATTAAAGATCAATGCACAACTGAGATGAACAATCACGGTGCAAACTCATGTTCAGGGCACAACTTATCGAATGAGAAGCATGCTCGAAGCAAAATCCAAACCAAGTTCAAGTTACACGAACAAAACCCCAAACTACATAATCAAACTGCACATGTCACGAAGACCAACAAAGGCAGATCTATCAAGCTAATGATGCATAAATAATGCTCGAGGGTAATGCACATGTCAAACAGATGTTCAAGGCAACATAGATGGTGTATTGCAAAAAAAAAATAAAAAAAATAAATAGAGGAGCTTACAAATTTTAGCTCAAAGTACAAGCCGAGGCCAAATCAAGTTTAAATAGCCAATGTCGAAGTTCAGATGGTAAACAAATCGAACCCATGATCAACTGAGATCGAAGTCACACAAGAAACCAACGACTTTAAATACATTTAATGTTAACAAATTCTAACCAAAACCATAAATCAATCAAGTCGAAGACAAAATCAACATCTTAAAATCAAGCAGCAAAGGTCGCAAATTTGAACAAGACAGAAAACTTTAATGCTTGAATTAGATGTGAGTGACAAGAATCACTCACCTTGCTTCGAAGCGGGTCGCGTTCGAACGCACCAGAGAATCGATCGAACTGAAGCCGAAGTCCTAATTTCACAGACAAATCAATAGAAGCAGCGACTTCAAAAATTTGAAAAGCCCTAATTTTGGGAGCACGGGATCGAAGACGAAGAGGAACGCCATTTTTTCTTTGGTTTGAATGATGGAAGAAGGAGGTAGGGTTTCGAATGAATATAAAAGAGGGGAGACGTGAAATTTGCGTGATTTATGGCGTGGTTGAAGGCGTGTTTTTAGCTGGTAAGGGTAAGGCAATGTACTCCTTTTATTTTATGTTTATTTTTATATATTTATATATATATATTTTTCTTATTTTAAATCCAATTGTTTTGTATAAATTTTCTTTACTTTGTTTTGTTCAAATTTTGTTGTTAAAATTTTAACTAAGTGTATTAATTTATTTTATTTTTATTTAAGTTAAAGAAAAATGTTATTAAACTAACCATCTTTTATCAATTTAAATAAACAATAATTCTCAAATCCAAATTATTATTCCTAGTCATTTGTTCAAATTTTAAATACCAATTCAATATTCAATTTCAAACTCCAAAGTTAAATTCAAATTCTATTCAACTTTAAATAGATTAAATTCTAAAATTTAATCACTAATTAATTCTGATAATTTGAAATTTAAGTCAAATTATCATTTAAATATTTAAAATAAATTAAATATTTACAAATTAAATTGTTCAAAAATTCTGGGTTGTTACAATCTCCCCTACTCAAAAGAATTTCGTCCCGAAATTATAAGTTAGGAAAAACGATTGCTAAAATCTCACCGATATTTATATCCTACACAATTTTATCAAGTTTCAAACTCACAAATAATATAGGATTCATTCTATTTATTTTATCTCACTAGTTTTGTTCATCAATTTTAGCAATCAAGACACAAAAGTCTTTTACCAAATTTTTGACTTACAAAACTCAAATTTTTAAACTTGAAATCTTTCATGCTAAATATTTGCATAATATATCTTATCCAAAACTGTGGACTTTCAAGATATTTTAAAAATCTTCTTCCTTAATTCATTAAGTTAGAATTATGTAATTCTAATTTCAGATTATTGATTTTCTATTTAAAGTTTGAAAATACTTGATAACTCGAAGTTTAACAAGTCCATCGTCGTTCTTACAGACATTAGGCATACGCTGGCTAGGCGCAAGACTAAAAATCTCCTAGTACTAAATATACTTGCTTCAACTCCCAGTGAAAATATTTTAAAAAAAAATTATTTTAAAAATGGATATGGAAAGCACGTTCCCCCATGGATCACAGTTTACCCGGCGGTTACGCTACTATCTCAGTAGAATCACTTGTAACCTTAGATTTCTCATCACTCTTGAATTTCGCCATGGTTGTCACCTTAGATCGCGGTCCACACAGCGGTTACGCTACTATCTCAGTAGAATCGCTCGTAGCCTTAGGCATCACGCCCCTCAAATTTTGCTTCGGTTTCCAGATCGCAGTTTACTCGGCGGTTGCGCCACTATCTCAGTGGAATCGCTTGTAACTGTAGGCATCACGCCTCGCGAATTACGCCAGCATCAATTCACATAATCCCAAACACGATGATCCATCGTGGGGGATATCATATCAGTCCCAATGGACATTCCACTAATGGAATTCTACGTAGCTACGATTTCCAATGGACACTCCACCGAGTTCCAATCACCTTCACACATAATAAATGGAAGGTACATTTCCATATCCTCAGTTTTTAGAAAACATATGTCATATACATATAGTACTTCATTTCACATTTCGTACTTATCATACCTATGTAAACTTACACAGGATTTTCATAATAATGACTTTCCAAACTGATGGTTTTCGATTATATTCACATATATAAGTTACGAAAACTTAATTCACATTCATCACAAATAGAGGATTCCAAATTTTCCATCACGTTTAAAATTTTCCTCTAAATCGATTTGAAAATTTAAGGTTATCTCAAACCTAATTCACATTCACAATCCAATTCATTATCGACTTCTCATTCGATTTGGATTTCACGTTACATCGTCAATTCTCAACACATAATTGATGTCTATCGATATATAACCTCTAAGCTCGTACGTCTCAGAGAAGGGTGTTAAGCTAAAAGAATAAATTCTCCGCCACCACAGATATATATTTAATAGAGATCAAATGCTATGTCATCAATTCACAATGTTAGACATACAATCCCAATCGACTATCCAAAATTCAAAGTTCAACTTATATTGTTTTTGGTGTCAAAGTTAAACTCAATTTTAACTCAAGATTCAGTCTTTTTGAAAAATTCCCAAGTTGAACTAATTGTTCACATTTTCTCCAAATAATATCTTTACAAGATATATAATTTTCACACTTAGCCATTTGAAACCAATTTCAAATATTCATTTTTCAATTTATCTTTAAAAGATAATATTTCAAACCTTTCATTTCATATTGGAAAACATTTCCATACTTATTAAATAATAAGTAATTCACAAATTCTTTTATTTTCAACTCGGAAAATATTCTATATGCTTGAATCAAAATTAAGTATATATTTCACTCTTTAAGGAAATCATTCTTTTAAACACATTTATTTGAGTTAAAACGAATGTTGCGTAAAACATCGTTACGACAACTCAAAATCACTAGTATAGGGATTCGGATTTAAAATAGATATATAATTCCCAATACTATAAACAACATTTCCTTTCGGAAACCATTTACTATAACAACAATGTTATAGTCCACCATTTCCTTATTTTTCTCGAAAACGCCTATTTCAACAATTGAATGTTGAAATCTATGTATTCGATACTTAATGCATTTTAAAACATCTTTAAAACTATTAACTTTTTCAACTTCAACTTAATTCATAGTTTGAATTCTTCATACCTTTCATAGTATTAGTTTTAAATCGATTTCAAACTTTTCAATATTAAGTTTTTCACTTAATTCAATTTTCCGCACGTTTAAATTCAAATTCATCACTGAATTTATTAAACCTATAATGGATTATCCTGTTGACAACTTCAAATTTGAAATCTAAATTTCATTTGAACTTTACATTGCTTTCTATTTCAAAAATAATCAACTAGTTCTTTAGTAAATTATTCATCGAATTGGTTCCATTAGATCTATATTTCCATATTAACTATTTTAGGCAATAGTTTAAAACTTGAAATATAAACTTCACATCAAACTAGTTTGATTCATACAGTTAAATCAACAATTAAACTTCCTTCCATAATATCACTTTCCAAGATGCTATTTCATTAAAATATTTCCTCCATACAAAATTTTACATAGCTTAACACTTTTAAAAGACGTACAAAAAAGATTGTGGATTACAAAGGATAGTATTACAAAATATATCGATTGGTTTAAGATTCAGAATAATTAAGGACTAACGACTTCTTGTCCGATAGTATGCATCTTTGCCAAACTTTCATCTTCGGATGACACTATTTCATGTTGTGTTAAAGGAGAATTAACACATTCAAAATCCACATGTCCCCACTCCTTACAGTTATTGCAAAAATATGAGATGTTTCCATCCTTATCTATCACCTTAGCACTTTTCGCTCTAGCTGGTCGGGCTATAGCTTGCTTTCCCTGTTGTCTTTCGATGCAGTTTCTGGCTATATGTCCAGTCTGACGACAATGGTAGCAGATTGTCAATCTATCGACGGGTAAATTGAGTACGCACTTTTTCCTTTTCACTTTAGGGCAATGACTAAGAAAATGCCCTTTCTCCCGACATTTAAAACACACAATCTCAGGACGAGCGAACCGGTCATCCACATTCCTTTTCTTTCTCCTTACTCGACACTTAATGGCATAATGTCCCTTTTTATGACATCGATAGCAAATAACCTCATCATATGGACCAGGTGCTTGTCTTTCACTGAATCTCCTTTCAATTTCCGCACGTCTCGCTTCTGCTTCTCTACGAGCAATTGCTCTTCGTTCACGGCGTGCTGCTTTTTGTGCTTCGGTTTTCGCCATTATAATAAACAAGGTGTTTTCGAAGTTTCCTATCAATATTTGCAATTTTTATTAGCAGAGGTTGGATTATTCAATCATTTTACCTAAAACATATCTGTTTTATTCAATAATATATTCACTGTCCAAAATCGTGAATATACTTATCTATTCAATTCAGTGTTTCTACACTTTTTATTTAAAGGATTATCCACTGTCCAAAATCGTGAATATACTTTGTCAACCAATTTCATCATTTCTACAACTTATTTTTATTTTTAAAGGGTTATCCACTGTCCAAAATCGTGGATATAACTCCTTTAATAAGCTACAACAATTTACTTATCAAATTCAATTGATTTCGAATTTATAAACAATCTTTACAAATTCCATTTCTATTTATAAATCTTCTTTATTAATTCAACTCAATTTATATAACTCAATTATATACCAAAAGTCCATTTATAAGTTAAATACTTATAATCCATTCATTCACTAAATTGTTCTTCAAAACATTTGAAATTAATTTTCAAAAGAATTCAGAATCAAATTCTCAAGTTATAGTTTAATTATCCTCTTGGCTATAACTAAATTGAAATATCATTTTATTTCACAATTATTATTTTGTAGATATTCACAATATTTGATTCAAACCAATTTAAACCAATTTCATTAATTCACTTCACTTAACTTTTATTTTTCATAAGTCTCAATAATTCGATAATGGATTTCGAATGAGAAACTATCGCAATCCTAATTTTAGAGAGGGGAATTTTCAAAATAATTCTAATTTTCAAAATACTTTTTATTTTACAAAGAAAAAAATTTCAAACTTATTTTAAATTTGAAAACATTTTTCTTTAAAGTGGTTCTAGTAACTATTCATATTAAACATCATAAACTGAGCTTTGTGTAAACCAAAGCTCTGATACCACTTTTGTAACGACTCGCCGCTCTGACCGCCTCTAGTCGGTAATTAAACCAACTCGAAACGTTCAAAATGACGGATTGTTAGTCAGTTTATAGAGTTTAAACAGAAACAGCCACAGAATCACAGAATAATCATAACATTATTCATAAATGAATTTTTCTTACATACATATATCAGATTTTGTACAATGCATTAAATTTTATACAGCAGAACAAATTTATTTTCATTAAGTACAAGAAAATTTTCTAGAAAAACTTTAGTGGAGTGCTTTCCCCGACTCTTTCTAGCTTCGCGGCCTGAAAATCTTCAAGCTGTAAAAATACTCGGTCTGACCCGAGTATTATATTCAAAAGAAAATAATACACAGGTCAGTCTAATTCAAACTCAGTTATTAGTGCATAGAAGCAATAATAATCAAACAACAATTAGACGACAGTCAATATAAATTTACATATCCGATCCTTTAACAAGTAATCGGATAACGGTAAATATAACACTTAACAGTGTTAAACAACAATTCAACAGATTCAGATTATCAATGAGATAGATGAAGGGATTATTGATGAAGATCATTTAGAAAACAATCAAAATTTGCCTAAACGGCAATTAACAACAAAATCATCAAAATCGATTCAAAATATATTGAATTGGCAACATAAAACAATTTTCATCAAAGAAAACATCAATTTAAACGTTAAATTTGGTAGGGCTGCAGTACACACACGCGTATACGGCCTCGCCACATTTAAAATGTCAACTCCGTGGCTGCAGTTCACGCTTGCGTGCACTGCCTCGCCACTACAACTTGTGAAATAAAACAAGTTTCCAAACAACTTATTACTGCACATTTCAACAAGTGCAAAATTTTTATAAAAATGAAACTGCAGTCATTACCTGGACACAAGGGCAACTGCAACAATAACGCAGCCACCACAAATGCAAGTCTAAACCAACTCAGATATTCAAGGGAAAAACTGCAAACAAGACTGCAGTGAAACCAAAACGGTGCAGCTCCGAAAATATACACATGAAGAACAAGTATGCAAGTATCAGACTCGAGCATGAAGGCACGAACTCGAATGGAAGTGAATTAATTGACACAAATCAATGCCATCAACATGAACTGGACAGTGCACCATAGTGACACAGCCCTAAAAATTGCATGAAACAAATATCCACTATTTCAGATGGTCAAGGCAGCTACCATGAAGTTGCTTTAACTCCATGAATATAACATGAGTTACAAAGGTAAGAGTGGATCCTGAAACAAAGTACATTCTCATATGTACATAATGAATCACATACATGGCATGGTCAAGGCAACAAAACAGCTCAACTCAAATTAACAAGCACTGGGCAACATGACTAAGGCAGCATTAGTTTAGAAGTGGAACAAATGCGCACCAGGTCAGTAAACTGAAGTGAAGGCCTAAACTACAACTCAAAAGAGTAAATATAGTGTTCACGTGACCAAGACAAAACAAAAGGAGTAAGCCCACATCAGTGAAAAATGTTTTCAGACAAATTCACAGCATAACTCAGGAATGAAGAACAAATGAATCCATATCAGTGTAACACTATAGGCCGAGACAGTAACTAGATATGCATGAAGACTACATCAAGTATACATGAATGACCAGTACGATCAAGTAGGAAGTGACCCAAACCAAAAAGTAAATATGAACCAGCATGGTACACTGCAAGTGCAACGGTAGTATCGTAACAATCAAGACCAATACCACTGGTTCAAGTGAAATTAAGACAAGTCAGTGCCGCAATGAAGTACTCCAACTAGACAGTAACAGTGGAAACAATCACAAATAATATCAAATTTTCAGTCGAAAACACTGCAGGTCAACCGAAATAAAAAAAATCATTAAAGATTAATGCACAACTGAGATGAACAATCACGGTGCAAACTCATGTTCAGGGCACAGCGTATCAATTCAGAAGCATGCTCGAAGCAAAATCCAAACCAAGTTCAAGTTACACGAACAAAACCCCAAACTACATAATCAAACTGCACATGTCACGAAGACCAACAAAGGCAGATCTATCAAGCTAATGATGCATAAATAATGCTCGAGGGTAATGCACATATCAAACAGATGTTCAAGGCAACATAGATGGTGTATTGCAAAAAAAATAAAAAAAATAAATAGAGGAGCTTACAAATTTTAGCTCAAAGTACAAGCCGAGGCCAAATCAAGTTTAAATAGCCAATGCCGAAGTTCAGATGGTAAACAAATCGAACCCATGATCAACTGAGATCGAAGTCACACAAGAAACCAACGACTTTAAATACATTTAATGTTAACAAATTCTAACCAAAACCATAAATCAATCAAGTCGAAGACAAAATCAACATCTTAAAATCAAGCAGCAAAGGTCGCAAATTTGAACAAGACAGAAAACTTTAATGCTTGAATTAGATGTGAGTGACAAGAATCACTCACCTTGCTTCGAAGCGGGTCGCGTTCGAACGCACCAGAGAATCGATCGAACTGAAGCCGAAGTCCTAATTTCACAGACAAATCAATAGAAGCAGCGACTTCAAAAATTTGAAAAGCCCTAATTTTGGGAGCACGGGATCGAAGACGAAGAGGAACGCCATTTTTTCTTTGGTTTGAATGATGGAATAAGGAGGTAGGGTTTCGAATGAATATAAAAGAGGGGAGACGTGAAATTTGCGTGATTTATGGCGTGGTTGAAGGCGTGTTTTTAGCTGGTAAGGGTAAGGCAATGTACTCCTTTTATTTTATGTTTATTTTTATATATTTATATATATATATTTTTCTTATTTTAAATCCAATTGTTTTGTATAAATTTTCTTTACTTTGTTTTGTTCAAATTTTGTTGTTAAAATTTTAACTAAGTGTATTAATTTATTTTATTTTTATTTAAGTTAAAGAAAAATGTTATTAAACTAACCATCTTTTATCAATTTAAATAAACAATAATTCTCAAATCCAAATTATTATTCCTAGTCATTTGTTCAAATTTTAAATACCAATTCAATATTCAATTTCAAACTCCAAAGTTAAATTCAAATTCTATTCAACTTTAAATAGATTAAATTCTAAAATTTAATCACTAATTAATTCTGATAATTTGAAATTTAAGTCAAATTATCATTTAAATATTTAAAATAAATTAAATATTTACAAATTAAATTGTTCAAAAATTCTGGGTTGTTACAATCTCCCCTACTCAAAAGAATTTCGTCCCGAAATTATAAGTTAGGAAAAACGATTGCTAAAATCTCACCGATATTTATATCCTACACAATTTTATCAAGTTTCAAACTCACAAATAATATAGGATTCATTCCATTTATTTTATCTCACTAGTTTTGTTCATCAATTTTAATAATCAAGACACAAAAGTCTTTTACCAAATTTTTGACTTACAAAACTCAAATTTTTAAACTTGAAATCTTTCATGCTAAATATTTGCATAATATATCTTATCCAAAACTGTGGACTTTCAAGATATTTTAAAAATCTTCTTCCTTAATTCATTAAGTTAGAATTATGTAATTCTAATTTCAGATTATTGATTTTCTATTTAAAGTTTGAAAATACTTGATAACTCGAAGTTTAACAAGTCCATCGTCGTTCTTACAGACATTAGGCATACGCTGGTCAGGCGCAAGACTAAAAATCTCCAAGTACTAAATATACTTGCTTCAACTCCCAGTGAAAATATTTTAAAAAAAAATTATTTTAAAAATGGATATGGAAAGCACGTTCCCCCATGGATCACAGTTTACCCGGCGGTTACGCTACTATCTCGGTAGAATCACTTGTAACCTTAGATTTCTCATCACTCTTGAATTTCGCCATGGTTGTCGCCTTAGATCGCGGTCCACACGGCGGTTACGCTACTATCTCAGTAGAATCGCTCGTAGCCTTAGGCATCACGCCCCTCGAATTTCGCTTCGGTTTCCAGATCGTAGTTTACTCGGCGGTTGCGCCACTATCTCAGTGGAATCGCTTGTAACTGTAGGCATCATGCCTCACGAATTACGCCAGCATCAATTCACATAATCCCAAACACGATGATCCATCGTGGGGGATATCATATCAGTCCCAATGGACATTCCACTAATGGAATTCTACGTAGCTACGATTTCCAATGGACACTCCACCGAGTTCCAATCACCTTCACACATAATAAATGGAAGGTACATTTCCATATCCTTAAAGCCGCCACCGCCACCACTAGTCAGGGTTTTTGAAACCCTAACAGTCAATTTTAGGCCGCCACAGGTGGAGGTAGCCCCTCATTCCACCACTATTCGACTCTGTGCGACGATTACTCCAAAACACATATCTTGATTTTGCTAATCGAGGCCAAAATTGAAAACCTCCAATCCGATGTTAGGGTTTGCAAATTGCAAGCTTTGATCGAGCTTTCAGATTGATTCGAACATCAATTGCAGAAACAAACTCAAGAAACAGATTCATATCATCGAGATCATTGATTTTATATTTTTTTCAAATTCTTTTGATGAGTTTGATTTTTTATTTGGATTTGAAATTTGAAAATTAGGTTTTGTATGCCATTGGAATGAGGAGTTTAGAAGAAATATATGTACATATCAAAGAGAATGAGGAGTGGCTAGGGCTTATAATGATGTATATAGGAAGAATAAAATAGAAACAAATAGGCTCGATTGGTATGGAATATTGAACGATACAACACCCGAACAGCCCGTTTCGACTCTGGAATTGAAGATGGGTCAACCCATATATAAAAATGGATGTTTTTAAAAATCAATGGAATAGGTTTCAAGTCCAAATTCCATTATATGAAGAAGTTATGTGAAAATCAACTTATTTCAAACTTATTTCAATTGATTTCAATTAAATTAATTTCTAGGCGTTGCAGCCCGTACGATAAGTCCAATCGTTACAATACTTGAAATCCTATAATAATTCACCGTTACAGATCCGATGAAACTGGTCTCGTCGAAATCCGAGTCAGTGGCCAAAATGGATATTTTTCAGTTAATTAATAAATAAATATTAAATTAATTAAATCAAATTTTCAATTCAAATTCTATAATTAGTGATCTTTACCATTTTTGATTTCTTAAACATTCACAAATAATTTAAACAAATTAATATGTCCATTTAAGTTGATTAACTCACCAATTTCGGTATTAAATTTCAATTTCATTAAATTCGGAAATTATAGATAAATTCTCAATAATTCCATTCAGTTTAACTTGCATGCTATTATTCAATCCATTATTATCAAATAGATAAAATTAATATTGGTTCGTGGTTTATTACATTAATATCTTCAAATTTCATCTAAATTAATGTAACAACCCAAAATTTTTAATAAATATTTTTATTCATTTTATTTAAAACTTTGGCATTTGATTATTTAAAAAAAAATTGAATTTTGGAAGTTTTCCTGAATTGGTTATAAATCATTTGCCCAATTTTATTAAATATAAACAATTTATGGAATTTTAGAATTGGGTTAAATTTTGAGTCTAATTGAAACTTTAAAATTTAAATTCTAACTTCCAATCTTTTATTTAAACTGTGTATATTTACAACATTTGTTCCTTTTTTTCCATTTAATTTGGACATATACTTCGTAAATTAAGTAATAAACAAATCAAACGGACATGTAACAAATCAAATTCTTTTAAATTTATTAGTAAACATTGTTGTAAAAAAGCAACTAATCTATACGTTTTATTGTATATGTTCTACATCCGTTTTCTTAATTAAGTAATAAACAAATCAAATGGTTATGAAACAAATCAAATTCTTTTAAATTGAGTAATAACAATGTCGTAAAAAGCAACTAATCTATACGTTTTATTTTATACGTTCTACATCCGTTTTCTTAATTAAGTAATAAAAAAATCAAAGGGATATGTAGCAAATCAATTTGTAAATCAAGTAATAAACAAAGTTGTAAATAGAATTAATTTATACGTTTTATTTGATACATTCTTTATGTTTCTTATTTATTTCTCTGATGATTATATATGGTATGTTATTTATTGGATTATTTCATTGGCATATATTTTATTAAATAAATAGGAAACAAATAAATATAAGATACGCTACTTTGTTATTAATTTTGGGCATACGTTCAATTTATCTCTTGCCTTTATAATACACACTCCTTTGATTACATACCTTAGCCATTCAAAAAAAAAAACAGCTGTGCATTCCTTAAAGGAAAGAATTAGAAACCTAGCCGCCTATTTGCCTTGCAATTCACGTATAATATTTAATCTCAGTCCACTTTTCCATTTGCATCCTTTATTTAATAGGAATAAAATGCTTAAATTTCTCTAGCCGTTTCAAATATTATTTCCTGCCATTCTTTCACTTAACTAACGTGAAACTTCTCTGTTAAGTACAAACTTACATACAAAAATACCTTACTGCATCTCATTTGATTTCATCTTCTCGTGTGAAGCTCACTCTTGTAAGTCGTGGCTGCATATTATTATTTTTATTTTTATTTTTCTTCTTTCTTTCTTTTTGTTTTATTCTATCGTCTGTTGCACCTAAGTGCTCAACCCATCAACCCATCATGACCGAGCCACGCACCAGGCTGAGCCTCCTTTTTCTTAGGACCAAACCAATCAACCCAATTCCATTGACCACTTTGTTTTTGAATATCACAGCCTAAATTCTTCAACTTCCCGCTGCCTTGCAAACATTTCAGACCATGAATTTGGTTGTGGCCGAGTTATATGGGATATGGGTTGAGTCATGTGGTGAAGGGGCTGAGCCACTTTGTTGTTCATGTCATCTTATTTAACTTATTCCTCCTTTTTGCTTCATTCAAATTTTTGTATTCTTATGTGAATTAGCATATACTTAGATTTGGTTTATTTTTGTTTCAAGATTGAATCTGGTTGTCACATCCTCAAAAATATTATCGTGCCTTCCTGCGCTCTTCGGTGTATGGATATTGTTATTTTGAATCAAATCTCTAGCTTCGAAGAGGTGAGTATTCATGCTTGACAATCATACTTACATAATTGTAAATTGATAGTAAGTGAAATTGTAGAATTTTTATATCATGCTATACTTGCCTGTGATATGTATTATATGATGTTAAACCCTGATTATAAACTTGTCACATCATCCGCTACGTTATAAGTTGTTATATTGTTTATTCATTTCTGTTTATCACACTCCAAGTTCCCTGTAGAGTAGAATCACTATGGGTTGAAATGATATATACCTGAATAGAGTTTAGAATAAGAAAAATCATTATGGACTGAAATGATAGGCCTGAGCGATTTTTATTTATTTTATTCAACGTGGGATTGCGGGTTTGAAATGATAGAACTCGGATTTTTATTTGTAAATTACGGATTGAATGATATATTATCCGTATCGCTTGACCTAGGTTGGAAAATATTATACAGACCTGTGGTTATTGTATATATATTTTTCTAAAAATTTATGTATTTTTAAAATTGTATATTATAATATTTTAATTTAGATTGAATTAAAAATGATTTTTATAAAGGGTTAGTGATTTTCTACAAGTTAAATATGTTAATAAATGAATGGTTAAGTTGAAGTTTGAAGTATAAATTTGTTTGAAATTTGTGTTTTTGTTTAAAAATGGATTTTAAGTTAAGTAAATAAAATAGGCTAAATTGGTTTAAATTTGAATTTAAAGTTAATTAATAAAGTGTTATTGAGTTTTCTATGAATTATAAATGGTTAGATAATGTCTGTTTTAAAAGTGTAAATTGAGATATAACTTGACTTAGAAATGCGAAATTTGGTTTAAATAAAGGTTAAGTTAAGAAAATAAAATGGAAATGTAGTTTAATTTATGAAATGATAAATTAAATTAAAAGTGTAAAGTAAATGCAAAAGAATAGAAATTGTACATTGACTTTAATATGTGAAGCATTGAAAAATTGGATATTTATTGGTGAAATTTACTTTATAAAAATCATAAGTTAAAGGTTATTTAAATAAATATTTTTAAGTGGAAAATATGATTTTTATAAGTTAAATTGGTTGAAACTGAATTTTAATTGTTGCTGAATTGTAATGAAATCTGAAAATTAATTAAGAACATTTCTTGAATGCTGTCATTTTTGAGGTTAACTTAAAAACTGTGGTAAAGGATATTACAGCACTTTGTAAGTGATGTAGTTGATGCAAATGAATTAAAGGCTAAAATTAAATAAGGGTTATTGCAGCACTTGGTAAGAGCTGTGGTTGCAGAATGTAACTAAAAACTGAAACTAATAAAAGGCTACAGTAGCACTTGATAAGTGCTGCAGTTGGCTAAAATGAGATTTTCCATGAAAAGCTGAAATTTCAATGTTCGTAGTTTTACCGAATAAATGAACTCAGAAAAGGATAAACTTTTGAGAATTGAATATTTAATTTGTAAGTATAATAACTTCACTTTTAGAGCAGTTTAAAATGAAGTATTTTGATTGAAATATAAACTATTTTTGAAATTTATAACCATGGGTAATAATAACCTTGGTGATTAAAGAGACCAAAATCGGATATGGGCATACTCTCTGTCGATACCGAAAACCACTTTAACAATCGTGTACACGGTGGAGATTCCAGAATAAAGTAGGATGGTGGCGACATTCTATTGAGGTATGCGCGTGGACCCGACTCCCATGAGTTGGCATAAGGTGGCTAAAACAGGAGTGATTGACGGGCTAATGAGGTAGCGCCTTTGATCGGACACACTTCTTCGTATGCCATTCTATTACTTTGTGATTGTTTGGTGCGCTCCTTTGATTTTGTGAGTGTTGTTCAAGGTGGGCGGTAGTAGCAGCTATGCGTTACCACCAGTCCGGAAGCGTAATTGGTATATCTACCCTGGCATTGCCAAGTTGTGCCGTGCCACCTACCCTTGCGTACCTTGTACGTGTTTGGATTTCTCCCATAGCCCGTGGAGTATCCTCTGGTGGCTTCCCAATCAGGAGGGACTATGATACTCAATGGACTAACAGGACTATTACGTGTTAAGGTGAAAAATTTAAAGCCTTAATGCTATTTTAAAGTACGTTTATTTTACTATAGACACTATTATAGTAGCGAAATATTATAGCATAGTAAATAGCTTATCGGATCCTTAGAGGATGGGCGGTCCCAGGCATCCTTTAAGTTACTCGTACTTTATATTACAGTTCACTTAAGTTAGTTTACATTGTATAAGTATGTATGTCCTGACTCGAGTGTTTGTGTTTATTTCTTATGCTCGGGTCAGCATGAGTATCAGTTTGGACTTCATTTCCTGGAGCTAGGACTGCTGGAGATCATCTTTATCGAGCTGCTATCTATTTTCTTTTCAGTCTTTTATCTTATCCTATGTAATTGAGACAAATGAATTTGGGATTTTATGTGGTTGTTTCAAACTTATTGGTTTTAAGACTATAATTTGTACTTATTTTGAGACTATGTTGATAGTGGCTTCATGAACCGCTATGGTATTTTATTTCCGCTGCGAGTACTCTGATTTATGTGTCTGCGATTCTATGATTTGATTTCATTTGCTCAAATTTTTATTACAATCTATTATTTTGAACTATTCAAGTTTGACATGTTTTAATTTATTGTTGAATTTTAATAATGCAAAATAGTAGGTCGTTACAGTTGGTATCAGAGCTTTGGTTTTTAGGCAAACCATAGCCTGCGGAGCAAAAACTCATTAGAGATAAGGTAGAAATACCCAAGAATGAGTGAAGTCAATCTTGGAATCCTTTCCTTATGAGAGAATGTATTTTAAAGTATAAAATGATTTTTAAAGTATTTTCAAAGAAGTATTTTGATATAAAACTTTCTTGCTTTGAAAATTGAATTTTTCCGACTACTTGTTTTTCTTTCTCCACCTTATGTAATTAGGTCCTTTGTTGAATGCCTGTTCTAGTTGAACTTTGTCTTATCTAATCTATCTTGGAAAGGGTTGGGTCTCTAGCTTATCGGCTGGATTTGCCCAAGAAATACGCTGGAGTACATAATGTATTTCATGTATCACACCTTCGTCGCTGTCTGCATGATCCATCTCTTAATCCATCCTTCTGCTCTTGATAGTTTGGATATTGAGCCTAATCTGACCATTGAGAGAAAGCCACTTCGTATCGTCGATCGAGGTACGAAGCAGCTAAGAAAGAAATCTGTCAACCTGGTCAAAGTGCAGTGGAGCACTGATGAACGGGATTGCACCAAGGAGACGGAGGAGAGCATACGTGCTTCGAAACAAGAATGTTTGTTTCAGGTACTTTTGCTCTACTATCTTATCTTCCTTTGTTTTCCCTTCATTCGTTCCTTTTCGAGGATGAAAAGTTTTGAGTGGGGGAGAGTGTAACAACTCAAAATTTTTAATAAATATTTTTATTCATCTTATTTAAAACTTTGGTGTTTAATTATTTAAAAAAATTTGAATTTTGTAAATTTTCCTGAATTGGTTATAAATCATTTGCCCAATTTTATTAAATATAAACAATTTATGGAATTTTAGATTTGGGTTAAATTTTGACTCTAATTGAAACTTTAAAATTTAAATGCTAACTTCCAATCTTTTGTTTAAACTGTGTATATTTACAACATTTGTTCCGTTTTTGTTTCCATTTAATTTCGATATATACTTTGTAAATTAAGTAATACACAAATCAAATGGATATGTAACAAATCAAATTCTTTTAAATTGAGTAATAAACAATGTTGTAAAAAAGCAACTAATCTATAAGTTTTATTGTATATTTTCTACATTCGTTTTCTTAATTAAGTAATAAACAAATCAAATGGATATGTAACAAATCAAATTCTTTTAAGTTGAGTAATAAAAAATGTTGTAAAAAGCAACTAAACTATATGTTTTATTGTGTATGTTCTACATCCGTTTTCTTAATTAAGTAATAAACAAATCAAAGGGATATGTAGCAAATCAATTTGTAAATCAAGTAATAAACAAAGTTGCAAATAGAATTAATTTATACGTTTTATTTGATACGTTCTTTCCGTTTCTTATTTATTTCTCTGATGATTATATACGGTATGTTATTTATTGGATTATTTCGTTAGCATATATTTTATTAAATAAATAGGAAACGAATAAATATAAGATACGTTACTTTGTTATTAATTTTGGACACACATTCAATTTATCTCTTGCTTTTATAATACACACTCCTTTGATCACATACCTTAGCGATTCAAAAAAAAAAACAGCCGTGCATTCCTAAAAGGAAGGAATTAAAACCCTAGCTGCCTATTTGCCTTGCAATTCATGTGTAGTATTTCATCTCATTTCACTTTTCCATTTGCATCTCTTTATTTAATAGGAATAAAATCCTTAAATTTCTCTAGCCGTTTCAAATATTATTTCCTACCGTTCTTTCACTTAATTAACGTGAAACTTCTCTGTTAAGTACAAACTCACGTACAAAAATACCTTATCGCATCTCATTTGATCTCATCTTCTCGTGTGAAGCTCTCTCTTGTAAGTCATGGCTGCATATTCTTTTTTTCATTTTTCTTTTTCTCCTTTCTTTGTTTTTCTTTTATTCTATTGTCTGTTCCACTTAAGTGCTCATCCCATCCACCCATCATGACCGAGCCATGCATCAGGCTGAGCCTCATTTTGCTTAGGACCAAACCGATGAACCCAATTCCATTTACCACTTTGCTGTTGAAAATCACAGCCTAAATTCTTCAACTTCCCGCTGCCTTGCGAACATTTTAGACCTTGAATCTGATTATGGCCGAGTTATATGGGATGTGGGTTGAGTCGTGTGGTGAAGGGGCCGAGTCACTTTGTTGTTCATGTCATCTTATTTAATTAATTCCTCCATTTTGCTTCATTCAAATTTTTGTATTCTTATGTGAATTAGCTTATACTTAGAGTTGATTTATTTTTGTTTCAAGATTGAATCTGGTTGTCACATCCTCTAAAATCTTATCGTCCCTTCCTGCGCTCTTCGGTGTGTGGATATTGTTATTTTGAATCAAATCTCTAGCGTCGAAGAGGTGAGTATTCACGCTTGACATTCATACTTATAAAATTATAAATTGATAGCATGTGAAATTGTAGAATTTTTATATCATGTTATACTTGCCTGTGATATGAATTATATGATGTTAAACGATGATTATAAACTTGTCACATCATCCGCTATGTTATATGCTGTTATACTATTTATTCATTTATGTCTTGTCACACTGTAAGTTCCCTGTAGAGTAGAATCACTATGGTTGAAATAAGACATACCAGAATGGACTTTAGAATAAGGAAAAATCTTTATGGGCTAAAATGATAGGCCTGAGCGATTTTTATTTATTTTATTCAACTTGGGATTTGCGGGTTTGAAATGATGATACCCGGATTTTTATTTGTAAATTACGGATTGAAATGATATATTATCCGTATCACTTGACCTAGGTTAGAAAATATTATACAAACCCGTGACTATTGTATATATATTATTTTTTGGAAATTTAAGTATTTTTAAAATTGTATATTATAATATTTTGATTTTAATTTAACTAAAAATGATTTTTATAAAGGGTTAGTGATTTTCGACAAGTTAAATATGTTAATAAATGAATGGTTAAGTCAAAATTTGAAGTATAAATATGTTTGAAATTTATGATTTTGTTCAAAAATGGAGTTTAAGTTAAGTTAATAAAACAGGCTAAATAGGTTTAAATTTGAATTTTGAAGTGAATTAATAAAGTATTATTGAGTTTTCTAGGAATTAAAAAGGGTTAGATAATGTCTGTTTTAAAAGTGTATATTAAGATATAACTTGACTTGGAAATGCGAAATTTAGTTTAAAATAAAGGTTAAGTTAAGAAAATAAAATGGAAATGTAGTTTAATTTATGAAATGATAAATTAAATTAAAAGTGTAAAGTAAATGCAAAAGAATAGAAATTGTACATTGACTTTAATAAGTGAAGCATTGAAAAATTGGATATTTATTGGTGAAATTTACTTTATAAAAATCATAAGTTAAAGGGTATTTAAATAAACATTTTTAAGTGGAAAATATGATTTTTGTAAGTTAAATTGGTTTAAATTGAAGTTTAATTGCTGCTGAAATTATAATGAAATCTGAAAATTAATTAGCAAAATTTCAGGAATGCTATCATTTCTGAGTTAACTTAAAAACTATTGTAAAGGATATTACAGCACTTTGTAAGTGTTGTAGTTGATGCAAATGAACTAAAGGCTAAAATTAAATAAGGGTTATTGCAGCACTTGGTAAGTGTTGTGGTTGCAGAATGAAACTAAAATCTAAAATTAATAAAAGGTTACAGTAGCACTTGATAAGTGCTGTAGTTGGCCGAAATGAGATTTTTCCGTGAAAAGATGAAATTTCAATGTTTGTATTTTTACCGAATAAATGAACTCAAAAAAGGCTAAACTTTTGAGAATTAAATACTTGATTTGTAAGTATAATAAATTGACTTTTAGAATAGTTTAAAATGAAGTATTTTGATTGAAATATAAACTATTTTTGAAATTTATAACCACGGGTAATAATAACGTTGGTGGTTAAAGAGACCGGGATCGGATATGATCATACTCTCTGTTGATACCGAAAACCACTTTGACAACCGTGTACGCGGTGAAGATTTCAGAATGAAGTAGGATGGTGGCGACGTTCTATTGAGGTAGGTGCGTGGACCCGAATCCCGCGAGTTGGCATAAGGTGGCTAAAACAGGAGCGATTGACAGGCTAATGAGGTAGCAACTTTGATCGAACACACTTCTTCGTATGCCATTCTATTACTTTGTAATTGTTTGTTGCGCACCTTTGATTTTGGGAGTGTTGTTTGAGGTGGGCGGTAGTAGCAGTTGCGCGTTACCACCGGTCCGGAAGCGTAATTGGTATATCTACGCTGGCATTGCCTAGTTGTGTCGTGTCACCTACCCTAGCGTGCCTTGTACGAGTTCGGTTTTCTCTCGTAGCCCGTGGAGTATCCTCTGGTGGCTTCTTGATTAGGAGGGACTATGATACTGGATGGAATACTGGGGCTATTACGTGTTAAGGTGGAAAATGTAAAGCCTTAACGCTATTTTAATGTAAGTTTATTTTACTATAGACACTATTATAATAGCGAAATATTCTTACATAGTAAATAGTTTAACGTATCATTAGAGGATGGGCAGTCCCAAGCATCCTTTAAGTTACTCGTATTTTATATTACAGTTCACTTGAGTTAGTTTACACTGTATAAGTATGTATGTCCTGACTCGAGTGTTTGTGTTTATTTCTTACGCTCGGGTCGGCTTGAGTATCAGTTTGGACTTCATTTTTTGGAGCTAGGACTGGTGGAGATCATCCTTATTGAGCTGTTATTTATTTTCTTTTCAGTCTTTTATCTTAGCTTATGTAATTGAGACAAATGAATTTAGGATTTTCTGTGGTTGTTTCAAACTGTATTGGTTTTAAAACTATGTAATTTATACTTATTTTGAGACTATGTTCATAGTGGCTTCATGAACCACTATGGTACTTTATTTCCGCTGTGAGTATTCTGATTTCTGTGTCTGTGATTCTGTGATTTCATTTCATTTACTCAAATTTTTATTACAATCTATTGTTTTGAACTATTCAAGTTTGACATGTTTTAATTTATTGTCGAAAATGGTGCAAAATAGTGGATCGTTATAATTAATGTTTAAGTAATATTTAAATATTAATTCCATTTAATTGCGATTAATCCAAATATTAAAATTTAAATTCCAATAAATTAATAAATCTTAGTTTCCATTCTTTTCATCCTACCAATTGTCATATTTACATTTAGTTATGTTTACAAGTTCATTACTTACAAACGAATGTTACGATTACTTATTATAACTCCAATTTCATTCAATTATTATTAACAATACATTATTTCATTAGTTAATTAGCTATTTACATTTTTTTTCTTATATCCAATTTATAACCAGTTCAACATTTTCACTACTTCATTTATTAGAATTTCATACAAATTGTTAATAGTCAACTTATGTTAACATTAATATATTTAATTCTAATTATTATTTCTTTCTTAAACCACCAATTTTATTTCTTTCAATATTATATTATCAAAACCTCATTATATTAAAAAATTTAAATCATCGAAAATTATAGGTCGTTACATGGAAGCCATTTATAATTAAAATGAATACTATACAAAATTTAATGATTATAACTTCAGAAATTGCTGAAATGATTTAGAAAATGGATTAATATTCAGTGACATTATATAATAAAGGATGAATGTAAATTTTAAAGTAAGAAACTTGAGAATGAATTTATGCACCAATGAATATTAATATCTAATAGAAATCAAGTATATAAATTGATAAATGCAAACGACAATAAAATATATGTAATACTTGAATAATGAATCCATTGGTTATTATAAACAATCGAATGGAAATAATCTATGTAAGCAATGAATGTAAAGTAATAAAACGAAAAGAAATGGATGAATGAATAAAAATGAATGTTTTAAGTAATAAATGAAAGTAAATGAACATAAGTCTTGAATGAATGAATATGAATTTATTTACAACCAAATCAATATAGTACTTTAAGAATTGATTTACATATGTTTAAATAATTATATATGAGTCACATATGTAAGAAAATGTAAATAACATATGTAAAAAGGTGCGACGAACCGGATTTTTTGACCTCTGTTAGTTGGGTAATTAATTGATTTAAATTATTGGAATATTAGTTTTGATTTGTCAAATAAATAAATTTCTGATAATATTGGATTATAGAATTTCGGAAAAATGATAAATCTTATAGAAAAGCATAAATATAGGCAAGCTCCACCGTTTAAATTAAGGTAAAACATCCATAAATATATGTATAGCATATGCAAGTTTGATGATGTTCAATATAAATACATATATATACATAGGAGTATATAAATATGTAAATGGTGATTGAAAACACATAGATATAAGTATATAAATGTACGTGTATATGAATGTAGGCTAATATGGGATAATATACATCAAAATTTGTATAAATGAAAATATACATACGATGATAAATATACAAAATGTGTGTATGTATATGCAGGTAAGACATATGCAAGAAAAAAAATGTGTATAAAATTAAGACAAAACAATGTTCATAAGTATTTGTATGAAGGATACACACACACACACATACATATACATGTAGGCAACTTAGGGAACACAACATTTATTACCCATCATCTCAAGCATACAATACATTAAATCCAAGCATACAAAACCTTAAATCAGAGTCATACAAAATCAGACCAGGTCAAGGTAAATTGCTAAACAAAATGAAAAGATTAAAATAAAATAAGAATCAAAAGAAATTGAAGATAACAATTACAATGTAAAGAGGAATGCAGCTACTTTCTTATATATACCTCCACTGTTTTCTTTTATTTCATCCATTCGAAGTAAGTAAAACAGAGAAAACATTACTACCATTTCATAATTTAAAAACAAATCAAAACAACTCAGCAGAGAAAGAAGACCAAAAAAAACAACAGTGCAAAAGCCAATGTCTTCTATTCAAAACAAATCAAGAAATTAAACTTCCCTTTTAAGATTTAGTCATCCTTATAATATGCTTATTTTAAAGGTAGAATGGAAAAATAAATTTGAATATGTTATTGCATAAGAATAGATTGTGCATATGCCTGCGAATGGATGAAGTGCAAATGCCTATACACTTCCATTTTCCTCTGTCGTTATATTTTTTGTTTTTTCCTAACGTGTAAAAGCTTTCAAAATTCAAAACCTCTTCTTCTAAATCTTATAGGTCATGATGATTGAAGAGATTTTTCTTGTAATTGAGTATTCTTATATTTAAGAATGATTTCAGAGCAAACTATGAAGCAATGTCACTGTTAAATAGGGATTACTATAGGTAATCAAATAATTCCAGACAAATCAATTATTTTAATTCACATTTTAACATATATAATTAGAATCAACTTGGAAAATGATGATTTTTAGTAACTTAATCATGATTTTTAGTTGAGTATTCGTTGAGGGAAGGGGGAATGAACGGAAAGTGGTCATGGGGGTTTTTCGGTGAACGCGGGGTTTTCAGGCATCGGGATCTTGTTCGAAGGAGGCTGGAGAGATGGCAGTCTCAGGAAAAATGGTGGCTTGATTTTTCAGGCATCTTGGTGGAAGGGCGGACGAGATATAGGGTATTAGAGTTTGATTTGTCGAGGTGTGTTGTCGTTCGAATTCCGACGCCGTGGTGGCATCGGAGTGTCTCGGTAGAGGGGGAAATGGAAGATGGGGGCGGGGCGAAGCTTCTGGCGATGTGGCGTGGGTTTAGTGGTCGTGGTCGGCGGCGAGTGGTAGAAGTAGGTAATTGGTGTTTTGCTTGGGAATGGTGAACTGCTCGATTTTTTTTATGCATTGTCGAGGGGGTCTGGGTGATCGGGAAGGTTGAGGATGGAAAAGGCGGCTTGGGGATGGGGTCGGCGGTGGTTGGCGTGACTCTGGCTACGTATGTACATGCATGGGATATCATGGGTGTCAGGGAATATCAGTTGGATTAGCAGTAGATAAGTGGAAATAAAAGAGAAGAGAAAGTAAAGAAGGATGGGAAGAGAGGGGCCGGAAGGAATGGGCCTAAATAAGAAAGAAAAATAACAGGGTAAAAGAAAAGATAAGAAAAGATAAGAAAAAAGAAAGTAAAGGGAAAAAGGAAAAAAAAAGGAAGAAGAAAGAGAAAAAGGAAAAAAAATAAAGAAAAGAGAATAAGGAAGAATAAAGGAAATGAAAAAAAGAGAGAAAAGAAAAGAGAGGCAAAAAAGGGACACACACACACACACACACATATATATATATATATGGTAATTTATATCTTCTTTATGTTTACCTAAAAATCTATTTCTATTGTAAATCCATAATTTAAAAGGTCCAATTATATTTTATAACTTAATGGTAATTATTATTATTGTACTTAAACTTAGGAACCATTAATGGTATTTTATAATCTATAGGAGGTTTAATTAAATCATTTTTGTCTGTGACATCAAGTGACCAATCAAGTTAAAATAATTGGATTTAAATGATGATATGATCTATTGAAACAACAGCTGCAATAAATTATCATATTTGAATACTATCACCTTAAATAATAATTTTTTATTTTAAACAAATTATTCTTTTAAAATTTGTTATTGGGATTCGAAGAGACCGGGATCGGATATCTGCGATATCCGTAACCACTTCGATTTAATAAGCACTACATTTCTTTATGGATTTGATTATGGGGTCTATAGGCTGGAATTGAATAAAATAAGGAAATTTGACTATTTTAATCAAGTAAATCTGTACCTAGACCTTTTTTTGCAAATATTTTCAAAAAAAGTGTTTGGTTTTAAATCAAAGTAAAAACTCAACGAGTTGTACGAGTTACCTTGGTTTTTCAAAGAAGTTTATAACTTAAATATTTCATATTAGATGGGTTTACTCACGCTGGTTTCTAGCCTGACTCGGGTGTTACTTTATTGTAATGCTCGTGTCAGACCGAGTATTACAGATTTTCAGGTTAGGACGTTTGGAGCTCAGGAGGCAAGCTGGATGGTAGAGATGTATTGATTAGATTTCGGTGTGTATTATGGACTGTATAGACAGTAATCGAGGACAAGTTATTGTAACTGTCCAGATTTGTTGTACTCTGATGTCTTCTATATATATTAACAGTTACAGTCTTTCTTTGTATAAAATGCTACTATGTGTATAATATATTTTGTTCCGCTGCGATTGTGAGATTTTGTGCTATTGTTTTGTTTCTTCTTCTACCTCATTTTCTTCTTAACCCTAATAATCTGAGATTTCGGGCACTCGATTGCTCGACAGTCTATACAATGAATGTATTAATATCGATTTTCGGGTCAAAATCATTCAGGTCGTTACACGTGGTACCAGAGCTGAAAGGTTAAGCAAGAACCTTGAATTTGGTGGGGATTACTCCTTAGAGGTAGGGTCAGTCATACCCTAGAACGTGTTGAGTGTATTATATATGAGAGCTTACATGTTATTTTCTTATATAATGATTTAAAATCGGATATAAATGATTTAATATTTTGGTATATAAAGGAATAATTTTTCTAATTATTAAAGTATATTAAGGAAATTGGTTGTTGTTATTAAATTTAAAAAAAAAATATATCATTTAAGTGGTAATTTATATAACCAAATAGAAATTTGGGTAAGGATTAACAATGCAAATCCTGAATTTAAATCCTGGAAAATTCAAGAGAATTTTCAAAGTGTTTGAAATAAGTTACCCTGATTATATTTTTCTAGTAAATTATGATGGAATATATTGTGTGTTTGATTTCTAGATATGATAATTATCATAAAATTTGTTGTTGAATCTTAACAAAGGATGATTATTTAGGATAAACAACAATGAAACATAATGAAATGTTTTAGGGAAGTAAAATTTTATATAAGTATGACTTATAAATTGAAATATATTTGAATTGCGAAATTTTAAATCTAGACCCAGAGAAATTTGGAATTGTTTCAAAGTGTTAAAAGGAATAATAAACAATATTATTTAGAATATTTTTGAATACAGGAATCTTGTTTTAAACAAGAGTTGTTTCGAAAATTTCAAAGGAAATTATTTTGAATTAAAACCAAGAATGGTTTAAAATTTAAAGTACGACTTGAGATGTGAATGGGATAAATATATGTATATATGTGGATGTCGTATGGTTTCAAAGTTGATTTGAGATAAATAACTGGGTGTTTAAGTTATGAAATTCTTCTTAGAATGAGATGTATAACCCAAAGAGAAGTGAGTTTTTGAACTTATAAATGGGAAGTGATATTGATAGGAAAATTTAAATTTTGGAATGGAAAATTCAAATTTGAGTATGTTAAATGGATTAAACAAAATGGAATTTAACTCAGGACAAGTTAAACAAGTAGGCACTTATAGCCTGAAATGGAAAATTTAAAGATTGGATTAAGATTTAACTTAAGGACGTTAAATGGCTTAAATTGAAAAGAAAAAGTATGGACTTGATAGGAGATTATGTATGGATAATTTCGAAACAGCTTTTGAAATAAAAACAGATTTTGAATTCTGGAAATTGAAATGAATGCTATTGATTGGTGTTTTAGATAATTTGGATGTTTATTTACTTTGACATATCCTGTTGCCTCCTGTTGTTATTGACAATATATAAAACTGTAAATAGGATTATTTTGAATGAATTAAGAAGTGGATTGAAATATTATATATCCATTGTTGAAATTAAATGGAATTAAAAGTTTATTTTGGAACTATGTAAATGATTTTGATTCCTTGAAATAAATTTGAATGTATGGAAATGGAATCACTTCGAACTTGAATTAGAAATGATGAAATGAACCTGCCAACCGGAATCGCCTAAAGAATTGAGTAATCAATTGAATTTCGAAAATTGATTTGTGTAAAAAGATTGAACTCTCACTCGAACCTTGAAATAATTTCAAGTAGAAGTAAATTAATTTGAAATTTGGACTCAGAATTGAATTATTAAAACTTGGTTTGGTAAATTAAATATTGAAGGTTAATTCGATTTAAGTAATTAAATCAACATTTTAGAAACTAAACTAGAATTTATATAAATCGAGATGGTTTAAAATTTGAGAATGAAATTGGAATTAATTCAATTTAAATTTTAAATTGAATTAATTGGCAATTGGAATCGAAGTTGAATAAGTTTAAATTCAAAATGGAAATTATTTTGAATTAGAATGGGGATCGAAGTTAATTCAAATTGAATTGGAATTGAATCAACTTAAATGGGAATGGAAATTGAGAATTGATTGAAATGGGAGATTGGGAAATTGAACCAGTTTGACTCTGAACTATTTTTAAATAAACTATTTTAATATGTACTGCGTTAAAACTATTTCCTAAAAGATTTAGATTATTTTGATCTCTCCAAGCTATTTACTATACAAAACATTCTTTTTCAAATTCAAACTATCTTATACTTACTATTCAACTATTTTACAACTAATTTACCACTACCTAACTATTTTACAACTATTTAACTATTTTACAGCTACTTAACTATTTTAAACCATTTAAGCTCAAACTGGTCAAAGTGGAAATTGTTTATATTTAAACCATGGATTTAGATACTAATTGGGTTGAATTGAAAATTATAATCAGAATTAGAAATTTAGACAATTATTAAGTGGAACCAAATATGATATTAAGGCAAAAAAGATTTTGAAATGAAAGAGTATATTTTGAGAAATATATGATGATTAAAAATATGTGGGATATCACTTCTTACTTTATAAAGAGTAAGTAATGTGACAAATGACTTTGTAAAGGAAATTGATCTGGAACAAAATTTTGATTTGGCATCATTGGGGTGATATATATGTGTTCTATATTGAAGACTCCCCTTATTAAAAGTATAACCAGAAGGAAATGATCTTCAAAGGATATTTGAAACATAAAGTGGAGTTTATATAAGTATGGAATTATCCAAAAATTATTCAAGTGAAAGAGTAAGCTTATACATACATACATACATACATACATATATATATATGTATGTATATATATAAGATTGATTTTATGAGAATGTAACTGAAAAGGTTTTTGCAACCCATTGAGCAAAAAGCAAATTTTGGGAATTTGGAAAGCCAAGATGAGAATTATCGATTTTGTGTAAATGGGATTATACATGGTACATATAAAGAGTATGATTTGAAAGATACTATATGTGTATAGTATAAAATGTTTTGAGAATGCTATGGGGAAAAAGGCGCTCCCATCTAGAGTTGAAACTTATAGTAGGAGATCCACGTGGTGGTTCTGCCTTGAGCCCTAAGGATTTTGATCCCAGAGGACGTTCAGACTAATTTGCAGTTCCTATGGATTATGGTTGGAGTAGCGAAAGACAAGGGCGCTGATGCCTACAAATACATTGGGGTTATGCTATGACAGCAATGTGACTAACTGAGATCTACTGCGTTTCCATAGCGTAAGTCAAGGGGTAGTGATTGCCTAAAATCTATGTTTGATTTCGCTGGGGTAGCAACGTAACATCGGCAGATTGCGATCTACATGGTCCATAGTGAAAGTTGTGTGGCGCTAAGTGCCTACAGGCTACACTGGGACTCCACTGATGTAGTTTGCGATCTATGTGGTGAAGTTTCATTTGGCAGCGAAATTCGAGGGCACTGATGCCTACAGTTACACTGGTTTTGCTGTGATAGCAACGTATCCCTGGATGTAACTGCGATCTGTTGCAGTTCCCATGGCGAAAGCGAGGGGTGCGGATACTTACAGTTTTCTATGGATTTTGCCGGGATGGCGACGTAATCATCGTGCTAACTGCAATCCATGGGAGGGTGTGCTAATTTCCAAAGCATTCTCATAAAAGTATTTCCAAGTATTTTCACTAGGTGTTGAAAATGAGTTTACTGAATACTTGTATATTTTTAGTCCTACGCCTAATCAACATATGGCTGAATTTCTATGAGAACAAGGATGGACTTGTTTAGACATCGAGTTATGAAAAGTATTTTTATAAAACTAATTTGGTAATATTATGTAGATTTTGAAGTGTTTTAAAATTTCAAAATAAAAGAGTAAAGAGTTAAAATGTTTAAAAGAAGGAATTAACTAATAATAAACATTAAAATTAAAAATTCTCATTCCTTCCTTTTTTAGTACGAAAAGATCTAATAGAGGGAGGAATGTGATGACCCGGATATATTAACCACTAGTAATTGGTTAATTAACTGGTTTAAATTATTGGAATATTAGTTTTAACTAGTAAAATAAAAAAAATTATGATAATAATGGATTATAGAATTTCGGAAATATGATAAATGTTATAGAAAAGTATAAAATATAGGCAAGCTCCACCGTTTAAATTAAGGTGAAACATCCATAAATATATGTATAGCATATACAAGTTTGATGATGTTCGATATAAATGCATATATACACATAGGAGTACATAAATATGTATATGGTGATTGAAAACACATAGATATAAGTATATAAATATACGTGTATATGAATGTAGGCTCATATCAGATAATATAAATGAAAATTTGTATAAACGAAAATATACATATGATGACAAACATATATATGTGTGCATGTATATGCTGGTAAGACATATGCAAGTAAAAAAATGTGTATAAAAGTAAGACAAAACTATGTTTATAAGTATTTTCCTGAAGTATATAGGTATGTAAGGGTATATCTATATATACATGTAGGCAACTTAGGGAACACAACATTTGATACCCATCATCTCAAGCATACAATACATCAAATCTAAGCATACAAAACCTTAACTAAAAGTCACACAAAATCAAATCAGGCCAAGGGAAATTCCTGACCAAAAGGAAAAGATTAAAATAAAATAAAAATAAATTGAAGATAACAGTTACTGTGTACAGAGGAATGTAGCTTACTTTCTTATATATACCTCCACTATCTTCTTTTATTTCATCCATTCGAACTAAGTAAAGCAGATAAAAATTACTACCATTTCACAACTTTAAAAAAAATCAAAACCACTCAGCAAAGAAAGAAGATCAACAAAAACAAAACAAATAACAGTGCAAAAGCCAGTGTCTTTTGTTCAAAACAAATCAAGTGAGTAAACTTCCCTTTTAAGATTTAGTATTCCTTATAATATGCTTATGTTAAAGGTAGAATGGAAATATAAATTTGACTATGTGATTACATAAGAATAGATTGTATATATGCCTGTGAATGGATGAAGTGCAAATGCCTATACAACTTTCATTTTGCTTTGTCTTTATTTTTTTTTCCTGACATGTAAAAGCTTTCAAAATTTCAATACCTCTTCTTCTAAATAGTTATAGGTCATGATGATTGAAGAGATTTTGCTTGTAATCGAGTATCCTTATATTTAAGAATGATTTCAGAGCAAACTATAAAGCAATGTCACTGTAAAATAGGGATTACAATAGGTAATCAAATAATTACAGAAGAATCAATTATTTTACTTCATGTTATCACATATATAATTAGAATCGGCTTGGAAAATAATGATTTTTAGTATCTTAATCATGATTTTTAGTTGAGTATTCGTTAAGGAAAGGGGGAACGAACGGAAAGTGGTCGTGGGGTTTTTTCTGGCGAACATGGGGGTTTCAGGCATTGGGATCTTGGTCGAAGGAGGCTAGGGAGATGGCAGTCTCTGGAAAATAGTGGCTTGATTTTTTAGGCGTCGTGGTGGAAGGATGGACGAAATATTGGGTTTTAGAGTTTGATTTGGTCGAGGTGTGTTGTCGTTCGAATTCTGACGTTATGGTGACATTGGAGTGTCTCGGTGCAGGGGGAAAAGGAAGATAAGGTCGGGGAAAAGCTTCTAGCAATGCGGCGTGGGTTGCAGTGGTCATGGTCGGTGGCGAGTGGTAGAAGTAGGTGACCGGGTTTTGCCTGGGAATGGTGATCTGCTCGATTTTGTTTTTGTGCATTATCGAGGGGGTCTGGGTGATCGGGAATGTTGAGGGTGGCGAAGGCGACTTGGGAATGGGGTCGGCAGTGGTTAGCATGGCTTTGGCTGCATGTATGTGCACGGGATGTCTTGGGTATCAGGGAATATCAGTTGGATTAGCAGTAGATAAGCGAAAATAAAAGAGAAAAGAAAGGAAAGAAGGAGGGGAAGAGATGGGCCGGAAGGAACGGGCCTAAATAAGAAAGAAAAATAAAAGGGTAAAAGAAAAGATAAGAAAAAAAGAAAATAAAGGGAGAAAGAACAAAAAGTAAGAAGAAAGAGAAAAAGAAAATAAAATAAAGAGAATAAAGAAGAATAAAGGAAATGAAAAAAAAGAGAAAAGAATAGAGAGACAAAAAAGGGAAACACACACACACACATATGGTAATTTATACCTTCTTTATGTTTACCTAAAAATCTATTTCTATCGTAAATCCACAATTTAAAAGATCCAATGATATTTTAAAACTTAATGGTAATTAATTAATTATTATTATTATTCGACTTAAACTTAGGAATAATTAGTGGTATTTTATAATCTATAGGGGGCTTAATTAGATCACTTTTATCTGTGATATAAATTGACTAATCAAGTTAAAATTATTGGATTAAAATGATGATACGATCTATTGAAACAACGGTTGTAATTAATTGTCATATTTGAATATTGTTTCCTTAAATAATAATTTGTTTATTTTAAACAAATTACTCTTTTAAAATTTGTTATTGGGATTCAAAGAGACCGGGATCGGATATCAACGATATCCGCAACCACTTCGATTTGATAAGCACTACAATTCTTTATGGATTTGTTTATAGGGTCTATTTGCTAGAATTGAATAAGATATGGAAATTTTACTATTTTTACCGAGTAAATCTATACTTAGACATTTTTTGCATATGTTTTCGGAGAAAAGTGTTTGGTTTTAAAAACTCGTCGAGTTGTATGAGTTACCTTGGTTTTTCAAAGAACTTTATAACTTAAGTATTTCATATTAGATGGGTTTACTCATGTTGGTTTCCCGCCTGACTCAGGTGTTACTTTGTTGTAATGCTTAGGTCAGACCGAGTATTACAAATTTTCATGTTAGGACATTTGGAGCTCAGGAGGTGAGCTGGATGGTAGAGACGTATTGTTTGGATTTCGCTTTGCATTATGGACTATATAGACAGTAGTTGAGGACAAATCATTATAACTGTCTAGATTTGTTGCACTCTGATATCTTGTAAATATATTGACAGTTACTGCCTTACTTTGTATAAATGCTACTATATGTGTATTTAATTTTGTTCTACTATGATTGGGAGATTTTGTGCTATTGTTTTGTTTCTTCTTCTACCTCTTTTTCTTCTTAACCCTAACAGTTTGGGATTTCCGGCACTCACTTGCTCGACACTCTATACAGTGAACGTAATAGTGTCGATTTTCGGGGTTGAAAATCTTTGGGTCATTACAACAAGTGAATGTGAATGAATGGAATAGTCATTGTTTGAATGAAACTAAAGAAATCTAAATAAAACGAAATGAAATTAATAAGAATGAACTTAATTTATGCTTGGAGTCATTTTTTGCTTGGCTTATGGGTTGTTTGGGTAAAGATACTTTTAATTGTCTGGATGTATGGATAATCTATTGAGTTTTATCTAATACTATCGAGTGTATGGTATACTTAGTAGTTATTTGTCATTTTGTACGATTGAAGTGTATGAACTCGAACAAACCATTTGTTTTACTTGCTATGGATGTATGGTTGATTACATTGATTTCATGTGACGATTGTATGGTTTTTTGCAAGTGATTGTTGTTATGTTCCATTGATTTGTTTTGTTATTAGATGAAATAACTTTAAATATTTCATTTTATATAATTATTAACCTCTTTGGATTATATAAGTGAAATAAAAGTTATGGAAGCAATTGCTATTGCTTTTAGTTTCATAAAAATAAGCATTATTTTCCCGACAAATAGGTACGTTCTCGGATTACGGTTTTCTAGCGATATTATATTTTTTTCCACTGTTGGGATACATTATTTTGAAAATTATGATGTATATTATTTTTATTGATATTATTATTTCTTCCGAGCCTCTCCGTACAAAGGAAACTCTATCGAAATTTTTTGTAAATTTTGGACTTAGAAAATTTTGAGAAATGTCTTCCAAATTTTATTAGTTTGAGTATAAAACAATTTAATGGTTATAAATAGATATATTTTAGTTAAATTATTAATTTTGTAAATTTATTTGTTTATAAATTTAATATTTTGAATAAGATATATTGATTGCTTAGTCCCTTCTTTTTCCTTTTCGGCGACGAATAGGTTTGATTGAGGGAGAGTATAATGACCCATATTTTTTATAATTTAAATTAATTAATTTAATAAGATTTTGGTAATTTAGTAGACATTGAATTAATTAATGAATTAGTATATAATTAATGATGGTCGGATAAATTAGTATTATATAAGCAATTGTAACATTTTTTGCAAATAATGAATTTATAAGTGTGATTAAAGGTTAACGGTAACAAGCATTATATGTTACCTGTTTATTTAATTTAACTGAAAATCAATTGCAATTAATTCACTTAATTGGTGTGGTTAATGTAGGTTAAACTGATAAGCCGAATGTTGATTTATTTAATGAAATAAGGTGCAATTAATTGTAATGATAATGAAATGTAAAATGAATGTTAACTATGTTTATAGAGAAATAATGGATTTAATAAAAAGATTGAAATTGAATCAAATCAATTTGTTGAAATTAATTATAAATAATTGTATTAAATTACAATTGAAATAAAACACTATAATTGGTAAAACTATCAACATTGAATTGATATAGAAATTTGTTTTAAAGGATTTTTAAATTATGAAGTAATCTAAGGTGATAAAAATTGTAAATCATTAAATTTGAATTGAAAAGTGGTTTAATTAATTTAATATTGATTTATTTAATTAATGTGAAAATAGCCATTCCGGCAACTGAGTTGGATTTCGACGAAACCAGTTTCATCGGATCCATAATAGTGAATTATTGTAAGGTTTCAAGTTTCGTAGCGATCAGAGTTGTTGTTTGATCAATACAGACTCGAAATGCCTAGAATCAATTTAGTTGAAATCAATTGAAATCTATCTGAAACAAGCTGATTTTGACCTAACTTCTTCATACGATGGAATTAGGACTTGAAACCTATTCCATTGAATTTAAAAATATTGAGATCATCTATTTTAATATATGGGATGACCGATTTTCGTTTAGAAGGTAGAGCGTGCTTTTCGGGTCGTTTATCGTTCCATCCAAATCAACCTGGTCCATTCTTTCTATTTTTAATTTTGCCTATAAATAGCCCATTATAAACCCTAGCAACTTCTTATTTCCATTTGTTTATACGTACAATTTAGCCATATACTCTCCTTCTCAATGGAGAAATAGTTTCAACTTCAAAACCCTCAATCTAAATTCTAATTCAATTCCAAAAAATTAAAACTTCTCAATATATCGAATTATATATCGATTTGACATTATCGACGAGCGTAATCTTCTGTAGCAATTCATTTTTTGTTTTGGTTCATCGTTTGTTCGGTAAAAATCAAAGAACTTTCAGTCGTTCTATTCGTCGCGATCAACTACAACCGATCGGCAAATCAACAATATCGGGTTGTATAGGAGGCCGAGGGGATTGCATCCAGGTGATTGGGTTGGTGAATTGATGGTGGGATCGACGCCAAAAATTCTCTATGGTTCGTGGCCATCAGTGACGACTTGTGCTGGAAGGGGTCGGACCTTAGCTGCATGTAGGGGGAAGCCTGGGCAAGCTCATGGTGGCGGCACGTTGGCCGATGGTAGTGCAAGGTGGCCGAGGGGCGTGGTCAAAGGGTCGGTCAGCGACACTGTTGGGATGATCGGTGCGAGCGCGATCGGGCATTGGGGTTTCGTGGTTAGCTGGTGTTTGTCATTTGTTTTAATTGATTTTATTTATTTTTAATTTTAATCATACAATGTTCTAATTGACATAACTTTTGCATATGAGCTCTGTAACGACCCGGTGTTTTCAACAATTCGCAACCGCACATGTCAGGCTTTAATTGTTCAAAATACCGCGTTGTAAATAAAATTTGGCAATTCTCAGAATATACAGTAAATAAATAATCACAGAATCACCGACACAGAATCAGAATACTTGCAGCGGAATTTAAAATAACTTAGTGGTTCATGAAGCCACTATCAATAGTCTCAAAATAAGTATAAAGTACATAGTCTTAAACCAATTATAGTTTGAAATCTCCCCAGAAACTCTCAATATTAGATTGTCTTGATTTCAAAGCCTAAACAAGAATTCAACAGAACTTGACGGCAGCTTGAAAAAAAGATGATCAGCAGAAGTCCAAGCTTCGGAGGTGAAGTCTGAACTGAAACTCTGGCTGACCCGAGCGTAAAATAAAACATAAACACTCGAGTCAGGACATACATACTTATACAGTGTAAAATAATTCATGTGTACTGTAATATAGAGCAAGTAACTTAAAGGATGCTTGGGACCGCCCATCCTCTAAGGATCCGTTAAACTATTTACTATGTAGTAATATTTCGCTATTATAATAGTGTCTATTAGTAAAATAAACTTACTTTAAAATAGCGTTAAGGGGTTACCCATATAGCCCTTAACACGTAATAGTGCCAATAGTCCATACAGTACCGTAATACCTCCTGATCGGGAGGCTACCAGAGGATACTCCATAGGTACGACACAAATCAAACTCGTATGGGGCTCGCTAGGGTAGGTGACACGGCACAACTAGGCAATGCCAGGGTAGATATACCAATTACGCATCCGGACCGGTGGAAACGCGTAGCTGCTACTACCGCCCACCTCAAACAACACTCCCAAATCAAAGGTGCGCACCAAAGCAATCACAAAAGTAATAGAATGGCATACGAAGAAGTGCGTCCGATCAAAGGTGCTACCTCATTAATTCGAGAATCGCTCCTATTTTAGCCACCTTATGCCAATTCACGGGAGTCGGGTCCACGTATTTACCTCAAAGAAAATGTCACCACCATCCTACTTCATTCTGGAATCTCCACCGGTACACGGTTGTCAAAGTGGTTTTCGGTATCGACAGAGAGTATGCCCATATCTGATCCCGGTCTCTTTAACAAACCACGTTATTATTACCCGTGGTTTATAAATTCCAAAATAGTTATATTCGAATCAAATACTATATTGAAAAAGGTGAAGTTAAAATAAAAATCCAATATATATCCCAAGGTTATACCTTAGTTCATTTGAATCAATTTCAACAACATTTAAACCTTTATTTAAGCAAATTTAACTTATAAAAATCAAGATTTCTATCTTTAATCAGTCAATAAATTTCTCGATAAATTACGATTTTTATAAAGTATATTTTATAAATATCTAACTTCTCTTATAATTTACTTAATAAAATCAGGTGCAAAATTTATAATTTCGCTAAATTCCCATATCCAAAATAAACTAACTTCCAATTAATTTCTTACCTTACCCTTGTTTAAAAAAAACAGCCTTCCATTTCTAAATCAAGGTAAATTTCAATTTCCATATTTCACAATTCTAAATATTTAATTCATAGAAGACTTAACTTATATTTATCCGCTTTATATTCAAGTTATACCAAATTTCATAAATTATGTCTTAACTTAAATTCCACTTATTTTAGAAATCCAAATTTCAAGCTAAACCCATGCTTTAAATTCGAATATTATTTATATATTTTACTAGTATAATATTATACATATAAAAATTATTTAAATCAAATTTTAAATAAAGAATTATTTAGACATTTAATATTTCCAAAAATACATATATATATCCACGGGTCTGTATAATATTTTCTAAGCTAAGTCAAGTGATACGGATAATATATCATTTCAATCCGCAATTTACAAAGAAAACCGGGTTCTATCATTTCAAACCCGCAATCCCAAGTTAAATAAATAACTAAATAAATAAATGAAATATATATGTTGTTCAGGCCTATCATTTCAGCCTGTAATGATCTCTATCTTTTATAGGGAACTTGCAGTGTGATTTAAACAGTAAATAATAATAAATAGTATAACTGTAATAATATAACAATAGATAATACAACTCATGTTGTGTCAATTAAATAATGGGGTTTTAACATCATAAGTTTATATCACAGGCAGATAAAATAAAATAAAATAAATTTACAATTACACTTGTGATTAATTCACAGATATATAAGTACGTTTGTCTGGTGAGAATACCCACCTTTTCCCGAAGCTGAAGTTTTTGATTCAAAACCACGGTAACCACAACAGAACAGCGCACAAGAGGAACGAATCAATTATTGGAGACGAGCCAAACTGGTTTCGATCTTTTCACAAGATAAATGAATAACTAAGTATTCGAATTGAACTATGAACAAACAAACTTTATAAAACAAAAACTGGATCGATATTTAAATAGAGGGATAATAATTTTCACAATTTCCTCGACCACTCCACCACACAGCTAGACTACGTTCTCAAGGCTTGGTCCAAAATGCACGTTACTTACTCCCTTTTTTTTGTTTACACAAAGGTACGGCCCTAGCCTATATCCAAAATGGATGCAGGCACGCATGCACTGCTACTAAACTATCACCTTGTAGGTATGCAAAAAAGTCTATCGAAGCATTTATCACTATATATTCTAATTTTGATCTGAAATCCAGTAAAGATGCATGCAGCTTCATTCTAACTCCAGCTAGTGAACCCTATCAAATTTTATTCAATAACACATGGAAATCAAACTTGCTAATTAGCAGTAGCAAAACCTAAGTACATATCCAAACCATGAATCTGTATTAGCTAACATAAACGCAAAATATAACTTACCTAACCTAGTCAAGCGTTCTATCCATGCAGTCTTAGATAATTCCATGAACATGAATATAGGCATAGAGGAAAGGTGGATAAATAGGTGTAGTCAAGTTATGTGGCGGTGTAGGTCGGGCTTTGTGTGAACGGGAAAAAGAGAATAAATAATAAAAGAAGAAACAATAGAAGAAGATAAGCTAAAAGGTGGCCATTACCTGAAGTATGCTTTCTCACGCACGAGGCTGAAGCCAAAATTTTGGTGAGGAGATGGAAAATGCGTGGGTTATATATTTATAACAGAGGAGTTTCGCAATTCAAGGGAACAATTTTGGCAAGAAGTTTTATATATTTTATAGATATTTATATTTGCGTACGTGCATTGGAATATAAAGATAAACTTGCGATATTCTAGGAGAAAGAATATGTAGATTTTTTCTTTTAATGGTCAGGAATTTGATGTGTGAGCCTACGCAATTTCAGTTGATAAAGGCAAGAACCTTATTGCTTTGAAACGGAAAATTTCTTCCACTTGATTGCGTAAAAGAACTGAAGTGGGCAGTGCAAGCACAGCCGAGTGAAGGTGAGAGCACCAAAAATATGGCACCACAGCACACACGACAGTAATGAGTCAAGTGGATGCAACATGAACTAAAAGTGTGAAAGATAACAAAGTCCACAAGACTCGAGCCAGTGCAATGGAACAGTTTCACTAAATGCAACTGGAAATGCAAACAACAAATAAAGACAGAGGTCAAGCTAATGTTACTTGAACTCGAACTCATGACAAAATATCCCAAATGCAAACTGCATAACTAAATGCAAATTATATCAAACAGTGACATTGCCAATGCAAGAAGATCAAATGAGGTGTTCAGTGCAACTTGGATCAACAGCACAAGTTCAAATGCACTGTTGTCATCTAATGCAGCATATATATATAAGTTGATTCATACTTATGCTATGCACCATTTATATTTTCCACTGATACTATCAGGTGTACATCACTGATTCATTCTTATCTTGAGTTTTCATTTGATAAATTTCCTGAGATGATTTTTACCTCGCATTGACCTTGCCCTGTACTATTTCAACCTGGTTTGCATCTGTTCGGGTCAGACCGAGTATTTTTACAGCTTGAAGATTTTCGGGCAGCGAAGTTAGAGAGAGGGGAATTACCGCATCGCTAAAGTTTTTCAAGAGATTTTTCTTGTACTTTAAAAAGATATATGTTTGTTCTGCTGTATTAAATGTAATTCATTGTATAACTCTGATATTTGTATATAAAAGAAAAGTTCTTTTATGGGAAATATGATTATTATTCTGTGATTCTATAGCTGATTCTGTTTAAATGTTAAATACTAAATAACAAAAGTGGTTGAGGTAAAAAGGAAACGACATTCAAAGGTAAATGGGCCGAGATTCACAATTTCAAAGCTCAACAACCCTTAACCAATTTTTTTTTTATTTTTTTCATTTTGAATTTCAATTAATTTTGTTATTTCTTTGCTTTGTTTTGTTGAATTATGTTGTTATAACTTTTCCAATGTAGTCACTTCATATTTTACGAAGTTTATAAATATGTTGTTTTAAATTTTAACTATGTGCATTTATTTTATTTATTTTGTATTGATAAAATTTTATTCCTTTCTATTTTAAAGAAAAGAAAAATGTTATTTTTAAATTTGAAATCTTTTAAAAATGGATATGGAAAGTACATTCCCCCATGGATCACAGTTTACCTGGCGGTTCCGCTACTATCCCAGTAGAATCGCTTGTAACTGTAGATTTCTCATCTCTTGAATGTCGTACATATCATTTGCTCTAGATTTCTCATCTCTTTAATCACAAAAATCCTCTTCCTTAATTCTTTGTTTTGAATTGGGTGTTTAGTTGCATGCTATGATTTGGTGTTATTGGCTTCCAGTTGCTCGGTTAATTTGAATTTTAAACTAATAAGAACAGATAAAAAACACTGCATGGTTGTTTGTTGGGTGTTATCTGTTATCATTTGCTCGGTTACTTGAATCTAAACTGATAAGAACAGATGCTATTTGGAATTTATTTTCAAACTGATAAGAACAGATGCTATTTGTAATTTATTTTTAAATTGATAAGAACAGATGCTATATAAAAAACTTTGCTTGTTGTTGCTGCATGTGATGGATCTTTGAATCTAGATGAGGAAAATTTCGTTTGCATGTGCTTGTTTGAACTTCTGTTCATGTGTGTTGTATATATGTGCCTATAAACCCCCCTATGGTTTGATGTTTTGCAGTGTATCATGCTTGCATGCCTATATATGAATGATTCTAGTTATAAAGGTCTGTGAACATCCTATAATATGAAAATAACAAAATTGACAAGTTTAAAACAATTGTTTGATGAAAACGATGCATGCTAAAATTCTTGGAACCATCATGTGAAGCTTGAATGTTTGTTTAAGTATGGAATTAAAAGTATGTATGTGAATATGTATTTTTGCATATACATGTCACTGTGAGTAAACATACCTGATTTAAAAAGTTTTTTTTTTTTAAAATCGGTTAAACCCCTGTTGCATGCAGAAACTTAAGCTTAAATAGGCAAAAAAAAAATTGATTTGCATGTTGTAAATAAATGATTTTGTGTATATTTGTTATGGTTCCCAGGCTCTTGTTTAACTGGCTTGAATTTAGAGCAACCAAAAAAAAAAACTTTTGGATTCAAATTCAACTTAATCTTGCAATTTTAAATACTTGCTCGAAACTGCCTTAACTTTTAAATTTAAGCAAGAATTTTGATACATGATGTGTAGTCGACTGTGCATGATGATGTTTCAAAATACTAGATACTGTAAAGCTTCAGGGAAATTAAGTATAGTTCAAAGCTTACACTGTGCTTTAGAGCTAAAATTTAATCTCTGGTTCACAAAATAAACCATCTACAACTACAACTTCTTTTACCTTCCCCTTGCTTCTGAAATGAAAAGAAAATAACATGTTGTTTAAACCTATGTTTTATTCAGTTCTTTGTGTTTGAATGCATGTATAATTATGAATAGCTTTTGCATGTGAATGAATGGTTATGCTTGTGTTTATATTTGCTTGGAAATGTTGTTTCCAGTTTTTCTGTTTCCTGTAACACTTTGGTTTACAGTGTAAACCATACTAAATTTAAAACCTTTTTTTTTCTACTGCTATTGAAGTTGAATGATGTAGGAAAGTATAGTTTGAGTTGCATGCTAGTATACTGAAATGAACAAATATTGCATATGTTTATAATTAACTGTCTGATGTGTAATTGTAGTTGTATACATGCTGTAAATTGCTTTATTCTATTTTTGTTTTCCCTGGCACAAGTTTTTATTAAAATATTCCTTTAATTAGTTTCTGTTAGAAGGAAGGATTAATCAAGACATCTTTGTTGACTTAAAACATTAAGATTTTAAAATTTTTATTTAAGGTAAAATTTAATAGGAATTTACTGGAAATGTATGTGTTTAGTTGATAACTATGTCAGTGCTTGCATGGATGTTTTAGCATAAATATGGCTTGAATTGATATTTAAATTGTGAATACCACTGTACATATAAGTATCCTATACATTTCAAACATAAAGCAAAACTGCATCATTTTTTTTCTTCTGTAAATCTGGAAAGTTGGTTTTGCAAACAAACTTTATTTTTAAGACAACTCAGGATCTTAAAATTCAAAGTATTAAAAGCATTTCAGTTTTATTTAAAGAGTTCAAAATATCAAAGGGGCAATTGCAGTTTTTAAAAGTTTCAAAATGAAAGATTGAAAATCAAGGGGATTATTGAATTGTAACTTGAGAATTTGATTCTGAATTCTTTTGAAAAATTGATTTCAAATGTTGTGAAGAACGATTTAGTAAAAAAATAAATGGATTATAAGTATTTAACTTATAATATGGACTTTTGGTATATAATTGAGTTATATAAATTGAATTGAATTAATAAAGAAGATTATAAATCGAAGTTTATAAATAGAAATGGAATTTGTAAAGATCGTTTATAAATTCGAAACCAATTGAATTTGATAAATGAAACATAAAAGTTGGTTGGGAATTTTATTCACAATTTTGGACAGTGAATATATTATTAAATAAATCGGTTATGTCTTGGGAAAATGATTGAATCATCCGACCTTTGCTAATGAGGATTGCAAATTTTGATAGGAAATTTAATTGTCGACTTAACTGTAAGAATAAAACAAGTTTTGATGTAAAGCTTATATTTCAAGTTTAGACTAATGCCTAAAATAGTTAATGTGGAAATATGAATCTAATGGAACCAAGTCGATGAGTGGTTTACTAAAGAATTAGTTGATTATTTTTGGAATAGAAAGCAAATGCAAAAATTCAAATGGGATTTAGATTTCAAATTTGATATTTGTTAATATGAAAATCCATAATAGATTTAATAGATTCAGTGATGAATTTGAATTTGAACGGGAGACTCTTACCCCTACATGTCCTCTCTTAGTGAATAGGGGTTGGTTAGGCGTAAGCCGAGACAGTCGAAAGGCTGGCCGTAAAAGCAAGGTCTGGGGTACCATTGTATGCCACGGTGAGTCTGGCATGGTTGCAAAGCCTACCGGTTGCATTGCCTCGTGTCGTCACAAGTAGTACTTTTGTAACGACCCGCCGCTCTGACCGCCTCTAGTCGGTAATTAAACCAACTAGAAACGTTCAAAATGATGGATTGTTATTTAGTTTACAACATTTAAACAGAATCAGTCACAGAATCACAGAACAATAAATATATTTCACATAAATGAGCTTTTTCTTTTATATACAAATATCAGAGTTATACAATGAATTACATTTTAATACAGCGGAATATACATATATCTTTTTAAAGTACAAGAAAAATTTTCTGAAAAGCTTTAGTGAAGTGCTTTCCCCTCTCTCTCTAACTTCGCTGCGAGAAAAACTCCAAGCTGTAAAAATAATCGGTCTGATCCGAGTATTACATTCAAAAGAAAATAATACACGGGTCTGACCGAGTATTTTTACAGCTTGGAGTTTTTCTCGCAGCGAAGTTAGAGAGAGAGGGGAAAGCACTTCACTAAAGCTTTTCAGAAAATTTTTCTTGTACTTTAAAAAGACATATGTATATTCCGTTGTATTAAAATGTAATTCATTGTATAACTCTGATATTTGTATATAGAAGAAAAAGCTCATTTATGTGAAATATATTTATTGTTCTGTGATTCTGTGACTGATTCTGTTTAAATGTTGTAAACTAAATAACAATCCGTCATTTTGAACGTTTCTAGTTGGTTTAATTACCGACTAGAGGCGGTCAGAGCGGCGGGTCGTTACAAAAGTGGCATCAGAGCAAATGATAGCAAATAACACCCAACAACCATACATGCAGTGTTTTATCTGTTCTTATCAGTTTAAATTCAAATTAACCGAGCAAATGGAAGCCAATAACACCACATCATACCATGCAACCAAACACCCAATTCAAACAAATTAAAAAACTTGAATAATGATTAATCGTGAGAAAAAAACTCACCTTTTTTCGAAGCGAATACGAAAACCCAAAAATTTTCCAAAGAGGATGAACGAGAACGAAGCAGCAGTGAGCGACGAAGAATTGATCGAGCAAGGCAACGCGCAAATTCCTATCGATCAAGCAAATAGCGCAGCTTCGAAAGCCCTAGCTTTGAAGATGAGCAGGAAGAAGACCGAGCCTTTGATTTTCACGAGCCCTAATTTCAGAGCGAACGAAAGAACGAGGCCGCCATTGTTTTTTTTTTCCGTTTATTTGTTTTCTAGGGTTTCGAATGAATGGGGTAAAAGGGGAAACGGGTATATTTAATCACAGCATCAATATCAAACGTGGACCGGTATTATTTTCAAAGCCCACTTAGCCCTTAACAAAAATTTTGAACGGTATTTAAATCAATTTACAAACTCCTAGCTCAAATTTTTAAATTCAAATATGTTCTTCATATTAAACTTGAAAAATTCAAATAACTTCACAGTTTTCAAATCAAAATTTAATTCAATTATTAATTTGCATAAGTAATAATCCTTAAATCCAAATTATTTTTCTAAGTCATTAGTTTGAATTTAAAATACAAATTCAATATTCAATTTCAACTCTAAAGTCAAATTTAAATTTTTATTCAACATTTTATAGATTAAAGTTTAATATTTAATCGCCAAATCATAGAAATGTTTTATATAGCATTGGGAATTCAATTTAAATCATCATTCCAATATTTAAAATTAATTAAATATTTTCAATTTAAATTGTTCAAAAATTCAGGATCGTTACAATCTCCCCTCCTTAAAAGAATTTCGTCCCGAAATTACAAGTAAGGAAAAATGATTGTTAAAATTTCACTTATATTTATACCCTACTCAATTTTTATCAAGTTTGAAACTTATTTAAAATATATAAATAAGTATAGGATTCATTTTATTTGTTTTGTCTCATTAGCTTTGTTAATTAACTCATTTGCTCATCATTTTCTACAATCAAGACGCAAAAGTCTTTTACTAAAGTTTTCAACTTACAAAACCCAAATTTTAAATTTGCAATTCTTCATTTAAGAAATTTACATAGTATAACCTTTCCAAAGCTGTGGACTTTCAAAACATTTCAAAAATCCTCTTCCTTAGTTCATTAGGTTGGAATTTATGTTACTTTAATTTCAAATTATTGATTTTCTATTTAAAGTTTGAAAATACTTGCTAACTCGAAATTTAACAAGTCTATTGTCGTTCTTACAGTCTTTAGGCATGCGCTGGCCAGGCGCAAGTCTAAAAATCTCCAAGTACTAAATATACTTGCTTCAATTCCCAGTGAAAATACTTTTAAAAATGGATATGGAAAGCACATTCCCCCATGGATCACAGTTTACCCGGCGGTTACGCTACTATCCCAGTAGAATCGCTTGTAACCATAGGCATCTCGCCCCTCGAATTTCGCTTTGGCATCTAGATTGCAGTTTACTCGGCGGTTACGCCACAATCCCAGTGGAATCGCTTGTAACTGTAGGCATCGCATGCAGAAAAACAGATATCATTTACATTTGATTTTAAGCTTAAGCATGTAAATGAAAAAGGTTTCTGGTTCACAAAAAAAAATAAAACCATGCTAGATCCAACATCTTTTCTCTGTTCCCCTCTGAAATTTTGCTTAATTGTTGACCTTGTTGCCTCATTTACTTATTGCCATGACTCTTGTAAACTGTATGGTTGTATGAAAATGTGTTCATTCGAGTCACTCATGTGTTTTGCTGCCTTACACCTGAAATTTAATATGATCATCTCTGGGTTGTTTTGTAACACTGGTTTCCCAGTTCTTCTGGGGCTACCTCACACTTATGTTCTCAAACTGTCTTGGGAACATTTGTTCACTTGTTTTGGGTTAAGTTGCTATTCACTGCCATGCGTTGATATATGTGTTGCTTTCCCTATGAGTTGGGCACACTTATCTTTTCCTATAAGTTGCTGCCCAGATTTGTACTTGCTGGGTTGATATATGTGTACTCATGTACACTTCTTATGCTCATTTGTGGGCATTTACATTATTTACACTATTTGTTGATCCAATTTGTTTTGTTATCTCTGTTGCCTGTACTGCACCATTAATCCTGTTTGGGCTGTTACCATTTTATTTCTGTTCATTGCAAATTTATTTACTTGAATTAAGATTAATCCTAACTCGAGTGTTTTTGTGTTTTGCAATAAACGCTCGGGTCTGACCGAGTATTTTTGCAGCTTGGAGATTTTCATGCAGCGAAGTTAGAGAGAGAGGGGGATTACCGCATCACTAAAGTTTTTCAAGAGATTTTTCTTGTACTTTAAAAAGATATATGTATATTCCGCTGTATTAAATGTAATTCATTGTATAACTCTGATATTTGTATATAAAAGAAAAGTTCTTTTATGGGAAATATGATTATTATTCTGTGATTCTGTAGCTGATTCTGTTTAAATGTTATAAACTAAATAACAATCCGTCATTTTGGAAGTTTCTAGTTGGTTTAATTACCGACTAGAGGCGATCAGAGCGGCGGGTCGTTACAACCCAAAATTTTTCCAAAGAGGATGAACGAGAACGAAGCAGCAGTGAGCGACGAAGAATAGATCGAGCAAGGCAACACGCAAATTCCTATCGATCAAGCAAATAGCGCAGCTTCGAAAGCCCTAGTTTTGGACGAAGAGGAACACGAAGCCCCCATTGTTGTTTCTTTCGTTCGTTTATTTTGTTTAGGGTTTAAAAAATGAAAATGGGTAAAAGGAGAGGTCAAGCTAATGTTACTTGAACTCGAACTCATGACAAAATATCCCAAATGCAAACTGCACAACTAAATGCAAATTATATCAAACACTATGTAACGGCCCGCCTTTTTGACCGCCCCCAGTCGGTAATTAAACCAACTAGAAACGTTCAAAATGACAGATTGTTATTTAGTTTATAGAGTTTAAACAGAATCAGCCATAGAATCACAGAATAATAATAACATTTCACATAAATGAATTTTTCTTTTATATACAAATATCAGAGTCTACACAATGAATTTCATTTTATACAGCGGAACAAACATATATCTTTTTAAAGTACAAGAAATTTTTTCTGAAAAGCTTTAGTGAAGTGCTTTCCCCTCTCTCTCTAACTTCGCTGCGAGAAAAACTCCAAGCTGTAAAAAATACTCGGTCTGACCCGAGTATTACATTCAGAAAGAAAATAATACACGGTTCAGTCTAATTCAAACTCGGTTATTAGTGCATAGAAGCAATAATAATTAAATAGCAATTAGATGACAGTCACAGATAAATTCACCTATCTGGCCCTTTTAACAAAGAAATCGGATAACGGTAAAAATAACACTTATCAGTGTTAAACAATAAATCAGTAGTTTTCAAATTATCAACGCAGATAGATGAAGGAATTATTAACGAAGATAATTTAGAAAGCAACAGAATTGCCTAAATGGCAATTAACAACAAAATCTTCAATTTAAATCAAATCGATTCAAATAATTGAAAAGTTACTTTAAAAAAATCAAAACTGATTGGCTGCCGTACACGCACGCGTGCACGGCCTCGCCACTCCAGCATTCAAAATAGAAATCAGCACAAGGTCAAATCCGAGCTACAAGCTGGATTCAACTCAAGTGAATTCGAAAACAAATCCAAATGCCGTCCAGTGGTACAAGGCCACATATATAAATATGCAGAAGATGACAGTAACTAACTCAGAAATGCAGCACAGTGTACCACAAAGCAACCCATGTGACATGCATACAGGGATTTCAAGTGAACTCAACAATGAAGCACACAAAAGCAAACTGCTATATTCAAGTACCCAGAGAATAACAAGTCATGAACCAGTAACATGCAAATCCAGACAGCCACACCAACCAACAGATGACCAAAATTTCACATGATATGGCAACTATATAATGCTCAACTGTACCTCAAATGAAATTATGACCAAGACAGTAACATACCAAAAGAGATCAATGTATGCAAATGAGCTACAAACCAGAAAATAATAACCTGGTTGGGGATGCAGACTCAGATAATACACAAGTGAAGTGCAAAGCCAACAACACTCAAATGAACACAGCAAACACTTCAGGACAAGGTGCAGACGATCCATATACTACAAGTATGCAGTAATGCAAATATACTTCAGACCAGTTCAATGTGGAATGCAAACTTCAGAAGATCAAAACTGTTGCAACAGTGATGCAATCAAAGCCGTGACAAATCTAAGTATGTAAACTGTCTTACATATGCTCAAATGAAAATGACCCAAAACATCTTTGTTGAAGATGTGGAGAATCCGGTGCAGACTGCATATACTAATAAAACAACAATGGGCATATATATAAGTATGCATATGATTTATGCTTGACAAATTACTAACTGCTATTAAAACAGCAGCTCACATAACAAAATAGGTCAATCGACAATCAATGTCACGGCATGAACCAACCGGGAGTTCAAGTGAAAATAGAATGGTTCAAGTGGAAGTGAACTAATTGACACAAATCAATACCAACAATATGAACTCACTGTATGCAACTGTGACACGAAGTGGGCAGTGCAAGCACAGCCGAGTGAAGGTGAGAGCACCAAAAATATGGCACCACAGCACACACGACAGTAATGAGTCAAGTGGATGCAACATGAACTAACAGTGTGAAAGATAACAAAGTCCACAAGACTCGAGCCAGTGCAATGGAACAGTTTCACTAAATGCAACTGGAAGTGCAAACAACAAATAAAGACAGAGGGAAAAGAAATGGACTTTCTTACAGGTTCTCAAATTTTTTTCTAAAACAGTGACTAACCTCTTGTACAGTCAACATGACAAACCAAGCATTCAAATTTCTTGCATGCAACAAGATTTACATTTCCTATATCACTCAACATACACATAGCAACACTGATAAGAGGGAGACAGGGTTTACTCACAGGCATTTCAAATTGGAGGAAAAAATTTATTTACAGACACATACATACATCACATATGCACTGAAGTTCAAACAAGCACATGTAAACAAAATTTTCCACAACCAGATTCAAAGACCCATCACATGCAGAAAAACATAGAAAGTCAAGTTTTAATAGCATCTGTTCTCATCAATTTAAATTCAATTAACCGAGCAAATGATAGCAAATAACACCCAACAACCATACATGCAATGTCTTATCTGTTCTTATCTATTCTTATCAGTTTAAATTCAAATTAACCGAGCAAATGGAAGCCAATAACACCACATCATAGCATGCAACCAAACACCCAATTCAAACAAATTTAAAAACTTGAATAAAATTAATCGTGAGACAAACTCACCTTTTTTTCGAAGCGAATACGAAAACCCAAAATTTTTCCAAAGAGGATGAACGAGAACGAAGCAGTAGTGAGCGACGAAGAATAGATCGAGCAAGGCAACACGCAAATTCCTATCGATCAAGCAAATAGCGCAGCTTCGAAAGCCCTGGTTTTGGACGAAGAGGAACACGAAGCCGCCATTGTTGTTTCTTTCGTTCGTTTATTTTGTTTAGGGTTTAAAAAATGAAAATGGGTAAAAGGAGATGGGTATACTTAATCACGGCATCAATATCAAACGTGGGCTGGCCAAAATTTTCAAAGCCCAAACAACAGTCAACAAATTTTCCTCTTATATTTTTATTTTGAATTTCAATGGGTTTTGCTTTGTTATGTTTTTGTTTATATTATGTTGTTAAAATTTCCATAATATTTTTCAAAATTTATAAATGGATGGTTAGTTTTAAATAACATTTTTTCTTTTCTTTAAAATAAAAAGGAATAAAATTTTAATCAATACAAATTAGATAAATAAATACACATAGTAAAAATTTGATAAAATATTTAAGGAAATAATTGGTTTCACTACAATTTCTTTATTTAATAGGCTGCGTGAGTTTTTAGAATTAAATAGGCTGAGTGATTTATGCAAAGAAACGGCAAGAAATGAATAAAAATCAAAGATTAATTCAGGGATATGCATACGTGACCGAAAGAAAGAAGTTTGCAGTGATTGGGTTGGAGAAACGGCATGCAATATCCAAATCAAATATTTTTGGGTATTTTGCATATGTTGACCGAGTATTTCCAAAAGGGTTTGCATTGATATTGTGGGTTTGTATTTAAATCAGCAAAGTTGCGCAATTAGAGGGGAGAAAATTAGGAAGCAATAAATTGCACGTGTTTATTTATAAAGAAGTAAATGGATTTGATATCCGTGGGTTTGTAAAGAACTTAAAGAAAGTAAATGATTTTTTTTCTTTTTATAGGGCGCGTGGGTTTATATTGCCTGAATTGTGGGGAAGAACGGTAGAAATAATCGAACATTTCAAACGTGTTTTTAAACAAAATAATCTTGCGAAAATTTAGGAGAAAGAATAAGCAACAATTAATTGATTGCGTTGATTTATGAAAGAAACGTCAGAAATTTATTTTCTTTGAAGGGGATTTGAATTTAAAACAGGGAGTTGCGCAATCAAAGGAAGGAAAAATTTGGCAAGTAAAATACGTTTGATTTTTTTTTTTAGAAACAAAATACAGGAGGAAGTAAATGATTTCATTCAAAATTAACAGATTGTGTGTATATATATATATATATATATATATAAATAGGGAAGTAAATTATACTGGAAAGAGAAAAATAAACGTTAGAAATATAGGTAAAGAGAAAAGCGCATATAAAATAGGCAAGCAGATAGGAGAATGGATACTGCGCATGATTGAAATTTAAGGAGAAAATTGTGTCTTGAAAAATGCAAGAAATAAATTTTGTTGAATGGCAAAAATCTATGGTAATCAAATTTTTAAAGCAACGCGTTGAATTAGAGGCAACATACTTGATTTGAACGCTAGACAATTCCTTCCCTCTAAAAACACATTTCACTGATAAATTTACTCATTTACAACTAAGGTCATATTTTTAAGAATGTGTACCATAGCTGTAATATTTTATGCCCAAAATATAACGAAATAACGGGCTAAAATTCTATACGTTTTCTTATATATATACTTTATTTATTTCATCAGATAACGCGCCCTTAAACGCGTAATTAAACAGTTTCTTTATACGCTATAAAAATTAAAAATTTATTACTTAAATAGAATAAAATTTGTTTACATTTTTTTTGATCTATTTACCATTGGCAAAGAAATGTATTATTCAAAATATTACTTAACTTTAAAAGGTAGATAATCCATTTTGTAGCTAAGGTAAAAATTATTGTGTTGTTTTAACGGTACAGAAAAATGGAAAATTGGCGAACGTTTTATAAAATTGATCAAAAAAAAAGTGTTGATTCTTAGAGTAAAGAAGCGGAAAAGAATATTTGATTTGAACGTTATTGAAAAATTAATGGGTTTTATTTATTAAATATGTGGAGTCAACGGAAAGAAAATTTATTCCTTTCCCACTTAAAAATGCATGTATGCCGATTTATTTGATTATTTATATCCAAGGTAATAAATTTAGACGCGTGAAAAACCGACGCAATAATTCAATCACACGCGCCCAGTTTCATAATAAAAGTAATGCTTTTTAAATTTACGCGTTCTCTTATGTAGTAAATATACGTCAAAAATATTCCATCAATAACCTGCCTTTTTAACGCGTAATTAAACAGTTTATTTATACACTAATTTTTTTTTTCAAATCTTATTTCTTAATTAAAACATGATTTTGCTAGAAATTAAGTTATTTACCATCTTTAACAAAAAAATCCATATTTCCAATTAAAGTGAATTCTTAACCACATCAAAATTTCAGAGATCTTATTATTTATTTAAAAATTTGGGAAATTGTTTTAATCAATTCAAAATTTAGATTTTTATATAATAAACCGCTAAAGTTTTATAATTAAAAGTGAAAAATTCTTGCTAAAACTTTGGGCTGTTACACTCTCCCCCACTCAGAACTTTTCGTCCTCGAAAAGGAAGAAGGTAGGGGAATAGAAACAACCTGAAAGAAAACTAAATTGAAACTTAAATTAGAATCATTAATCTAAACCATAAAAATTCAATTTTAAATTAATAATTGATTTCATCTATTTTATTTCACTTACGTTAAATTTAACTATTTCAAATTTCATTACTTCATCTTCCAATTATCTTAAAATAAAAATTTCTAAAATCATAAGTTTGAAAATCATTTGTTATATTCAAAATGTGTTTAATAAATTAATTTCTTCTTTATTCCTAATTATAATTAAATTTATTTCTCTCAATATATTTTTATCATCTATGTTAAATATGTTTACACTTATTACAACTGCTTAAATTTATTCTTAGTTCCTTAACATCATTTTATATAGTAAATTATTCCATTACCCATTGTTAATATTTTTATAAGTAGAATTTAAGTGTATAACATTTATTATAACCACTCAAATTTTATTTGTAAAGTCTTTTTATATTGTATATTATCCAATCACATTGTTAACTTCTGAAAATCAAGGTAAGTTATATTGAAATGCAATTAAGTATTATACAAATAAATATTTCAAATTCAATTATCTCAAGTTGGAATCATTTATTCAAAAATTTGATTTTCCTTCCTCCCTTTTTTTAATTGAAATTTATTCTTCAAGATAAAATTTAAGAATTAAATTTCTGATTCCCTTCAAACCATTTAGGGATAGATAAATATATGTACATAATATGTCAAATCAAATTTAAATTATATATTTATATATATTATAAATCAAGTCATATTTAGAGATTCAAATCAATTAAATTCTCAAGGTAACACTGTAGCCAGCTATAGAATGGTCTCTTTACTTCGAAACTCGAAAATGAATGTCGATGATGCTACAGTCATCACCAATATTATTTTCTAGCGACAAAGAGAAGAGCACTAATTTTTAAACCTTTAAAATTCTTTGGAAACAAATTTCTATTTGAAAATAATTTAAATAATATACCCTTTTCAAATTAAAACACAAGGTTTGAAACCGTCGTAAATTGAATTCTCAAGTTCTTGTTTTAAATTCATTTCTGTTTCCAAATTAATTTATAACCATTGTTTATATTCAATTATTTATATGAGACAAAACCCATGGTTTACAAAACCATAAATAAAGACTATTATCTCTTGACAACTAGTTAAATTAATTATAAAATTATGAAAATTTATACTTATAAATAATATTAGATTTTTTTCCAAGTATAGGAATAAATTTTTCAAAACAAGGATAAAGATTCAAATTTGATGGACTCAAATCAAAGAGAAATTTGATTTAAAGGTAACTTGGAATCAGAAGATCCGATGATTAAATAACAGAATAAGGAACTGGATAAGTTTATATAAATCGCGGGCAACCTTAACCTGGTCAACCGTAACTTAAAGAGTAAGATCGATATGGATTTTCTGGGGTAAATCTACATTCGATCTGAAGAGATAGAGTTCGAAATAACCAAAGATACTAGCATCTAAACCGAGGATAAATATAAATCTCTGGTGAATCAATGCTAGTTGTAAAGGAGTTTCACCCCTTTATTAGAATATTGGCGAGACCACCAATTCACTATAAAGATCATCCGAAGTGGAGTTATGGGATACTCCAAAATCGAAAGAAAATGAATAGTGAGGGACACGAATGAACTTTGGAACCGCAGGGAACGTTCCAAAATTCGAAAAGGAAGAGATTCAAGCTCGAATGAAAGTGATTCTGTAAATCAAATTTACCATACATTCTAAGTTTTGCCTAGAGCCAAAGCTCTGATACCAAATGTAACGACCAGGTATTTTCAACCATTCGCATCCTCACATGTCAGACTTGAATTGTTCAAAATACCGCGTTGTAAATAAAATCTGGCAATTCTCAGAATATACAGTAAATAAATAATCACAGAATCACAGACACAGAATCAGAATACTTGCAGCGGAATTTGAAATAACTTAGTGGTTCATGAAGCCATTATCAATAGTCTCAAAATAAGTATAAAGTACATAGTCTTAAACCAATTATAGTTTGAAATCTCCTCAGAAACTCTCAATATTAGATTGTCTCGATTTCAAAGCCTAAACAAGAGTTGAACAGAACTTGACGGCAGCTTGAAAAAAAGACGATCAGTAGAAGTCCAAGCTTCGAAGGTGAAGTCTGAACTGAAACTCAGGCTGGCCCGAGCGTAAAATAAAACATAAACACTCGAGTCAGGACATACATACTTATACAGTATAAATAATTCAAGTGTACTGTAATATAGAGCAAGTAACTTAAAGGTTGCTTAGGACCGCCCATCCTCAAAGGATCCGTTAAACTATTTACTATGTAGTAATATTTCGCTATTATAATAGTGTCTATTAGTAAAATAAACTTGCTTTAAAATAGCTTTAAGGGGTTACCCATATAGCCCTTAACATGTAATAGTGCCAATGGTCTATATAGTACCGTAATACCTCCTGATCGGGAGGCTACCAGAGGATACTCCATAGGTACGATACAAATCAAACTCGTATGGGGCTTGCTAGGGTAGGTGACACGGCACAACTAGGCAATGCCGGGGTAGATATACCAGTTACGCATCCGGACTGGTGGAAACGCGTAGCTGCTACTACCGCGCGCCTCAAACAACACTCCCAAATCAAAGGTGCGCACCAAAGCAATCACAAAAGTAATTGAATGGCATAAGAAGAAGTGCGTCCGATCAGAGGTGCTACCTCACTAATTCGAGAATCGCTCCTGTTTTAGCCACCTTATGCCAACTCACGGGAGTCGGGTCCACGTATTTACCTCAAAGAAAACATCACCACCATCCTACTTCATTCTGGAATCTCCACCGCGTATACGGTTGTCAAAGTGGTTTTCGGTATCGACAGAGAGTATGCCCATATCCGATCCCGGTCTCATTAACAACCCACGTTATTATTACCCGTGGTTTATAAATGCCAAAATAGTTATATTTGAATCAAATATTATATTGAAAAAGGTGAAGTTAAAATAAAAATCCAATATATATCCCAAGGTTGTACCTTAGTTCATTTGAATCAATTTCAACAACATTTAAACCTTTAGTTAAGCAAATTTAACTAATAAAAATCAAGATTTCCATCTTTAATCAGTCAATAAATTTCTCGATAAATTATGATTTTTATAAAATATATTTTATAAATAAATATCTAACTTCTCTTATAATTTACTTAATAAAATCAGGTGCAGAATTTATAATTTAGTTAAATTCCCATATCCAAAATAAACTAACTTCCAATTAATTTCTTACCTTACCCTTATTTAAAAAAAAACAGCCTTCCATTTCTAAATCAAGTTAAATTTCAATTTTCATATTTCACAATTCTAATTATTTAATTCATAGAAGACTTAACTTATATTTATCCGCTTTATATTCAAGTTATGCCAAATTTCATAAATTATTTCTTAACTTAAATTCCACTTATTTTACAAATCCAAATTTCAAGCTAAACCCATGCTTTAAATTCGAGTATTATTTATATATTTTACTAGTATAATATTATACATATAAAAATTATTTAAATCAAATTTTAAATAAAGAATTATTTAGACATTTAATATTTCCAAAAATACATATATATCCACGGGTCTGTATAATATTTTCTAACCTAGGTCAAGTGATAGGGATAATATATCATTTCAATCCGCAATTTACAAAGAAAACCGGGTTCTATCATTTCAAACCCGCAATCCCAAGTTAAATAAATAACTAAATAAATAAATGAAATATATATGTTGTTCAGGCCTATCATTTCAGCCTGTAATGATCTCTATCTTTTACAGGGAACTTGCAGTGTGATTTAAACAGTAAATAATAATAAATAGTATAACTGTAATAATATAATAATAGATAATACAACTGATGATGTGTCAATTAAATAATGGGGTTTTAACATCATAAGTTTATATCACAGGCAGGTAAAATTAAATAAAATAAATTTACAATTACACTTGCGATTAATTCACAGATATATAAGTACGTTTGTCAGGTGAGAATACTCACCTTTTCCCGAAGCTGATGTAACGACCCGCCTTTCATTCCATAGAAAGATGCATCATTAAGAAGAAAGAAAGGGATAGAAAAGAGAAAAGAAAGGAAAGAAAGAAACAGACAACATCAGAATCTCACAGTGGAACAAATAAATTATATTATATCATATAAAACTTTACATAGTATCATATACATCAGAGTTCTACAGCTAATACAACACAAACTAGACAGCTATAAACATCTGTCTAGCAATTACAATTCAAGTATATCAGAGAAAACAGATACAACTCAAACACAGCGGAACCACTACATATATCTACACGCTGAAGCCTCCTGCTCCATTATCTCCTCCAGAACTCGTCAAAGAAATCCTGAATCACTTGACTACTCATACGTAATATGAGTACCCAAGAGTTTAATAAAACAGAAAATAAACACTCGGGTCAGCCAGGGGTCTGGTGTGAGTAAATGATTAAAAGTTGCTTAACTTTAGAAAATCATTTGAAAAGAAAGGTATCACGTAAGACTCCCCACAAATAAACATGGGTAAGTTTTTACCTTAAACTAACCAAAACATTTGATAGGAAATCCAGTGATATTATAATAGTGTCTAGGGTTTTCAAAGTAAAATACAGAAATAGCTGGAATGCTTACATCTCACGTTCCAACATAGTTGGCACAATCAAAACCGTACAGGCACTTATTGAATTTTGTATTCCATACAATGGCAGGGCTACTGGGGTACCGCCCGTCACAGTACGTGGCCTAGATCACCGTACCGAGGAGTACGCCCGCTTCCCTGCAATACAAGGCCGGAACCATCCCTTACTGGACAGTCCCGAACAAGACCATCCCGGCAGTTGTCATGATCAACCGCCCCACACAACCGAAATAAAAAGGGACCTCTAGACAGGGGTAAATCTTGCTCTTCAGTGGGGGCTACCCACGAAGCCTTGCTGCACCTCCCTTGTTTTAGCCATTCCCGGTTGATGAGGCTTGAGGCTGCGATTACCTTTAAAGGACAAATCAATCTTAGAATGCTCATCGTCCACCCGACGATGTTCTGAATCCATACAAGTTCATTCCGGGTTCGAACGAAACCGAAGGCATTATCTCGTTACCCTCGTATTGGAATCACCCTCAGAGTTAACGACGATAACCCTTGCACTGTAAATCACCATCTCGAACCTATAAGTACTATTCCGTCAAACTCATTACGGAATCACCCATAGAGTTATACTGACGTATAGCCCTTACACCTCAAGTCTTCACTTGCTCCACTTGGAATAACGACCTATCGTTTAATTGGAATCGATGTGGTTTTCGGAATTCCAAATTTGGAAATCCGATCCCGGTCTCATCGAAACAAAACGCCATCTTAATGTCCAAGTTGTACTTAAGGGTTTTAAACAATTAACTCATTTCATTATTATCTAATTCACACAGATAGATAAACTACATCTCACAATAGATAATCACATTCATAGGTAATCCGTATAATCATCACAAATAGATAATCATCGCAACCAAATAATCCATCACAAACCATCATACTTAAACCAAGCATTCATATCATACAGATACGACTCATCTCATTACTGGGATCACAACCATTCAATCAATAACATCCATAAGCAATGATTGATTAACCATCAATTATAATTAATTTAAAATGAATTAAATTAATTACATCCATCTCTAATTAATTTAAAATAAATTAAATTAATTAACACTTCTATAAATCCTGCTTAATATCCATTAATTAGTTAACCTGGATAATTAATTACTTCCTAAGTATTCAACTTGATTAAACATCTTTGATTAATCATCCTCTAATTACAATAAGTAATTAGTCTTTAATAAATTTCATAAATTAATTAACCTTAATCATAAGTAATTAACATTTAATTACTTCATTTATTAATTAATTATAATTAATTATATTTATCCTTAATTAATTACAATTAATTAATCTCTTAATTAATTAATTATTACTTAATAAAACAATCATTTATTTTATCATTAATATTAATTAATGATCTCTAATATTTAAATAAACTAATTAATTAAAATTAATTACATTTATAATCACTTTGATTAATATTCAATTCAGTAATTAACTATCTTTAATTACTCATTAATCAAATTATTTATCCAATAATTAATTATCTTAATTAATTAATCTCTTGATTAATTACAAAAGTAATTATCCAAATTACTTATTACATTTCAGTAATTACTAATCATTACCTCTCTAAGTAATCCTGCTCCATTAATTACATTAAGTAATTACACTCTTAAAATCATTAGATGATTTACTTAAATTAATTAAACTAAATTAATTAACTTAAATAAATCACATATCAAAATTTATTACAATAAGTAATTAATTCCTTAATTACTTTTATCAAGTAATTATTCTTAATAAATTACAATTAATAGTATTTGATTAATTAATCTAGTTAATTATTTAATTAATTACATCAATTAATTACTTAATTATCCTTAGATAATTATTTTTATTAAGTACAATATTCTCAATAATTACTTACTTAAGAAAAATTATCTTAGATTAATTATCAATAATCATTTCTAATTAAAAATTAATCTAAACCATTTTAAAAACCAAATAATTAAGTAAATTCTTAATTATCTTAATCATTTTCAAAATGATTTAATTACTTATTAAATAACTCATTCACATTCAAAATATATTAAAACAATACATTTCTAAAATTAAATTCAAATTCCATTTAAAAATTTAATATTTAAAATGTTTAACTATTTAAACATTAATCCAAATTTAAATAAATATAAACCTTAAAATAAAAAGAATGTTAAAGAACATTCATTACTTAAATATAAAAGAAAAGTTTAAAACAAATTACTTGATTAAAATAAATCAAGCGTTGAAAATAGATTGATTACTTTAACTTTCAAATTTACTTTAACATTTCATATCCTTGATTCAAATATTAAAGGAAATAATTTCTTTCAAGTTTTAAAACTTATTTGAAATCAAATTCATTTTTAAATCTTCTTTTAAAACATTTGAATCTGTTCATTTTTTTTTAAATTTACAAACTGTTTTGAATACAAAACTGTTTTCCAAAGTAAATTTGAAAACTGTTTTAACTTGATTTCAAAACAGATTTAAATCTTGCTTAAAAACATTTAAATCTGTTCATAATTTAAAAACTTACAAAAACTGTTTTGAATTAAAGTCTAGTTTTTAAAAGTAACCTGAAAACTGTTTTTAATCTTGATTTAAAGCTAAATTTAAATCTTGTTTAAATTTTTAAATTTTCATTTTTAAAAACCTTGAATTCAAAACTTCATTTGAATTCAAATTCAATTTACATTTGAATCAAATTCTATCTTTAAAATATGAATTTCATTCAAATTTAAAAAAAAAAACTGCAAAACTTCAGGTTTTTAAACCTGTAACTATACTAACCCGAGAAACCCCATTATTTACTTCGAGTCTCCAACCCACTTGCTTCGAGACAACAGCACAAAAACCCGAGAAACAGTTCGAGTCAATTTTCCTGCAAAACCCCCAAATGTTCACCAGAAAAATTATGTGCATGGTGCATATGCACGGCACTCTGATGATCTCCAGCCTCTCAAAACCACCTCACCATGACGCCGACCATCACCCTACACGATCACGGCCTCCATCAATTCACTGCGGCTCAAAAAAACAATTCAAGACAGTTGAACCAAACCAGAAACACCTCAACACCATATACACCAAACCTGTCAACACCGCGCTACCTCTCCTCTGATCACCTGAGACACCACGACTCCGGCCAATGCTCCAACTACACCTCCTCTTCCTAATCCCAAAGGCTTCCATCACTCGATGCAACAGAGAACCCAAAAATCTACAAAAAAACCCCCAACTTCATAAACTAGGGCTCGAAACCTGAAATGGTCCACTACCGTCGCCATCACCCTCTGACAGTCCATCTGAAATTTTTTCCCCACTCATCTCACTGCCCTTTACCTCCCTGAAACACCATAACCACCCTAAATCTCTAGCCAAACAGATAATTCCGAAAATTCCCAATTTTGCTTCACCCAGAAAAGCACCCTCATCAGTTTGTATAAAAATGTAATATTTGTCTTAAAAATTCCTGATTTCAAACATGTATTCTAGATATAAACTTGTTCTAATAATTCCAGAGGTTTGATTTTTCTTATTTGAAATAAATACTGCTATTATATATATATATATATATATATATATATATATATTAACAGAGACGAAGAGATTTTTTTTAAATATAACATAATTTTGATTTATAAACAAAATTTACAAACCTGACTTTATGCTAAACAACCAAATTTTTTTTACATATCAATTCTAACAGGGAATCAAATCCAGAGATAAGGGTTTTTCTAATAACAATCTTAGTTTTAAAAACAACAGGTATGCAGACTCCAAGCAACAGCAACATATATATATATACATATATATATATATATATATGTTTACTCAAAGCATTCATCAATATACAATCATACAACAAACTTATTCCTATATATTCACATGCAACTCATAACTCAAAGTTCCTTTTTAAAATTGTGAAACTATTTACCTAAGAACAATGAAGCACTGCAGTTTAAATTCATGGCAGTTTTGATTTTTGGGAAAACAGTTTGCATTTGATCTTTAGTGCTATAAATTACTTTAACCTTGATTTTTAAAGGAAACTGTTTTTAAAAATAAAAGCTTACTCACCTTTTAATTTGAAGATGCAGAAAATAATCCCAGAGATGCATCACACATTCCAGGACCCTGTTTTGAAATGCATGCAGAAATCTGGCTTGCATTTTCTAGTTGATCACTGAAGTTGCTTTAACTTGATGATGTAAATTATTTGAACATGCATGCAAACATTCCTAAATTTTGAATTGAAGTTGAACTTCCAATTTGATTACTGAAATATGTAGATCCACTTTCATATGCTTGAGAAAGAGTTGAAGTTGAAGATTGCTTCCAGATTGTAGTATTGGGTTTTGAAATTGTAGATTTTTAACATTCAATATGTTTGGGTTTTAATTTTTCTTAAATCTGATTTTCAGATTTCTTTTTACAGAGAATGTTTTAACCAGCTATGTTTTCTTATCAATATAATTAAATTTAAAAAATGAATTAGCTTGCCACTTGTTATGTTTAGTTTGTAATGTGATTACAAGTGTCCACTTTATGGTTTAAGAATCTAACACATGTTTATCTAAATTTTAAAAGAAATATCTTTAATCTAAAAATGTATTTAAATTTATTCTAAAACCATTTCTAATTTAATTTAGCATGTTTTAAATATTTATTAACATTAGCCTTTAAAATAAATACATGTCTACTTATAAACTTCTTTTAAAACTATACATTTTAAATGTTTGCTTGAATATTTTCAAAATAATATTCCTTTAAAACCATTTTCCAAAAGAAAAGATTTAAAAAAATAATAATGTTGAATTTATTTTATTCAAGAGTTTTAAATCAAAATACTATATTCTAATATGAATGAATTAAATTTTATTTCAAAAGAAAAACAATTTTTAAAACAAAACAAAATAAACTTTTATTATAAAACAAAATTTAAACTATATTTATTTTTATAAACAAAATAAATACTTACTTACATTTTTATGAAAATATAAGATAGATTTTTAAAACAAACTTTTGAAAAAATTTCAATACTAATTTAAACCATTTTACAATTTATACATTTATATATAGTAATTAGAAAATATCCTTTATTAATATTTAAATTAAAATCAAATCTTCTATTTACAATGTATAAACATTTATACATTATAAATAAAATATCTTTAAATCAACTTAGAAAGATAAATTTATCATTTAAATATTTTTAACATTTGAAAACAATAAAATTTTCAAATTAAACTATCATTATTAAGATTTTGAAAAGAATATCATTTATCAAACTAAATCATTATAAATCTTCAAAAGAAAATTTCCTGTTTGAATTGGATTATCAAATCAATGTTTCACATTTTTTAAAATTATTAATGAAATTATTAAATAAATATTGCCCAAATTTCTGGCACATCACAGCTGAAGTTTTTGATTCAACGGTAACCACAACAGAACAACGTACAGGAGGCACGAATCAATTATTGGGAGACGAGCCAAACTGGTTTCGATCTTTTCACAAGATAAATAAATAACTAAGTATTCGAATTGAACTATGAACAAACAAATTTTATAAAACAAAAACTGGATCGAGTTTTAAATAGAGGGATAATAATTTTCACAATTTCCTCAAACACTCCACCACACAGCTAGACTACGTTCTCTAGGCTTGGTCCAAAATGCACGTTACTTACTCCCTTTTATTTTACACAAAGGTACGACCCTATCCTATATCCAAAATGGATGCATGCATGCATGCACTGCTACTAAACTATCACCTTGTAGGTATGCAAAAAAGTATATCGAAGTATTTATCACTATATATTCTAATTTTGATCTGAAATCCAGTAAAGATGCATGCAGCTTCATTCTGACTCCAACTAGTGAATCCTATCAAATTTTATTCAATAACACATAGAAATCAAACTTGCTAATTAGCAGTAGCAAAACCTAAGTACATATCCAAACCATGAATTTGTATCAGCTAACATAAACGCAAAATATAACTTACCTAACCTAGTCAAGCGTTCTATCCACGCAGTCTTAGATAATTCCATGAACATGAATATAGGCATAGAGGAAAGGCGGATAAATAGGTGTAGTCAAGTTATGTGGCGGTGTAGGTCGAGGTTTGCGTGAACGGGAAAAAGAGAATAAATAATAAAAGGAGAAACAATAGAAGAAGATAAGCTAAAAGGTGGCCATTACCTGAAGTATGCTTACTCACGCACGAGGCTGAAGCCAAACTTTTGATAAGGAGATGGAAAATGTGTGGGTTATATATTTATAACAGAGGAGTTTCGCAATTCAAGGGAACAATTTTGGCAAGAAGTTTTATATATTTTATAGACATTTATATTTGCGTACGTGCATTGGAATATAATGATAAACTTGCGATATTCTAGGAGAAAGAATAGGTAGATTTTTTCTCTGAATGGTCAGGAATTTGATGTGTGAGCCTATGCAATTTCAGTTGATAAAGGCAAGAAACTTATTGCTTTGAAACGGAAAATTTCTTCCACTTGATTGCGAAAAAGAATTGCAAGTGATAAAATATTTAAGAAAATAATTCGTTTCGTTACAATTTCTTTATTTAATAGGCTGCGTGAGTTTTTAGAATTAAATAGGCTGAGTGATTTATGCAAAGAAACGGCAAGAAATGAATAAAAATCAAAGATTAATTCAGGGATATGCATACGTGACTGAAAGAAAGAAGTTTGCAGTGATTGGGGTGGAGAAACGACATGCAATATCCAAATCAAATATTTTTGGGTATTTTGCATATGTTGACCGAGTATTTCCAAAAGGGTTTGCGTTGATATTGTGGGTTTGTATTTAAATCAGCAAAGTTGCACAACTAGAGGGGAGAAAAGTAGGAAGCAATAAATTGCACGCATTTATTTATAAAAGAAGTAAATGGATTTGATATCCGTGGGTTTGTAAAGAACTTAAAGAAAGTAAATGATTTTTTTTCTTTTTATAGGGCGCATTGGTTTATATTGCCTGAATTATGGGGAAGAACGGTAGAAATAATTGAACGTTTCAAACGTGTTTTTAAACAAAAGAATCTTGCGAAAATTTAGGCGAAAGAATAAGAAACAATTAATTGATTGCGTTGATTTATGAAAGAAACGCCAGAAATTTATTTTCTTTGAAGGGGATTTGAATTTAAAACAGAGAGTTGCGTAATCAAAGGAAGGAAAAATTTGGCAAGTAAAATACTTTGATTTTTTTTTAGAAAAAAATTACAGGAGGAAGTAAATGCTTTCATTCAAAATTAACAGATTGCGTGGGTATATATATAAATAGGGAAGTAAATTTTACTGGAAAGAGAAAAATAAACGTGATAAATATAGGTAAAGAGAAAAGCGCATATAAAATAGGCAAGCAGATAGGAGAATGGATACTGCGCATGATTGAGAGTTAAGTAGAAAATTGTGTTTTGAAAAATGCAAGAAATAAATTATGTTGAATCGCAAAAATCTATGGTAATCAAAATTTTAAAGCAATGCATTGAATTAGAGGGAACATACTTGATTTGAACGCTAGACAATTCCTTCCCTCTAAAACCACATGTCACTAATAAATTTACTCATTTACAACTAAGGTCATATTTTTAAGAATGTGTACCATAGCCGTAATATTTTATGCCCAAAATATAACGAAATAACGGACTAAAATTCTATACGTTTTCTTATATATATACTTTATTTATTTCATCAGATAACGCGCCCTTAAACGCGTAATTAAACAGTTTCTTTATACGCTATAAAAATTAAAAATTTATTACTTAAATAGAATAAAATTTGTTTACATTTTTTTTGATCTATTTACCATTGACAAAGAAATGTATTATTCAAAATATTACTTAACTTTAAAAGGTAGATAATCCATTTTGTAGCTAAGGTAAAAATTATTGTGTTGTTTTAACGGTACAGAAAAATGGAAAATTGGCGAACGTTTTATAAAATTGATCAAAAAAAAGTGTTGATTCTTAGAGTAAAGAAGCGGAAAAGAATATTTGATTTGAACGTTATTGAAAAATCAATGGGTTTTATTTATTAAATATGTGGAGTCAACGGAAAGAAATTTGTTTCTTTCCCACTTAAAAAAGCATGTATAATGATTTATTTGATTATTTATATCCAAGGTAATAAATTTAGATGCGTGAAAAACCGACGCAATAATTTAATCAAACACGCGCCTAGTTTCATAATAAAAGTAACGCTTTTTAAATTTACGTGTTCTCTTATGTAGTAAATATACGTTAAAAATATTCCATCAATAACCCGCCTTTTTAACGCGTAATTAAATAGTTTATTTATACACTAATTTTTTTTTCAAATCTTATTTCTTAATTAAAACATGATTTTGCTAGAAATTAAGTTATTTACCATCTTTAACAAAAAACCCAAATTTCCAATTAAAGTGAATTCTTAACCACATCAAAATTTCAGAGATCTTATTATTTATTTAAAAATTTGGGAAATTGTTTTAATCAATTCAAAATTTAGATTTTTATATAATAAACCCCTTAAGTTTTATAATTAAAAGTGAAAAATTCTTGTTAAAACTTTGGGCTGTTACAAGCTCGGATTTGGACGTGGATTGTTTTGCCGAGATTGTATCGAGATTCCGGACATTCTACCGCTGGTTTGGATGAATTCTAAGATCGTTTGAATTTGCGCCCTAAATTGGATTTTAAATTGATTTAAATTCAAAGGTGAGTGATTTGACCAACTCACAACTTCTAAAATTTCTTTTGTTAATTAAATTAAACTTATAATGTGATTAGGAATTTATTTATGGTTGTTTGGTATATTTAAATGGCTATTCCTGTTAACTTGTATTATTTTGATTTAAATTTTTATTTAATTTATTATTGAATGTAAATTGCCAGCTAATTGCCAGCTAATTGCCTTTACGTAATAATATGTTTATTGTCGATATTTATTGGTTGAATTGAATGATGGTTATGATGGATGCTTGATTTTTGATATTGGATGTTATGTTTGACTTATATATTTTATCACTCTACAAGTTTCCTTAGATATTATCAGGAAAATCACTACGGGTTGAAATGATATATAACCAAACTATATATAGATTAGGGAAAATTCGTTATGGGTTGAAATGACAAATTCGAGCGATTTTATGGATTTTATTTAGTTCGGGATTACGGCTTGAAATGATATATAACCATAAAATTTTAAATTGCAGATTGAAATGATAAATATCCTATCACTTGACGCTAGGGTAGAGAATTTTATACGGACACCGGATTGCTTGAATTAAATGATTTTAAAACTCTTAAATTTTGAATTTAATTAAATGATATTTTGAAAAAAAATTGATGTATATAAATTGAATTACTATTGAAAAATCATGCTTTATGTCGAAATGTGAATTGTTTTAAAGGAAGTGCTAAAAGAACTAAATTGAAATTTTAAAGTCGAATTTGAGATATAAGTAAAATTTATCAGAATTGAGTTATTTGAATTGTCTGGAATATCATTTTGAAATGTATTGAAATTGGAATAATTTAAATTGATGTTGCCAACATGGATTGGAATCGATATAGAATTCAATAGTTTATTTAAAATTTGAGTTGAAAGATTTGAAATTAGGTTTGTTGATTTGGAAATTTAAAGAATTCAGATGTGTTGAAATAAAATAAATATTTTAAATTGATATTAGTTCCAAAGTCATATTTTAATATAACTGTTTAAAAATATATTATTTTAAAATTTCTATTTATTAAGGTTTTTAAATTAATAAATTTTTACATATATTAACTAAATTAAATCATTTTAACCTATTTTAAACCATTTAATTTATTTTAAAACTAATTAACCCATTTTAAATTATATTAAATCTAATTAATCTATTTTAAAGCTATTTAATCTATTTTAATTATATTTAATCTATTTAAATCTATTTAACTATCTTAAATCAATTTAACAGTATCTTTAATCTTCAACTAAACTATTTTGAGTATTTTAACTATTTATAACTATTTAAAACCATTTATAATTATCCAAACTATCTTTCTAAATTTCAAACTAAATAAAGTTGATGTGGTCATATTTTAAATCCTCGATTTGAAAGTGAATATGGTTAACGATATTATCACCTAAGTTGGTATTTAAATTACATATTTGATTTGAATATGAAGTTTTGAAATGAGCGTTTAAAACTATTTTGAAAATATGTTTTTTTGGAAGTGAATATAATTTCGAAAATAATGTGGTTTAATTGAATATGATACTTTGATATTAATGATGAAATGGTTTTGAAAATTTAAAAGAACCATCCGGTGTGTAATAAGCAATTGGTTGTTAAAGTGACTAGGATCGGATAATGTCGTACTCTCTGCTAATACCAAAAACCACTTTAACAACTGCGTACATGGTAGAGATCCTAGAAATGAAGTAGGATGGTTTGGTGAACGATTTTTGTCTAATGTATGACGTTCCCCTGACTCCCATGAGTCAGCTTAGACATGACTAAAATAGGAGCTATACCGTGCCAAGTTAGGTTACTCCACCTATCGGTCACATTTCTTCAACATTATATTTTGACTTTGTGATTAATTTGGTTGTCACCCTTTGTTTGATTATGGGAATGTGTCCGAGGCACGCGATAGTAGCGGCTATTCGTTACCACCAGTTCGAGAGTGCAATTGGTATATCTACCCTAGCATTGCCTCGAGTGCCGCGTTCACATGCCCTAGAGCGCGTTCTACGTGTTTTTTTTGTGCCATATCTATGGGGTGCCCTCTGTGTAAACCTCTCGGAGGAGAGTATGGTACTGTATCGACTATGCGAATATGTAAAATGTGTTAAGGGGGATATGGATAATGTCTAAATGCTATTTTAATACTTTTACCTTACTGTAGACATATTAAAATAACGTATTATACTACATAATAGATAGTTTAACAGATCTTCAGGAGATGTGAATCTCGAACATCTCTTATGTTATTGCACTCAAGTTAGACCCTTGATAGGTGATGTCAAATCCCGTAAGCATCTCCGACGTCGTCTCACTCATATTTACCGTTGATTTAACTTAAAATCTTTTAGTTCTGACTCGAATGTTTTGACTTTTCAATTTTCTCGGGTCTGCTTGAGCATTTTAGGGTTGAAGATTTTATTTCTGGAGGACAAAGACGAAGATTTGTACTATTATTATTATATTTATTCCACTGCATCATTTTGTTCCACTGCATTTATTTATTTATTTATTCCTGTTTATGTTACTCTAATATTTGCGTTGTAAAGAATAATCAAATGTATTTATAAAACAATAGCTTCATGAACTGTTATTTGATTATTATATTTTGTCATTCCGCTGCAAGATTCTGTATTTGTTTTATTTCTTTCTCCTTTTCTTATTTACCCTATAATAATCTTCCATTTGAATGGTTTGAGTCTGGCATTAATTGTCTGCTTAAAACGTCCAAAAAGGCAGGTCGTTACAATTTTACCAAACTGAAATACTTAATTAATTCAAAATCCTCATTCTGCCATTTACTAGATGGACATCCCCATTTTATAAAAACCGATAGAGAAATATTGGGTGAATCAACCATCTTATCATCAATAAGACCACTATAAAGACTTAATTTAATGTAGTCTTAGAAATAGTAACTAAAAATACAGATGCTTCTTTTATAATGTACGCTTGACAAATAGAATCTTTAACGCTTATTTATTGTTTCACCTTCTTCTTTGAGTAACCCAGATACCTATATGAAGATTTACAATATTATGATGATTTATAGAAAAATTGATTTTAGTTTATATCATACACACTTTTTGAATAGTGACATCCAACCGTATTGTACAGGGACTCGTAGTAAACTTTAGCTGGTAAATGTAGAAGTGGATGTTCCATGCAGTTAAAAAATCCAGAGGATATATTTTCTCTAATTTTTACAATATTTTTGGTATGTCATTTTCTAATTACTGTAGACGAGTTCTATTGATCAATGTTGGACATATATCTTCGAAGAATGATTTAAGCTTGGTCATTGGCATCCAAATCTTTTGTGGCAAAAAACCTTTAAACACTGCCAGGAATAAAGTTTCAAGAAATACAGGACAATCATGACTCATCATATCTGATAGCTGATGGTCCTTCATATCAACACAACATTTCAAGTTAGAAACAACTCCATCAAAGAACCTCAAAAAATCTACACCTTCCAATAGTTTTCTATGCTGACTATTTTTTAACTAATAACTAGTCAATCGTTTTAAATTTGGACGTTTATTATCAACTTTCAGCTCCAGATGACTAATGTATAATGCAATTGAAACAACGCTGTATTTTGTAATTATTTTATTGTATATTATTATTTCTTTTAAAATTGAATTTCTTGATTTTGAAAACTTTATTTTCTTTATTAAAAAGAATAAATATTGTTATTTAAATATAAATTTTGATTATTATGTGAATTATATTTCCAAACTTGAATAAAATTGAATATTTTTCTAGAAAGTGAATTTTTGGTCAATATAGTCAAACTTTGACATTTATATTTTTTTAATTTTATCTTATATTATGAAAATAGATTAAATTTCAAGAATACTGCCTTTTTTCGTTGAAATCGGAGTTATATTGTGAAAGTTATGTTTTTTTCAATATTGGGTGTAACTTGTTTTATTTAACAATATTGTTTATTTTAAATTATATGAATAATATTTTTATTTGTCATATCTTATTCAAATTTGTGTTTTATGTTATGTTACATATATTTTTGTTTTAAAATATTTTAAAGTTACGTTTGAATTTTTCCAAAGCATATTGAATTTATTTTCTATTTTTAAAGCCCAGTTTCCTTATTTCTACTATTTTCTTCAATTAAATTATATTTAATTAAAATTTATTTATTTTTGTGAATTCATTTTTATTTTGTGTTCTTATCTTTATTTATAAATATTTTTCAAGTACATAAAAAGTTTTCAAAGTTTGTTCCATTTATTTTCAAATTTTCTAGCCTAGTTGGCAATTTTTGCTATTTTCTTGATTTAATCATCTATAAGTAATATTTTTTTATTTACTAAATTTTCGTATTTTTATCTGGATTTATATATATATTTCAGTTATATAAAAATTTAAAAGAAATATTGGATATTTGAAGAGTTATTAAAACCTTTTATATCCCTTGACTTTTCACCTCCTCGCCTTTTCAATTTTCAACCAACACTTGCCATCAATTTGAACCGACCCTACCTCTATCTTCAGCCACTACTTTTCTTCATTTTTCACATATCAAAGAGTTTCTCAACTCACAAATATTCGTCCATTCCTGAAGTAGAAGAGTTTGGTAAAAAAAAATTCTTCTTTTCTACTCAAAATTTCTTGTTTTTCTTATGTTATTTGCATTTCCTTCACCTATATGCTCAGCCCCTTGCTCTTCCTTCACCATGGCTGCCTCCTTCACCACCTGAACTACCCACCACCTCCTCTAGTCCAGCCCCAAGCCACTGGCCATGCTCAATAGTTGATCAAACTCCACTTAAAACTTGCAAACTCCACTTGAATTCATGCATTTCTAACCTCATATGCTTCCATCAACTTCAACCACCCCCTTGGCCGCCACCTACTCCACCTCCACCACCCATAGCTGATCTGAAACCCACTGCCACACCATCCTCCAGTCCACTAAAGACCTGGCTGTCCTTCCTTAGGCCGTGACATTAGTTGCATTGAATTCATGTTATTTTGCCTTTGTGTTGTAGTTCATGTGCACATATCTCCACCATCATTTTTGCTCCATCCCATACGTGTTTGGCCCACCATATTGAACCCAAAAGAAGACCCTAACACACACTTTGGCTTTGCAAACCAGACCTATGGCTGAGCATTAGTGGTTGAAAGCAAGTGCAAACATTTTAGGCTTTGTTTTATACATTTATCTCTAACATTGTTTAATCGTATTTTGAGTTGAAAACTTATGTTAGTTATATTGTTTTGGATGAATGTGTTCAAGGAAATAAATCTTTGGCTCTCTCTCAATCTCAAATCTTATTCGTGCTACCGTGTCTCTGAAGATCTCAGTTTTTGCATTTGATTATCATCTCCAGCTTATACTAGTGAGTTATTCTCATCAGACAGTTTATACCTATATAAATAGTAAATCGATCACATGTGAATCTGTAAAATGCATCACCATATTATATCTGCTATATTATGATCATATGATGTTCACACATGCTAAACACCTGTTATAACATTTGTTACTATTATATTATGTTGTTCTGTTTATTTATATCGGTTTATCACACTGCAAGTTTCATTTAGATTAGAATCACTATGGGTTGAAACGATACATACCCGAACGGACTTCAGAATAAGGGAAAATCGTTATGGGCTGAAATGATAGGCTTGAACGATTTTCAAATTATTTCATTTACTTGGGACTGCGGGTTTGAAATGATAGAACTCTGGTTTTCTTTGTAAATTATGGGTTGAAATGATATATTACCTGTACCACTTTACTTAGGCTAGAAAATTATATACAAACCCGTAGTTAATATAAGTTTTTCTAAAAAATTTAAAATATATTTGAAATGAAAATATTATTATATTTTGATTTAAAGCTTAATTAAAAATGACTTCTGTAAAGTGTGATTGATTTTCTAAGAATTTATAAGTGAAATAAATTAAGGTTAAAGTTAGAAAATCTGAAATGTAAGTTATTTTGGAAATTATAACTTGGTGATAAACGGAATTTAAATTAAATATGAAATATGATAAATTTATGATATTTGGAATTAAAATGAATTTAAAATGATTTCTATAATATATTCATGATTTTTGAATAAAGTTAAAATGTTAAATGAATGAATATTGAGTTGAATTTTGAAGTGTAACTTAAATTGGAAATTTGTGAATTTTGTTTAAAAAGTGAAAATTTTAAGTTAAGTAAATAAAATGAAATGAGTTATATTTGAAAATGTAAACTTAAATGTTAAGTTAAAAATTTAATTATATGAATTGAAATTTAATGTTGGAATTTAATATGTGAATTATTATTAAATATTGATTTTTGAATGGAAATATAACCTTGTAAAATCATGAATATTAGGATATTTTAATGATTGTTTTAAAAGTGCAATTATACGATTTTATAAGTTTAAAATGATTAAAATAAAAATGGAAAAAGGATTAATTGTTTGTGAAATTATATTGAAAATTGTAAATTAAACTAACAGTATTTTGAAATGCTATTATTTCTAACGTAAATGATATTACAGCGCTTTGTAAGTGCTGCGGTTGGTACAAATGAACTATTTATAAATTATAACTAAGTGGTATTACAGCACTCGGTAAGAGCTATGGTAGCAGAAAGATAATTAAAATCTGAAACTAAATAGAGGGCTACAGTAGCACTTGTTAAGTGTTGCGGTAGGCTGGAATGAATGTTTGAGGTTTTGCTTTAAATAAATGAGCTCAGGATTTGTCTAAAATTTTTAGGAAATGAACATTTGATTTTAAATATAACGACTTCACTTTTAAGGTTTAAATGAATTGTTTTGATTTAAATATAAACTATTTAAAAAGTAATTTGAAATGATAATAAATGAATGATATCTTTGAATTAAAAAGGGATAATAAATGAATGATATCTTTGAATTAAAAAGGATATTTAAATGTGTATATTTGGGTTTTAATTCAAATAATGGTTTGAAACGAATTTTGAAAGATATGATATTTTGATATATTGAAATGGTTTGGAAACGATTAGATCTTTATTTTGATAAAGATTTGAATTTGAAATGATACTTTATTTTGAAGTATAAACTATGATTTTTAAATTGTAACTACGAGTTATAATAACGATTGGTTGTTAAAGAGACCGGGATCGGATATGGACATACTCTTTGTCGATACCGAAAACCACTTTGACAACTGTGTATGCGGTGGAGTTTCCATAATGAAGTAGAATGGTGGCGACGTTCTTGAGGTATATTATATGGACCCGACTCTCGTGAGTTGGCTTAAGGTGGCCAAAACATGAGCGATCTCGGGCCAAAAGGGGGTAGCTCCTCTGGTCGGACACATTCCTTCGATACTATTCTCTTACTTGTGATTGATTAGATGGCCATTCTCCGATTTTGATATGGGAGTGTGTTCCGAGGTGGGCGTATGTGGCCGTTGCGTTACCACCAACCCGTGTGTGTAATTGGTATATCTACCATGGCATTGCCTTGTGTGCCGTGTCACCTACCATACCGAGCCTTTGCAATGAGTTTATTTTTCTACCATAGCCCATGGAGTATTTAGAGTAGTCTCCCGATCTGGAGATATGCTAATACTGAATGGACTACTGGGACTATTATGTGTGAAGGGTGATATGGGTAGCCCAGAACGGTATTTAAAAGTAAGTTTATTTTACTGTAGACATTATTATAATAGCGCAATATTACTATATAGTAAATAGTTTGACGGATTCTCAGAGGATGGGCGGTCCCAGGCATCCTTTAAGTTACATGTACCTTATTACAGTTCACTTGAGTTGGTTTACATTATATAAGTATATATTGTCCTGACTCGAGTGTTTTGTATTCTGCTTTACGCTCGGTTCAGCCTGAGTATTTACAGCTTTGGATTCTCTTTCTGGAGCTGGTCTTTGTTGGAGTTTCTGCCTAACTACATTTATATCTATTTCTGTTTCAGCTGTTCTAGTTCATCTCATGTATTAGTGAACTTCTATGTATTTGGGATTTCTATTATGTTGTTTTCAGACTGATATTATGTATTTGTTTTGAGACTCTGTTATAGTAGCTTCATGAACTACTATGTTATTTTATATTCCGCTGTGAGTTATTCTGTTTGTTCTGTGTCTGTGATGCTATGTATTTGATTTCATTTGCTCCAAATTTATTTACAATCTGTTATTTTGCATCATTCAAGTCTGACATGTGTGGGTTATTGTCGATTTGAATGGTACGAAATGGCGGGTCGTTACGGTTGGTATCAGAGCTTTGGTTTTTGGCAAACCATTGCCTGAGGAGCAAAAACTCATTAGAGATAGGGTAGAAATACCCTAGAATGAGTGAAATCAATCTCAGAATCACTTTCTTTGTGAGAGAACGTATTTTCAAAGTAGAAAATGATTTTTCAAATGATTTTCAAAATGTTTTCAAAAGATTTTTTCAAAGATTATTTTGATATAAAAATTTTCTTGTTTCAAAGGATTTTTCAAATGTTTTCTAACTTCCTTCTTTTCGTATCTACCTTTCTTTATTACTGTATCATATTCGTATTTTATTTGATACTAGAGTTTTCCATAGTCTTATTTCTGTTGATTTGTGTGATAAGGTTGAGTATCTCCTTTCTCCTGAATTTGATTCTGTTCTTTTATGTGTTTCAAATCCAATTGGGGCTCTGCAAACCTTAATAGGATTTGTAAGCATGTGCAACTTTTTTATTCTGATCATTGCTGTAGTGGTGATCTTCATTTGACTCCTGTAGTCAGATTCTCTCCCGATATATTGGTAAAGTCACTGCTTTACCTTCTAAGCGGGAAATTTCTTTCCGTACAGATCTTATTCCTGGAACTCTAGGAATGGGTTCTATAAACGGTTTTGGTTTGACTAATGTTTTTGATTTCTTTGTTGATTTGATGAATCTTGTTTTCGTGCCGTGCTAAATAAATTTTCTAAATACCGTTGCTGGAAAGATGAAGTCTGATTCCCTGGACATATTGCTTCTAGTAATGGAATTTCTGTCGATCCAGTCATGATCGCTTCGATCAATGGAAATCCTTCTTTCTTTTTCTTTTTCTTTTCCTTGTCATTCAATTATTCTATTTTTTTTATGTTTTTTCATACTTCATTCCTTTTCGGGGATGAAAAGTTTTGGGTGGGGGAGAGTGTAACAACCTTGTATTTCGTAATTATTTTATTGTATGTTTTTACTTCTTTTAAAATTGAATTTCTTGATTTTACAAACTTTATTTTATTTTTTAAAAAGAATAAATTTTGTTATTTAAATATAAATTTTGATTGTTATGTGAATTATATTTCCAAACTTGAATAAAATTGAATATTTTTCTAGAAAGTGAATTTTTGGTCAATATGGTCGAACTTTAACTTTTAAATTTTAAATTTATATATTTGAATTTTTGAATTTTATCTTTGTTATGAAAATAGATTAAACTTTAAGACAACTGCTTTTCTTTTCATTGAAATCGGAGTTATATTGTGAAAGTTATGTTTTTTTTTCAATATTGGTGTAAATTGTTTTATTTAACAATATTGTTTATTTTAAATTATATAAATAATATTTCAATTTGTCATATCTTATTCAAATTTGTGTTATATATTATGTCACATATATTTTTGTCTTTAAAATATTTTTAAAGTGATGTTTGAATTTTCCAAAGCTTATTGAATTTATTTTCTATTTTTAAAGCCTAGTTTCCTTTTTCTGCTATTTTCTTCATTTAAATTATATTTAAATAAAATTTATTTATTTATTTTTGTGAATGCGTTTTTATTTTGTGTTCTTATCTTTATTTATAAATATTTTTCAAGTACATAAAAAGTTTCCAAAGTTTGTTCCATTTATTTTCAAATCTAGCCTAGTTGGCAATTTTCGCTATTTTCTTGATTTAATCATTTATAATTAGTATTTATTTTTATTTTTTTTATTTACTAAATTTTCATATTTTTATCTTAATTTGTATATATATTTCAGTTATATAAAAATAAAAAGAAATATTGGAAATTTGAAGAGTTATTGAAACCTTTTATATCCCTTGACTTTTCACCTCCTCGCCTTTTCAATTTTCAACCAACACTTGCCATCAATTTGAACCGACCCTACCTCTATCTTCACCCGACTTCTTTTCTTCATTTTGCATGTATTAAAGAGTTTCTCAACTCACAAATATTTGGCCATTCCTGAAGTAGAAGAGTTGGGTAAAAAATTTCTTCTTTTCTACTCAAAATTTCTTGTTTTTATTATGTTATTTGCATTTCCTTCACCTATATGCTCAGCCTCTTGCTCCTCCTTCACCATGGCTGCCTCCTCAACCACCCGACTACCCACCACCTCCTCCAGTCCAGCCCTAAGCCATTGGCCATGCCCAATAGTTGATTAAACTCCACTTAAAACTTGCAAACTCCGCTTGAGTTCATGCATTTCTAACCTCCTATGCTTCCATCACCTTCAACCACCCCCTTGGCCGCCACCTACTCCACCTCCACCACCCATAGCCGACCTGAAACCCACTGCCATACCATCCTCTAGTCCACTATAGACTTGTCCATGGCTGTCCTTCCTTAGGCCGTGACATTAGTTGCATTGAATTCATGTTATTTTGCCTTTGTGTTGTAGTTCATGTGCACATATCTCCACCATCACTTTTGCTCCATCCCATACATGTTTGGCCGACCCTATTGAGCCCAAAACCAGACCCTAACACACACTTAGGCCGTGCAAACCTGACCTATGGCTGAGCATTAGTGGTTGAAAGCAAGTGCAAACATTTTGGGCTTTGTTTTATGCATTTATCTCTAACATTGTTTAATCGTATTTTGAGTTGAAAACTTATGTTAGTTATATTGTTTTGATTGAATGTGTTCAAGGAAATAAATCTTTGGCTCTCTCAATCCCAAATCTTATCCATGCTATCGTGTCTCTGAAGATCTCAGTTTGTGCATTTGATTGTCGTCTCCAGCTTATACTAGTGAGTTATTCTCACCAGACAGTTTATACCTATATAAATAGTAAATCCATCACATGTGAATCTGTAATATGCATCACCATATTATATCTGCTATATTATGACTATATGATGTTCGCCCATGCTAAACACCTGTTATAGCATCTGTTACTGTTATATTATGTTGTTCTGTTTATTTATATCAGTTTATCACACTGCAAGTTCCCTTTAGATTAGATACACTATGGGTTGAAATGATACATACCCGAACGGACTTTAGAATAAGGGAAAATCGTTATGGGCTGAAATGATAGGCTTGAAGATTTTCAAATTATTTCATTTACATGGTACTGCGGGTTTGAAATGATAATACCCGGGTTTTCTTTGTAAATAACGAGTTGAAATGATATAATACCCGTATCACTTTACTTAGGCAAGAAAATTATATACAGACCCGTAATTAATATAAGTTTTTCTAAAAAAATTAAAATATGTTTGAAATGTAAATATTATTATATTTTGATTTAAAACTTAATTAAAAATGACTTCTATAAAAGTATTATTGATTTTATAAGAATTTATAAGTGAAATAAATTAAAGTTAAAGTTAGAAAATCTAAAATGTAAGTTATTTTGAAAATTATAACTTGGTGATAAATGGAATTTAAATTAAATATGAAATATGATAAATTAATGATATTTGGAATTAAAATGAATTTAAAATGATTTTTATAATATATTCATGATTTTTGAATAAAGTTAAAAAGTTAAATGAATGAATATTGAGTTGAATTTTGAAATGTAGCTTAAATTGGAAATTTGTGAATTTTGTTTAAAAAGTGAAAATTTTAAGTTAAGTAAATGAAATGAAATGAGTTGTATTTGAAAATGTAAACTTAAATGTTATGTTAAAAATTTAATTATATGAATTGAAATATAATGTTGGAATTTAATATGTGAATTATTATTAAATATTGATTTTTGAATTGAAATTTAACCTTATAAAATCATGAATATAAGGATATTTAAATGATTGTTTTAAAAGTGAAATTATATGATTTTATAAGTTTAAAATGATTAAAATAAAAATAGAAAAAGGATTAATTGTTTATGAAATTATAATTAATATTGTAAATGAAATTAACAATATTTTGAAATGCTATTATTTCTAACGTAAATGATATTGCAGTGTTTTGTAAGTGCTTTGGTTGATACAAATGAATTATGTATAAATTATAACTAAGTCGTATTACAGCACTTGGTAAGTGTTGTGGTAGCAGAAAGACAATTAAAATCTGAAACTAAATAGAGGGCTACAGTAGCACTTGTTAAGTGTTGCGGTAGGCTGGAAGGATGTTTGAGGTTTTGATTTAAATAAACGAGCTCAGAATTTGTCTAAATTTTTAGGAACTGAATATTTGATTTTAAATATAATGACTTCACTTTTAAATGGTTTAAATGAATTGTTTTGATTTAAATATAAACTATTTAAAAGGTACTTTGAAATGATAATAAACGAATGATATCTTTGAATTAAAAAGGGATAATAAATGAATGATATCTTTGAATTAAAAAGGATATTTAAATGTGTATATTTGGATTTGAATTCAAATAATGGTTTGAAATGAATTTTGAAAGATATGATATTTTGATATATTGAAATGGTTTGGAAATTATTAGATCTTTATTTTGATAAAGATTTGAATTTGAAATGATACTTTATTTTGAAGTATAAACTATGATTTTTAAATTATAACACGAGTTATAATAACGATTGGTTGTTAAAGAGACCGGGATCGGATATGGACATACTCTCTGTCGATACCGAAAATCACTTTAACAACTATTTACGCGGTGGAGTTTTCAGAATGAAGTAGGATGATGGGGACGTTCTTGAGGTATAATATTTGGACCCGACTCCCGTGAGTTGGCTTAAAGTGGCTAAAATAGTAGCGATCTCGGGCCAAAAGGGGGTAGCTCCCCTGGTCGGACACATTCCTTCGATACTATACTCTTACTTGTGATTGATTAGATGGCCATCCTCCGATTTTGAAATGGAAGTGTGTTCCGAGGTGGGCGTATGTGGCTGCTGCGTTACCACCTGCCCGTGTGCGTAATAGGTATATCTACCCTGGCATTGCCTTGTGTGTCGTGTCACCTACCATACTGAGCCTTTACTATGAGTTTGTTTTTCTCCCGTAGCCCATGGAGTATTTAGGGTAGTCTCTCGATTTGGAGATATGCTGATACTAGATGGACAACTGGGACTATTATGTGTGAAGGTTGATATGGATAGCCCGGAACGCTATTTAAATGTAAGTTTATTTTACTGTAGACATTATTATAATAGCGCAATATTACTATATAGTAAATAGTTTGTTGGATCCTTAGAGGATGGGCGGTCCCAGGCATCCTTTAAGTTACTTGTACCTTATTACAGTTCACTTGAGTTGGTTTACATTATATAAGTATATATTATCCTAATTCGAGTATTTTATGTTCCGCTTTACGCTCGGGTCAGCCTAAGTATTCACAGCTTTGGATTCTCTTTCTGGAGCTATTCTTTGCTGGAGTTTCTGCCTATCTACATTTATATCTATTTCTATTTCAGCTATTCTAGTTTATCTCATGTATTAGTGAACTTCTATGTATTTGGGATTTCTATTATGTTGTTTTCAGACTGATATTATGTATTTGTTTTGAGACTATGTTATAGTAGCTTCATGAACTACTATGTTATTTTATATTCTGCTACGAGTTATTCTGATTGTTCTATGTCGGTGATGCTGTGTATTTGATTTCATTTGATCCAAATTTATTTACAATCTGTTATTTTGCATCATTCAAGTCCTACATGTGTGGATTATTGTCGATTTGAATGGTACGAAATGGCAGGTCATTACAGTAATATCCTTTTTGGACTTCAAATAAGCTCTCCTTTTTTCTTATACATTCATTATTGTACTAAAGTAATTCTCAAAAAATTCTTCTCAGTATACATTATGTTTAGGTTATACTGTATTTTTAAATGCTTCCAACAAAATAACTACAAATGTATGCACTGTTTGCAATAATTTCGAATTTGTCCTTCTTCAATGGTTTTTTGATTATTTGCCTAACTCATGCACTTTTGGATAATCTTTAATGAGCTTACACACTTCTTTACTACTTAGAATCTAGGTGACATTAAAGTAATAACAGTATTTTCTATGAAAATTTTCTTATCAAATTTAATCAATCGTTTTGATGCAAAAGTCAACGATGACGATCTCACTAATGTTATTTGCCATCGAATTTAAATCGAAAAGATTCTGTTGAATCAATGCAAATATGATAAGAAAATTTACTAGTTGTGCTCTATCCTGAAAGCATCCCATATATTTAGGAAAATCACTTATCGTCCACAGTAGCAATACAAACATTTTGAAAGCATTTTTTGACATATCATAAATCAACGCCCTTTGCCTATAATCTTTTAGTTCATCACTGTTGTGCGGGTTCATCATACACATCCATGATGGTTAAAAATGGTGTTAAAATAACCAATGGTGGATGCTTCTTTTTTAGCGAATGCTGATTTTTACTGGACATTATTCGATGAAATCTTTTCCCTAGATTGACTAAGAATTGAGTTAATTAGATTTTCTAATGCATTTTTGATTTTATAGCGATTAACCCGGCATTCGCTATACAATGGCCTTTTTGAAGCTTCTAACATATAAAAATACTTTTTTTCATTATGGATCAAGTTCCTCTTCTATTTGAGGTTCATCAGTACACATACTTGGACCAACAAAATTACAAACCATTTTTGCCATTTTATCTTCTAAGTTAGGTACTTTAAAATTGACATTGGTATTTTTAGGTTCATCTTCAATTATCATGATCTATTCGCATCTTATCTCGACATTATGGTGGAATTTTCATACGTGGTAGTCTGGCATAAAACTCTTTGTATGCAACTATAGTTACTTTCATGGCTATGTTCTTAATCTTGGAGTTTCACATGACTGCATTTACTGCACAGACACCAAATTTCTTTCATATTTGTTCTAACATTAGATGCAATCTATGGGGATGCTTCGACATCATCACTAAATTACAATGGTACATTTTTTCAAACTTCTTATACATCTGACTTAAGCTGTCAAATAATTCCTCTTGTAAATCTATGAAAATTGGCAAAAAAAATTATACCATGTACCAGTAGGTCTTATTTATAATATTAACACCATATGATATTTTGTTTATATCATATAGGGTTAAATTTTATTACTAGTATTGTCACGACCCGAACTCGACGTCCGACAACAACATCAAATTCGTATCGCCGGAGCTTGCAACAACAACAGATGATGAATAACACGGCGGAAATAAAAGATGATATCACTGATACAACATGAATACAATATCCAATAAATCAATTTGATACAATGATAATCATCAACATCAGAGAATATACAACACAAAGATACAACGGAACACGACACAATAAAAGATAAGTCTTCACGGAATCCAATACTGCAACTCTGACCCAAAAGCTCCAAAGCTAACTCCAAACCACTAGCTCGAACCACCAACACGTTGCACCAAGCTTAGCAAGTCAGTCATCCATGAATCCAAAGACTCCAATATCCAAGATCTCCAAAGAATACCAAAGAGAAAGCTAAAAGCTACCAAATCGATATCTATATCTATTATCTAAAAAACCCAAATCTATACTGACCATGTGGGAAATTGTGGGCACTTAGAGTTTAGAAAAGGAACAATAAACTCCGGGTCAGTCGTGGGACTTGTATGAGCAAACAAAAACAGTTTATCTTTAAAAACAAACAAAAGAATTTAAATTTGAAATCCGCAATGCTTTTAGAAAATGAAACTATCATAAGGCCTCCCGCCACACACACAATACAAATGCAGACTTGGAGGAGATTTCTCCTTATGATAGTCAAACATGCTTGATACGCGAAAAGAATTTGATATTATTATTAGTGCATAGTGCAGAAAACATTTCAAAAGTATAATATTAATCTTAGCCAGCATAGGTACCATTATATTATGCCAGCTATTCTACAACTAAAACCGTACAAGGCTCGTATTGTTTTGTTTGGATTTCCAACAAATGGTCAGGCCAAGAACTTCCTATTGCCACATGGGTACGCCTCTGTAGCGGCGCCCCGAGAACCATCCCTCGGTTCTCTGCTAACACAACGCCGGCTATCCCCTTCCCGGGGAATAAAACCTAAGATATGCCACCCCCGGTCCTTTGGGACCTTTAATCGAGGATCCTCAATACCAACAACATCACATAGTAATAAATATACTACAGTGCCCACATGAGTAAGTATCTGGGCTACATACCATGATACTACCCTTTTCTAGAAGGAATGGTCATACCCTAGGGTCGCTACCCCTGAAACCTTGCTGCAACTTTCCTATTTCGACCATTACCGGGTTGTGAGGCTCGACGAAGTGTCGTCCACAAAGCTACTTTTTTCACAAAATCCATGCTTTTACCAATGAAAGATTAACAGCACTTCATATGCCACATTACCAAATTAGGAATGTATCACTAGTAACCATCAACTACATAATCTCTGAGCTCGTACGTCTCAGAGAAGGCTATTAAGCTAAGAGAATAAATCTCCGCCACCAAACAGAAATGTATTTGATAGAAACCGGTTTTACATCTCAAAGTGTAATGTCATACACATATCCGTACAAGTCTGTTCCGGGCTCGAACAGAACCGAAGCCACTTCCGAAGAAGCCCTTGCAATCTGGATAATTTCAAATCATGTCTGGACTTCCCATCACAATGGGTGCTCAAATCTCTATACCGGGGTCATTCGGTGCAGAGACATTCGACAGGTCATCCTTTGGCTTTTGAAAGTATCCGGTCTTCACCACCGGTCTTCAAATGCTATCCATATCGTCGTATCATTATTCGAAATGGATTATATGACACGAAGGTACTCTCCCGGCTAAATCGAATAATGAGCGCAATAATTTAAAACATATGCATATGGATTTCAGTTAAGTCACAAATTAAAATTCAAAACTTTCTTTCAAATGGTTTAACCCAATTACCATTTCTAATCTTTAAACAAAAAGATTTATTTCACAAAGTTCACCCTATTTCACAAAGATCCATCCATGGATTTCAAAACAATTTCCGTTTCAATTGGATTAGTCCATTTAATCTTTAAATCAAAGATTTAATTGATAGCTTTCAAAACATTTCCTAAGATTCATTCATAACTTGGGAAACTATTTCATTTCAAATTTGAAATTCCTATAATACAAATCGGAAATTCATTCCCTATATGAAAGCTTTTATCATTTGAAAACAAACAGTTTTCATTTTGGAAAAATCCAAATTCAATTATACAAGTTAAAGTTTATCAAACTTGGTTTAAATTTAATTCCCAAAAATAACACTATAAAAATGGTTCCAAAATCCATATAAGTTGTATGACCTTTTACTTCATAAATTCTCAAAATAGAATTTAATCTCAAAATCTGAACCCAAATTTAAACTGAATTATTAAGTTTCAAAATAACTTTTATTTTAGAAATCCTTTTCCAAAAGCTTTTCATTTCAAAACCCGATCCATTCCAAAAATCTTTTGAATTCGAAAATTCAAATTTTAAATTTTTGTAAAAATCTGTGACTTAACCAATTTCCACGTGCAATCCATATTTGTGTGTGTATAGTGTAGTCCAAGGGGTTTTACACAATAGTGCACAACATCAATCATAAGAATATCGATAAGCGATATAACCCATAACACTTATCTGCATTCACAGATACATAGACAAAGTAAATTTATCAATCACAAAAATTCACTAATATGATTCGATGTGGGTTTCGGATAACCGACTGGAATCCGACTCCCTGTCGCATCGAAATTCAGATGTCATCTACGGGTCAAGGGGTTTGCATATTCATATAACCATGTATTCATCATAGATATATCAACTCAGCATAAAGCATTTCAAAGCATCACATCACATATCCAATATATCAATTCATCACAGAGCATTCCATAGCAACCAAACATCTACAACTAATATGAATAATTTGGGTGGTTTTGAATTTACCAACCACATAATTACTTTCATTAGCGATTCTTCAATCAACGATTATTATCATTAATTTAATTGATTAAGTTTTAATCACTTTCATTAATTAGTCATTTCTTTAATTAATTATCTTAATTAATTAACCTTTTATTATAATTAATTAAATCTTAACTACTTTTATCAATTAATTTATTCCTTAATTAATTACTTTGATTAATAAACCCCTAATTATTAATTAAGTCTTTACTATGATTAATTATCCTTAACTGATTAATTAATAGATTTATTATTCCTTAATTATTAATAAATTAATCTTAATTATAAATTATTAATTACTTGATTATCATTTATGATATAAATTAACTTACCTTTAAGTTAAAAATTATCGCTTATTAAGTCCTATTTAAAATGACTTATTAAAAATACAAGTTTAAAACTTAAATGTTTTAGAGAAAAAAATCCTTTATTCCCAAACTTTCAATCATACTTTCTATTTAATAAATAAATCATCATTTATAAAAGGAATGGCCCGTTTTTCTTTTTAGAAGTTTATTTAACTCATTTATTAAAGTTTTAAAACTGGAAAAGTAAGAATTCCAGGCAAACACGAGTGTCCCTGAGTCGCTCCACCCCTTGCTTCGAGTCGAACCCGGGCGAATTACCCCACTGCTTCGGGTTTTCCCAAATTTTACCCGAGTGCCCCTAAATTTTTCAACCTTAAAATTTTCTTAAGTGTTTCACTTTCGCACCAAATTCCTCTTCGAGTTAAAACCCAAGCTCCCCTTGCTTCTTCCCGAGCCTTGCTTCGAGTCGCACCATTCTTCCCCAAACGCCTCAAACTACTGATACTATTGATGCACGTATATGTGCACAACCACGCTAACCCTTGCCGAACCATGACGAACTCACCATAAAGTCACCGATGACCCCCAGCCTCGATTCGAACAACCCAAAACCTAAACCAAGTTCAAAATCGAAAACGAGCTGTCATCCTCGAACTGGAAACCACCCCAGTTCATTCAAATCCACTTCGCGGGTCACCTCTGGCCACCAAAGGTCTTGCGGTCACCCCCACAGCTGCTCCAACATCCCACTCACCTCCTCTCGAAGTCTGGTCTCCCCCGATCCATGAGCGACCCCAAAATCAATTTGAGAATGACACTGATACCACTATGCCCTTAAAGCCTATTTCGATTCAAATCTTGAACTAAAATGAAATAAAAAAAATTCTTGTATTTTTCCATTTATCCCTTGACTTCGGGCTACCCCCTGCCTTAATCACATGGATTATCATCTCGCTAATCACCGCAAATTCACAAAAAGGGGTTTTCTATTCAACTCAAAATAACATGACAATCCCAAGCTTAAAAATTTTGACCTCATCTTTAAAATTCATATTTTGTGAAGTGGAGTAGGATTATGAAATCAAATTTAAGTTTTTGATCAACTAAGTTTTGAATTTTTTTCCATTTCACTGTGTTTTTTTAACTTCCCAGTAGATCCATTCTTCTTCAATGCTCAAAAGTATTTTTAAAACTTAAATTTTGATTTTACCATCATATTCTATTTATATTTTAAAGCCCGAAAAACATCAGAGGAAAGGCTTTTGAATTTTATTTTGAAACAGGGTTTTGGAAAAAAAGAAAACTGGAAAACAACAGAGGAATATTTTTTTCTTACCTGTATACTTATATACAAAGCCATTCATTTTATAGATGCATGCAACATATTCACACTATTATCCCAACATAATTCATATCATATACCAATCCAAACATTTATAAGTATAGTAGTGTTAAGGGGGTTTGCTTACCAGTATATGAAGAACAGAGAAAGAACAGTTGTTGTTTTTAGTTGGTTGCTAAAGCTTTGATGTTTTCTTTTGTTTCTTCCTGAATCTGCTATATCTTAAGTTTCCTTGAATTTGTTATTATGATTTGAAGCCTGTTCTTTTGTTTTTCTTGTTGCCTGACTTGAAGTTGCTTGTTGCTAGATTTCTCCCTGGTTTGATCTTTGATTTCCAAAATCTATCTTTTTTCTCTCTCAAGTTTGAAGTTTTCTTTAGTCCAGATTCTTTCTTTAGTGTTGAGATGGTTTCAGATTTTTGATAAGAGGGAAGGGATTTTGAATTTGAGTTTTGAAGATGGTTTCTTGTTTTTCTTTTGATTTTCTTCCAGGTTTTGAAGTTTTCTTAAGATGATCTACAGGTTTTTGAACTTACATTTGATTTGAATCTAGATCAAGCTTTTGCTTCTCAGGTCAACATCTAGATTCTTGCTTTGATATTTCTAATTTATTTTCTTTTTGTTTATTTTATATTTTTTTTCAAAAGCTAATGCCATTTGTCCATTTTCTTTATGCATATTGAACACTTGTACTTGGTATGAAAAATTATGTTTAAATCCTTTGACTCAATTTATTTTGTAAACTTTTGTTTAATCCTTCATGTAGTTATACTTTCATATATATATATATATATATATATATATATACACATACATATATACATATGTCTTCATTTTTAAAGTTGTTTATATTTTTATTTGTTTATATCCTCTTTTATATTTATTTTTTACACAAATAAAAATTTCTATTGTTCTTTTTTCACATTCAATTTTTTTAAATTTAACTCACTAAGTCTATATACAACAAATTTATACATCTTATATTCATGCATTCTTTTTATCATTTATCATTTATCATTTATTTTTGTAAATTTTTTTTAAAACGAAAAGAATGATTTAAATAATTTGATTACATATTAACAAACAATTACATTTATTTATATAGGTAATTTTACTTAAAAATAATATTTTGAAAATGAGTGCATTAATTCTTTTTTTATTAATTTCAACTTTCAAATATATCTAACATATTTGAAATTTAGAAACCAACCTTATATTAATTTAAGGCCTTTAATTCTGTTTTATGTTTAATATTTTTTATTTTTTATTTCAAAATTTGTTAAAAAAACTTATTCTTATATTTCGAATCAATTGGCTATTTTTTTTCTTTAAATTAATATTTTTTTTTAATCCAATAAAATTTCTTATTCCTAAATTTAAACCAAATTCTACTTAAAATCTAAAATTTTCATTTATTCTAGAAATTTTCTAATTAATCCATGAATAAATTCACAATTTATTTTCAAAATAAAATTAATTGCCAAGTTAATCGTGGTTAATCTTCAGGAATGTTACAGATTCCCCCCTTAAAAAAAATTCGTCCCCGAAATTTGCTAGGGAGACGAGAAAGAATAGATGATAAACAAAGAAATGATTGATCAGATCAGATCGAAATATTTATTCTGTAATCTGCTTACCAAAGCAGAATATCAACAAATATGAGTATCAACTCATTCAATTATGAACAATTGGGTTATCTGATCTACAAAGTATACAGGGTTATGGGTTAGTTCGAAGGAATAACTAATCGTTCGTAGAATATATTGAAACCCAATAAAAAAGACAGAAATAGATTCGATAATGATCTAAGATTCAAGATTCAACTTGTTTACGAATTGTTGTGAAATAAAACTGTGGGTAGTTCTCATGTCGAACAAACTTGAAAATTTAATCGTAAATGAGAAGGTTACCTTATAAAAATTTCCTTTATTTTATCAGCCCTTGAGGTTGAAGAATCACCCTTGACTACATACACCTTCTTTACCAGAGTTTGCTTATATGATGGACAGTCGTTGATCCTGTGTCCTGGCTTGCGGCAATAATAGCATCCCGTAGATTCCAGATCTGGCCTCATAAATGGCTCTCTCAATCCTGGCTTCGAAGGATTCTTGCATTTATCCGAGTAGTGGCCTTTCTCAAAGCAGTTGAGACAAGTAACTTCTTTCAGCTTTTTCTTTCGAGTTTTCTTCTTTTCTTTATCTTTCCTCGATTTCTTTCCACCAAACTACTTTTTCCTCCAATTCAGGTTACTTATGTTTCCATCCTCCTTTGGAACTTCCTGCTTATCCAGAGTATCGTATCTATAACCCATATCAATTAATTCAGAAAACGATCCCTTTATGTGAGTAGTCATCCTCTCCTGGAATTCCTTGTTCATTCCCGAATAAACTTCTCATTCTTCTTTAACGGTGTATTAACCAATTCTGGACCAAATCGAGATAATTCATCAAATTTGTTCAAGTATTCCTCAAATGATAAACTCCCTTGCTTCAAATCTATAAACACCTAGTACATTCTAGAGATACCAGCAGACGGCATATATCGCTGCGCAAACACTTCCTTGAATCGATTCCAAGTAAATTCATCCGCCGGCTCATCCAATGCAACTGTTTCCTACCAAACTAAAGCCTCTTCTTGGAGTTGCCAAGAAGCTATCAATCGCGTCTGATCATCTTCTAACTTTAGTCCTTTGAAAATCTTTTCACACGATCGAATCCAGGCATGTGCTTCGATAACGGATTCTTTGCCTGTGAATGGCTTTCAACCAAGTCTAGAAAAGCTTTGATATAAATCAGCTAGATTTGATTGAAATTGAATAGGGATATCTGTAGTTGCAGTGCCTTGACCAGTTGAAATGGTACTTCCCTGTCCGCAATCTCGTCCTCTTCTTCCACTCATTCTTACTATCTGTGAATAGTAAGAAAACCGATTTAGGCATTCATACGAAATATCTTAGGGAATAACCACAGATAAAGGAATAGATTGAGAAATTTGGATTTTGGTTTCACTAGTTATACACATTCTAGGGTATACTTCACCCTATCTCTAATGAGCTATCTAATGTGTTACACTCCGTAGCTAAAGTTCTTACCCAACCTTTAGCTCTGATACCAAACTGTCATGACCCGAACTCGATGTCCGACAACAACATCAAGTTCGTATCACCGGAGCTTGCAACAACATTAGATGATGAATAACACAGCGGAAATAAAAGATGATATCACTAATACAACATGAATACAATATCCAATACATCAATTTGATACAACGATAATCATCAACATCAGAGAATATACAACACAAAGATACAGCGGAACATGACACAATAAAAGATAAGTCTTCACAGAATCCAATATTGCAACTCTGACCCAAAAGCTCCAAAGCTAAAACTCCAAACCACTAGCGCAAACCACCAACACGTTGCACCAAGCTTAGCAAGTCAATCGTCCATGAATCCAAAGATTTCAATATCCAATATCTCCAAAGAATACCAAAGAGAAAGTTAAAAGCTACCAAATCGATATATATATATCTATTATCTGAAAAACCCAACTCTAGACTGCCCGTGTGGGAAATTGTGGGCACCCAGAGTTTAGGAAAGGAACAATAAACTCCAGGTCAGTCATGGGACTGGTATGAGAAAACAAAAACAGTTTATCTTTAAAAACAAACAAAAGAATTTAAATTTGAAATCCGCAATGCTTTTAGAAAATGAAACTACCATAAGGCCTCCCGCCACACACATAATGCAAACGCAGACTTGGAGGAGATTTCTCCTTACGATAGTCATACATGCTTGATACGCAAAAAACATTTGATATTATTATTAGTGCATAGTGCAGAAAACATTTCTAAAGTATAATATTAATCTTAGCCAGCATAGGTACCATTATATTATGCCAGCTATAGCTACCATTTTAAATAGCAGGTTCTACAACTAAAACCGTACAGGGCTCGTATTGTTTTGTTTGGATTTTGAACAAATGGTCAGGCCAAGGAACTTCCCATTGCCACATGGATACGCCTTTGGAGGGGCGCCCCGAGAACCATCCCTCGGTTCTCTGCTAACACAACGCCAGCTACCCCTTCCTGGGGAATAAAACCTAAGATATGCCACCCCCGGTCCTTTGGGACCTTTAACCGAGGATCCTCAATACCAACAACATCACATAGTAATAAATATACTACAGTGCCCACATGAGTAAGTACCTGGGCTCCATACCATGATACTACCCTTTTCTAGAAGGAATGGTCATACCCTAGGGGCGCTACCCCTGAAACCTTGCTGCATCTTTCTTGTTTCGACCATTACCGGGTTGTGAGGCTCGACGAAGTCTCGTCCACAAAGCTATGATTTTCACAAAAGCCTTGCTTTGATCAACGATTGATTAGCAGCACTTCGTATGCCACATTACCAAATTGGGAATGTATCACTAGTAACCATCAACTACATAACCTCTGAGCTCGTACGTCTCAGAGAAGGGTGTTAAGCTAAGAGAATAAATCTTCGCCACCAAACAGAAATGTATTTGATAGAAACCGGTTTTACATCTCAAAGTGTAATGTCAGACACACATCCATACAAGTCTGTTCCGGGCTCGAACAGAACCGAAGCCACTTCCTAAGAAGCCCTTGTAATCTGGATAATTTCTAATCACGTCCGGACTTCCCATCACAATGGGTGCTCAAATCTCTATACCAGGGCCATTCGGTGCAGAGACATTCGACAGGTCATCCTTTCGCTTTCGAAAGTATCCGGTCTTCACCACCGGTCTTCAAATGCTATCCATATCGTCGTATCATTATTCGGAATGGGTTATATGACACAAAGGTCCTCTCCCGGTTAAACCGAATAATGAGCGCAATATTTAAAAACATATGGATTTGGATTTCAGTTAAGTCACAACTTAAAATTCAAAACTTTCTTTCAAATGGTTTAACCCAATTACCATTTCTAATCTTTAAACAAAAAGATTTACTTCATAAAGTTTACCCTATTTCACAAAGATCCATCCATGTGGATTTCAAAACAATTTCCGTTTCGATTGAATTAGTCCATTTAATGTTGAAAAAGAGAAGAAATAGAAAGCAGAGTTTGAATTTAAAAATGTATTCTCTGTCACTTAACCGATTTACACAACAGCCCTTTTTATTATTGTTACATGATAACACACACCAGGTTTTAACAAGTAGCATGGGCCGAACAAAACAAAATATAAAACAATTTAAGCAATACAGCCCAACACCCCAGCCCAATTCAACACAGTTCACATGCCTGAAGATGTATAGGTAACTCAGCTCACACCAGTAAATCATTATGTATATATTTATGACTGAATACTGGTAATACTCCCCCTCAAGTTGGTGCATACATGTTCTTCATGCCCAACTTGCAACATAAGTATTCAAGCCTTGCTCCAGTTAGGGATTTTGTAAACATATCAGCTATTTGCTCTCCTGTTTTCACATACCCAGTTGCCACTAGACCACTCTGAATCTTTTCTCGAATGAAGTGACAATCCACCTCAATATGTTTAGTTCGTTCATGAAATACTGGGTTTGAAGCTATGTGCATTGCTGCCTGATTATCACAAAATAGCATTGTAGGTTTCTCAATTTTAAAACCAAGTTCATCCATTATGTGACTGATCCACATTATCTCACACACTGCCTTAGCCATAGCTCTATATTCTGATTCAGCACTTGATCTTGAAACAACACTTTGCTTCTTGCTTTTCCATGATACAAGATTACCTCCTAAAAACACACAATAGCCAGAAGTGGATTTTCTATCTGATTTTGACCCTGCCCAGTCAGCATCAGAAAAGCATTCCATGCTGATATGACCATGGTTTCTATACATGATCCCTTGACCAGCTGTCTTCTTCAAGTAGCCTAATATTTGTTCTAACAAAGACCAGTAATGAACTGTAGGTGATTGCATAAACTGACTTATAACACTCACTGAAAAGCTAATGTCAGGCCTTGTTACAGTTAAGTAGTTTAATTTTCCCACTAGTCTCCTGTACCTTTCTGGATTTTCGAGTAGTTCACCACCTTCTTCAATACAATAATTAGGTGTAATTGGAGTTACAACTGGTTTCATACCCAACTTTCCTGTTTCACTCAACAGGTCTAGTACATATTTTCTCTGAGATAAGAAAATTCCATCATCACTTCTTATAACTTCTACTCCAAGAAAGTATCTTAACTCACCTAAATCCTTTGTATTAAATTGTGTATGAATATATAACTTGAGAGACTCAATCCCTGCTGTATCATCCCCAGTGATAACTATATCATCCACATATACTACCAGTACAATAATTCCAGCTTCAGATTTTTAAAAAAAATACTGAATGATCACAATTACTCTTCATCAAACCAAAAGACTCAAGTGCATGACTAAATTTTCCAAACCAAGCTCGGGGACTCTTCTTTAAACCATACAGTGATTTGTTAAGTTTACATACCAGATTACTCTCCCCCTGAGCAATAAATCCAGGTGGTTGAACCATATACACCTCCTCATGAAGGTCACCATGTAGGAAAGCATTTTTGATATCCAATTGGTGAAGTTTCCAGTTATATGTTGCTGCTAAAGAAATAAACATTCGAATAGATGTAAGTTTAGCAACAGGAGAAAAAGTATCTGAATAATCTACCCCATACACTTGAGCATATCCCTTTGCAACCAATCTGGCTTTTAGCTTTGCCACTGACCCATCTGGATTAACTTTGATAGAAAATACCCACTTGCATCCTATTGCCTTCTTATTCATAGGTAACTTAACTAGATCCCATGTATTGTTAAGCTCTAATGCATTTATTTCTTCAATCATTGCTACATGCCATCCATCATGTGATAATGCTTCTCCCACAGTTTTGGGTATAGGGACAGACTCCAATGATTGATTAAACATACATATAGAAGAAGGTATATGTTCATATGACACATATGTAGAGATAGGATAGGTACACTGTCTTTTACCTTTTCGTAATGCAATAGGTAGATCTAGGCTGGGGTCCAAAATAGGAGTAGGTTCTGATTCTTGTACAGTTTCAGTTGTAATATTATGATGACCACTTGCTTCTTGTGTAAGATCACAACTATTAGTAGTATCAACTTGACTGTGATAAATGAGAAAGTCTTCATCATCTAGTTGGTTACTTTCATTATCTGGATTTCTAGCATAGGTTGCTGGTGCTGATTGAAAATATGGGGAATCTTCATGAAAAGTAACATCAATAGATACTAGATACTTATTTAAAGTAGGACAATAACACCTATAACCTTTTTGTAACCCTGAGTAGCCAACAAACACACACTTAAGAGCTTTTGGGTCCAGCTTTGATACTTGTGGTCTCACATCTCTAACAAAGCAAGTACTACCAAAGACTCTTGGTGGGACAGGATACAACTGCTTATTTGGAAATAGTATAGTATATGGGATTTCTCCATTTAAAATTGATGAAGGCATTCGATTAATAAGAAAACAAGCAGTAGACACAACATCACTCCAAAAATACTTAGGCATATTAGTCTGAAACATAAGTGCTCTAGTATTTTCAAGTAAATGCCTATTTTTCCTCTCTGCTACTCCATTTTGTGATGGGGTGTCTACACAAGATGTTTCATGAAGTATACCATTTTTACTCATAAACTCATGAAATTGACTAGAGGTATATTCTTTTGCATTATCACTCCTTAAAGTCTTAACTTTTGTATTAAATTGTGTACTAATTTCAGTACAAAATGCACAGAAGATGGTATATAATTCTGTCCTGTTTTTCATCAAAAATAACCAAGTGGTTCGAGAGTAATCATCCACAAATGTAACAAAATATTTGTAACCATGTTTTGATACAACGGCTGATGGTCCCCAAATATCAGAATGAACAAGTTCAAATGGACAACTAGCTCGTTTATTTATTCTAGGAGTTAAACTACTACGATGAAGTTTAGCAAATTGACCAGGTTCACAATTTAATGAATGTATTGAACTATACTGTGGACATAATTTCTTGAATACTTGAAGTGAAGGATGGCCAAGCTGACTGTGTGATTTGAGGGCTTGAGTAATACTTGAACATGCAACAGGGGTATCAAAAGTATAGAGACCTCCAGATTCATGACCTTTACCAATAATCTGCTTCGTCAATCGATCCTGGAATATACAATGGGTAGGATAAAAAGAAACACAGCAATCCAACTCCTTGGTTATTTGACTCACTGACAGTAAATTGAATGCTAGATCTGGCATATGTAAGACATTTTCTAATGAAATTGTATTGGTGAGATTAATTGTTCCTGATCCTTTTACACTTGATGAAGATCCATTAGCCAAAGTAACATTATGACTTGAACTGTTTGATTGAAACTTTGAAAAATTAAGTGCATTACCTGTCATATGGTCTGCTGCACCAGAATCTATAACCCATCTTCACGATTTAGCAATGGTAGAGACATGAGTTGGTGCATCCTTCAAGCTTTCTTGATACTTGGTAAACTTGGCAAATTCATCAGCAGATACAAGAACAGATTTGTTATGGTTATCATTTGTTTTAGCAATATGTGCAAACTGATTTATTGGTACACTTCCTCTGGAAACAGTACTTTGTTTCTGTTTGTTCTGCAATTTCCAGCATTCAAATTTTGTATGTCCTGGTTTCTTGCAATAGACACAAAATACTGGATTAGTTGCTCGACCCTCTGTGTTGACCACTTCCCTTTTGTATCCACTCTGGTTAGGTTGGTTAGGTTTCCATGGAGCATACTTGTTTTGAGTTACCAAAGCACTATTAGTTGATGCAGGAGTCATTTGTATGCTTGAATTCTCTGTCCTCAGAATTCTACTGAATACTTCTTGCAAAGATGTTATCTCAGATCTCGATAGCACTTGTGATTTAGCAGATTCAAACTCTGGTGAAAGTCCTGCAAGAAAACTCATTATTGTCATTTGTTCACGCTGTGTACGCTGTATCTTCACATCAGGGCTGATTGGAAGCAAAGTATTGAACTCTTCATAGGTCTTTTTGAATGTCATAAAATAATTCATGAGATTCTGATCTTGTTTTTCAGCGCAGTAGAACGATTTACACACATCATACATACGACTTAAATTTCCTTTTCCTGAATACAAAAATTCTAGATACTCCATTAATTCTTTCACGAATTCACAATGATTCACCAAACTGATGACTGTACTATCAATAGTATTTCGGATCTGAAGAAATAGTCTAGCATCATCCCTTAGCCATGTCTGTCTTTTCTCTTTATCCTCATCTTCTTTGGGTGGATCCTCGGTAAAATGATTGTCTTTATCAATGCTTCGAAGATATATGCGAATCGTTTTACTCCAATCGGAATAATTTGATTCATTCAACTTATGTTCCGTGATTTTAGACATTACTGGCAACACATCAGAGATCGACTTACTTTCATCCATAACCCTAATTCGATAGGTAATTAATTTGAATAAGAATCCTCAAATACAAATCAAATCGAAGAATTGATCTTAACTGAGAGTTTCTCTGATACCATGTTGAAAAAGAGAAGAAATAGAAAGCAGAGTTTGAATTTAAAAATGTATTCTCTGTCACTTAACTGATTTACACAACAGCCCTTTTTATTATTGTTACATGATAACACATGGGCTGAACAAAACAAAATATAAAACAATTTAAGCAATACAGCCCAACACCCCAGCCCAATTCAACACAGTTCACATGCCTGAAGATGTATAGGTAACTCAGCTCACACCAGTAAATCATTATGTATATATTTATGACTGAATACTGGTAATAATCTTTAAATCAAAGATTTAATTGATAGCTTTCAAAACGTTTCCTAAGATTCATTCATAACTTGGGAAACTATTTCATTTCAAATTTGAAATTCCTATAATACAAATTGGAAATTCATTCCTTATATGAAAGCTTTTATCATTCGAAAACAAACAGTTTTCATTTTGGAAAAATCCGAATTCAATTATACAAGTTAAAGTTTATCAAACTTGGGTTAAATTTAATTCCCAAAAACAACACTTTAAAAATGGTTTAAAAATCCATATAACCTGTATGACCTTTTACTCCATAAATTCTCAAAATAGAATTTAATCTCAAAATCTAAACCCAAATTTAAACTGAATTATTAAGTTTCAAAACTTCATTAAGTTATTCAAAATAACTTTTATTTTAGAAATTCTTTTCCAAAGCTTTTCATTTTAAAACCCGATCCATTCCAAAAATCATTTGAATTCAAAAATTCAAATTTTAAATTTGTTTAAAAATCTGTGACTTAACCAATTTCCACGTGCAATCCATATTTGTGTGTGTATAGTGTAGTCCAAGGGGTTTTACACAATAGTGCACAACATCAATCATAAGAATATCGATAAGCGGTATAACCCATAACACTTGTCTACATTCACAGATACATAGATAAAGTAAATTTATCAATCACAAAATTTCACTAATATGATTCGATGTGGGGTTCGGATAACCAACTGGAATCCGACTCCATGTCGCATCGAAATTCAGATGTCATTTACGGGTCAAGGGGTTTGCATATTCATATAACCATGTATTCATCATAGATATATCAACTCAGCACAAAGCATTTCAAAGCATCACATCACATATCCAATATATCAATTCATCACAGAGCATTCCATAACAACCAAACATCTACAACTAAGATGAATAATTTGGGTGGTTTTAAATTTACCAACCACATAATTACTTTCATTAGAAATTCTTAAATCAACGATTATTATCATTAATTTAATTGATTAAGTTTTAATCACTTTCATTAATTAGTCATTTCTTTAATTAATTATCTTAATTAATTAACCTTTTATTGCAATTAATTAAATCTTAATTACTTTTATCAATTAATTTATTCCTTAATTAATTACTTTGATTAATAAACCCCTAATTATTAATTAAGTCTTTACTATGATTAATTATCCTTAACTGATTAATTAACAGATTTATTATTCCTTAATTATTAATAAATTAATCTTAATTATAAATTATTTATTACTTGATTATCATTTATGATATAAATTAACTTACCTTTAAGTTAAAAATTATCGCTTATTAAGTCTTATTTAAAATGACTTATTAAAAATACAAGTTTAAAACTTAATTGTTTTAGAAAAAAATCCTTTATTCCCGAACTTTCAATTCATACTTTCTATTTAATAAATAAATCATCATTTATAAAAGGAATAACCCTTTTTTTCTTTTTAGAAATTTATTTAACTCATTTATTAAAGTTTTAAAACTGGAAAGGTAAGAATTCCAGGCAAATACGAGTATCCCCGAGTCGCTTCACCCCCTGCTTCGAGTTGAATCCGGGCGAATTACCCCACTGCTTCGGGTTTTCCCAAATTTTACCCGAGTGGCCCCCAAATTTTCAACCTTAAAATTTTCTTAAGTGTTTCACTTTCGCACCAAATTCCTCTTCGAGTTAAAACCCGAGCTACCCTTGCTTCTTCCCGAGCCTTGCTTCGAGTCGCACCATTCTTCCCCCAAATGCCTTAAACTACTGATACCATTTATGCACGTATACGTGCACAAACACGCTAACCCTTGCCGAACGACGACGAACTCACCATAACATCACTGATGACCCCCAGCCTCGATTCGAACAACCTAAAACCAAAACCAAGTTCAAAATCGAAAACGAGCTGTCAGCCTCGAACTGGAAACCACCCTAGTTCATCCAAATCCACTTCGCGTGGCCACCTCAGGCGACCGGAGGTTTTGCGGCCACCCCCACATCTGCTCCAACATCCCACTCACCTCCTCTCGAAGTCTGGTCTCCCCCGATCCATGAGCGACCCCAAAATCAGTTTGGGAATGACACTGATACCACTATGCCCTTAAACCCTGTTTCGATTCAAATCTCGAACTAAAATGAAACAAAAAAATTCTTGTATTTTTCCATTGGTCCCTTGACTTCTGGCTACCCCCTGCCTTAATCACGTGGATTACCATCCCGCCAATCACCACAAATTCACAAAAAGGGGTTTTCTGTTCAACTCAAAATAACATGACAATCCCAAGCTTAAAAAATTTGATCTCATCTTTAAAATTCATATTTTGTGAAGGGGGGTAGGATTATGAAATCAAATTTAAGTTTTTGATCAACTAAGTTTTGATCTTTTTTCCATTTCACTGTGTTTTTTTTAACTTCCCAGTAGATCCATTCTTCTTCAATGCTCAAAAGTATTTTTAAAACTTAAATTTTGATTTTACCATCATATTTTGTTTATATTTTAAAGCCTGAAAAACATCAGAGGAAAGGATTTTGAATTTTATTTTGAAACAGGGTTTTGGAAAAAAAGAAAACTGGAAAACAATAGAGGAATATTTTTTTTCTTGCCTGTATACTTATATACATAGCCGTTCATTTTATAAATGCATGCAACATATTTACGCTATTATCCCAACATAATTCATATCATATACCAATCCAAACATCATAAGTATAGTAGAGTTAAGGGGTTTGCTCACTAGTATATGAAGAACAGAGAAAGAACAGTTGTTGTTTTTAGTTGCTTGCTAAATCTTTGATGTTTTCTTTTGATTCTTCCTGAATCTGCTATATCTTAAGTTGCCTTGAATTTGTTATTATGATTTGAAGCATGTTCTTCTGTTTTTCTTATTGCCTGACCTGAAGTTGCTTATTGCTTGATTTCTTCCAGGTTTGATCTTTGATTTCCAGAATCTTTCTTTTTTTTTCTCTCAGGTTTGAAGTTTTCTTGAGTCTAGATTCTTGCTTTAGTGTTGAGATGGTTTCAGATTTTTGTTAAGAGGGAAGGGATTTTGAATTTGAGTTTTGAAGATGGTTTCTTGTTTTTCTTTTGATTTTCTTCCAGGTTTTGAAGTTTTCTTGAGATGATCAACAGGTTTTTGAACTTACATTCTTTGAAACTGGATCAAGCTTTTGCTTCTCAGGTCTGCATCCAAATTCTTGCTTTGATATTTCTGATTTATTTTCTTTTTGTTCATTTTACATTTTTTTCAAAAGTTAATGTCGTTTGTCCATTTTCTTTATGCATATTGAACATTTGTACTTGGTATGAAAAATTATGTTTAAATCCTTTGACTCAATTTATTTTGTAAACTTTTGTTTAATCCTCCATGTAGTTATACTTTCATACACACACACACACACACATTCCTTCATTTTTAAAGTTGTTTATATTTTTATTTGTTTATATCCTCTTTTATATTAATTTTTACACAAATAAAAATTTCTGTTGTTCTTTTTTTCACATTCAGTTTTTTTTATTTAACTCACTATGTCTATATACAACAAATTTATACATCTTATATTCATGAATTTTTTTTATCATTTATTTTTGTAAAAAAATTAAAAGGAAAAGAATGATTTAAATAATTTGATTACATATTAACAAACAATTACTTTTATTTATATAGGTGAATTTTACTTAAAATAATATTTGAAATGAGTGCATTAATTCTTTTTTTATTAATTTCAACTTTCAATTATATCTAACATATTTAAAATTTAGAAACCTAACCTTATATTAATTTAAGGCCTTTAATTATATTTATGTTTAATATATTTTATTTTTAATTTTAATATTTTTTAAAAAAACTTATTCTTATATTTCAAATCAATTGGCTATTTTTTATCTTTAAATTAATATTTATTTATTTAATCCAATAAAATTTCTTATTCCTAAATTCAAACCAAATTCTACTTAAAATCTAAAATTTTCATTTATTCTAGAAATTTTCTAATTAATCCATGAATAAATTCACAATTTATTTTCAAAACTAAATTAATTGCCAAGTTAATCGTAGTTAATCTTCAAGAATGTTACAAGTATCATATATGGATATTTTCAATTTTATTATTAATACAATACAATAAAATTTTCTTTTATTAATATCGTATATTACTATAAACTAGTGACTAATTTTTACATTAATGTATTAGTTTTAATACCATTAATTAGTATCTAATTATTAATACCATGCGACATTGTTTTCTTTTACTAGTTTTCAGTATTAATATATATATATATATATATATATATGTATGTATGTATGTATGTATGTATGTATGTATGTATGTATGTATGTATGTATGTATGTATGTATGTATGTATGTATGTATGTATGTATGTATATGGTTAATTTTCATTTTGTTTTCTATACCACATAATATTATTAATATAATATATTATTAAATTTTATTCTAGTATTAATACCCTGCAATACAAATTTCTTTTACTAATATCATATATTATTATATACTAGTCACTAATTTTACAATATTTTAAAAAAAAAAATTATTAATAATACCACTAATTTTTATTTATTTATTAATACCATATAACATTGTTTTCTTTTAATGAAATCATATATTATTTACCCATCATTAAATTTTATTATCTTATCACATATTATTATATCATTAATTTTACAACTAAGTAAATGATAATGACAAGAGTAAACATAATTTAACAAGTAGGTTATCCTACCATCCATGACAAACACAAATTTATATACGTAATTATAAGTCAATATTTATAATGAATGATTCACAAAATCACGGCAACACTTGTCTTTATCAGTATTGTATGTAGAAAGATGTGCTTGGATAATAAAATCGAAACTGTTATCAAAATTTTGTGAACCATATGGGACAAAATATTGATTTATGACTTACGTATATATATCTTTTGTTTATAAACTTGTCCAATAATGGACAATCCAACGGATATTATATCCGATGAATATTGATTTGTCTTTTAGTAAAAACTACTATCAATATGACAAATATGTACAAAACTCGTTGGTTGTGGCCAACTAATCTATATGTTCTCATCAACTGAATTAAAACTATCAAGTCAAAGTGTACTATAATTTCAAATTCCTTCATATACACATACGTTTTCAGTTAATCATTTATGACAACACATATTTCAAACTTAATGAATTCATATCAACCATAGTATTCTAACAATTAAATTAGAGATATATGAATGGATATTATGAATATGAAAGAACCATACCGATGAAGATTTGAAGGTTGAAGGAAGTGGGACAATAGTGGCTTTATGTAACAACCCAAAATTTGGTCTTTTGATTTTAAATGTTTAATTTATTTTAAATATTTAAAATAATTGAATTTTGGAATTTAATAATTTGTAATTCAAATATAGGTGATATTTAAAATATTTTAATTGTGAATTAATTATTAATTAAATTGATTTAATAATTTTATTTAACTCTTTTTAATTAATAAATAAAACTAGTGAATTCGATTTGTAAATTTATTTCCAAATGTAAATAGATTAAATTTAAATATCAATAATTAAATATTTAAATCTGTAAAATTAGCCTTTCGGGGCAAAATCTCGGACTTCGATGAAACCAGTTTCATTGGATGTATAATAGTGAATTATTATAGGATTTCAAGTTTCGTAGCGATCGGACTTATTGCTTGGCCGTGCGAGCTTGAAACATGTAGAATTTATTTTCAGAACTTTAATTAAAATAAATTGATTTAGGAAAGCTGTCTTTTGAATATGATTGAATTTGTTTTCGATACCTATTCGATCATGTTTAGAATGGGGGTATTTAGCTAGAAACGCTAGTGAGCATACCTTAATTGGAATTTGTAAACTTTAGAATGTGAATAGTGTTGCTTGGCTTTCCTAAATAAGGACCCTTGGCCTTTAGTTTTTCCTAAAAGCCCTGAAAACATAAGTCAACCGCCACCATCTATTGTCTACATCCAACAGTCAGTGTTGCTCCGATCGATAGAGGTAATTTCAAGCGTTGGGTCTAAAATCAAAAATGTGCGGGGTGGCCGGGGAAGTTTATCGATGGTAGTGGTTGGGGTTAAGGCTATTGGGGGCGGCGGCTATTGCAAGTCGAATGCCATGATTTTTGGCCATTTGTTCTCGTGGTTCGTAGCGAGATAGGGATGGATGAAGGTGGCATTAGATGCGGCCAAGGATGGCGAGGCTCCAATGAAGTCGAGGTGGTCTTTAGTGGCCCTAGCGATGACAATGGGTAGAGGTTCAATGGATGTTGAGATTTGATTTCTTACGGCGTAGAGTGTTGAGATCGAGAGTAAGGATTAGTTAAGGGTAATTAATTGTCAATGATGTAATTATATGAATTATTTATATTATATAATTCCAAAATCCTATATATGTAATATACATTTCGTACGAGGTCGGATTTGAACGTGGTGAGTTGCGTTATACTCGTGAAAGCATTATCTATGTTTTAGAGGTGGATTGAACGATATTGGAGCTTGTTAGAATTTATGCTAATGACGAACTCCCATTCAGTTTTAACCCAAATCGGAACGTTTCACGATAATTGAAATTAATATGAGTTTAACTCACGTTAAATTTTATTATATCAATCAATGATGTTTTAAATATTTAATGTTGTTTGGATGTTAGTTAAAATTGATTGATTTCTTATTTGGTTGAATTTCCATTTGGAAAATGGATGACATATTAATTTGATTGTCATAAACTTGTATGATTATCTAAATAGTATCGATAACCATTGTTTGTAGGAAAAATATATGGAGAGACCCAAATGGGGTTTCTCATCCATAAATTATTTCTAAACATTCATATGTTGTTCTATTGATGATAATTGAATAAAATCCTGATATTCCATTTAATATTTTAAAAGTCATTATAGCGATTTTCGTTATACCGTCGTTTAATGAATTTCATTCCCAAACCTCTATCATATGAACTTGAGCTTGTGTTTCTACTAAAAAGAATATTGAAAATTTATTAATAGTTTTGATTAGTGATAATTTAAATTAATTTATCATTTTAACTAATGATTTTGAGATTAATTAGCCAATTTAATAAATAATGATTAGAAATTGGTTTACCTTTGGATTTAATTAATCATTTTGGCTAATGATGTTTTATACTTAATTAATCATTTTAATAACGATTATTTGAGTTTGATTAATTCTTTAATTTAATGGTAATGGAATTTAATTAATTTATTGAACTTATTTAATTATTTTAATTAACGATGATGGGATTAAATTAATTATTTTAATTAATGATAATTGAAATTAATTATCATTTTAATTAATGAAAATAATTAATCATTTTAAATAATGATATTTTGAATTTAATTAATTATTGTTTTAAATTAATTAATTGTTTTGACTAATAATATTTGGAATTAAATTAAAACATTAATATTAATGATGTTTTATAATTAAATAAATCATTTGTAACAAATGATGTTTTAATTAATTGATTTAGGTGATGGAGTTTGATTTTAATTAAGCTAACTAGTTTAGGATTATTTACACTTAATTAATTATTTTAATTAATGGAATTTATGATTACTAATCATTTTAATTAATAATATTTGAGATTAGTTATTCATTAGTTAATCATTATTTGAATTTAATAAATCCTTTTAATTAATGATATTTAAAGTCAATTAGTTCATTTAACAAATGTGATTAAAGTGAATTAACAAATATAAAAAAAATTCATTAAACTGATTTAAAATTAACAAACGGATTTAATAAAGATTTTTAAAGTTGATTTACCAATGTTATAAAAGTATTTGGTAATAATTATCTATTTTATTATGGATAATGGATTTGTTTATTTAAAAGAGATTTTAAATATGATTTATTATCCTTGGGGATAATTAATATCGTTTTAAAGCAATAAAAAGGAATTGGAACTCGTTTACTGAGATGTTAAATTGGATAACCTTCTTGGTGTTCGTCTGATGTTGATTTAGGCCTTCAGGGTCGTGCATTGGGAAAATTATTCTCTCAACGTTTTAACAATCAGGGAATAATTCTAAAAGTGTTTTACTAATATGAAAATCAAGTAAAAGTTCAGTTCATTTTTAAACGTAAAAGTTTGACTCGTTTATGGAGATAAGTTATGTCCGTAAAACGAATCACTTATATGGAAACAATTAACTTGTATAATTAGCACTAAACATCAAAGAAGAAAATTTATCGCTATTTCAAAAGTTTAGAGTGATTGTTGGACATGACTTTGAGGTAACACTACCTCGACTTGTCTGGTATTACTATTAACCAAGAAAAGTACAAGTTTGAATTCAATGAGTGATGATAGGTTTACAAGACTTAATTCCCATATATGATCATTTTATATCCTCGATAATTGGTATTTTAGCTATCGGTTGCTTAGGTACTTTATGAACGTCATTCTAAGGCGATTTGTTAGTTATCCTTTGTCAAAGATGACAAACAGAAAGCACAAGAAGGGACCAAGCTATATGGGGTTCTCCCATTAGGGTATTTTCACATCTCATCTAGTTTGGTTCGGTCTTGCACTTAGATGTGGAATTATTCGGATTCTCAGTAAGGTCTAGCGGGGACAGGCTTGAAGGGTCCCAAGAAGTGCCACAAAGTAAGTAAGCTTCTCAGGACTATATTATTAGAGGTATGTTCCAAGAGGAGGTGCACCTTCCTAGCCATTTGTTGGAAAATTTCCTTTCCTTATTTGATTCAAAATCCCTAAATCTATTTTTAGCTTTAAGCCATGAGTAGAGCAACTCCTCATCACAGCATTTAAGTGTTTATTTAGTCCATTCTATCGAGTTTGGATTGTTATATTTGACCCATTCTATCGACTTTGGACTATTACCTTATTTAGTCCATTCTATCAAGTTGGACTATTTTCCTTGTTCTATCCATTCTGTCTAGTTTGATTTTTACTCGGTCTATTTCCATTTTTATAAGTATGGTTTAATATTTTTTATATTCAATCATATTTGTGTTTGTTTCCAAATATTTATTTCTACTCTTAGCCGTATGGATGTTATTCTTGTGAGGTAAATACCCGTTCAACATTAGCTGCATAGTCTCATAGAATTTTTATATTGTTCCACATTATTCTAGTTATCTCTCACTGATTTTTACAGACTGATCTAGGTGTTTTTTAATTATAATGCTCGAGTCAGACCGAGTATTTTCCCAAGTTAGTTTTGGTGTTATGGCATTTGAGGGGAGCTGAAGATTCACTTGTTGTAGTATTCTATTTTCCATTGTATTATATAGTAAACCTATTGGCATTTGTACGGTTAGGATTTTATAATTGTCCAGCTGATAAAGTTTGTTTTTAATGCTAATATACTCTGTAAGTTTGGAGTGAAGGTTTATACTATCCATGTTATATTATATGTTGTCGATTCCATTATGAGATTATTATTTTCTCCATTCTCTGTTCTTTTCTTTTTATTTATCCTAACAGTTTGTCCTTTGTCAAATTGGATGAACGACATTGGAACACAATAGTAGTGTTTTGTGTCGGCTTTTGATGGTTACAAGTGGTATCAGAGCACATGATTAAGCAAAAATCTTGTCTTTAGTAGGGTTTGGCTCATTAGAGATAGGGTAAGCGAAACCCTAGAATGAGTTTGAGAGTATTATATGTACAAGAGCATATTTATTAATGTTACAAAAACATATTATGTTAATTGGTCTATTGATTTTTTATGAATTTTGTCGAGACGTGGGACTCTACTGCATTGATAGGGGTTTCTAAACACTTGACTAAGGCCAATAGACATGGTATTGAAATTTTTTAAAATTTGGAAAATAATATATTTTGCCTAGGATTATATATATATATATATATATATAAAGGAATAATTTCAAATCTCTATATAGTCATATAGTGTGTTGGTTTAAATGTGATAATATTTATTTATCATCACTATTGTTTGTTCGGTTATGCTTAATTTAAAGCATTAACTATTGCTTTGAATTGTTAACTTATGCTTGATTTAATTAGGAGCATTTGTATCTTTGATTTAAAACAAACCTTTTGTGAATTAATTTTCGCAATTTGACTATAAGGTATTCGAAGAATATGATTAAAGTAAGAATTCCCTGTTTAATAATGGCGAGTAAGAATTAAACTTCATAAAAAGTTGTAATATAATCTAAATAGTGGAATAAGCTATTTAGAGAATAAATATTGAAAAAAATTCTATTATAATAAAGAAGGATTATTATATATAAAATGATCTTTATATAAAGGAAATTTTATACAAATTTTGTTTTAGAGATATGTTTAAAAAGAATTTTTGTATCTAAATTCTAGAATTTCTAAAAAATAACTTCAAAGGAGTTCTTGAGAAATGAAATAGCTGTAATTTTGTAAATATTTAATGGTAGTAACGACCCATAAATTTTTGTGGTTTTAATAACATAATTAACTATATTTTATGAAATTTTAAATAATTGAATTTTGAAATAAAAATTCGTATCTGGAATACGTCTAATTGAACATAGCAAATAGTAAATTTTCATCAAATAATATAGAAGTTTATTTTCTTATGCAATTTTATTTCAAGTTAAATCAGTTAATATTAAATGATAATAAAATATTTTTCAAATCTGTATATTTTTATATAATAAATTTGTAAAACATCTTCAGAGTGAGACATCAAATTTCATTTCATCAAATTTGGACTGTTATTGCACTATTTATCTGATTTTTGGCGTATTAGCCGCATTTAGGTACTGAAATCAATTTTTGATTTGATGGTCATAAAACTGATATATGTATACCGTTTTCATCGTCTCATCAAGCTGATCTCTACGGTATATTAAATTGTCAATTTTGGTGTCCGGTACACAGCGAAATACACGAAATGGTTAGCCATATCGATACGACTTTTTATTTCTTTGTAACCATTCATTGTCCATCGTTTAAAACAAATGATCATTTTCTTTTATTATATACTGAAATTAATGTGACTTTTTCCCTTCAACTTTCGATATTAAATAAAAATATAGCTAAGAATATTTTTTGTCAGAGCTTTCATTCTTCATTTTTAGCCTGCTCCACTTCCATGGAGGTGTGTCTTCCCTTCATCATCAAGTTGAATTATAAAAATATAAAAAGTTATACTACATTTTTCATTCGTTGCCTAAGCCTTCTTTTCTTCCTTCCTATCTCCCCACTTCGTCCCACCGTGACTCCCACCACCACATTTCCTCCATGCTCACCCCTAGCGCCGACCAACCTAGAGCACGCAAGCTTGCACCTACTCACTAACCGCCACGTGTGGCCAAGCCACTGACCCACAGCCTGACACACAAAAGCCTCATCACCTTCACCTATTGTGCTTCTCCCTCACCATAGCAGTAGCCTCTCGCCATCCAGAGAAACCAAGTACCCCTCACTTGGACGAGACCACCTTTCCTCTACCTAACCCACCTGGTTCTTCACGTCTTCCAGTCGAGCCTTGTTTTTGAGATATGTATATATTAAGGTATATCATATATATATGGTTACAGCTTGTATATAAATACATATATTATATATTATAGTTTTTTTAGATTTATATCAATAGTCTTAAGTAGATACAGTTAGTAGTCACTAGTATATACATATTGTTAAATAAGTATGTTCTGAACTTGAAATGCGGGTTTAAATATATAATGTATGTATTTTTCGAAATATGCTATCTACTGTACTATATATATAATGTGTATATAGTATTACATAATATGATTTATAGTTTATATGTATAATGTAAGTCTGTGCATTTTGTCTTGCATGCTGGTATCTTATACATTCGCAAGTATATATTTGAAATCTTGAAATAATACGTATGTTGTATATATCTGTTTGCTACAGGTATGCTTGTAAGGGTTTATATATATGGGGATCTGCATACATATTTTATTGTATATGTATTTAATATATTAGAGTTTGTAGTTTGGATAATATGTTAATATATATGTATCAAGTTTCCATATTTTTTTGTATATATGTATATGTCCATGATATTTGACATATGATATATATATATATATATATAACTTACTTAAGCCGTATATTTTACTGGTTTATATATAAATATATGGGTCGGTTGTAGTTTTTTTTGGTTTAAAAGGGTAATATATATAAAATGTTAGCTTATGTATAAGTATAGGTGGGTTTGGCGTCAATCATATATATTGTGTTTTCCTGTATATATGCATTAGCTTGTAAAATTTTAAAGTATATATAATGTGTTCAGGTTGCATAAAATTTTGACTTTTATGATATATACATTGTTTTAAATATGTATGTAAGTTGTATAATGTAAAAGTTAGATTAATACATATATATGGTTTATATGAAAATTTTGGCATTTTTATAGTAAGTTTATACATACATATACATATATATATATATATATATATATCAGTTTATATAAAACTATTAAGTTTTAATGTACCGATTCTAAATTTATTATATATATGTTTGACTTTAATATATGAGTTTTAGTTTAAACAATGTTTTTGAAATACATATATATTTAATTTAATATATGCTTAAATTTAGAATATGACTTTATAGATATATAGTTATATATAGTTCTATATATAAGTTCACTTATACCATTTATCTTCTTCAATCATATTTGATTTGGTTTCGTTAATTTTAAACTTCCAACTTCGCTTTGATCGTCAATTTCGTGTCCATCGTGCTTTACTTTGGAATTCGTGCTTGGATTCATAGCTCGGTTCATTTTCTAATTTTTTTTAGCCTTGAAAGGTGAGCAATCACTCACGATTAATGTTCTTATATTTATTAAATTTGATTTCAATTGAAACGATAATTGAAATATGGATTACTGGTTATTTAATTGCTATATATATGATATGCCATTATCTGTTCACCTGTGACATCTGACACATGATCTGTTATTTATATTTTTCTGTTATTGATGATATATGTCTGTTATTGATATGTTATATTATTATTGCCACTGTTCTCACTCTTCAACTTTCATGTTAGTATAGAATTCCCTATGGGTTGAAATGGTACATACCCGAACGCTCTTGCAGAATAGGAGAAAATCGTTATGGATTTAAATGATAAACCCAAGCGATTTTCATTGAATTGAATTTGGGATTACGGGTTCAAAAGATATATACCCATAGATATTTAAATTACGGATCGAAGTGATAAATATCTGTATCACTTGACCATAGGATAGAAAATTATATACAGATACCATTGGTGTGTGTATATATATATATATATTTTGAAAATAGGTAAGTGCTTTATTAAGGCAATTTCAGCCCAAGTGTGAGGCCCAAATTCTGGCCCAAGCAGACGTACGAGCTAAACTATTATAGTTAATTAAGTACAGAAGATCTCATTTTTACCAAAAATAAAAATACAAAGTCGACAGCAATCTTCTTCTTCTTTTGTTCATGGCGGCCAGTGAGGAGAGTAACTTGTACTTGGATTATTTACCAATGGACTATTCAGATCCCCTACTCTAGTTTGAGCTTCGTCTCGTCCACGAAAGGTAAGATCTTGAATGCGTCGTTGGACGAAATTCATGTCATTTACAGCTAGCTTACTAACTTCTGAAGATGTTCTTTGTTTGTGTTGAAATAATTATCGATTTCTTTCCTTCCACACACTCCAAACTGCTACAGTAATGGCAATACTGCTCAATTTGGATTCCATGTCTTCGCCATTCCCTTTTTGGATCAGGTAATTTAGTTCGTCTGCTAATATTTTTGCTTGCGTCGTTGAATTTATTAAGATTTTACATGCTTTCCATATCTCTGCCAAGTATTTACAGGAAAAAAAGATGTTCATGAGTTTCTTCATCTTGTTCACATAACACACACTTTTTTTCGTTTATAATCCCCCATTTTAAAATTCAATCTTTTGTAGGTAATCTTTTGAGCGCCGCTTTATATGCGGTAAAGCCATTTTCGGATAGTTAATTCGGTTCTAGATGATTTTGCACCAGTTTACTTTATTATCTCTGTGTCTGACCTCATTCCAAGCTGACTTAGTTGTGTGTGTGTGTGTGTGTGAAATGATTTCCAAAGTTCTAAAAGAAAATATATATGGTTTTATATAAATATTGATTTTAAGGTATATGTGTGTGTGTGTATAAGTTAGTTTTGGAAAAATATAAATTTAAGAATTTACTTATAACTTAACTATTCTGAATATATAAAATAAATATTTTTATATAATAAATTTAAGAATAAGATTTAATTTAATAAATTTAATTTAATTAGTATATTTTATGTTTAAGAATTTATTTAAAAGTTTATTTTTAAAAAAGTAGATTTATATAATTTTAATAAATTGAGGTCGGAAAGATAAATTTGAAATCGATTCTAAATTTTATTTATTTAAGAATTATACTTAAATAAGATTGATTTGAAACTTATTGAATTTGAGATTTTAAGGATATGATTTTATAACTTGATTTTGATTTAGGATGATTTAATGAATATTTTCAAATTTAAATAAATTTAAATGGGATAATTAGTTTTATATAAATTTGTATTTTGAAGTTCTATTTTTATAATGTTGGATTGACTAAGTGAATTTTCAATATTAAATAACAGTAAAGTGAAATTGATATATATATATATATATGAAATTGTCAAATCTAGCTTTGTAAATGTTTAAATATTTAAAGCTTTGAAATCTATTGTAGTTGAAATGGTTTAATTTGTAGTTTATATCTATATTTGAAATCGATATTAAAATGGTTTATTAGGATTTGAATTGAAATGGAAGAACTGAGATTTAATTTAAATGGGATTCCGAAATTCGAGTTAATTTAAATCGATTTGTGAAGTTGGAGGAAACTATTTTAGTTTATAAAGTATTTTATTATATATGAAAATATTTATATATATATATATATGTATGTGTGTATTATTTTAATATAAACTGTTTTTAATTTATAACTATTTAATTATATAAACTATTTTATTATGTAAACTATTTTATTATACAAACTATTTTATTATATGTATATACTATTTTAATATATAAACTATTAAGTGGAAACGTTATGATTTCAAAATTATGTTTCAAAGTGTCATAAATTCCAAAGTATTATGATTTCAAAGTATTATGATTTCTAAATGTTATGATTTTCAAAGTGTTATAATTTTGAAAGTATTATAACTTTGAAAGTTTTATAATTTTCTTGAAAATGAATGTTATTTTAAGTGAGTAATGATCTCGAATTTATATGATTTTGAAATAGATATGATATTTTGAAATGACTATGGTACTGTAATAACGTTTGGTTGTTAAAGAGACCGGGATCAGTTATTATCATACTTTTTGCCAATACCGAAAACCACTTTAACAACCATGTACGCGGTGGAGATTCCAGAATGAAGTAGGTGGTTGGTGACATTCTATTTGAGGTATACACGTGGACCTAACTCCTATGAGTTAGCTTAAGGTGGCTAAAACAGGAGCAATTGACGGGCCAAGTAAGGTAGCTCCTCCGATCGGACACACTTCATCATTTGTCATCCTATTACTTTGTGATTGATTTGTTGTGCATGTTTGATTCGGGAGTGTGGATCGAGGTGGGCGGTAGCTGCGGCTATGCATTACCACCAGCCCGGAAGTGTAATTTTTATATCTACCTTGGCATTGCCTAGTTATGCCGTGTCACCTACCTTATCGAGACCACTATGAGTTTGTTTATTACCATACCTATGGAGTGCTCTCTGACAAACTCCAGTACGGAGGAGATTACGATACCGTATAGACTATGGGAACATATAAAAATGTGTTAAGGGGGATATGGGTAACACCTTAACGCTATTTTAATAGATTACTTTACTATAGACATTATTATAATAGTGTATATTACTACATAATAGATAGTTCCAATGGTCCTTAGAGGATGGTTATCACATACATCTTTTGACTTATTTGTATTTCAGTTGATATTGCACTTGAATTGGATTTATTGATATAAGAATGTTAATTCTGACTCGAGTGTTTTGTATTTTGTTTTACGCTTGGGTCAGACTGAGTGTCACAGCATTTAAGACTCACCTTTGGAGTTGGAGCTCCGCTTGGAGATCCATCTATCTATCCCGCTTCAGTTATTCAGTTGACTCTAGTGATATATTCAGATTTGGTTATTTACTATAGTATAGAGACTTCTATGTATTCAAGACTTCTATTGCACCTTGTTTAACTCTGTCACACACACATATATATAGTAGCTTCATGAACTATTATTCCTTTGTTTCCGCTGCTTATTATTGTTATATTACTCTATGTCTGTGATTCTGTGATTTATTTATTTACTGTATATGCTAAGTTTTGCCAAATATAAATTAACAATATGATATTTTGAGCAATTCAAGTCCGATACGTGTGGATGCGAATGGCACGAAATATCGGGATGTTACAAAAAAATATTGCGAAGTAAAATTTTAAATAGAATAAATTTTCTTTGGTACAATTAGGAGTGTTTCGACTAGTTTTATGGTAATCTGAATAATCTTCTAAGTGACGATTGGACGTTTTCTTGAGCAAATGTTGTGGAGTACTTAGTAAATTTCTTTATCATTAGGCGAGTGAAATGAGTTTAAAATTCGAATAAACCCAAAGTAATGTTTTGATAAATAACTTACTTGAAGTTATTGCATATAAAATATATATAGTATGCTTTCAAAGATGAGTTTCGAAATTTAAACCGGGCATCTAATTTTCTAAGTTCTCTTAAATGGAAATTGTTTCCCAAAACGAAAGGTATTACTAATAAGAGATTGATTTGATAAATAATTTTGATCAACTTATTTCCTCGTTCTGACCTTCCAGTAAACAAGGACTTTCTAAAGACCCCACAATACCAAATAATGGATATGACCAAAAATACCAAAAAATTTTGGTAATGAAGGAATCAGAATCTTTTTTTTCTTAGGATTTTTCCCTTAGAAAATTTATGGGAATTTAACACAAGTTTAAATTGGGTTAAATTAAATAGGAAGGTTTTCATAAACATTGTTGTAACGACCCATAATTCTTTTAGCTATTTTAAATTGTTAAGTTTGATAATTATTGAATAATAATGGTCAAAAACAAATATTTAATGATTTTGAATGTAAAATATGGGATATGAACTTGAATAAAATTTTAAAATAAACTAATTTCGAAGATTTAAGTAATAACGAGTATTGAAATGAAATTATATATTAACTTAGTTATGATCGATAATTGAAGTTGGGTAGTAACTGTGAATTATTTGGATAGAAATAAAATGATGTTGATAAAAATATTCATTTAAAAATCCAATATTGAAATTTGTTGAATATTGAACAATTAAATTTTTAAATTCAATATTGGGGAATTATTTGAATAACAGAATAACGAAAATCGAATAACAGTAAAATGAAAATGGTTGTTCTATAATTTGAATTTGTTTTAAAAGTTAAATCTTATAAGTTCATTAACTAATATTTCAAAAGATAGCGATTTATCAAATTATCCAAATTGATAACACTAAATATTGTAATTATTTGAATAATTGATTTCCAAGGTTAATATGGTTGAAAATGTTATTGAAAGTTGTTGAAAATTTTATTTAAACAACATTGAAGATTGTTAACATTTAAAATTGGGTTCAAAAGCGAATAATTAGAAATTGAAAATTTTATATTATAATCGAGACGTTAAAATAGCAATCCAAGCCACATTATCGAATTTCGATGAAACTAATTCCATTGGATCTGTAATAGTGTGCTATTATCCTATTTCAATTTTCGTAGCATTTGGAGTTATCGTTTGGTCGTACAGGATAGAAACACGTTGCAATTTATATCGAAAATGTAATATTTTAATTCGATTCAAAGAGCTATCTTCTACATACAATTGAATTAGGCCCTGAAACATTCTCCATTGTGTTCGACATAGGGGTAAAATATTATAAATGCCTAGTGGCACGCTTTATTTTGAGTTCATCCGAAAAAAGTTGAAAATAATAATAAAATAATTCGTGTACGTATACATATACGCATCCATCAACCAAACCATAGCCATTTTAACCTAGCCGCCATTTCTTGTTATTAATGGTTGAGAAACAATATCCTTCTCCCCTCATTTTCTCTCCATCCAACGAGTGTTGGACAAAACCTTCAACTAGGATCTTATAGAGCATGCCGAGATCTCTCCATCCAACGATCACGATCTAAAGTGGAGCTTCGTAGTGGCCAGAAATCATCGTTGAAGAGCAGCATTCGAACGTGAGTTTCATGGCCAGGGGACAGCTGTGCTTCGAGTGGCTCACTGCGATGGTGATGTGAGGTATGGCCTTCGATTTGAAGGCGCCTGATCGACTTCCTATGGCCTGAGGTAGTAGTGGCTTGGAGTTGTTGAATGGCATACTGGGTTCCTCTTCTTGCTCCTAGAGCTTAAGCGACGTGTGAGGAAGATGAAGCCAATGGCCTGGATTTGATGATTTCAAATCAATGGCTGCGATAAATTAGGTTATAAAAAAAAATTATTTATATAAATTGTATGCAAATCTTTAAAACCGTATTAATTTTTCACATATTATCAGAATGGGACGAAACAAGATGCGTTGGAATCATGGCGACGAGCATTAGGCTCTGGAACTGGTTTGGAGTTGTTTGGAGCCAGTAAATTTTATGTTAAATTGAACGTCATTCGATTTGATTCAAAATTGGAACTCAAGGTGAGTGTTTTACAACTCTCATACGTACTAGAATATTTTTATGCTAGTTAAATTCGAAATAAATCTATTGATTGTTGTTTGGTAAATTTAAATCGTCATCTAAATTATCATTTGAATTGCTGCTCAAAATTAAAATTGACAGTTAAACTTGGAAAAAGAATATAATTGCCAATAAAACACCCAATTTTAATAACTATGAAATTGTTGTGAACTATATTGTATGTTTGGATGATTGATTGTGATGGACGTAAATTAATTGATGTTGGATGTTTGGAAGTTTATTTGTTTTATATATCCTGTTATCACCCTGGATATTATTTATAATGCACATAACTGTAAACTGAATTATTAGGAATAAATTGAGAAATAGGTTGAAATGATACATCCTATGACACTATGATTTGGGTTTAAATGATATATATCCATCCCTGAAATTAAATTGGAATAACTGATCACATGGCCAAATGATAGAAAATTATATATGGATGCCGAATTGGTTAAATTAAATGATTTCAGAACTTTTGATTTGAAATTCATTTAAATGATTTTGATTTAAAAAAAATAAAAATCGGATTATAGAAATCAAATTATTTTTGGAATTGAGCCCTGAATGTCGACCTTTTGAATTTGATAAACTAAGGTTTTAAATAATTGAACTTGATACTTTTAAATTATAATTGAGCTATGATTTAATTTCAGAGTTTGATTTAATTTAAAGGATGGGACTTTTCTTCTAATTTGAATTTTACAAAGTAAAAGTATTTGAGAATTTGGATTTTAATTTGGATATCGAAGATAAATTTGATTTAAATGTTTGGTTCGATATTTTGAAAAATGAGCTTGAAATCGATGAAGTGTAATTAAAATTGAATTAATTTGATTTGATAGTGGAATTGAATTAACTGAAATCGAAGTCGAAATTGATTTGAATTGGAATTTAATCGATTGAATGGAGATTAGAATTGATTTATTTTGGGAAGTTGGAATTAAATAGGTTTGACTTTGAAACTATTTTCAAACAAAATTTTTTAATATAAAACTATTTAGAAGCTATCTTCTTAAATTTACAAATTATTTTGGTTTTCCAAATTATTTTTCTATATAAACCATTTAATACTTAAACTATTTATGTTAAACTATTTTAACCACTTAAACTGTTTTAACTATTTTAACCATTTACACCATATTTCAACTACTTTAATTGCTTAAACTATTTTAGACTATTCAAACTATTTTTCAAAAATTCAAACCGGTCAAGAGTGTAATATTATTTTTAAATCATGGATTTAAATACGAATTGGGTTAAGTGAAGTTATAGCCCAAAAATTGAAATTCAAAACAACTTTGGTATCAAAATCGAGATGTTAAGGAAAGTATAATTTTGAACTAAAATTGTATATTTTGAGTAAATATGATGATTTCGAAATGAAATTGATTTTGAAGCGAAGATGATATTTTGATATCAAGCATGAACTGTCTTTGAAATGTAAAAGAACCAACCGGTGTGTAAAACGACGTTTGGTTGTTAAAGAGACGGGAGCCGGATATGGGCATACTCTATGTCGATACCGGAACCACTTTAACAACTATGTACGTGGAGGATGCTCCAAAACTAAGTGGTTGGATTGGCGATAATTGCTGGATTTGAAGAAAGAGAACGTTGGGGGATAGACCTAGGCACATGTGTCAATTTGAAATGACTAAATGGCTTGACAAGGCCAAGTGGCCTAATTATTTTAAGTGAACATCCGTTCTTCGATTTTCTTGGGCTCGGTCCATAATATCACTCTTGATGTTGGTTTCGATTGGTGAACCTTGATTGGGATAGCCTCCCTTTGATTCGATATAGGATGGATGGACGTGGTGGGCGATCATAGCTTTGTTGCGTTACCACCAGCCCTGTGACCCGAACTTGTAGTATCCTACTTTGGGTATTTCCTCACGTGCCTTGTCATACTTTTATCCCTAAATGAGACCCATACGATTTTGGTTTAGTATTGTCGTATCACGGCGCATCCCTCTACATGAACGTTTAACTTGTGTTTCATATGCAAACTGTACGACAAAGGTTAAAAACACATTAAGGGGGATTAATGTAAAGCCTTAACGCTAAGAAAAATATTTATTTTACTGATTAAGCATTATATATAGTGTATTCTACTACATATAAATATTTGAAGAATCCTTGTGAGGCAGAAAATCCCGTAACATCTCTTGAGTTGTTGCATGCATGTTATACACTGGATAAGAGATGTGAAAACCCATAAACATCTCTAACACTATTACACTCATGTTTATGCAATAACGATTTGACTTGCATAAGGATATTTCAGTCTTGACTCGAATATTTTGTCTTTTCATTACGCTCAGGCCGGTCCTAAGTTTTTAAGCTTATCGAAGATCTATTCTGAAGGACGAAGATGAAGATTTAGTATATATTTGTAACGATGCCATTTTTCGACACCTGAAAATCGACATCAATACGTCTGCTGTATTAAATGCCGAACAATCGAATGCTAGAAAACCAAACCGTTAGGGTTAAAGAAGAAGAAGGTAGAAGAAGAAATAGAAACAATATCAGAATCTCACAATCTCAACGGAACAATATATAATAGATAAATGACTAATCTGTAAACAAAAGAACTATATCTGTTTATGCCTTACATCGTCAGAGTTATATATATATTACACGCAGTGGAATACAACATAATAGTGGAAAATGGTCTTCCAAGAGAGTTCAACATATTGCTCTTCATTTCCAAAGCTCTAAAGTCCAAACCAAAATGCTCCAATCCAAAAGCTTCCAAACCAAAGACTTCCAAATCCACATCTACTTCCCGGCTTAGCTCCAGAACCTACTGATAACTTGACTCTAGGCTACCCGTGTGGAAAATTAGGGGCACCTAGAGTTTAAAAAAGGGAACAATAAACTCCGAGTCGGTCATGGGACTGGCTTGAGATCTTAAAACAGTTATTTGAACAAAAATAAATTCGTTCATGCTTTTTTGGAAAATGAAACTACCATAAGGTCTCCCTGCACACACTCGAATGCAATCGCACACATGGGAGAGGTTTCTCCTTATAGTAGTCAAACATGCTTGATATGCAAAAATCCTTTTGATATTATTATTAGTGCATAGTGTGGAAAAACATTTTTCAAGTATAATATTAATCTTAGCCAGCATATGTATCATTATAGTATGCCTACTATAGCTACCATGTTAAATGGTAGGTTCTACAACTAAAACCATAAAGGGCTCGTATTGTTTTGTTTGGATATCCAACAAACTGTCAAGGCTAAGGAACTTTCTTTATCCGGATGGAAACGCCTTTGGAAGGGCATCCCGAGAACCTAACCGGATCTCCACCAACACAAAGCCGGGATACCTCTGTATCTAGGTAACTAACTATCATGAGTATGCATCCCCCGGTCGAAACCGACCTTTAACGAGGTGCCTCAAATTCCAACAACCACATAAGTAAAATATCTTGGCTCCACACCAGAATACCACTTTTTATCCACATAAGTAAAATATCTAGGCTCCATACCAGAATACCACTTTTTATCCAGAAGGAAATGTACATACCCATAGGGTCGCGAACCCCATAACCTTGCTGCATCCTTCATGTTTCGACCATTTCCCAAGGTGTGAGGTTCGATGAAGTTTCGTCCCACAAAGCTGCGCTTTACACAAAACCATGCTTCGATCAACCAATGCTCAACACTTAGCATGCAACATCACTAAATTAGGAATATATCACTAATAACTATCAACTACATAACCACTGAGCTCGTACGTCTCAGAGAAGAGTGTTAAGCTAAGAGAATAAATTTTCCGCCACCAACAGAAATATATTTGATAGAAACCAGATTTATATCTCAAAGTGTAATGTCAAAATACATCCATACAAGTGGGTTTGGATGGAACCGAAGGCACTTCGTCCAATTAAGGAAAGAAGTCCTTGCAAATCTGGATATCCCCTAATCACGTCCGGACTCCCCATCACATAGGGTAATCTCTATATCGGAGTAACTCGGTGCAGAGACAATCAACAGGCAATCCTTTTGTTTTTGAAAATACCCAGTCTTCAACCACCGTCTTCAAATGCAATTCCATTCCGTCGTATCACTATTCGGAATGGGTTTTCGACTTAATGCCCTCCCCCGGCCTTTTCGAATAATGAGCGCTTATTTAAAACATGTGGATACAAATTCCCATTTGTAATCTTTTAAACAAAAGATCCACCTTTAATATCCGATGTGGTTTTCAGATAACCATTTGGAATCCGTTCCCGGTCACATCGAAATTCAAATGCCGTCTTAAAGACCAATATTGATAGCCGGTTATTTAACTATCAAATAACATCCATAAACAACCATAAGATTTAAATAATTTCTCAAAATATTTATTTCAAAATATCTTTGCAAACTATTCTTCTACCCTTCAACTCTTTGAAACAGTTTTCAAATCGCTGTTTTCTTTCGTAGAATAAGTTTCCACCCGATCATTTATTTCCACTAGAAATCACCAAGTCTAAATATTTTTAGATTTTTAAAATAATTTAAATTACTTAATCCAAAAATATGACACTTAAAATAAAAACTATTTTAAACACTTAATTTAAAATACTAGTTACGAAATTTTATAGCAATTTCTCATGTAATACTTAAGCCAAAACAATCTTAAAATAAAAGTTATGAAATTCTATGCAATTTTTTCAAATAAAGTTTTAGCAAAACTATCTTTAAAATAAAATTAATTTATAAAATATAAAAATTAATAATTATCTTTTTAAATCATAATACCAATCAACCCTTTAAAATTATTACTACTATAACTAATTTAATAAAATATTTACCTTTAAAATTCTAAAAAACTTAAATATACAATTTCTCAAAAAATTCTTTTAGAACAACTTCAAAACTTCCAACTTATACTTAAAAATCTGCTTTGAAAACATACTTGGCTTTTCAGGGAATACACTTTTCTTTCACACCTTTAAAAAAACAAACCCCTATTTATTTTTAAAACAAATACCCATTCCTTTATAATTTCCCACCGTGAATTTATACTCTCGAATATCCACTGATATCTTATTTCACTTTATAAACCCAGTTTATAAATTCCATAGTCTCATTCCTTTAAAAAAAAATAGTTTCAACACTAAATCAATTTCCAAATCGATTTCCAAAATTTAATCCATTTTTAAAATAAATTACTTTACCAATCCAAATTTATTTCAAAACCCATTATTCCATATTCACTCCTTTATTTAGATTTAAAATCTTATTTAAAATCTGAAATATTAATTTCATACTAAATTTTAAAATTCTCCCTTCATTTCTCCCAAACCATTTAAAATCTGAATTTTAAATAAATTCGTCGACTTTTAAACAATACTACTTATGTTCTCAAAATCCATTTATTTTCATTTATTAAAAAAAAAATTCCCCGTACTTGGAATTTATTCAATAGGATTTTAAGAAAATCAACCTTTATCCTTTCCAAATTCCTTCTTTTAATTTATCCAATACTCTAAAATTATTTTACTTAAAATTCTCTACTTTAATTTCCTTCCAAGAATCCAATTTTTATATTTTTGGTATCTTAAAATACCAAAATATATTCGGCCAAACCATAGCCTTCAATAATTTCAATTACCAATATAATCAATCACAGATCATAAATAAATTATATCACAGAAAATGAAATAAAATCAGCATTTGAGGAATCCAGTTGGATCCCTCCAACCTTTTTTCCTGCATCCACTGATGTTAGCACAATATAAAATACCAATTCCACTTCGAGGTGGAATGTCATGGTATATGTGGTCATCCGCTATTATGCGGGGCGCATAGGGTCTCATCCGCTATATAAGCGGGAATATCAATCACTTCAATATATATACTATTATATATAACATAACATCCAACTGATAACAATTATTAATTCAAGTTACCAATCCAATAATTTAAATTTAACTATTTAAATTAAGTTAGATAATTCGATTGAGTGAGAAGATCTCACCTTGGATTTTCATTTTACAACCCAATCCACTTTAAATCCTCTTGCTTATGACTACGTAGCTCCAACTTCACATGAACAATCCCTTTAAACTTTTGAACCTGGCATGAAATCATTATTTACTTTATGAACTGTCGAGATTTTAATTTTTCTATTTATCCATTTTATTTTTCTCCACCGCCTGTAAAATTTTAGCTTAAAATTTTTAACTGTCTTAACTAATTTAAATTTACCTTTTGAGAACCCCATACATTGATAAAAACCAAAATCTAAACTTTAATTTTTTTTCTTTTTCTTTTCAAAACATTTTTAAACCCTGTAAAATCTCATAATACTTGAAATGGTAATCACAATTTAATTACGATTTAAACTTAAGTAAACGTTAAATTTAAATGTATTTAAATTCTTTTACCTAAATACACATAGAAAGTAAAATGATGAACCTCTGCTTGACCAGGTTCACCACGAAAATACCAGCCAAAGAGCTTCCTCCTCTTCCCAGATGCAATTCTACCCTGAACCAGCATAGCACTGCTAAATCTCTAACCCAAACAAATCCCGATGTTGCAGCAAGTTGACAAAGGCCCTATCGGTTGCCACACTCTCCACAATGACCACCAGTGGAAGCGCGACCCGATAGCAATCCAAGAAACCATCTTTTGAATATCAAAATATAACTCGAAATGATATAAATTTAGGGTCGGTCATCCTCCCCTTCCTATCGAGAATGAAAACAGACTAAGGACGAAGAAGGCTAAGCAATACCTTGATTCTAAGTCAGGCCGCATCATCGTTGCTTCCCTCATTGCGGGCGACAACGGAATAAACGAAAACGCCGCATAGATGAATACTATCGAGGGTCGATTTCGAAAGATTTATCTATACTCCGCCATTTTCCTTGATCGGTTTTAAGTTTTTATTACAAACCGAGAGGATTTTCAATTTTTCTTTCATTTACTTATTTGGTTTCGATTTTTACAAAGTGGAAGGGTACGCGTGTTGTACTAGTGAACATGTGTTTCAAAATGTTCTATACGTGTCTGCGCTTGCAACAAAATTCAATTATATTATTTATCCAAATTTAAATTCAAATTTAATCTTCTCGATTATCATAACTCACAATCCTGATCTCCAATCGAGGTGTACCGCTAGGTGTTTATAATGTTGTACCCTATTCCAAACATAATGTAAAAGGTTTCAAGTCCAAATTCGATCGTATGGAGAAGATGGTTTTGGGTCTCAGTTATTATATTAAATTTTCGATAAAGATTGCAGTGCATTTATATATCGTACGACCTCACGACAACTCCAAACACTACGAAAATTGAAATCCGATAATAATACACTATTATGGATCCAATGGAACTAGTTTCGTCAAAATCCGAGACTGTGCGGCTATTTTTAAATATCAATTTCAACGATATAATTTCAAAACTTAACAAAACAATTCCAAATTCAAGTTTAACACTTTTACTATCTATGGTATTATCAAAAACAAATTTTACACGTCTATAAATTATTTTTAACAAGTTTAAAATTTCAGATTCAACCATTTACCCAATTTTCAATTATTTAATTAAACAATTACATCACTCAATAAATAGTGGCATTTGAAATTCAAGTTAGAAATTAACTTTTAAATATTTAAAATCAATTAAATATTCCAATTTCAAATATCCAAAAAATTTGGGTATTGTAACATCCCAGAATTTTTAACAATATCAATTTAATAATCTGTAGTTAAGACTAAATTGATATTGATATTCTGATAATAATTATTCAGATAAATGTAATAATCTTCTTCAATAAATATTTGAATTGGTTATTTTATCTTTTAAATGATATAAATTAATTTCTATTTACAATATAAATATATGGTTCATATTTTAAATAAATTGGTTTTGTTTTAAATTTAGAATAAGTTCAACAAATTGGTTTTATGGCTTAATAAAATGAATATTTTGTAAAATGATTTTTATTTAATAAGGAGATATTTATAAAAATAATATTAATATTGTATTGACTTTATAAATAAATTTTGAATAAGAATTTGTAATGTTTAATTCAAATTGAATTTTTTATTTATAACATTTGAAAAATATTTGATTTGAATTTAGTTGAATTTAAGTTCAAAAGTAAAATCTTAATTTGTTTTAATCTATAATATGTATAAGTTCCATTTATTAACATAGTTTGTTTTTATTTTCATTTGTAAATTTATACACATGTTTAAATATAAATTAACAACTTAATTTAAGCTAATATAACATACATTTGTAATTAGCACTAATCATTTGAAAGGAGAAAACAAGTGTTAAATACTTATACATTCATTTGACAAGTGTTAAAAAAATAGACAAGTGTTAATTTTGTTTTTATTTTCTTTTATCTCCATAAAATCTGAAAATGCATATAGTGAAGTTTACATCTTCATTCATATGGCATATTCATTTTCTTTAATCAAAGAAAATCTTCAAACCTTTAAAATCTGAATCATCTTCATATTAAAAACAAATCTGCATTTCCAAAATTCAGAAACCCTGTTTAAAAATCTGCATTTACAATCAAAGATCAAATCTGCATAATCATAAACATATTCAAATCTGCATTCTCAAAAATCCTTCATCTGCAAATCTTAAATCAAAGAACCTGCATACTCCACCAAAGATCAACTCAGCATCATCTATTTCCTACATGCAAGTAATTAGGCTGTGATCATGAGCAACAGCATCTCCTTCATCTGCATGCATTTGGAGATTAACAACTACATCATCCACATGAAGGATATCAAAGTCAAGCTGCACATGTTGTTTTCTGGAAAATTCAAAACAGGGGTCTGCATTTATAGGTGAGTAACAAATAAAATCTTAAACTATATTTGGGTTGCTTGATTTAATGTTTGAGATAAAAATTATGTTTGTGTGCTTATGAAAGGTCTGATGCAATTATGATTGTTTATGCATGTTGGTTTTGCTGTGATGTGTTTCCAGATTCACATCCTTTTTTTAAAAAAAAAATCTACAATTGATCAGACTTAAGATAGAAACTGGGTTCTAGAATAATTAAAAGAAAGTTGTTTATCATAGATTAGAATGCAAATTTATAAAGTATTGTCGTCTAAATTTCTTAAGTCGGGTTTAAAAAAATAAATTAGAAGAGTTAAATTACAGAGTGATATCTTTGTAAAAATAAGTGATACCCTATTGGTTGAACTTGATTAAATCCAGTCATATTAATATTGAAAACCAGTTCCATAAACTAAAAAGAAATTTACTGGAAACTGTTTTTTTTTAAATCTAATATTAGTATTTGTGTATGGTTCATTTACAGTGTTCTTGAACTAAAATATGAATCTGTGCCAATACTTGCAATCTGTAACTTGAGGAATGTTAGAACTCTTCTGTGTTATTAAGTAAGGATCATAGATCTTTGTAAAAATCAGAGAAGTGTATTTTAATGAATAGATATGTTACAGTTTGAATTGAAATTTTTAAAACCTAGTTTGAACAGTGGTTAGGAATGGGGGCAGTGTGAAGAGATGGATTGATCGAGTGTGCTAGTTTCTGGTGCATGGATAGTTGGTGTGTAGAGGAGTGTGAGGCCGGAGAGGTGGTGATCAAGATGGTCGGAGGAATGGCGGCGGTTGACAGGTTTGAGTTGAAACCTGTATAAAACTTCCAGGTATGGAATTTGAGGTTCCTGAGTGAATTTTTGAATTCTTGTATAATTTCTTGTTTCTGGGTTGGTGTAGAAGTAGTGGTGGATACTGGTTGTGGCTTGATCACCTGAGATGGTCGGCAGAGGGGGCGATGATGGGTTCTCTGATGAACTATTTGGGATTGGGAATGTTTCAGGGGAAATGATGCGCAGCTCGGAGTAAATGGTAGAATGACTCGAAGCATTTGATAGGAAACCCGGAGTAGTGAGGTAGAAAACTCGAAGTAAAATTAGGGGGTCTCGGGTTGACCTGTAGTTACAGTTTACACAGTAAACTGTGTTTTTTTTTAATTTGGGTTTTTAAACTTTTTAAAAATCTGGGTTTCCAATTTTAAAATCTGTAGTTATAGGTTTAAATAAGGTTTAGGTTTAAAAATTTAACTTAAGTTTGAATTACTAATTTGAATTTAAATTCCAGGTTTGAGTTGAAACCTGTTTTTTTTTCTGTTTTCTGCAAATCTGGATTTAAACTTTATTTTAAATCTGCAGTTTATGGTTTGAGAAAAATTTAAGTTCAAATTTAAATGCAAGTTTAAATTCTCATTTGAATTTAAAATTTCAGTTTTTAAAACAGAAAACTTAAGTTTAAAATTTTAACTTTATTAACTATATCATGTTGATAAGATAGTTTAAACATTTTTAACAATAAGATTTTAAAAATGTGAGTAGATTTAAAATTATTTAAAATCTAGAAATTAAAATTTGAAGTGCAGTTTGAAATTTTAAAGAAGGTTTAAATTTGAAGTTTCAAATTAAAATGGAAATTTAAATTATTGAAAGTTTTGAAATGACTTTAACTTTAATAATTTCCATAGCATTAGTTTGATTTGCAATTTAAAAAAAAAGTTTTAAATTTATTTAAAACTTTGATAGTTTAATATTTTTCTATTTTAAACTTGAATTTAAATTGAAATTTAAAGGTAATTTCTAAAGTACTTTGTTTTGAATTAATTTGTTTTAAACATAATTAAGTTATGTTTATTTTGAAAATTTGATTAAGATTTATGTTTTTAATAAGGTAATTAGATTTAATAATTAATTTAATTAATTAATTGAATTTGGAATTAATAATTGATTAATGATTAATCAATTTAAAATTTAGATCATTAATTAAGTTACTAATTAATGATGAATGAATATTAATTATGTAATTAAGTTTTAAATTAAGGTTAATTAATTTAATAATTAACTGTAATTAATAAATGAATAAAGATAATTTAAATGGTAATTAATTTAAGTTAATTACCTTATAAAATAATTAGAGGATGGTTAAGTAAGGTCATTAACCATGATTATTTAGCAATTAATTAATTTGGTTAATTTTTATAATTAATTAGATTAATTAATTTAATAATAATCAATTGTAAATAGTTTGAGTATAATTACCTGATAAAGTAATTAAGAAATTAATTACTTAATGTAATTAATTTAATTTAATGAGATTATTTAGTTTAATTAATTAAGTTTAATTAATTTTAAACACTTGGGTTTTATAAATAATTACTTATGTAATTAATGATTTGGAATTACTTAGTTAAGAAATTGTTTAATAATTACAGATTGTAGTTAAGGAGATGTTTAAGAATGAAGTGATTTGGATGAATTATTTAGTAATTAATCAAGGGATTAATTAAGAAATAAAATTAAGGGTAATTAATTTGGTTTACTGTGGTAATTAGGTTAGTTAGTTACTTAGAGTAATTAATTTAAGGAATAATTAATGATGTAATTAAGTTGATTAATTATGATTAATTAATCAATAATAGGTAATTAAGGGTAATTAATTAATGTAATTAATTAAGGATAAATGTAATTAATTATGATTAATTAATTAGTTGAAGTAATTAAAGGTTAATTACTGAGGATAATTAATTTGTGTGAAATTAATTAAGGATAATTACATGAATGTAATTTAGGTAATTAATCAAGAGTGATTAATTAAAGTAATTTATGATTAATTAATTGATTGTAATCAATTAAATGATTGAGTAAGCAAGATTTGTATTGATGAAGTAATTAATTTAATTTATTTTAAATTAATTAAAGATGGAGTAATTAATTTACTTCATTTTAAATTAATTAGTAATAGAGATAGTTAATTTAATTCATTTTAAATTAATTATATGGTGATGAATAAATCCTTGCTTATGAATGAATGGATGTTATTGATTGTCTTGGATGCTTTGTGATCTCCGTAATGAGATAAATGATATTGTGTGGTATGGATGTTTGGTTGTATTGTGATGATAACATAGGTTATCTATTGTGATGATAATATATGGAATACCTATTTGATATTGATAATGTAGGTTACCTGATATTGTTAATTATCAGTTATGATTTATAAGTTATCTATCTGTGTGTGTATAGATACTGTAATTAAATTGTTTTAAACCTTTAAAACAACTTGGACCTTAAAAGACACGCTTTGGTTTTTGATGAGACCGGGATCGGGTTTTCCTATTTGGATATCCGAAAACCACATCGATTCCAAATAACGTTAGGTTGTGAATCAAAGTGGAGCTTTGTGAAGACTCAAGGTGTAAGGACTATGAGTCAGTATAACTCTGTGGGTGATTCCGTAATGAGTTGACGGAATTAGTTCTTATAGATTCGAGATGGTGCTTTAGAATGCAAGGGTTATTGTCCTTAACTCTGAGGGTGATTCCAAAACGAGTGTAACGAGATAATGCCTTCGGTTTCGTTCGAACCCGGAACGAACTTGTATGGATTGAATGCTTTCAGAACATCGTCAGGTGGACGATGAGCATTCTAAGTGATATATCCTATAAAGGTAATCGTAGCCTCAAGCCTCATCAACCGGGAATGGCTAAAACAGGGGAGGTGCAGCCAGGCTTCGTGGGTCGCACCCACTTGAGAGCAAGATTTACCCCTGTCTAGATGTCCCTTTATATTTCGGCTGTGTGGGGCGATTACTAGCTAGAATCGCCGGGGTTGTCTTGTTCGGAACTGTTCAGTAAGGAATGGGTTCGGCTTTGTGTTGTAGGGGATTGGAAGTAATCCTCGGTACGTTGATCTAGGCCACGTACTGTGATGGGCGGTACCCCAGTAGCCCTGCCATTGTATGGAATCCAAAATCCAATAAGTGCCAACGGTTTTGATTGTATTACCCACTTTTGTGGCTAGTAGCTGGAATTTAATGAATGTAACAATTTCGGCTATTTCTTATTTATTTGAAAACCCTATACACTATTATAATATCATCGGATTTCCTATCAAATGTTTTGGTTAGCGTAAGGTGAAAACTTTTCCATGTCTATGTGTGGAAAGTCTTACGTGATACCTTTCTTTCCAAAAGATTTTTAAAAGTTAAGCAACTTTAGCCTGTTACTCACACCAGACCCATGTCTGACCCGGAGTTTATTTTTGTTTTTCATAAACTCTTGGGTACTCAAATTTTTATGAGTAGTCAAGGGATTCGGGTTAGGATTTAGGATTAGCTTTGACGAATTGTGGAGGAGCAATGGAGCAAGAGGCTTCTGCGTATAGATATATATATATATATATATATATATATATAGAGTTTTCTGCTATGTGTTCTCTGAGTTGTTGTATTGTGTTGTATAACTAGACAGGTGTTTATAACTGTCTAGTATATGAGTTGTATATCTGTGTACTCTAATATGGTTGTAAACTATGTAATATTTATGTTATTAATATAATTTATTCGTTTCGCTGTGTAAGATTCTGATGTTATTTCTTTCTTCTCTTCTTTCTATTCTCTTTTCTATCCCTTTCTTTCTTAAAAATGATGCGATTTTCCGGGAGTAGAAAGTCGGGTCGTCACACTTGGTATCAGAGCATTAGGCTGAGTGAATACCTAGGCTCTGAAGTGTATCTTTCTTTAGGGAGCATTAGGTTGAGTGAATACCTAGGCTCTGTAGTGGTGTCTTTCTTGAGAGAGCGTATTTGTAATTTTTATATAATATATATATATATATATATATATATATATTTCTACCTATCTATTGGGTTACCTGTTCAGGTTTTCCAATATAAGTTATAAAGGTGGATGGGGTAGTATTGTGTGTAACACGATTACTACCATTAGTTGGAGTCTGATGTTTGAGGTTGGAGGTGTATTTGTCGAGACTGTAGACCTAATATCATCTCGAGTGAATTCTGTAGTGATGAAGAACTTCATTAATCTCTGAAGGAAACCTGTGTAGGTTCGGAGTTCATTTCTGAAGTTGGATGAGTAGCATTTGGATCTGTTGGTTTGGCAGAAGCAAGTGATGGTATTTTGATACCTTAGGGAGTAGTAGCTGCGTGATGAGATGCAGTGACTATGGATGTTCCCGAAGATGTTTTCTTTGGAACAAGTTAAGGAAGTGAGTCTGCTTTAGTGTTATGGCTGTGTTCAGCCGGAGTTTCTGTTTGCTTTGAAGTCCGAGCTTCTCGAAGAGCTTTGTTTTGGAATTCTTTGGCATCTGTAGCAGCAGTGCAGCTTGGAATGTTCTCGGTGTTGGCAAGAGATCTTTTGGCTCAGCAGTTTTTCTGAAATGGAGTTCAGAAGCAGTTAAGTGGACCCGTTTCTTTGATGGGTTGGCTTTTTAAGTATGAGCTGTTCTATTTGGTTAAGGGAGGACAGTTTTCCTTGGATTTGTTTTGGTGGATCGCAAAAGTGACTTGCGATTGTTTAAGTGTTCTCTTGGGTTATCTGAGTTTTCTGGATGTCTTCAGAGAAGTCAGAGTTTGTTCGCATCTGGAGATTGAGCTTTCTTATCGACTGGAATTCCAGGAGTGGTACCGGTGGTTCAGCTTTTAGTAGAATGGTTTCTAGGAGAATTGAGTTGGTATAGCAGCTCGGAGTTTTGGAGGAACTCTTGAATGATTCTTATGGAATTGTTGAATCATATCTCTGCGGTGTGTTGTCCTGTTTGTGCTTGTGTTCTTCTTCAGCATTTTCTTCTACTTCGGATCAGAGTTGAGTAGTGAAAGCAGTTTGGAAGTGTATCTGCTTTTCTTTTCCCGGACAGGAGAAGTATGCTGTTGTCTTCTGATGTCGAGGAGTAGAGTTTGAGTTCTTGGTTTTGGTTGATCTTGAGGAGATCATTTTGTTGAGTTGATTGGTCTAGTTTGTTTCTAGAAGCATCAGCGAATGTTGAGCTGATTAGTAAGGTTGTTGACAGCCCAGGATTCTCTGAAGAGTTTTGTGGATAAGAGTCGGAGTGATTTGGACTCTGAAGTCGGAGATTTAATTTTGGATAAGTTTTCTCCGATCGTAAGTGAGCTATAAGATTGGGTAAGTCTGAGAAGTTAGCTCTGGAGTGTTTTGGATCTTTTCTATATCTAGGAGATTAAGTGATTGATCTACAGGATTGGATTGCCAGTTTGGATAACTGGGATTCGATGAGTTTCACATATCTCTGAGGGAGTACGTGTATGATCTGTCTCTGGTTGTGGAACCAGCAGTCCTGGAGTTTTGGTTGTTGAGTCAGACTCGTTTGTAGTCTGATATCTTGTCTAGTATTATAGATATAGTTGTATAGGAGCTTTGTAGCTTCATAGTATAGATTGTTTGGATTCTCTAGAGCGAGTATCCCGGTGGATATATATATACATCTGGGGAAACTCGATATAGTTTCATCCAGATTTTGTCTGGATAATTAGATTTGTTTGAATTGGTTGTTTTGGTTGTTAGCATAGGTTTGATAGATGCTTGTGTTTTTAAATTAAAATTTAATGAGATTATTAAATTACCTTTGTTTTAAATTTCGAGGACAAAATTCTTTTAAGGGGGAAGGATTGTAACATCCCGGAATTTTTAACAATATCAATTTAATAATCTGTAGTTAAAATTAAATTGATATTGATATTCTGATAATAATTATTCAGATAAATGTAATAATCTTCTTCAATAAATATTTGAATTGGTTATTTTATCTTTTAAATGATATAAATTAATTTTTATTTACAATATAAATATATGGTTCATATTTTAAATTAATTGGTTTTGTTTTAAATTTAGAATAAGTTCAACAAATTGGTTTTATGGCTTAATAAAATGAATATTTTGTAAAATGATTTTTATTTAATAAGGAGATATTTATAAAAATAATATTAATATTGTATTGACTTTATAAATAAATTTGAATAAGAATTTGTAATGTTTAATTCAAATTGAATTTTTTATTTATAACATTTGAAAAATATTTGATTTGAATTTAGTTGAATTTAAGTTCAAAAGTAAAATCTTAATTTGTTTTAATCTATAATATGTATAAGTTCCATTTATTAACATAGTTTGTTTTTATTTTCATTTGTAAATTTATACACATGTTTAAATATAAATTAACAACTTAATTTAAGCTAATATAACATACATTTGTAATTAGCACTAATCATTTGAAAGGAGAAAACAAGTGTTAAATACTTATACATTCATTTGACAAGTGTTAAAAAAATAGACAAGTGTTAATTTTGTTTTTATTTTCTTTTATCTCCATAAAATCTGAAAATGCATTTACTTAAGTTTACATCTTCATTCATATGGCATATTCATTTTCTTTAATCAAAGAAAATCTTCAAACCTTTAAAATCTGAATCATCTTCATATTAAAAACAAATCTGCATTTCCAAAATTCAGAAACCCTGTTTAAAAATCTGCATTTACAATCAAAGATCAAATCTGCATAATCATAAACATATTCAAATCTGCATTCTCAAAAATCCTTCATCTGCAAATCTTAAATCAAAGAACCTGCATACTCCACCAAAGATTAACTCAGCATCATCTATTTCCTACATGCAAGTAATTAGGCTGTGATCATGAGCAACAACATCTCCTTCATCTGCATGCATTTGGAGATTAACAACTGCATCATCTACATGAAGGATATCAAAGTCAAGCCTGCACATGTTGTTTTCTGGAAAATTCAAAACAGGGGTCTGCATTTATAGGTGAGTAACAAATAAAATCTTAAACTATATTTGGGTTGCTTGATTTAATGTTTGAGATAAAAATTATGTTTGTGTGCTTATGAAAGGTCTGATGCAATTATGATTGTTTATGCATGTTGGTTTTGCTGTGATGTGTTTCCAGATTCACGTCCTTTTTTTTAAAAAAAAATCGACAATTGATCAGACTTAAGATAGAAACTGGGCTCTAGAATAATTAAAAGAAAGTTGTTTATCATAGATTAGAATGCAAATTTATAAAGTATTGTTGTCTAAATTTCTTAAGTTCGGGTTTAGAAAAAAAAAATTAGAAGAGTTAAATTACAGAGTGATATCTTTGTAAAAATAAGTGATACCCTATTGGTTGAACTTGATTAAATCCAGTCATATTAATATTGAAAACCAGTTCCATAAACTAAAAAGAAATTTACTGGAAACTGTTTTTTTTTAAATCTAATATTAGTATTTGTGTATGGTTCATTTACAGTGTTCTTGAACTAAAATATGAATCTGTGCCAATACTTGCAATCTGTAACTTGAGGAATGTTAGAACTCTTCTGTGTTATTAAGTAAGGATCATAGATCTTTGTAAAAATCAGAGAAGTGTATTTTAATGAATAGATATGTTACAGTTTGAATTGAAATTTTTAAAACCTAGTTTGAACAGTGGTTAGGAATGGGGGCAGTGTGAAGAGATGGATTGATCGAGTGTGCTAGTTTCTGGTGTATGGATAGTTGGTGTGTAGAGGAGTGTGAGGCCGGAGAGGTGGTGATCAAGATGGTCGGAGGTGAGAATGGCGGCCGTTGACAGGTTTGAGTTGAAACCTGTGTAAAATTTCCAGGTATGGAATTTGGGGTTCCTGAGTGAATTTTTGAATTCTTGTATAATTTCTTGTTTCTGGGTTGGTGTAGAAGTAGTGGTGGATACTGGTTGTCGCTTGATCACCTGAGATGGTCGGCTGAGGGGGCGATGATGGGTTCTCTGATGAACTATTTGGTTTTGGGAATGTTTCAGGGGAATGATGGGCAGCTCGGAGTAAATGGTAGAATGACTCGAAGCATTTGATAGGAAACCCGGAGTAGTGAGGTAGAAAACTCGAAGTAAAATTAGGGGCTCTCGAGTTGACCTGTAGTTACAGTTTACACAGTAAACATTGTTTTTTTTAATTTGGGTTTTTAAACTTTTTAAAAATCTGGGTTTAGGTTTAAAAATTTAATTTAAGTTTGAATTAGTAATTTGAATTTAAATTCCAGGTTTGAGTTGAAACCTGTTTTTTTTTTCTGTTTTCTGCAAATCTGGATTTAAACTTTATTTTAAATCTGCAGTTTATGGTTTGAGAAAAATTTAAGTTCAAATTTAAATGCAAGTTTAAATTCTCATTTGAATTTAAAATTTCAGTTTTTAAAACAGAAAACTTAAGTTTAAAAATTTAACTTTATTAACTATATCATGTTGATAAGATAGTTTAACATTTTTAACAATAAGATTTTAAAAATGTGAGTAGATTTAAAATTATTTAAAATCTGGAAATTAAAATTTGAAGTGCAGTTTTAAATTTTAAAGAAGGTTTAAATTTGAAGTTTCAAATTAAAATGTAAATTTAATTTATTGAAAGTTTTGAAATGACTTTAACTTTAATAATTTCCATAGCATTAGTTTGATTTGCAATTTAAAAAAAAAGTTTTAAATTTATTTAAAACTTTGATAGTTTAATATTTTTCTATTTTAAACTTGAATTTAAATTGAAATTTAAAGGTAATTTCTAAAGTACTTTGTTTTGAATTAATTTGTTTAAACACAATTAAGTTATGTTTATTTTGAAAATTTGATTAAGATTTATGTTTTTAATAAGGTAATTAGATTTAATAATTAATTTAATTAATTAATTGAATTTGGAATTAATAATTGATTAATGATTAATCAATTTAAAATTTAGATCATTAATTAAGTTACTAATTAATGATGAATGAATATTAATTATGTAATTAAGTTTTAAATTAAGGTTAATTAATTTAATAATTAACTTTAATTAATAAATGAATAAAGATAATTTAAATGGTAATTAATTTAAGTTAATTACCTTATAAAATAATTAGAGGATGGTTAAGTAAGGTCATTAACCATGATTATTTAGAAATTAATTAATTTGGTTAATTTTTATAATTAATTAGATTAATTAATTTAATAATAATCAATTGTAAATAGTTTGAGTATAATTACCTGATAAAGTAATTAAGAAATTAATTACTTAATGTAATTAATTTAATCAGATTATTTAGTTTAATTAATTAAGTTTAATTAATTTTAAACACTTGGGTTTTATAAATAATTACTTATGTAATTAATGATTTGGAATTACTTAGTTAAGAAATTGTTTAATAATTACAGATTGTAATTAAGGAGATGTTTAAGAATGAAGTGATTTGGATTAATTATTTAGTAATTAATCAAGGGATTAATTAAGAAATAAAATTAAGGGTAATTAATTTGGTTTAATGTGGTAATTAAGTTAGTTAGTTACTTAGAGTAATTAATTTAAGGAATAATTAATGATGTAATTAAGTTGATTAATTATGATTAATTAATGAATAATAGGTAATTAAGGGTAATTAATTAAGGATAAATGTAATTAATTATGATTAATTAATTAGTTTAAGTAATTAAAGGTTAATTACTGAGGATAATTAATTTGTGTGAAATTAATTAAGGATAATTACATGAATGTAATTTAGGGTAATTAATCAAGAGTGATTAATTAAAGTAATTTATGATTAATTAATTGATTGTAATCAATTAAATGAATGAGTAAGCAAGATTTGTATTGATGAAGTAATTAATTTAATTTATTTTAAATTAATTAAAGATGGAGTAATTAATTTAATTCATTTTAAATTAATTAGTAATAGAGATAGTTAATTTAATTCATTTTAAATTAATTATATGGTGATGAATAAATCCTTGCTTATGAATGAATGGATGTTATTAATTGTCTTGGATGCTTTGTGATCTCCGTAATGAGATAACTGATATTGTGTGGTATGGATGTTTGGTTGTATTGTGATGATAACATAGGTTATCTATTGTGATGATAATATATGGAATACCTATTTGATATTGATAATGTAGGTTACCTGATATTGTTAATTATCAGTTATGATTTATAAGTTATCTATCTGTGTGTGTATAGATACTGCAATTAAATTGTTTTAAACCTTTAAAACAACTTGGTCCTTAAAAGACACGCTTTGGTTTTTGATGAGACCGGGATCGGGTTTTCCTATTTGGATATCCGAAAACCACATCGATTCCAAATAACGTTAGGTCGTGAATCAAAGTGGAGCTTTGTGAAGACTCGAGGTGTAAGGACTATGAGTCAGTATAACTCTATGGGTGATTCCGTAATGAGTTGACGGAATTAGTTCTTATAGATTCGAGATGGTGCTTTAGAATGCAAGGGTTATTGTCCTTAACTCTGAGGGTGATTCCAAAACGAGTGTAACGAGATAATGCCTTCGGTTTCGTTCGAACCCGGAACGAACTTGTATGGATTGAATGCTTTCAGAACATCGTCAGGTGGACGATGAGCATTCTAAGTGATATATCCTATAAAGGTAATCGTAGCCTCAAGCCTCATCAACCGGGAATGGCTAAAACAGGGGAGGTGCAGCCAGGCTTCGTGGGTCGCACCCACTTGAGAGCAAGATTTACCCCTGTCTAGATGTCCCTTTATATTTCGGCTGTGTGGGGCGATTACTAGCTAGAATCGCCGGGGTTGTCTTGTTCGGAACTGTTCAGTAAGGAATGGGTCCGGCTTTGTGTTGCAGGGGATTTAGAGTAATCCTCGGTACGTTGATCTAGGCCACGTACTGTGACGGGCGGTACCCCAGTAGCCCTGCCATTGTATGTAATCCAAAATCCAATAAGTGCCAACGGTTTTGATTGTATTACCCACTTTTGTGGCTAGTAGCTGGAATTTAATGAATGTAACAATTTCGGCTATTTCTAATTTATTTGAAAACCCTAGACACTATTATAATATCATCGGATTTCCTATCAAATGTTTTGGTTAGCGTAAGGTGAAAACTTTTCCATGTTTATGTGTGGAAAGTCTTACGTGATACCTTTCTTTCCAAAAGATTTTTAAAAGTTAAGCAACTTTAACCTGTTACTCACACCAGACCCATGTCTGACCCGGAGTTTATTTTTGTTTTTCATAAACTCTTGGGTACTCAAATTTTTATGAGTAGTCAAGGGATTCAGGTTAGGATTCAGGATTAGCTTTGACGAATTGTGGAGGAGCAATGGAGCAGGAGGCTTCTGCGTATAGATATATATATAGAGAGTTTTCCCCTATGTGTTCTCTGAGTTGTTGTATTGTGTTGTATAACTAGATAAGTGTTTATAACTGTCTAGTATATGAGTTGTATATCTGTGTACTCTGATATGGTTGTAAACTATGTAATATTTATGTTATTTATATAATTTATTCGTTCCGCTGTGCAAGATTCTGATGTTGTTTCTTTCTTCTCTTCTTTCTATTCTCTTTTCTATCCTTTCTTTCTTAAAAATGATGCGATTTTCCGGGAGTGGAAAGTCGGGTCGTCACACTTGGTATCAGAGCATTAGGCTGAGTGAATACCTAGGCTCTGAAGTGTATCTTTCTTTAGGGAGCATTAGGTTGAGTGAATACCTAGGCTCTGTAGTGGTGTCTTTCTTGAGAGAGCGTATTTGTAATTTTTATATATAATATATATATATATATATATATATATATATATTTCTACCTATCTATTGGGTTACCTGTTCAGGTTTTCCAATATAAGTTATAAAGGTGGATGGGGTAGTATTGTGTGTAACACGATTACTACCATTAGTTGGAGTCTGATGTTTGAGGTTGGAGGTGTATTTGTCGAGACTGTAGACCTAATATCATCTCGAGTGAATTCTGTAGTGATGAAGAACTTCATTAATCTCTGAAGGAAACCTGTGGAGGTTCGGAGTTCATTTCTGAAGTTGGATGAGTAGCGTTTGGATCTGTTGGTTTGGCAGAAGCAAGTGATGGTATTTTGATACCTTAGGGAGTAGTAGCTGCGTGATGAGATGCAGTGATTATGGATGTTCCCGAAGATGTTTTCTTTGGAACAAGTTAAGGAAGTGAGTCTGCTTTAGTGTTATGGCTGTGTTCACCCGGAGTTTCTGTTTGCTTTGAAGTCCGAGCTTCTCGAAGAGCTTTGTTTTGGAATTCTTTGGCATCTGTGGCAGCAGTGCAGCTTGGAATGTTCTCGGTGTTGGCAAGAGATCTTTTGGCTCAGCAGTTTTTCTGAAATGGAGTTCAGAAGCAGTTAAGCGGACCCATTTCTTTGACGGGTTGGCTTTTTAACTATGAGCTGTTCTATTTGGTTAAGGGAGGACAGTTTTCCTTGGATTTGTTTTGGTGGATCGCAAAAGTGACTTGCGATTGTTTAAGTGTTCTCTTGGGTTATCTGAGTTTTCTGGATGTCTTCAGAGAAGTCAGAGTTTGTTCGCATCTGGAGATTGAGCTTTCTTATCGACTGGAATTCCAAGAGTGGTACTGGTGGTTCAGCTTTTAGTAGAATGGTTTCTAGGAGAATTGAGTTGGTATAGCAGCTTGGAGTTTTGGAGGAACTCCTGAATGATTCTTATGGAATTGTTGAATCATATCTCTGGGGTGTGTTGTCCTGTTTGTGCTTGTGTTCTTCTTCAGCATTTTCTTCTACTTCAGATCAGAGTTGAGCAGCGGAAGCAGTTTGGAAGTGTATCTGCTTTTCTTTTCCCGGACAGGAGAAGTGTGTTGTTGTCTTCTGATGTTGAGGAGTAGAGTTTGAGTTCTTGGTTTTGGTTGATCTTGAGGAGATCATTTTGTTGAGTTGATTGGTCTAGTTTATTTCTAGAAGCATCAACGAAGGTTGAGCTGATTAGTAAGGTTGTTGACAGCCCAGGATTGTCTGAAGAGTTTTGTGGATAAGAGTCGGAGTGATTTGGACTCTGAAGTCGGAGATTTAATTTTGGATAAGTTTTCTCCGATCGTAAGTGAGCTATAAGATTGGGTAAGTCTGAGAAGTTAGCTTTGGAGTGTTTTGGATCTTTTCTATATCTAGGAGATTAAGTGATTGATCTACAGGATTGGATTGCCAGTTTGGATAACTGGGATTCGATGAGTTTCACGTATCTCTGAGGGAGTACGTGTATGATCTGTCTCTGGTTGTGGAACCAGCAGTTCTGGATTTTTGGTTGTTGAGTCAGACTCGTTTGTAGTCTGATATCTTGTCTAGTATTATAGATATAGTTGTATAGGAGCTTTGTATCTTCATAGTATAGATTGTTTGGATTCTCTAGAGCGAGTATCCCGGTGGATATATATATACACCAGGGGAAACTCGATATAATTTCATCCAGATTTTGTCTGGATAATTAGATTTGTTTGAATTGGTTGTTTTGGTTGTTAGCATAGGTTTGATAGATGCTTGTGTTTTTAAATTAAAATTTAATGAGATTATTAAATTACCTTTGTTTTAAATTTCGAGGACGAAATTCTTTTAAGAGGGAAGGATTGTAACATCTCGGAATTTTTAACAATATCAATTTAATAATCTGTAGTTCAAATTAAATTGATATTGATATTCTGATAATAATTATTCAGATAAATGTAATAATCTTCTTCAATAAATATTTGAATTGGTTATTTTATCTTTTAAATGATATAAATTAATTTCTATTTAAAATATAAATATATGGTTCATATTTTAAATAAATTGGTTTTGTTTTAAATTTAGAATGAGTTCAACAAATTGGTTTTATGGCTTAATAAAATGAATATTTTGTAAAATGATTTTTATTTAATAAGGAGATATTTATAAAAATAATATTAATATTGTATTGACTTTATAAATAAATTTTGAATAAGAATTTGTAATGTTTAATTCAAATTGAATTTTTTATTTATAACATTTGAAAAATATTTGATTTGAATTTAGTTGAATTTAAGTTCAAAAGTAAAATCTTAATTTGTTTTAATCTATAATATGTATAAGTTCCATTTATTAACATAGTTTGTTTTTATTTTCATTTGTAAATTTATACACATGTTTAAATATAAATTAACAACTTAATTTAAGCTAATATAACATACATTTGTAATTAGCACTAATCAATTTATAGGAGAAAACAAGTGTTAAATACTTATACATTCATTTGACAAGTGTTAAAAAAATAGACAAGTGCTAATTTTGTTTTTATTTTCTTTTATCTCCATAAAATCTGAAAATGCATTTAGTTAAGTTTACATCTTCATTCATATGGCATATTCATTTTCTTTAATCAAAGAAAATCTTCAAACCTTTAAAATCTGAATCATCTTCGTATTAAAAACAAATCTGCATTTCCAAAATTCAGAAACCCTGTTTAAAAATCTGCATTTACAATCAAAAATCAAATCTGCATAATCATAAACATATTCAAATCTGCATTCTCAAAAATCCTTCATCTGCAAATCTTAAATCAAAGAACCTGCATACTCCACCAAAGATCAACTCAGCATCATCTATTTCCTACATGCAAGTAATTAGGCTGTGATCATGAGCAACAGCATCTCCTTCATCTGCATGCATTTGGAGATTAACAACTGCATCATCTACATGAAGGATATCAAAGTCAAGCCTGCACATGTTGTTTTCTGGAAAATTCAAAACAGGGGTCTGCATTTATAGGTGAGTAACAAATAAAATATTAAACTATATTTGGGTTGCTTGATTTAATGTTTGAGATAAAAATTATGTTTGTGTGCTTATGAAAGGTCTGATGCAATTATGATTGTTTATGCATGTAGGTTTTGTTGTGATGTGTTTCCAGATTCACATCCTTTTTTAAAAAAAAAAATTCTACAATTGATCAGACTTAAGATAGAAACTAGGTTCTAGAATAATTAAAAGAAAGTTGTTTATCATAGATTAGAATGCAAATTTATAAAGTATTGTTGTCTAAATTTCTTAAGTTCAGGTTTAAAAAAAAATTAGAAGTGTTAAATTACAGAGTGATATCTCTGTAAAAATAAGTGATACCCTATTGGTTGAACTTGATTAAATCCAGTCATAATAATATTGAAAACCAGTTCCATAAACTAAAAAGAAATTTACTGGAAACTGTTTTTTTTTTTTGAAATCTAATATTAGTATTTGTGTATGGTTCATTTACAGTTTCTTGAACTAAAATATGAATCTGTGCCAATACTTGCAATCTGTAACTTGAGGAATGTTAGAACTCTTCTGTGTTATTAAGTAAGGATCATAGATCTTTGTAAAAATCAGAGAAGTGTATTTTAATGAATAGATATGTTACAGTTTGAATTGAAATTTTTAAAACCTAGTTTGAACAGTGGTAAGGAATGGGGGCAGTGTGAAGAGATGGATTGATCGAGTGTGCTAGTTTCTGGTGTATGGATAGTTGGTGTGTAGAGGAGTGTGAGGCCGGAGAGGTGGTGATCAAGATGGTCGGAGGTGAGAATGGCGGCCGTTGACAGGTTTGAGTTGAAACCTGTATAAAATTTCCAGGTATGGAATTTGGGGTTCCTGAGTGAATTTTTGAATTCTTGTATAATTTCTTATTTCTGGGTTGGTGTAGAAGTAGTGGTGGATACTGGTTGTGGCTTGATCACCTGAGATGGTCGGCAGAGGGGGCGATGATGGGTTCTCTGATGAACTATTTGGGTTTGGGAATGTTTCAGGGGAAATGATGGGCAGCTCGGAGTAAATGGTAGAATGACTCGAAGCATTTGATAGGAAACCCGGAGTAGTGAGGTAGAAAACTCGAAGTAAAATTAGGGGCTCTCGGGTTGACCTGTAGTTATAGTTTACACAGTAAACTGTGTTTTTTTTTAATTTGGGTTTTTAAACTTTTTAAAAATTTGGGTTTACAATTTTAAAATCTGTAGTTATAGGTTTAAATAAGGTTTAGGTTTAAAAATTTAATTTAACTTTAAATTATTAGTTTGAATTTAAATTCCAGGTTTGAGTTGAAACCTGTTTTTTTTTCTGTTTTCTGCAAATCTGGATTTAAACTTTATTTTAAATGTGCAGTTTATGGTTTGAGAAAAATTTAAGTTCAAATTTAAATGCAAGTTCATTCTCATTTGAATTTAAAATTTCAGTTTTTAAAACAGAAAACTTAAGTTTAAAAATTTAACTTTATTAACTATATCATGTTGATAAGATAGTTTAAACATTTTTAACAATAAGATTTTAAAAATGTGAGTAGATTTAAAATTATTTAAAGTCTGGAAATTAAAATTTGAAGTGCAGTTTTAAATTTTAAAGAAGGTTTAAATTTGAAGTTTCAAATTAAAATGGAAATTTAAATTATTGAAAGTTTTGAAATGACTTTAACTTTAATAATTTCCATAGCATTAGTTTGATTTGCAATTTAAAAAAAAAGTTTTAAATTTATTTAAAACTTTGATAAGTTTAATATTTTTCTATTTTAAACTTGAATTTAAATTGAAATTTAAAGGTAATTTCTAAAGTACTTTGTTTTGAATTAATTTGTTTTAAACATAATTAAGTTATGTTTATTTTGAAAATTTGATTAAGATTTATGTTTTTAATAAGGTAATTATGATTTAATTAATTAATTGAATTTGGAATTAATAATTGATTAATGATTAATCAATTTAAAATTTAGATCATTAATTAAGTTACTAATTAATGATGAATGAATATTAATTATGTAATTAAGTTTTAAATTAAGGTTAATTAATTTAATAATTAACTTTAATTAATAAATGAATAAAGATAATTTCAATGGTAATTAATTTAAGTTAATTACCTTATAAAATAATTTGAGGATGGGTAATGAAGGTCATTAACCATGATTATTTAGCAATTAATTAATTTGGTTAATTTTTATAATTAATTAGATTAATTAATTTAATAATAATCAATTGTAAATAGTTTGAGTATAATTACCTGATAAAGTAATTAAGAAATTAATTACTTAATGTAATTAATTTAATTTAATGAGATTGTTTAATTTAATTAATTAAGTTTAATTAATTTTAAACACTTGGGTTTTATAAATAATTACTTATGTAATTAATGATTTGGAATTACATAGTTAAGAAATTGTTTAATAATTACAGATTGTAATTAAGGAGATGTTTAAGAATGAAGTGATTTGGATTAATTATTTAGTAATTAATCAAGGGATTAATTAAGAAATAAAATTAAGGGTAATTAATTTGGTTTAATGTGGTAATTAAGTTAGTTAATTACTTAGAGTAATTAATTTAAGGAATAATTAATGATGTAATTAAGTTGATTAATTATGATTAATTAATCAATAATAGGTAATTAAGGGTAATTAATTAATGTAATTAATTAAGGATAAATGTAATTAATTATGATTAATTAATTAATTGAAGTAATTAAAGGTTAATTACTAAGGATAATTAATTTGTGTGAAATTAATTAAGTATAATTACATGAATGTAATTTAGGGTAATTAATCAAGAGTGATTAATTAAAGTAATTTATGATTGATTAATTGATTGCAATCAATTAAATGATTGAGTAAGAAAGATTTGTATTGATGAAGTAATTAATTTAATTTATTTTGAATTAATTAAAGATGGAGTAATTAATTTAATTCATTTTAAATTAATTAGTAATAGAGATAGTTAATTTAATTCATTTTAAATTAATTATATGGTGATGAATAAATCCTTGCTTATGAATGAATGGATGTTATTGATTGTCTTGGATGCTTTGTGATCTCCGTAATGAGATAAATGATATTGTGTGGTATGGATGTTTGGTTGTATTGTGATGATAACATAGGTTATCTATTGTGATGATAATATATGGAATAACTGTTTGATATTGATAATGTAGGTTACCTGACATTGTTAATTATCAGTTATGATTTATAAGTTATCTATCTGTGTGTATATAGATATTGTAATTAAATTGTTTTAAACCTTTAAAACTACTTGGACCTTAAAAAACACGCTTTGGTTTTTGATGAGACCGGGATCAGGTTTTCTTATTTGGATATCCGAAAACCACATCGATTCCAAATAACGTTAGGTCGTGAATCAAGGTGGAGCTTTGTGAAGACTCGAGGTGTAAGGACTGTGAGTCAGTATAACTCTGTGGGTGATTCTGTAATGAGTTGATGGAATTAGTTCTTATAGATTCGAGATGGTGGTTTACAGTGCAAGGGTTATTGTCGTTAACTCTGAGGGTGATTCCAAAATGAGTGTAACGAGATAATGCCTTCGGTTTCGTTCGAACGCGGAACGAACTTGTATGGATTGAATGCTTTCAAAACATCGTCAGGTGGACGATGAGCATTCTAAGTGATATATTCTATAAAGGTAATCGTAGCCTCAAGCCTCATCAACCGGGAATGGCTAAAACAGGGGAGGTGCAGCAAGGCTTCGTGGGTCGCACCCACTGCAAAGCAAGATTTACCCCTGTCTAGATGTCCCTTTATATTTCGGCTGTGTGGGGCGATTACTAGCTAGAATCGCCGGGGTTGTCTTGTTCGGAACTGTTCAGTAAGGAATGGGTCCGGCATTGTGTTGCAGGGGATTGGGAGTAATCCTCGGTACGTTGATCTAGGCCACGTACTGTGACGGGCGGTACCCCAGTAGCCCTGCCATTATATGGAATCCAAAATCCAATAAGTGCCAACGGTTTTGATTGTATTACCCACTTTTGTGGCTAGTAGCTGGAATTTAATGAATGTAACAATTTCGGCTATTTCTTATTTATTTGAAAACCCTAGACACTATTATAATATCATCGGATTTCCTATCAAATGTTTTGGTTAGCGTAAGGTGAAAACTTTTCCATGTTTATGTGTGGAAAGTCTTACGCGATACCTTTCTTTCCAAAAGATTTTTAAAAGTTAAGCAACTTTAACCTGTTACTCACACCAGACCCATGTCTGACCCGGAGTTTATTTTTGTTTTTCATAAACTCTTGGGTACTCAAATTTTTATGAGTAGTCAAGGGATTCAGGTTAGGATTCAGGATTAGCTTTGACGAATTATGGAGGAGCAATGGAGCAGGAGGCTTCTGCGTATAGATATATATATAGAGTTTTCCGCTGTGTGTTCTCTGAGTTGTTGTATTGTGTAGTATAACTAGACAGGTGTTTATAACTGTTTAGTATATGAGTTGTATATCTGTGTACTCTGATATGGTTGTAAACTATGTAATATTTATGTTATTAATATAATTTATTCGTTCCGCTGTGTAAGATTCTGATGTTGTTTCTTTCTTCTCTTCTTTCTATTCTCTTTTCTATCCCTTTCTTTCTTAAAAATGATGTGATTTTCCGGGAGTGGAAAGTCGGGTCGTCACAGGTATTCACATTCTCCCCCTTAAAATAATTTCGTCGTCGAAATTACTAGTTAAGAAGAATGATCCATAACCCGTTAATTATTTTCCCAATCCAAACAGTTTTTTAACAACTTCCCAAAATAATCTTTTTTATTAAAACACTATCGCTCTTACTAACTTCCTAAATTTATCCATAACTTCCAAATAATATTATTTTCTCAACAATTCAAATTTAAATTTAAATCCAACTTTTAAATTATCCTAATTTCTCAAAAAAAATCTAACTCCCTAGTTTTTCGAAATTTTTTGCCAGCGTCTTCTTTGCGCTGCTAGATCAGTACAACTACAAAATGCCTCTACCGGCTTCCAGATTTCAAAAGAAAACAAAAGGCCAAGTGGATAGACCAGAAAATCATCAAATTTCATACAGAAATTCAAATACATACCTTTTTTCGAGCAATTCATTTTTATCTTCTGAAATCAAAAATCCTAATTTCCTTTTGCGTGTACAACTCCTGTATATCTTACTTAGCAATAATGTCTAATTACAACATTCAAAATTATTTTGTACATTTCTTTACAAAAGTTTTAATATCTATTTCATTCAAGTCCGTACGATTTCTGTATATCATCCGTACGCAATATCGAATAAGGTCACTTATTCGCAATTTCACTTCTGAACTAGTATCGTTCACCCGACTTCCTAGTGCGGACTCAGATCTGGTTTCTTGATCAAAAACCATCGTTCTCCTTGCATAGCCACAAACTATGATAGATAATTTCCAGAATCAACCAAAAATCCATATCCAGGGTTCGCCGTCGAAAATCGAATGAAAAATCCTAACTCGGATCGATACAGCTTTCTTGAAATTCTGTGCTCGAATCTGGATCAATTTTCTATGCGAATAAAATAATATACGTACATCCTACGTATTTATCAATTGATTATTAGCTATATAAATTCTCTTTTTATTCACAATTATCATTTCACACGTCTTTATTAAATCCTTATTCAAATATTTACTTAGAATATTTCCTCAATTCCCAATTTACTTAAGAATTTCACGATTCATTCTCAAGCTCTATATAAGTATTTTATATACTTCTTATATTATTTCACTTCACCATTTGGTTTTTATATACATTTAATCAAATTGAATTCCAATTCCATATAATTCAATTTGCTTCAATCTACTAATTGATTTCAAATCTCAATACTTTTATTTCCAACTTTTATCCAAATTTTTATTTTCAATTCTACTTGAATTCAATTTATCTTCAAACTTTGAATATTGAATTTTATTTATCTTATCTCAAACCATCTCTAATAAGTACCATTATTAATTTATTCATATCTCAAATAAAAGTTCATTTCCAAACTTTAATTATTTTTAGTCCACTTCGAACTAAATCGTTAACTTTACTTAACCCTTAATTAATTACATTAATTAATTATCCTCTACATTAATTAATTATCCTTAATTAATTATCCTTAAATCATTAATTAATTAACCTTTAATTAATTACATTAAGTAATTATCCTTAAATTACTTACATTAATTAATCATCCCTTAACTAATTACATTAAGTAATTATCATTAAATTACTAATTAATGATTTAATTACTTTAAGATCTTAATTAATTAAAGATAAACCATTTATCTTAATTAATTACTTAATTATTATTTAAATATTATTAAATTAAATGCTTGAAAATTAATTTATTCAAAATCACCCGAGACCCTTTTATTAATTAAAGTTTAATACTCTTATCTTAATCACTTCTTAATTACATCATTTTATTTTTGACAAGAATTAGGGATTTAATAATAAAATTAACCTAATATTTAATTACTTTAAAAAAACAATTTTAAACATTTAACTTTAACATTTTAACCTTTGAAAGTTGTTTGAAAACTTGTTAACACTTTGCTTTGAAAACATTGTTTAACAATTTTCTTTTAACTTTTAAACTTGTAAATAATTTTCTCTAAAACCTGGTTAATAATTTACTTAGTTTTTTTAAAACTTGTTTCATATTTTCCTTTATAATGTAAAAACCGTGTAATTTGCAAAAAAAACCCGAGCCAAACCACAAAATTCCCGAGCAACAACCCAAGTCACTTCCCTTTTTTTTTAAAAAAGACTTTATTTTGTTTCAAAATTAAAAAAACTGTTGCATACTTAAACACTCGCAAGACCAACCTGATACATCACTCGAGCCACAACCCAATCTTCCCGAGAGCAAACCCAAGGAAATCCCTTCTTCCCCGATTACCACAACAACATCAGACATAAACGTGCACATGTGCACCGTGCTCGTCGACCTGACCATCTCCGATAACCATGTTGCCTCCAACAAGTCATCGTCGACCCTTTTTACCCAAGCAACTACCTAGAACCCATGTCGATCAATTGAATCAAAATCGAGGCATAATAACTCCTTACTAGATCAAAACCACCGACGAAAATCACCACGCGTCGCTACGTACGACCACCAAACACCCCATCGATCAACCCAGAGCAGCGACTTGAACCCACGCTTCGACCTCCCGCTCTGAACGACCATGATGCACCCACGACGACACACGACCCCTGACAACCACATTGTCCAAATGTGGTCGTTAAACCCTAACTTGTCGTCGACCCACCACCACGACGAACTATAAATCCATCCATCATTTTTCCCTCGAACATCGACTCACGAGCAACCTCCAGACCCAAGCGCGATGCTCCTCCATTGCCGATTGCCAAGAAATCGAATGAAGTTCGAATTTCGATTAACTCGGAAATTCCCAGCAATCCCAATCTTAAAAATCTTGAAACCATTATCTAAAATCATCGTCCAATTTCAATCCTTTAAAAAATCCTCTCACAAGATCGAATCCAAGCTTGCACTTCTATCATAATCTCCATACCTTTGAATGGTTTCCCTCCAAGTCTTGAAAAATTCCGATATAACCCTGCTAGATTTGGCTGGGGTTGGATGGGAAGAGATGCTTCTTCCATTGCTGTTGTTACAGGGTCTCGACCATTTGTAGTGGTACTCCTCGTTCCCCTACCTCATCCTCTTCTTGCACACATTTTCACTATCAAAAAATAGTAAGAAAATTGAATGAGGCATACGGACAAGATATCTTAGGGAATATACTCATTCTAAGGTATTTCTAACCCTATCACTAATGAGTCACCTAATGAGTTATACTCCAAAGCTAAAGTTCTTACTCAACCTTTAGCTCTGATGCCAAAATGTAACGACCTGATTTTTCGACGTTCGAAAATAGACATTAATACATCCACTGTATTAAATGCCGAACAATCGAATGCCGAAAAACAAAACCATTAGGGTTAAAGAAGAAGAAGTTAGAAGAAGAAATAGAAGCAATATCAGAATCTCACAATCGCAGCGGAAATATAGAATAGATAAATGACTAATCTTTAAACAAAAGAACTATATCTGCTTATACATTACATCATCAGAGTCACATATATATTACACGACAATGGAATAAAACATAACATCAGAAAATGCTCTTCCAAGAGAGTTCAACATACTTCATCTTCATTTCCAAAGCTCCAAAGTCCAAACCAAAGAGCTAAAACCAAAAGCTTCCAAACCAAAGACTTCCAAATCCATATCTACTTCCCGACTTAGCTCCAGAACCTACTGATAACCTGACTCTAGGCTGCCTGTGTAGGGGCACCCAGAGTTTAGAAAAGGAAACAATAAAATCCAAGTCGGTCATGGGACTGGCGTGAGATCTTAAAATAGTTATTCGAACAAAAATAAACTCGTTCATGCTTTTTTGGAAAATGAAACAACCATAAGGTCTCCCGGCACACACTCAAATGCAATCGCGCACATGGGGGAGGTTTCTCCTTATAGTAGTCAAACATGCTTGATACGCAAAAATACTTTTGATATTATTATTAGTGCATAGTGTGGAAAAACATTTTGCAAGTATAATATTAATCTTAGCCAGCATATGTACCATTATAGTATGCCTACTGTAGCTACCATGTTAAATGGCAGGTTCTACAACTAAAACCATAAAGGGCTCGTATTTTTTTGTTTGGATATCCAACAAACGGTAAAGGCTAAGGAACTTCCTTTATCCGAATGGGTATGCCTCTGGAAGGATGTCCCGAGAACCTAACCGGATCTCTGCCAACACAAGGTCGGGTTACCTCTATAACTAGGTAACTAACTATCACGAGTATCCTATCCCCCTGCCGTAACCGACCTTTACCGAGGCGTCTCAAATTCCAACGACCACATATGTAAAATATCTAGGCTCCACACCAGAATACCACTTTTTATCCACTTAAAGTAAAATATCTAGGCTCCATACCAGAATATCACTTTTTATCCAGAAGGAAATGTACATAACCTTAGGGTCGCGAACCCCATATCTTTGCTGCATCCTTCTTGTTTTGACCATTTCTCAGGGTGTGAGGTTCGATGAAGTCTCGTCCCACAAAGCTACGCTTTATGCAAAAGCCATGCTTCGATCAACCAATGCTCAACACTTAGCATGCCACATCACCAAATTGGGAATATATCACTAATAACTATCAAATACGTAACCCATGAGCTCGTATGGCTCAGAGAAGGGTGTTAAGCTAAGAGAATAAATTCTCCACCACTAGTAGAAATATATTTGATAGAAACCAGCTTTATATCTCAAAGTGTAATGTCAGACATACATCCATACAAGTCCATCCTGGGTCTGAATGGAATCGAAGGCACTTCGTCCAATTAAGGAAAGAAGTCCTTGCAATTACGGATATCCCCTAATCACGTCCGGACTCCCCATCACATAGGGTAATCTATATACCGAAGAAACTTGGTGTAGAGACAGTCAACAGGCAATCTTTTCGTTTTCGAAAATACCCGGCCTTCAACAACCATCTTCAAATGTAAGTCCTTTCCGTCGTATCATTATTCGGAATGGGTTTTTGACTTAATTCCTTCTCCTAGCCTTTCCGAATAATGAGCGCTTATTTAAAACATGTGGATACAAATTTCCAATTTTAATTTTTTAAACAAAAGATCCACCTTTAGGATCCGATATGGTTTTCGAATAACCATTTAGAATCTGATCTCGAACTCATCGGAATTCAAATGCCATCTTAAAGGCCAATATTGATAGCCAGTTATTTAACTATCAAATAACATCCAAGATGGAAGTAGCCCAAGGATTCCATCAGCTGAGAATTGCAGGAGATTATACCTAGGAAAATCGAGATAGTATTAGGAAAGCCTATCCGGATTTGTGTCAAGATAGTTAGGAATGTTTATTTGAATGAATTGTTTGCTTTGGTTGTTAATATATAACTGATATGTATGCTTGGATTGTTTGAAATAAAAGCTTTGGGATTATCTTTTGCTTTCAAATTTCGAGGATGAAATTTTCTTAAAGGGGGAATTTGTAACGATCTTATTTTTAAGCCAAATTAAATTTAGTAATTAATTTAAGTTTTAGAATTAATTTGTAAATTAATTTGAATTTTTTCCAAAAACAAATAAGATATGTGTATGTTTTAAATATATATGTATATAGATTGATTTGAAATTCAAAATAATAAATATCTTAAAAATAAATTGGATATAAAAACTCTATATTTTAAAAACTAACAAAAATTTGTTCTCTAATTATAATATATATATGTATATATATCTTATGATTTGGAAGTTATGTTTTTAGTTCAATGTAATAATTTTCAAAAGCTATTTGAGGGTTAAATTCTATATTTTGAAAACTAATATATATATATATAGACATATATGTATATATGATTATTTATTAATGTGTAATTATATTTTAATCACTTTCTTTAAAGTTATAAATATATAAATAAAGGGAAATGTATTTAATAAAAATAAATAGTATGATAGCTTAAAATAAGATCTAATAAAAGGTATATATATACTTTCTTTTAAAAAAATTACATAAAATAAATATAGTTTGTGTATATATTAATATAAAAATACAAAAAGACATAAGTACATGCATGAAGACATGTGTAGGCTAAATGTAAATGCAATTTAACAAATGTCAATTATTAGTTTTCTTTTATTGTAAAATAATAAATAAAATATGAAAACAAGAATAGATGAAAAGATTTAATATATATATATATATATATATATATATATATATAACATAAATACTTAAATTATAATATAAAAACATATCAAAACATTTAATAACATGCAAAGATAACAAGTGTAAGTATTTTAAACATGCATTAAACATTTGTAAGCTTTGTAATACATGTAATTAATAAGTGTCACATTTATTTTCATTTTTACAAATGTAAATCAAGGCTATAAATACAACTCTACTCCTACTCTTTCTTTTTTCTTTCATCTTTCATTTTCTAAAGCCAAAACCAGAAATAAAATCTGAAAACAAACCAGAGGAAAGAAAAAAGGAGAAAAAAGAACATAAAGCAAACAACAATCTCAAACCTGAAGCAACTAAACAAGTTCAGATTCAACTACAAGTGAATCAAGATTTCAAATCAAACAACAAGCAGATCAAAATTCAAGTAGCAGTTCAAAGATCAAAAGCATTTTCAGATTTCTCAAAAATGTTTCTCTGTTTTTTAAAATACAGGTGAGCAAACATTTCTTTTAAAAGGCTTAATCTGTTTATACCTTCATGCAAGTGATAAGTAATTGATGTAATGATGTTTGCATGTATGAATTTATGTGTTGGATGTATATAAACATGGAATAATAGGTACATGCTTGTGTATATGTGTGTGTATATATGCCTCTATTGTGTTCACAAACTCAAGAACAACATTAAAAAAATCATATCTTCCCATTTAATCAAATTCAAGCTATGATCTTTGAAAAGAAAATGATTATAACAATGTAATATCATTTTAAAAAATGGTTTCAAGCGGATATATGGTGTAATTGTTTCTAAACTGATAAATTATAGTAATGATCTAATGTAAGTCAGAAAATCGATCATCTTAATTTCAAGTTTTGAAAATAGAAACAAATTCGTATTGGAAAGTGATGATGTTGAGCATTTGTTGTAGAATGTTGTAATCCATATTGTGTATCAATGAAAATCATTTTGTTTTCCGCTGTGTTGTTTTCATCTAATGTGTTATAGCTCCAGCGAACCGGACTCCAACGTTTGAATCTCCGGCATTTGAATATGGATGATGTATGGGATGGTGATTTTAGAAGGTTGAAGCCTGGATCGTCACACTATTACTATTATCAACCCAACATCATGCTATCTACCGCATTATTTTATTTGTTCGATTGTAATTTATAACTCTGATAAATGTTGTATAAATTATAATCAAAAGTATAGTAAACAGCTTCATGAGCTATTTATTTGATTATTATATTTTATCGTTCCACTGCGATATTATGTGTTTATTTCTTCTTCTTTCCTCTTATTTTCTTATTTACCCCATAGCAATCCTCTTTTTTGAATGGTTTAAGTTGACATGTGCGGTTTACTGTCAATTTTAAACTGTCCAAAAGGGTGGGTCGTTATAGTTGGTATCAGAGCTTTGGTTTAGCGATAATCCTAGCTTTGTGGGTTAACTCTATCTGGGTCAATAGCACCCTAGAATGAGTTTGAGTGTATTAATAGATATGAGCTCGTATTTGTTAGTGAATATAAAAATTGTTTTATATTGTGTTGGTTGATTTGTTGAGTGGCTTATGGATTCTGGTCAATATGAGTAATTAACGTTATTGATAGGGATCTCTAAATACTTGAACAAAACAATTCGACATGGTATTATTTTGAAATTGGATAAATGAAATAATTTTACCCTGCTTATATTTTTATATATAAAGAAATATTTTTTCAGAAATTATTACAGTATATATAGCTTGTTTGGTTGTTAGGAATGATAATATTGATTATTATCATTGATTGTTTGTTGTGCCTTAATAAAAGGTGTTTATTATGTGATAAACAATGATAAAGCATTATGAAATGTTTTAAGGAAGTAAAAAAATTTAAAAATAATTTATAAATACGACTAATAAATTAAAAGGAGTTAGATTGAGAATTTTTGAATTTAAGACCTAAGGATTTTGAAAATGGTTTTCAAAGCTTTAAAGGCAAATATATAGTGATATTATTTGAAAAATATTTGTGAAAAATATTTTAAAAAAAGGGACTTTATAAGGAATGGATTCATACTCCTCTCTTCTATCGTTGGAAAATAGTTTCGGTGATGACTGCGTAGCATCATCGACATTCATTTTTGAGTCTCCAAGTGGGGAAGACTTCTGAGAAGCTTTGCTTTGAAACTATTTTAACGAACAGATGTTGGTTTAAACTCCAAAGGTATGATTTAATATACAAAAGACATATATATATATATATATATATATATATATATGCATATTTCAAATGATTTGAAATGAACCCGATGTTTAAACTTTTAAGTTCTATTAATTAATAATTTCAAATTATTTAAATGAAATGAAATGTTTGAATAGCCAGAACTTATAAAATAAGAGAATCGAGAAATCTAAGCTAAATGTTTTGAGGAACTTCAGAAATGAAGGTTGCAAATCTTAAACTAAAGTAAAGAGAATATAAATAGTTTAATATAGTGAACATTTTAATTAAGTAAATGAATCAGATTAATGGGAATACCAAATTGCATTCTAATATCATATAATAAGACTTACCAAATGTTAAAAAGTTAAAATGGTGATTTGGATATGTAGTGGGATATTATACAAGTAAACAAAACCTAAAAGCAATTAAAATGTATGTAAATGGAAATTTAGTTGTAATAATAAATGTTATATACTTAAATATAATATGAAATGATTAATGACTAAATGAAATAACTAAATGGAACTTAAGAAAGTATACAATGAATCCAATAATATCTTTGTAAATGGGTTGTAGAATTAAATGTAGATTTTCAAAGAAATTGAGAAATTGAAATTTATAAATTTTGAGATAGTTGCAAGTTTAGTTTAAGTCCAACTTCTTATATATGACTTTTATAGAATGATTAATAAACTAAAGCGATGATTAATTCACAAATTAATTTGTTATTAAAGGAAACTATGAAAGTGAATGTGAATGAAAAGGAATTGGTATAGCTAAGAATCAATGGAAATAAATATGTCAGTTGTACGTATATTATTTTATTCGCATAACGATTTGATCCAGATTCCAGCATATAATTTCGAGATAATTTATATCGATCTGGGTTAGTATGTTTCACTCGATTCCTGACGGCGAACCCAAGATTTGGATTTTTGATTGATTCTAAAATTCTCTATCATGGTATATAGCTATGCAAGGAGAATGACGGTTTCTGATCAAGAAACCAAATCTGAGTCCGCATAAGAGAGTCGTGTGAACAATATTATTTTGAAAGTGAAATTATGCGATCGATTGAGCGATTAGATTTGACATTGCGTGTGAATGAGATATGTACATTGTACGGGCTTAGGTGATGCTAATAGTAGAAATTGAAGATGCAAAATATAAAATGACTGTAAACTATATGATTGGATATCATTGGTAAATAAGATGTAGGTATTCAAAATCAAGAAAATTTTGGATTGCCCGACAAAAAGGTACGTGTTTATTTTATCATTTGACTTGGTGGTTTTATGATGGAGCCTCTTGGCTTTTGGTTTCTTTTGTTGGTTTAGGGCCCGTAGAGGCATTTTGTAGTTGTGCCGATCGAGCCGCGTAAAGGAGACTCTGGCGAATTTTTTTGTAAATCCGGGTGTTAGAAATTTTTTGAAGATTTTAAAAATTCTATAACTTGTTTTCATAACTAAATTGTAATTTTTGTAAGCCGATCAGAGTGGTATAACGGAAGCATAGCAAAAGTTTTCCAATAAGATTCTATTGATTTATAAGTGGAAAATTTTGCATAAAACATATCTAATGTTAAAATCCTTTACTTAACATCTTTTCGAGGACGAAAAGTTTTGAGTGGGGGAGATTGTAACGACCCGTATTTTTTTACCTATTTTAAATTACTAAATTTGATAATAATTGAATAAAAATGGTTAAAAATAAAAATTTAATGATTTTGAATGTAAAATATTGGATATGAACTTGAATAAATTTTTTGGAATAAACTAATTTCGAAGATTTAAGTACGAGTATTGAAATGAAATTATATATTAACTGAGTTATGATCTATAACTGAAGTTGGCTAGTAATTATGAATTATCTGGATAAAAATAAAATGATGTAGATAATAAAAAAATTCGTTTAAAAATCTAATATTGATATTTGTTGAATATTGGACAATTAAATTGTTAAATTCAATATTGGGAAATTATTTGAATAACCGAATAACGAAAATCGAAAAACTGTAAAATGAAAATGGTTGTTCTATAATTTGAACTTGTTTTAAAAGTTAAATCTTATAAGTTCATTAACTAATATTTCAAAAGATAGAGATTTATTGAATTATCAAAATCGATAACACTAAATATTGTAATTATTTAAATAATTTAATTTTGAGGTCAATATGATTGAAAATGTTATTTCAAGTTGTTGTAATTTTTTTAAACAACAATGAAGATTGTTTACATCTAAAATTGGGATTAAAAGTGAATAATTAGAAATTGAAAATTTTATATTATAACCGAGACGTTAGAATAGCAATCCAGGGCACAATCTCGGATTTTAATGAAACCAGTTCCATTGGATCCGAAATAGTGTGTTATTATTGGATTTCAATTTAGAAAAATGTTTGGAGTTATTGTTTGGTCGTACGGGATAGAAACACGCTGAAATTAATATCGAAAATGTAATATTTTAATTCGATTCAAAATGCTATCTTCTACATATGATCGAAATAGTCCCTAAACATGTTTCATTATGTTCGGAATAAGGGTAAAGTATTATAAATGCCAAGCGGCACGCGTTATTTCGAGTTCGTCCATATATATATATATATATATATATATATATATATATATATATATATATATATTTATGCGTCCTTCAACCAAACCCTAGCCATTTTAACCTAGCCGATGTTTCTTATTATTATTGGCCAAGCAACAATATCCTTCTCCCCTCATTTTATCTCCATCCATCGAGTGTTAGACAAAAACCTTCAACTAGGATCTTCTAAAGCATGCCAAGATCTCTCTATCCATTGGTCACAATCTTAATTGGAGCTTCGAAGTGGCCAGAAATCGTCGTTGAAGAGCAGGTGCTTGAACGTGATTTTTGTGGCTAGGGGACAGCCGAGCTTCGAGTGGCTCATGGCGGTGGTGATGTAAGGTATGGCCGTCGATTTGAAGGCGCCTGTTAGACTTCCTATGGCTTGAGGTTGGAGTGGCTTGGAGTTGATGAACAACGTATTAGGTTCCTCTTCATGCTTTTGAAGCTTGAGCGACGCATGAGGAAGATGAGGGCAATGGCCTGGAATCAACGGCTGCGATGAATTAGGTTATGAAAAAAATTATTAATACAAATTGTATGCAAATCTTTAAAACTGTATTACTTTTTCATACGTTATCAGAATTGGATGAAACAAGATGCATTAGAATCGTGGCAATGAGCACTACACTCTAGAACCGATTTGGAGTTGTTTGGAGCTAGTTAAAATTTTAGGTTAAATCTAACGTCGTTCGATTTGATTTAAAATTAAAACTCAAGGTGAGTGTTTTATAACGCTCACATGTACTAGAATATTTTTATGCTAGTTAAATCCGAAATTGTGTAGTAATATAAATCTATTGATTGCTGTTTGATAAATTTAAATCGCCATCTGAACTGTCATTTGAATTGACTGCTAAAAATAAAAATTGCCAGTTAAACTTGGAATAGGAATTTAATTTCCAATAAAACATCAGATTTTAATAACTATGAAATTGTTGTGAATTATATTGTCTATTTAGATGATTGATTATGATGGATGTAAATTGATTGATGTTGGATGGTTGGATGTTTATTTGTTTTATATATCCTATTATCACTCTGTACATTATTTACAGTGTATACAAATGTAAATTGAATTATTTTGAATAAAGTATGAAATAGGTTGAAATGATATTCCCATGACACTTTGATTTGGATTGAAATGATGTATACCCATCCTTGAAATTAAATTGAAATAACTGATCACTTGGCCATATGATAGAAAATTATATACGGACGCCAAATTGGTTAAATTAAATGATTTCAAAATTTTTGATTTTAAATTTATTTAAATGATTTTGATTTAAAAGAAATGAAAATCCAATAATAGAAATCAAATTATTTCTAGAATTGTGCCCTAAATGTCGAAATTTTGGATTTGATAAACTATAGGTTTTAAACAATTGAAGTTGAGACATTAAGATATAACTGAACTATGATTTAAATTTCAGAGTTTGAATTAATTTAAAGGATGGGAATTTTATTCAAATTTTGAATTTTATTAAGTAAAAGAATTTGAGAATTGGATTTCAAATAGGATATCGAAGATAAATTTGATTTAAATGTTTGAATCGATATTTTGAAACACGAGCTCGAAATCGATGAAGTGGAATTGAAATTGAATTAATTGTATTTGATAGTGGAATTGAATTAATTGAAATTGAAGTCTGTTACCTGGAGATTTGACCAGGCAACTAGACGCTCGGCATTTTTATACCGATCGGCATCCCGAGCATTCGGCACAACATACTTGGTCGGCTTCCAGGGACGTTCGGCACAACTGGTTCGTTCGACATACAAGATCATTCGGCATTCATGCCTCGTTCGGCATTCGAGATCGTTCGGCATCCAGAGGTGTTTGGAATTCAATAAATCTCGATCGACAATCGAGATAGTTGGCATCCAGAGGTTTTCGACATTCATGCCTCGTTCGGCATTCGAGATCGTTCGGCATCCAGAGATGTTTGGCATTCGTACCTTGTTCGGCATTCGAGATCGTTCGGCATCCATAGGTGTTCGGCATTCATCCAATCTCGTCCGGCTTTGGTTATCGATTGGCCTGCACTCTTCACTCAGCACATCACTTTGTTCAGCATGAAGATATCGTTCGGCATCTATGGTTCGGCACACAGAGCTCACTTTTTTTGGGATGAGGTATTTAGCTACCAGGCCCACCAAGGAAGCCAATCCATCTTCGTTTATAAACAGAGAGGCAGGGGCACAATGAAAGAGGCCTTTTTTCGAGAACACCGGGGAGACTCTGCTGCATTCAAGACTCATTCAAGACATCTTTTTGCTTAGCAATTGTATTCAAGTAATTGGTGTACGGATTATATCTGTAATCGATTAGTGAGACAAGCAATAAATATTAACCTCAAAGTGGACGTAGGCAATTACGCCGAACCACTATAAATCTGGTGTTCGTATTTTCTGCATTTAAATTTGAGTATTGTTCTCTGTTTACCTTTACTTTCTTCATTAATCTCTCTACACAATATCCCTTAAGGGTTTTAATGACCAATTCTGTTTCTTACATTTTGGTGCTTTCACTTAGAACCGACTTCTCAAGGCGATAGATCTACTTTGTAGCTACTGGATTGAAAAATCCCTCAAAGGAGATCCAAATCATTCACAAGACATCTGTTGATTCTACTCAGAGTTACAATCGACAACTCTACCATGGGGAGACCACGAACTAGATCGGCCTCTCACAACGCAGATGCCAATGAAACCGCTAGTGTACAACAGGTAGGACCTAGCAACCAACAAGCAATTCAAGGCGCAGGAACCTCCACCCAGAACCAAGCGAAAGTCGTTTCTCGAACAGAGTTCAATGACTTGATAAGAGAACTCAGAGAAAGTAGAAGGCAACTTGCTGAGAAGATTTAAGCCAACACTAATCTCATGACTCAGCTTGCCCAGCAGCAGCATCAGAATGCCGGAAGTATTCCTACTCCTTATTCTTCCTCTGATAGCTCGACTTCAGCTGATGAACCTCCTAGGCGTAGACGCCGCAAGACAGAAGCTGCACAGGCAGGTGCCGTTGATCGACCCGCCAGGGATTAGGCATGTGATGAGATCGGACGCCCGGCTCATTAAGATCCAAATCGAGCCGGCCTTCAGGACGCATGCTTGGCTGACCTCCAGCAGGCGGGACATCAACCCGCACGATCCCATGGAATGGAAACAAACCTTCCATCCTCCATACAAACTCCATACTTATCAGCCATGGTCAGGCAATTAATGAGTGAAAACCAAAGCCTGACCAACGAAGACTAGGGGGTGCCCAGCAGTCATACTCCCTTTACAGATATTATTCTACAAGCAGAGTATCCCAAGAAATTCAGTATGCCGACTATCCCAGCCTACGAAGGGAAAACTGACCCAAGGCAACACATGATGAGATACGAAGGGATGGTGAATTCTGCAAGGGAAAATGACGCAACTAAGTGCAGGTGCTTCCCAATAACTTTGTCTGGAATCGCCATTATGTGGTTTACTCGACTTCCTCCTCGATCTATATCCAGCTTCGATGAGTTGGCGATGAAATTTGTTGAACAGTTCTGGATACATGCAACTTGTCCAAGGACGTAATGTCCTTATCAAGCGTAATCCAAGCTCCGAGAGAGTCTTTGAAAGCCTACTTACAGAGGTTCCATGTTTCCTCCACTGAAGTTAGCAACCCTAAGGACCACGCAATCTTGATGGTGGTGATGCGAGGTGTAGATCCAGACTCGGAGTTTGGAGATTGGTTGGCGAGAAAGCCCCCAACTACTTTGGAATGATTCTATTCCAAAGGTCACCAGTTCATACGGAGAGAGGAAGCTCGATGAACGAGACGAGATAAGGCATCAGGACTTGTTCAGGAAACTATGAAAAGTAACATCGCTATGAAACAATCCGGCGATAGTTCGAGAAAAGTTAAAGTTAACATCCAAAACAAGCCTGGGCAATCTAAAGGATCCAGAGGTGGAAATTCTGAAAAGAAAAAAGAGACAGGGAGATGGAAGTCAAGGATTTCGATCTACAACGAATACACCCCCCTAAATACTTCTCTTGAAAACATTTATCTATCTACCTGTAACACCTTTGAATACAGAAAGCCGCGTCCAAAGGAGTCCACTGAAGAACAGAAACGGACAGGGAAGTACTATCGCTTCCTTGAGACCCACGGGCACAATACTGAGGAGTGTAGACACCTCCATGACGCCATAGAAAGGTTGATCAGGAAAAAAAAAGCTGCAGGAGTTTGCTAAGAACCCACCAGAGGTTAGGCAAGGAACGACAGACCTCGAACGCGGGCCGGCTCCATGCAACCCATAGGAGCCTGCCCGGACCATAGGTAGGTTAATCATAAACATTATAGTCGGAAGACCTCATCCTGCAAATAAGAGTTGGCAGGAGATGGAACGATATGCTACCTCCCCGAGGAATGCAATTTATGAATGTTGTTCGAATATGGAAGATGGAAACCCCGCAAACAAGAACGCATGATGACGGACGATATAGTGTTTAGGAGTCGAAATGCAGACAAGGTAGAGGCTCCTACTATCGACCCGATGGTTATATCTACAACGATCGGGCCAACTTATGTAAAAAGAATTTTGATTGATTGTGGAAGTTCTGTCAACATCATCTTCAAGAAGGTTTATGACCAAATGAAGATGGTGACAAAAGATTTGATACCATGCAAAGCCTATATCCACGGCTTTAATGGTGCTGCAACCGACGCAATAAGGTATATTGAGTTACCAGTTGAACTGGGGGAAGGTGAGCGTAGGAGAGTGTGAGTCCTACCGTTTGTAGTGATGGATGTTGACACTCCATACAATGCACTTCTGGGTCGTCCGTAGGGCAGCCTTGGCCCCCCTGGTGTTTAACGTTGAAATTTCCGACTAACAAGGGAGTTGGAGTGGTACACGGCGATCAGGCGACCGATCGCGCATGTTATGTGGCAGAGCTGAAAGAAGCTCAACGGAAAGAAACAGGGAAGGTTGCGGAAAGCATCGTCTGCATCCTAAATACTGATGATTGACAAGTAGTGCCCGAGCCCTGGCTTGGGCAACATTCTCAGATCCTTAGAGACACAAATCCGAGAGATGATGTTGGCGAACCCAGGGAAATGAATGCAGCACCGGCTGAGCTGACGATCGACATTCCGACAGCCGGGATGACCCATCACGAGTTCTTAAGATTGGATCACAAATCAACCCTTCAGTGGCCGAGGATCTTACTGATTACCTCCGGGCGAATCTGCACGTTTTCGCTTGGACACACTCTGATATGTGCGGGATTTCACCTGCCATCGCAAGCCATATGTTGAACAGAGACCCAAAATATGTTCCTGTGAAGCATAAAAGGAAAAGCATGGACCCAGAGAGGTCTGCTGCTCTCAAAGAGGAGGTGAACAAACACAAATCCAATGGTTTCGTCTGCGATGCCCTCTACCCTGAATGGGTATCTAACCCTGTGCTGGTGAGAACAACGAATGGGAAGTGGAGAACTTATGATGATTACTCTGATCTGAATAAAGCATGCCCAAAGATAGTTTCCCTTTACCTAGAATCGACCAGCTCGTCGACTCTATCGCCGGACATGAATTATTGTCATTTATGGATGCATATTCGGGATAGAATCAGATCCCAATGCACATTCCAGACCAGGAACACACCAGTTTTGTCACAAATGTAGGACTATATTGCTATGTAGTAATGCCTTTTTGATTGAAAAATGCGGGAGCAACTTATCAGCGTCTGGTGAATCGAATGTTTAAAGACCAGATTGGTAGAACGATGGATGTCTATGTGGATGACGTGCCTGTGAAGTCACGACAGTCAAACAACCACATCTGAGACTTAGCAGAGATGTTTGATATACTCAGGCATTATGGGATGAAGATCAACCCCTAAAAGTGCTCTTTGGGCGTTGCATCAGGAAAGTTCTATGGTTTCATTGTGAACGCACGTGAAATTGAAGCTAACCCAAAAAAGATTCAGGCTATTCGGGACATATAAGTGCCTAGAACTATAAAGCAAGTACATAACTTGAATGGAAAGGTAGTCGTGCTGAGTCGATTCATATCCAGAGCCAAGGATAGGTGCATTCCATTCTTTGATGTGATGAAGAAGGGAAAGAGGAATTTCGAGTGGACGTCCGACTGCGAGGAAGCATTCCAAGCTTTGGTTAGACATCTAGAAAGCCCTCTGGTGCTATCAAAACCAATTGACCATGAAATGCTGTATGTATACTTGGCAGTATCCCAGTATGCTATCAGTATGGCTCTGGTTCACGAGGTGGACCGATTTCAAAAGCCAATATATTATGTCAGTAAACGTTTGACCAAGGCAGAAAGAAATTATCCCAGGATTGAGAAACTAGCTTATTGCTTAGTGATTGCATCATGCAAGCTCCGCCCATACTTCCAGGCACATTCGATCAGTGTTTACACCGATCAACCCTTGCGGCAGATACTCCAACGATCGAAAACTTCTAGAAGGATGTTAAAATGGAATATCGAGTTGAGTCAATTCGATATTACCTACCTGCCGCAAAGGGCCACATAATGGAAGCGCTAGAAGATTTCATTGCTGAATTCACCGTGACATACGAATCAAACAGCCGCAATGTCATATCTTCCGTTCGATGGAAGATGTACATCGATGGGGCATCTAACAACCGTTTTTTGAGGGTTGGCATAGTTCTTGTAACTCCTGAGAATCGATCAGTTTGCTACGCTTTGAAGCTCGAATTCACAACGACGAATAACGAAGCCGATTATGAAGCATTGATTGCCGGCTTAAGACTCATCAAAGAACTGGGAGTAAGATCGGTTGAAGTCTTTTGCGACTCGCAATTGGTGGTATACCAAGTACGGGGAGATTTCCAAGCAAGGGGCAGAGACTTGCCCCGTATCTAGCCCGAGTTCAGGAGCTGCTAGCAAATCTTGAGTATTATGATATTTCACATGTCTCGCGTGTGCAAAACAGAGCCGTTGATTCATTGGCAAAATTTGCAAGCACTGGCGATGCGCAACAGATGGGATTGTTTCTCGTTGAAACCTTACATGTTGCGAGCATAAATATGATGGAGATAGATTTCATGTTAGAAACAGAAATCAGGCAGGAGTCATCGATGACCCCATTCAAGCAATACTTGTTATACGGGGTCGTGCCCGAAAGAAGGAGAGAAAGGCGACAAGTTATTCGTTAAGGCTTCGCGTTATGTAATGCAAGATGGGGTATGTATCAGAGGAGTTTCTCAACCCCCTTACTTCGGTGCATCACCCATGATGAGATAAAACGGGTCCTGAAGGAAGTCCATGAAGGTGAATGTGGCGACCATACCAGAGAGCAGACGTTAGCAAAGAAAATCCTCCGCTATGGATACTATTGGCCAACTGTGAATCGGGATGCCGCAGACTATGTGAGAAGATGTGAAAAATGTCATAAATATGCGAAAATCCCGTGAGCTCCCCCGACGGAATGCACGTAAATGGTTAGTCCCTGGCCATTTGCAATGTGGGGGATCGACATAGTCGGTTCCTTAACCCTATCCAAAGGTGGTGCAAAATACGTGGTAGTGGCGGTCGATTACTTTACCAAGTGGGCAGAAGCAGAGCCTTTGGCCACTATCACCACCAAGAAGGTCATTAATTTCGTTGTATGAAATATTATATGCCGCTTTGGCCTTCCACGAACCATCGTTACAGACAACGGAACTCGGTTTGAAAGCAAAGAGTTCAAGGAATTTTGCCAAAATTATGGTATTGAGAAAAAGTTTGCAGCAGTTGATCACCCGAAAGCCAATGGACAAGTGGAAGCCGTAAACAAAATAATCAAATCCATATTGAAAAAACGTTTGGAGAAGGCTAGAGGCAAGTGGGTGGATGAGCTTCCAACAACGCTTTGGGCTTACAGAACCACCCACAAGTCCATGACTGGCCACACTCCATTCGTATTGACATACGGCATGGAAGTTGTCATACCCATAGAACTTGAAGTTCCGTCACATTGGGTAACTTATTATGACCATAAATAAAATCAAGATCTTTTGCTGGAATCATTGGACCTCATTGATGAAAAACGCGAAGAAGCTAGTTTAAGAGCGGCCGCGTACAGGCACCAAGTCGCTTGATATTATAATGAAAAAGTCCGATCGAGATCTTTGGTTTGGGTGATCTCGTTTTGAAATGAGTTTTCCCAGTTCCATCACATATAAGCCCCACATGGGAAGGTCCATACGTCATTGAACGAAAGCTTGGAGAAGGAACTTTCAAGCTAGCGACCGTTGATGGTGCAAACTCCCTCGAGCATGGAATAGCGAGCATTTGCGGCATTATTACACTTAGTTCGTTTCTTTCATACTTTAGTTACATTTATTTCCCGCAAGTTCTTATTCCTAGTTTATGGCATGTAATAAGACAATTTAGCTTGTTTGCATTAATAAGGCTTGAAGCCATTTTTTCTATGACTTGTCGATGTTTCTGTGTATGATAACGCTGTGACAAATAACTAAGAAATACATTATTCTGCCTGATGTACGAACGTGCTCGAGCACTCAAAATATCCAAGTCCCCAAAGTGCGGACTGGAGTACTCTGAGTCCCTGGAGTGCGGACCAAAGTATAAACGACTCAAAATCACCAAGTTCCCGGAGTGCGGACTGGAGTACTCCGAGTCCCTGGAGTGCGGACCAGAGTATAAACGACTCAAAGTCTCCAATTCCTCGAAGTGCGGACTGGAGTACTCTGAGTCCCCGGAGTGCGGACCAGAGTATAAAGGACACAAAATCTCTAAGTCCCCGGAGTACTGGAGTACTCTGAGTCTTCGGAGTGTGGACCAGAGTATAAACGACTCAAAATCTCCAAGTCCCCGCAGTGCGGACTGGAGTACACTGAGTCCTCGGAGTGCGGACCAGCGTATAAACGACTCAAAATCTCCAAGCCCCTGGAGTGCGGACTGGAGTACTCAGAGTCCCTGGAGTGCGGACCAGAGTATAAATGACACAAAATCTCCAAGTCCCCGGAGTGCGGACTGGAGTACTTTGAGTCCCCGGAGTGCGGACCAGAGTATAAACGACTCAAAATCTCCAAGTTCCTAGAGTGTGGACTGGAGTACTCTGAGTCTCCGGAGTGAGGACCAGAGTATAAACGACTCAAAATCTCCAAGTTCCTAGAGTGCGGACTGGAGTGCTCTGTGTCCTCGGAGTGCGGACCAGAATATAAACGACTCAAAATCTCCGAGTGCCCGTAGTGCGGGCTGGAGTACTCTGAGTTCCCGGAGTGCGGACCAGAGTATAAACTACTCAAAATCTCTAGGTCCCCAGAGTGCGGACTAGAATACTCTAAATTTCCAGATCATGGAATAAAAGAATGTGCAATGCCACAAATTTGTCAACTTATATGAAGACAAATCGAGAAGTTTATGTTATTTACAATAGCTTGGATTTCAATCACGATCACGCAGAAGACTGAACGATAAGAGTCTTTTGAAAGACAAAATAACTAAATTTTATTCATCAGAAATAAGTTCCTACTACAACTCCTCCAAAATTCGGAGCCAAAAGTTTATTTACATAAACTACGAAGGTGACTAAAAATAATTACATAATCTAAACTAGCTCTCGTTGAGCAAGAGCAACAACTACTTCTTCGACATCTTCGACCTTTTTCCAGACGACTCCTCTCTCGAGCGCTTGCCTTGATACTTTCTTTGACAGGGGAGTGACAGCTGAAGAAGTACGGGAACTTCCATGGGCTTGGACCCTCCTGGAAGGATGACCTTCAAAGGCTTTTTCACAGGATCGTCCAGTCCCACAGCTTGAGGCTCGATTTTGATCTCGACTGTCTTTTTCTTCTCCTTCTCAAGATGCTCCTTCATGCTCAGTTTAGATGTGTGCTCAGAGGCGTCCGTAATTTCAATTTCATAACTCCCATCGATGGGAGAGAAAGTCTCGAATTTATCATCATCTAGCGCTCCGATCACCTAAGCATCTGGACCGGGGGCCTCTCCTGCATGAGTGACCTCACTTGTCTTTTCCTTCACCTCCTTGGCGACATCGCTCCTCGGAGTGGGCTCAAGATCAAAACGGTCTGCACAAAATCATGAAAACAAGTATTAGAATGCGATATCTTCTGGTGAAAACGACGACTCTTGGAATGTTAAAGTAAAAGAGTGGTCTACTAGGTTCCGGCTAGCTCTCTGCCGTCAGGGGGTCTCACCCTCTAGAATAAGACAAAATGTGAACGCCAAGGACGAGGTCCTTCGGGTCATAGCCGATGTGCTTCTCAAAGGGATCGAGTATCTGCCGACCGGTCGGTTGGGTAGGAACACAAGCTGGAGACTCGATCCCGGATGGACCGATAATAACCTCTGTCCCTTTCGTTGAGGGGGAGCCTTTGCAGTAAAGGTCTTTGGCCACTGAAAGGTCCGAAGGCTCGTTTCCCTTAAGAAATTCTTTTATCAAAGCTCCTTCATCGACCTCCTTGGTACCATGTTTGGCCTTCCTGATTTCTATTAAGGTCTCCCACGCCTCGGCTAAAGATTCAAGATAGCCCTCATCCAGAAAAGTTAAGTCCCGGCGCATGAGAACATGGGCATTGAATTCTGCAATAAGCGGGTCGAACATGCTTTTGACCTCTTCCCTACCTTCTTCCTTAGCCGCCTCAAGACGGGAGTCGATCTCCACAGATGCCATCTTTTTGCCTTCTTTGTAGGCTTCTTTCTTTAGCGCCTCAACTTTAGAAAGCTCATCCTCAAGTTTTGCCTTTAGGAATCGCGTAGCAACGATCTCGTCGCAATACCATTGTGACTCTTCTTGGGCGGCAGTCTTCTCTTCTTGCTTTTTGCAGAGTCGCTCCTCAAGTTCTTTAACTCGGAGGCTGAATGTATCCCTCTCTTTTTGCACCGAGTCTTTCTCCAATGCTAAGGCCCCACAGCATTAGACCGCCTCATCGATTTCTGTTTTGTGGGTTGATTCCAGATGAGTTACGGCTTCAGCGATATCTTTGGCGCTTTACTAGGCGGCCTCAAGCTAAGATTTGTAAGATACAAGCTCTTTGTCCTGAGCTTTGATAATGTCTTTGTCATGGATAGCCTCAAGCTTCAGGCGATCAATCTCATGCTGGTGCTCTATGGAGACTTCTGACACTTTCTCAACAAGATGAACGAATGCGTCATGTTGAACATAGACATCGTTGGTGCAGGCGATAGCGCTCTGCTTGACATGTCCCGGAATTGGATGAATCGCTGGGAGAAATTTCTGGCCATCAAAGAAGATTTTTGGGAATTTAGCCTTGAGCTCGTTCAGTCTCTCCGGTATTGTTGGATCGGTTGCGGGAACAGGAGGAGATGGCTTTGAAAGTTCAGTTCACTTGTGAGAATCCCAGGACCGTCGTGTGGTGGAAGAATCAGAGTGTTAATCGCGAGGGACATCTTATTGCGCCCCCTTATGGCTGTGCTTATCTTTGCTTTGCCCCAAGTGAGAAGTGGGATTATGTTGGTATTTGGGTTGATAATAAGATTTCTTCCGAGATGATGAATCTCGGGAATGATAATCCCCATCGCCGTCATCATCCCTATCTCGACATCTTCCTGAACCTGAGTCCCGTCCTGATTGATGAAAAATCGATGAACCGCGAAGGCGGTCATGTCCATGTGTGCGCCCCATGTCACCTGCGTAGAGTTTAAGTAACGACAAGTTAGTAAAAAGTAAGGTAATGACGAAAAGTTTGAGTGCAAAGTGAAGTGCGTGTGTTTGTGTGTGTCCTAATGTTTTCCCCGACAGACCAGTTTCTTTACTAATAGGAATTTGTCCTCCCTCACTTTGGGCTTGAGTGTTGGAATCGCCGCTCGCGGGCGAGTGGAGCTTAAGGGACTCGAGATCGTCGAAACCATAGTTGAGCAGATCGTCGGGTATCGTAAGGTTCGACACACCCTTTAGAGAACTTTCCAAGTGCTGCGGGGAAGCTTCTTTCTCCGTTGGAATAAGGGTAACTTTAGAAGTTCCGGCCATTTTCTCCTTCCTCAGATTGTACGTTAGTTTCTTCTTCCTCTTCAAAGGGGAAGACGACGTTACAATGTTGTGGACTTCAAACTATTGGATCCCGAGGTGGACTAACAGTTTTTCCTTGTACTTCGGACATTTCGGTTTCCTTAATCTCCCCCTCTTCTAGTGTGTCAGGGGCGTTACGCATCGAAGACTCAGCCTGCTTTTTCCCTTTGCCAGCGGTAGGACTGGGTATGGTAACGCCCTGAGGGAGGCTTATCCGACGACCTACCGCCAACAGCCCAAACCTTGAGAGCGACTCATTTGTAATGAGAGTTCTGATGTCCCGTTCTTCGGCGGGAATGGTTCGAATAGTCTCGACGGCTTCAGAGTATCTAGGTCCCTCAGGGCGTGGGTTAATGCCTGAAAAGATGGAAAAGAGTTAGAAAAGGTACAACTTTGACCAAGCATAAATATCAGTCCAGTGAGAAAACTTACTTCCTTCCACCCATCTCCTCGCGAAACCAGGGGGCAACGCACATAAAACCATTCTTTTTTATACATGGCAAACTTGCTCCATGCCCCAGTTAAGATTTGACATTTGTTGTGCGGCTCGAGAAAGATGCAAGAGGGGCTATCCTCCTGCTTCTTGATGCAATATATATATATCTGATATCGCCCGGGGTTGGAAGCCTGGAAAGGACACTCATGAAGGGGATACATGTGTCGTAGATAAATGCGTGGATGTTCGGGCGCAGTTGCGACGGGGCAATGTCGGTATACTACAGCACGTCTCGAAGAAACGAGTTGAACGGTGGCACACTACCAGCCCAGCACATGAATTTATTACAAGCTGTGTATCCGACTAGGGGCAGGTGTGGACGATCGTGCCCCAATGGAACAAGCACGTCGTCGAAGGGGATTTCGTGGATAGAGCATATCCGTTGGAGTGTACTTTCATTAATCTTCGAAGCCTGTGAATCGATTGGGTTGTCCAAGAGAATTGCTACCTCCAAAGCATCGGGAGCTAAGTTATGAGCAGGGGAAGTTGATGGGTTTAAAGTATCTGCAACTTCTTGTCCAGAGGATGGCCCACGTCTATCTGAGATTGTAGCAGAGCTAGATTTTCTAGACATCTCTAATAAAGATTGAATCTAGCGGGGCACCTGTTTGAACTATACTTGAAAAATAATCGACGTTAGACTTAACAACATAAATATTCCCCCCGTATGGTGTGTGAACTAATGCGATAATTCAAATAAAAGTGCTGAGAAATTGAAAGTCAGGGAGTTGATGGTATAAAGTTGAACTTTGAATTGTCATCTTCGAAGACCGTCATTGCTGACCGTCTCCAAAAGCCTACCTTGCAATATTTTCAATTTTGGACTCAGACATTGGCACTGTATGTTAAAGGCTTTTATTTGTTTTTATCGATTTAAGTTCAGGCTTGTGATTATTGAAGCTAGGGAGTTATCAGTTCAGATTAGTTCGATATGCTGGTTCGCTTAAATCTTTGTCCTTGTTTTTGTCATATAATTAGGCAAGAGGAATAAGTGAATTCGACGATGGTTATGTTCAAGTTGGAATGATTTCGACTATTGTTATCAATTCATCAAGGGTCAAGGCCGAGCGACACTTGAAACACACGGCCTAAATGCCATTCGGCCAAAATATCGTTCGGCCTAAATATCGTTCGGCCTGAATATCGATCGGCCTTTATTTTGTTCGGCCTTTATTCCGTTCGGCCTTCATCCTGTTCGGCCTAAATTCTGTTCAGCCTTCATTCTGTTCGGCCTAAATGTAAGTGCCATTCAGCATAAGTGTCACTCTTCCAACCCTTCCTATTTGTCGTTCGGCACGCGGAAAATCATGCCGAACCGCGCTTGTGCCGAGCCGCTTCGCTCGGCATTCTGCCCTTAACATCACTTCTCTCCTTTTCCTCCATCTCTCCCGTCCGGCATGGCCGAGTCCTTCGGCAAGTCATACCGAACAATGGACATGCCGATCCACATCACTAGGCCTTATCTCCGATTCCATTCCCATGCACCATCATAATCACTCGGCATTGAAAGATCATGCCGAGCCACAACAATTCATCTTCCACTAATTCCCACCTTCGAGCGCCTCTGCCATCCACTTTTCTCCTCTCCATTCCACCCACCTTGAAATCGGCTAAAATCATACTAAGTTCCAGCCCTAGGACGCATCCAAACTTTAATTTGTCTCCCTCATCCACACGCCCCCTACTTTCTATAATCTATGGAGGATTCACGAGTTTGAGCTTTGTGTTATACTTCCTAATTTGAGAAAACGATCGAAAGGTTCTTACCAAAGAGAACGGCGAGAGCTTAGGGGTCTGTGAGCCGGAGATTGAAAGTGGTTCGAACTTAATTGGGGAAGGAGCTATAGGAAGGGCTTGACGGATTCAAGGTAGGAAGGGAAGATCAGCAAGGCAAAATGGAATTTAAGGGAGGTAAGTTACGTGTTCTTGAAAAATATCGGAGGAAAAAAGTGAAAAGAGAAGAAGTGGCATGCCGGGTTTTATACGGGAAGATAGGAAGACGAGGGGACATCGGCTGGTGGAACTGGTTAGAACGCATCATTCGTTCGGCATCGGCTATGCCATTCAGCATCCAAGGCGCTCGGCTTCGGCTATGTTGGTCGGCATTTGTATGTCGTTCGACATGCATTGCCTCACCCGCTATTCACAAGAAAACACCATCGGGAAGAATAAGCCAAGGCTCGAAGCGAAGCATGGAGGACTCACGATTCAAAGCGCGTCACGTTCGATCACGTGATGCACTTTGGAGGGCAAGTGTGACCTGGAGATTTGACCAGGCAACTAGACGCTCGGCATTTGCGTACCGATCGGCATCCTGAGAATTCGACACAACATACTTAGTCGGCTTCCAGGGACGTTTGACACAACTGGTTCGTTCGGCATACAAGATCGTTCGACATTCATGCCTCATTCGGCATTCGAGATCGTTCGGCATCCAGAGGTGTTCCGCATTCATCCAATCTCGATCGGCATTTGAGATCGTTCGGCATCCAGAAGTGTTCGGCGTTCATGCCTCGTTCGGCATTCGAGATCGTTCGGCATCCAGAGGTATTCGGCATTCGTATCTCGTTCGGCATTCGAGATCGTTCGACATCCAGAGGTATTCGGCATTCGTACCTCGTTCGGCATTCGAGATCATTTGGCACCTAGAGGTGTTCGGCATTCATCCAATCTCGTCCGGCTTTGGTTATCGATCAGCCTGCACTCTTCACTCAGCACATCACTTCGTTTGGCATGAAGATATCGTTCGACATTTTGCCGTTCGGCATCTATGGTTTGGCACATAGAGCTCACTTTTTTTTAGGTCGAGGTATTTAGCTACCAGGCCCACCAGGGAAGTTTAGCCTATCTTCGTCTATAAATAAAGAGGCAGAGGCACAGTGAAAGGGACCTTTTTACGAGAACACCGGGGAGACTCTGCCGCATTCAAGACTCATTCAAGACTTATCAATTTTGCTTGGCAATTGTATTCAAGTAATTGGTGTACAGATTGTATCTGTAATCGATTAGTGAGACAAGCAATAAAGATTAACCTCAAAGTGGACGCATGCAATTACGCCGAACCACTATAAATCTGGTGTTCGTATTTTCTGCATTTAAATTTGCGTACTGTTCTCTGTTTACCTTTACTTTCTTCATTAATCTCTCTACACAATCTCTCTTAAGAGTGTTAATGACCAATTATGTTGCTAACAAAGTCGAAATTGATTTGAATTTGAATTGAAATTGAATTGATTGAATGAAGATTGAAGTTGATTTGGATTGGGAAGTCGGAATTGGATTGGTTTGACTTTGAAACTATTTCCAACTAATTTTTTTATATACAAACTATTTATAAGCTATCTTCTTAAATATACAAATTATTTTGGTTTTCCAAATTATTTTTCTATATAAACCATTTAGTACTTAAATATTAAACAAATTTAACCACTTATATGGTTTTAACTATTTTAACGATTTACACCATATTTTACCTACTTTAATTATTTAAACTATTTTAGTCTATTCAAACTATTTTTCAAAAAATTCAAACCGGTCAACAGTGGAATGTTATTTTTAAATCATGGATTTAAATACGAATTGGGTGAAATGAAGATATAACCCAAAAATTGAAATTCGAAACAACTTTGGAATCGAAGTCGAGATGTTAAGGCAATACAATTTTGAACTGAAATTGTATATTTTGAGTAAATGTGTTGATTTTGAAATGAAATTGATTTTGTAACAAAGATGATATTTTGATATCAAGTATGAACGGTCTTCGAAATGTAAAATAACCAACCGATGTGTAAAACGACATTTGGTTGTTAAAGAGACCAGAGCTGGATATGTGCATACTTTCTGTTGTGCCGTAACCACTTTAACAATTGTGTACGCGGAGGAGGCTCCATAATGAAGTGGTTGGATTGGCGCCGATTGCAGGATTTGATGAAAGAGAACGATGATTGTAACAACCCGTAAATTTTAGTGGTTTTAATAATATATTAAATTGGAATTTTGTGAAATTTCAAGCAACAAAATTTTGAAATAAATTTTTTTATATTTGAAATACATCTATATAAATATAGCAGATGGTAAATTTTCATCAGGTAATATGGAAGTTTATTTCATTGTGTAATTTTATTTAAATTTAAATCAGTTAGAACTAGATGTTAATAAAATGTTTTCCAAACCTGAATATTTTTATAAAATAAAATTTTAAATCATCTTCTAAGTGAGACGTCATATTTCATTTCGTCAAATTTGGACTGCTATTACTCCATTTATCTCATTTTTAGCAAATTGGCAACATTTTCGGTAACGAACATCAAATTTTCGATAGGATGATCATATCATTGATATCTTTGTACCGTTCTGTTCGTTCCGTCGTGCTGATCTCCGTAATATATCTATCTGTGTGTGTCGAAGTTCAGTGCAAAGCGAAATATGCAAAACGGCCAATCATATCGGCGTCCGTTTTTGGACCAATGTCTTCGTTTTTTCCTCTCGTTTCTTTACAGAGTCAACAAATAGCCAGCTTGCTTTCTACATTCTCTAAATTCTAACATTTGACGTTTGCTTTTCATTTGCATGCTATCATCCTCTTGAAGATACAAGATATATACTATCGTAAAAAATAAATATAGCAGGTGCCAGTTTGTATTGATTGGAAGCTTGGAAGCCTGCACACGTTTCCCTTTCCTAGTCATGTCACGCCTTAGTATATAACAATATATAATAGAATAACATAAGTTTTTATTTGTTCAAAGATTTTCACTATTCATTCCTATATATTTTACTTTACTATAACTGTTCATTTCATTTTACTCTGTACGTTCTTCTTCCTCTACTCTTTTCTTCTCTTTCAAAAATCAATCTGCGCATTCAAAAAAATAAAATAATATCCAACAGCCCGTTCTTCCATCGAGCTTCCTCTACCTCCACCCAACCCAGCTTGCGCGCACATGCCGATTCCCCTCCAGCCATCCTCCACGCCTTTGCGTGGCCTTGCACCTTCCCCCCGTCTTGCTTACTTTGCCCTCCGCTCGACTTTGCCGTTCACATACGTCACACATCAGAGATCTCACTGCCTCCACACGTTCAACCATCTGACCTACTCCTCCTTCTGCCTCACCGCCGTGTAACACCCTCTGACCCCACCTACTCCATGCGAGCAGCCAACCACAACCAAGCCGAGCACTTCACCTCCGACTTCCGGCTCGCCACCCCATTACGGCTCCGGCCATGCATCATCTGGATTGCCCCGCGCCTCCCCACCATGCCGAGCTCGGCTAGGCCTACCAAAACACCAGCCCACCTTTCCCTGCATATGTCTCCTCACCCGAAGCTCACGGCACCACTTTTTTCCTCCTTCCTAAGCTTCGGCCGAGCATTTTCTACGAGGTGCATATTTTTTGTGGCTGTTCTTTATATATAAAGTTTATATATATGTTTACTTATAGAAATGTTTGATCTTTAAAGTATAACCTGTTTATGTTTTATGTAGGAAAGCTTGTGTATATGTTGAAAACTTGGGATGCTTGCGTGAGTATATATATGTGATATATGTTATATAACTTATTGCTGTATATATATGAGTCTAAATATAAATCATTCTATGCATAGTTAATATAGTATATATATTAGTAAAAAAGAAGTTGCAGTATGCATGTTTGTTTTTGTTCATTTATGTACTTATATATTACTGTTACCAGATTTAGAATGAAGTTTTATATGTGTTGAGTATAATGTTAGTTATATTTCAGCTAATGTATACTGTATACGAGACTTTATATTCTATATTCATATTTTGCTTTACTGTCACTCCTCGTACATTGTTATATATATGTATTATATAAGTTATATATCATTGTATACAGTGTATGAGTTATAAATTATGACAACTTATATAAGTTGTATTTGCATTTGAATGCGTATATTACATATATATATATATATATATATATAAATAGGGATTTCATTTTTTTTATACGTTTGACTTTTAAGGATATTGTAAAGGTGGATTTTTGCTTACCGATTTATATTATCTATTATATTATAAATAGTTCATATATCAGTATATATGATAGTTCATGTATAAAGTTTGTCTATTTATAAGTATGTATAAGCTTATTTATGTATTAAGTATTGATTTAGAGGAATGATATAGATTTTGATTTTGTTAATGTTTGATATTATATACATAAATTTATATTAGTCATATATATATATATATATATATATATATATATAATATTTTATCTTAAATTACATACTTTATATAGATTTATATTATTCGGTTTCAAAACAGTTTTATGCGGATGTGTTTAGAAATTTGTTTTGGGTAATGGTTTTAAGTATAACAAAAATCTTTAATTTTTAATGCTTGAGTTTAAGAATAACGACTTAGAAATTTTTATAATATTTTAACCTTTGTCATAAATAAAAATACTGAATACATAATAATAATTTATCTATTTTTAGTCTATATCAAAACCGATTCTGATTAGTTGTCATCGATTTCCCATTATAAGATTTGTCCATTGTGCCTGTTTTCTTCATCGATTCGTGTCGATCGTACTTTGCATAGAAATTCGTGCCTGGATTCGTAACTCATTTCAGTGTCGAAATCGCTCTAGCCTCGAAAGGTGAGCAATCACTCACGATTAACGTTCTTATATTTAGTAAATTCGATTTCAATTGAGACGAAAATTGAAATATGTTGTCAGTTATTTACATTGCTATGTATATGTTATTATCTGCACCAATTCACCCGTGACATCTTACACCATTATTTGTTATTTATAATGATGATATATGCCTATTATATTATTATCATATCTATTATCACTGTGCAAGTTCTCTGTTAGTATAGAATTCCCTAGGAGTTGAAATGATACATACCCGAAAGATCTGTAGAATATGAGAAAATCGTTATAGGTTGAAATGTTAAACCCAAGCGATTTTCGTTGAATTGAATTTGGGATTGCGAGTTGAAATGATATATACTCGTATATATTTAAATGACGAATCGAAATGATAAATATCCGTATCACTTGACCATAGGATAGAAAAATGTATACAGAGACAGTTGGTCTACATATAAATATTTTGAAAATGATTTCTATGGTTTTAAAAAGGAAATATATGGTTTATTAAATATCGATTTTTAGATATTATATATATATATATATATATATATATGAAATCATTTTTAATGTTTTAAAATTTAGATTTTGAAATTTATATGTTTTGAAAATTGTATAGTTATAAATAAATTTTGAAATTATATTTCAAATATAAAGTTATAATAGAAATTGGTTTGAAATTATATTTATTTAAGAATTGTACTTAAATAGGTTGATTGGAAATTTATTAAGTTTGAAATTTTAAAGATATGATTTTATAGCTGGAATTTGATTAAAAGTGATTTAAATGAATATTCCAAAATTACATAAATTGAAATGGTATATTTAGTTTTATTTAAAATTTGGAATTTGAAGTTTTATTTAAATGATATTGGAATTTATTAAGTGAAAATTTAAAACTAAATAATAATGAAGTTAATTTGAGTTGTTAAGGAAATCATCAAATTTAGTCTGAAACATGGAATCCTTAAAGCTTTGAAATATATTGAAATTGAAATGTTTTACTTTATGGTTCAAAGCTGTATTTGAAATCGATATAATTTGAAATGGATTACTTAGAAACTAAATTGAATTTGATGAATTGAGATTGACTTAAATTTCAATTTTGTAATTCAAGCTGATGTGAATCGATTTGGGAAATTTGAAGAAGCCACTTTATTGTACAAAGTATTTTTAAAATTATACTTAAACTATTTTTATATTTTACTGATAAATTACTTAATATAAACAATTTTAATATAAATCATTTTTGATATAAACAATTTTAATGGAAACTATTTTAATATACGAATTGTTTTAATATAAATTATTTTATTTTATATACTATTATTAATATCTAAACTATTTAAAGGAAGTATTATGATTGCCAAAGTGCTATGATCTCGAAAGTGTTATGATTTTCAAAGTGTTATAAATTCAAGTGTTTTGGTTGCGAAAGTGTTATGATTTCCAAAATGTTATAATTTCAAGTGTTTTGGTTTCGAAAGTGTTATGACTTTGAAAGTGCTATGGTTTTTGGAAATGGATATATTTGAAATGGAAATGATATTGTATTGGTATGGTTTTGAAATTAATATGATATTTTGGTTTGGAAGTTTAAACTATTTTGAAATGACCACGGTGTTATAATAACGCTTGGTTGTTAAAAAGACCGGGATCGGATATTGTCATGCTCTCTGCCAATACCGAAAACCACTTTAACAACTGTGCACGTGGTGGAGATTCCAGATAGAAGTAGGATGGTTTGGTGATGATTCTATATGGTATTGACATGGACCCGACTCCCGTGAGTCAGCTTGATGCGGCTAAAACATGAGCCACGCCGGGCCAAGTGAGGTCATTCCTTCGACCGGGCACATTTCTTCGATACCATTCTATTACTTTTGTGATTAACTGGGTACACCCTTTGATTTGGGAGTGCGTCATGAGGTGGGCGGTAGTAGCTGCTTTGCGTTACCACCAGTCCAGATACGCAAACGGTTTATCAACCCTGGCATTGCCTCGAGTGCCTTGTCGCATGCCCTGTTGTGCCTTCTATGAGTTTGTTTTGTACCATACCTATGTGGTGTCCTCTGTGCAAACCTTCATTTTACGAAGGAGCGTATGACATTGTATAGACTATGGGAATATATAAAATGGTTAAGAGGGATATGGGTAACGCCTTAATGCTATTTTGATACCTTTACTTTACTATAGACATATTATAATAGCGTATATCACTACATAGTAGACAGTTCCATAGATCCTTAGAAGATGGGCATCCCAAACATCCTTTAAGTTACTTGTATTTCAGTCGATATTTCACTTGAGTTGGATTTATTGATATAAGAATCTTAATCCTGACTCGAGGGTTTTGTGTTTTGCTTTACGCTCGGGTCAAACTGAGTGGCACAACATTTGAGACTCACCTTTGGAGTTGGAGCTTCAGCTGGAGATCCATCTATATCTATTCAGCCTTCAGCTATCCAGTTGTTGGTTCATACTGTCATATGTTTGTATTCAAGACTGCATTGCATTTGAAATATTCTGTTGTAATTTATTTCAAACTCAGTTGTTTATATAGTAGCTTCATGAACTACTATTTATCTATTCCACTACATATTGTTATATTACCGTGTCTGTGATTCTGTGAGTTATATATTTACTATATATGCTGAGTTTCGCCAAATATAAATTAATATTTTGAGACATTCAAGTCCGACATGTGCGGATGCGAATGGTTGAAAATACCGATCGTTACAATGATGGATAGACCCCGACACGTGTGCCAATTTGTGATGACTAAAACATGATGGCTTGACAGGGCCAAGTGGGCTAACTACCCCGAGCGGACATTCGTTCTTTGATTTTCTTGGACTCGATCTATATTATTACTCTTGTTGTTGGTTTTGATTGGTACATCCTGATTGGGATAGCCTCCCTTTGACTCGATATGAGATGGATGGGCACGGTGGGCAGTCATGGCTATAATTATCCCAACATCATGCTTTCTGCTGCATTATTTCATTTGTTCTGTTATATATGTATAACTTTGATAAATGTTATATAAATTATAATCAAAAGTATAGTAAATAGCTTCATGAACTGTTTATTTGATTATTATAATTTATTGTTCCGCTGCGAGATTCTTTGGTTGTTTCTTCTTTTTTCCTCTTATTTACCCCATTAATAATCCTCCTTTTTGAATGGTCTAAGTTGACATGTGCGGTTTATTGTCGATTTTAAACTGTCCAAAAGGGTGGGTCGTTACAATTGTCCTATTAAAACCATATAATTGTTTAAAACATCTAAGTAATATGAACTACTTATTGATTGGGTCAACGAATAAATATTATTTATTTTAACATTCTTAATAAAAGGGAGTTAATAGGTTGACTCGGTTTTAGAAAACCATAATCTAATTTGATCACTATTTACATCTTTGAAAAAGTAAAGTAAGTTTTGTATATATTCTTAAAATATAAGAAAATATTATATAAGTAAATAAAGTGGAATAAGATTTGATGGTTTATAAATAAATAACTTTATAAGATATTTTAAAACTTGGGTGAGAAATTATGAAATAATTCATAAATAATTTTATTATTGAATAAAATACTAAGTGAAAATATAAGCAAATTAGAAATTAATATAATTGAGAAATTAATAAAATATAGAGTATTACTTTCCATTTTGTCCGACTTAGTTTGGATATTCTTCTAAGCAATGACCAAAGGCTGATGAGAAAATGGTAAGCTTAGATAATTATCTATATTTTTGAAAAATCAAAAAAAGTTCCGAACTTAAGTTAAAATTTGCATGATAGCCATTTAACATTTTAAAACAATGTTAACTGAAAAAAAAATTCCGTTAGGGAATTTGATTGACTATTATTGTTAGTTTATTCCTTAATTTGATTAACTGAATTTGATTGAATTGATTGGGTGTATGATTTCATATACCATTGTCTATAAAGTTTAAATTTATAGAGAAAATGATTATTAGTTTTTGATATTAAGACCTAAATCCCGGTGATTTAAAAAAAGAATTTTAAAGATTTTGGGAAAGGAATGAAACTTATTCACTCTAGTTGATGTTTTTGGAGGAACCTAAATACCACCAGATACTCCATGTTGTTTTGATTCTAGAGTTTGACCATCATTTATTTGGAGGGATCCCCTCCTTGTCATTTTGATTTTTTGGTTCTATTTTTCATGCCTAAGAAGTTAAAAAATAAGTCTTTGAAAAACTCAGGTATTTAGATCTAAATTTGTCATGTGAAAATAATTGGATGCATAACATCTATTATAGAATATTTGCTTGTTTGTTGCATAGGATCGGGATATGGATGGTTGATTGCATGTGAACTTAAATCATGCTAATTTTTAAATGTAGAATTACATCACCTTGTTTGTGTTAGCCTGATTTTCTTTTAGATTTCCTAAGTATAGGTATGTAAGAGATTGCTATTCGATTCTTATTCACCTGCATTGCAGAGGGATATAGATTACTTGCCATAATATAAATCAAACGCAAAAAGGTATGCAATTAATTTATAAAAATTAAATAAGTTGATGATTTTATTCCCTAGAGATAGGAGGATATTTGGCTTTTATTTTCTTTGATTGGTTTAGATCCCATTGAGGCCATTAGTTGTTGTACCAATAAAGCCATACAAAGGAGACATTGGCGAAATTTTTAGAAAATTTAAGAGTTAGAAAATTTTAAGAAATTTGGAAGATTTCTGACAAATAAAATTTGATTTTCTAGCTTATATATTGAAATGAATGTAAGTGGATTATTTTTATAGATGAATGTATTTATGAGTTTAGAAAATTCTAGAATCTATTCCAACGAATTTATTTTGAAAAGTTAATAAGTTTAATAACTCATTTTATTTAATGGTTTTAAACTTAAGGGTTGAAAACATTTTCTTCCTTAGGAATTTCGGGGATGAAATTCATTTAAGAGGGGAGAATGTAACAACCCAAAATTTTAGGCCATTTGATTTTAAATATTTAATTTATTTTAAATATTAAAATTATTGAATTTTGAAGTTTAGTAATTTATAATTCAAATATAGGTAATATTTAAATTATTTGAATCGTGAATTAAATAAATATAATAATTTATGTAATTCCTTTTAATTAATAAATAAAATTGGTGAATTTAATTTGTAAATTTATTTACAAATGTAAATAGATCGGATTTTATTATAAATAATTAAATATTAAAAATCCATAAAATTAGCCTTTAGGGGCATAATCTTGTATTTCGACAGAACTAGTTTTATCGGATCCGTAATAGTGAATTATTATAGGATTTCAAGTTTCATAGCGATCGGGCTTATGGTTTGGCCATGTAACCTTGAAACGCGTAGAATTTATTTTTAGAACTTTAATTAAAATAAATTGATTTAGGAAAGATATCTTTTGAATATGATGGAATTGGCTTCTGATACCTTTTACATCGTGTTCGGAATGGGGGCATTTAGCTAGGAACGCCAATGGGCACGTCTCGATTGGATTTGTAAACTATAGGACGTGAATAGTGCCGGTTGGTTTGCTTATATAAGGACCCTTCGCCTTTAATTTGCCTAAAAACCTTGAAAAGCATAAGTTATCCGCCATCCTTTGTTCTCTAAATCCAACGACCAATCTTGCTCCGGCTGATAGAGGCAATTTTAGGTGTTGGGTCCAAAAGCAAAAATGTGCGGGGTGGCCAGGGAAGTTAATCGATGGCGATGGTTGGGTTAAGGTTGTTGGAGAAGGCGGCTATTGAGAGTTGAACACGCAGATTTTTGGTGGTTCATTTTCATGGTCGGCGGCGAGATGGGGATGTACGAAGGTGCGGTTGGATGTGGCCAAGTATGGCGAGGCTCCACTGAAATCAAGGTAGTCTCAGGTTGCTTCTAGTGGCATCGATGGGTGGAGGTTCAGTCCATGTCGAGTTTCATTTTCTTACGGCCTGGAGCGTTGAGATCGAGAGTAGGGATTAGTTTAAGATAATTAACTATTAATGATGTAAACATACGAGTTAATTATATTATATAATTCCAAAATCTTATATATGCAATATACATTTCATATGAGGTCGGATTTGAACGCTGTGACTTACGTTGTACTCGTGAAAGCATTATCTACGTTTTGGCGGTAGATTGAATGAGATTGGAGCTTGTTGGAATTTATGCTAATGATGAACGCTCATTCAGTTTTAACCCAAATCAGAACGTTTTGCCAATAACTGAAATCAATGTGAGTTTAACTCACATTAAATTTATTATATAATATCAATGATGTTATGAAAATTTGTTGATTGTTTGGATGTCATTTAAAATTGTTTGATTCCTTGTTTGGTTGAATTTCCATTTGAAAAATGGATGACATCTTAATTCGATCATCATAAACTCATATGGTTTTCTAAATAGTATCGATAACCATTATTTACCAAATGTCAGACTTGAAATCCAGCATTCGAAAATTGACATCAAAAACCTCACTTGTATTCGACTGGTGGAGATTCAAACGTCGAACTCCAATTCGGATGGAGCTTATAACAATATTTGATGAATATAAACAACGGAAAACAAAATGAATATCATTTATCATCTTGTAGATATAACATCACCATAATATCCATTACAACATTTATCACCAACATCAGAGAATTGTATATGTGCAACACAACTACAAAATGGAACATCACAGCTGAACAACAAAGTTATCACACTACAAGAAAGTCTTCAAAGGAAAGAGAATGATAGCGAGCCCCCAAACTAAGCACCTTAGATCCAAAAGGCTTCCAAAAGGTCTCCAAATTAAAAGTCTTCAAAATCCAATAGCTTCCAATCCAAAAGACTTCAAAAGATTCCAAGCCAGCTCCGAAACACGGATAACCTATTTCTAGGCTGCCCGTGTGGAAATTTATTGGCACCCAGAGTTTAGAAAGGGAACAATAAACTTCGGATCAGTCATGGGACTGGTATGAGTAAACAAAAACAGTTCATGTACAAAAATAATTTATAAAAGAAATCCAATATGCTTTTTTGGAAAATGAAACTACCATAAGACCTCCCGCTACACACACAATGCAATCGCAGAATTGGAGGAGATCTCTTCATATGATAGTCAAACATGCTTGATACGAAAAAATTCTTTGATATTATTACTAGTGCATAGTGTAGAGAAATATTTCAAAAATATAATATTAATCTTAGCCAGCATACAACCATTATTGTATGCCTAATGTAGCTACCATCTTAACAGTGGTGATCACCATAACTAAATGGCAGGTTATACAACTAAAACCGTACTGGGCGCGTACTGGTGATTGGATTTCCAACAAATGGTCAGGCTAAGGAACTTACTATTCCATATGGGTACGCCTGTGGAGGGACGTCCCGAGAACCTACCCGGATATCTGCCAACACAAAGCCGGGTTACCTCTGTAACTAGGTAACTACTGCTCGAGTATGCCATCCCTCGGTCGTTTGCGACCTTTATCCGAGGACCCTCAACCACAAAGAAAAAAATCACAAAGTAATGAATTTGCAGCAACCACACAGGTTAAATATCTGGGCTCCATACCATGATACCACCTTTCCTTGCCGCATCTTTCCCGTTTCGACCATTTCCAGGGTGTGAGGTCCAATGAGGTCTCGTCCACAAAGCTACGCTTTACACAAAAGCCTTGCTTTTACCAACAAATGATCAGCATCACAAATCAGCACTCAGTATGCTACACTACCAAATTGGGAGTATATCACTGATAACCCTCAACTACATAACCTTCGAGCTCGTACGTCTCAAAGAAGGGTGTTAAGCTAAGAGAATAAGTTCTCCACCACCAACAAAAATGTATTTGAAAGAAATCTGCTTTATATCTCAAAGTGTAATGTCAGACATACAACCATACAAGTCTGTTTCGGGTTCGAACGGAACCGAAGGCACATCGTCAAATAAAGGAAGAAGCCCTTGCAATCCGGGCATCCACAATCCTGATCGGATTCTCCATCACATATGGAGGTCTCTATATAGGAGCAACTCAGTGCAGAGTCATTCGACAGGTTATCCTATCATTCTCGAAGACACCTGGTCTTCACCACCGTCTTCAAATGCTATCCATTTTGTCGTATCACTATTCGTAAGGGTTATATGACACAAAGTCCTCTCCCGGTTAAACCGAATAGTGATCGCTTAATTTTAAAACACGTGAATATATCATTCACAAAGATTCACTATTAACGTTCAATGTGGGTTTTGGATAACCAACTGGAATCCGACTTTCTGTAGCATCGAAGTTCAAATGTCATTTTACGGGCCAATGGGTTTTCACATTCACAGAAACAAATCACAGATATTACAGCTCAGCACAAAGCAATTCACATTACATAGCATCACAGTCATATATTAGAAATATCAATCTAATGCACAACATTCGATAATAATCAATCATCTTTAATTAAGATGAATTATTTGTGTGATTTAAATTAATTAACCACATAATTACTTTCATTAATTATCTTTAATCAATGATTAATTATCCTTAGTTATAAATTAATTAAATCTTAATCACCTTCATTAATTAATTATTCCTTAAATAGTTATCTTAATTAATTAATCCTTAATTGTTAATTAATTAAATCTTAATTACTTTTGTTAATTAATTATTCCATAGTTAATTGACTTAATTAATTAATCCTTACTTGTTAATTAATTAAATCTTAATTACTTTTATTAACTATTCCTTAATTAATTAATTATTAATTACAAATAAATTAACCTTAATTATTTACTTAATTAATCTTTAATATTAAGTAATTAATTTAATAGTTATTCTTTAAGTAATTATATTAACAAATCATTAATTACTTAATAAATTAAAACATAAATCTTTTTATCTTTGTTAATAACTTTGATTTTCTTATAACCCTTGTTTAATGAATCATCCTTATCACACAATTTGACTTAAAGGATTAAGATTAGTTTTAAATAACATTTTATCTTAATTACTCTTCTTAATTACATTATTCAATTAATATAAATAATTTTATAAAATAATGTAACAAAATTTAAATTAAATTTAATTACAAAAAATATGTTACTTAAAACCTTAATTAGTTAAAACTTAAATCAAAATCATCTTTTAAAAAATGGATTTAAAATGTATGAAAGTTTGAATTTAATTTCAAAGTAAAAACTGATTTACATTTTCTAACTCGAGACACACATGAGTATTGCCCGAGTTAAAGAACCATCTGCTTCGAGTTTCCCCAAAACTTACCTGGGTGAAAAAAAATTTCTAACTTAAATTTGTTTAAGTATTTAACCCCCGACACACATAAGAATTTACTCGAGCTAGGACTCGAGCTAGTACGCAAGCTTCCCGAATGCAACTTCGAGTCAGTGATGCTTCTTCCCCAACCCAATCTCGTGATACCCATCAACACCGTGCACATGCACGGCCCTTTCAACCCATTTCGATCGAAGCTACTATTGTCGACGTATCGACAATGATCTCTACGAACCCCACAAACACCCAGATGTCCAAAATATTGACCATATCGCAATCGAGGATTTACGCCCAACTGACATTAGACTTGATCATCGGAAAACCTTCTCGTCTCGCCACCAGAGGCCATGCGTCTACGGTGAAAGCTTCACCTGTCTTCAATGCTTTGATTGCCACCGGTGCGATCAGCTCTGGTGCGACGATGAAGCTGCAGCAACCAGGATTCTCGACCTCGTTCATGTGTGGGTTTAAACACTAGATCGTCAGAATCAGATCACCACGATGATCTACAAATTCGCCTCGCATTTTTGTCGAGTTCAACCATCATCCAGCTATCCCCAGCCGCAACCCCGAGGTCTGATTCCTCTTTGATCACCGTGGGTTGCCCCGAGTTCATTTTGCGTTCAACTTGAAATTGCTCAAAATTTCGCAACTTAAAAATCCAAAATCTTGTACTAAAAATCATATTTCTTGAAGACGAACAGGATTATGAAATCAAATCCTAAATTTTAATCAATTGAATTTCAACAAATTTTATGTTCTACCTTTTGATTTTTCCAGCAAAACCATTTATTTTTAATACTTAAAAATATCTTTAAAATTAAGTTTTGATGCATTTGTACACTTCTTGTTTTAACGATCCATCCTAACAATAACAAAAACAGGGATTATGAGAATTTTGACAGGTTTTGTAAAAGCCTGGAACGAGAAAACAGAGTTAAATATCCCTGTATATCAACATGCACAGAGGATATAAACACATATACAAACATAATGCAATCAATATAACGACCCGTAAATTTCTATGATTTAAATTTGTTAATTTGATAAAGTTTTGGTAATTTAATATTGAAAGAATGAAAAAATTGTTAATAACTTAAATGAAAAGTAACAAGGTTAACCAAAGTTAATTATTAACTATATTGGACGAAACTGAAATAAATGAAATAATGTAAAATAGTATAACTTGGTTACAAGTTGAATGTAGGTAACAAATGTAAATGTTGATTTATTAATATAAACCTGCGTAATAAATAGGAATTGAATAGGATTAGTGTGATATGAGTTAATATAATCATTGGTGACCAATAATGAACATTTCTTTAATGACAATTAATATAATAACGGAAAGTGTGAAAGTATAAATTTCACAAAAACGTAATGTATGTGGAAAGTAATAAATTGGTACTAGAGTGGAATTCAAATTAATTGAAGTAGTGGGAATAATATAATTTGTTATAAATGAAACATAGGTAAACAAATATAAGTGTTGAATTAATATATGTTAGTTATTTAGGGTGTTGAATAAAAATTGGTAATCAATTTGCAATTGAAGGTAATAATGTTGATGCAAGCTAATGAATAAAAATTTCAATGCAATACCAATTAAGGGAAACAAATTGTAAGTTCATTATTGATTGCATTAAATAAATTGAGAAATAAATTTCATTAAAGGTAATTAAATATTACCTTAATGTAAATTAAGATAATATTTGAAATTAATGTTAATTCCATTCATAATATGACAATTGGTCTAACATTGGGCTTGTAAACATATATTATAAGTTACCTGTTTAATTAGGGGATGGAATTAGGATTGGAAATAAATATTAATAAAATAAATAAATGTTACACTAACGGGAAATGTAATAAGAGATTTTGGAGTTGTCAAATTTGAGTATAGTAAAGTAATAAAAGGAGTAAGAATCAAGATGTATTAACTTAAATTTAAAAATTGGATTAATTGCAAATAAATGAAATTTAATATTTAATTATTGCATTAATTGAAATTTAGATGAAATTTGAGAATAATAATGTAATAAACCATGAACCAATGTTAATTTTATCCGTTGTATAATAATGAATTGTATAATAAGAATGAAAAGTAAATTCATGGGATTATTGAGAATTTAAATTATAATTTGTGAATATAATGAAATTGAAAATTTAAAACTGAAATTGATAAATTAATCAGCTCTAAATTGACATCTAAATTTGGGTAAATTAGTGTAAATGATTTGGAAATATAAAAATGATAAGAATTGTCAATTTTGGCCACTGACTCGGATTTCGACGAAACCAATTTCATCGGATCCGTAACGGTGAATTATTGTAGGATTTCAAGTTTCGTAACAATCGAACTTGTCGTTTGATCGTACAGACTCGAAACGCCCAGGAATCAATTAAATTGAAATCAATTAAAACCAATTTGAAATAATTTGATTTTAGCATAACTTCTTCATACGATGGAATTTGGACTTGAAACTTGTTCCATCGAGTTTAAGATATTTTAAAACATCTATTTTGATATATGGGTTGATCCAATTTCGTTTCGGAGTCAGAACGGGCTTTTCGGGCCATTTTATCGTCCAACGCGTATATCCAATCGATCCGATCAATTCTATTTCAGCTTTGTCTATAAATACCCTGTTATAAACCCTAGCCTATCTCTATTCCTCATTTCTGTATGGTCTATTATCCCTCTTTCTAATGGCTACAAAGCCTAATTCCCAAATACAATTCCAATCAAATCCAAAGCCAAAAATTCAAACTCTCCAAACAATATCATATTTTATATCGTCGGGAAGCTCTCGAAGAGCGCATCTCAATTCTGAGATTCGTTTTTCGATGTGAAGCATGGTTTGACCAGAAATTTGTCGTTTATTCACGGCCGTTCATCACACGTTGGTGAACTTCGTCCGAACGATGAATCAAGGGTACCATCGCGTAGAGGGGATGAAGCGTATTCCATCGGAGTTGTTCGTTCGCGAAGTTAACGGCTGGATCGAGCAAATTAATTCAATTAGGATTAATAAAAATGTGTGGCGGCTGCTCGAATTTGTGAATGCGACTTGCTCGCGTGGGGAGCCAGAGCTTGGGGGTTGGCGGCGGCATTGGAAGCGATGGGTTCTATTGTGGTGGCGCTACGGCGATTCACGGTATGGAGTAGTGGCTGTAGCTTGTTCGCAGTGTTTTACCGTGTAGGGTTTCGTGGTTTCTCGTTCGTTCTGGGAGAGGATGTTGAGAGGTGACGTGGAAGATTGTGGTTTATTTTTTTTAGTTTCTTTTATTTTCAATTTTTTTTTTCAATTCGTTCTAGTAATCATAACTTTCTCATAAGAGGTCGAATTTATGCACGAGTTTTTGCGTTGAGACCGTATTAAAATTTCAGACATTTTGACGCTGGTTTGGACGAATTCTAGGACCGTTCAATTTTTGGGTTTAAATTGGAAATAAATTCAATTTAAAATAAAAAGGTGAGTGTTTTAACCTACTCACAACTTCTAAAATTTCTTATGTTCGTTAAATCTAATTTATGTTGTGATTTTGAATTTATTTATGACTGTTTATATATTTTTAAATCATCATCTCAGTAAATTTCATTTATTTGAATTAAACTGTTATTTAATTTATTATTGCATATAAACTGCCAGTTAGATAGATTATTTAATTTATTATTGAATATAACTGTCAGTAATCAGACGTTATTTATTTTATGCTCTATATTGATGTTATTGTTTAAATTGGATGATGATTGTAATAAATGGTTGATGATTGTTATTGGATGAATGGATGTTGTGTTTCATATTGTTTTAAACTGCAAATTTGTTATGCACTTTATCTTATTCGGGATTGCGGTTTTAAATGATATATTACCGTAATTTTTTATTTTAAATTACCGATTGAAATGATAAATATTCACTTGACCATAGGGTAGAAAATTATATACAGACACAGGGGTCTATATATAAAAATACTTTGAAATGATTTTCTATGGTTTTGTAAAGGAATATATGGTTTTATGAGATAGTGATTTGGATATTTTATAAATGTTATTTTATATATAGTTAAATTCTAGGTTTTAAGCTATGTATAAAATTGATTTGAAGTATAAAAGAAGTAAATAATTAAGTTTGATCTTACTAAGATAAAATATGATTAAGCATTTATTCAAATTAAATTTGTGGGGTTTATAATGACTTAATGAGAATAAGGTTGGAAGATGAATATGGAATTTATTTGGAATTAAATAAAATTTAGAAAGGGTATGATTTTTATAGCTGGATTTTTGTTTAGAGTGATTCAGATGAATATCAAGTTGATTTAAAAGAATATACCAAGTTAAATAAATTGAAAAGATATCCAGTTGTTGAAGTTAAAAGTTTTATTTAAATTATATTGGATTTATTAAGTAGACATTTCAAATCTAAATAATAATAATAATTAAATTTGATACATATGAAATTATCAAAGAATTAGTTTTGAAATGGTGGAATATTTAAAATTTTGAATTATATGGAAATTGAAATGGTTTAATTGGAGGTTCAAATCGGTACTTGGAATTTATTTGTGAAATTTAAAAGCTATTTTACTATATAGAGTAATTTAATATTTAAACCATTTTAAGTATTCGAAGGTATATTTCAAAGCTATGGGGTTCAAGGTATATAGATTTGAAAGTACTATGATTTTGGAAAAAGGATATATTTCGAAATAAAAATGATATCATATAGGTTTGGGTTTTAAAAACGAAAATGATATCGTTTTTATATGGTTTTGAAATGGATATTTTATTCTAGTTTTGAAGTATAAATTATTTTGAAATGACCGCGGTGTTATAATAAAGTTTGGTTGTTAAAGTTACCGGGATCGGAAGTTGTCATATTCTCTGCCAACTCCGAAAACCACTTTAACAACCGTATACATGGTGGAGATTCCAGAATGAAGTAGGATGGTGGCAGCATTTCCTTTGAGGTAAATGCGTGGACCCGACTCCCATGAGTTGGCATAAGGTGGCTAAAACAGGAGCGATTGACGGGCTAATGAGGTAGCACCTTTGATCGTACATATCCCTTCGATATTATACTTTGACTTTTGGATTGATTCGGTGGCCACTTTGATTATTTTTTTAATTTGGGGGTGTGTCTCGAGGTGGGCGGTAGCTGCAGCTATGCGTTACCACAGGCCCGGAAGCGTAATTGGTATATCTACCCTGGCATTCCCTAGTTGTGCCGTGTCACCTACCCATGCGCGCCTTATACGATTCTGTTTTGTACCATACCTATGGAGTGCCCTCCGACGACGCCCAATACAGGGGAGATTACGGTACTGCATAGACTATGTGAATATAAAAGTGTGTTAAGTTGGAAAATGTAAAGCCTTAACGCTATTCTCAGTATATTATACTTTACTTTAGACACTATTATAATAGCGTATATTACTGCATAGTAGATAGTTTAACGGATCCTTAGGAGGTGTGAATCCCGAACGTCTCTTAAGTTACTGAACTCACGTTAGACACTGGATAGGAGATGTCAAATCCTGTAAACATCTCTGACGCCGTTCCACTCATATTTTTCCATTGATTTAACTTGCATAAGATCTTTTAGTTCTGACTCGAGTGTTTTGTCTTTTCAATTCGCTCGGGCCAGCCTGAGCATTTCAGGAATTGAAGACCTTATTTCTGAAGGACGAAGACGAAGATTATATTATTACTCTTATTTACTATAGTGTTCCACTGTGTCACATTGTTCCGTTGCATTGTTATTATTCCTTGGTATGTGTAACTCTGATATATATTTTATAAGAATAATCGAATATTTTGTAAACAGCTTCATGAACTATATATTTGATTATTATATTTTATCGTTCCGCTACAAGATTCTATTTTTGTTTATTTTTTCTCTCTTTCTCTTCTTTTCTTATTTACCCCATAACAATCCGCCCTTCTGTATGTTTTAAGTCTGACGTGTGTGGTTTATCGTCGGTTTAAAGCATACAAGAAGGTGGGATGTTACATCTGGTATCGGAGCTTTGGTTTAGCGATAAACCTTAGCTTTGTGGGGTCTAACTCTTTATCAATAGGGTAGTAATACCCTATGATGAGTTGCTGAGTGTGTATATGAGAGAGCGTATTTGTTAGTGTTATAAAAAGGTTTTAATATTGTCTTAATTTGTTCCGTTTTGTATTTATAAATTCTGGTTGGTGCATGGGACGCTATGACATCAATAGGGATTTCTAAACACTTAATAGGACAGACCGACACAATATTTGTTTTGAATATAGGTGAATGAAATAATTTTGCCTATTATATTTTCTATATATATAAAATAAAATTTTATAAATGATATGTATATATTTGGTTGCAATATATTGGTTGTTAGGTAATGAAATTTATAAATAATAGTTGAAATAAGATTGTAGATAAAATAAATCAAAATGGGAAATTTAGAACTTAAGTTTCGGGATTTTTGAAAATTTCTTTTGAATGATTTTGAAATATAATAATAATATTATTAGAAGTATTTTCTGATATAAATATTTCAATATATTTGAAAGAATTACTTTAGAGAAACTCTAGAAAGAAATAAGTTTGTACTTTCCTCTCTGTCGCTGGAAAATAATTTCGGTGATGAGTGCACGTATCATCGACATTCATTTTCGAGTTTCGAAGTGGGATGGCCACTGTAGTAGTTTTACTGCAGATTTATTTTGATAAACAAATATAAATTTTAAATTGTTTTAAATATAATTGGATATATAAATACGTTTATCTATTATTTTAAAATGATTTTAGATTTAACCCGGTATTTTGTTTTTAAATTTCCATTAAATAATAGTTTCAATTAATTGAAATCTCTAAATGAAATAAGAGATTTAATGCTAAGTTATAAATTAAATGAAAAGAAAATTTAAATTTGTAACATATAAAACAAAGGATATTATTATTTAACATTTAATTAATTAAAAGGATTGAGAAAGACTTGTATAACATTCAATTACATTCTTAAAGGCATATATATAAGTTAACAAAAGATGAAAAAGTTGAAATGTTAATAAGAAAATATAATAGGATATTATGCAAGTAAAACTTAGAGCAATGAATATATTCAATGAAATCCTTAATAAATAAGAATTGATGATATATTGTGATAACTTAAGTTATAATTGAAATTTTACTCTAAGTAAATATAATTAAGGGTAAGTATTATAAGTAGATGTTTATGAACTTAAGTAAATAAAATGGAAATGCTTACAAATTGAGTGGGACATGAATACTATTGATAAATGAATGTAAATAAATGAGGTTATGCAATAATAAATGGATGAATAATTATAATGCAATAAAAAGAAACTAGCATGACCTGAATAAATGTAAATGAAATAAAATTTGTAAGTAATAAATGAAAACAAATCAAATAAACGTTGAACCAATGAATAGAAACAAAAAGTTGTAAGAAGTGAATGTAAAATAAAAGGATAAATCCGTATATGAATGAAAAGAAAATCAAACAACAAATGCATGAAATGAAATTAATAAGAATGAAAATGAAATTAATAAGAATGAAATTAATATTGTTGGATTTGTTGTTTATTTAGGTTTATAGTTGTTTGGGTAAGGATACTTTAAATTTGTTTGGATGTATGAATAATCTATTTGGTTCCATCGAAGACTGTTGAGTAAATGGTGCACTTAGTAGTTTATTCTTTATTCTATATGATTTAAATTTCCAAACCCAAACAATTATTTGTTTTGTTTGATATGATTTAATGATTAATGTGTGTTGATTTTATGTGGTGGTTATTTGCTTGTTGATTGATGTTTGTATTGATTTGTTTGTATGTGGTTGAAACCACTTTAAATATTTCATTTTATATAATTGTTAACTCTTTTTGGATTATATAAGTGAAATACAGGTTATGGAAGCAATTGCTACTGCTTTTGGTTTCATAATTAAGCGTTGTTTGCCCGATAAATAGGTACGTCTTCGGATTACGATTTTTATAGCGTTATTATATTGTTTTCCCATGTTGGGATATCTATTATTGTGGAAATTATACGTTATATATTGTTATATTTGATATTATATTTTCTCCCGAGCCTCTCCGTGCAAAGGAGACTCTGCCAAAAAATTTCGTAAATTCGGGACTTAGAAAATATTTTGAAATTGTTTTCCCAACTTTATTAATTTAATATAAAATGATCTAATGGTTATAAATTGGAATATTTTATTTAAATTAATTAATTTTGTAAAATTTATTTGTTTATAAATTTAATGTTTTAAGTAAGATATATTGATTTCCTAATTCTTCTTTTCCCTCCTTTTTCCTTTTCGAGGACGAAAAGTTTTGAGTGGTGGAGAGTGTAACGACCCGTAAATTTCAATGATTTAAATTTGTTAATTTGATAAAGTTTTGGTAATTTAATATTGAAAGAATGAAAAAATTGTTAATAACTTAAATGAAAAGTAACAAGGTTAACCAAAGTAAATTATTAACTATATTGGACAAATTTGAAATAAATGAAATAATGTAAAATAGTATAACTTAGTTACAAGTTGAATGTAGGTAACAAATGTAAATGTTGATTTATTAATATAAATCTGCGTAATAAATGGGAATTGAATATGATTAGTGTGATATGAGTTGGTATAATCATTGGTGACCAATAATGAACATTTCTTTAATGACAATAAATATAATAACGGAAAGTGTGAAAGTATAAATTTCATAGAAACATAATGTATGTGTAAAGTATAAATTGGTACTAGAATGGAATTCAAATTAACTGAAATAGTGGGAATAATATAATTTATTATAAATGAAACATAGGTAAACAAATATAAGTATTGAATTAATATATGTTAGTTATTTAGGGTGTTGAATAAAAATTGGTAATCAATTTGCAATTAAAGGTGAGCTAATGAATAAAAATTTCAATGCAATACCAATTAAGGGGAACAAATTGTAAGGTCATTATTGATTGCATTAAATAAATTGGGAAATAAATTTCATTAAAAGTAATAAAATATTATCTTAATATAAATTAAGATAATATTTGAAATTAATGTTAATTCCATTCATAATATGGTAACTGGTATAACATTGGGCTTGTAAACATATATTATAAGTTACCTGTTTAATTAGTGGATGGAATTAGGATTGGAAATAAATGTTAATAAAATAAATAAATGTTACACTAATGGGAAATGTAATAAGAGGTTTAGGAGTTGTCGAATTTGAGTATAGTAAAGTAATAAAAGGAGTGAGAATCAAGACGTATTAACTTAAATTTAAAAATTGGATTAATTGCAATTAAATGAAATTTAATATTTAATTATTGCATTAATTGAAATTTAGATGAAATTTGAGAAGACTAATGTAATAAACCATGAACCAATGTTAATTTTATCCGCTCGATAATAGAGAATTGTATAATAAGAATGAAAAGTAAATTCATGGGATTATTGAGAATTTAAATTATAATTTGTGAATATAATGAAATTGAAAATTTAACACTGAAATTGATAAAATAATCAACTCTAAATTGACATTTCAATTTGGGTAAATTAGTGTAAATGATTTGGAAATATAAAAATGATAGGAATTGTCAATTTTAGAATTGAAATTGAAATTTGATTTAATTAATTAATTATTAATTTATTTAATTAATGTAAAAATAGCCATTTTGGCCACCGACTTGGATTTCGATGAAACCAGCTTCATCGGATCTGTAACGGCGAATTATTGTAGGATTTCAAGTTTCGTAACGATCGGACTTGTCGTTTGGTCGTACGGACTCGAAACGCCTAGGAATCAATTAAATTGAAATTATTTAAAATCAATTTGAAATAATTTGATTTTAGCATAACTTCTTCATACAATGGAATTTGGACTTGAAACCAGTTCCATCAAGTTTAAAATATTTTAAAACATCTATTTTGATATATGGGTTGACCCAATTTCGTTCCGGAGTCAGAACGGGCTTTTCGGGCCATTTTATCGTCCAACGCGTGTATCCAATCGATCCGATCTATTCTATTTCAGCTTTGTCTATAAATACCATGTTATAAATCCTAGCCTACCTCTATTCCTCCGATCTATTCTATTTCAGCTTTGTCTATAAATACCATGTTATAAATCACAGCCTACCTCTATTCCTCATTTCTGTACATTCTATTAGCTCCTCTTTCCAATGGCTGCAAACCCTAATTCTCAAATACAATTCCAATCAAATCCAAAGCCAAAAATTCAAACTCTTCAAACAATATCATATTTTATATCATCGGGAAGCTCTCGAAGAGATCATCTCAATTCTGAGATTTGTTTTTCGATGCAAAGCACGGTTTGACTAGAAATTTTTCGTTTATTCACAGTCGTTCATCACACGTTGATGAACTTCGTCCGATCGATGAATCAAGGGTACCATCGCGTAGAGGGCTTGAAGCGTTGCCCATCGGAGTGTTCGTTCGTGAAGTCAACGGCTGGATCGAGCAAATTAATTCAATTAGGGTTAATAAAAATGTGCGACGGCTGGTCGAATTTGTGAACGCGACTTGCTCGCGTGGGGAGCCGGAGCTTGGGGTTGGCGGCAGCTTTGGAAGCGATGGATTCTGATGAGGTGGCGCGACGACGATTCACGGCATGGAGTGGCGGCTATAGCTTGTTCGCAGTGTATTGTGTGTACGGTCTCATGATTTCTCATGCGTTCTAGGAGAGGATGTTGAGGGGTGACGTGGCAGATTGTGGTTTGTTTTTTTTTATTTTCTTTTATTCTATTTTTTTTCTAGTTCGTTCTAATAATCATAACTTTCTCATACGAGGTCGAATTTGCACACGGGTTTTTGCATTGGGATCGTATTAAAATTCATGACATTCTAACGCTAGTTTGGATGAATTATGAGACTGTTCAATTTTTGAGTTTAAATTGGATTTTAATTCAATTTAAATTTAAAAGGTGAGTGTTTTAACCCACTCACAACTTCTAAAATTTCTTATGCTCGTTAAATTTAATTTATGTTGTGATTTTAAATTTATTTATGACAGTTTGTATATTTTTAAATCATCATTTTAGTAAATTTCATTTATTTAAATTAAACTGTTATTTAATTTATTATTGCATATAAACTACCGGTTAGATAGATTGTTTAATTTATTATTAAATATAACTATCAGTAATTACCCGTTATTTATTTTGTGCTCTATATTGATGTTATTGTTTAAATTGTATGATGATTGTAATAAATGGTTTATGATAGTTATTGGATGAATGGATGTAGTATTTCATATTATTTTAAACTGCAAATTTGTTATGCACTTTATTTCTTTCGGGATTGCGGTTTGAAATGATATATAACCCATTTTTTTATTTTAAATTACGGATTGAAATGATAGATATCTTTATCACTTGACCATAGGGTAGAAAATTATATACAGACACCGGGGTCTATATATAAAAATACTTTGAAATGATTTTCTATGGTTTTGTAAAGGAATATATGGTTTTATGAGATAGTGATTTGGATATTTTATAAATGTTATTTATATATAGTTAAATTCTGGGTTTTAAGCTATGTACAAAATTAATTTGAAGTATAAAAGAGGTAAATAATTAAGTTTGATCTTATTAAGATAAAATATGATTAAGCATTTATTTAAATTAAATTTATGGGGTTTATAATGACTTAATGAGAATAAGGTTGGAAGATGAATATGGAATTTATTTGGAATTAAATAAAATTTAGAAAGGGTATGATTTTTATAACTGGATTTTTGTTTAGAGTGATTCAGATGAATATCAAGTTGATTAAATGAATATACGAAGTTAAATAAATTGAAAAGATATCCAGTTGTTGAAGTTAAAAGTTTTACTTAAATTATATTGGATTTATTAAGTAGACATTTAAAATCTAAATAATAATAATTAAATTTGATATATATGGAATTATCAAAGAATTAGTTTTGAAATGGTGGAATATATAAAACTTTGAATTTTATGGAAATTGAAATGGTTTGATTGGAGGTTCAAATCGGTATTTGGAATTTATTTGTGAAATTTAAAAGCTATTTTACTATATAAAGTAATTTACTATTTAAACCATTTTAAGTATTCGAAGGTATATTTCAAAGCTATGAGGTTCAAGGTACATAGATTTGAAAGTACTATGATTTTGGAAAAAGGATATATTTTGAAATAAAAATGATATCATATTGATTTGGGTTTTAAAAACGAAAATGATATTGTATTTATATGGTTTTGAAATGGATATTTTATTCTGGTTTTGAAGTATAAATTATTTTGAAATGACCGTGGTGTTATAATAACGTTTGGTTGTTAAGGAGACCGGGATCGGAAGTTGTCATACTCTCTGCCAACTCCGAAAACCACTTTAACAACCGTGTACGTGGTGGAGATTCCAGAATGAAGTAGGATGGTGGCGGCGTTTCCTTTGAGGTAAATACGTGGACCCGACTCCCGTGAGGTGGCATAAGGTGGCTAAAACAGGAGCAATTGACGGGCTAATAAGGTAGCACCTTTGATCGGACACATCCCTTCGATATTATACTTTGACTTTTGGATTGATTCGGTGGCCACTTTGATTTTTTTTTAATTTGGGGGTATGGCTCGAGGTGGACGGTAGCTGCGGCTATGCGTTACCACCTGCCCGGAAGCATAATTGGTATATCTACACTGGCATTGCCTAGTTGTGTCGTGTCACCTACCTAGTGTGCCTTATACGATTCTGTTTTGTTCCATACCTATGGAGTGCCCTTTGACGACGCCCAGTACGAGGGAGATTACGGCACTATATAGACTATGGGAATATAAAAGTGTGTTACGGTGGATAATGTAAAGCCTTAACTCTATTTTCAGTATATTATACTTTACTTTAGACACTATTATAATAGCGTATATTACTACATAGTAGATAGTTTAACGGATCCTTAGTAGGTGTGAATCCCGTACATCTCTTAAGTTACTCCACTCACGTTAGACACTGGATAGGAGATGTCAAATCCGGTAACATCTCTAACATCGTTCCACTCATATTTTTCCTTTGATTCAACTTATATAAGATCTTTTTGTTCTGACTCGAGTGTTTTGTCTTTTCAATTCGCTTGGGTCAGCCTGAGCATTTTAGGAATTGAAGACCTCATTTCTGAAGGACAAAGACAAAGATTGTATTATTACTATTATTTACTATAGTGTTCCACTGAATCACATTGTTCCGCTGCATTGTTATTATTCCTTGGAATGTGTAACTCTGATATATATTTTTATAAGAATAATCGAATATTTTGTAAACAGCTTCATGAACGGTATATTTGATTATTATATTTTATCATTCCGTTGCAAGATTCTATTTTTTTTAATTTTTTTCTTTCTTTCTCTGCTTTTCTTATTTACCTCATAACAATCCGCCCTTTTGTGTGTTTTAAGTCTGATGTGTGTGGTTTATCGTCGGTTTAAAGCATACGAAAAGGTGGGACGTTACAATCAACTTTAACTTCCGGTATGATCTCAAACACAGATTTGAATTCCAGAATTTCAAAATTTACACACGTTTATCTAGAAAGAAATCAGAAGGCTTTAAATCCTCGAAGTTGAAAACAAACTATTGAAAATTTGAACTTGCGTGTTTGAATTGATTTGTAATGGTGAATTTTGAATTTTGCTTGATTACTGAGTTATTCTTCACTTTTTTGAAACCTTTCCTCTACAAGCTTGAGCTTTGAATCCTGGGTTTATTTGAAATGAATGAAAAGGCTATTCTACTTTGATACCCAGATTTCAACAGAAGTTGTGTTTGCTTGCTTGATTTTTTTCTTTGTATTTCTGATTTGTTTGATTTGTTTTTAAAGTTTGGTGATTTTTTTTCTTCTGATTTTCTTTTCTCAGATTTGTTAAAGTCTTGAAAGTGAATAAAATAAATGAGAAAGAGGAGGTTTAAGATGTTATATAGTTTTATTTTCTTTTTATAAATTTTCTTAAAAATGAAAATAATACGATGACACTTGTAAAAAAAATTTCCTCCATGAATTACACTTGTTAATTCATCAATTAAAATTTAAACACTTGTTCATTAATAGTTTACTAATCCTCCATATGTCCTTTGCATGAGAAAAATGATATATGTATATATTTTAAAATTGATTTTCTTATTTTACAAATGCATTTCTCTTTTATTTAAAAAAAATATAAAATTTAAAAGAAAATATTTTAAACCAATTATACATTACATAAATTACCCATATATTGTTTTAAATTCAAAATATTTTACTAAAGAATTTATTTAAAATTTAAATTTAAATTCAAAGTCAAATTCAAATCTACTCATACACACACACACATATATAATTTAAATTCAAATGATTTTAAAAAAATATCTGTTATTTAAAATTTTAACTCAAATGAAGATTGAAATTTTATTCATACAAATTAACAGTTATTTTATTTTATTTTAAAATTTTAAAATTATTTTCAAATAAATTACCAATTTAAACCGATAAAATTTGGGATGTTACTGATTCCCCCCGTAAGAAAATTTCGTCCTCGAAATTTGAAAGAGAGAGAGAAAAGAAAACAAAGGATATAAGAATATAGAAAAAGATAGAGAAGGGCTTACCAGTTTAAGCCAGAATATCCACTCTGCAGTTGGAATAGGACCTTTGCATGCTATCCTCTGCTTCTCAAGTACAGTCATTTGAATCATCGCTCCACTGCACTTTAACTAATGTCATAACTTTGTTCTTAATTGCTTTTCATCACGATCAATAATCTTTATCGGTTCTCTTTTAACTGCTAAACTGGGAGTGATTTCAAGATCCTGCTGAGTAGTCTCTTCAATGATACTGTCTGGATCGTGCACAAATTTCCTAAGGTTAGAAATGTGAAACACATCACGCATACCAGATAACCAACTGGGCAGCTACACTCGATATACCAGGAGACCGATCCTCTCCAGTATAGGAAAAGGACCAATATATCATGGCGCCAGCTTACCAGTCTTTCCAAATCTTAACACTCTATGCATTCGAGAAACTTTGAGGAAAACAGAGTCTCCAATCTGGAATTCTAAATCCCTTCTTCTACGGTCAGCATAACGCTTCTGATGACTTTGAGCCGTTTCCAATTTCCTTCATATAAAATCAACTTTCTCTATGGCTTCCTTAATCATATCCGTTCCAAGGACGAGTCTATCACCTGACTCGATCCAACATGCAGGTGATCGACACGGATGACCATATAAAGCTTCAAAAGGAGCCATCTTGATACTGGCCTGATAGCCATTGTTATATGATAATTCGACCAGATGCAAATGGTCCTCCCAAGAACCACCAAAATCAAGTATACAAGCACGCAATAGGTCTTCTAAGATTTGTTGAATATGCGCTTTGCGCTATATGATTTTTGTTTGATGATAATAAACATATATACATTCATATAAACGTATTTGGTAATGTACTATTTTATTTTTTTTCATAGTTTAAATAAATATTTGTTGAATAAAATTAAATTTCACAGAATTTGAATTTGAATTCAAATAAAACAAGTTAAACAGATTTTGAATTCAAACAGAAATTTTATTCAAACAAATATTTTGTATAGTATGTATTTGGTTAGATAATATCTGTTGAATAAAATAAATTACACGGAATTTGAATTTGAATTCAAACAGAACAAGTTACACAGTTTTTTGAATTCAAACGAATATTTTATTCAAACAAATATTTATTACAAACTTGAATAGTACAAATTCATGCTCTCACTATACATATACATTTTTGATTACAATCACATCACATTTACATTGATAACCTCACTACATATCACTCACACTCGTATTTTTGTCTTCAACTGCATTCCGGTTTGAATCCAGCATCTGAGCAATCTGCAAAAATATAAACTAACGCAGTAAAATTGAAAAAGAAATATTTTTTCAATTCAAAAATAAAATATGGTTTTTGAAAATAATATTTGCCTCAGTTATTTGGGTTGTTCGTCATCATTTAAATTTGAATTCATCATACACGAACAACTTGTGACATACACAGTGTATCACTGTATATGCCACAAGGCCATGCACACCGATATATACACTTGATAATGCTACAGGGACAGGTGAGCACAGGTCAAACCCAAATGCAAAGCCGGGTTCAACGCACGTGCAATATATTTAAAATCACGACACAAGCACAAGGTCAAACCCGAGCTGCAAAACTGGGTTCAACACAGGGCAGGTGCACAGTTACAACCAACTACATGCAAGAGGCAACAAAGACAAATCAGTAGCATGCTAACGAATTATCAAACTTTATCAAACAATGGCAAATACTGCAATGACTACTGCAAGTTTCAGAAAACACCACTGAACCATCAATTATGACCAAATACAGGTGCAAGTGAATCAGATGTCAATGAAGCACGCAAACTGCAGTATACAAGTACAAGACCACCAAGCAAACAATGACCAGAACACAAGTGACTGAAACAACTTCACAAAAACAACAGCCAGTGCCGATAAAGATCAAAGCTACAAACATCAAATGTCGACCAGATAGCAATAATGTCAATGAAGAGCACAAACAAACTGAAACATCTCAATATTGTAATGTACCCAGAACTAGTCCAGTAATCAAACTGCAACAAGGCAACAAGGAATGGCCAAAACCAAGACAGTAGTGTGCAACTCGAGTTTTAAAAGAATCAAAGTAATGCAATATGCTGCACTCACAAGCAATGCTAAAGACCACAGCTACTACACAACTCAGACAACATTGAGTACAATATGCACAGAAGCATAATCCAATTAAAATACCAACTGCAAATATCCAAAGCCACAGGAGAACAAGACACAGTACACAAATGCAAGTGCACAACTAAACTCGAGTGGAACAGAGAAGCTATGGTACTAAGATAAAAATGCAAGTGATAGTGAATATGTACAAGTGCAGTGACCAGAAACTCAAGCTTCAAAAAGCTACAGCAACAATGCAAACTACAGGAATAAATATCAAGCGATACCAACTACAAGTACAGTGCTATCAAATGAACCAGTGACAATGCAACAATCAACTCGACCAAGTATCATGATACAACAAAGCAATGCCACCAGAATTTCATATCAAGTTCGGCATCAGGATGAGAAGAACCAACAGAACAACCATGTATCAATAACAATGCAACATAGTGACAATCACAAGCATCACAACATATTCAAGTTGAAGCCGTGAATGACACAAATACAGGCAGTGAAGAATACTGAAGTGAATGAAGATTAGTTAGCAGGTGAAAGTGCAACAGGAATGCAGACAGTGGCCGAAGCCAATTTACAAAATATCGAAGTCAAAGAAGAATAATAAACATCAAAGACATAATGACCAAGTCACGTGTCAAAACATTGGTTATCAAAAATCAAGTTGTACGAAATTTATCAAGTCAGAGAAAATCACGGAGCCATAGTCAATTATCACAAATTCAAAGCCGAAGATTTGTAAACCAAGTCAACCGAGCAATATCAAGAATATTCACATGTGAAGTAGTCAGAATCAATCTCAAACATTCAAGCATTATCAAGTGGCCGAGATGAATATTTGACAAATTCAAATAAATATATACGATCGAAGATTCAGGAAATCGAACGCATATATAACCCAATCATCATCGGCACTCAATGCATCGAATTCCAGAAAGCACAAAATCAGTAAAAGCAAAAGCATTACATACCGAGCAAGAAAGGAATTCGATCAACGAACAAGCCGAGCAACGCAATCTCAAAGTCAACAATCGATCATCAGAAATCGAGCACAAGCAAGAGCCGAAACTCCCAATTTGGATCGCAAGCCCTAAGTGGATAAAAAGGGAACGAAGCCCTAACTGGAACGAAGCCGCCATTGTTTCTCACGAACAAATAGAAAGTGGATCGGGTTAATAAAAACAAGGGGCCGGTTTTATTTTATAAAAAGGCTAAAGTTTTTATTTAGGGTCTAAATAAAAAGGGGGTTTTTGTGTTTTTGTTTAAAGGCTTTTATTAATATTGTTTTTAGGGTTATTATTTTTAATTGTTTTTTTATTTTACGAACCAAAAAGTTAGTAAATCACCACCTAGGTTAGGTAGTGTCAGATTGTCTATTTTGAATTAGTTCAGTGAGCAGAGCGTGCGAGTTTGCAAAGCTCTATAGGCGGGAGCAGTGTTTGCGAGTGAGCGAAACTCTATAGGCGGGAGCAGGGTGTGCGAGTCTAGTAGAGTGTTTGTGAGCGGGAGCAAAAGGGTCTGCGAGTCTAGTAGAGTTGTTGTAAGCGTGATACTGTTTAATTCTAATAGAAATCTGTGAATGCAGCAGTAGGCAGGGATTGCCGAAGCTGGGTAAATTTTGTGTGTGATTTACTTTTCAGCATATTTATTTCTGCAGTTTATTTCTGTGTTTAAATCAAGAAAATTTGCTATAACCCTATTCACCCCCCCCTCTAGGGTTAATCTAGATCCTACAAGTGGTATCAGAGCCCGGTATATATTTTTTTTAACTCTAGAGTCATGAGTCTACAAAATAATGCTTTTTCTGAGGGGCAATCTATTGCTAGGCCACCCATGTTTAACGGGAACGATTATGCGTATTGGAAAGTTAGGATGAGTATTTATCTTAGTTCCGTTGATTATGATGTTTGGGATATTATTGAAACTGGCTATAAACCTCCCACTATAATCGTTGGTGGTACTGAGATTCCTAAACCTAAGGATAGGTGGGATGCAAATGATAAGAAATTGAAAACGACAAATGCTAAAGCCATGAATGCTTTGATATGTGCTCTTGATAAAAATGAATTTAATAGAATTTCTCATTGTACAACAGCACAGGAAATATGGCATACTTTGGAGGTGACACACGAAGGAACTTCTCAAGTCAAGGAGTCTCGGCTAGCCCTATTCAGCAATGAATACGAAAACTTTGTAATGGACAAAGACGAGAGCATAAAGGATATGTTTGGACGTTTTTCAACCTTGGTATACAATGCTAGAGCGCTTGGGAAGGTATTCACTGAGGTAGAGCTTGTGCGGAAGATACTACGAGTTTTACCAATGAACTTTGAGGCAAAAGTCACAGCAATCCAAGAATCGAAAGATCTGAGCAAACTAAGCATGGAGGAGTTGATTGGCAACTTGATGACATATGAGCTTGAGTTAAAAGCAAAGGAAGAACGCAACAACTCCGAACCAAAGAAGAAGACGATTTCCTTAAAAAGTAAAGAAGAAAGCGATGAAGAAGATCCAATTGAAGAGCTTGCAACGGCTGTCAATAATCTTAGAAGATGGTCTAGATTCAAGCCACGCAAGAAGAAAACAAAGGGCAATAGGTCAAAAGATTCCGAAAATTCCGATAATGAACTGATATGTTATAACTGCAACAAGCCTGGACACATCAAACCAAAATGCCCACTTCTCAAAAACAACAAAGAAAAGAAAAAGGCGAAGAAGGTATTTGCAGCGACTTGGGATGATGAAGAAGGAGAGGAAGCTTCGGATAGCAGCCCAGAGGAGGCTAACTTGTGTTGCATGGCAAAATCAGAATCAGAAGCAACCTCCGACGAATCTAGTGAGGCAGGTAAGTTTTCTTATAAAGAACTTGTTTTTATGTGTTCTGATCTTACTAAGGTAGTGGATACTCTTGAATCTAAAATTGAAAAACTGAAATCTGATAGGAGAGAATTTGCTCGTGAAAATTTTAGGTTAAAAACTGAACTTGAAAATATTCGAAACCTAGAATGTAACCAATGTAAAATTTTAGATTCGGAACTATCAAAAATTAGGAATAACTCTGAGAATCTTGAAAAAGAAAACTTGAGTCTTAAAGAAAACATTGACACTAGAAAAAAGGACTTTATAAATCGATGCACCTCACTTGTCGCTGAAAATACAACATTAAAAACCAAAGTCCAAAATCTTGAGAAATCTTTGAATAACTTTTCAAGAGGCGAAAAATCTTTCAACATGCTATTGGGAAATCAAATTTTTGCTAACAATAGAAAAGGACTAGGTTTTGGAAAATCACAAGATGATGATAAAGGTAAAAGTGCTGCTCGATCTGAAATAATTGGAAATCATGTTGAAAATCATAGTCATAGGAACACAAAATTTAATCAAGTCAATTTAATGTGCACGTTTTGTAGAGAATTTGGACATAATCGAAATAATTGTTGGTATAGACCCAAACACGTGAAAACTATACCAATTTGGGTTCCAAAAGGCACAAATATAAAATCTCTGAAAGTCAAACAAATTTGGGTGCCAAAAGGAACATGTATAAATAGTTTTGAGTCTCCAAAAACATATTTTTCATATTTTGCCACTAACAACAATGGACCTATAAAAACAAATAGGTCACATAAATCTTTTATCGTGTAGGTGTGGTGGCAGGCTAAGGAACAACAATAGTGTTCTCTGGATTTTGGCTGTTCCAGAAACACAACGGGCGACAAAGCAAAGTTCCTTAGCCTAGTATAAAGGTGACAGAATCACAATGGGCAATCACGAAAAATTATCGTAAAGGTAAAACAGGTAATTGTTTTTTAAATGTGATTATCTGCACCATACTCTAAATTAAAATCAGCCAATATTGAGATGAACAAAAGATGATGATTTTGATGCTATGATTTTTTTTTATTTAAAAAATAATAATAATGACTAACCATCTTTAAATAGAATTACTTGGAGTAATTATGATGGTTGACTGATTTGGACTTAATTGATATGATTTTTTGACTTGTTCTTATTTATGACATTAATTTGTGCTTAATTGATGACCAACCAGATTTTAAATTTTTGAACTAATTTATATAAATTTGTTCAGTCAAATGCTGGTTACTCATGCTACACGTAGATATATTGGTTCTGACATTTTGATCACTGCTTGTAAATTTGCACGATTTCAAATTCATGAGAAAAAGGATTTTAAGAAATTGTTTTTGAAATAATTATGATGTTGATTGACTGTTGATTACTCATGAAAATAATTGTTTATCCTCTGGTTTCTGAATTTATCATCATGATATTTATTTTTGAGTGTTAACACGGCTTAAATTCAAAATTCAAAAGAATGATGTTTTTGAAATTTTTGGTGCACATCTCATGGTTTGATTCAACAAGTGAATATTGAGTGAAATTTAAATTCAGATGCGGATTACACTGGTAATATAGTTGATAGAAAAATTATTAGTGTAACGTGATTAATTTGTGAAACATTTATTTGCTGCATCGTTTTTTAAAAGAAAATATCTGCATATTTTTCACTTGAAATAATTTTCAAATAGCAGAAAATTTTCTTATAAAACTCCCCTCAAGAAATCATGTTTGACCATATTTACAGCTTAATTATTTTTGAAAAATTGATTTTATAATTTTTAATTTGATTTTAAATGACAAGTTTGACTAATCTGACTCCCTTTGATTATCGAAAAGATAAATAGTGATTGAAAAAGAGATAAGTGTTGATATTTATCATATATTATAACTCGAGAAAGTATAATTAAAAATTTCTTTAGAATTTCATAACAAGAGTTATAAAAACTTTTTGTTGGATAATAATTCCATGACCATTTCTATTTCTGTCATCTTTCTATCGAACATCACTCATCAAAATCATATTTAATATGTAAATTTGTGGTAGTTTACAAAGGAAATCATTTGTTCTTCAATATCTTTAAATCGGTGAAGGAAATTATTTGTGCTTCAATTTCTTATATTCAGCAATTAAAAATAAATATCCAAAGTATTCACTCTCATTTAAAAGTCCTCATGGTCATGCATGGGTGAATTACTTGGATTTTTGATTATGTGCTTCCATGCTCATTTAAAAGTCCTCACGGTTATGCATGTATGGAACGCATATTAAAAATAATTGATTTAATAGACAAGTTGATTCTAATCCCATTTAAAAGTCCTCACGGTCATGCGTGGTTAGAAGATACTTGATTTCATTTTTTAAATTAAATTGGAATACTACTAATCTCATTTAAAAGTCCTAACGGTTATGCATGGTTAGTAGATATTCAAATTTCCAGAAATAAATATACCACAAATAGACATATCTATATGAATTTTTGATGATTCTATCTCCATCACTTCTGAAAGTGGAATATGCGTTTGACAAGGGTAATTATGATTTTTGTTTGAGTTTTATTGAAATTTGATATTTATATTTAATTGAGTTAAATGTTTGATTCATGTCTATCACTTCATCCCTATTTTTATAACACTGTTATTCTTTTGCTGATAACAAAAGGGGGAGAGAAAAGTTAAGATTTTGTCAAATAGAATCAAGCAAAGGTGTCAAATAGAATCAAGCAAAGGTCAAATAACTTTCAATTTGCATATAGGCTCATTTACATATTTTTATTTGTATGCATATATATAGGGGGAGCCATATATGTAGGGGGAGTATCACATATAAAGGAAGCATTCAAATAGGGGGAGCAAATGAAATTATCACATACATTTAATATATTCAAAATCTTAAATATATGTTTGTTATCATCAAAAGGGGAAGATTGTTGAATATGCGCTTTGCGCTATATGATTTTTGTTTGATGATAATAAACATATATACATTCATATAAATGTATTTGGTAATGTACTATTTTTTTTTTCATAGTTTAAATAAATATTTGTTGAATAAAATTAAATTTCACAGAATTTGAATTTGAATTCAAACAAAACAAGTTAAACAGATTTTGAATTCAAACAGAAATTTTATTCAAACAAATATTTTGTATAGTATGTATTTGGTTAGATAAATATCTGTTGAATAAAATAAATTACACGGAATTTGAATTTGAATTCAAACAGAACAAGTTACACAGTTTTTTGAATTCAAACGAATATTTTATTCAAACAAATATTTATTACAAACTTGAATAGTACAAATTCATGCTCTCACTATACATATACATTTTTGATTACAATCACATCACATTTACATTGATAACCTCACTACATATCACTCACACTCGTATTTTTGTCTTCAACTGCATTCCGGTTTGAATCCAGCATCTGAGCAATCTGCAAAAATATAAACTAACGTAGTAAAATTGAAAAAGAAATATTTTTGCAATTCAAAAATAAAATATGGTTTTTGAAAATAATATTTGCCTCAGTTATTTGGGTTGTTCATCATCATTTAAATTTGAATTCATCATACACGAACAACTTGTGACATACACAGTGTATCACTGTATATGCCACAAGGCCGTGCACACCGATATATACACTTGATAATGCTACAGGGACAGGTGAGCACAGGTCAAACCCAAATGCAAAGCCGGGTTCAACGCACGTGCAATATATTTAAAATCACGACACAAGCACAAGGTCAAACCCGAGCTGCAAAACTGGGTTCAACACAGGGCAGGTGCACAGTTACAACCAACTACATGCAAGAGGCAACAAAGACAAATCAGTAGCATGCTAACGAATTATCAAACTTTATCAAACAATGGCAAATACTGCAATGACTACTGCAAGTTTCAGAAAACACCACTGAACCATCAATTATGACCAAATACAGGTGCAAGTGAATCAGATGTCAATGAAGCACGCAAACTGCAGTATACAAGTACAAGACCACCAAGCAAACAATGACCAGAACACAAGTGACTGAAACAACTTCACAAAAACAATAGCCAGTGCCGATAAAGATCAAAGCTACAAACATCAAATGTCGACCAGATAGCAATAATGTCAATGAAGAGCACAAACAAACTGAAACATCTCAATATTGTAATGTACCCAGAACTAGTCCAGTAATCAAACTACAACAAGGCAACAAGGAATGGCCAAAACCAAGACAGTAGTGTGCAACTCGAGTTTCAAAAGAATCAAAGTAATGCAATATGCTGCACTCACAAGCAATGCTAAAGACCACAGCTACTACACAACTCAGACAACATTGAGTACAATATGCACAGAAGCATAATCCAATTAAAATACCAACTGCAAATATCCAAAGCCACAGGAGAACAAGACACAGTACACAAATGCAAGTGCACAACTAAACTCGAGTGGAACAGAGAAGCTATGGTACTAAGATAAAAATGCAAGTGATAGTGAATATGTACAAGTGCAGTGACCAGAAACTCAAGCTTCAAAAAGCTACAGCAACAATGCAAACTACAGGAATAAATATCAAGCGATACCAACTACAAGTACAGTGCTATCAAATGAACCAGTGACAATGCAACAATCAACTCGACCAAGTATCATGATACAACAAAGCAATGCCACCAGAATTTCATATCAAGTTCGGCATCAGGATGAGAAGAACCAACAGAACAACCATGTATCAATAACAATGCAACATAGTGACAATCACAAGCATCACAACATATTCAAGTTGAAGCCGTGAATGACACAAATACAGGCAGTGAAGAATACTGAAGTGAATGAAGATTAGTTAGCAGGTGAAAGTGCAACAGGAATGCAGATAGTGGCCGAAGCCAATTTACAAAATATCGAAGTCAAAGAAGAATAATAAACATCAAAGACATAATGACCAAGTCACGTGTCAAAACATTGGTTATCAAAAATCAAGTTGTACGAAATTTATCAAGTCAGAGAAAATCACGGAGCCATAGTCAATTATCACAAATTCAAAGCCGAAGATTTGTAAACCAAGTCAACCGAGCAATATCAAGAATAATCACATGTGAAGTAGTCAGAATCAATCTCAAACATTCAAGCATTATCAAGTGGCCGAGATGAATATTTGACAAATTCAAATAAATATATACGATCGAAGATTCAGGAAATCGAACGCATATATAACCCAATCATCATCGGCAATCAATGCATCGAATTCCAGAAAGCACAAAATCAGTAAAAGCAAAAGCATTACATACCGAGCAAGAAAGGAATTCGATCAACGAACAAGCCGAGCAACGCAATCTCAAAGTCAACAATCGATCATCAGAAATCGAGCACAAGCAAGAGCCGAAACTCCCAATTTGGATCGCAAGCCCTAACTGGATAAAAAGGGAACGAAGCCCTAACTGGAACGAAGCCGCCATTGTTTCTCACGAACAAATAGAAAGTGGATCGGGTTAATAAAAACAAGGGGCCGGTTTTATTTTATAAAAAGGCTAAAGTTTTTATTTAGGGTCTAAATAAAAAGGGGGTTTTTGTGTTTTTGTTTAAAGGCTTTTATTAATATTGTTTTTAGGGTTATTATTTTTAATTGTTTTTTTTATTTTACGAACCAAAAAGTTAGTAAATCACCACCTAGGTTAGGTAGTGTCAGATTGTCTATTTTGAATTAGTTCAGTGAGCAGAGCGTGCGAGTTTGCAAAGCTCTATAGGCGGGAGCAGTGTTTGCGAGTGAGCGAAACTCTATAGGCGGGAGCAGGGTGTGCGAGCCTAGTAGAGTGTTTGTGAGCGGGAGCAAAAGGGTCTGCGAGTCTAGTAGAGTTGTTGTAAGCGTGATACTGTTTAATTCTAATAGAAATCTGTGAATGCAGCAGTAGGCAGGGATTGCCGAAGCTGGGTAAATTTTGTGTGTGATTTACTTTTCAGCATATTTATTTCTGCAGTTTATTTCTGTGTTTAAATCGAGAAAATTTGCTATAACCCTATTCACCCCCCCTCTAGGGTTAATCTAGATCTTACAAGATTCGCTTAACCCTCTCAGCCTGCCCATCAGACTGTGGCTGATAAGCAGCATTGTTGTTCAGCTTTGTTCCCAATGTGGCTTGAAATGCCTCCGAAAATCTACTTGTGAAAATCGAATCACGGTCACTCACCATAAGGCTGGGTATACCGTGGAGATGAACAATTTCTTTCACATATAACTCAGCTAAACTTGCTACTGTGCGGGTAGATTTCACTGGCAAAAAGTGGGTTGTCTTAGTCAAACGGTCCACAATAACCAAAATTACTTCATTGTCTTTTCGAGTACGGGGCAACCCATCCATGAAATCCATCGATATTTGATCCCATTTCCACTTGGATACCTCCAAAGGTTGGAGTAAACCCGCCATTTTCTTTTGATCACTTTTAATTTGTTGACAAGTAGCATAGCGACTCTAATTAATAGATATATCCCTTTTAATGGTTTTCCACCAGAAAGTTCTTTTGATATCTCTATACATCTTATTAACTCCTGGATGGATACTGAGTTTAGACTTGTGACATTCATCTAAAATTTCATGTTTTAATTCCGGGTTATCAGGGACACAGATCATGTCCTTTAACCTTATAACTCCATTATCATCAATTCCAAAGCTGGAATCTTCACAACGACGAACTCTTCTATACATTTCTCGAAGAAACTTGTCTTCTATCTACTGTCTTGCAATCTTTTTAAGAAGAGTAGCGGCGACAATAAGATGAGTGAGAATAGCAAGTTTCCTACTCAAGGCGTCGGCAACTACATTGGCTTTTCCAGGCGTATAAAAAAATATCTAGGTCATATGACGCTAGAAATTCTAACCATTTTTGTTGTCGCAAATTTAAATCTTTCTGGGTGAAGAGATATTTCAGAGATTTGTGGTCGGTGAATAATTCTATTTTTTCACTCAGAAGATAGTGTCCTCAGATTTTCAAAGAGAAAATAACAGCTAGAAGCTCCAAATCATGTGTTGGGTAGTTTCTTTCATGTAGACGTAATTGTCTACTTGCGTAGCCAATTACCTTCGCATTCTGCATTAGTACCGCACCCACACCATCAACACAAGCATCAGTATAGACAGATAAACCTTGATTTCCATTAATGATAGCGAGAACGAGAGCGGTAGTTAATCTCCTTTTCAACTCGTGGAAGACTTTATCACATTTTGGAGTCCAATCGAATTTTGCATTCTTCATCGTTAGCTTAGTTAATGGACTAGCTATATTAGAAAAATCTTGAACAAACTTCTGGTAATATCCCGCTAAACCAAGAAAACTTCGAACTTCTTTTGGAGTAGTGGGTTTCCTCCAATCAAGAATAGCAGAAATCTTGCCTGGGTCAACAGAAATTCCTTCTTCATTAACATTGTGCCCAAGAAATTTAACTTCCTTGACCCAAAAATGGCATTTGGAAAATTTGGCGAATAGAATATTCTTTCTCAATATCTCCAAGACAACTCTAAGATGCTCAGCATGCTCCTCTTCATTTTTGGAGTAGACCAGAATATCATCAATAAACACAAGCACAAATCTATTCAATACTTCTCGGAATACACGGGTCATTAAGTCTACGAAGTATGCAGGAGCATTGGTTTGTATGAAAGGCTTGACTAACCATTTGTGGAACATGTTAGGACCCTTGAAAGCAGTCAAATGAACACAATCTTCGGCAATTCGCAGCTGATGGAATCCCTAGGCTAGATCCATCTTAGAAAAGAAACGAGCACCGTGAAGTTGATCAAACGGACCATCAAGGTAAAGGAAATTTGTTCTTGAGAGTTAGTTTGTTGAGATCGCGGTAGTTCACGCACAATATCAAAGATACGTCCCATTTTGCTACGAATACCACAGCTGAACCCCATTCGGAAACACTAGGACATATCAATCCTTTATCTAGCAAATCGTTGGTTTGCTTGACTAATTCAATTCTTTCCCTAGGTGTCATCCCGCGACTTGCGCGAACGATAGGACGAGCATTAGGTACTAAGTCAATTCTGAATTCAATTTCTCTATGTGGAGGTAAAGACTTTACTTCTTCGAATACGTCGGGAAAATCCCGGACGATAGGTATAAACTCCAGATTGAGTTTGGGATAACCCAAGTTATACATAAACTCATCTCTTTTAGGACTCGGATCCTCACAAGAAATCTCAATGAAATCTCCAAATTTGGATTTGATCGAAATCAATTGATTGTTACAATCTAATTTGGCTTCGTATTTCGTTAGCCAATTCATTCCAAGTAAGATTTCAAACTCATTAAAATCAAGGACAACGAGACTGATAGGGAATTGGTAAATAGGAACGTCTCTACATCGTAGACAAAGGTACATGGGGCCACCGACTTGATTCTTTACGCAAATGGCTTGTCGACAAAATCAGGTTCAAGATTTAATTCATTTACAACTTGTTGAGAGATAAAACTATGTATAGCGCCCATGTCAAACAAAACTCTAACAATTCTATCATAAATAATAAAGTTACGTTCTAGCACTCCTTTCCCTTTATTTTCTTTGGAGGTTGCAGGTTTATCTTTGACTGTGTTCACCTTTGCTGTCTGAGCTTGCTTCATTGTTGGGCAATCTTTAACTTCATGTCCCAGTTTCTGACAATAATAGCATTTCCTGGGTTTTGCTTGTACGGATTGATCTCTCTTTGGCTTCTTGCAACTGTTTGAATAATGACCTTTTTCTAGGCAATTGAAACAAGTAACATTCCCTGTCAGGCTTCCTTGATTTCTTTTCTTATCCTTGCCTTGATATCGTTTCTTTTCTTTTTTCCCAATTTTGATTGCTCTTATTTCCTTTCTCTAACAAGGCTTCTTGCATATCCAGGGTAGCATATCTATACACCATATCGATCAGATCAGAAAAAGGATTCTTCGACATGGTTAGTCATCCTTTCATGGAACTTCTTATTCGTTCCACGAATAAACCTTTCATTTTTCTTTAGAGGTGTGTTTCCCAACTCGGGACCGAAACGAGACAATTCGTTGAATCTGTTCAAGTAGTCCTCAAATGATAAACTCCCCTGCTTCAAATCTATATATTCCTGGTACATTCGGGAAATACCTGTCGATGGCATATAGCATTTTTCAAACACTTCTTTAAATCGTTCCCAAGTAAATTCTTCTTCCAGATCATCTACTGTAACTGCCTCCCACCATGCATGGGTTTCTTCTTGGAGCTTCCAAGAAGCTATGAGTCGCATTTGATCGTCTTCTAACTTTAGCCCTTTAAAAATTCTTTCCCATGATCTGATCCATGCTTGGGCCTTGACAATCGATTCCTTGCCGATGAACGGCTTACCACCAAGTCTTGAGAAGCTTTTATATAAATCATCTAGATTCGAATGATGTTGAGTAGATAAAGCTGCTTCTGCTATTGCGAGGACTTGACCAGTTGAAGTGGCATTTCCCCGACCCCTAGCTCTTCCTCTTAGTCCGCTCATTCTTACTATATGTAATTAGTAAGAAAACTTGATTTAGGTATACAGATGAGATATCTTAAGAAATATCAGCAGTTTAAGGAAATAGACCAAGAAATTTCAGTGTTTTGGTCCCTCGGGTTATACTCAATCTAGGGTATACTTCGCCCTATCTCTAATGAGCCACCTAATGTGTTATACTCCATAGCTAAAGTTCTTACTCAACCTTTGGCTCTGATACTACTTGTCACGACCTGAAATCCTGCATTCGAAAATTGACATCAAATAGCTCACTTGTATTCGACTGCCAGAGATCAAATGTCGAACTCCAATTAAGATGGAGCTTATAACAACATTTGGTGAATATAAACAGCGGAAAACAAAATGAATATCATTGACCATCATGCAGATACAACATCACCATAATATCCATCATCACCATAATATCCATTACAACATTTATCACCAACATCAGAGAATTGTATATGTGCAACCCAACTACAAAAAGGAACATCATAGCATAACAACAAAGTTACCACAATACAGGAAAGTTTTCAAAGGAAAGAGAGTGATAGCAAGCCCCCAAACTAAGCACCTTAGATCCAAAAAGCTTCCAAAAGGTCTCTAAATCAAAAGTCCTCAAAATCCAATAGCTTCCAACTCAAAAGACTTCAAAAGATTCCAAACCAGCTCCAAAACACGGATAATCTATTTCTAGACCGCCCGTATGGAAATTTATGGGCACCCAGTGTTTAGAAAGGGAACTATAAACTCCGAGTCAGTCATGGGATTGGTATGAGTAAACAAAAATAATTGGTTTTACAAAAATAGTTTATAAAAGAAACCTGATAAGCTTTTTGGAAAATGAAACTACCATAAGACCTCCCACCACACATACAATGCAATCGTAGAATTGGAGGAGATTTTTTCTTATTGTAGTCAAACATGCTTGATACGAGATAATTCTTTGATATTATTAATAGTGAATAGTGTAGAAAAATATTTTGAAAGTATAATATTAATCTTAGCTAGCATACAACCATTATTGTATGCCCACTATGGCTACCATCTAAACAGTGGTGATCACCATAAGTAAATGGCAGGTTATATAACTAAAACTGTACTGGGCGCGTATTGGTGATTGGATTTCCAACAAATGGCCAGGCTAAGGAATTTCCTATGACACATGGGTACGCCTCTGGAGGGACGTCACGAGAACCTACCTGGATCTCTACTAACACAAGGCCAGATTACCTCTGTAACTAGTTAACTACTACTCGAGTATGCCATCCCCCGGTCGTCTGCAACCTTTATCCGAAGGCCCTCAACCACAATGCAACAAATCACAAAGTATGAATTTGCAGCAAACACACAAGTTAAATATCTAGGCTCCATACCATGATACCACCTTTTTCCAAAAGGAAACGACATAACCTAAAGGGCGCGACCCTCATAACCTTGCCGCATCTTTCCTGTTTCGACCATTTTCGGGGTGTGAGGTCCGATGATATAACGACCCAATTTTTCGACGCCCGAAATTCGACATCGGTACGTCCACTGTATCCAATGCCGCACAGTCGAATGCCGGAAAACCGAATCATTAGGGTATAAGAAGAAGAAGATAGAATAAGAAAATAGAACAATAACAGAATCTCACATATCGCAGCGGAACAAATTTAATAGATAAATGAATATCTTTAAAACAAAGAACTATATCAGTTATTACATTACATCACATTACATTATCAGAGTGTTACAACAATAAAACACCGAAAAAGAATATAACATATACTAGGATACGCTTCGCCATCCAGCTTGCTCCTGATTTCCACAACATCTCTTTTCTGACTTCGCTCCAGAATAATGATAACCTGACTCTAGGCTGCCCGTGTGGAAAATTATGGGCACCCAGAGTTTAGGAAGGGAACAATAAACTCCAGGTCAGTCGTGGGACTGGTGTGAGATCTTAAAAACATTTATTTTCACAAAGAAAAGAAAAGAAATCCGCTATGCTTTTTGGAAAATGAAACTAGCATAAAGCCTCCCGCCACACACACAATGCAAATGTAGAATTGGAGGAGATTTCTCCTTATGATAGTCAAACATGCTTGATATGCAAAATCCTTTGATATAATTATTATTAGTGCATAGTGTAAAAAACATTTCGAAAGTATAATATTAATCTTAGCCAGCATACAACCATTATTGTATGCCTACTATAGCTACCATGTTCAATAGCAGGTTACCACCACATTCCATGGAAGGTTATACAACTAAAATCGTACAGAGCGCGTATTATTTCTTTGGATTTCCAACAAATGGTCAGGCTAAGGAACTTCCTACTGCCACATGGGTACGCCTTTGGAGGGACGTCCTGAGAACTTAACTAGCTCTCTGCCAACACAAGGACGGGTTACCTCTGTAACTAGGTAACTACTACACGAGTGTGCCATCCCCTGGTCATTTGCGACCTTTATCGGAGGATCCTCAACCACAAAGAGTAATAGATTTGCAGCAACCACATAGGTTAAATATTTGGGCTCCATACCATTATACCACCCTTTTCCAGAAGGAAATAACATACCCTAAAGGGCGCGACCCTCATAACCTTGCCGCATCTTTCCTGTTTTGACCATTTTCGGGGTGTGAGGTCCGATAAAGTCTCGTCCACAAAGATAACTTTTCACAAAGTCATGCTTTGATCAACAAATGATCCGCAACACTTCGTATGCCACGTTACCAATTTGGGAATGTATCACTAGTAACCATCAACTACATAACCTCTGAGCTTGTACGTCTCAGAGAAGGGTGTTAAGCTAAGAGAATAAATTCTCCGCCACCAACAGAAATATATTTGATAGAAACCAGCTTTACATCCCAAAGTGTAACGACAGACACACATCCATACAAGCCCGTTCCGGGATCGAACAGAACCGAAGGCACTTCAAAGAAGCCCTTGCAAATCCGGATATTTACTAATCACGTCCGGAATCCCCATCACAAAGGGCGATAAAATCTGTATGCTAGAGGAACCCGGTGCAGAGACATTCGACAGGTAATCGTTTCATTTTCAAAAATACCCGGTCTTCAACACCATCTTCAAATGCAATCCCATTTCATCGTATCATTTTCGAAATGGGTTTTATGACACAAAGTCCTCTTTCGGCTAATCCGAATAATGAGCGTTTATTTTTTTAAATAAGTGTTCAATTAGATTTCAAACAAATCACAACAAATTTCCACTTTGATCTTATAAATAAAAGATCCATCACAATCACAAAGGTTCGATGTGGTTTTCGAATATCCATTTGGAATCCGACCCCCGGTCGCATCGAAATTCAAATGACATTAAAAAGGCCAATATTGATAGTCGGTTATTTAACTATCAATCAACATTCACAACAATCGCTAGGATTTACATAATTTTTTCCTCAATTATTATTATTTTCAATATATCTTCACAAGATATAATTTAAACGCTCCAACCATTTGAAAACAAATTTCAAATCAATTTCCACCTTTCAATCCTTTGAATACAAATTTCAAATTACTTTTCAACATTTCAATACCTTGAAAACAAATTTCAAATCATTTTTTCCTTATGCGGAAAACATTTCCAAATATTTATTCGTTTCCATTGAAAATCTGCCGAGTTCAAATATTTTGAAATAATTTAAAATGCTTATCCAAAATACACTTAGAGATATTTAAAAAAAAACTATTTTGAAACACTTTCTTAAATTTTAGTTATGAAAATATTATACTAATGTCTCATAAAAAATTCAAGTCCAAACTAATTTTTAAATAAAATTAATATATAGGATATAACTATTTAAATATTCAATTTCTAAAACCAATATCAATTAAATCTTTAAATCACTACTTCCATAATTAATTAAATTAATCATTACTTTAAAGATTTACAAAATAACTTAAGAAACTAATTTCTCCAAAATATTCTTTTAAAACCAACCCTAGAATTTTTAATTTTTATTTCAAAAGCAATTTTACAAACATACCCGGCTTTTCAGGGAAAATACACATTCCTTTTCAAAATGGATCATTTTTAATCAATTAATAAATCCTTTTGGATTATTTTAAATTTACGTTCCAAATTCGCAAATTTCTTTCCACACTTTTAAAAATAAAACAATATTTATTTTTTAAGACAAATTTCCCTTTCTCTCATAAAATTCCCATTGTGAATTTTAAATTTTCAAATATCCACAGATATACGATTTTCAAATCGATTCCCAAATAGTTATTATTTTTACCAAATCAATATCAAATTGATTTTCTAATTTATTTTCAAAACACCAAATCCAATTTAAAATTGATTCTCAAATTTATTTCAAACACCAAATTCATTATCTTTTAAAACAAATTCCTTCTTTTAAATTTATTCAATTTTCTAAAATTAATTTACTATAAATTTTCTACAAAATTTCAAAAATCCAATTTTATCTATTATTGATATTCTACGATACCAAAAATATATCCGGCTAAATTATAGCCCTCAACGATTTAAATCACAATATAATCACACACAGATTATAAATAAATAAACACACACCATATGAAACAAAATTAAATGTTTAAGGAATCCAGTTGGATCCCTCCAGCCTGTTTCCCTACATCCACAGACGTTAGCACAACAATTAAATACCAATTCTACTTCGAGGTTGAATATCGCGGTATATGAGATTTATATAATATCATCCGCTATTATGCGACGCATAGGTTCTCATCGGCTATATAATGCGGAAAATTAATCACTCCAAATACATATATAATACCAATTCTACTTCGAGGTGGAATATCGCGGTATATGGGTTTAATATAATATCATCCGCTATTATGCGGTGCATAGGGTTTAAACTAATATAACTGAGAATAAATTAGTCATCCATGCACACAGTCAAACAAATTTAAATTTAACTATTTAAAATTAAGTCAGAAAAACTTGAGTGATTGAGAAGATCTCACCTTTGCTTTGCATGCAATCCATTTCCAATTTGACTCGTTTTCATGTCTTTTGACCTTGTATAAATAATTTATACAATTGATTAATATTCAAAATAAATCGAACCACTAAATTTCCATTTATAAATTTAATTACCAATGATTTTATTTTAAACTACTACTTTTAATTAATTTTTTTAAAACCAATTCTTTTTAATAAATTTATTTAACTATAATTTTAAATTAAAACTAAATTAATTTTAATAAATTATTTTCAAAATCAACTAGTAAATTTTAAATTTATTTACATAAAATATTTTCTGTTTTCCAGTAATTTACTTTACTGTCATTATGCAAATAATTGAATAAAATTTTCAAATTTAAATTGGACAAAAAATTTCAAATACCTTACTGAAAACTCCCCTATCTCCCTGCCTGTCGCGAACCCTATCAAGTCGCAGCCCATACATCACGAAACCCTAACGTTGTCTCAAGCCAATGAGCTGCCACCATCACTCGCGAGCACAAACGCCATGAACCTCGTGAAACCTAAGCATCTCAATCTCGTGCGCCGCCTCCATTCCCAAGTCGCGAAGTTCGCCGCGCTTGCCACCGCCATTGAATTCGAGGCCGCCAAGCTTCCATCACGTGCACGTGATGCTCGAGAACCCACACACTCTTGCGTGCGCGTGTGCGTCGCTACCACCATCGACGAACTGTCGAGCTGAACCTATCATGGAGAAGAATGAAGCCGCCATTTATTTTAATTTTGTTTACTTTCCATTTCTTTTTTTTTCTTCGTTGATTTGAGAATGCTGAAGGAAAGAAGATGTGTGGTCGGCCTTTCTGAGTTTTCCCATTCGATTTGAAGATAGTGAAAAAGAAGAGAATGGCTCGGGTTTTAAAATTGAGGAAAGTAGCATGATTTGATGTTAAAAAAGACAGGAAGAGATAGTTGCGTGTTTGAACATCTTTGCTATAGTGATAGGAATAAAGTTTTGATATTGATAGAAAGGAGGCTGCTGTTGAAATGATTTGACCGGTCCAACAATGTATATTTATAAATTTGAAATTTAAATCGTCTCGATTTACGTAGCTAAAAATCCCAACCTCCTACCGAGGTGTGCCACTAGGCATTTATAATGTTATACCCCTATTTCAACCGCAATGGAAAAGGTTTCGAGTCCTAATTCGATCGTATGGAAAAGATCGCTTTTTGGATCAAATTATTATATTAAATTTTCGATATGGATTTAAGCGCGTTTGTCTATCGTACGCTCACACAACAACTCCGATCACTACAAAATTTGAAATCCAATAATAATACAATATTATGGATCCATTGAAACTGGTTTCATCGAATTCCGAGACTATGCCTCGGAATGCTATTTTTTAAATATCGACTTAAACAATATAAATTCAAAACTAAACAAAACATTTCCAAATTAAATTCTGAAGCTTCCATTATCTTCAGTAACATTATTATAGATTTTCTAAGCCTTTGAATTATTTTTAATTAGCTTAAAATTGAAGATACAATATCTCACATTTTCTAGCTTTGATTGAGATTTCGATGTAAGAAATCTCATTTTCGTTTATTGCATGTTCATTTGTAAATTGCTGCCAGTATATTGTGCATAACTTTTTCAATTCTTAACCAAATTCGATGAATTTATATGTTCTGGAAAGCTTAGATTATGGGCTACAAGTTCCATGTTTTGTGTTTTCCAAAATTTTGAAGTTTGGTTGCTTAAAATTATGCTTGTTTGTTGCTGTCCCGAGAGCAAATTGACAGCAACAACAATCACAACCCGGGCCAGACCGAGTATTACAGATTTTCAGGTAAGGACGTTCTGGAGCTCAGGAGGCGAGCTGGATGGCAGGGTCGTATGGAGAGTTTACTCTATGATATTGTATATGTCTCTGACATGTTAAATTGTATCTGTCCAATGTTGTGTAAAATTGTTATAACTCTGATATATCGATGATAATTGATAGATACAGTTTCTCTTTGTATAACTGTTATTATTATGTGATATTATATTTTGATCCGCTGCGAATGTGAGGTTTCTGTGTCTTGTTCTTGTTTCTTCTTCTTACTCTTTCTTTTCACTAACTATCTGGAAATTTCGGGATCGAAATTTTCGGGTCGTTACATTTGCTAAATTCAATAAATTTAATTTAATAATTAAATTGCCAAATTCATTCTTTAAATGAAATTCAAGTTAAAATAACTTTCAACATTTAAAATCAATTAAATATTTCAATTTCTAGTTTTCAAAATTCTGGGTCGTCACATCCTTCCCCCCTTAAAAGAATTTCATCCCGAAATTACTAGTTAAGAAGAATGATCCTTAACCCGTTGTCATTTTCCAAAAACCAAACAGTTTCAACTTTCCAAAACAAATCTTTCTATTAGAGACCCATTATCATTTCAACTAACTCTCCAAAATCTTTTATGGTTCCCAAACAACATTTTTTTCCTAACAATTCAAATTTAAATACAAATTTCAAATTTTCAACATTTCTCAAAATTTTTCTAACTCCCTAAATTTTCGAAAAATTTCGCCAGCGCCTCCTTTGCACGGCTAGCTCGGTACGACTACAAAATGCCACAACGGGCCCTCAGATTCAAAAAGAAAACAAAAAGCCAAGCGGTTGGACAGGAAAATCATCAAATTTCATACTGGGATTCAAATACATACCTTTTTGAGAAATTCAAACTTTTATCTTCGAAGTCAAAATCACAATTCCAGTTTCCTGTAACACATCTGTATATTCTACTAGCCATAATATCCAATTACAACATTCAAATATGATTTTGCACATTTTATTACAAAAGTTTAAATACTTACTTCTTATACCATTTTTACTTCACTATTTGAAGTTATATATCCATTTTCATTCTATCTTGCATTTTCAATTTCCTTTGAATTCAATTCACAATTTCAATTCTATTTGGATTTAATTTATCTTCTGAATATTGAATTTTATCAATTATCTTTCACTCACAACTGCACTATTTTAAATTAGTTTCATTTACTAATTCATTACAAGTTCCAATTCATTTTACCTCAAACCATTTCTTTATTTCACCTTTATTATCTTTAGTTCACTTCGAACTAATTTTACAACTTCATTTTATTTCATACAATTCAAATTGGTTTGCGATATTCAGTTTTCAATTCCAGTTTTATTCTTTCGTTCTTCCCCAAACACAATTCAATTTCAATTCACCTTTGGTTTACAACCACTTATATTTAAACTGAATTTCAAATTCCTTATGAATTTAATTTATCTTTCATTTATAAATATAGAATTCAATTCATTTCAAACCATATTAATTTGTCATTTCTTCAAATAATTTCACCTACAAATTTCATTTCAATACTTCGCTTTGTTTATCACAAATCAAATTCAATTCCAATTCCAGTTCTATTTACTTACAAATTCAAAATGAACTTCAACATTCAATTTCACTTTCATTTAATTTCAATTGTAAATTTATTTATTCATTCACAACTTTATTTTCAGCCTTATAAAATTTTATTCCAAAACTATTTTTTATAAGATTGCAGATTATTTTCAACAATTCAACATCATTTTTGAAATCAATTCAAATTATCCCTTTAAATTTCTAAAACCAAACCCAGTTTGCAAACAACTTCCATTTAAAATAACTTGGCAGCAATTCCTCTCTTGAAAACTCGAAAATGAACATCGATGATGCTGCAGTCATCACTGAAGTTATTTTCCAGCGACCTAAAAGAGTTTAGAGCTTTCATCCCTTTAAAACACTTTTCCAAAACCTTTGAAAATCATCTTCAAAATCAAAAGGGATTTAAACTTTCCAAATCTCCAAAATTTTCAAATTCTTTTCAAAACATTTCTATGGAATTCCATTTCAAATTACAAGTCACATTTACAATTTATATTCTCAAATTCCATTTGTATGTGAATCTATTTCTTAACTTTGGAGTTACGATTTCAATTTCTTATTCAAATGATAATAATATTATCACTTCCTAACAATTAAGCAACCATATACTATAATAATTTACAAAGATTATTTCCTTTATCTACGAAAATAGTTTTGGATAAAATTATTTCATTCACCCTATTTTAAAACAATACCGTGTCGAATTGTTCTATACGAGTGTTTAGAGATCCCTATCGATAGAGTTGTACAGACTATATCGACCAAAATCCATATACCACTCAACAAACCAATCATCACAATATAAAACAATTTTTTATATTCACTAACAAATACACGCTCATATCAATTAATACACTCAACTCATTCTAGAGGACTACTAACTCTATCTCTAATGAGTAATTCCCCCCAGAACCAAGGTTGTCGTTTAACCAATTGCTCTGATACCAATCTGTAACGACCCAATTTTTCGACGCTCGAAACTCGACATCGATACGTCCACTGTATCCAGTGCCACACAGTCGAATGCCGGATAACCGAATCGTTAGGATTTAAGATGAAGAAGATAAAAGAAGAAAATAGAACAATAACAGAATCTCACAGATCGTAGCGTAACAAATATAATAGATAAATGAACATCTTTAAAAAAAAGAACTATATCAGTTATTACATTACATCACATTACATTATCAGAGTGTTACAACAATAAAATAGCGGAAAAGAATATAACATATACTAGTGATGCGCTTCGCCATCCAGGTTGCTCCTGATTTCCACAGCATCTCTTTTCTGACTTCGCTCCAGAATAATGATAACCTGACTCTAGGCTGTCCGTGTAGAAAATTATGGGCACCTAGAGTTTAGGAAGGGAACAATAAATTCCAGGTCGGTCGTGGGACTGGTGTGAGATCTTAAAAAAAGTGATTTTCGCAAAGAAAAGAAAAGGAATCCACTATGCTTTTTGGAAAATGAAACTAGCATAAGGCCTCCCGCCACACACACAATGCAAACGCACAGAATTGGAGGAGATTCTCCTTATGATAGTCAAACATGCGTGATACGCAAAACCCTTTGATATTATTATTAGTAGTGCATAGTGCAGAAAACATTTCGAAAGTATAATATTAATCTTAGCCAGTATACAACCATTATTGTATGCCTATTATATCTACCATGTTCAATAGCAGGTTACCACCACATTCCATGGCAGGTTATACAACTAAACCCGTACAGGGCGCGTATTGTTTCTTTGGATTTCCAATAAATGGTTAGGCTAAGGAACTTCCTACTGCCACATGGGTATGGCTCTGGAGGGACGTCCCGAGAACTTAACCACCTCTCTGCCAACACAAGGCCGGGTTACCTCTGTAACTAGGTAACTACTATAAGAGTATGCCATCCCTCGGTCGTTTGTGACCTTTATCCGAGGATCCTCAACCACAAAGCAACAACCGCAAAGAGTAATAGATTTGCAACAACCACATAGGTTAAATATCTAGGCTCCATACTATGATACCACCCTTTTCCATAAGGAAATGACATACCCTAAAGGGCGCGACCCTCATAACCTTGCCGCATCTTTCTTGTTTTGACCATTTTTGGGGTGTGAGCTCCGACGAAGTCTCGTCCACAAAGCCAACTTTTCACAAAGTCATGCTTTGATCAACAAATGATCAGCAGTACTTTGTATGCCAAATTACCAATTTGGGAATGTATCACTAGTAACCATCAACTACCTAACCTCTGAGCTCGTACGTCTCAGAGAAGGGTGTTAAGCTAAGAGAATAAATTCTCCGCCACCAACAGAAATATATTTGATAGAAACCAGCTTTACATCTCAAAGTTTAACGTCAAACACACATCCATACAAGTCCGTTTCGGGATCGAACGGAACCGAAGGCACTTCAAAGAAGCCCTTGCAAATCCGGATATTTACTAATCACGTCCGGAATCCTCATCACAAAGGGTGATAAAATCTCTATACGGAGGAACCTGGTGCAAAGCCATTCGACAGGTAATCCTTTCATTTTCGAAAATACTTGGTCTTCAACACCATCTTCAAATGCAATCCCATTTCGTCGTATCATTATTCAGAATGGGTTTTATGACACAAAGTCCTCTCTCGGCTAATCCAAATAATGAGCGCTTATTTTTTTAAATAAGTGTTCAATCAGATTTCAAACAAATCACAACAAATTTCCACTTTGATCTTTTAAATAAAAGATCCATGACAATCACAAAGGTTCGATGTGGTTTTCGAATATCCATTTGGAATCCGACCCCTGGTCGCAACGAAATTCAAATGACATTAAAAAGGCAAATATTGATAGTCGGTTATTTAACTATCAATCAACATTCACAACAATCGCTAGGATTTATATAATTTTTTCCTCAATTATTATTATTTTCAATATATCTTCACAAGATATAATTTTAACGCTCCAACCATTTGAAAATAAATTTCAAATCAATTTCCACCTTTCATCCTTTGAAAACAAATTTCAAATTACTTTTCCACATTTCATTACCTTGAAAACAAATTTCAAATCATTTTTTCCTTATGCGGAAAACATTTCCAAATATTTATTCGTTACCACTGAAAATCTGCCGAGTTCAAATATTTTAAAATAATTTAAAATGCTTATCCAAAATATACTTAGAGGTATTTAAAATAAAACTATTTTGAAACACTTGCTTAAATATTAGTTATGAAAATATTTAATGTCTCATAAAAAAATTCAAGTCCAAACTAATTTTTAAATAAAATTAATATATAGGATATAACTATTTAAATATTCAATTTCTAAAACCAATATCAATTAAATCTTTAAATCATTACTTCCATAATTAATTAAATAAATCATTACTTTAAGGATTTACAAAATAACTAAAGAAACTAATTTCTCCAAAATATTCTTTCAAACCAAACCTAGAATTTTTAATTTATATTTCAAAAGCTATTTCACAAACATACTCGGCTTTTCAGGGAAAATACACCTTCCTTTTCAAAATGGATCATTTTTAATCAATTAATAAATCCTTTTGGGTTTATTTTGAATTTACGTTCCAAATTCGTAAATTTCTTTCCACACTTTTAAAAATCAAACAATATTTATTTTTTAAGACAAATTTCCATTTCTCTTATAAAATTCCCATTGTGAATTTTAAATTTTCAAATATCCACAGACATACAATTTTCAAATCGATTCCCAAATAGTTATTATTTTTACCAAATCAATATCAAATTGATTTTCTAATTTATTTTCAAAACACAAAATCAAATTTCAAATTGATTCTCAAATTTATTTCAAACACTAAATTCATTATCTTTTGATACAAATTCCTTCTTTTAAATTTATTCAATATTCTAAAATTAATTTACTATAAATTTTCTACTAAATTTCAAAAATCCAATTTTATCTACTTTTGGTATCCTACGATACCAAAAATATATTCGGCTAAATTATAGCCCTCAACGATTCAAATCACAATATAATCATACACAGATTATAAATAAATAAACACACACCATATGAAACAAAATCAAATATTTGAGGAATCCAGTTGGATCCCTCCAACCTATTTTCTTGCATCCACAGACGTTAGCACAACAATTAGATACCCATTCCACTTCGAGGTGAAATATCGCGATATGTGATTTATATAACATCATCTGCTATTATGCGGCGCATAGTGTCTCATCCGCTATATAATGCGGGAAATCAATCACTCCAAATACATATATAATACCAATTCCACTTCGAGGTGGAATATCGCGGTATATGGGTTTAATATAATAGCATCCGCTATTTAACTATTTAATAAATTAATCATCCAAGCACACAATCAATCAAATTTAAATTTAACTATTTAAAATTAAGTCATAAAAACTTGAGTGGGTGAGAAGATCTCACCTTTGCTTTGCATGCAATCCATTTCGAATCCATCTTGACTCGTTTTCATGTCATTTGACCTTGTATAAATAATTTATACAATTGATTAAATATTCGAAGTAAATCGAACCACTAAATTCCCATTTATAAATTTAATTACCAATGATTTTATTTTAAACTAATACTTTTAATTATTATTTTTAAAACCAATTCTTTTTAATAAATTTATTTAACTAGAATTTTAAATTAAAACTAAATTTATTTTAATGAATTATTTTCAAAATAAACAAGTAAATTTAAACTTTATTTATGTAAAATATTTTCTGTTTTCCAGTAATTTACTTTACTGTCATTATGCAAATAATTGAATAAAATTTTCAAATTTAAATTGGACAAACAAATTTCAAATACCTTACTGAAAACTCCCCCATCTCCCTGCCTGCCGCGAACCCTATCAAGTCGCAACCGATACATCATGAAACCTAGCATTGTCTCAAGCCAGCGAGCGCGAGCACAAATGCCATGACCTCGTGAACCCTAAGCCTCTCAACGTCACGCACCGCCTCGATTCCAAAGTCGCAAAGTTCGCCGCGCTTGCCACCGCCATTGAATTCGAGGCCGCCGAGCTTCCATCGTGCACACGCGATGCTCCAGAACCCGCCACCCTTGCGCGCGCGCGTACGTCGCTAACGCCATCGACGAACTGTCGAGCTGAACCTGTCATGGAGAAGAATGAAGCCTCCATTTATTTTGATTTCATTTACTTTCTCTTTCATTTTTTCTTCATTGATTTGAAAATGCTGAAGGAAAGAAGATGCGTGGTCGGTCTTTCTGAGTTTTCCCATTAGATTTGAAGATAGTGAAAAAGAAGAGAATGGCTCGGGTTTTAAAATTGAGGAAAGTAGCGTGATTTGATGTTAAAAAAGTCATGAACAGATAGTTGCGTGTTTGAACATCTTTGCTACAGTGATAGGAATAAAGTTTTGATATTGATAGAAAGGAGGCTGTTGTTGAAATGATTTGACCGGTCCAACAATGTATATTTATAAATTTCAAATTAAATCATCTCGATTTATGTAGCTTAAAATCCCGACCTCCTACCGAGGTGTGCCGCTAGGAGTTTATAATGTTATACCCTATTTCAACCGTAATGGAAAAGGTTTCGAGTCCTAATTCGATCGTATGGAAAAGATAGCTTTTTGGAACAAATTATTATATTAAATTTTCGACACGGATTTAAGCGCTTTTGTCTATCGTACGCTCACACAACAACTCCGATCACTACAAAATTTGAAATCCAACAATAATACTATATTACAGATCCAATGAAACTGATTTCATCGAATTCCAAGACTGTGCCTCGGAATACCATTTTTTAAATATCGATTTAAACAATATAAATTCAAAACTAAATAAAACATTTCCAAATTAAATTCTGAAGCCTCCATTATCTTCAGTATCACCATTATAGATTTTCTAAGCCTTTGAATTATTTTTAATTAGCTTAAAACTGAAGATACAATATTTACCCAAATTTAATAAATTAAATTCAATAAATAAATTGCCAAATTCATTCTTTAAATGAAATTCAAGTTAAAATAACTTTCAACATTTAAAATCAATTAAATATTTCAATTTCTAATGTTTAAAATTCTGGGTCGCCGCAGATGAGGTCTCGTCCACAAAGCTACGCTTTACACAAAAGCCTTGCTTTGATCAACAAATGATGAGCATCACACAGCAGCACTCAATATGCCACACTACCAAATCGGGAGTATACCACTGATTACCCTCAACTACATTACCTCTGAGCTCGTATGTCTCAGAGAAGGGTGTTAAGCTTAGAGAATAAATTCTCCGCCACCAACAGAAATGTATTTGAAAGAAATCTGCTTTATATCTCAAAGTGTAATGTCAGACTACAACCATACAAGTCTGTTCGGGTTTGACCAGAACTGAAGGCACTTCGTCTAATAAAGGAAGAAGCCCTTGCAATCCGGGCATCCGCAATCCCGATCGGACTCTCTATCACATATGGAGATCTCTATACCGGAGCAACTCAGTGCAGAGTCATTCGACAGGTTATCCTATAGTTCTCGAAGACACTCGGTCTTCACCACCGTCTTCCAATGCTATCCATTTTGTCGTATCACTATTCGGAATGGGTTATATGACACAGAGTCCTCTCTCGGCTAAACAGAATAGTGAGCGCTTAATTTTAAAATACGTGAATATATCATTCACAAAGATTCACTATTAAGGTTCGATGTGTGTTTCAGATAACCAACTGGAATCCGACTCCCTGTCGCATCGAAATTCAAATGCCGTTTTACGAGCCAATGGGTTTTCACATTCACAGAAACAAATCACAGATATCACAGCTCAGCATAAAGCACTTCACATTACATAGCATCACAGTCACATATCAGAAATATCAATCCAATGCACAGCATTCGATAATAATCAATCATCTTTAATTAAGATGAATTAATTGTATGATTTACATTAATTAACCACATAATTACTTTCATTAATTATCTTTAATCAAAGATTAATTATCCTTAATTATAAATTAATTAAATTTTAATCACCTTCATTAATTAATTATTCCTAAATTAATTATCTTAATTAATTAATACTTAATTGTTAATTAATTAAATCTTAATTACTTTTATTAATTAATTATTCCTTAGTTAATTATCTTAATTAATTAATCCTTAATTGTTAATTAATTAAGTCTTAATTAATTTTATTAATTAATTATTCCTTAATTAATTAATAATTATTACAAATAAATTAACCTTAATTATTTACTTAGTTAATCTTTAATATTAAGTAATTAATTCAATAGTTATTTTTAAGTAACTATATTAACAAATCATTAGTTACTTAATAAATTAAAAGATAAATATTTTTATCTTTGTTAATCACTTTGATTCTCTTATAACCCTCATTTAATGAATCATCCTTATCACGCAATTTAATTTTAAGGATTAAGAATAGTTTTAAATAATATTTTATCTTAATTACCCTTCTAAATTACATTATTCAATTAATATAAATAATTTTATAAAATAATGTAACAAAATTTAAATTAAATTTAATTACAAAAGACATCTTACTTAAAACCTTAATTAGTTCAAAATTAAATCAAAATCATCTTTTAGAAACTTTGATTTAAAATGTTTGAAAGTTTGAATTTAATTTCAGAGTAAAAATTGATTTACATTTTCTAACCCGAGACGCACTCGAGTATTGCCCGAGTTAAAGAACCATCTGCTTCGAGTTTTCCCATAACTTACCCAAGTGAAAAAAAAATTCCAACTTAAATTTGTTGAAGTATTTAACCCCCGCTACACATAAGAATTTACTCGAGCTAGGACTCGAGCTAGTACGCGAGCTTCCCGAATGCAAGTTCGAGTCACCGATGCTTCTTCCCCCAACCCCATCTCTTGATACCCATCAACACCATGCACATGCACGGCCCTTCCAACCAATTTCGATCGAAGCTACTATCGTCGACGTATCGACGATGATCTCCACGTACCCCACAAATACCCAGATGTCCAAAATATTGGCCATATCGCGATCGAGCAATTTACCCCCAACTGACATTAGACTTGATCATTGGAAATCCTTCTCTTCTCGCCACCTCAGGCCACCAGAGGCCATGCATCCACGGTGAAAGCTTCGCCTGTCTTCAATGCTTCATCGCCACCGGTGCGATCAACTCCTATGCGACGATGAAGCCGCAGTAACCAGGATTCTCGACCTCGTTCAAGTATGGGTTTAAACCCCAGATAGTCAGAATCAGATCACCAGAATGATCTATAAGTTCGCCTCGCATTTTTCTCGAGTTCAACCATCATCCAGCTATCCCGAGCCACAACCCCTAGGTCTAATTCCTCTTTGATCGCCGTGGGTTGCCTCGAGTTCATTTTGCGTTCAACTTGAAATTGCTCGAAATTTCGGAACTTAAAATCCAGAATCTTGTACTAAAAATCATATTTCTTGAAGACGAGCAGGATTATGAAATCAAATCCTAAATTTTAATCAATTGAATTTTAACAAATTTTCTGTTCTACCGTGTTTTGATTTTTCCAACAAACCATTTATTTTTAGTACTTAAAAATATCTTTAAAATTAAGTTTTGATACATTTGTACACTTTTTTTTAACAATCCATCCTAACAAAAACTAAAACAGGGATTATGGGAATTTTGGCAGGTTTCATAAAAACTGGAACCAGAAAACAGGGTTAAATATCCCTGTATATCAATTTGTACAGAGGATATAAACACATATACATACATTTTATATACATGCAATCAACTATAACTTCCAGCATGATCAAACATAGATTTGAATTCCAGAATTTAAAAATTTACTCCCTTTGATCTAAAAAGAAATCAGAAGGCTTTAAATCCTGGAAGTTGAAAAGAGTCTGCTGAAAATTAGAACTTGCTTGTTTGAATTGATTTGTAATGGTGAATCTTTGAATTTTGTTAGATTACTGAGTTATTCTTCACTTTTTTGAAACCTTTCCTCTACAAGCTTGAGCTCTGAATCTTGGGTTTATTTGAAATGAATGAAAAGGCTGTTCTGCTTTGATTCCCAAGTTTCAACAGAAGTTGTATTTTGTTTGCTCGATTTTTTCTTTGTTTTTCTAATTTGTTTGATTTGTTTTTAAAGTTTGCTTTGAAAAAAAATTCTGATTTTTTTCTCAGAATTGTTAAAGTCTTGAAAGTGAATAAAAGAAATGAGAAAGAGGAGGTTTAAGAAGTTATATAGTTTCTATTTACTTTTTATAAATTTTCTTAAAAATGAAAACAATATGATGACACTTGTAAAAATTTTTCCTCCATGAATTACACTTGTTAATTCATTAACTAAAATTTAAACACTTGTTCATTATTAGGTTACTAATCCTCCATATGTCCTTTGCATGAGAATAATGATATATGTATATGTTTTAAAATTCATTTTCTTATTTTACAAAAGCATTTCTCTTTTATTTAAAAAATATAAAATTTAAAAGAAAATATTTTAAACAAATTATACATTAAGTAAATTACCCATATATTGTTTTTAATTCAAAATATTTTACTAAAGCATTTATTTAAAATTTAAATTTAAATTCAAAGTTAAATTCAAATCTACTCATATATACATGTTTGTGCTAAAAATGGTCACACACCCCAAGTATCGTGAAAGCACCAGTGTATGAACACAAATCAACAATATTCAAGCACAAATCTTAGATCTAAGCAAACAACAAACAGCAATCCAGTAATATCAACAAAGACATGAGATTTATAGTGGTTCGGCTATCTCCGGCCTACGTCCACTTCAAAGTTTTATCTTTTACTGATTATCCTTACTGGTTACAAATGATTACAGCAATTACAATGAAGTAATTTGAGTACAACAACGATAGTAATGTGTAGAATTGAATCCGGCAGAGTCTGGACGTCGAATAGCCAAAAGGTCCTTTTTCTGCAGGCTTCAGGAGGCTATTTATAGGCGTAGGAGGATGATATCACGCTCAAACTTCGGGAGACTTCTTATGGCACATGAGTGGGCCCACGCGACCGACCCCATCAAGTTTCGACTCGATCTGTGATCGATACGAAACAATTTAGTATCCATTAAAAAATGATCCAATCAAGTTGGAACTTGGCAGGACTATTCTTTACCTTGTATGCAAGCTACTGTGAAAATTTCGTTGCATTTGGATCAGCAGTTGAGGAGATATGATCGATATAATCTTGTGTTCTTCGTAGGCTGTAGATTTTGAGTCCATCATTTTGAATCCATCCGCTTCGTGTCGTTCACAAGCACGTGCTTGCTCGATGACGTGGAACGATAAACCAGGGGAGATCCATATTGTTCGCCGTGTTGACCGAGGCTTCATCCCTTCTTTCGCACCCAACGGTAACCTTCCATTCGTACCCATTTGACCCAGCCCACGTTCGCCTTGATGAGATGTCTTCCGTATCGATCGCTGCAATACGATCGATACGAAGTGACTTGTTTTGAGGTGGATACGAACAAGGGCCATACACGTATGGATACGAATAGCATTCATCCTATGATCGTTTGCGAATGCAATCGATTCGAACAACCATGAACCGCTTAGATACTAAAGAGGGTTGTAGAGTGGATGGATACGAATCAAACTTACCTATGCTTGATACGAGAGCATGGATTCGAAATGTGTCGCCTGTCTCCAACCTGACCGATACGAATGTCATTGATTCGAACAAACCACTGCACGCTCGCTTACTTAACTGGATCTACTGCTATCAAGTCGAAATCCCTCTGGCCTTCCCATCTGATCGGTACGAACGCCATCGAGTCGAACCAAAACCTAATCGATTCGAACTTCATCGAGTCGAACCACTACCGACCGATATGAATCCAATCGATACGACACACCATCTGCTGATCGATGCGAAATGCATCGATACGAACCAGTCCTTGCGCACCTTAATCTATCCATATCTCGAGCATACGAACTTCGATCGACCTAAAATTTGAAATGTAGCTTTCCTTAACCTTGATCATCATCTCCAATCGATTCCGTCCTGATCGGAGCTCGACCGAATTTTAACGACATCGATTGTAGCCTTGTTTCCAATCGACTCCCAATCCTGATATCCATTTATCCTTGCAAATTTGTTGATATTCCAGCCTTGACCAAAAGGTGGGATAACATTTGCCCCCAAAAACATGCCTTGTGATAATAAGGCGTGTTTTGAATAGTTTCGAATCCGATATCCGAAGTCCATAGCCATATCATTAGAGTACATCATCCTTGACTGCTTCGAGTCGATGCCCAATTCCAAATCCAATAACCAAAGCCTTATCCAATTCCATATCCATTCGAATTCGACAACCGAGTTCTAATCCATCCTTATCCAATAGCCAATAACCGAATCCAGGACCTCTCCGGGTCGATATCCAAATCCGTAACCTCTCCGGGCTCTTGCCAAGCGCAATGCACACCTGACGACTGTGGTCCAGTGTCCTTGGACATTGAGCTAACCTCTCTGGGTTCTTGCCAAGCGGAATCCTCACTGGACGACCATGGTCCAGTGTCCTAGGACGTTGTACAATGCCATGGCTTAAGTCCTAAGCCGAATCCTGGTCTCTTCGGACCCTTGCCGAGCATAGTCCATACTCAGCGACCTGAAACAATAATCAATACTATGGGGCCGATGTCCTAGGCCGAATCCTGGTCACTCTGGACCCTTGTTGAGCATAGTCCATACTCAACGACTGAATAAGCCAATTCGCCACATGCAGACGAAGAGACTTACCCCTTGCCAGATATAATCTATACCTGATGACCGTTTACGAAAAACCAGATAAAAATCCAATCAAAATCCAATCCAAAATCCAAATCAAATCAGAAAACCAGAAATCCGAATCAACATCCAAAATAGAAAACAATCATCCAAACGAGAATCCAAACCAGAAAGCAAGAAAAATCAGGAGTTCAAACCAAATTCCAAAACCAAACCAGAAAAACAAGTGTCCAATCCAAAAAACAAAAAGAAAGATTTCGCAAACCATAGCATCTCGGTTCATCGTCATTCGGAGCATGCCCAGGGCCTATCTCCGTCCCCGTACATGTGTAAATGATTTTTCCATTTGCCAGCAGTTTGTTACTTATTTCATATTATCCCAGTCAATTGATAACCAATCGACCCTGATTCCTGGGCCTCAAACCATCGTTGCTCGAAGTAGGCGGTGGTTGCTCCTGCTCCACCGCTGCATTCCGAGTTCCGACATATTGTCGCAACTGTCCATTCCTTACATGCTCCTCGATTATATCCTTTTAAGTGCCTGCAGCTGTTGGTATCGTGCCCATCCAAATCATGGAAGAGGCAGTGCCTTCCTAATGCCCTCTCCCGTTCAGAAGGCTCTCTCCTAGCTGGCCTTCGGTAGGGAAGGCGATTTCGGGTTTCCAGGTATATCCGCTATAGCGTCTCGTTCAATCTTGTGTATGTGGAAAACTTTGGATCCTTCCATCGCTTCCTAGCTTTCCCAGAATCATCATCCAACTTCTTTTTTCCTTTATCTTTATCCGAACCTTTGCTGGATGGTCCTCCACCCTCAGTCGCATTCACTTCCTTTAACTTTAAATCTTCACATGCATCCTCTTGTCGAAGGAATCTCTCAGCCTCGTGAAAGAGTTCCCCGAGATCCAGTGGTGGGTCTCATATTAAAGATACCTTGAAATCTGAATCCTCTCTGACTCCTGACACTACTGCCATTAAAACCATTGATGGATCCGGCCGATCCACCGAAGCAACCGCCGTATTGAATCGAGTTAGAAAAGCTCTAAGCGATTCATTCGCCCTTTGCTTTACCGACGTTAGCGTCATCACGTTCTTAGGCCTCTTAATATGAACCCAAAATTGCCTCAGCAACGTATCCACCAGCTCCGTCCATGTTCTGGTAGATCCTTCCTCCAACTGCCTAAACCACATTGCGGCTATATCTATCAAATACAGGGGGAAACATCAGGCCATAACTTCCTTCGATGCCCCCAACACTTCCATGTGTCTAGTGTATCTCATCAGATGATCTGTCGGATTAGCCTTGCCGTTGTATACTTCCACACTAGGTAGCTTGAAATCAGGCGGATATTGAGCCATCCTGATTTCCAGTGTGAACGGACTCTTGTTCACCCCTTCCAAATCTCTATTGGTCAGACCTCCATGCATAGTTCTCCTAATAATCTCCACTAATCCAGCATTATCTGTTAATGGTTGCCCCCTATGCACCCGAGAGAATTCCGATACATACTCCTCATGTGGTTTACTAATGTTAGCGCTAGCTCTAGCCTGTTGAGCTCCATCCAAGCGCCTTCCAGTATTAGATCCTGCGGGCCTGCCCCCAAGCCTTTGTTGATTGCCATCTAGTCCTGTATACTGTCCTCCATTGGGTTCTGCGACCCTAGTTCCTTGTTCCATATCCGCAGTCACCGTAGTCGGTCTAAGGTTTTGTGTTCCTACAGCTCTCAACTGTTCAAGGAAAGTCTGCATCATGTCCTGTTGACTCTTCAACAATCTCTCTTGCAATGAATTGGCCATAGCTTCCATTTCATCTCTGGTTATATAGATCGAAGCATGTCCTTCCCCAGCTTCGGAGGATGCTTCTTGACTTCCTTCCTGTTGGCTTCTCTCAGCCCTTTGCCTTCTGCTTGTTTATCGAGTCATTTTCTCTAAGTCTGAATCCTTCACGCTTTTCAAATCTGAACTTCAATTCGATGTAGCGGGTGCCAATCGTTCTCAGTGAAAGCACCAAAGTGTTTGCGCCAAAAATGGTCACAAACCCCAAGTATCGTGAAAGCACCGGTGTATGAACACAAATCAGCAATATTCAAGCACAAATCTCAGATCTAAGCAAACAACAAACAACAATCCAGTAATATCAAACAAAGACATGAGATTTATAGTGGTTCGGCTATCTCCGGCCTACGACCACTTCAAATTTTTATCTTTACAACGATTAAAATGAAGGAATTTGAGTACAACAGCGATAGTAATGTGTAGAACTGAATCCGGCAGAGTCTGGACGTCGAATAGCAAAAGGTCCCTTTTCTGTGGGCTTCAGGGGGCTATTTATAGGCGTAGGAGGCTGATATCGCGCTCAAACTTCGGGAGACTTCTTCTGGCACGTGAGTGGGCCCACGCGACCGACCCCACCAAGTTTCGACTTGATCTGTGATCGATACGAAACAATTTCGTATCCATCAAAAAATGATCCAATCGAGCTGAAAATTGGCAGGACTATTCTATATCTTGTATCCAAGCTACTGTGAAAATTTCGTTGAATTTGGATCAGCGGTTTAGGAGATATGATCGATATAATCTCGTGTTCTTCATAGGCTGCAGATTTCGAATCCATCATTTCGAATCCATCCGCTTCATGTCGTTCACAAGCATGTGCTCGCTCGATGATGTGGAACGATAAACCAGGGGAGATCCACATTTTTCGCCGTGTTGACCGAGGCTTCATCCCTTCTTTCGCACCCAACAGTAACCTTCCATTCGTACCCATTTGACCCAGCCCTCGTTCGCCATGATGAGATGTCTTCCGTATCGATCACTGCAGTATGATCGATACGAAGTGACTTGTTTTGAGGTTGATACGAACAAGGGCCATATGCGTATGGATACGAATAGAATTCATCCCATGATCGTTTGCGAATGCAATCGATTCGAACAACCATGAACCGCTTGGATACTAAAGAGGGCTGTAGAGTGGATGGATACGAATCAAACTTACCAACGCTTGATACGAGAGCATGGATTCGAAATGTGCTGCCTGCCTCCAACCTGATCGACACAAATGTCATTGATTCAAACAAACCACTGCACGCTCGCTTACCAATCTGGGTCTACTGCTATCAATTCGAAATCCCTCTGGCCTTTCCATCTGATCGGTACGAACGCCATCAAGTCGAATCAAAACTTGATTGATTTGAACTTCATCGAGTCGAACCACTGCCAACCGATACGAATCCAATCGATACGACACACCATCTGCTGATCGATGCGAAATGCATCGATACGAACCAGTCCTTGCGCACCTTAATCCATCCATATATTGAGCACACGAACTCCGATCGACCTGAAATTTGAAATGTAGCTTTCCTTAACCTTGATCATCATCTCCAATCGATTTCGTCCTGATCGGAGCTCGGTCGAATTTTAACGACATCGACTGCAGCCTTGTTTCCAATCGACCCCCAATTCTGATATCCATTTATCCTTGCCAATTTGTTGATATTCCAGCCTTGACCAAAAGGTGGGATAACAATACACACAGATATATATATATATATATATATATGATTTAAATACAAATGATTTAAAAGAACATCTGTTATTTCAAATTTCAACTCAAATGAAGATTGAAATTTATTCATACAGATTAACACTTATTTTATTTGATTTGAAAATTTTCAAATTATTTTCAAATTAAATCCCAAAAATTCAAATAAATTACCAATTTAAACTGATAAAATTTGGGATGTTACAACAGAAAAATATGTAGAGAGACCCAAAGGTGGGTTTCCGTCCATAAATTATTTCTAAACATTCATATATTGTTATATTGACGATAATTGAATAAAATGATGATATTTCATTTAATAGTTTAAATGTCATTATAGCGATTTTCGCTATACCATCATTTAATAAATTTCATCCCCAAACCTCTGTCATATGAACTTAGCTTGTGTTTCTGCTAAAAAGAAAATTGAAAATTTATTAATCATTTTGATTTATGATAATTTAAATTAATTAATCATTATAACTAATTATTTTGGGATTAATTAAACAATTTAATAAATGATGGTTGAAAATTGGTTTATCTTTAGATTTAATTAATCACTTTTGCTAATGATGTTTTATATTTAATTAGTTGTTCTAGATAATAATTATTCCATTCAAATTAATTCTTTAATTTAATGATAATGGAGTTTAATTAGTTTATTGAACTTAATTAATTTTTCTAATTAACGATGATGGGATTAAATTAATTATTTCAATTAATGATAATTGAAATTAATAATCATCTTTATTAATGATATTTAAAAATAATTAATCATTTCAAACATAATGATATTTTGAATTTAATTAATAACTGTTTTAAATTAATTAATTAATTGTTTTCACTGATGATATTTGAAATTTAGTTGAATCATTTCAACTAATGATGTTTTATAAGTAAATAAATTCTTTCTAACAAATGATGCTTTAATTAATTGTTTTAGGTAATGGATTTTGAATTAATTAAACCAATTAAATTATCATTATTAGAACTTAATTAATTGTTTTAATTAATGGAATTTAAAATTACTTATCATTTTAATTAATGATATTTGAGATTAATCATTCATTTAATTTTTGATTATTTGTATTTAATAAATCTTTTTAATGAATGATATCTAAAGTAAGTTAATTGATTGTATAAAGATGATGAAGGTAGATTAACTAACATAATAAATTAATTGCTTTAATAAACTAATTTAAAATTAACAAACTGATTTAATAAAGATTTTTAAAGTTGATTTACAAACGTTATAAAAGTATTTGGTGATAATTATCTAATTTATTATGGATAATGGATTTGTTTATTTAAAAGAGATTTTAAATATGATTTATTATCCTTTGGGATAATAGATATCATTTTAAAGTTATAAAAAGGAATTGGAACAAGATTCTTGAGATGTTAAGTTGAATAACCTTCTAGGTGTTCGGTTTGATGTTGGTTTAAGCCTTCGGGGTCGCACACTTGGAAAAGTATTCTTTCAACATTTAAAAATTAGGTGCTAATTCTAAAAGTGTTTTACTAATACGGGAATCAAGCAAATATTTAATTCATTTTTTAAGTAAAAGTTTGATTCGTTTATGGAAATAAGTTATTTCTATAAAACGAATCAGTTACATGGAAACGATTTACTTGTACAATTAGCACTAAACATCAAAGAAATAAACGTTTCGCTATTTCAAAAGTTAAAAGTGGTCATTGGACACGAATTTGAGGTAACACTGCCTCGACTTTTTCGGTATTACTGTTCATTAAGAAAAGTACAAATTTGAATTCAATGAGTGGTGACGGGTATACAAGACTCAATTTCCATATACGATCCTTTTATATTCTCAATAGTTGGTATCTCAACTATTGGTTACTTCAGCTACTTTATAAACGTCATTCTAAGACGATTTGTTGCTTAATCGAGCTTTGTTATCCTTTGTCGAAAATGACTTAACCAAAAGCACAAGATGGGCCCAAGCTATGTTTGGTTGCTCCTATTAGGTTATTTTCAAATCTCATGTAGTTTGGATTTGGTTTTGGACTTAGATGTGAAAATATTCGGATTCTCGGTAAAGTCTGGCGGGGTTCGGCTTGGAGGGTCCCGAGATGATAACCTATCGGCATTTGTAAGGTTAGGATTCTATGACTGTCTAGCTGATAAGGTTTGTTTTTGTCTCTGATATACTATATTAGTATGAAATGACAGTTTCTACTATCCTTGTTATATTATACGTTGTCGATTCCGTTATGAGATTATGTTTTTCTTTGTTCTCTGTTCTTTTCTTTTTATTTACCTAACAATCTGTCCTTTTGTTGATTGGATGGGCGACATTGGAACACAATGGCAGTGTTTGGTGTCGACTTTCGATGGTCAAAAAGGCGGGTAATTACACTTTATATGACAGCTGTGTTGATGGAGGCTTAGGGGCGTCAATGGTAGTCTGGCGACATCGATTATTGCTCAGGGGCTTGGCAACTTGGGAGCATAAATGTTCGTTAGAGGCTCGGGTGTATCGAAAGAGGCATCAATGTCAGTGTTGATAGCAGCTTGGGGCGGAGGTGTCAATGGAAAAGTAGTTGATGTGGAGTTGAGGGTCTTTATTTCTATTTTGGATAAATGAAGTGGGAAAATTAATGAGTTTAGGTTGTGTATTACAGAACCATGTCGTTAGTCTATCATCGAAGTTCATGATGACCTACCAACGATTTTTATGACGTGCGAAAATGTTTTTATTTTCAAGTAGTCGTTAGTATGTCTTTGAAATTTTTAATGACATATCAGAAACTCTTTTTTTTTCCACTTACTTACGACATACCAACAACACCGCTTAATGTCGTCGGTATATCGCTTATTTTCTTACAGTGAAATAGAAATATAGGCTTAGGCTTGGATAATAAGTATTCTTCTATCCTTTGCTCGTAGCCTTGACCTAATGAATGGAGTATGTCACCTTGAGCAAATGAAAGGAGTATGTCCAAAAAGCTAGCCTAAATATAAGGCCTAAATTTAATTTGCAGCTAGGGTTAATTCCAAATTTAAGATATAAAAATTTTAAGTTTAATTTAAAAAAGGCTTTTGTGGATGTGATAAAATTTGAAATGTTTTAATTTCTCAATTTCTTTTGAGAAATTAGTTTAAATAATTATTAAAAATTTAATTAAAATGTTTAATTGAATAAAGAATTGATTAAAAGTTAATTAGTCAAATATTCTTTCTAAATTTTTAAGATAAATAAAATAAAATTTGAAATTTATTGAATATTTAGTTAAGATGTTTAATTACATACATAAATAGATAAATTATTGAAAATTGTTTGTGTGTATATATAAAGAATATGGTAATATTCTTCTTAAATAGTTTACGATAAATAAAACATACTTTAAGAAATTTTAAATTATAGTTAGTTAATTTGTTAATTAAATTAAGAACTAAAATGAAATAATATTTTATGATGAATAGATCTATGTTTTTTAAAAATCCTAACCCGTCTTAGTTTATCTCTCTGTTTCTCTAGCTCAGCAAACTCTCTTTGATGATTTTTGTGCTTATTGTCGGCTGGTTGTGCATTCAACAAATATCCAACTTTTTTGTACGATTTAAATCTGTGTGCAACTTTTGATACAGTTAAGAATTAGCTTTTAATGAGATATTGGATATTTCTCTAAATAGATTGTGATGAATAAACTTGACAACTCTGGATTATTGAAAAAATGTTGTCTTTTTACCTTGACAGATGTCATTTTTGAAAACTCATAAAGATGTGAAATGTGAAAGTTAGAGACGAAGATGGTGTAGAGGCCAACTTTATGGAATTTTTGTACGATAAAGATGGACCGTTATTTTTTTAGTTTCAAGAACAAAATTAATGCATATTTTTAATTCCGGACCAACAAAATTCCACTGTTGAAATCTCGCCTTGCTAGTAAATTCAATCTTCTAATTACCTGTTTCAACTTGATTTATTCCTCAAACATTAATTCATATTCGGTTGGTCAAACTTCTATTTTTCTATCGATCTATGTTCGATCAATTGGCATTGATTATGATGATTCTGTTCATTATCGGTAGTGATAACCGATGCAAGTGATTTCTAGTTCTTCTATTGTGGTGATCTTTGGGGGTAGCAGCAGGAATGTTTTATGATTTGTAATTTTCGATTTTATGATACTGCATTTTATCATATGTTATTTATTTTAGTTGTTTTTAGTTTTAGTGTTATTAGTGGTTCCTCCCCAGTAATTTTAATTCTCTTCTAGTCGCTTTAGACTATAAAGATAATTTTTTTAGTACACGGCTAATCAATGATTTGTAAATCCCATCTAATTACCAGTATTGTGTGTCAATTTCTTCTAATCATCGCACTCAATTTATTTGTAATCGCGTATTATCTTTAGATAGTGATGCTCCTAGTAGTTGTTGTTTTGAAGGATATGTTAAGAAAACGTTCATTGTTGTGTATTTCAGGTTTTGCTGGTTTTTTTGGAGGAACCGAACCTTGTGAGGAATCGTTGATGGCATATCAAATTCAAAAAGGATATAAGTTGGTTTTTCTGAAAAATTTAGCTGAATTATTAGTGTTACTTGTTCTTCATTTAAGCATTGATGTCCGTTTAAAGTGTATGGTACTTGTGATTTTGTTAACACAATCGGTTTTTCGTTAGTACACTAAATAAGATCATTTTTGTGGAGTCAATTTCAAAGATGTGAATAACCTGAATATTTCTAATAGGTCTGTGAAGTATTTAATTATTGATGAAATTCGTGATTGTCTATTTAAGACACCGAAAGAAGTTATAGCTGAGTTTCGAAGGGAATATAATTTCAACTTTTCTTTTTATTATGCTTATCAATGGAAACAACTTGCTTTGAAAGAGTTGTATGGTGATGATGTTATGTCTTATAATGATTTAAATTAGTATTTAGATGCGCTTAATAGATTTAATCTGGGTAAATATGTTGCTATAGATGTTGATTCTTCTACCGATCAATTCGAGAGTGTTTTTACTGGATTTAAAGCATATATATTTGGTTTTAAGCATTCTCATCCTCTGATTTTTTGGATGCTAGTCATTTGAAAGTGTATCTAGGTGCCTTAGTGAATGCTACATGTAACAACCTAAAATTTGAGCTATAATAATTAATTAACGAATTAATTAAACAATAAAATAAGCTTGTGAAATTGTCGGAATCGAGCCAGGGAAGTTGCACCATTAGATACATGGTAATTTTTTTGATCAATTTCCATTATAATTTGTCGAAATCTGAGCTAATATCAAGAATTATAAGGAAAACAAGAAATTAGAATTAAATAAACGAAATGAAAAAATAAAAATAAATTAGAGCCCATAGGGGTCGACTTTGTATTGGTCAGGTCGATCTATAAGTCGACCCTTAATATACATAGGTCGACCTGCACTTGTGCCTGGATAATATTTCCTCTAGGCACGAGACGAAGAGAGTAATTTTGATTTTAGGTTAATCCTATGCATTCGTGCTTGCATCCGATGGTTTCTAGTGAACCTATGAGGTTATTGCACCAGATTTAATCTTCAAATCCGACGGCCTAAGATCCCTAAGCCGCACTTAAATAGAACCCTAGGCTAGCTATATTTCTCATTCAGATTTTCTCCCAATTGGGTTCGTTTTCGAAGGCTGAACCCTAACTAGAAAAATTTTCTAGGGAGGAAATCTTTTGTTTAAAATATTCTACGCTGTTAGGGCCAAAATTGGTCACCAACACTCAAATGTAAATGAAAGCACCAACTAACGGTTACAGATAACAGATAGAATATATGTAGAGAGTAATAATATGAAGAACAGTCGAAATTAAAATGAAAGCAGTAAAGAACACAGATTTTATAGTGGTTCGGCTAACTTCGGTCTACTTCCACTCTAGAAGTTTTCTTTTTATTGATGTGTGAATCAATTGCTGTTACAAACTGATAGGGTAACCTTTAGCCTTAGGAAATAGAATGTTAGAGAGCGGAGAGAAGAAGATCCCTGATCTGGAGACCCACATGCTGTATTTGTAGGCAAAACTAGGTTGTTGGGCCTCCTGAGTAGTTTGGGCCCACCAAGGCCATAGCCGAACCGTGCTTCATTATGTCGATCGACCCTGAGCAGCTGGTATGCCAAACGAGGTACGATGCCGAACGAGGGAAGGTGTGCCGACCGAGGGCTTATCTTCCAGACTGAGCCGTGCAACCCCCCCCCCCCCCCATTTCTTAAACAAATGACATATCCAAGTGAAATACATTCTTTTAAACTGAATCCATCCTATTCCAGCCTCGATAATCGTGAAATTGGTTGGGTTGAATCTACATGTTCATGGCCTTTACTAAAGGCGGGCTAACACTTTGGCCCCTAAAACATGCCTTGCTATTGGAAGGTGTGTTTTGTAGCTCAATAAGTTGGATGTTCGTATCCGGTTAATGACCTACAAAGAAATTGATAGCCTTATCCGACCGCGAATGATGATTGTTCAAGATCATATGTCATTCGGGGTAGTATGTGTCGTTTCGAGGTCAGGTGCCGTTCGCGTCGAACAGTGATCGTTCGCGATAGGGTGTCGTTCGAGGTGATTTATGATCGTTCGCGATCTGGTGCCGTTTGAGGTGAGTTAGGGTCGTTCGCCGTCGGGTGCCGTTCGAGGCGATTTGTGATCGTTCGCGATCAGGTGCCGTTCGAGGCAAGTTGTGAGCGTTCACGATCGGGTGCCGTTGGAGGCGAGTTGGGACCGTTCGCGTCGGGTGTCATTCGAGGCGAGTTGGGACCGTTCACGGTCGGTGCCGTTCGAGGCGAGTTATGTATGCCCAGGGGGGAGGGACTTAGTATTATTAATGCCAAATTTGACGTTCGAGTGAATTTCTGACTTGTTTGTTATGGTGGTTTATCGCCATCTCAGAGCATGCCTGAGGACCGTCGCGATCCCTTACATGAGTAAGTGGTTTAGCCATTATGGAATACTTTCGTCCAAAATAAGCCTTTCAACAGAAAAGTCAAACAAAATCAAGTCCAAACATGAGAAATGGAAAATAAAAGCAAAACAGGGACGTCGAAGTGCAAACACCTACATTGATACAATTTATAATCATATCAGAGCATGCCCGAGGATCGTTCGTGGTCCTGTACATGTGTAAATGTCTTAATCGCGTTGGTGTGGAGTTTGCTACTTATTCATCATTATTTCAATCAATTGATAATAAGCTAATGCCTTGATCCTGAGCCATCCCCAATAGGTGCAGGTGGTGGTCGTTCATGTTCCACCGTCGTGGCTCTCCTTCTCACATATTGGGGTAGCAGATCATTTCGGATATGCCCCTCAACTTCATGCTTCAATTGCCTACAATCATTTGTGCTATGACCGTTCAGTTCATGGAACAAACAATACTTGTCCCATCTTCTTTCATTGCAGGTCGGATCCCTTCTCATTGGCCTTTGATAGGGAATCTTCTCCCTAATGTCTTGGTAAATTCGTTCCAAAGTCTCGTTCAGCTCTGAATAAGAGGTGAACCTCGGTTCCTTTCATGGTGCATTGGTCCATCGTCGTTATCCCTGGTCTTCCGTTCCCCTTTATGAGTTCCTGAATCTTTTTGAGAAGGATTTTCGCCCTTGACTGCATAAACATCATCTCCTTCTCCTTCCTCTCTCTCAGCATCGGTATCCTCTAACCGTAGAAATCCTTTGGCTTCATGATAAAACTCCCTTAGATCCATAGGTGGATCCCTTGTCAGTGAATTTTTGAACTTGTTCCATTAGATATGCCAGATACAGCTGCCATTAAGACCATGGATGGATCTGGTCGATCCACTGATGATGTCGTTGCATTGAATCATGTCAGAAAGCTTCTCAAAGATTCCCCGGTCCTCTGCTTTAGCGCTGCCAAACTCATCATATTCTTAGGTCTCAAAATGTGAACTATGAACTGCCTCATAAACTTCCCAGTCAACTCGGTCCACGTTCCAATGGAACCGCTCTTCAATTATCTAAACCATAGTGCTGCTACGTCTGTCAGATACAATGGGATGCATCGGGCCATGACTTCCTCTGATTCCCCCTGCACTTCCATATGCCTCATATACTTTGTCAGATGAATCGTAGGATCCGTCTTCCCATTATACATCTCGAATAATGGTAGCTTAAAATTCGATAGGTTCCTAGCTCGCCTAATAGTAGGAGTAAAGGGACTCCTATTCACATCCTTCAAGTCTTTGTTTACCAATCCACCTCTCATAGCTCGTCTAACCATCGCCGCCAGTCTGTCGTTGTTGCCAAACTATAATCCTTGTCCGTTGCCTCATGTCTGCCCCCTGAGTTCATGAGGAAATTCAAGCACATACTCCTTACTCGTACTCCTGAACTCCTGTTGGTGTTGGATTGCACAACGTCATTTGGTATCCCAACATGGATTGGTTCAACATTTCCTGGTGGTGTGCCCCCGAGTCTAGGTCCATCTAGATTATTAGTCGTCTGTTGATTGGGGGTTGCACCCTGCTGGCCATTCCCTCTGCTTGCTGGTTGAGCGCTTCTGATCCAGCTCCACGGATCTGAGCTCCTATATTTCCTGCTTGTGCAAATTGTCAGAGAAGAGCCTACATCATCTCCTCTTGTCTTTTCAACATTGCTTCCATCTCATCTCTAGTGATGTAGATGGATGCTTGACCTACTCCAGCTCCAGAGGAAGCCTCTTGACGTCCCTCCTGATTACTCCTTTCTGTCACTTGCTTCCTTGCTGATGGTCTAGCCATTGTTTCCTAGAATCCAAGTTCCTAGCTCCAAAATTCCTGATTGCTTGCCTTCTCAGTGAAAGCACCAAAATGTTAGCGCCAAAATTTTCACTAACACCCAAATGTAAATGAAAGCACCAACTATCGATCACGGATAAAAGATAGAATATATGTTGAGAGTAATAATATGAAGAATAGTCGAAATTAAAATGAAAGTAGTAAAGTACATAGATTTTATAGTGGTTCGACTAACTTCGGCCTACATCCACGCCAGAATTTTCCTTTTTATTGATGTTCGAATCAATTACAGTTACAAACTGATAGATTAACCTTTAACCTTAGGAAATAGAAAGTTACGGAGCGGAGAGAAGAAGATCCCTCATCTGGAAACCACATGCTGTATTTATAAGCAAAACCGGGTTGATTGGCCTCTTGAGTAGTTTGGGCTCACCAAGGCCATAGTCGAACCCAACTTCATCATGCCGACCGACCCTGAGCAGTTGGTATGCCAAACGAGGTACGATGCCGAATGAGGGGATGTGTGCTGAGTGAGGGGAGGTGTGCCAAGCGAAGGTAGGTGTGCCGACCGAGGGGAGGTGTGCCAACCGATGGAAGGTCTGCCGATCTAGGGGAGGTGTGCCGATCGAGGAGAGGTATGCCAATCTAGGGGAGGTGTGACGATCGAGGGGAAGTATGCCGAACGAAGGGAGGTGTGCCGACCGAGGGGAGGTATGCCGATCGAAGGCTTATCTTCCAGACCGAGCCATGCACCCCCCATTTCTTGAACAAATGACATATCCAAGTGAACTTCATTCTTTTAAACCGAATTCATTCTATTCCAGCCTCGATAATCGTGTAATTGATTAGGTTGAATCCGCCTGTTCATGGCCTTGACTAAAGGCGGGTTAACATATGCCTAGAAGTTGATCCAGGAAGGCCAAGTAATGGAGCTAAGGACCACATGTGAGTGTGTTGTAATTATTTAGATTTGTATGAAATTTAAAATAACAGGGTTCTCGATAGTTCTAGTTTTTCTACAATTTTGGGATATTTTATGTGTAAGTTTATTTACAGTCAGTTTTTGAAGTAAATTTCATAAGTTCATTTCAGTCTATATTTTTCAATTATTATATTTATAGTTAGTTGCAGTTATTTATAGTTGTTTACATTTGTTTTAAGTTGGAATTTAACCTGTAATGTGAGTTCCTTTTTATAGAAATTTAATCATTTTTTACGTGAATAAAATATTAAAAAGAGAAGAATTCACAAATATGGATTAAAATAGAATAACATTAAATTTACAGAAATCAGATGTAAAATTAAAAAACTAAAATAAAACGGAGATGGACTGAAATAGGCAAATTTAAGATATTTGCAAGCATAATTCTAACAAGTGGTTATAACTAAAAAGAGAAAATAGAAAAGTAATAGTTGCAAGAACAATTATAACACGTAGGTTATAATTAGAAAGAAGCGATAATAGAAGATGCTTATTTTAAAATTAGATCTTGGATTAAGTAAATAAGCAAATATAGAAGTAGGGCCCGTATCGGCAGCGTTCCCATTCAAGTCTAAAACTGATGGTTTCACGTGTAGGTGAGGCTGGGACACACTTATGCTGATTATGGTAAATAAATGGCCAATAAATGGAAGATAAAATCTGGGGATTTGGGCAAGAGGCGTAAAGCTAGAAGAATTGTTTGTTAGTACCAGTACCGGCAGCATTCCCTTTCAGGTCGAGGACTGATGGTCTCACATGTAGGTGAGCATAGGGCACGCTTATGCTAATTAGGGTAAATAAAGGGTCAAATAGGGGGCAACAGTTAGTGTGTACCAACGACGACCCAACATGCAGTATTGGTTAGGGTAAATAATTCGCTACTGCGTCCTAAGAGCTAAAGAGGTGTCTTTTGTTATGACCAACAGAATTGGTTCACAGTGGCACCACAGAGATAGGAAATGCCGATCAATGGTAGGATTTGGATTTCAGCCTAATCAAGCTAGCAGTTGAGATAGGATTAGGATTTCAGGCTAATCACGGTAGTTTAAGACAAGTGCAAAACAATCAAACAATCAAAGCAAAAAGTCAAATAGAATCAGAAATAGTATTTTATTCGAGTTTTATCTTTTTTATATTGTCCTTTCAAGTTAGAACTATTGTTTAGTCTATTATCTTTATCTTTCATAGAAATGCTAGTAGTTACTTTCACTCACCAGACTTATTGTCTGACCAACTCCTCTATCTTTCTTTTTCCCTCTTAGCCCAGCAGAGTCGAGGATAGTTGATCCAGGTTGCTTGGAGATTCATTTTTGAAGTTTTCTCATTTCAAATGTTTTCTTCTGCTTTTCAACTTTTTCAATTGTTTTATGGCACTTGTGAGAGGAACTATTATTATTGTTATCTTTATACTCTGATTTTATGAGAATGATATGTATTTTCATGAGACATTTGAGTTTTTGGGATATGTTATGTTCTTATGACTTATGTTGAGATGTAGTTTAATTTTAATTGATAAGTTATTATTTAAATGTTTCTCCTTTTATTACTTATTTTTCTTGTGAATCTTAGTTTCTGTGATGCTTTAGCTATACCTATAATGCACCACATCCTTTGTTGTGACCTTTTTGGGAATACTAAGGGGCGTGGGGTGTTTCATTTGGTATCAAAGCCTAAGGTTACATGATCCTAAAAACTTATTTTAAAAAGTAAAGTAATTTTAAAAAGTAACATATTTTCAAACTAAAAGTATTTTTTAGAAAGAAACTCTTATTATAGAAATAGTTTTCAAGTATAAGAGAGTTTTTATGAAAATCCCCTCAAAATCTTCATTCGAGCCTAAATTTTCTTTTTATTGCATAGTACGGCGGACGCCCCAAATCTTCCAAAGGGTGCCCAAGCCCTTGGGTGGTTCCATATATACCTCTAAGCTACAGCACCAAAGGTATAAGGGAAAGTTCCCAATGCAGCATCGGTGGGTGGATGTCCCATTAATCTGCCTGGAGCAACCAATTATTCTAAGCTATGCAATGACTTCCTTGTCTAGGAGGCAAGATGTTTTCTGGCACGAAGGATTTCATAGAGGCACGAGCTTGGTTGAGGAATACAGAGTGGATATTTGGGCTGTTAGGATTGGAGAACCAGCAGAGAGTTCAACTTGCATCTTGGAAGCTGAAGGGAGAGGCTTATTACTAGTGGAAGATTGTAGAGATGGAGGGTAAGACATTTGTTGGGTTGGATTTCGGGAAAGGTTTGAGAGAAAGTTCTTGTCGCAAGCCGAGGAACACATGCAGATGGAGAAGTTTATTAGTTTGAAGCAGGGGAGTCTTTTGGTGAAAAAGTATATAAATCAGTTTAATGACTTATCATGGTTAAGGATGGAGCTTGTTAATACACCGCATAAGAAGGTCACCAAGTTTGCTAAAGGTTTGAACTAGTCCTGCCAAGGGTTGGCATTGACACATGTACCTATTGGAGCGATATATGAATCACTTGTGGAAATGGCCCTCATATCAGATATTTCTAATAAATAAGAGGTTAAGGAGGTTTCTAAATCAGAAAACTTTAATAAGTAGTGGTGGAAGAATAAGAAGGATAAGGACAAGAAGAAAGGAGGAGGACCTCAAAAGGGATATATCGAGAAAGGCGAGAAATATCATAATTATGGATTGGTTGGGCATTTCATAAAAGACTGTAAGAAGGACACGATGAAGCGGAGGTGTTACAGCTGTTGGCAGCCTGGACACCTTGCTTTTCCTCAGAAGATGGAGCAGAGAACAAGCGCATATATGGTGCAAGTATAAGATTTGAATGCAGCACCTTCTAGTAGTGGACTGGATTAAGGCAGAAAAGTCTCTGTAGAAGTTTGGATCTCTACTTTAGATTTTCCTATTCAATTTCTTTTTGACTCCAGAGCATCACATTCTTTCATTTCTAGTTCCTTGGTTGATTGTTCGCACTTAGATATTTCTCTAGGGGTAGACCCTATAGTTGTTTCAAACCTCATAGGAGGATTGGCACATTTATCCATGATTTGTAGGGGTTTGAAAATTTTTATACTAGGCGTAGAGTTTGATTGTTACGCCCATGTACTGAGATTTTTGGGATATGGGAAGATTTTGGAGATGGACTGGTTATCCACTTATGGTGCGATAGTAGACTGCGAGAGGAGAGTCATTTGACTAGAGACATGTTGTGGATGGACTCTCGAGGTTTCTTGTGACCCACAGGGGTCATCTCATGTTAAGCTTTCTTTATTCCATTGGTTCATTACTTGGAGAGTTAGATTTAGTTCTAGTCGTTAGACATTCCCTAGACTTTTTTGAGGACGTTAGGGTGCCACCCCCTAATGAAGAGATCGACTTTAGGATCTATCTAAATGACAATTCTAAGCCAGTGGCATTGCCCACAAGACATATGGCTCCTAGGGAGAGGAAGAGTTAAGTAAGCAGACTGGTGAGCTATTAGAGAAAGGCTTCATCAGACCGAGCATATCAGAGTGAGGGGGCGGCAGTCATCTTCGCTACAAAGGAGAATGGTTCCCTTCGACTATGCGTAGACTATAGAGAGTTGAATAAGCTCACGAAGAAGAACCGTTACCCACTTCCTAGGATAGATGATCTCTTCGATCAGCTAGTTGGCTCTTTAGTATTTTATCAACTTGACTTAGCTACTGGATTTCTTAAGCTTAGGGTCGCTGACGATAGCATCGATAATACAGCATTTAGGACACCCGATGGATTCTTTGAGTGTTTGGTTATGCCAATTGGAATTTCTAGCATCATATGATGTAACGACCCGCTATTTTGGACCATTCAAATCGACACTAAAACCGTACATGTACGACTTGAATAATTCAAAATACCGAATTGTTAATTTAATTTGGCAAAACTTAAAATATACAGTAAATAAATCAAACACAGATCACAGACACAGAGTAATATAATGCAGCGGAATAGAAAAATAGTAGTTCATGAAGCTACTATATACATCAGAGTTTAAAATAAAATACATCAGAATCTCTTGAATACAGAAAAGTCTTCAGTACGAGCCGATGACTTCTCTGAACCAGTCAATCTAGAAAACTGAAAGCTGAAACGATAGTTGGATCTCCAAATGAAGCTCCAATCTCCAAAGGTGAGTCTCTAATGCTGTATTACTCGGTCTGACCCGAGCGTAAAGCAAAACACAAAACACTCGAGTCAGGATTAACATTCTTATATCAATAAATCCAACTCAAGTGAAATATCAACTGAAATACAAATAACTTAAAGGATGTTTGGGATGACCATCCTCTAAGGGTCCATAGAACTATCTACAGGGTAGAAATATACACTATTACATCGTGGTCATTCACTTAATTTATACTTCAAACCCAAATGTCAAATTCACTTCGAATAATTATATTTCCCAAATAGTATTTATATATATTAAATGCTGTATATGGTAAAGCACTTGCAATTTCCTTAACTTAACAAATCGTTCACATCAACCTGACCTTTCCATTTAAATTAAATTCAATCTCAATTATAAATCTCAAATCTGGATTTGATATCCTAATTACCCTTTCCATTTCAATATGTTTCCATACTTTAAGTATTTAATATTTCCCCTAAATTTCCCAATCTAGTTTTCTAAATACAAATTTCCAGATTTCGTTCAACCTCAATTTCCCTTAAATTCAATTAGTTATCTACATAACAAATTCAACTATCTTGGTCCCAAATACATATCAAATTTCTAAACCATTTAATTACAATACAGTTCATGGCTTAAATACTTAGATGTTAAATTTAACAGTTTCATATAGATTCTTGGTTTTTACATCATTATTATTTAGTTTGAACCTTCCCTTATTCAATACCATTTTAGTGACTTTAAATTACATCTTTCTCAAGATTTCTCAAATTTTATTAAACGTGAAATATCTCATTCGATAAATTTCAAATTGATTTAAATAAATAAATCCTTATCTAAACATCATTTTACAATAACCCAAATTTATCTCCCAACCTTAATTTTTCAATATTATTGCAAAATTTATCCGAATAAAATTTACATAAATTATTTATCATAATTTATGTATTTAATCAAATCTTGATTAACTAGATATAATTAACTCTATATTTATCATTACCCTTTATAGATGTATTTAAGAATTTACATTTAATAAGACCATGGATTTTTTTATCATATGGTCAAAGTGTTATGGCTATTATCATTTCAATACGTACACTAAATGTATACGGGTGGATAGCATTTCAACCCGTAATCCCAAATTTAATTAAACGAAACCCGCTTGGGCCTATCTTTTCAACCCATTTTAATTCAAAAATCAAACATAACAAAGGGAACTTGCAGTGTGATGACAGGGATAGTGTCAAAGTAAGTAAACAAGCAATAACAACAATCAATAACAATTCAATAGATTAAATCAAATAACCCCGAAATAATCGTATTAATTCGCATTGTTATTTTTATAATTATTTCTAAAATCTACACTATCATTTCATGTAGATTTAAAGGTTATTACATTTCAGTTTTCCCTTGTCGTTCCATTTCATTTTCAGTTTAATAATACAACAATTAATCCAAACTACGTTCAAAGATTTCAAGAATAATTTATCAATTTCTACGACAATCAATGGGTCAAATTCAACTAATCAAATTTACATATGGCGGGGTCAGGTTTTAATAAAGTAAGGTCCATCATATATAATCCGTTTAATTTGTAAACTATACTACTCAAATTAAACTAGCAAACTAGTTATCACTTAACAAAAATAATTAACATCCAATTTAAACAACAATCAATCAAACAATCAATTATCAACCAATCTGTATTATTATCACATACATAATTAACCGATAATGGTGTTGGGTGTCATAGGTGAACAGATACAAATAATAGCATATATAACAATTAAAAATAAATACAACAGCATATTTCAATTGTCGTTTCAATTGAAATCAAATTCAATAAATATAAAAGTGTTAATCGTGAGTGATTGCTCACCTTTCGAGGCTAAACAGATTTGACAAGGAAACGAGCTACGAATTCCAAGCGACGCTAGATGGATACGATTCGATGGAGAAAACGGGCACGACGGACAAAGCTGATAACAGGAATCGACGGAATCAAATTAGAACCGGGTTTGATGAAGAGAATTGGTATAAGAGAATTTGAAAACAATATCCATTTAAAGCACATATACATATATAAATCAAAATAAATATATTATTTTCTTATTAAATTAATATTTCTTTTTAAGACCAATATCAAAACAAAATACGTATGTACGAAAAATCACTGTTTTGTATTAAAAATCAAATGTAATAAAATTTGAAATAAATATTGTAACTTTCATATTGAAATGTACATAAACACATGCAAGTTTAAAGAAAAAAACAATGTTGAGACCCATTTTCAACATAGCTTATATTAACTGCGACAAAGAAAGCTACAAACACTTGTTATTCAATATATATATACAGTCCAAGTAAAAATCAATGTACAAATGCAGACAGCACTTAACAGCTATATTACCCAATGCAGTAACATATAACTATGGATATAAAACCTCTCTCCTTTTTTTTTCTAACATATAAACCATACTATATAAAATAAAACTTAAAAATATGTATATAAAAAAAATTCATAAAACTGACCTATACTATATATACATATGAATTTATATTCTAAGTTTGAACACCGCAAATTAAATTTACAAGCGTTTCAAACATATAAGTAAATAAACAAATCAAGCTTACATTTATTAAAAATTAAACATAAACTTAAAATAAATATATTTGTTTAAATTAAATAATTAATCCCAAAACATACTAAAAAAAATATATTTGAAAACCAAGTTCTCATCTATAAAAAAAGTATATACATATTAAACGTGATCTTACAAAACAGCAATATGTGAACTTGCCAAACATATAACTATTTATGTTTTAAAACCAAAAGTGAAGCACTACTGTAAACAAAAATCCATAAAATCGACATATTATTTTATATAACTATAGACCTTGCAAAACCAATTATATATATATAGCTTAGTTAGCATTACTAAATGCATAAACCAAAACTGATGAAAATAGAAAGTAGGAATTAATGATGTCCTCGCCTATATATGTTAAACTATCCCAGTTTATACATCATAATTTTGCCTTCCTTTACATAAATTTAAACATTATCTTTTAAATGTAAATACATAGACCCAAACTGTATAGCCAACAATCAAATGCTCCTAGGAGCGGGATTGTAAAATATAAATAAAAGTGACAAAATAGTTTAAAAAAAATACTTCTCCAAATACCATGTGACCTTAATATAAAGCGATCCTTTTTAAATATATATATATATACGCTTAAATTATGAACTTTTATGTTACATTGAAAATCAAAACATGTAAAAAAATAAATAGACAAAAACATGTTGTGCTTAAAATAAAGGAAAAGCAATATAAACAATAAGAAAACAAAAGAAAAGGATGAAAAAGAAGAAGAAAAAGAAAAGAAATAAGAAGAAGAAAAAAAATGGTGCAGCCATTTACCTACAGAAGAAGCTTCACATGCAAAAGAGGAGAATGGACAAAGAAATTCAAGCAAAGATAAATGTACAGAAAAAATATAGAGTAGTGGAAATTTAAAAGTTAGAAAGCTTAAATCAAGGAAATATCAAATGCAACCGGCTAAAATAGGGGAATGGTAATATAAACAAAAAGGTAAAAGCAACGGTGATCCTTAAATTTAGCTGAATCATTAAGGCAAATAAATATGGAGCATTGGTTAGTAACGCACGAAATTCGGGAAATAACAAAGGAAAGGACCGGTCAAATAAATGAATGTAACGTGTAACGAATATAAAGTTTATATAAATTTGAACCGATGGAAATAGAGGGGTCAATCGCTAGAATTTAGGAGGTATGAATGGTAACGGTTGTTTGAATTGTATACCAAATATATAACTTTATATTCCATTATTAATTGAATAGGAGAAATGAATGGGTGGAGAATGAGCTGTCCATTTATGATATACTGTTACATATAATTTGTTAAAGAAGAATGGTAGAATAATGATAGATTTGAATTATATACTAGTGTGATGCAATAACAACGGTCAAGTTGATAAGGTGGATATTTAAATAATTTATTGCTTGATTGGAAAGCACGTGAGTATGGAAAGGCAAGGGTATTAAAATGGAAAAAAGAATGGAGAGAGAAATTTAAGCGAAGATAAAACGTACAGGAATAAATATAGAGTAGTGAGATTCAAAGCAATTAATAATAACGTGCGCAGCACGCTTCTATAATTGAGACCGAAGAAAAGAAATGAAGTCACAATTTTAAAGGTACCGTGATGTGTACAATAATAAAAATGAAAACGTACACAAATAAATGAAATTGTAACAGTCTCTCATTGATTCAGCTGACACAAAAAAAAGAAATTATGAACGGATAGAATGCAAATTGAAACGTTAGAGAATTAAATATAAGGTGGAAAGGTGTGTCAACGCTCACCCATAGATTTAGCTAAAACCTTTAAAAGAAATTTAATATGGTATGAGTTGAACTTATGGCTATATATGTGCATAACTATGTATATAACTATATATATGAATCAAAATCATTTTCTAAATTCAAACGCAAATCCAATTATATATATGTATGTATGTATATTTTTATTATTATTTTAAAATCATTGTTTAGATCGATACACATAAATAAACTAACATATAGTATTATACTAGTAGACAGCAAAATATACACTGGTTATTATAGAATAAGATGCAAGCCATATACAACTACAACTTATTGGTTTAAACTATAAAATTATACGTAATCCAAATATCAAATTTTTATTTCAAAATTATTATTATTAATAATTTCTCAAAATCCAAATTAAATACGTTATAAAACCAAAAAAAAAAAAAATTAATAAAATTTTATTGGTCGCTACATTCTCCCCCACTCAAAACTTTTCGTCCCCGAAAAGGAAGGAGGTAGGAGAATAGAACAACCAGAAATAAAGGTAGATTGAAAGTTAAGGGTAAATAATTAATTTAAAACTATATAATTTTACTTGAATTATTCATTTGAAAACTTTATTTGCGATTCAGCTATCTTTAATACTTTAAAATTTCCAAAACTCATTGAAATTTAATATGTTTAACTAACACCTATATACATATATGAAAGCTATTTGAAAACAATTATTTGCATCATTAGTTATATTTACAAAGAAGCTGTTGAAAACATTAAATCCATAATTCATAAATTTATAAATTTGTCTTTAGATACCTTTCAAACATTATTAATAAATCATTCACTTCAAAAATATTTATACCACTAAAATTTTCTATTAACCAATGTAGCATATAGATAAGCAATCTTTAAAAGATTTTATTCAAAAAGGAAAGGAAGGTAGATTCTGGAATAGTATCGGGCAAGAATTTTCAATTTACCAAAGGAATTTAATTCCAAAGATTAATGCAAATTTCTTTGTTGGGAAAAATATTTTATAATAAATACCTTTATAATAACACTTTTATAATAAGATACTACTATATCAAAGTAAATTTTCTTTCGAAAATACTTTTATAACTCGATGTTTCAACAAGTTTATCCTTGTTCTTGCAGACTCTGGCCATGCGTTGATCAGGCGCAAAGCTAGAATTCTTCAAGTACTTAGTAGACTTGTTTCAACAACCAGTGAAAATACTTGAAAAACCCTTTAAAACAGATATGGAAAGTACGATCCAAACAAAACAATCAAACCAAAACCTTTGTCCGATCATGGTTCGCAGATACACAATGGTTACGCCTGGTTCCCCCAGGAAACAATCCATATCCGTAAGCTTTCACAGCCCTGCGAGTTACGCCATGATGACTAGTAGGGTGCAGGATACACAATGGTTACGCCTGGTTCCCCTAGGAAACAATCCGTACCCCCAGGCAAGACTCAGCCAGGCACTTGCGCTACTATTCGCGACCTACACAGATTGCAGGATACACAATGGTTCCGCCTGGTTCCCCCAGGAAACAATCCGTACCCCTAGGCAAGACTCAGCCAGGCAATTTCGCTGTGCATTCACGAGAGAAAAAGAAACCGTGGGACACGTCACGGTGGGAACACTCGAGTATTACATCCGGAAAACCAAAATCAGAGAGAATAATAACGATAGAATGAATCCACGCTGTGGCCACAAAGCGGATATCAAGCAGAAGGCACTTTCCATATCTTTATTTGGAAAATATATATCATATAGTACCATTTTCAAATCACTTTCAAATATTGTACTTATATAAAGTCCATATATATAGGATTCCATTTTCAAACGAATACTTTCCAAATCAATAGTATATCAAAATATCCTTATATAGACTTCGATTATATAAAATTCTCTTTCCAAAATTGAGTACCTTTCAAATCAATAGATTTCAAATCACTAGTTGGAAATCAATTTTTTATAAATAGGGTTATTCTAGGTCAACTCAAAACTCGAGGATCGAACACCGGTATACTTTAAATCATTTCAAATATATACATATTTCTTTCGAAACTATCAAATTACTACGGAATTTGAAATCAAAAACGGTTTTACAAGATCACTCGCATAGCGAAGCTATTAAAGGAGCCTCTCCCCCACTCTGAAACTCGAAAATCAATGTCGATGATGCGTGCACTCATCACCGAAATTATTCCCTAGCGACATAAGTGAGTTCTGGACTTCTATTTTCTTGAAAACTCGTTTGAAATTTCTTCAAAATTAATGGAATTCATTTGAACTCATTTAAAACATTTCTTATTCGGAAAAATACTTTTAAATCGTACTATTTTTCCTATAATTTCCAAAATCTTAAAACCAATTTCAAAATACCGGAATTCAATTCTCGAATTTCAAATTTAACACTTCAGTTATAAATCATTTTTATATAAATCAATTTCTTATAATTTTCCAAAATTTCAAATCCTTTCAAAACTTTTTATATAGAATAACATTTCTTATTTGATTTATATATAGGTATATAATCCTTATCGAAACATTTCTTTTTATATATAGGAAAAATCATAGTTATTAAAATATAAATTTGATATATAAAGCAATTTCAAAATACAAACGTACCCGATTTTCAAAGGATAATCTAAGAATGGATTTCAAAATAAAGATAGAGATTTGAATTTCATATCAACGAAACAGGAACATGAATACTTTATTAGAGAACTTCAGTTAAGCAAAAGATACAATAGAGTTTATCGAAAGCAACAAACAACTGCTGAAACAAACAGATCTACCGAGAACCACCTTACATAAACAAAGCATCGGTATTAATTCTACCGGGTGGGACTTCAATCGGTCCAGAACACTCCCCCTCAATATGGCCCCAACTTCTGCATTTCTTACATAAATGCACTACACACCCATCCTCCTTAACGAATTGCGGGAACGCAGCCTTCCTTCCGTACTTCCTCACAGGACAATTCCTAGCTATATGTCCAGTCAGCCTACAGTGATAGCAAATGGTTGATTGGTCGACTGATGCCGTGGGTGCAACATTTACTTTCTTCACCTTTTGGCAGCGATTGGGAAAGTGTCCCGTACTACGGCACTTAAAACAGAAGATCTTGGATCGATAACGCTGGCCCTCACTCTTCTTTCCTTCATCTCTCTTCCCGCACATGGCTGCATAATGTCCCTTCTCTTGACACCGATAACAGATGACATTGTCATAAGGTCCAGGTCCTGCCCTTTCCCTCCAAATCTTTTCCCACTTCTTCATTGCTTCCTCCTGTTCCTTACGGGCTAGTGCTCTCCGGGCTCGACGAGCTGCTTTCTGCTCTTCCGATTTTGCCATCTACAAAATAGTTTCCTATCATTCAGGGAGTCCAATATCAAACCAGATAGAGGTTCAATTTCTAAGAGAAAACTTGATCAAAGGAAGTTTCGAAACAAAGTGTGAAGGCTTGAGCAAAATGAGGAAATCTTTATTACAAAGTAGAAGGTGGATATCCTTCTATAAGTCGCGGGCGACATCTACCGGTCAACCGTGACTTCAGAAATCTAGGTGAATTAATGCCAATTGTAAAGGAGTTTTCACCCTTTTACAAATTATTCAATGGAGTTATGGGATACTCCGCAATTAAACTAATATAAATAGGAAGAGACACGGATGAATTTCGGAACCGAGGGATATTCCAAAATTCAAAGGAAATCAAGTCGAAAGGAAGAGATTCAACTCGAGCGAAAGTGATTCTGTAAATAAATTTACTATATATGCTAAGTTTTGCCTAGAGCCAAAGCTCTGATACCAACTGTAACGACCCGCTATTTTGGACCATTCAAATCGACACTAAAACCGTACATGTACGACTTGAATAATTCAAAATACCGAATTGTTAATTTAATTTGGCAAAACTTAAAATATACAGTAAATAAATCAAACACAGATCACAGACACAGAGTAATATAATGCAGCGGAATAGAAAAATAGTAGTTCATGAAGCTACTATATACATCAGAGTTTAAAATAAAATACATCAGAATCTCTTGAATACAGAAAAGTCTTCAGTATGAGCCGATGACTTCTCTGAACCAGTCAATCTAGAAAACTGAAAGCTGAAACGATAGTTGGATCTCCAAATGAAGCTCCAATCTCCAAAGGTGAGTCTCTAATGCTGTATTACTCGGTCTGACCCGAGCGTAAAGCAAAACACAAAACACTCGAGTCAGGATTAACATTCTTATATCAATAAATCCAACTCAAGTGAAATATCAACTGAAATACAAATAACTTAAAGGATGTTTGGGATGACCATCCTCTAAGGGTCCATAGAACTATCTACAGGGTAGAAATATACACTATTACATCGTGGTCATTCACTTAATTTATACTTCAAACCCAAATGTCAAATTCACTTCGAATAATTATATTTCCCAAATAGTATTTATATATATTAAATGCTGTATATGGTAAAGCACTTGCAATTTCCTTAACTTAACAAATCGTTCACATCAACCTGACCTTTCCATTTAAATTAAATTCAATCTCAATTATAAATCTCAAATCTGGATTTGATATCCTAATTACCCTTTCCATTTCAATATGTTTCCATACTTTAAGTATTTAATATTTCCCCTAAATTTCCCAATCTAGTTTTCTAAATACAAATTTCCAGATTTCGTTCAACCTCAATTTCCCTTAAATTCAATTAGTTATCTACATAACAAATTCAACTATCTTGGTCCCAAATACATATCAAATTTCTAAACCATTTAATTACAATACAGTTCATGGCTTAAATACTTAGATGTTAAATTTAACAGTTTCATATAGATTCTTGGTTTTTACATCATTATTATTTAGTTTGAACCTTCCCTTATTCAATACCATTTTAGTGACTTTAAATTACATCTTTCTCAAGATTTCTCAAATTTTATTAAACGTGAAATATCTCATTCGATAAATTTCAAATTGATTTAAATAAATAAATCCTTATCTAAACATCATTTTACAATAACCCAAATTTATCTCCCAACCTTAATTTTTCAATATTATTGCAAAATTTATCCGAATAAAATTTACATAAATTATTTATCATAATTTATGTATTTAATCAAATCTTGATTAACTAGATATAATTAACTCTATATTTATCATTACCCTTTATAGATGTATTTAAGAATTTACATTTAATAAGACCATAGATTTTTTTATCATATGGTCAAAGTGTTATGGCTATTATCATTTCAATACGTACACTAAATGTATACGGGTGGATAGCATTTCAACCCGTAATCCCAAATTTAATTAAACGAAACCCGCTTGGGCCTATCTTTTCAACCCATTTTAATTCAAAAATCAAACATAACAAAGGGAACTTGCAGTGTGATGACAGGGATAGTGTCAAAGTAAGTAAACAAGCAATAACAACAATCAATAACAATTCAATAGATTAAATCAAATAACCCCGAAATAATCGTATTAATTCGCATTGTTATTTTTATAATTATTTCTAAAATCTACACTATCATTTCATGTAGATTTAAAGGTTATTACATTTCAGTTTTCCCTTGTCGTTCCATTTCATTTTCAGTTTAATAATACAACAATTAATCCAAACTACGTTCAAAGATTTCAAGAATAATTTATCAATTTCTACGACAATCAATGGGTCAAATTCAACTAATCAAATTTACATATGGCGGGGTCAGGTTTTAATAAAGTAAGGTCCATCATATATAATCCGTTTAATTTGTAAACTATACTACTCAAATTAAACTAGCAAACTAGTTATCACTTAACAAAAATAATTAACATCCAATTTAAACAACAATCAATCAAACAATCAATTATCAACCAATCTGTATTATTATCACATACATAATTAACCGATAATGGTGTTGGGTGTCATAGGTGAACAGATACAAATAATAGCATATATAACAATTAAAAATAAATACAACAGCATATTTCAATTGTCGTTTCAATTGAAATCAAATTCAATAAATATAAAAGTGTTAATCGTGAGTGATTGCTCACCTTTCGAGGCTAAACAGATTTGACAAGGAAACGAGCTACGAATTCCAAGCGACGCTAGATGGATACGATTCGATGGAGAAAACGGGCACGACGGACAAAGCTGATAACAGGAATCGACGGAATCAAATTAGAACCGGGTTTGATGAAGAGAATTGGTATAAGAGAATTTGAAAACAATATCCATTTAAAGCACATATACATATATAAATCAAAATAAATATATTATTTTCTTATTAAATTAATATTTCTATTTAAGACCAATATCAAAACAAAATACGTATGTACGAAAAATCACTGTTTTGTATTAAAAATCAAATGTAATAAAATTTGAAATAAATATTGTAACTTTCATATTGAAATGTACATAAACACATGCAAGTTTAAAGAAAAAAACAATGTTGAGACCCATTTTCAACATAGCTTATATTAACTGCGACAAAGAAAGCTACAAACACTTGTTATTCAATATATATATACAGTCCAAGTAAAAATCAATGTACAAATGCAGACAGCACTTAACAGCTATATTACCCAATGCAGTAACATATAACTATGGATATAAAACCTCTCTCCTTTTTTTTTCTAACATATAAACCATACTATATAAAATAAAACTTAAAAATATGTATATAAAAAAAATTCATAAAACTGACCTATACTATATATACATATGAATTTATATTCTAAGTTTGAACACCGCAAATTAAATTTACAAGCGTTTCAAACATATAAGTAAATAAACAAATCAAGCTTACATTTATTAAAAATTAAACATAAACTTAAAATAAATATATTTGTTTAAATTAAATAATTAATCCCAAAACATACTAAAAAAAATATATTTGAAAACCAAGTTCTCATCTATAAAAAAAGTATATACATATTAAACGTGATCTTACAAAACAGCAATATGTGAACTTGCCAAACATATAACTATTTATGTTTTAAAACCAAAAGTGAAGCACTACTGTAAACAAAAATCCATAAAATCGACATATTATTTTATATAACTATAGACCTTGCAAAACCAATTATATATATATATAGCTTAGTTAGCATTACTAAATGCATAAACCAAAACTGATGAAAATAGAAAGTAGGAATTAATGATGTCCTCGCCTATATATGTTAAACTATCCCAGTTTATACATCATAATTTTGCCTTCCTTTACATAAATTTAAACATTATCTTTTAAATGTAAATACATAGACCCAAACTGTATAGCCAACAATCAAATGCTCCTAGGACCGGGATTGTAAAATATAAATAAAAGTGACAAAATAGTTTAAAAAAAATACTTCTCCAAATACCATGTGACCTTAATATAAAGCGATCCTTTTTAAATATATATATATATACGCTTAAATTATAAACTTTTATGTTACATTGAAAATCAAAACATGTAAAAAAATAAATAGACAAAAACATGTTGTGCTTAAAATAAAGGAAAAGCAATATAAACAATAAGAAAACAAAAGAAAAGGATGAAAAAGAAGAAGAAAAAGAAAAGAAATAAGAAGAAGAAAAAAAAATGGTGCAGCCATTTACCTACAGAAGAAGCTTCACATGCAAAAGAGGAGAATGGACAAAGAAATTCAAGCAAAGATAAATGTACAGAAAAAATATAGAGTAGTGGAAATTTAAAAGTTAGAAAGCTTAAATCAAGGAAATATCAAATGCAACCGGCTAAAATAGGGGAATGGTAATATAAACAAAAAGGTAAAAGCAACGGTGATCCTTAAATTTAGCTGAATCATTAAGGCAAATAAATATGGAGCATTGGTTAGTAACGCACGAAATTCGGGAAATAACAAAGGAAAGGACCGGTCAAATAAATGAATGTAACGTGTAACGAATATAAAGTTTATATAAATTTGAACCGATGGAAATAGAGGGGTCAATCGCTAGAATTTAGGAGGTATGAATGGTAACGGTTGTTTGAATTGTATACCAAATATATAACTTTATATTCCATTATTAATTGAATAGGAGAAATGAATGGGTGGAGAATGAGCTGTCCATTTATGATATACTGTTACATATAATTTGTTAAAGAAGAATGGTAGAATAATGATAGATTTGAATTATATACTAGTGTGATGCAATAACAACGGTCAAGTTGATAAGGTGGATATTTAAATAATTTATTGCTTGATTGGAAAGCACGTGAGTATGGAAAGGCAAGGGTATTAAAATGGAAAAAAGAATGGAGAGAGAAATTTAAGCGAAGATAAAACGTACAGGAATAAATATAGAGTAGTGAGATTCAAAGCAATTAATAATAACGTGCGCAGCACGCTTCTATAATTGAGACCGAAGAAAAGAAATGAAGTCACAATTTTAAAGGTACCGTGATGTGTACAATAATAAAAATGAAAACGTACACAAATAAATGAAATTGTAACAGTCTCTCATTGATTCAGCTGACACAAAAAAAAGAAATTATGAACGGATAGAATGCAAATTGAAACGTTAGAGAATTAAATATAAGGTGGAAAGGTGTGTCAACGCTCACCCATAGATTTAGCTAAAACCTTTAAAAGAAATTTAATATGGTATGAGTTGAACTTATGGCTATATATGTGCATAACTATGTATATAACTATATATATGAATCAAAATCATTTTCTAAATTCAAACGCAAATCCAATTATATATATGTATGTATGTATATTTTTATTATTATTTTAAAATCATTGTTTAGATCGATACACATAAATAAACTAACATATAGTATTATACTAGTAGACAGCAAAATATACACTGGTTATTATAGAATAAGATGCAAGCCATATACAACTACAACTTATTGGTTTAAACTATAAAATTATACGTAATCCAAATATCAAATTTTTATTTCAAAATTATTATTATTAATAATTTCTCAAAATCCAAATTAAATACGTTATAAAACCAAAAAAAAAAAAATTAATAAAATTTTATTGGTCGCTACATATGACTTTGAGATAGCTTACACCCTGGTAAAGGAAGCACGGTTATGAATGCATTAAGTAGGAAGAGAGCAACCATTTGTCCAATGTCCATGGGGTGGAAAAGCATAGAGTTTATTTCCACCTTTGATTTTCAGCCTTCTACGGACATTACTTCTGGATTATTGGCAGCATTTGAGGTTCAGCCTACCCTCATCGATCAGATTGGCTCAAGACATCGAGAGGATTCAGAACCTATGCGTATTATGGATAGGATTAGCCGAGGAGATGTCTCTAGACATCTCCAGCCCTACTCCATCTATAGTAAAGGATGGCTAAGGAAAGATGGAAGACTTTGCGCCCCTCGCACTGGTGATTTGATGAGAGCAGTTCTAGCAGAGGCGCACCATTCTCGGATGACTATTCATCTAAGTGGTGATAAGATGTATGAGGAGATGAAAAGAGTGCATTATTGGAGTGACATGAAGAAGGATGTTGTGGAGTTTGTGGCCAAGTTTCTTGTGTGCCAAATGGTTAAGGCGGAGCAGCAGAGGCCTGACGGATTGCTTCAATCATTGGATATACCCGAATGAAAGTGGGATAGTGTTTCAATAGACTTCATAGATGGTTTACCTTGGTCAAGGAAGGGGAATACCAGTATTTGCGTGATGGTAGATCGCTTGACTAAGAGCACCGTTTCATTTCAGTCAAGAGTAAGAGGACATCACCTTATTTGGCATCCATATACGTTCGTACGATAGTCCGACTTCATGAAGTTCCCTCTAGCATAGTAAACGATAGAGACACTATCTATACTAGCGAGTTTTGAAGAAGCTTGCAAGAGGCTTTAGGGACACAGCATAGATTGAGTATAGCCTATCACCCTCAGACGGATGACCAAATGGAGAGAGTACATAGAGTTCTTTCGGATTTTTTGAGGATGTGCATTCTTGATTTTGGAGGAACTTGGGAGGAGCACCTTCCTTTAGTGGAATTCACTTATAACAATAGTTTTCAGGCTAGCATTGGGATGGCTCCTTTTAAAGCCCTTTATGGAAGACCTTGCAAGTCTCCTTCGTGTTGGTTAGAGTCTATAGAAAGATTGCTACTTGGTGCCGACATAGTTAGAGTGCAACGACCCGGATTTTCGGATGTCTCTTGTTGGGATAATTAACTAATTTTAATTTCTTGAATATTTACTTTATTAAACGAATAAATAAATTTTTTGATGTTTAAAAATATCTAAATATAAAAATGATTAAGAATATAAATTCTTGATATGATAAATAATATATATAGCGTGTATGGAATCTCCATATATTTGTATGTGTGTATATATATAACATATACAAGTTTTATGATGTTAAATATATATAAATACATATGAATATGTATATATGATGATTATAAATACATAATTATGTGTGTGTGTGTGTTAGGTAAAGTAGTGGACAACTAAGTCTATACACATATTTATAAAAATACAGTATGTGGAAATAAACGAATATATATATTTAAATATATATGTATTAGCATATAAAACCTCATAATGAAAATTAAAAATTATGGATATATGTAGATATTCTTACATCAAATAGTAAGTATGAAAATGTATATATAACTGGTGCGTAAAAGTAGATAAAATGTGTAAGAATAAATATACATAAACATAAATAAAATAAATAATATATACATTGTAAATGGCTATTTATTCTTGTATGTAAATGTAGTGTTCAAGTTTAGCATATATAGATGTCAGTAAACAAATGCATTTACATTTGGTAAAAACAAATTTCCCTACGTATACACATATGAAGTGTATATATATAGGCAAGGAGACATCATTATAACAAAACTAAGAATCAATTCATACACAACATTAAATCAAGCACATAAAAGATCTTGTCAACATAATGAATCAAATCAAGTCAAAATAAAAATGTAATCGAGTTAAAAAGTAAGAAAATAAAATAAAATAAAAATAATAAAATCTTATGAAATGAAAGCCTGAACAGGGACATGCCCCTAGGCTTGCATGGCACACCCATTGTTATATTTATATCTACATTGCCTTGTTGCCTTCACGATTAACATCCTCATAAACAAAAATATATATACATAAATATAAGTATATTTCATTGAACTTTAAAAGAATTAAGACAGTAAGAAGTTTGAAGCAGAATAATACAAAGCAACAGTTGTTTGAAACAGGTGAGTATCTACTCTTATGTATTGGTTCAGATGAAACTATGATCTTCGTTGAATCATTGATACACACACACACATATATATATCAGGTATATATATGTATGTACCTTGATGAGAAAATGTATATGAGTGTGTGTAAACCCTACCTGAACATTAAAGTCCCTATATATCTTCCTCCAAGCTTCCTGTTAACCTTCTTACTTGAAAACAAACTACAGCTCATCATCTATCTAGTTTCAATTCTTGATTTCAATATGAAACTTGTCTATTTTCAAGTGTAGAATATTTTAAAGTTTATTTCATTCAATTTCATTATGCATAAGAGAGGAAAGGCATGTTACAGTAAGTGTCTCGATTTTGGTCAAAATTTAAATATTGAATTTTAATGATTGGATTATACAGATGTATTCATTATTGAAAGTTATGATTTTTGGTGGTAATTTCAATTTTTTTGGTTGTACGGTGGAAGAATAGGGAAAGAGAGCGAATTTCGGTGATGGAAGCGATTTCATGGTTCGCCGTTTGGTACGGCGGAGGGTGAGGGAAAGGCGCGCCTTGGAAAATGCTATGAAAATATTTAGTGGGGTGTGGCATGGAGTTGGGATCAATTTAGGTTTAGGCATTGATTTAGGTCGTGATAGGGTTTTGAGCAATAGCGACATGATGATGTGGCTATAGATGTGCGGTCGTGGGGGACATGGAATAGTAGGCGGTGGCGATCTTGTTGATGTAGTCTGGTGGTGGCTAGTGGTACGAGATGGTGGAACGAGGTGTTTGGCCATGATTCTAGGTGATCAAACGTGGTTGGGTGGACGCGTGGGACTGGCGTGGATGGTCGGCTACAGTGGTTTTGGTCGTAGGCAAGTGTGCTCGTGCACGTCTTGATGCACGGGTTGGTCCTCGGGTAAGTGAATGATAGAAGAACAAAGGAAAGAAATTGGAAGGAGAAAAGAGAAGGAAAGTAGAAAAGAGAAAAGAAAGGGAAAATTAAAATGAAAAAAATAGGAAAGGAAATAAAGGAGGAAAGGAAGGGGAAGAATAAAGGGAATGGGCTTGTATAGTTGGGCCGGGTTCAATGTTTATGGGCTGGGAAAAATTGTTATGGAATTAAAAGAATTTAACAAATGTTTATATTTTGAAATGCTTTTTTTTAAAATAAATAAATATATCCTCACTCATTAAAAAACAAATCATCATAAAGTTTTTTGCAATGTGATCCAATTACCGGTATTATAAATTTATGTTGTTGACTTTCTCGTAGATTTAAAATTTCATTATACCATCACCATTTAAATGAGTAATTAATTATATTTTTATATTGACTTAATTTTATGTTATATATATATAACTAATAGCAAATTGTGTTAAATTCAATTAATCTAATACTAATTTGGATTAAAAATATAATTAGACCCAATTTAATTTAAGATTAAATTATGATTTTCAAATTTCTTAAAATTGAGTTGCTGATCGTTAAATTAGTAACGATCTATGCCTTGGTTTATGGTTATTGGAAATTTATTTCAAATTATTCTTATCTGCGCCATTAAATGTTCAAACGGGTTAAAATAGTAGATTTGAATGATCATATGCTTTATTTGAATAAACATTTATAAAACTCTCATTTGGGAATACTGTCACCCTAAATATAAATTGTTTATTTTAAAACATTATACCCTAAATTTATCGTTTAGATACGAATAGACCGGGATCAGATATCAGTGTTATCTTGGACCAGTTCACTTTGAAATCCATGTGTACCTTTACAGGATTGATTTTATAATTTAATATGCTGATATTGGATTAAAAACAAATTCAGCTATTTTAAATAAGTAAATGTACTTAGACATTATTATAAAATCGACGGATTTCTACAGAACCCTCTCGGTTATAATCTGATGAAAACTAGCCAGTCTGTACGAGTTACCTTGGTTTTAAAAGATTCTCAAATGTAACGTACGCGATTTTTCGTTGCCGAAAAACCGAATAGTTAGGGTTTTAAGAAAAAGAATGAGACAGAAGAAGAGATAAGAAGATAGAAAATAGAGGGAAAAGAAAATAGAAAATAAAGAAAACATCAGAACAATATCAGAATCTCACAATTGCAGCGGAACAACATATAATAAATAAATGAATAATCTTTAAACAAAGAACTATATCAGTTATTACATTTTATACATTACATTACATCATCATCAGAGTGTACAACAACAACAAAACAGCGGAAAAAAAATACTATATACTAATAATACGCCATGCCATCCAGCTTGCCTCCAGCAACTCCTGAATACCCAGAATATCCTGATAAACCTTAACTCTTGACTTCCCGTGTGGAAATTGGTGGGCACCCAGAGTTTAGGAAGGAAAACAATAAACTCCGAGTCAGTCATGTGACTGGTGTGAGAACTCAAAACAGTTTATTTATCTTTAAAATCAAAATAGAGGAATATTTTTAAATTCAATTCGAAATGCTTTTAAAAATGAGACTACCATAAGGCCTCCCGCACACACACACAATGCAAACGCAGAATTGGAGGAGATTTCTCCTTATGATAGTCAAAGATGCTTGATACGCATTTAAAAAGAAACATTTGATATTATTACTAGTGCATAATGTATAAAACACTACTATAGCTACCATCCAAACAGTGGGGCGCCACCATAAGTGAATGATAGGTTCTACAACTAAAACTGTACAAGTCTCGTATTGTTTCTTTGAATTTCCAACAAATGGTCAGGCCAAGGAACTTCCCATTGCCACATGGAAACGCCTCTGGCGGGACGTCCCGAGAACTTAACCAGCTCTCTGCCAACACAAGGCCAGGTTACCTTTATCACTAGGTAACTACCACACGAGTATGCCATCCCCCGGTCCTTTGGGACCTTTAACCGAGCGCTCGTCATCAACATCACACAATCATAAATAAAGTGTTTCAACATGAGTAAGTATCTGGGCTCCATACCATGATACCACCCTTTTCCAGAAGGAAATGCACATACCCTAAAGGGAGCTACCCCTCATAACCTTGCCGCATCTTTCCTGTTTTGACCATTCCGGGGTGTGAGGCTCGACGAAGTCACGTCCACAAAAACACACTTTATACAAAAGCCGTGCTTTGGGTCAACAAATGATCATAGAAATGATCACCAAGATAGACGATCAAATAAATGATCCTATCACAAATGATCAACACAATGATCATTTCACAGCAACACTCAACATGTCACATTACCAAATTGGGAATATATCGCTGATAACCTTCAACTACATAACCTCTGAGCTCGTACGTCTCAGAAAAGGGTGTTAAGCTAAAAGAATAAATTCTCCGCCACCAACAGAAATATATTTAAAAGAAATCAGCTTTATATCTCAATTTGTAATGTCAGACATACAATCCATACAAGTCTGCTCCGGGCTCGAACAGAACCGAAGGCACTTACAAAGAAGTCCTTGCAATCCGGATATCCACAATCCTGATCGGATTCGCCATCACATATGGAGAACTCTATACCGGAGCAACTCGGTGCAGAGTCAGTCGACAGGTCATCCTATCGCTCTCGCAGATATCCGGTCTTCAACACCGGTCATCAATGCTATCCATTACGTCGTATCACTATTCGGAATGGGTAATCCGAATAACGAGCGCAATAATTTAAAAATAAGTGTGCATTCAAATTCAGCAAATCACAACAAATACCTTTCAAAGGTAAATATTGATAGTCGGTTATTGAACTATCAATGGATATGCACAACATCACCATATTCCAAATAATTTTCCAAATTATTTATTTCCCAACAATATCTTTACAAGATATATAATTTCAATACCTCAAAAATAAATCAATATTTATTTTTAAACAAATTCCACTTCCTTTTATAAATTCCTTAGTGAATTTATATTTCACAATATCTATGAATATACGATTTCACTTATTCATTTTCAATTTATCTTCAAAAAGATAAATTCTCAAAATATTCACTTTATATTGGAAAACATTTCCATACTTATTTATTAATAAGTAATTCACAAATCCATTTATTTCCAACACTTGGAAAATATTCAATATACTTAAATCTAAATTAAGTATATATTTCATTCTTTTAAGGAAATCATTCTCTTAAACATATTTATTTGGGCCAAAACGAATGTTGCGTAAAACATCGTTACGACAACCCAAAATGACAAGTATAGGGATTCGAAATTAAAATAGATATATAAATCCCAATACTATACAAAACATTTCCTTTCGGAAATCATTTACTATAACAATAGTGTTATAGTCCACCATTTCCTTTTATTTCTCGAAAACGTCTATTTCAACAATAAATGTTGAAATCTATGGTTTCGAATCTCAACACATTTAAAACATTGTTAGATTGTTTTAATTCTATTTAAAACATCATATCCAAAACATTTTTTTTAACATATTATTCACTATTCAAAAACGTGAATATACTTGTTAACCAATTTCATCATTTCTATTCATTTTATCTTAAAGGATTATTCACTGTTTAAAACGTGAATATAACTCCATAAATAAGTTATAAAAATTAACTTATCAAAATAAGTCATTTGCGGATTTATAAAACAACGTTTATAATTTCCATTTCTATTTATTTTACAACAACTTCCTTTTATACATCTCCTTTATTAACCTATTCAATTTCATATCCCAATGATATACTAAAAGTTCATATTATAAGTTAAATGCTTATAAAACGATTATTTACAAAATCGTTCCTTTAAACTTCATAATTATATATCTTATAACTTATAAGATTCAATTATTTACCCAAAACTTATTCTTCAAATAACTTTACATATTCTATAAACCTATTCTTTATAAAATTCCATTTCTAACTTCACCGATTATAATTCTATAAATTTCATTCATTTATGAAATTCATTCACAATTCATTCTAACACTTATAAAAACTCGTTTTATAACTCAAATATTTTTAATTTATAAATATCAATTTATAAATTCTTTTATATAAATCAATTTATATTATTCTTTTAAAACGTCTTTAATCTTCTTTATAATTTCACCATTTTGATTTATAAAATAATCAAATCTTATTAATCCTATATTTAAACTTTTTATAATAAATTCAGAAATCCAAATTTAACTATTTTATAAAATCATTAACCCCGTATTTTCAAAAATTAACTTTTAACTATATTTCTCAAAAATCATAATTTTTATAACATTAAAATTATATCGTTTATTTATTTAAAATGGATCAATTCCAAAAATATAGTATATTTTCAAAAATCACTTTGAAAACCTTTTTAAAATTTCAAAATTTGGCCTAATGATGCTACACACCAAATAGTCAATCACGACAACAACAACATCATATATCAATGTGATAATCCATAAAATATCAAAATATCTGAAATCAAATAAATACTGTTGAGGAATCCAGTTGGATCCCTCCAACCTGTTTTCCTGCATCCACAAACATTAGCATAATACCAATTCCGTTCCAGTACGAAATTATCGCGGCATATGGGATTTAAAATATTATTCGCTTAATAGACGGCGTAATAGGGTCTCATCCGCTATACAAATGCGGGAAATCAATACCTGCAATATATACATATGCCAATATATATATATATATATATATATATATATATTGCTATTATATATAATACCAATTTCACTGTTTATGAAATATTCGCGGTATATGTTTTTAATAAATAACATCCGCTTACTAACGGCGCATAATGTCTATTTTAACAATCAATAGATAACAATCATCATTCAAACATGCATTCAAAAAAAATCGAAACTGATTCGATTGAGTGAGAAGTTCTCACCTTGATTTCAATTTCGTTTTAGCGATTTATTTCGAATAAAATTAAACGGACGTTTAATTTTACCCGAAATTCTCACTAACTCCAAACAAATCCAATCCAATTCCATAGCGTAGTGCTCGTCCATACGATTCCAACGCAAATAGTTTCGCGCGTTTTCAACCTCGTATGAAAAAGATATGATTTTTACAATTTACACGAATTTAAACTATATAAATTTTACAACTTAATTTATAATTTTAAACCTAAGCTCATCACAGCCACATGATCCTTTCTCCATTGAATCCAGGCCGTCCCCTCTTCATCTTCCACTCACGTTCTTCTACAGCAAATAGCCGTGCATATGAACCCATATGCTCACAACTAGGGTTAATTATTCCGACCACCACACCACGTTATAACTCGATCAGGAGCTTCCACCTTGAAGAGCACCTTCCCCTCTACCTTCGGCCACCACCTTGGTGAACTCGGCCACCCACAGCGCCTCGTATTGCGTGCCGACCTGATGGTGAACGCGAGCATGTAGCCTCCACTCCGTCACTCCAATTTCGATCAACTCCGTATAGATACGAAGCTCTCTTCATGCTCTACAAGTTTCATGTTGAACACTTTCTCTAATTGTTGATGGATTGAGAGTAACCGAGGAGAGAAAGGGATGCATTTCTGGCCTTCTATTTTGAAGGTGGCGGCTGGCCAGTTTGACCTAGGGTTTGATTAGGGTTTTGTAAATGAAAATATGGAGGGGCTTATATAGAAAATCGACGAAAACACTATTCATCCCGAAATTTCCAAACTCCAAACGAAGCATGTTGGTTGGCGTTTCTAAGGTTTACCCCGCGTTCCAAACACAATGGAACGTGTTTCGGGAGCTAATTCAGTCATCTGTGCGAGTTATGGCAATAAACGTTCAATTTAAAATTAAACCGATTTAAACGATTTTCTAGGCGTTTTAGCTTGCACCGGACAAACGGTAAATCCGATTGACACGAAATTTTAAACCATGAAATAATATCACATTACGGATCCGATGAAACTGGTTTCGTCGAAATCCGAGACTTTTTGAAAAATGGCTATTTTAACTCGCCAAATAAATATTAAAAACAATTTCGATGCGTTTCGAGCTGCCACGATCAAACGACAACTCCGATTGCTACGAAAATTGAAATCCGATAACAACAAATTATTACGGATCCAATGGAACTGGTTTCGTCCAATTCTGAGACTGTTCAAAAAGTGGCTAATTTCACTAGTCGATTTAAATATTAAAATATTCAATTTTCACAAATTAACTTTTAATTCAATTTTAAAAGTTATAAAATATCATTCTAACTTCAATATGATATAATAAAATTTTACAAATCATTTGCAATCATATTTAACCCAAATTTCAATTATTTCTGTATTTTCACATATTAAATTAACGATTTAATTATTCAATTAAATCCAATTATTCAAAATAAAATTTATTCAACTTATAAATTCACTTATTAATATTTAAAATTAATTAAATATTCAATTTTAATTAATAAAAATCCTGGGTCGTTACATTATAATTTAAGTATTTCAAATTAAGTTGGTTTTACTCATGCTGGTTTCCAGCCTGACTCGGGTGTTACTTTATTGTAATGCTCGGGTTGGACCGAGTATCACATTTTTCAGGTTATGGCGCTTTGGAGCTCAGGAGACGAGCCGGATGGTAGGACGTATTGACGATATTTAATTGTGTAGTATAGGCTATATTTTCAGCTTTTAAGGACAAGTTATTATAACTACCTAGATTTATTTGTTGATAATTTTACTCTGATGGCTTGTGTGTGTGTGTGTGTGTGTGTGTCTATATTAACAGTTACATCTTTTCATTGTATAAAATGTTGTTAACCTGGTATACCCGGCACACGTTTCTCGGCACTCTATACAGCGAACTTATTAGTGTCGATTTTCAGGGTTCGAATATCCCCTGGTTGTTACATGTGGCATTAGAGCAAAAGGTTATGCGAGAACCTTGGCTCTGGTGGGGATTACTCATTAGTGATAAGGTCAGTAGTACCATAGAATGAGTTGAGTGATGAGGGTGTACTTGTTATTTTCTTATATAATGATTTTTAAATAATTTTGATGTATAAAAGAAATAATTTTTGGAGATTATTATAGTATATCAAGGTGATAACTATTTAGGAAATATCTAGGAAGGGTTGTTGTGTCTTAATATCAAGGTTAAATTATAACACGGTGATATTTATCAAGATGAAATTATGACACATGGTTGAATATGTATAAGGAAATTAAATGTGATATTTATCATAAATTGGTTGTTATGTCTTAATAAAGGATGTTTATTACAGAATATACAATAATGAAACAGAATGAAATGTTTATGGAAGTGATATTATATAAGATGAATTTATAAATGTGACTTATAAATTAAAATGAACTTAAGTTGGGAAATTTTGAATCTAAGTCCCGAAAATTTCAAAATGCGTTTCAAAATGTTGATGGAAATAATAAACAATTTTATTTAGAATATTTTTGAATACAGAAATCTTTGTTTTAAAAAAAGAGTTATTTGAAGATGAATTTGTTTTGGATTAAAAACCAAGAATGGTTTAAAATTTAAAGTGTGACTTGATATATGAATGGGATATATATACATATTCACGAGTTTCAAAGATGATTTTAAATAAATAACTGAGTGTTTAAATTCTGAAATACCCCTTGAAATGAGAAGTATAACCCAAAGAAAGGTAAGTTTTGAACTTATAAGTGTAATGTAATGTTGATAAGAAATTTAAATTTGGGATGTAAAAAATTGAAGTTTGAGTAGGTTAAATGGATTGAAGGAATTAGAAATTAACTCAGGGAAAGTAAAATAAAGATTAAACTTATAACCTGAATTGGAAAATTTCAAGGTGAAATTAAGATTTAACTTATGGAAGTTAAATGGATTAAATTGATGGAGAAAAAGTATGAAGTTCAAAAGAAGTTATGTACATATGAACAATTTCAAAACGATTTTTGAAATAAAATGGTTTCAAATTCTGGAAATGTGTGATGGATACTATTGACTGGTGTCTTAGATAATTTGGATGTTTATTTACTTTGAGGTAACCTAATATCATTATGTTTGTTATTTATAGTATATAAAACTGTAGATTTGATTATTTTGAATAAATTAAGAAGTGGATTGAAATGATATATATCCATTTCTGAAATTAAATGAAAATAAAAATTTATTTTGAAATTATTTAAATGATTTTGGATTTTAGAAATAAAATTTGAATTTATGAAAATGGAATCATTTTGAACTTAAATTTGAAATGTTAAAACAAAACTTGTCAACCAGAATTGTTTAATGAGTTGGATTTAAAATTTTGAAGTTATAATTGGGTAATAAATTGAATTTCAAAAATTGATTTATTCTAAAAAGATTTGAACTCCTACTCGAACATTGAAATAAGTTTAAGTAGAAGTAATTTAAATGAATATTAGAAATTTGGGCTCAGAATTAAATTATTTTAAAGATTTAGATTGTTAGATTAAATATTAAGGGTTACTTTTGGTTAAGTGATTAAATCGGCATTTTGAAAACCGACTCGAATTTATATAAATCGAGATGGTTTAAAAATTGAGAATGGAATTGAAGTTAATTCAAAATTGAAATTGAATTGAATTGAATTAATTGGAATTCTATTCGAAGTTGAACTAGTTCGAATTCAAAATGGGAATTGATTTGAATTAGAATAGGAATCAAAGTTAATTCGAATTGGAATCTGGACTGAATCATTTAAATGGAAGTGGAAATTGAAAATTAATTGAATTGGAAGATTGGCAATTGCATCGGTTTGACTTTGAAATTATTTCTAAATAAATTATTTTAATATAAACTATTGAAATCTATCTTCTTAACTTATTTTGGATTTTTCTTCAAACTATTTACTATACAAACCATCCTTTTAAAACCCAAACTATCTTATATTAACTATTTAACTATTTTATAACTATTCAAGCTATTTTCTAAATTTAAATTGGTCGGAATGGAAATTACTTATATCTAAGTCAATTACTTAAATACAAATTGGGATAGATTGAAGTTATAACCCAAATGGAAGTTCGAAGCAATTTTTAATTGGAATCGAAATCGAGATATCAAGATAAAAATGGTTTTGAAGTGAAACGTTATATTTTGAGAAAAATATGATGACTTTAAAATGAAGATTGGATAGTACTATAACTGATGCTTACTTTAGAAGAAGTAGATAACATTATAAATAACTTTGTAAAGGAAATCGAACTTGAAAATTTGTTTTGGAAATCAATGATTTTAATAGGCTTTTGATTTTGGTAAAAAGTAAAATTTGGAAAATTGGTAAACCAAAATTGAGAATTATCAATTTTGAAGATATTGATTTTATATAGGTGAAGTTTATATGTGATGCATATAAAGAGTATGATTTGAAAGGTACTATATATGTATATAGTATGATATGTTTTGAGAAAGGTATGGGAAAAAAGGCCACCCCATGAAAGTTGAAACTATAGTAGGAGATCATAAGGTGGTTCTGCCTAGAACCCAAGGGCAAGTTCAATGAATTAGGATCCTAGAGGACGTCCGAATAAAACTCGAGTTCATGATGATCATTTATTAGATAGAGTAAGTCGAGTGGTGCTGATGCCTACAGTTACATTGGGTTTTCCTGTGATGGCAATGTTACATTTGTTGTAACTGCGATCTATTGTGTTCCATAGCGCAAGTCGAGTGGCAGTGATTGCCTATAATCTACTTTTGATTTCGTTGGGAGAGCGACGTAACATTGGTAGATTGAGATCTATGTGGTTGCATAGCGGAATTTGTGTGGCAGTAAGTGCTTACAGTCTACATTGGGTTTCACTGAGATAGTAACATAGCATTTTTGTAGTCTGCGGTCTATGTGGTCAAGTTTCGTTTGATAGCATAAATCGAGTGGCGACGATGCCTATAGTTACATGGGATTTGCTATGGTGGCAACGAAACCCCAGGTATAGCTGTGATCTGTGCAGTTCCCATGGCGAAAGTCGAGGTGCGGATGCCTATAGTTTTCTTATGGATTTCGTCGGGATGGCGGCGCAATCATTGTGCTAACTGCGATCCATAGGGGGGTGATTCTTTCCATAGCATTTTTGGAAAAAAAATATCTTTCAAGTATTTTCACTGGTTGTTGAAAATGGATCTACTAAGTACTTATAGATTTTCAGTCCTATGCCTGATCAACGTATGACTAAATTTCCGTGAGAATAAGGATGGACTTGTTAAGACATCGAGTTATGGAAAGTATTTTTATATAAAAACCATTTTGGTAATATTATGTAATTTAAAGTGTTTTAAATTTTATAATAAAAGAGTAAGGAGTTAAAGTGTTTAAAAATGATTTGATTAACGATACACATCAAAATTAATTCTCGTTTCGTTCCTTTTCGAGGAAGAAAAGTTCTAAGGTGGGAGGGATGTAACGACCTGAATTTTCTGACATCTGTTATTAGGATAATTAAATGATTTTAATTTTTGGAACATTTACTTTAGTAAACGAATTAACAAATTTTTTAATTTTAAAAATATCTAAATATATAAAAGTGGTTAAGACTATGATTTCTTGATATGATAATTAATATATATAGTGTGCATGGAATCTCCATATCTTTGTGTATATATATAAAACATATACAAGTTTTATAATGTTAAATATATATAAATACATATGTATATGTACATATGGTAATTAGAAATACGTAAGTATATATATGTATGTATGTGTGTGTGTGTGTGTATGTTAGGTAAAGTAGTGGACAAGTAAGTATATGCACATATCTGTAAAAATATAGTATGTGAATATATATATATATATATATATATATATATATATATATATATATATATATATATATGAGCATATAAAACCTCATAATGAAAAATTAAAACTTATGGATATGTATATATGCTTATAACAAATAGTAAGTATGAAAATATATAAAACTGGTGTGTACTTAAAGGTATATAAAAACGTATAAGAATTTATACATATACATAAATAAAATTAATAGTGTATACATTGTAAATGGAAATTTATGCTTGTATGTAAATGTAGTGTTTGAGTTTAGCATATTTATGTGTTAGTAAACGAATGCATTTACATTTGGTAAATTTTTTTTACCTATATATACATATATGAAGTGTGTGTGTATTTCTCTATATATATATAGGCAAGGAGACATCGTCATAACAAACTTCAAAATCAAGTCATAAACAACATTAAATCAGGCACATAAAAGATCTTGTTAACATAATGAATCAAATCAAGTTAAAAAGTACGAAAATAAAATAAAATAAAATAAATAAAATCTTATGAAATGAAACCCTGTACAGGGACATGCCCCTAGGCTTGCACAGCACACCCATTGCTATATCTATATCTACATTGCCTTCTTACCATCATGATTAACATCCTCACAAACAAAAATATATATAAACATAAATATAAGCATCTGCCATTAAATTTTAAAAGAATCAAGACAGTGAGAAGCTTGAAGCAGAGCAACACAAAGCAATAGTTGTTTGAAACTGGTGAGTAAAACATCTACTCTTATTTACTGGTTCATATGTCGTTGAACCATTGATATATGTATGTGTATGTATATATATGTATGTATATATATCAGGTGTGTGTGTATATATATATATATATATGTACGTACCGTGATGAGAAAATGTATATGAGTGTGTTGTAATAGGCATCGCAAATCCTATCCGAACATCAAAGTCCCTGTATATCTTCCTCATAGCTTCCTGTTAACCTTCCTACTTGAAAACAAACTATAACTCGTCATCAATCTAGTTTTAAATCTTGATTTCAGTATGAAACTGTTTGGTTTCAAGTGTAGAATATTTTAAAATTTATTTTATTTAATTTCATTATGCATAGGAATGGAAAAGGCCTATTGCAGTAAGTGTCGATTTTGGTCAAACTTAAATGTTGAATTTTAATGACTGGATTATATAGATGGATTCGTTATTGAAAGTTATGATTTTCGGTGGCATCTAGGATTTTTTTGAGTTGTGTGGTGGAATAATGTGGAGATGAACGAAATTGGGAAAGAGAGCGAATTTCCGTGATGGAAGCGATTTCATGGTTCGTCGTTTGGTACGGGGGAGGGTGAAGGGAAGGCACGCCTAAGAAAAATACTATGAAATTTTTTAGTGGGGTGTAGCATAAAGTTGGGATCAATTTAGGGTTAGGCATTGATTTAGAGTCGTGCACGGTTTTTGAGCAATGGTGACGTGATGAGGTGGCTATAGATGTCCGATAGTGGGGCCTACGAAAGATAAGCGGCGACAATCTTGTTAGTATAGTCTGGTCGTGGCCGATGGTACGAGATGGCGGAGCGAGGTGTTTTGTTGGATGTGTTGTTGTCCAATTTTGGGCAAACGTTCATCATTTGGATGGAGTCTTTGGCCGTTATTCCACGTGGTCGAACGTGGTAGGGTGGACGGGTGGGACTGGCGTGGACGGTCAACGGCGGTGGTTTTGGTCGTAGGCAAGTGTGCACGTGCATGTCTTGATGCATGGGTTGATCCTCGGGTAAGTTAATGATAGAAGAAGAAAGGAAAGAAACCGGAAGGAGAAAAGAGAAGGGAAGGAGAAAAGTGAAAAGAAAGGGAAAAGGAAATAAAAAAATAGGAAAGGAAATTGAGTAAGGAACGGGAAGGAAGGGGAAGAATAAAGGTAATGGGCTTGTATAGTTGGGCCGGGTTCAATGTTTGTGCGCTGGGAAAAATTGTTGTGGAACTAAAAGAATTTTTGATAAATGTTTATATTCTAAAATCCTTTAAATTTAAAATAAATAAATAAATATATCCTCACTCATTAAAAATCAAATCATCATAAAGTTTTTTGCAACGTGATCCTATTACTGGTATTATAAATTTATGTTGTTGATTTTCCCTTCTATTTAGAATTTTAATGTAGCATCACCATTTAAATGAGTAATTTATTATATTTTTATATTAACTTAATTTTATGTTAAATATATATATATATATACACACTATAAAGCAAAACCTTAGGTCAACGGGTCAAAGTGAAGCCTTTTTCACCATACCTAAAATGTCCTTTTGTTTACTGAAATAGAAAATAGATAACATGGATATTGTTGTAAATTGGACCATTCAACCCAACCACTACCCACGTCTTATCCCTCCATCAACCCCATGACTCATGTTTCTACATCTTTCTTCCCTCACATGCCGTCTTCTACCCGTAACAAAATAAATCACCCTAAAATCTCATTTCTCTACTCTTTGGAAACAACAGTTTCTATTTTCCACTCTTTCACCTCCATTATCCAAAACGAAGGCTCTGCAAAAGATTGTCTCGATTTCACATCCTGAGCGGTGATTAGATCTGGATGATATCCATTACCAAAAGTCATTTCTTCTGAAATATGCTCTTTTTACTCTTAATTACTCTTCAAATAGTTATTTATATCGATGTTATTCTTCAGATAAAGCATGAATTGAAATGAAGGACCATCAATAAAAATAGATCTGCTATGGATGAACTCAGCCTCGAGTTTGATATCATGAATTGTTTATTTTCTTTCTTATATGTCAGATCTTCTATTTCACTTTGTATGTAAAGATATTCATTTCTATTATTTCTTTTGTGCAGAACCTACATGGATTTCCTATTTCAGGCCCTATAATTGCAAAGACCAAATTTGAGGTTGTATGGTTAGAGAACTTCGGTATGAGATATTTGTTTTGTGGTTCAATTGGCCTAAACTGTTCAGTTGGCACTTTAAGATTCAAAATCAGTAAGCTTGACTCCGGCTACCATATTGGCTATGATGAATACCCTAAGTGCAAGTGAGTACATTATTACTTCGTATTTGTTTGAGAAATATTATGTTTAAAGTACATTGTATGTGAAATTCCCTCTTTTATGAAATTACAGGCTTTGTTGCTAAACTTATTAGTTTGAGAAATCTTCATTTAGCACATTTGCAGTTTACTAACCTTATTTTTCCAAGTTCTTTTTCATGCCGACAAACCTTTAATTGTTCTTTTTTGCTTTTTGGAAAGGGATACAGGTAGAAAGTTAATTTGTATAATCAATTCTGTCATTTTTATGACAACTCTCCCGATCAACTTGCATTGTCATCTCCTGATTTGAGGACCGTGATCTAAAATTTATTAGCTGATATAGTGGTTACGTCTTTCCTTGATGTATAACTCAAGAAAATTCAATTAAAACTAAAGCTAGGCTGAAAAGAAAAATAGTGGTGTAGGTCTACAAACTTAAAAAAAAAATTCATTGCCTCTGTAAAGATAAACATTGAGAATCTGGAATACACGCACCTCCCAACAAATAAAGCAACAAACAAATAAATAAATAAGTAAAATTTTCAATATTATTCAGTCGTTTCAATTTTTGGTTCATATTTTTCTTCACTCTAGATATAGAAAAGTTGGGAAGTATTGATCAAGAGGAATTGGTTAATTCATTACCTGTTTTGGCAATAATAGTTATTACCTAATTTGGCAATAGATTTCCACTGGAAAGGCCTTCAATATAAAATCTCAAAAAATTGCAAGAACCAATGTATAATTGGATATAGAGTTGACCACAAAAGATGACCGATTTCTCAATGCTATGCTCAAGGTTTTAATGGTATGTTAAAAGATGTTTCTGCTTTAATGGTCATTTTTATCTTTAAAATTATTTTATGGCACAATGATGTTGCCTTAGCTATTTGAATTTTTAATAGGTAAAACATTTATATCCTTTAGGAACAGTTTTCCAGTGTCTACATCTAATAAATATCATTTCCAATTTCATTCCTGTTACTTTCATTTTTATTAGATTGTACATACTGTTGTTGTTCAAATAATAACATTTTTTTTCTAAACTTAATAGCATGCACATTGAATAAAATTCCTTTTGTGCGTTTCTTTTTCTCGATAGAGAATTAATTGCAATTTCTGCACAAAAGGACTTTGCTTGCTATTTATCAATCATGTTTTGATATGCACATAAATCAACTCTATTTATTCATTTTATTATGTGAAATATAGTGCCCTAAACTAGCAATAACTGAATAAATAAGTAAAGTAACATTTTCGGTATTGTTCAATCGTTTCAATTTTTGGTTGATGTTTTTCTTTACTCTTTCGGATATGGAAAATTTAGGAAGGATAGGTCAATTTTTCTTCCAAAGGCTAATTCATTACCTAATTTGGAAATAATAGTTACTACCTAATTTGGCAAAAGGTTTCCACTGAAAAAGTCTTCAATATACAATCCCAAAAAATTACAGCAGTCAGTATATATTTAGGCAAAGAGTTGACCTCTAAAAATGATCGACTGCTCAATGTTATACTCAAGATTTTAATGGTATGTTAAAAGACGTTTCTACTTTTATGGTCAATTTTTATGTTCAAAATTGTTGTATGGTACAATGATGTTGCTTTCACTATTTGAATTTTCAATAGGTGAAGCATTTATATCCTTCAGAAACAATTTTCGAGTACCTTTATCTAATAAATATCATTTCCAATTTCATTTATGTTACATGCTTTTTTATTAGATTATAGCTATTGTTCAAATAATATCATTGTTTTTTCTAAACTTAACGGACATTGAACAAAATTCCTTTCGTGCATTTCGTTTTTCTCGAAAGAGAATTATTACAATTTATATACAAAGTCTTTGCTTGATACAATTTTTTATTATGCATGTTTTCAAATACCTATATATCCTTTATAAAGGAAATATTCCCCAACAAATAAGTTTGTCTCATTATTTTAAAAACTTAAATCCAATCCCCTGTATTCTACTTGCATTTAATACTTTTCAAAAGTTTTCACATAGAAAATACAATTATACCTATCATATGCATCAATTATCAATCATATATAATTTCATATGTACATTAATCAACTCTATTTATTCATTTTATAATATGAAGTATAGTGTCCTAAACTTGCAATAATTGAATAATAATAAAAATAAAGTTTTCAATATTATCCAATTGTTTCAATTTTTGGTCGATGTTTTTCTTTACACTTCCAGTTATAGAAAATTTGGGAAGTATTGATTCATTACCTAATTAGGCTATAATAGTTATTACGTAATTTGGCAATATATTCCCACTGAAAAAGTCTTCAATATACAATCTCAAAAAATTGCAGGAGACAACATATAATTGGACAAAGAGTTGACCTCCAAAAATGACTGATTGCTCAATGTGATGCTCAAGCCTTTAATGGTATTTAAAAGACGTTCAAATTTTTATGGTCATTTCTCTTCAAAATTGTTGCATGGTACAGTGATGTTGCTTTTGCTATTTGAATTTTTAATATAAAGCATTTATATGCATCATAAATAGTTTTCCAGTTTCTATATCCAATAAATTTCATTTCTATTACTTGCTTTTTTATTAGATTGTATGTACTGATGTTGTTCAAATGATATCATTTTTCTAAACTTAACAGCATGCTCATTGAATAAAATTTCTTTTGTGCATTTCCTTTTTCTCAATGGAGAATTAATTACAATTTCTATACAAAAGTCTACGCCGGATAAATTCTTTTTACTATACGAAGCTGGCACCAGTATACAACTTTTACCAGTATTTTGTTTCCAGTTCGTTTTATAGTACTTATGTTGTTATATAGTTTAATATCATCCTTTTATATATATGCTGTCACAAATGATATTAGCCTTTTGTTTATGCTAACCATATTTTCCATATAATTTTGTATCTAAACTCATTACTGAAATTGATTAGATTCAAAATTATGTTATTTGGTACATAAACTACTGAGCGGGCTAAAAAACTATTAAAATGTGAAACTGAAATTTTAACAAGCTCAAGTTAACTTAAACATACCGATAACCACCAATTTTGTTCCTCTTATGTATATTAATATCTCATAACAAATTATTGTCGATAAATAGTGTGTATGTAATCTGTTTTTGTGTACATTTTTATGTATGATCGTTTGTGCATATTTGTATGTGGTTAAAAACACATATAATTATATGTATACTTATACCTATACCTGTGAACCACATATGTGTGTATACATATATGTTGGGAAAAACAAAATTGTTTGAACTTAAGCATATCTTGGCAGATAATGTACATGCTTATATGTCAAATCTTGCAATTATATTTTTTGTTTCTACTTTTGACTCTAATTTTTTTTAAATTCTTTTTCTTACGGAATATGGTTTCTTAGTTTGTATTTATTTGGTATAAATTTCAATGCTTTGTTGTCAACAGTAGTAGTGCATCTCAAGTCTGTAATTTTGAAAACATATTAAAATCCACATTCATTTTAAAGTGTTTTTTTTCATGACTGATCATGTACTTCTTTCTCAAATTTAGTTATGACTATTTGTTCTGCTATACAACAAATGCATGTTCTCAGCTGCTATCTATAGTACAAGTGATATCGAGAAGCAAATTATTGTACTACCTATATTTGGATCAAACTTTTCATTGGTGAAAGGTAAGGAATTCAAGTAGAGAATAAGGTTTAACAGTAACAGGTATGCTTTATTTTCTGTCGGAGCACAAATTTGTAATAGTGAATAAGTCAAGTTATTGTTAATTAAGTTTTTTCTCAAACTGGGAAAATTGATCGTAGTTTTCCAGTAAATCGTTCCTGTTGTAATTAATCTTACATGATGTATCAAAATAGTCATATTTATTCATTTTAAGAGATAGCAACTGATTCAGCTTGCACTGGATGATTGTCCATGATTACTATTTTTTACTCATTATCAGGTCATGGCATGCAGCTACTCTTTGTTACCATGAGTCAGTTATCAATTATTTTTTGTATGATATTCTATAACCACTATTGGGCTTGGATTTGAGTTTATCTTCATTGCATTAGCAAAGTAATTGTTCCAAATCCTTTAACTCAAGTGTATCAATTTGTCACATGTACTCATTTCAGTTTTATTCGTGTACGTTAAAAGTGGTTTTTCTCTTCTCCGCTTGATGTATTTAGGTTTGAACTTTCACTATTTTACGCACTTTTTTGGCAGTTATTAATAAAATAACAACATTTTATTTATGTCCAAATATTGAAATTCATTGCTGTATGTCACTTTTACTACTAGCAACTTCCTTTGTAATGTACTACATTATTGTCAAATTAACTTAGCATACATGCTACGAGTTTCAGTTCCTGCTGTGAAAAGTCTTCATAATAATTCTTACATACTTATCAACTGAAAAAGAAACATAAGACAAAAGAAAATTTAGCCTATCAACCCTACTACTCAAGCTTCCAATAAGGAGTTTAAATCAATGGCTCATAGTGGGCCTTAGAGTTCTCGATGCATTAGGAGTTTGGATCAATGGCACATAGTGGGCCGTCTTAAAATTATGAAAGAGTTGACGTAATTGCGTTGCAATCACTAATGAAGCTTCAGGAGATTCACAAATGATAAATAGAGACTAATCGTTTTATTTTGAATTGAGATGAAATTTGTATATCCATTACATTTGATGTGATATAGCCAGAATAAAAAGATAATTTATCCTCTGCTTTACTTTTGTTGTCATATATACGAATGTTCTATAACTATGTTGAAATAGATAAGAAAAATTCTTTATGGAGTTGTGGTAAGTAGACCAAGTTTTATACACTATATGCCTTAATTAATTTCTTAATGACTAAACTTGAAAATATCATAGATAATTCATAGTTTGATATAACTCAAAGGTGCTTCATCATTACCAAGTTTACCAATTGTCTTCCTTACAACACCTTATTTATATTTAATTGCCATATCTTCTTCCTTTTTTTCCCTTAATTAACGAAAACATTACTCTAATTTCTCACAATATCGTAATTGTAGCAAAGACAAAATTCTCTTACTTTCTTCTTTGCACACGTCCAACGGACGTGCCACCATACTCGTATATATATATATATATATATATATATATATATAACTAATAGCAAATTGTGTTAAAATTCCTTTAATCTAATACAAATTTGGATTAAAAATATAAGTAGACCCAATTTAATTTATAATTAAACTCTGATTTTTAAATTGTTTGAAAAAGATTTGTTAGTCGTTAAATTAGTAACGATCTATGCCTTGGTTTATGTTTATAGGATATTTATTTCAAATTATTCTTGTATGTGCCATTAAATGTTTTGTTAGTCATTAAATTAGTAACGATCTATGCCTTGGTTTATGTTTATAGGATATTTATTTCAAATTATTCTTGTATGTGCCATTAAATGTTCAGACGGGTTAAAATAGTAGACTTGAGTGATGATACGCTTTATTTGAATAAACATTTGTAGCAAACTCCCATTGCGAATATTCTCACCCTAAATATAAATTGTTTATTTTAAAACAGTTTACCCTTTAAATTCATCGCTTAGATTCAAAGAGATCGGGATCGGATATCAGTGTTACCCGCAACCACTTCGATTTGAAATCACTACGAACCTTTACAGGATTGATTTTAGAATTTAATATGCCGATATTTGATTAATTAACAAATTCAACTATTTTAAATAAGTAAATGTACTTAGACAATATTATAAAATCAGCGGATTTTTGCAGAATTGTTTTGGTTATAATCTGATAAAAACTTGTCAGTCTGTACGCGTTACCTTGGTTTCAAAAAGATTTTTATAACTTAAGTATTTCAAACTAAGTCGGTTTTACTCACGCTGGTTTCCATCCTGACTCAGGTGTTACTTTATTGTAATGCTTGGGTCAGACCGAGTATTACTGTTCCCAGGTTAGGACGCTTTGGAGCTCAGGAGACGAGCTGGATGGCAAGGACGTATTGACTATATTCCGCTGTGTAGTATCAGTTGTATTTTCAGCATTTAACGACAAGTTATTATAACTGTCGATATTTCTTTGTTGATAATTGTACTCTGGTAACTTGTGTGTGTGTATATATATTGACAGTTAGAGGTTTTCTTTGTATAAAATGTTGTTATTATATACAGTATTTTGTTCCGCTGCGATTTCGAGATTCTGTGCTATTGTTTTTGTTTCTTCTTCTATCTCCTTTTCTTCTTAAACCCTAACAACCTAGTATTTCCGGCACTAGTTTCTCGACACTCTATATAATGAACATATTAGTGTCAATTTTCGAGATTCGAAAATCGTCCGGTCGTTACATAGAGAGACTTCGGAAAAGATAGATTTGATTGGAAGAAGAATAAAGATGGCCCAAGATAGATAGAAATCCTATGCAGATAAGTGGAGAAGGGATACTGAGTTCGAGGAAGGAGATTTTGTTTTTTATTAAGGTGCTTCTTCTAAGAAAGGTAGTGAGATTTGGATCAAGTGGGAAACATGCTCCCAGATTCATAGGACTGTTCCCCATTAGGACTGTTCCCCATTGTAGAAAGGGTAAGGAGGATGGTGCATCAAATAAAGCTACTAGAGAGGCTTGCAGGAGTTCATGATGATTTTCATGTTTCGCACTTGAGAATGTGCTTACATGATTTGATAGAGGTAGTGGAACTTGACTAACTTTAAGAAGTTGTAGTGGAGAGAGAAGCATCGGTTCGTTGCATTCCTACCAAGATCATTGGACATAATATCGAGAAGCTTAGGAATATGTAAGTCCCTTTAGTTAAGGTGCAGCAGGGAGATAGTATTGAGGACGCTACGTGGGAGGCTGAGGAGAAAATACTTATCTCTTATCCGTATCTTTTCGATGGTACATCTTGAATTTCCTATTTCCATCTTTAGTTTTGAGTAGGTTCTTTCCATTAGTATCCTTTGGGAGGGTAGATCTTAGGATTTAACATATGGATGGTAGCATTGAATGTAAACATGTTACTAGAACATGTTGTGTATGTTGGGCGCAAGTGGTTGCAAGTGTTCGCTAGTGGATGCTAATGGATGCATATACACACACTAGGCACTATTATCTCTTAGAGATCGGCCTAACTAGGTCACTAAAGCATATGCATATGGATGTGAGTGCATTTGGATTTTTATTTCATGGTTGCTATAAATGGGTGATTATCACATGATTGTTACATTTGGATTATGATTGTAGCATGCATATAGAAATATCAGTTGTCATTACGAAAATTTCATCCATTTGGATACATGGCACGAACATGAGCGCATAAAAAGGAGGTCGACTGAATCAGTAGACAGTCTAATCTTTTGTGTTAGTTAGGGATATTAACACTACACTATTGCATATATCATAAATTGCATTAGAAATCTTAAGGACAATTGATGTAATGGATGATGGTTGAATATGTGGTTATGGAATTTGGATGAAAATATTAATTTCATTCTTCTTTCCTTGGAGATTTCGAGGACGAAATTCTTTAACGAGGGAAGAATGTAGCAACCTAAAATTTAAGCTTTAATAATTAATTAACGAATTAGTTAAACAATAGAATAATTTGTGAAAGTGTCAGAATCGAGCCATGGTAGTTGTACCATTGAGTCCGTGGTAATTTTCGGATTAAATTCCATATATAACTTGTCGAAATCCGAACTAAAATGGAGAAGCTACGAGAGAAACAAGAAATCAGAATGAAATAAACGAAAATGAAAAAAATGAATTAAATTAAACCCCACAGGGGTTGACCCTTGTATTGATTAGGTAGATCTATAGGTCGACCACCAATATACATGGGTCAACCTGAGCTTTTGCCTGGATGATATTTCATCCAGGTTCGAGCCGAAGAGAGTAATTTTGATTTTGGGTTAATCTTGTGCATTCGTGCTTGCATCCGACAGTTCCTAATGAGCCTATTGTAACAATTTGGAATTTCAACGATTGGTTTATAATATTTAAATGGTCTTAAATATTGAATTTAAATTATAGATTGGTTTATAGAATTTTGGGTTTTTATTTATGAAATAAAATTTCGAATTTGAATATAGCGATTTATTGGATAATTTAATTTTTGAGTTTAATAATTGAATATTGGTTAAATTATTGTATATTGAGTTTAGAACTCGATAAAATAATTTAAAGGCTTGCAAATTGTATATTGATAATTATGAAGATAATAAAAGTTTCAAAATTGAATTTAAAAGTGATCTGTTCAATTTTAAAAATAGTTGTTCAAATTGAATTTAAAAACAGCCTTCCGAGGCACGGTCTTGAAATTCGACGAAACCAGTTCCATTGGTTCTGTGATAGTATATTATTATCGGATTTCAACTTTCACGGTGTTTGGAGTTATTTTTTTATCGTACATGATAGAAACGCGCTGAAATTAATATCGAAAATATAATATAATAATTGGGTCCGAAAAGCAATCTTCTCCATATGATCGAATTAGGACTCGAAACGTTTTCCATTGCATTTGGAATATGGGTATAATATTATAAACACCTAGTGGCATGCCTCGATAGGGGTTCGAGATTTTAAGCTGCGAAATCGAGACATTTTAAAATTTAAATAATATATATTATTCGTTGACTTGACCATATTCCCATCAGCTGCTTTTCTTTTCCATCAATCTTCTATAGCCAGCAAACAACAAACAAGGCATCTTTTCCTCATTTTAAAATCATGTCTATCTTCCTTCCATCATCTATGGATATGAACGAACAAAAACGGAAAAAAAAATTATTTCGTGTATTACCTTATCTCCCTTCGAATTAAAATTAGGAAATAAAAAAAACAAGAATCAATACAAATAATTTAAATCGTGCTCCCCTTTTGGTTTCTGGCAAATCGAAATCCATTCATGATAAATAAATAAATAGAAGAAAAAAGACGCGATTGAATCGCGTGAACTTAGGAGGATGGTGGAGCAAACAACGGCGTGAGGAAAACTCACAGACTGGGGGAAAGCAGCATGCGTAAGTGGTGGCAATTTATATTAGGGGTCGCGTTTTGGGAAGGTCGAGATCGAAAGGCTAGGGTTTGGTAGGCAAGAGCAGTGCGATGTGATGGCCGCGATGGTTTGTCGAAGTTGAGATGGACGAACAGTCTGGCGATGGTGCGACAAAGCGATGATGAGCTCAACCAGAACAGAAAAACTCGTGTAGAACAAAGGGCAAAAGCTCGTTCAATTTTGATTTCCAGTGCGTATTAAGGTAGATAAAAATTTGTTTATAGGTGGTTAGTTTAAATTGAGAAATTAGTAGTTATTATAATTTAAAACTTGAGATCGTTAACTCATATAATTTAAAATTTTGTTATAAGAGGTACAAAAAAATAGCGGACTATCATCTGGAATTAGTTGGAGATTTTTAGAGGCAGCTGCAAGACTTAAAATTGGAATAGATTGCAAATAAAGAAATTAAGGTGAGAATTTCTCACTCGTTTGGATTACCAAAATTTCAAATTTTAAATGGTTGAAACTAAAATTTGGATGCTTGTTGAATTTATACATTATTGTTTGTTGAATAATGAAATATATTAGTAGTATATATATAGTATTTGGAGTGATATTCCCGCATGTTATATGGATGAGACCCTATGCGCTCCACATAATAGCGGATGACCCTATATACTACGATATACCCCGCGAAGTGGGATTGGTAGTTTTATATGTTGTATTAATATCTGTGGATGTAGGGAAACATGTTGGAAGGAGCTAATTGGACTCCCCAAATATGTTGTTTATTTTTTTGTATATAGTGATATATGAATTGTGTAGAATAATCTAGTGTAGATTATTGCAGTAATTGAAATTATTGGATGCTATTGCAGCACTGGCTTGGATGTTACTATTTTAAATACCATAAATATATTTTTAAAATGGAAGGAAGTAAGAGAATTTTTGATATAAAAATATTTATACAGGAAATGGGTTTATTTAAAAGAAATTCAACTAGAAAGAAAAATATATATTTGATTTTGGTTATACTTACCTATTATGAATTTTAAATGGAGATTTAAAAATGACTTATATAGGAGAATTTATAAATGTTATCCCAGAAACATAAAAAGAGTTGAAGTCGGCATTAAAAATAGATTTGAAAATATAAATGGAAGTATTAAGGTAATGGATTTATATATGGAATTTTTAAAAAAACAAGATTGCGTATAATGCAAGTAAGATTCAGGGGAGTATAAAAAATTACAAATGAGGTTATAAATAAGTTAAGCGATATCAGTGGATATATTGGAGAATAAATTCGTAGGATTAACTTATATTTAAAATAGGGAAATATGGTAAGAAAATAGTAGATACTATTTTGTAAGGTGAAAATGGTTAGGGAATCGGGATGGAGGTGATGTGATGGAAATCGAGAAAAATTTATAAGATGGGTTGATTATTGACTTAAAATATATTTTTAACCCTAGGAAGTTAAGTTTGTATTTAAAAGGAGAATTTATTATCTAAAAACTAAAAAAATAAACTAGTGGAATTGGAACTACGGTAAGTAAATTTCTCAAATATTAAGTATTTAATTTACTAAATTTTAACTTTTAAAAATCGGCTATGAAATTTATTTGTTAACTAGAAATGAGTTATCGATGTTTATAAAAGTGTTTTCGATATTTTAAATAATTATTCGAACATGTTTTTAAATTATTCCTAAGTGTTGAGGTGTTGGAAGTATCCTGTTATAGATTTAAGTGTTTGAAAAATATTTTTCAAATGTTGGGATGAATAGATATATCTTTTAAAGATATTTTGAAAGTAAATATTTTGGGAAAAATTTACGTTAAGGCTGGATGATTGCTTATGGATGTTTTATTTGATAGTTCAATATTGGCCAATTTCGTTGATCGTTTCGAAGAAACCGGGATCAGATTTAATTATCCAAAAACCACTTCGATCTGGTTTGAACATTATGAATGAATACCATGAAGATGACGAAAACAATGATTTGGTTTGTCCAGACCCAGGACAACTTGTATGGACGAATGCTATCAGAACATCATCATTAGAAGACGATGAACATTCTAAGTAAAATTGTTCTTGAAAGATAACGCTAAGCCTCAAAACTCATCAACCGAGTATAACTAAAACATGGGAGATGCAGCAAGGCTAAGTGGGCCGCACCCAAGTAGGATGTGTTATCGCCTTTCTAGATGTCCTCGAAAACCTATTATTTATGGATATGGTTGTGCATGGGAGGACCGCTCGATAGTAAGGGTAGGAACACCCGGGTTGATAAATATTCAATCTATCCAGATCAAGGTTAGGTCGATCTTCTATAGCAGGGGATCCAGGTTTGGTCCTTGGCACATTGTTCTATAGGTGTGCTGTGGTGGGCGGTACCACATTGGCCAATCATTCGTTGGAATCCATTCTCCAATACAAGCTTACGGTTTTATTTATAGAGCCCAGTATGTTGAAATTTAATTAATGTAGCAATTTCGGCTATGTGAATAAGTATTTGTACTTAGATGCTATTATAATATCACTGGATTTTCTAGAAAATGTATTGGTTAACGTAAGGTAAATACCCACCGTTTTATGTTTGACATGGCCTTACGAGATACCTTCGTTTTCAAAGGGATTTTGATAACTCTAAAAATTCAGATTGAGTGTGTTTTTCTCACGCTGGTTTTTCAGACTGACTCGGGTGTTATATTATTATAATGCTAGGGTCAGACTGAGTATTACAGATTCAGGATATGATGCTATGTAGCTCAGGCGATGAGCTGGATGACAAGGCGTATTTTCGTAGATTTGTATTTCCACCATGTGAGGACAAGTTATTAAACTGTCGAGATTGATTGTTGTGTATTGTACTCATATAATGGTATGTATATTAACTGTAACGAACCGCCTTTTTGGACAGTTTAAACCGACAATCAAATACACATGCCAATTCAAACATTTCAAAAGGGCAGATGGTTATTGGAGTAAATAAGAAAAGAAAAGCAAGAGAAATAAAGGAAATGAAACAACACAGAATCTCGCAGCGGAACGATAAAATATAATAGTCAAATAAACAGTTCATGAAGCTGTTTACTTTAATTTGACAATTATTTATACAACATTTATCAGAGTTATACATATACAACAGAACAATTAAAATAACGCAGCAGATAGCATGATGCAAGGGTAATAATAGTAATAGTATACCAAATCTTTGTCTTCATCCTCCAGAATAGATCTTCAAAAATCTGAAAAACTCAGGACTGACCCGAGCGTAATGAAAAGACAAAACACTCGAGTCAGGACTAAAATATCCTTATGAAAGTTAAATCCATCGTAAATAAATATGAGTGTAACGGCGTCAGAGATGTTTGCGGGGTTTGACATCTCATATCCAGTGTCAACGTGCGTGCAATAACTCAAGAGATGTTACGGGATTTTCCATCTCTTAAGGATCCGTTAAACTATCTACTATGTAGTAATGTACGCTAAGTAGATAATGTCTATCAGTAATATAAAGTATCAAAATAGCGTTAAGGCGTTACCATAATCCCCTTTAACACATTTTTATAATGTCATAGTCTATACAGCACCGTATGCCCCATCGTAAACTGGTGGTTATGAGAGGGTACCCCATAGGTAAAACACAAAACATAACGTAGTGGTCGCGAATAGGATAATCAGTATGACAAGGTACATGAGGCGATACAAACTAGGATACTAGTAGTTGCGTGATCCGGACAGATGTTGAGCATAGCCAGCAGCTACCCCAACACCGCGAAACAACACTCCCAAATCAAGGGGTGCACCCAAATCACATCACAAATGTAATAGATATGGTATCGAAGAAGCGTGTCCGCTAGAGGTGGCGAACCTCAATGGCCCGGCATGGCTCCTGTTTTAGTCATGTCAGGGGTAATCCAATATCGTTCTCTTTCTTCAGTCAACGCGTTCACCGAACCATCCACTTCATTCTGGATCAACACTCCGCGTATAATAGTTATTAAAGTGGTGTTCGGTATCGACAGAGAGTATGTCCATATCCGATCCCGGTCTCTTTAATAACTACGTATTATTACACCGTTGGCTCTTTTACATTTCAAATCGATTCATAATTGATATCAAAATATCATATTCGCTTCAAAATCAAATCCATTTCAAATATCATCGTATCTATTCAAATGTAAGATTCCGTTTCAAAAGTCATTTTTGGCGTCAATATCTCATTTTGATTTCAAAATCATTTCGAATTTCAATTTAGGTTGCAACTTCATTTAATCCAATTCGTATTTAAATTCCAGATTTTAAATATAAACATTTCACCTTACTGATCAGCTTAGAATTCTAGAAAATAGTTTTAAGTAGTTTAAAAGTAGTTTTAAATAATTAAAATAGTTAAAAATACTTAAAATCTTAAAATGGATTTGAAATAGATAAATTAGTTTAAAATAATTTAAATTAGGTTAAGTAGATTTAAAATAGATTAAAATAGTTTAAGTATTCAAAAATGGTTTATATAACAGAGTAATTTGGAAAACAAAATAAACAGCTTCAAAACCGATCCATTTTGATTATAACTTCAAAATTCAAAACAATTTAAATTTCCATTCTACCGATTCAATTTCGATTTCAATTCAAATCAATGTCAACTTTGACTTCAAATTAATTCAATTTTACATTCACCTTTACATAATTTAATTTCAATTTTTATCGATTTGGAGTTTGATTTTTTTCAAAAATATCCATTTATAACACTTAACAAAATTATCCATCAGTATTCAAGTTTAAATCCAAATTTCAAATATGATTCAATTCCAAGCTCGATTTCAAAATATCATTTTTATATCACTTTTACTTGGTAATATTCAAAGCTCGAATTAAGGTTAAACCTTTAAACAAATCAATTTTTGAAATTCAATCAAATCCCAATTTTTAAATTTCAAAGTCTCGACTTATATTATTTAACAATTTCTTTTAACCAAAATTTATTTCAACATTCCAAACTCAATTTTCGATAAATTCGATTTTTATAAATTGATTTCTATTTATAAATTTTAAATCAAAACATTTAAATAAATTTCAAATCGACGATTTTAAAAATTATTAATTTAGCCAATTTGGTGTTCGTATATAATTTTCTATCCTATGGCCAGTAATTATTTATTTCAATTAAATGTCAGGGATGAATATATATCACTTAAATCAAATCATAGTTTCATATGTATGCCTAACATGATATATATAAGCAAATAAACATCCAAACATTTAAATATCAACCAATAACATCCATCAAAATACATTATCCAATAGACAATACAATTCATGGAAATTTCATAGTTATCAATGTCAGGTAATTCAATCGCAATGTAATTTTAAATTTCAATTTAACTGTCAATTTAAATTTCAACGGTTAATTCAAATGACGATCTATATGGCAATTAAATTTTATCAAACAACGCCAAATGAAAACCATAACACTTCATAATGTCAAATTTAACTAGCATAAAGATATTCAGTACGTTGTGAGCGTTATAAAGCACTCACCATGATTTTTACGATTTAAATCAAATCGAACGACGTTCGATTTAACTCGAAATTCTCTCTAGCTCCAAATGATTCCAATCCAGCTCATTGCGTAGAGCTCATCCATACGATTCAGACGGAAAAAGTTTTTTCTGAATCCGACCTTGTATGAATAAGATACGATATTTATAAGTTTACACGCATTTTTAATATAATTATTTACAACATATATTATATTTTTAAACCTAGCTACCATCTCCGCCATTGGATCCTGCACCAGCAATCACAGCCGCTCCTTCTTTCTTCCATCTCCCAGTATTTGTCGTGCAACATGAACCCAACGCGCGCCCCCTAGGGCTTCGAACTTCGACCACCACATCGACTTGAAGACGATCAGGCTACACCACTTCGAAGCCACCGTCTTACTCCACCTTCACCCCAAATGGCTCCAAGCTCGGCCTCATCCTCTTCCTCGAATTGCGTGAAAAACACAGCTGCTTCCATCGCGTTTTTCCGTCAATCCGTGGCTCCGTTTTCGATCTCCACCGTTGGATAGCTAGATCTTGATGCCCTCTATAACTTTGTAGTTGGGAGTTTTTGTTAATTGTTGATGGATTGGGAGGAAAATGAGGAACAAGTTTCGAAATTTTCTGGGCATTGAAATGAAAGTGGTGGCTATCACCTTTTGACCTAGGGTTTTAGAAATTTGTGAATTATGAAGTCCTTTTATAGAAAAAATACGCGACACTATTCATCCCGGATTTTCCGAACTCCGATTTACGCGTGGTGACCGACGTTTCTAGGGTTTACCCCGCGTTCCAGACACAATGGAATAGGTTTCAGAGGCTAATTCGATCGTATGTGTGAGTTACGGCAATAAACGGTCGATTTGAAATTAAATCGGTTAATCAAATTTCTGTGCGTTTGGGCTCGCCTCGGACAAACTGTAAATCCGATTGACTCGAAATTTGAAACCTTACCATAATATGACATTACGGATCCGATGAAACTGGTTTCGTCGAAATCCGAGACCGTTTGAAAAATGACTATTTTAACTCGCCAAATTAATATTAAAACAATTTCAACGCGTTTCGAGCTGCCACGGTCAAACGACAACTCCAATTGACACGAAAATTGAAATCCGATAATAACTAACTATTACGGATCCAATGGAACTAGTTTCGTCCAATTCTGAGACTGTTCAAAAATTGGCTATTATTCAGTCGATAATTAAATATTAAAATATTCAATTTTCACAAATTTACTTTTAATTCGATTTTAAAAGTTCTACAACATCATTCTTACTTTAATATGATAAAATAAAATTTTATAAATCATTTTTAATCATATTAAATCCGTTATTCAATTATCCAATAATTTCCAATTTTAAAATCTTATTAACTCTATTATAATCCCAATATAACTTATATTCACTTTGGAAACCAATTTGAATCATATTAAATCAAATTTCAACTATTCACTCTATTTTCATACATTAAATTTCAACATCAAATTAACCATATCAAATTCGGAATTTAATTATTCAAACATTCGTAATATTAAATTAAACAAATTTGATTATTTTTAAATCACTATCTTTTGAGATATTCAAAAAGAACTTAAAAATTTAACTTTTGAAACGAATTAAAATTATAGAACAACCATTTCCATTATACGGTTATTCAATTCCCATTATTAAATTATTCAATAAATTCCCAATATTAAATTTAAACAATTTCAATTATCCAATAATTCATTATCCTTTGAAATATTGAAATTGAACTTATAAGATTCAACTTTTAAAACCAATTCACCATTTAGAACACTATTTCCATTTTACAGTTATTTAATTATTCAATAAGTTTTAAATATTTAATTTAAACAATTTACCTGTTCAATATTGATTTAAATAGATTTTACTTATTAATCAATTACTCTATTATACCCAATGGATTCAACATTTATTATTATTCCAAACGACTTACAATTTTTTTTCTAACACCAAATCACGAAATCTTTTAAATTAGCTGTTTTAATTATCGAAAATTTATGGATCGTTACACTCTCCCCCACTCAAAACTTTTCGTCCCCGAAAAGGAAAAAGAAGGGAAAAGGAACTAAGTATAGAATTCAACCTTAGGTATATTTATCTCAAAGTTACTAACTCATAAAACAATGAAATTCCATTTATAAAGTCATAACTACGCTTCCACTAAGTTTCTCCAAACGGCTTTCTAACTTAAAAGGTTAGTTATCAAAACAAGTTATAAATAATTTTTTTAAAACTTGAAAATTTTTCTAACACCCGGATTTACGGAAAATTTCGACAAAGTCTCCTTTGCGCGGCTCGATCGGTACAGCTGCAAAACGCCTCTACGGTCCCCAAACCAACAAAAGAAAATCAAAAGCCAAGTGGCTCCTCAAAATCACCAAATCCAATGACAAAATAAACATGTACCTTATATTTTATTTAGCGAGCATATACGACTAATATAGCGCGAAAGCGAGCTCCAAATGCGAAGCAAGCGCAATCCGCACCTAATAAACACTCAACAAACAATGAGAATCATGCTTATATGAAAATAGTATCAATATACATCATATATCAACACAACAACTACATGTGCCAACATAGCAAATGCAACAAAACAACAAATGCAACCATCAATCAAGTATCATCCAACAAATCCATCACCAATCAATATAAATTCACTTCTCATTAATATTTATTGACTTGGATTTCAATTTTAATCATAGTTGATTCATTAACGTTGGATTTTACTAACATTCATTCACCATTCAATTAGTTAACATTCACTAATTTATATTTACATTAGTTCACTTCCAATTTGATTTCAATGATTTATAGCTTCAATTTCATTAACACTTAATGAATTATATACAATCAACTAACAATCATATAACAACCAAATCATACCCAACGTAACCAAATTATTAATTTTACATTCAATTTGGTTTATCTCTATTATATATATATCCTGTTATATAATTTTAACAGAATCATTTTATATTTGCCATCTTAAATTTCCACTATTAACTTTAATTAAGTCCGTAAGTTGTACATATATCATCCGTGAGCAATATTAAATCTAATCGCTTATTCGATCACACAATTTACCTTCCAAACTAGTAGCGTTCACACGACTCTCTAGTGCGGACTCAGATTTGGTTCATTGATTGGAAACTGTTACTCTCCTTGCATAGCCATATACTATGATAGATAATTCCAGAATCAAATTAAAAATCCATATCCCGGGTTCGCCGTCGAAAATCGAGTGAAAAATCCAAACTTGGATTGATATAAATCATCTCGAAATTTTGTGCTCGAATTTGGATCAAATCGTTATGCGGATAAAATAATATACGTACAATCTCACGTATTACCTTCCAATAGATTTCCGTCCAATTTATCTATACTAAATTATTTTATTGACTTATATATTTTTCACTTAAATACTCACAATCCATTATTCAGTTAGTATATTCATTTCTTTACATAGCATGTTCTTTCACATTATCTTTTCTTAAACATCATATCAAAGAATTTGCTTACTCAAGTTCATTTTAAACATCCTATATAATTTAATTAAATTCAATTTCATTTTCCAATTCATTCTTAGCTATACCAAATTCTTTTGGTTTCATTTACTTCAATTTCATAATTTTAGTTAATAACAAATTTATTTATGGAACATTTTATTAACCAACACTTTAGTTTATTGATCATCCTATAAAAGTCTAACTTCTCATATATGACTTTTCTTATTTTACGGTTATCCCAAAGTTACAAATTCAAAAATTTTCTGTATGCAATTTATATTTATTTCCTATAACCAATTTACAAAAGATATTATACAATTCATTTGTCTTCTTTCTTAAGTTCACTTACTTGTTCTATTTATCCATTCATCATTTCATGTTATATTTAAGTATATAACATTTTATCACAACCAAAATTTTCATTTATGTACATTTTAATTCCTTTTGAGTTTTCCCTACTTGTATATTTCAATTATTTTCAGGTTCTAATTTAGTTGTATAATATCTCATTACATATCCAAAACATCATTTCAACTTCTTAATATTTGGTAAGTCATATTATATGTTATTTGAATGCAAATTTGGTATTATACAAATTTATAGAATTTTATTTTACTAATCTAGAATGTTCACAAATTTAATTTATTTAAATTCTCTTTACCTTTTGACTTTAAAGGTTTCCCAAACAATAGCTTAGATATCTTAATCCTCTTATTTTATAAACTTTGGTTATTCACATTTCATTCAAATAATTTGAAAATTACTAATTAACATAACTTAGAATTTTAAATGCCCGGTTCCTTTCAAATTGTTTGAAATAAACATATACACTTATATCTTTAATATATCAAATCATACCTTTGGAGTTTAAACCAAAATCCATTTACCCAAAATAATTTCGAAGAAAAACAAAGCTTCTTAGAAGTCTCCCCCACTTTGAGACTCGAAAATGAACGTCGATGATGCTGCACAGTCATCACCGAAATTATTTTCCAGCGACATAAGAGAGGAATACTGAATTCATTCTTTCCTTTAAAATCCTATCAAAATATTTCCATAAACAATTTCCAACTAATATTACTATATATTTCTTCAAAACTTTGAAAACCATTTTCAAGATCTCCGGTTCTTAAATTCAATATTTTCCAATTTAAATCCATTTTAATTCATATGTCACCTTTATAAACCATTCTTATAGGATTTTACTTTCTTGAAATATTCCACATGTTGTTTTATCATGGTTTATTTTGTAATAAACCTTATTTATTAAATTACAATACCCAATTAACGATAACCACCAATATTATCATTCCTAACTACCAGGTAAGCTAGATAAGTCACAATAAATTTTGAAAATAAATTCTTTATACAAAAAATATAATTAGGGCAAAATTATTTCATTTACCCAATTTCAAAACAATACTATGTCGAATTGTTCTGTTTAAGTGTTTAGAGATCCCTATCAATGACGTTAAATACTCGTATTGACCAGAATCCATAAGCCACTCAATAAATCAACCGACACAATATAAAACATTTTATATCACTAAATACGCTCTCTCATGTATGTATTCACTTAGCGACTCATCATAGGGTATTACTACCCTATTTATAAAGAGTCAGACCCCACAAAGCTAAGGTTATCGCTAAACCAAAGCTCTGATACCAACTGTAACGACCTGCCTTTTTGGACAGTTTAAACGACGATCAAATACACATGCCGATTCCAAACCATTCAAAAGGGCAGATGGTTATTGGGGTAAATAAGAAAAGAAAAGCAAGAGAAATAAAGGAAATGAAACAACACAGAATCTCGCAGCGGAACGATAAAATATAATAGTCAAATAAATAGTTCATGAAGCTGTTTACTATACTTTGACAATTATTTATACAACATTTATCAGAGTTATACATATACAACAGAACAATTAAAATAATGCAGCAGACAACATGATGCAAGGGTAATAATAGTAATAGTATACCAAATCTTTGTCTTCATCCTCCAGAATAGATCTTCAAAAATCTGAAAAAATCAGGACTGACCCGAGCGTAATGAAAAGACAAAACACTCGAGTCAGGACTAAAATATCCTTATGAAAGTTAAATCCATCGTAAATAAATATGAGTGTAACGGCGTCAGAGATGTTTGCGGGGTTTGACATCTCATATCCAGTGTCAATGTGCGTGCAATAACTCAAGAGATGTTACGGGATTTTCCATCTCTTAAGGATCCTTTAAACTATCTACTATGTAGTAATGTACGCTAAGTAGATTATGTCTATCAGTAATATAAAGTACCAAAACAGCGTTAAGGCGTTACCATAATCCCCCTTAACACATTTTTATAATGCCATAGTCTATACAGCACCGTAAGCCCCACCGTAAACTGGTGGTTATCAGAGGGTACCCCATAGGTATAACACAAAACATAACGTAGTGGTCGCGAATAGGATAATTAGTATGACAAGGTACATGAGGCGATACCAACTAGGATACTAGTAGTTGCGTGATCCGGACAGATGTTGAGCATAGCCAGCAGCTACCCCAACACCGCGAAACAACACTCCCAAATCAAGGGGTGCACCCAAATCGCATCACAAATGTAATAGATATGGTATCGAAGAAGCGTGTCCGCTAGAGGTGGCGAACCTCATTGGCCCGACACGGCTCCTGTTTTAGTCATGTCATGGGTCATCCAATATCGTTCTCTTTCTTCAGTCAACGCGTTCACCAAACCATCCACTTCATTCTGGATCAACACTCCGCATATAATAGTTATTAAAGTGGTGTTCGGTATCGACAGAGAGTATGTCCATATCCGATCCCGGTCTCTTTAATAACTACGTATTATTACACCGTTGGCTCTTTTACATTTCAAATCGATTCATAATTGATATCAAAATATCATATTCACTTCAAAATCAAATCCATTTCAAATATCATCGTATCTATTCAAATGTAAGATTCCATTTCAAAAGTCATTTTTGGCATCAATATCTCATTTCGATTTCAAAATCATTTCGAATTTCAATTTAGGTTGCAACTTTATTTAATCCAATTCGTATTAAAATTCCAGATTTTAAATATAAACATTTCACCTTACTGATCAGCTTAGAATTTTAGAAAATGGTTTTAAGTAGTTTAAAAGTAGTTTTAAATAATTAAAATAGTTAAAAACACTTAAAATCTTAAAATGGATTTGAAATAGATAAATTAGTTTAAAATAATTTAAATTAGATTAAGTAGATTTAAAATAGATTAAAATAGTTTAAGCATTCAAAAATGGTTTATATAACAGAGTAATTTGGAGAACAAAATAAACAGCTTCAAAACTGATCCATTTCGATTATAACTTCCCAATTCAAAACAATTTATTTCCATTCTACCGATTCAATTTCGATTTCAATTCAAATCAATGTCAACTTTGACTTCAAATTAATTCAATTTTACATTCACCTTTAAATAATTCAATTTCAATTTTTATCGATTTGGAGTTTGATTTTTTTCAAAAATATCCATTTATAACACTTAACAAAATTATCCATCAGTATTCAAGTTTAAATCCAAATTTCAAATATGATTCAATTCCAAGCTCGATTTCAAAATATCATTTTTATATCACTTTTACTTGGTAATATTCAAAGCTCGAATTAAGGTTAAATCTTTAAACAAATCAATTTTCGAAATTCAATCAAATCCCAATTTTTAAATTTCAAAGTCTCGACTTATATTATTTAACAATTTCTTTTAAGCAAAATTTATTTCAACATTCCAAACTCAATTTTCGATAAATTCGATTTTTATAAATTGATTTCTATTTATAACTTTTAAATCAAAACATTTAATTAAATTTCAAATCGACGATTTTAAAAATTATTAATTTAGCCAATTCGGTGTCCGTATATAATTTTCTATCCTATGGCCAAGTAATTATTTATTTCAATTAAATGTCAGGGATGAATATATATCACTTAAATCAAATCACAGTTTCATATGTATGCCTAACATGATATATATAAGCAAATAAACATCCAAACATTTAAATATCAAGTAATAACATCCATCAAAATACATCATCCAATAGACAATACAATTAATGGCAATTTCATAGTTATCAATGTCAGGTAATTCAGTCGCAATTTAATTTTAAATTTCAATTTAACTGTCAATTTAAATTTCAACGGTTAATTCAAATGACGATCTATATGGCAATTAAATTTTATCAAACAACGCCAAATGAAAACCATAACACTTCATAATGTCAAATTTAACTAGCGTAAAGATATTCAGTACGTTGTGAGCGTTATAAAGCACTCACCTTGATTTTTACGATTTAAATCAAATCGAACGACGTTCGATTTAACTCGAAATTTTCTCTGGCTCCAAATGATTCCAATCCAGCTCCATTGCGTAGAGCTCGTCCATACGATTCCAATGCAAAAAGTTTCGTCCGAATCCGACCTCGTATGAATAAGATATGATATTTATAAGTTTACACACATTTTTAATATAATTATTTACAACATATATTATATTTTTAAACCTAGCTACCATCTCAGCCATTGGATCCTGCACCTGCAATCACAGCCGCTCCTTCTTTCTTCCATCTCCCAGTAACTGTCGTGCAACATGAACCCAACGCATGCCCCCTAGGGCTTCGAACTGCGACCACCACATCGACTTGAAGACGATCAGGTTACACCACTTCGAAGCCACCGCCTTACTCCACCTTCACCCCAAATGGCTCCAAGCTCGACCTCATCCTCTTCCTCGAATTGCGTGAAAAACGCAGCTGCTTCCATCGCGTTTTTCCGTCAATCCGTGGCTCCGTTTTCGATCTCCATCGTTGGATAGCTAGATCTTGATGCCCTCTACAACTTTGTAGTTAAAAGTTTTTGCTAATTGTTGACGGATTGAGAGGAAAAGGAGGAAGAAGTTTCGAAATTTTTTGGCCATTGAAATGAAAGTGGCGGCTATCACCTTTTGACCTAGGGTTTTAGAAATTTGTGAATTATGAAGTCCTTTTGTAGAAAAAATACGCGACACTATTCATCCCGGATTTTCCGAACTCCGATTTACGCGTGGAGACCGGCATTTCTAGGGTTTACCCCGTGTTTCGGACACAATGGAACAGGTTTCAGAGGCTAATTCGATCGTATGTGTGAGTTACGGAAATAAACGATCGATTTGAGATTAAATCGGTTAATCAAATTTCTGTGCGTTTGGGCTCGCCCCGGACAAACGGTAAATCCGATTGACTCGAAATTTGAAACCTTACCATAATATGGCATTACGGATCCGATGAAACTATTTTCGTCGAAATCCGAGACCGTTTGAAAAATGACTATTTTAACTCGCCAAATTAATATTAAAACAATTTCAACGCGTTTCGAGCTGCCACGGTCAAACGACAACTCTGATTGACACGAAAATTGAAATCCGATAATAACTAACTATTACGGTTCCAATGGAACTAGTTTCGTCCAATTCTGCGACTGTTCAAAAATTGGTTATTTTTCAGTCGATAATTAAATATTAAAATATTCAATTTTCACAAATTATTTTTAATTCGATTTTAAAAGTTCTACAACATCATTCTTACTTTAATATGATAAAATAAAATTTTACAAATCATTTTTAATCATATTAAACCCGTTATTCAATTATCTAATAATTTCCAATTTTAAAATCTTATTAACTCTATTATAATCCCAACACAACTTATATTCACTTTGGAAACCAATTTGAATCATATTAAATCAAATTTCAATTATTCACTCTATTTTCATATATTAAATTTCAACATCAAATTAATCATATCAAATTCGGAATTTAATTATTCAAACATTCGTAATATTAAATTAAACAAATTTGATTGTTTTTAAATCACTATCTTTTGAGATATTCAAAACGAACTTAAAAATTTAACTTTTGAAACGAATTAAAATTATAGAACAACCATTTCCATTATACGGTTATTCAATTCCCATTATTAAATTATTCAATAAATTCCCAATATTAAATTTAAACAATTTTGATTATCCAATAATTCATTATCCTTTGAAATATTGAAATTGAACTTATAAGATTCAACTTTTAAAACCAATTCACCATTTAGAACACTATTTCCATTTTACAGTTATTCAATTATTCAATAAGTTCTAAATATTTAGTTTAAACAATTTACCTGTTCAATATTCTATATTTGATTTAAATAGATTTTACTTATCAATCAATTACTCTATTATACCCAATGGATTCAACATTTATTATTATTCCAAACGACTTACAATTTTTTTTCTAACACCAAATCACGAAATCTTTTAAATTAGCTATTTTAATTATCTAAAATTTATGGGTCGTTACACTAACAGCATAGTTCTTGTATAAAAAATTTGTGTTATATATTATATTTTATTCTGTTTCGGTTGTGAGATATTATTATCGTTGTCTACCTTTTTCTTCTTCACCTAAAGATTTGTATTTTCCATTCAATTTGAGTGGAACTAATATGGATTATGGTCGATTCAAGATGTACATATTTACGGGCCTTTACACTTTGTATCAAAGCTTAAGGTTAAGCGGGAATTTTGGCTCTAGTGGGAATTTACTCATTAGAGATAGAGTCTGTAATGCTCGAGAATGAGTTGAGTGTAGTAATAGATATGAGTGTGTATTGGTTAGTGAATATAAAAAGGATTTATATTGTGTTAACTTATTGCTTGAGTGGTATATAAATTCTTGTCAAATGGTGGGGAATCGCTAATTCGACAGGAGTTTCTAAACACGATAAACTGACACGATATTGTTTTAAAGCGGGTAAGTGAAATAATTTTACCCAAATTATATATTTATATAAAGGAAAGAAATTTCTAGAAATTATTATAGCATACTGGAGTGTTGGTTGATAATATTATAATCGAAATAAGATTATAAAGTTAAAAATAGATATATATTTATAACCAAATAGAAATTGTATATGTTTGGATTATACAATTGAAATAAGATTTGATTAAAACCAGAATTTGAAAGAATTTAAAGTCCCGAAGATTTTTGGAAATGTTTTTTCCAAAGTAATTTGAAGATAAATAATGGTAATATTATTTTTGAAAGGATTTTGAACAGAAAAATTGTTTTAAATGGATTTTGATGATATGTAACACCGAACTAGTAATAGTCGTTGGAAAATAATTCTCATGATGACAGCCGCATTATTAGTATTCTTTTTCGAGTTTCTAGGTGATGGATTGCTACCAAGTAAATTAATTTGGAGGTGAGAACAAGTGTTGTTTTAAAAACTCTAAAAGGAATTTTTCTTGTATAAAATCGAATTGGTTTTAAAATCCGAAGGAAGTGAGTTGCTAAAACCAAAATGACTACATTTATATATATTTGATTTCAAGTGATTGAAATAAATATCAGGTGTTAAAATTCTAGAATCCATATTTAAATAATTTAGAAATAATCAGGAAACAAGTTGTAAACTTATAATTTGAGAACTATTCTAAATAAGGAAAGAAAAATATGGAAATTGAATTTTGAAATTAAAATTAAAAGTGAAAAAGTTAAAATGAAATTTAACTTAGATTAGGTAAAAGATATTAAATTTTTGAAATTTAATTGGTTGTGATTTGAATGAAATAAATTAGCGAAGTAGACTAGTTAAATGGATTAAACTGGGATGTGAATGAATTAAATTGGAAAATAAAATTTAAAATTGAATTCAATTTAACTTAAGCTAAATTAAATAGAGTTGAGTTGAATTTGAATTAAACTAAAAAAAAAAATTGAATTGAGTTATAGATGAAACCAAATGGAACTAAATTCTTACTTGATTAAATTCAAATGATTGTGTGAAATTAAAATTTAACTTACGAAAGATAAACTAAAAGAAATGGTATGAATTAAGATTTAACGTGAGTTAATTTAAATAAAAATTGAATTGGAATAAATAAATTTCAAAAGCTTATATTATTTGGAACCAATGAAATGAAAGTGCATATTATGATATGAAGTGATGTAATCCTGAGTTAAAAATAAAATGTGAATATACTCAAGTTTAGAATTTATGAAGTGATAAAAATAGGTTGTATAGCTTTCAAAAACTTAAAGTTAAATGGAAAACCAAAATAAAAATGTTTTGGTAATTTGGAAACGAAATAAAAATTCTAACTTGAATTGTAAATAAAATTTGAACTCAAGTAAATTAGTTGAAGTGATTTTTGTAATGAAAATCAAATATCGAATGATAAATTGGAAGTGGACTAATTAGATAATTAATTAGTTAATTGAATATAGAATGGATATTAATTTGGTTGAATAAAATTGGATTATGGATTAAAAAGTGAATATTCGAATTGGAACTAGAGTATGAAATTGAAGTTCAATAAGATGTAGGTGAATAAAATATAATTGGAAATATTGTCAATAAAATAGAAAAAAAATGAAATAAAAATGGCTTGGGTTATAAATAAAATCAATTTAAGTGGAAATAAATTGAATATGGCTGTTGGGGGGGGGGTTGTTTTAATAAATTCGAGCTTGGAATTAAAATTGAAGTGATTAAAACGAACGAACTAGTTAATAAATTTGTAAATGGACGAAAAGTTGGTTGAAATGAAATAATCTAAAGTTGTTTGATTGAAATGATTGAAAGAAATAAATTAACTTGAGTTAGTATTTTAAATGGAAGCTTGGCTTAAATAAATTAGGAAATGGTTGTTTAATAAATTATCATGAAATATTTCTGCACTAATTAAAATGGATTTGAAAGTAATGAAAGTGGTTATGAATGAAATGTGAGTGAATTGATTTTGAACAAAGCTAAAATAGAATAGAGTTAAATATGAATCGATTTGGAATCAATTTCAAGCTTGCACGATTATTCTATTAAATGAATAGCATCGAATTTGCATAGCAAGTTGTTATTCGTCGTAAGCGGAAGTAAATAAAATTATATGAATTAATAGAAGTGAAATAAATTGATTTTTTAATCAATTTGGAATGGGATATGAGTTGTTTTGTACAAAAATAGAATGAACGCGTGAAAAGTAAATCATTTAAATTGAATGAAATGGTACGTAGGTTATTTGGAAGTAATTAAATTAGCGTTGGAACCTCATGGTTGCCTATAAATATATGTTTGACATGCATTGCTTGTGAAAATTATGTGTTTAAGTTGTTTAATAAGTAAAATGTATTAGTAAGTTTTTGGATTAAATACCACAAATTATAAATATTGATATATATTATATTTTTTGTTTTTCGACTGTGTGGGTCGATGTATATATATTTATCTCTCTTGTCATATTGCAAAAGGTCCTCCAATCAAGGGAAATTCTGCCAAATGTTTTTGGAAGTTAAGGGTGTTAAATAAATTTTGAATTTTTTTTGTTAACGATACATTGATTTCAAATTGAAACTAAAATAAGGATTTTGGAATTCGTATTGAATACTAATTGTTTTGGTGAGGACTAGAGGACTAGAAAAATGAATATCGAATTTTAACTATGTGCCTTTTTGGATAAATTAATGGTTTTGGAGCATTCTTCTACCTTAGCAACTTGGGGACGAAATTCTTTTAAGAGGGGAGGAATGTAACGATTCGGATTTTCGTTGGTTGATTTGTAATATTTAAATGGTTCTAAATATTTAATTTAAATTATAGATTGGTTTGGAATATGAAAATTTAGGTTTTTTTTATAAAATAAAATTAAGAATTTAAATATAGCGATTTATTGGATAATATAATTTTTGAATTTAATAATTGAATATTGGTTAAATTATTGTATCTTAAGTTTTAAGCTCAGTAAAATAATTTATAGACCTTTAAAATGTATATTGATAATAATGAAGATAATAAAAGTTTCAAAATTGAACTCAAAAGTGATCTGTTCAATTGTAAAAATAGTTATTCAAACTGACTTTTAAACATAGCCTTCTGAGGCACAATCTCGGGATTCGACGAAACTGGTTCCATTGGATCCATGATAGTATATTATTTTCAGATTTCAAATTTCGTGGTGTTTGGAGTTATCGTTTGATCACATGGGATAGAATCGCGCTGAAATTTATATCAAAAATTTAATATAATAATTGGGTACAAAAGTCTGTCTTCTCCATATGATAGAATTAGGACTCGAAACTTTTCCATTGCGTTCGGAATATGGGTATAACATTATAAATGCCTAGCGGCACACCACGATAAGCATTCAAGATTTTAAGCTACGAAATAGAGACGTTTTAAAATTTAAATAATATATATTATTTGTTGACTTGACCATATTCCCATCAACTACTTTTCTTTTCCATCAATCTTCTATAGCCAACAAACAACACGTAAGGAATCTTTTCCACATTTCAAAATCAAGTCCATCTTCCTTCTAACTTCAATGAATATGAACGAACAAAACGAAAAAAACATTATTACTCGCATTACCTTATCTCCTTTCGAATTCAAATCAGGAAATAAAAACGAGAATCAATTCAAATAATGTAAATCATGCTACCTTTTTGGTTTCTGGCATATCGAAATCATGAAATCCATTCATGATAAAAAAAAGATGCGATTGAATCGTGTGAACTTGGGAGGGTGGTTGAGCGAACAGCGAAGTTAGGGCAGCTCGCCAACTAACGTTTAAGGCGTGACTGTTGTGTTCATTCATGCGCATGGGGGAAGGCAACGCGCGTGCGTGGCGGCAATTTCTAGTGGGGGTCACGTTTTGGGAAGGCCAAGATCGAAGGGGATAGGGTTTGGTAAGCAAGAATAGTGCGATGTGATGGCCACCATGGCTTGTCGAAGTCAAGATGGATGGAGGGTCTCGCAATTGTGCGATGCGGCGGTGATGAGCTCAACCAGAACAGAAAAAATCATGTAGAACAAAGGGAAAAAGCTCGTTCGATTTTGATTTCCAGTACGTATTAAGGTAAGTAAAAATTTGTTTATAGGAAATTAGTTTAAATTAAGAAATTAGTAGTTGTTGTAATTTAAAATTTGAGATCGTTAACCCATATAATTCAAAATTTTATTATACGAGGTATAAAAAAATAGCGGACTACAATCTGGAATTGTTGGAAAATTTTAGAGGCAGCTACTAGATTTAAAATTGGAACAGATTGCAAATATAGAAATCAAGGTGAGAATTTCTCACTCATTTGGATTACCAAAATTTCAAATTTTTAATGGTTGAAATTAAAATTTGGATGCTTGTTGAATTTATAAATTATTGTCTATTAAATAATGTAATATATATAGTAGTGTGTATATATATAGTATTTGGAGTGATATTCCTCCATGTTATAACGGATGAGACCTTATGCACCCCGCATAATAGCGGATGACTCTATATACCGCGATATCACCCTGGAAGTGGGATTGGTATTTTTATATGTTGTATTAACATCTGTGGATGCAGGAAAACTAGTTGGAGGGATCCAACTGGATTCCTCAAATATATTGTTTATTTTTCACATATAGTGATATATGAATTGTGTAGAATAATCTAGTATAGATTATTGCGGTAACTGAAATTATAGGATGCTATTGCAGCACTGGCTTGGATGCTATTATTTTAAATGCCATAAATATATTTTTAAAATGGAAGGAAGTAAGGGAATTTTTAATATGAAAATATTTATATTGAAATTGGTTTATCTAAAAGAAATTGAATTAGAAAGAAAAATATATATTTGATTTTGGTTATATTTACGTACTATGAATTTTAAATAGAGATTTAAAAATGAATTATATAACAGAGTTTATAATTACATCCCAGAAATATAAAAAGGGTTGAAGTCGATATTAAAAATAGATTTGAAATTATAAGTGGAAGTATTAAGGTAATGAATTTATAAATGAACTTAAAAAACAAGATTGTTTGTAAAGCAATTATGATTGAAGGGAGTATAAAAATTATAACGTGGCTATAAATAAGTTAAGCGATATCAATGGATATATTGGAGAATAAATTCGTAGGGTGAACTTATATTTAAAATAGGAAAATTTGGTAAGAAAATAGTAAATACTATTTTGTAAAGTGAAAACGGTTAATGAAATAGGGATGGAAGTGATGTGATGGAAATCGAGAAGAATCTATAAGTTGGGTTGGTTAGTGAGGCTTTTAAAATATATATTTAACACTAAGAAGTTAAGTTTGTATTTAGAAAGAAAATTTATTATTTAAAAACTAACAAAAAAATAAAAACTGGTGGAACTAAAAATCTATGGTAAGTAGATTTTTCAAATATTAAGTATTTAATTTGTTAAATTTTAACTTTAAAAATCAGCATTGAAGTTTATTTGTTTAATTAAAAATGAGTCACTAATGTTTATAAAAGTGTTTTCGATAATTTAAATAATTATATGAACATGTTCTTAAATTATTCCTAAGTGTTAAGGTGTTGGAAGTATTCTGTTATGGATTTAGGTACTTGAAATATTATATTCAAATGTTGGGAGGAATTGATATATCTTTTTAAGATATTTTAAAAGCAAATATTTTAGGAAAAAATTATATTAAGGCTAGATGATTGCTTATGTATGTTTAATTTGATAGTTAAATAATCGACTATCAATATTAGCCAATTTTGTTAATCATGTCAAAAGACCGGGACCTGATTTAATTATTCAAAAACCACTTCGATCCAGCTTGAATGTTACGAATGAATACCGTAAGGATGATGAAGACGATGATTCAGTTTGTCCAGACCCAGGACAACTTGTATGGACGAATGCTATCATAACATCGTCATTGGAGGACGATGAGCATTCTAATAAAATTGTTCTTGAAAGGTAACGCTTAGCCTCAAACCTCATCAACCGGGAATGACTAAAACAGGGGAGATGCAGCAAGGCTAAGTACGTTGCACTCAAGTAGGGTATGTTCTCACATTTCTAGATGTCTTCGTAAACCTATTATTTATATAGTTGTGCATGGAAGGAGCGCTCGATGGTAAGGGTGGGAACACATGGGTTGATAACATATTCGGTCTATCTAGGTCAGGGTTAGGCCAGTCTTGTGTAGCAGGGGACCCTGGCGTGGTCCTCGGTACATTGTTCTAGAGGTGTGCTGTGGTAGGCGGTACCCCAGTGGCCCAGTCATTCATTGGAATCCATTCTCCAATATAGGCGTACGGTTTTGTTTGTAGAGCCTAGTATGCTGGAATTTAATTAATGTAACAATTTCAGCTATTGGAATAAGTATTTGTACTTTGACAGTGTTATAATATCACTGGATTTTCTAGAAAATGTTTTGGCTATGGTAAGGTAAATACCCATCGTGTACGTGTGACGCGGTCTTACGAGATACCTTTGTTTTCGAAGGGATATAGATAATTACAAAAATTCAGATTGAGTGTGTTTTTCTCATGCTGGTTTTTAAGACTGACTCGGGTGTATTTTATTATAATGCTAGGGTCAGACCGAGTATTATAGATTCAGGATATGATGCTACGGAGCTCAGGAGACGAGCTGGATGACAAGGCATATTTCCATAGATTTATATCTCCGCTATGTGAAGACAAGTTATTAAATTGTCCAAATTGATTGTTTTGTAAGTTGTTGTATAATAAATCTGTGTTATATATTATATTTTATTTCCCTACAATCGTGAGATTCTGTTGTCGTTGTTCTATTTTCTCTATCTTTTTCTTCTTCACCCTAAAGATTTGTATTTTCCGTTTAATTTGAGTCAAACTAATGTGAATTATGGTCGATTCAAGATGTACTGAGTTACGGGCCTTTACACCTATGACGTTATTGAACCAAATTTAATTTTAAATCCAACTGCCCGAGGTCCCTAAGCCACACTATAAATAGAACCCTAGTCCATCCATTTTTCTCATTTAGATTTTCTCCCAATTGGGTTCATTGCCTGAAGCCGAACCCTAAATAAAAAAAAATTCTAAGGAGGAAATCATTTTCATAAAAATATTCTACTCCCTTAAAGTGGATCTAGGAAGGCCCAGTAATAGAGCTAAGGACCACTGGTTAGTGTTTTGTAATTATTTTAGATTTGTAGGCAATTTAAAATAATAGGGTTCTCAGTAGTTGTAGTCTTTCTACAATTTTGGGATAGTTTTAACGTACGTTTACTTATAGTCAGTTTTTCGAATAAATTTCATAAGTTCTTTGCAGTCTATTTTTTTAGCTATTTAATTTACAGACAATGTAATTATTTATAGTTATTTATATCTGTTTTAAGTTTGAATTTAGCATGTAAATATTAGTTCCTTTTTATAGAAATTTAATTCTTTTTTATGTGAATAAAATATTAAAAAGAGAAGAATTTGCGAATATGGATTGAAATAGAATAAGATTAAATTTATAAAAATCAGATGTAAAATGAGGAAAACAAAAATAAAATAGAAAGGACTGAAATAGATAAATTTAAGATATTTGCAAGCATAATTATAACAAGTGGTTATTAACTAAAAAGAGAAAATAAAAGAGTGAAGTTCTAGGAACAATATAACACGTACGTTATAATTAGAAAGAAGAGATAACAAAAGAGGCTTATTTTAAAACATAGATCTTAGATTAAGTAAATAAGTAAACATAGAAGTAGGGCCCATACCGGCAGTATTCCCTTTCACATCTAGGACTGATGGTTTCACATGTAGGTTAGGCTGGGACACACTTATGCTGATTAGGGTTAATAAATGACACATAGATAAAGGATCAAATCTAGGGATTTGGGCAAGAGGTGCTGTAACAACCCGCATATTTAACGATTTTATATTTAAATGATTTATTTAAATATAGCGTCATTAGTCGGATTTAGGTCCGAAATGTTACTTTCTGCAAATGTCCGAATTGGAACTCGAAACTAACTCCATTGGTTCCAAAATGGCGTTTGCGATCATTTTGAGTATAATCTTTGATATGTTTGGAGTAAGTGAAATTTTGGCTACTTTTTCTACTTGGGCTTGAGTTTGGGTTCAGCCCAATCTCCACCTAACCCTCTAGCTTAGCCCCTTCTCTTCATTCATCTCCATTTCATTTCATTTCTCAAGCAAAAACTGAAATGGTGGAAGGGAAAAGGAAATAGAAATTGCAAGCCCTAATTCCATTTGAAAACTCCAAATTCTTGCTCCAAAATCAAAGAGAAGACATAGGTAAGCTCTTCTTCATCTTCTCCAACTCTTCTCCTCTTCAATTTCAGAAAATTTCCTATACTTAAATTGGGAAATATGTTTTTTATTCTTAGATTGAAGCTTATTGAGTTGAAGTAGTGTTTGGTTGGTCTTCTCCTTGATATTGAGCTTCATCTTCTTTGTTTTTGGGTAAAAGGTGATTTTTGAACTCACATCTACTTCTTTTGATATCATTGATGTTAGGCATGAATTCCTAACAATTGTTCATATGTTCTTTTGCTTTTGATTTGGGTTGATTCGGTGAAATTGCCAAATTATGATTTTTGAAGCCAAATCTTTGAAAATCCTTATATGGATGATGTTTATGTTGTTAGCAGTGTTTGGGTGTGTCGTTAAGGTTGGGTAGTCATTTGAGTAAGCCCATAATCAACACGCATCCGATTGCTTTCGATTTGTTTGGCCATAGCTGGCCCAGGTTCAGGAAATGCCTGAACATTGAGTTTCAGACGTCTGAAACCCTTATTTCAGACGTTTGAATATTGTTCTGGGGAACATTTTCATCCCCAGATTCAGACGTCTGAAATTATATTTCCAGACGTCTGAATTGCCTAAATTTCAACCAGAAAGGAAATAGGAAAAATATTGCCTATTTCAGACGTCTGAAAGTTTGGATTCAGACGTCTGAATTCTGTTTTGGAAAACAAATTGATTTCCAGATTCAGACGTCTGAATCCCTTCTTTCAGACGTCTGAATATACTTTTTTTGCCAACTTGCCTTGTTCGTTTAGTTTTCCAAATTTAATCGATACATAATGATTCCAATTAGTTATTTATCCATATTTGATCTTGATAATTCCTTTTTGACTTTATTCACGGGTTTTTATAAATGATTTCTTCAAATCGTATTAAAAGCTCGCTTCTCCAATTTATAAATTCTATTTAAAGCACACACAATTTCGCACTTCGAGCGAAGTGGAAGGGTGATTAAATGGTTGGGCAAAACACGGACCATGAATCTGTGCGTTTATCCTTCCGATTAATTCCCGACCTATTCAATTGATCGTTTTAACCTTCGGGTTTGGTTTACCGATGATATGAGGTGAACTTTGTACTGCTTTGAGTGTGAAATTAACTAACGGATAGTAAACCGTTTAGTGCGAACGAGTGGTTATGGGACTCACGTTACCACTTTTCGGATTCCTTTTTGAGAGTTATGACACATTCCGCCAGTTAGTGGTGTCCAGTACTGGGTCTCTGACCTTCACCACTACGGTTTGTTGCCTTCGGGTATGTGCCTTCGGCTTTGTGCCTTCGGGTTTTTTGCCCTTTAGTATCGCTTCCGATGTTGGTCGTTATGAGCCGCATGGGTGATATTGGGTTGCCCTTTAGTATCGCTTCCGATGTTGGTCGTTATGAGCCGCATGGGTGATATTGGGTTGCCCTTTAGTATCGCTTCCGATGTTGGTCGTTATGAGCTGCATGGGTGATATTGGGTTTGGAGTCTTCGGGCTCATGGATCCTTGTTTGTACAGTACTGAGCTCGAGCAATTTTCTGATGTTTTGTTCATGTGTATATTCCCTAGGTATTTCCCTTCGGTGTTGGTCTTTTTGAGCCTCATGATGCGTAGTGTTTACCTTGTGGAACTTGTATACCTTATGGGTATTTGTTATTTGCCTTTTGGCTTGCTTTGGGATATTCTTATCCTTTGTTTCTATATGTTGCCGATGATATGAGGCCTGTTATCATATGATTCATCTTTTGTTAGATGATTGTGTTATCTCCTTTAGAGATATTTGTTATACTTGTAACCTTGTAGGTTTATTGTTGTTCAGTTTATCTAACTGATTTGTTTAGCTAGACTGACCCGTGTATTTTATACTCGGGTCAGACCGAGTTGTTTCAGGTTAGGTGCTTTTGGACTTAGCCTATTTTTCTTCCGCATGGACTATCCAGCTTGTTCCTTTTTGTCATAGCTTTTTGTGTAGTCCTTTTTGTTGTAACTCTGATATGTATTCTATTGACTCGTCTGTATATTGTGGTTTGCTATACCACTTGACTTGTATTGTTTTGTAAACTCTGTTATGTATCTGTATATGTGTATATGATGATTTACTGTTCTGTGAGGTATATTTCATTTGAGTTATTATATTCTGTTCTGATAGATCCAACCACCTATGGTTTTGTTTTAAGTATTCATTGGGTATGTCGACCTGCTTGGTAGTCTATTGTCGATGTATTCAATAGATAATTAGAGCAAGGCTATAGATGGTCGCTCCCAACCAGCCTTATTCTCTGTGTTAGTTGACGGCATTACCTTGTAGTGTCCTTGGCTAGCGTGGGTATAGAGGTGGAGCGTCACAGCGTGGTATCAGAGCTGAGTTCAGGACAAAATATGATAAACACAGAATAGAGCACATATTACGGTACATCAAAGTGTACAAGTGATACAAATCTTTGAATCATTGTGTCTCTTTATTCCATCAAGGTTAGATAGAGTTTGGGAATACATCTAGGAATGCGTTTTATTCCGTAGTATTCCATATTGCAATATCTACCTTGTGAATAATCTTGTTCTTATCTTACCTTCAGCGTATGGCTGGAAGAGGCAGGGGATGACGTTCGGATGCTGGGTAATCTAGTGGATCACATCCGGATGGCATTTATATGTCTGCTGATCAGTTTTTGGAGTTGTTTAGGAGCACTCAGCCTCCAGTTCCTCCTCGAGTGTCTCCACCTCGCAAGTCTGCCTTTGAACGTCAGTGCAGTGATTTTGCTCATCTTGGAGGAAAGCCGTTTAAAGGCTCTGAATCCGTTCTTGAATGGTTTCGCACGTGCGAGCGTCCCTTCTCTCGTATGGATCTTTCTGACCATGATAGAGTTCTTGTAACTTCTAGCTTATTACAAGAGCGTGCTCTTGATTGGTATGAGCTTCTTGTAGCCGAGATTGATGAGTCTACTCTTTCTTGGACTTAGTTTCGGGAGCGATTTGAACTCAAGTTCGTTCCTGAATCTGAAAAAGTTTTATTGACCCGTCGCTTCCTAGAGTTGAAGCAAGGGAAATCTTCTGTTTCTGAGTATGTTGCATCATTCGAGGCTTTATCTAAGTATGGTCTTGAATTCATCAGCACTTCTTATAAGAAGAATTTGAAGTTTGTTTCTGGTCTTAAGAAATATCTTAAGAAATCTTTGTTGCTCCAACTTAAACTTTCTTTTGAGGAGTTGGTTGATTCGGCACTTCATCTTGAGACCGTCGACAAGGAGTGTGATAGTGATGTTGATGTTGAGGTTTCCAAGAACCCCAACAAGAAGCCGTTTCCAATTCAGAAGTCCAGGTCTTTTCCTTCTAAGAAGAAGAAGACTGGTGGTCCTAGTTCTCAGCCTCAGTCTTCCGGAACACCTTTCATTCGAAAGTGTTTCAACTGTGGTTCTTCGGATCATGTTATTCGAGCTTTTCCTAAGCCTCTCTTCTGCCGTTATTGCAAGAAGGAAGGTCATCATGTTTCAGCTTGCCCTACTGTTCCGGCTGGTGCTAAGTCTAGCAATCTTTATGCTACCAAGGCTTCTAAAAGGGCCTTCTCAGTCCAAAGGTATATCTCCATCCATTTTGGAAGGTTCTATTTTATTTCATGACCACAGTATTCGAGTTCTTTTCGATACGGGTGCTTCACATTCTTTCATATCGAAGAAGCTCGTGGATGATTTATCTTTGGATGTTTTTTGTTTAGTTACTTATTTAAGGATTGCGAATCCTATTGGGGGATCCGCGACCCTTAGGTTGCTTTGTGATGATGTTGAGATTGTTTTATGTGGCTTTTCTTTTCGTGCGAATCTGCACGTTATTTCTTGTCTGGAATTTGATATGATTTTGGGTATGGACTGGCTAGTGAGATATGATGCCAGGATTATTTGTTCGGAGAGAATTATATATCTTCGACATCTGGATTCGCCTACTCAGTTATCTCTTATTCTTCGGGATGTGGATAATTCCGAAATGGCTTTATATTCTCTTGACTCGCGAGATGATAATGATATATCTCGTATTCCCATTGCTTGTGACTTTTCTGATGTTTTTGAACCTGTTTTGGGTTTTCCACCCAAGCGGGCAATTGAGTTCCGCATTGATCTCATTTCAGGCGCGCAGCCAGTTAGTCGTCCTCCCACGAGGATGTCTACAAGGGAAAATGAGGAACTCAAGAAGCAGCTTTTAGAGCTTGAGTCCAAGCAGTTGATTCAGTCCAGTTTTTCTCCATGGGGATCCGCGGTTGTCTTTGTGAGGAAGTCTGATGGAACTCTTAGGCTTTGCATTGACTATCGCAAACTTAACTAGTTGACCATTAGGAATAGGTACCCATTGCCTAGGATCGATGATATGTTCGATCTATTAAGTGGTGCTAAGGTCTTTTCTCAGCTAGACCTTGCCATAGGTTTTCATCAGTTACGAGTTGCGGAGGATAGCATACCTCTCACCGCTTTCCGCACTCGTTATGGTTCTTTTGAGTGGCTCGTTATGCCGTTCGGTTTGACGAACGCTCCTGCTTTCTTTGTTGATCTCATGAATCGGGTATTCCGGGAATATCTCGACAAGTTCGTCCTTGTGTTCATTGATGATATCCTTATTTATTCTAAGTCTGAAGCTGAGCATGCTAATCACTTGAGAATTGTCTTGAGTACCCTCCGTCGTCGTCATCTTAGAGCCAAATTCTCCAAGTGCCACTTTTGGGAAAATAAGGTTAAGTTCTTAGGCCATGTTGTATCTTCCGATGGCATTTCTGTCGATCCCTCAAAGATCGAAGCCATCCAGAATTGGAAGAGGCCTGAGAATGTGCATGAGATTCGTAGTTTCCTTGGATTAGCGGGTTATTACCGTCGGTTCATTAAGGATTTTTCTCGTGTTGTGCTTCCTCTCACTTGCCTTACTCGGAAAGGAATTCGTTTTGATTGGTCCGACAAGTGTGAAGCTTCCTTTCTGACGTTGAAGGAACTTCTCACTAATGCTCCTATTCTTGTGGTTTCCGAAGGGAATCATGATCTTGTTGTCTACACCGATGCTTGTGGTAGTGGTCTCGGTGCTGTTCTTATGCAGAAAGATCGGGTAGTTGCTTATGCTTCTAGGCAACTGCGTCCGAATGAAGTTCGCTATGCCACTCATGATCTTGAGTTAGCCGCCGTTGTCTTCGCCTTGAAGATTTGGCGACACTATTTATTGGGCGAGCGCTTCATTCTCTATACCGATCATAAATCTTTGAAGTATTTGTTTACTCAGAAGGAACTCAATATGAGACAACAGCGTTGGCTCGAGTTTCTTGCTTCCTATGACTTTGATATCCAGTATACCCCTGGTAAGGGTAATCGTGTTGCAGATGTGCTTAGTCGCAAACATTCGGTTGTTATTTCTATGATGCTTGCCGAATGGGATGTTCTTGAGACTCTATCTTTTTGTGAAATTCGTGATCGAGGTTCATCTTCTGATTCTCTTATTCTATTATTTAGTTTGGGAGCTCGACCTATTTTATTGGATCATATTGTCGATGCCCAGCGGCGTGATCCTGATTTGTTGCATCTTATTCAGCTTTGTGAGTCTGAATCTTGTGATGAGGCGTTGCGGGATTTTAGTATTGATTCTCATAGGTGTCTTTATAAGAAGAACCGTCTTTTTGTGCCTTCTGATTTTACGCTTAGGCATGACATTCTTGATGACTGTCACCGTTCTAAGTATACTATTCATCCCGGTAGTAGTAAGATGTATGCCGATATGCATCGTCTTTATTATTGGGAAGGCAAGAAACGCGATGTGGCAAGTTATGTGAGTAATTGCATAACTTGTCAGCGTTTTAAGGCCAAGCATCAGCGTCCTTCTGGTCTTCTTCAGCCTCTTGAGATTCCATTGTGGAAATGGGATAAGATTTCTATGGATTTCATTGACGGCCTACCTCGTTCGAGATCTGTCCATTCTAGCATTTGGGTTATTGTTGATCGCCTCACTAAGTCTGCTCATTTTATTCCTATTAAGTCTAATAGGTCTGCTTCGCATTTGGCTAATTTGTATGTCAAGGAAATCGTGAGACTTCACGGTGTTCCTAGTTCTATTGTGAGTGACCGTGATCCTTTATTCACGAGTCATTTTTGGAAGAGTCTTCAGCAAGCTTTGGGAACAAAGCTTAATTTTTCTACATCTTATCATCCGCAGTCTGACGGACAGACTGAACGAGTGAATCGTATCTTGGAAGATCTTCTCCGTATTTGTATTTTTGATTTTGGTGGAAGTTGGGAGGATCATCTACCTCTTGTAGAGTTCTCCTACAACAATAATTTTTAGTCTAGTATCGGTATGGCTCCTTTCGAAGCCTTATACGGAAGGCCATGTCGATCACCTTCTTGTTGGTTAGAATCTGGAGAGAAGCTTATTCTTGGCCCGGATTTTGCTCGTGATTCTTCCGAGAAGATTGATCTTATTCGGTTGAGAATGAAAGAGGCACAGAGTCGCCAGAAATCCTACGCTGACAACCGTAGGAAGCCTCTCGAGTTCTCGATTGGTGATCTTGTTTTTATTCATGTTTCTCCTTTGAAGGGGGTTATGCGTTTCAGTACGACTGGAAAATTGGCTCCTCGCTTTATAGGACCATTTTCTATTACTGAACGTATTGGCCCTGTGGCTTATAGAGTTTCACTTCCAGCTCATTTATCTGGTATTCATGACGTGTTTCACGTCTCGCAACTTCGTAAGTGTCTTCGAGAGTCGGATTCTGTTGTTACTTCTCCTGATTTGCAAGAGCTTGAGGTCTCACCGGACTTATCTATTGTACAGCAACCTATTCGCGTTCTTGACATGGAGGTGCGACACCTTCGGAACAAGGACGTGCCGCTCGTTAAAGTTCAATGGTCCGCTAATCCCAATGACTGTACTTGGGAAACCAGAGAGTTTATTGAGCGATCTTATCCAGGTTTTCTATCTTAGCTTGTGAACGGTGAGTATGTCTTTTCATCTCAAGCTTATTTCCTTTTTCTTTTGAATGTTGTATGTACGTAGTTGTTACAAATATCGTCTCTAGGAATTGCGGGGACGCAATTTTGTAAGGAGGGGAGATCTGTAACAACCCGCATATTTAACGATTTTATATTTAAATGTTTTATTTAAATATAGCGTCGTTAGTCGGATTTAGGTCTGATATGTTACTTTCTGCAAATGGCCGAATTGGAACTCGAAACTACCTCCATTGGTTCCAAAATGGCGTTTGCGATCTTTTTGAGTATAATCTTTGATATGTTTGGAGTAAGTGAAATTTTGGCTACTTTTTCTACTTGGGCTTGAGTTTGGGTTCAGCCCAATCTCCACTTAACCCTCTTGCTTAGCCCCTTCTCTTCATTCATCTCCATTTCATTTCATTTCTCAAGCAAAAACTAAAATGGTGGAAGGGAAGAGGAAATAGAAATTGCAAGCCCTAATTCCATTTGCAAACTCCAAATTCTTGCTCCAAAATCAAAAAGAAGACACAGGTAAGCTCTTCTTCATCTTCTCTAACTCTTCTCCTCTTCAATTTCAGAAAATTTCCTAAACCTAAATTGGTAAATATGTGTTTTATTCTTAGATTGAAGCTTGTTGAGTTGAAGTAGTGTTTGGTTGGTCTTCTCCTTGATATTGAGCTTCATCTTCTTTGTTTTTGGGTAAAAGGTGAGTTTTGAACTCACATCTACGTCTTTTGATATCATTGATGTTAGGCATGAATTCCTAACAATTGTTCATATGTTCTTTTGCTTTTGATTTGGGTTGATTCGGTGAAATTGCCAAATTATGATTTTTTAAGCCAAATCTTTGAAAATCCTTATATGGATGATGTTTATGTTGTTCGGAGTGTTTGGGTGTGTCATTAAGGTTGGGTAGTCGTTTGACGTAAGCCCATAATCAAAACGCATCCGATTGCTTTCGATTTGTTTGGCCATAGTTGACCCAGGTTTAGGAAATGCCTGAACATTGAGTTTCAGACGTCTGAAACCCTTATTTCAGACGTCTGAATATTATTCTGGGGAACATTTTCATCCCCAGATTCAGACATCTGAAATTATATTTCCAGACGTCTGAATTGCCTAAATTTCAACCAGAAAGGAAATAGGCAAAATATTGCCTATTTCAGATGTCTGAAAGTTTGGATTCGGACGTCTGAATTCTGTTTTGGAAAACAAATTGATTTCCAGATTCAGACGTCTGAATCCCTTCTTTCAGACGTCTGAATATGCTGTTTTTTGTCAACTTACCTTGTTCGTTTAGTTTTCCAAATTTAATCGATACATAATGATTCCAATTAGTTATTTATGCATATTTGATCTTGATAATTCCTTTTTGACTTTATTCACGGGTTTTTATAAATGATTTCTTCAAATCGTATTAAAAGCTCGCTTCTCCAATTTATAAATTCTATTTAAAGCACACACAATTTCGCCCTTCGAGCGAAGTGGAAGGGTGATTAAATGGTTGGGCAAAACATGGACCATGAATCTGTGCGTTTATCCTTCCGATTAATTCCCGACCTATTCAATTGATGGTTTTAACCTTCGGGTTTGGTTTACCGATGATATGAGGTGAACTTTGTACTGCTTTGAGTGTGAAATTAACTAACGGATAGTAAACCGTTTAGTGCGAACGAGTGGTTATGGGACTCACGTTACCACTTTTTGGATTTCTTTTTGAGAGTTATGACACATTCCGCCAGTTAGTGGTGTCCAGTACTGGGTCTCTGACCTTCACCACTACGGTTTGTTGCCTTCGGCTTAGTGCCTTCGGGTTTGTGCCTTCGGGTTTGTTGCCCTTTAGTATCGCTTCCGATGTTGGTCGTTATGAGACGCATGGGTGATATTGGGTTGCCCTTTAGTATCGCTTCCGATGTTGGTCGTTATGAGCTGCATGGGTGATATTGGGTTTGGAGTCTTCGGGCTCATGGATCCTTGTTTGTACAGTACTGAGCTCGAGCAATTTTCCGATGTTTCATTCATATGTATATTCCCTAGGTATCGCCCTTCGGTGTTGGTCTTTTTGAGCCGCATGATGCGTAGTGTTTACCTTGTGGAACTCGTATACCTTATGGGTATTTGTTATTTGCCTTTTGGCTTGCTTTGGGATATTCGTATCCTTTGTTTCTATATGTTGCCGATGATATGAGGCCTGTTATCATATGATTCATCTTTTGTTAGATGATTGTGTTATCTCCTTTAGAGATATTTGTTATACTTGTAACCTTGCAGGTTTATTGTTGTTCAGTTTATCTAACTGATTTGTTTAGCTAGATTGACCCGTGTATTTTATACTCGGGTCAGACCGAGTTGTTTCAGGTTAGGTGCTTTTGGACTTAGCCTATTTTTCTTCCGCATGGACTATCCAGCTTGTTCCTTTTTGTCATAGATTTTTGTGTAGTCCTTTTTGTTGTAACTCTGATATGTATTCTATTGACTCGTCTGTATATTGTGGTTTGCTATACCACTTGACTTGTATTGTTTTGTAAACTCTGTTATGTATCTGTATATGTGTATATGATGATTTACTGTTCTGTGAGGTATATTTCATTTGAGTTATTATATTCTGTTCTGATAGATCCAACCACCTATGGTTTTGTTTTAAGTATTCATTGGGTATGTCAACCTGCTTGGTAGTCTATTGTCGATGTATTCAATAGATAATTAGAGCAAGGCTATAGATGGTCGCTCCCAACCAGCCTTATTCTCCATGTTAGTTGACGGCATTACCTTGTAGTGTCCTTGGCTAGCGTGGGTATAGAGGTGGGGCGTCACAGGTGCAAAGCTAGAAGATTTATTTGTTAGGACCAGTACCGACAGCATTCTCTTTCAGGTCGAGGACTAAAGGTCTCACACGCAGGTGAGGCTAGGCATGCTTATGTTGATTAGGGTAAATGAAGGGTCAAGTAGGGGGGACAGTTAGTGTATACCGACGATGATCGAGCGTGTGGCATCGATTAGGATAAATAATTCAATACTGCATCCTAAGCATTAAAGAGGTGTCTTTTGTTGTGACCAACATGATTGGTTCACATTGGCAGAACAGAGATAGGAAAGGTCGACCAATGGGTAGGATTTGGATTTCAGCCTAATCAAGTTAGCAGTTGAGATAGGATTAGGATTTCCACCTAATCATAGTACTTTAAGACAAGTGCAAAACAATCAAACAATCAAAGAAAGCAGTCAAACAGAATCAAAAACAGTATTTTATCTGAATTTTATCTTTTCTGTATTTTTCTTTCAAGCTAGAACTATTGTTTAATCTATTATTTTTATCTTGCTTAGAAGTTCTAGTAGTTTCTTTCATTCACCAGACTTATCGTCTGATCCACTCTTCTATCTTTCCTTTTTCCCCTCATAGGCCAGCAGAGCTGAGGATAGTTGATTCAGGTTGCTTGGAGATTCATTTCCAAAGTTTTCCCATTTCAGATGTATTCTTCTATTTCGCATCCTTTTCATTTGGATTATGGCACGTATGAGAGGGATTTTTTTATCTTTATAATCTGATTTTATGAGACTGAGATTTATTTTCATGAGACATTTTGAGTTTTTGAGATATGTTATGATTTTATGACTTATTTTGAGATAAAGTTTGTGACGACCCGGCTTCCTATACCCAGGAAGACGTGTCATCAATAAGAAAGAAAGGGGTAGAAATAGAAAAGAAAAGAAAAGAAAGAGAAACAACATCAGAATCTCACAGCGGAATGGAATAAAATATAATATATCAACATAACTATTACATAGTTATATACATCAGAGTTATACAATTTCATACAACATGAATATCATATACATATCTGACAGAACATTCAACACAAATATCATGAACTAAACTAACACAGCGGAACTATATAACTAGCTACATACGTCTGGTCTCCTGCTCCAACTCCTCCAGAATTCATCAAAGCTAATCTGAATCCCTTGGCTACCCGCAAAAATTTGGGTACCCGAGAGTTTATGAAAATAAAATACAAACTCCGGGTACCCAAATTTTTACGGGTAGCCAAGGGATTCAGGTTAGCTTTGATGAATTCTGGAGGAGTTGGAGCAGGAGACCAGACGTATGTAGCTAGTTATATAGTTCCGCCGTGTTAGTTTAGTTCATGATATTTGTGTTGAATGTTCTGTCAGATATGTATATGATATTCATGTTGTATGAAATTGTATAACTCTGATGTATATAACTATGTAATAGTTATGTTGATATATTATATTTTATTCCATTCCGCTGTGAGATTCTGATGTTGTTTCTCTTTCTTTTCTTTTCTTTTCTATTTCTACCCCTTTCTTTCTTATTGATGACACGTCTTCCTGGGTATAGGAAGCCGGGTCGTCACAGGTGGTATCAGAGCTTCATAAGGAGCCATCTTAATACTCGATTGATAACTATTATTATAGGAAAATTCCACTAGATGAAGATGGTCTTCCCATGATCCACCAAAATCCAATACACAAGCTCATAGAATATCTTCCAGAATACGATTAAGTCTCTCCGTTTGACCGTCTGTCTGAGGATGATAGGCTGTACTTAATCTCAGACTTGTTCCCATTGCTGATTGTAGAGCTTCCCAGAATTTACTAGTAAAAATAGGATCTCGGTCACTTACTATACTAACAGGAACACCATGTAATCTGACTATCTCTTTCAAGAAAATTTCTGCCAAAGAAACTGCGGTACGAGTTGCTCTAACAGGAATAAAATGGGCACTCTTCGTTAAACGATCCACAATAACCCATATTCCTTCATTTCCTTTTCTGGTTCTAGGCAAACCATCAATGAAGTCCATCGAGATCATCTCCCACTTCCAATCTGGAACTTCCAAAGGTTGCAATAGTCCTGCAGACTTTTGTTGATCTCCCTTCACTTGCTGGCAAATGGCACAACTATTTACAAAAGCAGCTACATCCTTTTTCATATTCGGCCACTAGAAAACTCTCCTCATATCTTTATACATCTTCGAAATTCCCGGGTGAATATTTAATCTAGAACGGTGACACTCAGCTAAAACTTCTTGTCTCGGTCCACCAATATTAGGCACACACAAGCGACCATTAATCCTTAAAACTACGCGATCGTCTATCTTGAAATCTGAATACCGACCGTCCTCAATTCCTAGAATTATTTCCTCAAAAGATTTATCCTCCGTTTGCTTACTAATGATCCGTTCTTGGAGAGAGGGAATAACTTCCAAAAGAGATAAAATAGCATTTCTACTAAGAGCATCAGCCACGACATTCGCTTTCCCCGGCGTATACGAAATATCCAGATCATAAGATGCCAAAAATTCGACCCATCTCTGCTGTCTCAAATTGAGATCTTTTTGAGAGAAAATATATTCCAACGGTTTGTGATCCATGAATAACTCAAACTTTTCTCCCAAAAGATAATGTCTCCATATCTTCAAAGCAAAAACAATAGCTAACAGTTCTAGATCATGCGTAGCATAGTTCTTCTCATGTGACTTCAATTGTCGACTAGCATACGCAATAACTCTGCCGTTCTGCATCAGAACTGCACCCAATCCAACCAAACATGCATCCGTATATACTTCAAATTTGCTCTTCCCATCCGGAATAGCAAGTACTGGTGCACTAGTCAGCCTTGTCTTCAATTCCTTAAAAGCTTCTTCACACTGAGGTGTCCACTTGAATTTAGTTCCTTTCCTTGTTAGCTTTGTCAGATGCGAAGAAATTTTGGAATAATCCTTAATGAATTTTCTGTAGTAACCAGCCAAACCCAGAAAACTACGAACTTCCGTCGGTGTCTTCGGCTGTTTCCATTGCAAAAAAGTTTCAACTTTCGCTGGATCTACTGAAATGCCTTCACCAGAAATAATGTGCCCTAAAAATTTAACTTCTGATTTCCAAAAATGACACTTTGAAAACTTTGCTTTCAACACATGCTTCCTCAGAGTCTCCAATACAATCCTCAAATGATGTCAGTGCTCCTCTTCCGATTTGGAATAGACTAAGATATCATCAATGAATACTAGCACAAACTTATTCAATACATCCCTAAAAACTCGATTCATGAGGTCAACAAAATAGGCTGGTGCTTTGGTTGATCCGAACGGCATAACCAACCACTCATAAAAACAATTCGGTCCCCTAAATGCTGTCAAGGGAATACTATCTTCAGCTACTCTCAATTGATGGAAACCTGAAGCTAGATCTAGTTGAGAAAAGATAGAAGCTCCATGCAACTGGTCAAAAAGATCATCGATGCGAGGAAAAGGATATTTATTTTGGATAGTCACTTTGTTCAATTCTCTATAATCAACACAGAACCTTAGCGAACCATCTGATTTGGTGACAAACACCGCAACAGAGCCCCAACAAGAAAAACTAGGTCTAATCAAACCCTTCTCCAAAAGATCTTGCGTCTGCTTAACCAACTCTTCTCTCTCTCGAGGAGGCATTCTCCTACTGGGTTGAATCACCGGCACTGCTCCTGGAATCAAATCAATACGAAACTCAATCTCTCGATGTGGAGGAAGACACATAACTTCTTCAAAAACATCAGGAAAATCTTGAACCACATCGATTTCCTCAACTTTCTCTTGAGAAGTCTCAACTCCTTGCAAAAGACTACTCAAGTGAAATCCAGAACTATCGCACGACACTTTGGCAATCCTACCCAAATCAGTCTCCAATGAAACTGTCCTCTCATCACAATTCAGGACTGCTTTATACTTATCGAGCCAATCCATACCCAAAATAAGATCAAATCCTTTAAAATCTAACACATATGGGTCACAAGAGAAACTGTGGGACAAATAAGAAAGCTTCAAGTCCTTATAGATCGTATCCAATTTTGTTGCTCCACCAATAGGATTAGATACAATAACGGGACGATCCACGGTACTAGGGTTAAGAGAAAACCTTTCTACCGATTCTGAAGCTATGAAACTCAAAGATGCACCCGAATCAAATAAAACTTTAATATACTTGCCATTTAGGAGTAAGGTACCTTCCAAAACTCCTTTGCCTTGAGAAGAAGAAGATGAACCTGCTTCCAAAGCAAAAACTTTATCCTGAAGTGTCCTCTGCAAAAGTGGACAATTCTTAATCATATGACCGGGATGACGACAATTAAAACACAACGATCTCGGGACTACTACTAATTCTGGACTACTCTGACATTTCTGCTGCTGAGATCCTCCTTGAGAACACTGATCCGCCAAATGTCCAATTTGCTGACAGTTATAACACTTACGGGGTCCGTTATTGCTTCTTCCCGATTTCTTTCCTTTAACTTGCCTTTTCCAAAGTGGGTTGAACTTTCTTTTATTTGGGATAACGGAACTCCCTTTTGAAACTGCTTCTGTTGCCTCCAATTTCTTGTTCATCAAATCTTCATACCTCAATGCCATATCAACTAAATCAACAAATGATCCTTTCAAGAGCACCGTCATTTTACTCTGGAATTCGGACCTCAATCCTTGCACAAACTTTTCATTCTTCTTGAGGGGAGTATTAATGAGTCCTGATCCATAAAACGAAAGTTCGTTGAATCTGGTCTCATACTCAGAAATGGTCATGCTTTCCTGCTTCAAATTTAGAAAATCCTGGTACAATTGAGTTTTCCTTGCCGTCGGCATATACTTCTCCTCAAATAATTCCTTAAATCTTTCCCATGAAATATCTTCTTCAGGAACATTTGCAATTGTTGCATCCCACCATGATGCTGCGCTTCCCTGCAATTGCCACGATGCCATATCCCTCTTCTGATCATCCGCCAATCTCATCCTCTTAAAAATACGCTCACAAGAACGTAACCAGGCTTGAACTTCAATTATCGATTCTGAACCTTTAAATGATTTGCCTCCAAAATCGATAAAATATTTATGTAAGGCTGCAAAACTAACTTGAGACGGCACTGGATTAACAGCCTCTCTATCAATTTGACTTCGAACATCATCAGTTGAAGTACTGGCCCCTACTCTGCCTCTTCTTCCAGAACTCATGTTGGCCTCCTGAACAGGTAACCAACAAATTTAGATAGGTATATACATACATATATGAAAAATACAAATACGCACACTCAAGATAAATATTACTCCAGAGCATAGGTACTCGCTCAACCTATCGCTCTGATACCACCTGTGACGACCCGGCTTCCTATACCCAGGAAGACGTGTCATCAATAAGAAAGAAAGGGGTAGAAATTGAAAAGAAAAGAAAAGAAAGAGAAACAACATCAGAATCTCACAGCGGAATGGAATAAAATATAATATATCAACATAACTATTACATAGTTATATACATCAGAGTTGTACAATTTCATACAACATGAATATCATATACATATCTGACAGAACATTCAACACAAATATCATGAACTAAACTAACACAGCGGAACTATATAACTAGCTACATACGTCTGGTCTCCTGCTCCAACTCCTCCAGAATTCATCAAAGCTAACCTGAATCCCTTGGCTACCCGTAAAAATTTGGGTACCCGAGAGTTTATGAAAATAAAATACAAACTCCGGGTCAGACATGGGTCTGGTATGAGTAAACGGTTTAAGTTGCTTAACTTTGAAAACATTTAAAATAGAGGTATCACGTAAGACTCCCCACAAATAAATACGGGTAAGTTTTTACCTTACGCTAACCAAAACATTTTATAGGAAATCTAGTGATATTATAATAGTGTCTAGGGTTTTCAAGTAAAATACAGAAATAGCTGAAATGCTTACATCTCACATTTCAACATAGTTGGGCACAATCAAAACGTACGGCGCTTATTGGAAATTGGATCCCATACATTGGCAGGGCTACTGGGGTACCGCCCGTCACAGTACGTGGTCTAGATCACAGTACCGAGGAGCCACCCTAACTCCCCTGCAACACAAGGCCGGAACCATTCCTTACTGAACAGTCCCGAACAAGATAACCCCGCAGTTGGCTGCAGACCAACCGCCCACACAGCCGAATAAAAGGGACATCTAGACAGGGGTATACCTCGTCCTGCTTGGGCATGACCCACCTAACCTTGCTGCACATCCCCTGTTTTAGCCATTCCCGGTTGATGAGGCTGGAGGCTGCGTTTACCTTTATAGAACATATCACTTAGAATGCTCATCGTCCGCCTGACGATGTGCTGAAAGCATTCAATCCATACAAGTTCGTTCTGGGTTCGAACGAAACCGAAGGCATTATCTCGTTACACTCGTTTTGGAATCACCCTCAGAGTTAACGAGGATAATCTTGCATTCTGAAAACACCATCTCGATCTTCACTTGAGATTACACGACCTAACGTTTAATTTGGATCGATGTGGTTTTCGAAATATCAATTGATATCCGATCCCGGTCTCATCGAAATCCAAACGCCATTTTAAAGTCCAAGTTGTCTAATTAACTTAACAGTTTAAATTTAATAATTGAATTCATACAGCAATTAAATACAGATAAATAACATCAGATAACATATAGCAATTTCACACAGATAAGCATATATAATTATCACAGATATCTCACAAAACATCACAGGAAATAATAAACATCAGTTCAATCAAATAGAACCATCGATTTATATCAACAAGTTGGCTTTGTTTACACTCAATTGCATATTAAGAGTGAATTATATTTTATACATGCTTAATTAATTATTAATTAATTAACTTATTTCAATTCATTAATTACTTATTAATTATTCACTTGATTATTAATCAATAACCTTAATTATTGAATATAAAACTCAGTTACCCAATTAATTATAACTAATTAATCGTTAATTATTAATCACTTAATCGTTTTATCCTTAATTAGTAGATTAATTCACTACTATGATTTGTTAAATTATTAACTATCAATGATTAATTAAATTCTTAATTACAAATAAGAGTACTAAAATCTTTAATTGCAAATTTTGATTATACTTTGATTATTTATTTAATAGCCATTATAAAATGCGTTACATACCTAATTAACTTTGATTTTGAATAACTAACTCATTCTTGTTTTCTATAAATCTTTTAAGTGCTGCTTGGCTTATACTGTTTACAAACATTACTAATCCGATTAATACTAATTTATAAAACTTAAACTTAAGTTACAGCTAACAAAATTCCTGGCATTAAGATAAAAACCCCGAAGCATATACCGTGCTCAACTCGTGTTGTACTCGAGTCAAACCAGCTATCTCTCGCGTCACACTCCCACTCTCCCTTTCTTCTCCCTGTTCTCTCCAGTTTTAATCTTCTTCCTTTTTTTTAAAATACTTAAGTTTTAAACTGCTGAAACACAATAACACACACGCGCGCGTCAAAGCATGACTCAGAAACGACTCGAAGGAAACCTGCAAAATCTCTCGCGTTCACACGAAACAAAAACTCAGGTCCTTCCTCACCGCCGTGCACGTGCACGATGGTCCACCGCCGCACCACCACCACGCGTTATCGCCCACAAGTCGTAAACTACTCCCTCACTTGAAATCCAAACCCAGATTGACTCCAAATTCTCGAATTCAAAATTCGACTGCATAGTCGAACTGTACCCAAACCCAATTCAGGGAAATCGCCTCGCGCTTGCGATCACAACCACCAGAGACGCTTCAATTTCGACCGTAGCTTGTCGACGCCACCTCCTAGCTTCCTCCAAAGTCTCACATCACTCGGCTAAGCAACGATGACATGTTCTATGAATGACCAGAGAACAAAAACACCGTCCCTTAAACCCTACTTTCCTTCAATTCTCAACAATCTTGCATTTAAAAATTCTTTTAGCATTTTTCTAGTAATCTATACTCTGTACACATGCTTCATACCAAGTTTCATCATTAATTAATGAGTGAATCTCCAGAAATTCATAAAAAACCTTCTACAGTTCATTCATGAACTGTTCTGTAAATAGTTAGCTAAAAAATTTTGATTATTATCTTAAAATTAATATTACTGTATGTTCAATCCATATGTAAACTCGAATTTTCAATTTAAGTTATTTGAATTTGTACTATGATTATACTTTATACTGTAAATTCACTTACAGTATTCATGCTACTATGAAAAACAGGTTTCTAAAGTTTACAAACAATACAGAACATTGTTATACATCATAATCCAGTTCATAAGTAAATTACTCAAATTATATTTCAAAAAAAAATTGGTTTACTCACAAAGAATTGCTGTTGAACCAAGGATGATGCAAGAAAATCTGGAACTTGAACTTGAATAGGCTTGATAAATTTGCAGTTTTGAAATTCCAGTAACCTAATTGCTCCTGACTTTTGTCTAGTTATAATATTTTTTTCTTTCTTTAGCTGTTCTTCAGATTTGAGAAGTTTGTTTATATTTTTTCAGACTCAATGCCTTTGCAGTTAAAAAATGAAATAATGAGAAGCTGTATACATATATTTATAACAGTGAATACTACTGTCTTCTTACACAAGCTTAGGCCTACTAAAATATCTTGTTTATTTTATTTGTACTAAAGCTTAAGATTTTTCAACCATTTCGGCTGAATGATAGCATGTTCAGATATCAAGTGTGCTAATTAATATATGTCTTTACTTATGTTTACACAATCAATGTTTACTGACACATATTTGTAAACAGATTTTTTACAGGCTTAAGTTTTTGTACTCAATGTATTCATTTATTCTAACACCCTATTAATGCTTTCCTGACACAACATTTATACAAAAAAAAAACAAATCTGCAGTGTATTTATATTAAGGTGTATTCATAAAGATGCTTCATATAGGTTTACACCATTAATGCTTGACACACTTGTTTATGTTGCAAAGATACATGTAGGTTTGAGCTGAACATTCTTATATTAACATATAATAATATTGCTTTTATTATTTATGCTATCATATTACTAATGTTTGCAGCTCTCAAATTTTCTTTGTTGAAGATGTTTACATTTCTATTGTAGTTGTACTTATATTTATCATCCTACTGTTATGTTATATTTAATATAAGATACAAAGAAACTTATGTTTAAAACCATATTTATAAGTATTCATATTTATATAAAGACTCATGTTAAATAGTTATAAGTTTATTTTATTTTAGTTATAAAAGTTATTGTGTAGAAACAGTACTTAAATCTTATTTTTATTTAAAAATTAACTTTTTCCCAAAATTGAATTTGTAATATATCTGCACCTATGTATTTTATATTTATATTTAATTATGAATACAATCGTATTATTGTACTTATTTTATTATCTACATTCTTATATCTGATATTAAATGCTATTCATACATAATTTTTAATTCAATTAACTAAAACAGATTTTACTTTTGAATATTGTTAAAGAGTCTAGTTATATTTTGAAATTATAAAGTCTTTTATAATTCATATACAACTAATAATATCCAACAGCTTATCTATTTATAAATAAAAATATTATATTTATTTAAATTTGATCAAAAACTTATGATAATAATGGGGTCAAAATTCCGGGATGTCACAAAGTTTAATTTTGAAGATAAGTTATTATTTAAATGTTTCTGCTGTTCTTACTTATTTTCTTGTGAATCTTAGTCTCTATGATGCTTGAGCTATACTTATAACGCACCACATCCTTCGGTGTGCCCTTTTCGGGAATACTAAGGAGTTGTGGTGCGTTTCACTATAGCTAAAAATGGGAATCAAGGATGTTTCATTTTTATTTCAACATAGATTAAAGCTTTTGTAAAAAAATTCATATGTATAAGTTTTACAATAGTTGCCGTTTTATTCTATAGTAGCTTTTTAAGTAGCATTCTATTGGTTTTTTTTCCTCTTTTTCTATGATAATTTTTACTTTGTTAAAAAATATATTGTAACATATCATTTTTTACAATATATTTATAGGTCTCCCCTATAACCATAGGCAAGCCATGAGAAAGAAAGTGTTTGGTGTTGGTTTTTGAACCATTTGAAAGAGATGATTCAACAGGATTGGCAATTGGTGTTTATGTTTATTCGTCATCAAGGATTGATATTGGCACTTCCAAAAGTATTTACTTTTGCTTTTCGTAGTTATTGTTATCAACATATGAAGCAAGATCTTCTTCCTTCTGTGATATCTAAGAATTCTTACTTATTTGTTGTTGTTTTTTTAAAGATATATTTTCATGCTTCTAATCTTGATGTTTTTTTATAAAGTTTTGCCTAAGTTTTCAAAAATTGGAGGTACAGCCGGTGTTAATTTTTTGAAGGTAAAACCTTATAATTGTTGGACTGACTTGTTTTATTTTACTGGAAAACGTTATAGTGAATATAGTCCAATGTCACTGAGAGATTTAATGCTTGGATTTTAGCTGAAAGGGCTTTACCAATTACTTCTTGTTTAGATGGAGCATGTTAGAATTATGGAACAAATGGCTAAGAGAAGAGAAGAATGTCAATTATGGATTGGTACTCTTTATCCTACAATGGTGGTATGTTTAACTGAGTTAAATGAAGAAAATTTTGGTTTGGATGTATTTAGATTAGAAAATTCATTTTTGAAGTTAGATCTCCTAAATCTCATCATGTAGATCTAAAAGACCATATTTGTTGTTGTACTCAACAGAAGATTATTGAATTTCTTTGTTCTCATGCTATTAAATGTATGCATAAGTTTAAGTTGTCTATGTATGTTTTTTTTGGGTACACTTCCTTGTTAATACATATCGCCTTTCTTATTATCAAGCTATCAATCTTATTCCTAATTTTGATAAGCCTGTTATGGTTTTCAGAAATGAAGCTTTAATTGAGCCTGGAAAAGAGAAGTGTGGAGCTGGATAATCTTCAACTAAATGCAAAAGAAGATTTGCATATTTCAAAATAAGCAAAATAGATGTGGTGTATGCAATAATATGGTCACAGTAAGCAAAATTATCAAGCATCAACATAGCTATGAGTTTAGCTTTTTTTAAATTTTCTTTCTATTTTTGTTATAATTTTGTCTGAATTATTAATTGGTTATATGAATTCATTTTTTATTTGCAATTTATTCTACTTAAATCACTTGGTTGAAAAACTTTATTCATTTTATGAATTTATCAGTCTTCTAGATCTAGTGTGTGCAGTTGTGATGTTAGGTATTTTATTTTATATTAATATGTGAAATTTTAATGATTATTTGTGTCTATTCTAGATTCTGTATTGCAAATAGTCTATTATAATCTTTAATGGAATAATAGTACTCAAGATCGGGTTTCAACAACAATTTTTGATGTACTGATGTAATGATAACGTAATGCTAGCTTTAATTTTTCAAGATGGTCATTTGATAGCTCATTTGTAAAGGCTGCTTATTGGAGTTTGTAGGCGATAATGAGAAAAACTAATTTTGCATATTATCTATTTTTTTAACTGTTTTCTGTATTATGTTGTAACAGAAACTACTACTACTTTATAGTATTAGTTTTGTTTAATGTGGTTATAGAATCGATTGTATGGCTCAGTTAACAACGGTTATATGCTCGGTTGACTACCGCTAATGTATAGTATTAGTTTTGTTCATATGGGTTTGGCTACGTGGTGTGGCTATAGGCTTGGTTGTGAGGTACGGTTTCGGGGCTTAATTATGTGCTCAGCTATAGGTTTTTATTATGTGGTGCTAATGTATAGTATCAGTTTTGTTTAGCAATAGTTAAGGGGTTCAAGAAACATTAGTTCTGGTGCTCGGTTAACATTATTTATGGGCTTTTTTAATTGTTTCTAATTTATAGTATCAGCTTAGTTTAACATCAATATTAAGCTCGGTTAGGGGGTTCGGTTATGGGCTTAGTTAATATCGGTTATATGCTTAGTTAACTATTGCTATTGTACTGTATCTGTTTGATTAACTTTGATTATCGCTAAGTCATGGTGCACTGTGGGGTTGTGGAATAATGGATCTTAAGGCTAATTAAAAAATAGAGGGGGTGAATAGTGTTTTCTAACTTTTGTAAATAATTTTAATTTTCTTTCAAGTTTAATATTAAATCACAGGTTTCCAATACAGAATTATATAAAAAAATTAACCATAGATGCAATAACGGATTAAAATAAAAGCAATAAAGTAAAGTGGGGAGTTAGAGAGATGATATCAAGGATATTTTACTGGTATGGATATCTCCTACATCTAGTCACATACAATTGTTGTACAAATTTCTTTTCAAGGTCAATCTTTAAATATTTAGAAGCCAAACCCGATTAAAATCTCAATTTAGAGGCTACAAGGCACACCCTCATGATTTTTCTGGCTTAGTATACACCATCTTGTTTTGGACAGGTTATAAGCACAATCACTTAGATTTTCAAGCAACCAAGCACGCCCACTTGATTTGAACGGGCAAACATACCCAAGCAAATACAAATAAAGTTTGATGGTTTCTCCCAAGACAATTTCTTGAACTTAGGATACATTGAATCCTATAGCATCTTTGACAGCACTTTGGTATTTGATTTAAGAGAACGATGATTCCAAAACATTAAGAAAGTTGTATCAAATCAATACACAAAGTGTGAACTGATTCTAAGAAATTTTGAAGATAATTTGGTATAATTTTGATGTATTTCTCAAGAGAGTAAAAGTAGGGAAAAAAATAAGTTAATAATTGCCAAAAGGTTCGTTTAAACTCCCCTTTACATAGTGTAGAAACAAATATGTTCATTTGTGAATATTGTAACGAATAGACACTTCTTTTCAAAATTTGAAAAAAACATTTGGTGGCATGTATGTGGACATATCATTTCGGTATATGTCGACATATGCTTGTAAATTTTGAAAACTTATTTCTCTTGAAAAATGTTTTGAAAACCCTATACTTTGTAAAATAATTTGATATTTTGTAAAACACTTTAAACATAGTTTATAAATACTTTGATATTTGAAAATTTTAATAAAATATATTTAAATATATTTTTAAAATTTATATTGTTTTTAAATATATAAACAAAGAAAATAGGAGATAGATTGTAAAGATTGCTACTAGGGACTTTAACAATATTTTGTGATTCCATAAACTATGTTATAGTCTTCAGATTTTTATGTCCTGATCTATGTATTCGTAAGTCCAATGCCCATTTCTTTAGTCCTTGTATTGCACAGTCTTCGGTTCAACATCTTTGTAATGATGACAACCATTAAATATTAATAACTAAGGTATTGATAGTCCTTACCAAGGCTGTTATCATTAAAATCAATAACTAAGGTATTGATAGTCTCCTCATTTTTAATGATGACAACCATTAAATATTCATGTATGTAAAATATGATATAACTCCCCTTGAGTTAGGAAACCCCTTGAATATATGCATATGTATATTTTATATTTTTCTCCACCTTTGTCATCAACAAAAATGAGCGAAGGTAACCAAAACTCCCTTTAAGTCAAATACTTGGAAACTATAGAGTCAAAATCAATAACTATGTAAAACAGTCGACGCATACTGAAAAGATAATTACATGATGATTATGATATAATGATGGAGACTCAAAAATTAAATAGGATTCTATTTATCCAATTCAAGCCATACATATCAAATTGTCGTTCCAAACATAAATAAACAATAAAACCAAAAATCCAATCCAATTGTGTACACCAAATCAAATCAAATCCTAAGAGTATCAATACATACACACACACATATCAAATCCAAAACAAATAACTAAATGTTTCGTGGAACTTCAGCCCAACCGTAGGATCCAAAGATTGGATCGACTTTAATGGCGTCCTAATCTTCATTATCTTTGTTAATAGAGCATCCTGGGTTATTGTTTTAATAATTTTTGATTAAGGAAGAAATCATCCATCAAATGGCAATGAAATGCTTCTTTTGCTCTTTGATTATTTTCACTTGACTTAATTCTACATGCCTTTAATTTTTCAAGATAAATGTTGGAATGTTCTTGAAAGATTAAAGAGTTTCTTTAAGATTTTCAACAATTTTTGATGCAAGTAGGCATTTTTAAGAGAGAAATTTCAGAATAAATGAGAATGAAAGAATAGAATGAATAATGAATTTATCTAGAAGAAAGAGCCTTATATAGGAGTGAAAAGTCATTTAGAAGGATTGAATAGGTGGTAGTTATTTTGTTTTAAAATTTTATTTTTTGACCAACGATTAACATATGCCAATATATATATATATATATATATATATATATATATATATATATATACATACATATATATATATATATCTGTGTGTGTGTATGTATGTATGTATGTATATATATATATATATATATATATATATATATATATGTCGACATATATCTCTTTTATATATATTTTTTTCTACTTGAACTATTACATTTTATACTTTCCAGAGATTAATAGAACTATATATAAAAGAAAGAAATATTTTACTGGAAATAGAGAAGTACATGGATTTTGAAAGAAATGCATGAAATATTATGAGTTCATACTAAAAACACACATTATTAAGGAACACATAGCTAAATGTCACAAGTAAATAACTAGATAGGCTTATAAAGATATAGACGATGATGATGAATTTCCTCAAGCTAGTGAATGATCATTCCAATGTATTTCCCCATGTTGGAAAAAGAAGTGAACTTTTTACTATATGAATGCTTATGTAATGACTTGGAATTTCACCGCTAAATTTTTTGAACATTTAATTAATTTTAAATATTCAAACAATAGGCTTCATAATTAAAATAAAATTCTATTAAATAAAAATAATTGAAGATAAAATAGTTTTCAAAATTAGTTTAAAAATTGTTTAGTTCGAAGAATAATCGAAAATGCGGTCGGAATTCGTTTTCTTGAATTTTTGACTTTTCATCAGGTAAAAAATTATCGAAGTTGGTGAACTCTTTTGTATAAATATACACATACAAACATAAATAAGTTAGCGTATGTTAGTATATAAGTATATAAACACACTTAAGTATAAATAAATATAAAAGAATTTAAAAATAAAATAAAATAGAAAATGTCACATCATTATAAACATTTTGACAACTAAGTACATAACATGTTTAAACATGTTTTCTCATGAAATGGAGCGAGCAAAACCAAATGGAAGCAGGAATACATGTTGTGGAGGAGGCTAGATGAGGTGGCAAGAGGGCAGTGGAAGGTAGAGGACAAGGGCATTCAGGTAATTCATTGTGTTCTCTTGCTTATTTTCAGTCTTTTGTCTTTTACAATTTTCCTCTTCTTCATCGATTATATCTCTCTTATATCTTGTCCAAATGAACTTATTCTTTTTTTTCAAACTATGTCAAATTCAAGTGGTTACAAATTTTATGTTGATCACTTCTTCATATTTTAAGCACGGCTATGTCAAAATATCAATTGTTTATAGAGTGCTAGAATTTCCTGTCTGAAAATGGTCCTTCTACTTTAGACAATATATTCTTCAAAACTAATTGAATTGAGTGATAATTTTTTAATTATAGAGGAAATAATTTTATAAAACTTTCCACTTTAAGATTTTTTAAAAGTCTAGGAGTAAATTGTCTAAATACTAGTTGGAAAATTATCTATTTTCGGATTCATTTTTGCTAATTGGATGATTATCCCAAGTCACTCCACCTTACCAAAACAAGTTTCACTTCCTTCTTCTTTCAAGACTAGTCCTGCCTAGTGCAATAAGGGTGCAAGACTCCATCTTCTTCTTAGGAATGGAAGTGCTTGGTCATACCCTAAGTTAGCGAGGGTTTGAATAACTTTTGGTGGGTAAAAACCAAGTTTTTAATATATTAATGTACATGTTAATAGCATATGAATGCTTGTTGTATATGTGAAGTGATGGTTTGGTTGTTTGTTTGTTTTATGATTTGAAAAGTTGTCATATTTGAAAGTTAGTAAGCATGTGGTTAGCTATATGAAAAGTTGGTAGTTAAAGTTAATATAATTACTAGTAAATACTTATTACATGTTGTACCCTCATTATTACCTTGTATTGTAGCTCAATCATTATTATGTGATGTTTGGTTGTACGGCTAACATCATATGTTGGTTTGCTGAACTACCCATATATTCATAGTCGCTATATCGGCACTTTTGAAAAAACACATTTTATCGAAACCGTTTGGTTTTATTATCGTGCTTGGAATTATTTTACAAGTTAAGCTATTTTTTAACAAGTGGTGTTTTCAAAAGAAAAAACAGATTATTTTAATAATGATTATTTAGTTAATTAATAACTTAATAAGGATAAGGTTAATGATTACTTAGTTAATAATGTGTTTTAATTTTAACTAATTACCCGGTTAATGATTGTTTAAATTAATTAATCATTTTATTTAATGATGTTCAAATTTAATAAAACAATTTATTTTTAGATGTTTAAGGATTACTAACCATTCAATAATAATGAATTAAAGTTAACTGATCAACTTACTAATGATGCTTTTTAATTAATAAATCTTTCTAACAAATGATTTTTAAAATTTATCAATTTGTTTTAACTTTAATTAATCTTTCCTTTGTTAATGTTTGTAATTAATAGATCATTTTTGAATAATGAGAATTAATTAATTATTTATTTATTTAAATTAATTATACTTAAATTTATTGATAATTGAATTAATGATGTTTTAAAGGCGATTTACCCTTTTTAATTAAAGGTTATTGGAGTTAATTAATCAACTTAATGTATGAAGTTTCAAAGTGAATTTATCAAAGTAATAAGGATCTTTTAACTTTGTTATTCGTTTTAAATAATGATCATTAATTATTTATTAATTTAATTAATTATATTTTACTAATTAATTGAATTGATAAGGTTCAAAAGTGGTTTACCCTTTTATTAATTAAATACATTTGATGATCAAAAATCAAATTGTGTGATGAATTTTAAGTTAATTAACCAATGTAATAAGGATGTTTTAATTATTGAATCCTTTTTAAGTTGATGTTTTGAAGTTAGTAAACACTTTTAACAAAGTGTTTTAAAGCTAATACTTGTAATGTGAGGCTAAGCACGAATTTGATTTCTTTTTAAAAGAAAATTTTAGATTCATTTATGGAATGAATTAATTTTTGTAAAGCGATTCACTTGTATTGGAACGATTTATTTGTATACTTAGCACTAAACATCGAAGAAATAGACTTGCAGCTATTTCAAAAGTTAAGAATAATCGTGAGATATGAATTTGAGGTAATAGTAACTTGACTTGTTAGGTATTATTGTTAACCAAGAAATAGTACAAGTTGGAATTCGATGAGTGATGATAAGTATACATGACTTAATTTCCATTTACGATCATTTTATATCCTCGATAGTTGGTTTCTCAACTATCTGTTACTTCATTTTTTTTATTATTAACATTCTAAGATGATGTGTTTCTCTGCTCATCTTTGATTTCCTTTGTAGGAAATGACTAAAACCAAAGAGTGAGTGAGTGCCAAGCTATGTGGGGTTGATCCCATTGGGGTATTTTTCACATCCACTCTAGACTGGATTCGATGTTATGCATTGAGATGTAAAGTACTTGGATTCTCCGTAACAGTTTGCGAGCTCCAGTTTGGAAGTTTCTAATTGCCATCGAAGTTCTCAAGTATATTTCTAGAGGTAAACTTTCGGGAAAGGGGTGCACCCTCATGATCATTGTTGGAAATTTTCCTTATTTAATTCGGACCTTTAAATCTATTTTCTTTAATTACAATGGGAAGAGTCAACCACTCTTTATGGTGTTCAATTAATAGTTTTGTCCATTCTATCGATTTTGAACTGTTATCTTATTTAGTCAATTCTATCGAGTTTGGACTGTTGTCTAGTTTTATCCATTCTATCAATTTTGGATTTTTATTCAGATTATTTCCATTCTTCCAAATCTGAATGTTATACTAATAATGCCCATCATCTATGTTTAGATGTGTTCCCTATTATTCGTTTCCATTTTTTTATGCTTGGTTGTTGTTTATGTGGAAGAAAACTCATTCTACGTTAGCGGCGTGGTACGATATATTATTATTTAAATACAACCCATTTGTCTCATAGTTTTACTCATATAAGAAAAATGCCTGACCGAGCTGTTTATTTTCCCTAAACTCTCAGATACTCAATTATATTTGAGTAGTCCGAGAATAACAGGTATTTCTTTGGAGCTCTTTAAAGATGACGGGTGAGCAGGAGGCTCCTTAGTTATCTAATTATTTATTTCCACTATATGATTATGCAGGTGCATTTTGTTTCTTAAAAATATAAATTTAAAACGTGTAGCTGCAAATCTATAAGAAATTGTACTTTTGTTTAACTCTGATAGCTCCATGTTAGGAGTAACCTTTTGTACTATATCATTTTGAAATATATGTAACTATTATGTTGTGAGAAATTTCTATTCTATTCTTTTTGATATTTATTTTGCCCCAAGACAACTTGTCTTTTGGATGATTAAGTAACGGTACACGAATATCGACGATGTATTATGCGTTATTCCCATGGGTCAGAAAGGTGGGTACTCAAGTTTAAGGTTTTTTGGCTTTTAAGAAGCTTCTCTTAGTTTCTTAGTATCTCTTTATTGAAGGAATAAGATGGCTTTTCGAAACTATCTAAAGAAGTATCCACTTCTTCCGCCTCCTCCTCTTCCTCTTCTACATCCATTTCATCATCTTCTTTCTCTTCTTCTTGTTGAATTTCTTGTTCTTCTTCATATGCTAATCTTTATTCCTTTCTGGAAAGTGTTTCATATGGTTCAAAAATTGGTGGAATTTGCATAAGAGAGTTGTTGGTATTGTCGAAAACTTTTCAAGGAAGAGTTTTTTCTCCTCTTAAATCAATGCCAAAATATATGAAAATTCTATTGATATATACGCCATTGTATATTGTTTTCTCATGTCTAGAAATGTTATTTTGAACAAAGTCATCTAAAATGACTTGTTCCAATTGATTTTGTAGTTTCCATAAATGGCAAAGAGTGCTTTAAACTTTTTTGAGTAGGGTTTTACCCTTCCTCGAACTGATGCTTTGTTGTAAAATGAGACTCATAGGTCTCAATTTTAGTCGAAAATTCTTGTATTTAAAATTAATTTCTTCATCACTTTCGAAAATTCCACAAAAAATTCATGATTTTGTTCATCAATTTGAAAAATGGAAAGGTCAATCCCATTATATTTACAACTGTATACAATCCAAAAGTTAACAATTTAAAACAATTTAAGTGCCATTTACACTACTTCGAATTTATTCCTTCTCCTCGGAAAAAATTTCCATTTAGTTTTGCATAAATCATTTTAACCAAATCCGAATAACAAACAAAATCATCTCGAGAAGAGTCAATTAAACTGAAAAATTCATTTTCAAAATAATGATTTTGTAAACCATAAGAGGAAAAATCTTCGAATTTGACAAATCATCCTGGAAAAACTTTTACTGAAGTAGCATACTCTATATATGTCTCAGTGGCTTCTTTTTCATTGAATAGAAAGCCTTTGGTTCTCTTAGAGAGCTGTATTTGTTTAGGAATTTAACTTGAGAAGGCCATTTTTTAGGTTTTGAGGAGATAAGATAATAAAGAGATGTTTAAGTGAGTGATTGAATAAATAAAGATAGTGTAACAACCCGGAATTTTCGACCTCGAAAATTCGACATTAATACGTTCACTGTAGAAATGCCGAGCAATCGAACGTCGAAAATTCTAGATTGTTAGGGTAAAGTAGAAACGAGGTAGAAGAAGAAACAAAAACAAAACACAGAACCTCACATTTGCAACGGATCAAAATACAATATCAAATAATAGCAGTTATACAAAGAAGAACTGTATTAGTTAATTTACATTCAATACATCAGAGTTCCAACTATAAACACATAAAGTGGAAAGTTAGAATTAACTTATCCCGGATAAACATCAATAATACACAGCGGAATACTCCATATGTTCCTGCCATCCAGCTCGCCACCAGAGCTCTAAAGCATTCTTACTTGAAAATCTGTAATATTCGGTTTGACCCGAGCATCACAACAAAGTAACACCCGGGTCAGGCTAGAAACCAGCACGAGTAAACCCATATAACTTGAAAAAATAAGCTATAACATATGGATTACCAAGGTAACTCGTACTTTTCTACGAGTTCTTATCTTATTAAAGTCTATCACATATTTTAAGATAATATCTAAGAAATGTTAATCAGTTTTAAATAGTCATATTGCTAATTTATTCCATTCAAGACTGTTTAATTTTAAAGCCAAATCTATATAGAATTATTGTAGGTTTCAAATCGAAGTGGTTTCGGGTATTTACTAATACCCGACCCCGGTCTCTTCGAATTCAATGTCACCTTAATCCCATTTGTTTAAGTGGATACAAATCAACATTAAATATTGTAACGACCCACAAATTTCAATAATTAAACTGGTTAATTTAATAAGATTTTGTACTTAAATTTAGAAAGAAATAAAAAATTTAAAATTTATAATGGGGTGAGTGTTAAAAAAGAAATGTAGCAATGGTAATTAAAACTAATTATTGACAACTGGAGTGAAATCTCACTATCGAAACAGTGTAAATTATTCGACTTGGTTACGAATTAAATATAAGATAAGCAAATATAAATATTGAAGTATGTAATTAAAAGTAAATAGGTAACAATTGACATATGTTGTTTATTTATTTAGTATATTAAATAAAACTCGGTAATCAAGTGCAATAAATCTAAATAAAATATTACGTTAATGTAAATTAGGGTAACGCTTGGAAATAATGTTAATGTTATTCATAATAGGACAATTTATTGAATTAAAAGAATGGAAATAAAGATTTATCAATTTATTGGAATTTGAACTATAATAATTGAATTAATTGCAATTAAATGAAATTAAATATCTAAATATTACGTTAATTGAAATTAAGATGGAATTTGAGAATATTAATGTAAAGATCATGAATCCAATGTTAATTTCATCCATTTGACAACAATGAATTGAATAATAGAATGAAATGTAAATTAAAGGGAATTATTGGAAATTAAATTTATAATTTCTGAATTTAATGAAACTGAGGTTAACACTGAAATTGATAAATTAATCAACTCTAAATTGACATCTAAATTTGTTTGATCTAGTGGAAATGATTAAGAAATTTAAAAATGATAAAAATTGTCAATTATTGAATTGAAATTGAAAATTTGATTTAATTAATTAATTATTAATTTATTTAATTAATGTAAAAATAGCCATTTTGGCCACTGACTTGGATTTCAATGAAACTAGTTTCATCAGATCCATAACGGTGAATTATAATAGGATTTCAAGTTTCGTAGCGATCGGACTCGACGTTTGATTCGTACGGACTCGAAACGCCTAGAAATCAATTTAATTAAAATCAATTGAACTCAATTTGAAATAACTTGATTTTAGCATAACTTCTTTATATGATAGAATTTGGACTTGAAACTTGTTCCATTGAATTTAAATTATTTAAAAACATCTATTTTGATATATGGGTAGTCCTATTTTCATTCCGGAGTTAGAACGGGCTTTTTGGGTCGTTTATTGTTCAGTTTTCCAAACCAATTGAGCCCATTCATTTCTATTTTGTTCTGCCTATATATATGTTATTATAAACCCTAGGTCATTTCTTAATCCTTAGTTCTGTATGTACAATTCATTTTCTCCTCCTCATTTCAATGGCAGACGAATCAAAACCAAATTCCCAATTCAATCTCAAATCAAATTCCAAATCAAAAATTTAAAATTCTCCAATCAATATCAAATTTAATATCGATTCGAAGCTCTCAATGAGCGCATCTCAGATCTGCAATTCGTTTTTGCAATCGAGCCACATTTTATCCATAAATCGAGAATGAACTACAGCCGTCCATTCTAGGTTTCGGATGATCCGACGGTGGATCGTCGTCCGATAGTCGATCGGTGTGCGGCGTTGGGGAGAGGAGGTCGAGCAGTTTGGGGCAGTGACAATCGTTTGTCGCGTCAGCGCTTGGTTTCACCAGAAAGCGACAATAAAGAAGAGCGGCGGCGATTAAGGGGGGCACCACCGTGGGTCATCCTTAGGCTAGAGGAGCGGCCTGATGAGGGGAGGACGATGTCTTCGTTTGATCGGGGTCCTGTTGGCCATCGATACGGCAATGGTTGGTCAAAGTTTTGCGTAGTAGGCGACTCTGGTTTTGACGAATGAGGGTGATGCGCGCAAGAGGGTTTCGGCCGCGTGAATGAAAGGTGGCGTGGTCCCTGATTTATTTTATTTTTTTCAAAATTTAATTATCCATCGCTTTTATTGTCATAGCTTTCTCATGCAAGGTCTGTTTCACGCGCGGATTCTTATGCTAGGATCGTATTGAAATTCCAGTTTGATGCTAGTTTGGACGAATTCTAAGACTGTTCGAATTTTGGATATAAATTGGATTTAAATTCAAAGGTGAGTGTTTTAACCCACTCACAACATCTAAAATTTCATATGTTTGTTAAAGTGATTTATAATGTGATTAGAAATTTATTTATGATTGTTTGGCATATTTTGAATCATCGTCTAAGTTTATTTGAATTTATTTGGATAGAATGTTTTTTTAATTTATTATTGAATATAAACTTTCAGTAAATATTTTTTATTTATTATCTGTTCTATATTGATGTTATTGATTTAATTGGATGATGATTGTGATAAATGTTTGATGATTGATATTGGATGAATGGATGTTGCATTTTGCATTGTTATAGACTGCAAGTTTTAATGGATTTTATTTCATTTGGGATTGTGGTTTGAAATGATATATATAACCGTATTTATATTTCAAATTGCGAGTTGAGATGATAAATATCCGTATCACTTGACCATAGCATAGAAAATTATATACGGACACCGTAGTCTATATATAAAAATATTTTGAAATGATTTTTATGGTTTTGTAAAGAAATATATGGTTTTATAGAAATATTGATTTCAGATATTATATAAATGTTACTTTATATATATAGTTAAATTCTTGATTTTTTGCTATGTATAAATTTGTTTGGTATAAAACAAGTTTAAAATAAAGATTGATTTTATTGAAAATGCAATATGGTCAAGTATTTATATAAATAATATTTTACATAGAGTTTATAATGATTTTTTAATAAATTTAAGGCTGAGAAGATAGATTTGAATTTGATTTGAAATGGTATTAAATGTAGAAATTTATTAAATGAAACCGATTTTGAACTTATGGAATTTGAGATTTGTAAAGGATATGATTTATAACTTGATCTTGTTTAAGTTGAATTAAATAAATATTTCAAGTATAAATAAATTGAAGGAAATATTTAGTTATTTGTGATTTGGGTTTTATTTGAATGATAATGGATTTATTAAGTAATTATTTAAAACTAAATAATAGAAAGTGAATTGTTGAGTCGTAATTATTAAACTTAGTTTTGAATTTGTGAATACATAAAGTTTGAAATATATTGAATATGAAATGGTTTATTCTGTGGATCCAATCTATTTTGAAATCGATAAATTTGGAATAGTTTATTTGGAAACTGAAGTGAATTGAAATTTATGACGTGGGATTTGGTTAAATTTAAATTTTAGAAATTCGAGTTTTGGGAATTGATTTGTGAAATCGAAGAAGCTATTTCATTATATAAAGTATTTTAAATATTTAAACCATTTAAGTGGTAGAAGATAGGTTTCAAAGTTATGAGTTTCAAGATATTAAAATTTGAAAGTGTTATATTCAAGTGTTTTGATTTCGAAATGTTATAACTTTGAAAGTGTTATGATTTTAGAAAAAGGATATATTTGAAATGAAAATGATATCGTATCTGATTTTGTTTTGAAAGGGCAGTGATATTTGGATTTAACGTATAAACTATTTTGAAACGACTGCAGTGTTATAATAACGTTTGGTTGCTAAAAAGACCGGGATCGGAAGTTGTCATACCCTCTGCCAACTCTGAAAACCACTTTAACAACTGTGTACGCAGTGGAGATTCCAGAATGAAGCAGGATGTTGGCGACATTCTATTAAGGTATATACGTGGACCCGACTCCCATCAGTTGGCATAAGGTGGCTAAAACAAGAGCGATTCTCAGGCTAAGGAGGTAGCCCCTCTTATCGTACACACTCCTTCAGTATTATATTTTGACTTTGGATTGATTTGGTGGCCACATATGATTTTTGATTTTGGGGGTGTGGCTCGAGGTGGGTGGTAGTAGCTGCTACGCGTTATCACTAACCCGGATGCATAATTGGTATATCTACCATGGCATTGCCTTTTGTGCCGTGTCACCTACCCTAGCGCGCCTTGTACGAGTTTGATTTGTATCGTACCTATGGAGTATCCTCTGGTAGCCTTCCAATCAGGAGGTATTACGATACTATATAGACTATTGGCACTATTACGTGTTAAGGGCTATATAGGTAACCCCTTAACGCTATTTAAAAGTAAGTTTATTTTACTATTGACACTATTATAGTAGCGAAATATTACTACATAATAAATAGTTTATTGGATCCTAGGAGATGTTAATCCCGAGCATCTCTTAAGTTACTACACTCACGTTAGACAATGGATAGGAGATGTCAAATCCCGTAAACATCTCTGATGCTGTTCCACTCATATTTGTTTCTATTATTTAACTTACATAAGATCTTTTAGTTTTGACTCGAGTGTTTTGTTTTTTCAATTCGCTCGGGTCAGTCTATGTCACGACCCGAAATCCAACGTTTGAAAATTGACATCAAATACCTCACTTGTACTCGACTGTCAATGATTCAAACATCGAACTCCAGTCGGATGGAGCTTATAACAACATTAGATGAATGTAAAAGAACGGAAATAAAATGAATAACATGCATCACATCACAGATACAACATCATAATAATATCCGTTAAAACATCAGAGTACATAATACATGAATCACATCTCCAAATAGAATGACATAATAAAACAACTAGATATCATATGCCAAAGTCTTCAAAAATATAGAGAATGATTGTGAACATCAAAGCTAAGCACCTCGAGATCCAAAAGCTTCCAAAATGTCCCTAAGGTATGAGCTTCCAAAAATCAATAATCTCCAAACCAAAATACTCTAAAATGCAGCTAGAGAAAAAATACGGGAAACCTGCTACTAGGCTGCCCATGTAGAAATAGTGGGCACCTAGAGTTTAGAAGGGAAACAATAAACTCCGGGTCGGTCATGGGACTGGTATGAGTAAACAAAGATAGTTGCTTTTAAATAGAACAGATCATATACAAGAAAAACTGGTATGCTTTTGGAAAATGGAACTGCCATAAGACCTCCCGCCATACACACACAATGCAATCGCACAATTGGAGGAGATTTCTTCTTATGATAGTCAAATATGCTTGATATGGGAAAATTTCTTGATATTATTACTAGTGCATAGTGTAGAAAATCATTTCGAAAGTATAATATCAATCCTAGCCAACATACGACCAGTATCGTATGCCTACTATAGCTACCATCTAAACAGTGGGGCGCCACCATAAGTAAATGACAGGTAATACAACTAAAACCGTATTGGGTTCGTATTGAGAAATGGATTTCCAACAAATGGTCAGGCTAAGGAACTTCCAATGCCACATGGGTATGCCTCTGGCGGGATGTCCCGAGGACTTAACCAGTTCTCTGCCAATACAAGGCCGGGTTACCTCTGTAACTAGGTAACTACTACACGACTATGTCATTCCCCGGTCCTTTGGGATCTTTATCCGATGGGCCCCCATCACGAAGCAACAACCACACAGTGAATGAGATTGAAGCAGCCACATAAGTAAGTATCTGGGCTCCATACCATGACACCACCTTTTTCCAGAAGGAAATGACATACCCTAAAGGGCGCGACCCTCTTAACCTTGCCGCATCTTTCCTGTTTCGACCATTTCCGGGGTGTGAGGTCCGACGAGGTCTCGTCCACAAAGCTACGCTTTACACGAAATCCATGCTTTGATCACAAATGATTAACCAATGATCATCAATACATAGCAACACTTAGCGTGCCACACTACCAAATTGGGAGTATATCGCTGATAACCTTCAACTACATAACCTCTGAGCTCGTACGTCTCAGAGAAGGGTGTTAAGCTAAGAGAATAAATTCTCCGCCACCAATAGATATGTATTTAAAAGAAATTAGCTTTACATCTCAAAGTGTAGTGTCAGACACACGACCATACAAGTCTGTTCCGGGTTCGAACAGAATCAAAGGCACTTCATCCAATAAAGGAAGAAGCCCTTGCAAATCCGGGCGTCCACAATCCCGATCGGAATTCCCATCACTTAGGGAATCCCTATACCGGAGCAACTCGATGCAGAGACAATCGATAGGCTATCCTATCGTGTTCGAAGACACCCGGTCTTCACCACCATCTTCAATTGCTATCCATTCATCAGATCACTATTCGGAATGGGTTATATGACACAAAGGTCCTCTCCCGGCTAATCCGAATAGTGGGCACTCAAATTTAAAACATGTGGGTGTATCGATCATAAAGATTCACATTCAAGGTTCGATGTGGGTTACGGATAACAAACTGAAATCCGACTTCCTGTCGCATCGAAGTTTAAATGCCATTTTATGGGCAAAAAGGGTTTCACACACATATAGGAACAAATCACAAATCTCGGTTCATCACAAAGCAATCACAATATCACAACAGAAATGTCAATCCAGTACAGAGTATTTGATGATGGTCAATCATCGTTGATTCAAGTGATTGTGATTAAAGTGAATTAACCATATAATTGTCTTATTAATCATTTTAAATTAATGTTTAATTTTACTTAATTATGAATTATTTTAATTGGCTTAATTAGTTAATTATCCTTTGATTTAATTTTTTATTTTTATTTATTAATTAATTAAATTTAATTATTTTTATAAATTTCCTATTCTTTACTTAATTAATTCTTAATTATAAAATCATTACAAGCCTTAATGGTCAAATATTCCTTCATTATTATAAATAAACTTGTTTTTTTAAATTAACATTTAAACATTTGTTTTACTTTTAAATTTTTGTTAAATTAAACTTTAAAACAACTTGTATAAAATTATAAATTGGAGATTCCATTTGTTTCATATTCTATTTAGCATTATCATTAATTTATTCAGCAAATAAATTTAACTTGTATTTTTAAGAATTTGGTAAAAAATGGGTTGCTATATTATCGACCAACCCGAGACTTGTTTCGGGTCGTACCCCGAGCCATCATCCCCCTTGCTTTGAGTTTAAGACAAAATTAACCCGGCGATATTTTTTGTAAAATTTGTTAAGTGTTTAAATTCAACTCGATACAATGCCACAGCAACTCGAGTATGACTTCGAGACTTTCACCAATTCCCCCGCGAACTGCTTCGAGCTACCATCCTTTGTTTCCCAAATTTCACAACTGACACACAACCAAGCATGTGCACGTGCATGGTCACCCTCGCCGTCGTTGGTCGGTGTTGCGGCCACCAACGCGTCGCCGTGCATCCCTCAAGACACCACGAACACCCAGAATTGGGAAACAATTTGAAAACGTGAATCGAGACTTTCGACCCAGAAACCATGAGAAAATGACATTCGAATATTTGCCTCATGCCGCCACCTCTGGCCGTTATCGGCCACCAAACTTTGCCTCAAGCTTCAACACCGTGCGACGCATCGATTCACCCCACTGACACGTAGTCCGAGCAACCATAGGTGGCACAACACCGTGGTTTCTAACGTGAATAGAAAAAAGTATTAAACCCTTGTTTGCTTTCAAATCAAAGATTTAGGGGTTTATAAATTACTCTAGTATTTTTCTGGTGGATCACTAACACTAATTCAAGCTGTCATACCAAATTTGAGGCCCATAACTACAAAGATCACCAGAATTTGTTAAAAATTCATTTTCTGATCAAATTCTATTTTCGAGAGAAATGTCAAATGTAAAATTTAAATTTTTGTTTCTAAAATCATCACTTTTGAAGTAGATTCAAATGATATTCTTGAAGTTGAAATCTGTAAAATTCGAATTTTAGCAAAAATCAAGTGGTGACTGTAATAAATAAATTTTCAGAGAAACTTTATATCATTTGTTAAAATTTATTATTGGCACATCTTATGGGTTTTTAAAAAAACAAACTTCAACTTGTATTGCAATCCATTCCATAAGAAATGAGAAAGAGAGAGAGGAACTTAAATTTGTTTTTGGCATGTGTTAACCTGTAATCCAACATTTAGATGTCACTGTTTCTTTTTTCCTTTCCAGCAAAGAAATTTTCAGAACTTGTTTTAATTTGTTGTTCAAGCATGGTGCTATTTTAACACTCAAACTCCAACTTGTTTGATTTTTTTATTTTACAAATGCAACAGAAAATAGAAACAGGGAGAAAGGAAAAAGAAGAGTTTGACAGTTTTGGTTTTCCTGAAGCTAAAACAGAGATTGAAATTTGTATAATCAATATGCACAACCAAACATTCATCATACACTCAATATTTTTGCAAGCAAACCAAGGATTAACTTCACTACGTGGTCCAAGCTACAGACAGTAAAAAAAGATTAAAAGAAACAGGAGTTTACTCACCTGTTTCCAGAAGTTACTGACAGTTTTAATCAAACAGAGATGAAGATGAAAGGCCTACAACTTCCCTTCTTTTCTACTTTAATTCTTTTGGGGTTTTAGATCTGAAATTGATGGATACAGATCTATGATTATTTTTAGTTGAACTTATGCATTTAGTTAATCAATAACAACAAAATTTTTTACTTACAGTAAGATTTTAAATAGAACAGAGAGCTCCTTTTTCCCTGAAACTTGAAAGCCAGTAAGCTTCTAATTCTTGATTTTTTTCCTGCAAATAGTTGAATATTATTGTATTAAATTCCATGTTGTATTCATTTACTTAATTATTAATAACAAAAAGCTCTAGATTACTTACAGTTTGGATATTTAACAGAGAACTTTTTATTTTCTACAACTTGAACTAGAAATAGCTTAGGCCCTGAACTTGAATTTTTTCCTACAAGTAATTGGTTGAATATTATTGAATTAAAATCTTTTTTCAAAAATTACAACTTCAAGTTCAAACTTTATAAAGAAAAATTACTTGCCTTTTTAATTTATTTCCAAAAAAAAAAAACTGCTTGAAGCCAGAAACTCCTGCCTTCACAAATCTGCAATTTTTATTTTGAATTTATGGTTAAAACTTGATGTAAATGCCATAATTTTATAAACTATACAGTTGAAACAAACTTACCTGAGTGTATGTAACACACTACTATTATGAAGCTTAGGGAAATATTTCAGATTTTAGTTGAATTGAAGAAGACAGTTTTTTTTCTCTTTCCTTTCTGATTTTTGTCTTTTCTTTCTTGAATGTTTAAGTAACGATTGCAAAGATCTTTTGATTACTGAACTTGAGATGTTTAGGAGATTTAAAAATTTGAATTTTGGAAGGTGAAGAGTTTTCCTGGATTTTTTATTTGAATATTTTATTAAGGAATTGATGTCTTGTGCTATTTGTACGAAGAGATCTTAAACCCTAGATTATGTTAATTATTCAACTCTATTTTCCGTGTATGTTTCAGTCTTTTGATTTTTACAAAGAAAATGAATATTTTATACATTTTATTATATCTTATACATTTTACAAAATAAATGTGTATCTTTATTCTTTTGTATATATACATACATGTACAATGTATGAAAGAATTTAACAAATATATATATATATATATATTACATCTTAATAATTTTAAAATGTTACTTACTTTTTTTAAAACATTTATTATAAATTTAAATTCAACCTTTAATTTTTAGACTTGAATTTAAACACTTATGTCCATTGTATATCCACACTCATCTTGAAAATTTTAAATTAAATTTTTAATGTGTATTCAATGTTACTAATACGGGTCATGTTCATATATATAAGATTTTAAATCCAAATGTCTTTAATAAAAATTATTATTTCAATATTTTCAACTCAAAATAAAATTGGAATTTATTTCATATATTATTTCCACTTATTTTATTTGTTTTAGATTTTTCTTCCAATTTATTCTCAAATTAAACCCCAAGAGTTTAAATATGTTATTTATTTTAATTGATAATTTTGGGATGTTACAAATAACCCCTCCTTAAGAAAATTTCATCCTCGAAATTGAAAGAGAGGGAAAAACAGACAAAGAATATACGAATTCATAAAGAAAAAGGAAATGGCTTACCGGCTAAGCCAAGATATCCACTCTGCAATTGGGATAGGATTTCTGCATATTATCTTCAGTTTCCCAAGTGCAGTCCTTTGGATCGCCACTCCACTGAACTTTAACAAGTTTTATAACTTTGTTCCTCAATTGCTTCTCTTCAAGATCCACAATCTTTATCAGGTCCTCTTTTGACTGTCAAATTGGGAGTGATTTCAAGATCCTGTTGGGCAGCTTCTTCAATAATACTATCCGGATCGTGCACATACTTCCGAAGGCTAGAAATGTGGAATACATCATGCACACCTAATAACCGGCTAGGCAACTGCACTCGATAGGCTAGAGGACCGATCCTCTACAAAATAGGAAAAGAACCAATAAATCGTGGTGCTAGTTTTCAAGTCTTCCCAAATCTCAGTACACCACGTATAGGAGATACTTTAAGAAAAACAGAGTCCTCAATCCGGAATTCGAAATCCCGTCTTCTACGATCATAGTAACTCTTTTGATGACTCTGAGCTGTCTTCAATTTTTTCCAAATAAAATCAACTTTCTCGCTGGCTTCTTTAATCATATCCGGTCCAAGAACGAGTCTATCACCTGCCTCGATCCAGCAGGCCGGTGATCGACACGGTCGACCATATAAAGCCTCAAAAGGAGCCATCTCTATACTGGCCTGATAGCTACTGTTATAAGAGAACTCAACCAGATGCAAATGGTCCTCCCAAGAACCACCAAAATCTAGTATACAAGCTCGCAACCAAGATTCGATTGATCCTCTCTGTCTGCCCATCAGACTGTGGGTGATAAGCAGTATTGAAATTCAGCTTGGTTCCCGATGCATCTTGAAACGCCTCCCAAAATCTACTAGTGAAGATCGGATCACGATCACTCACTTTGCAGCTAGGAATGCCATGGAGACGGACAATTTCTTTCACATACAAATTAGCTAGACTTGCAGCCGTATGGGTAGCTTTTACTGGCAAGGAGTGGGCGGTCTTAGTCAAACGATCTACAATGACCCAATTCGCTTTATTGCCATTACAAGTACGAGGCAAACCGTTGATGAAATCCATCGACACTTGGTCCCATTTCCACTTGGGTACCTATAAAGGCTGAAGTAAACCCGCCATCTTCTTTCGGTCGCTTTTGATTTGTTGGCAAGTAGCACAGCGACTAACATAAATAGATATATCCCTTTTCATTGTCTTCCACCGGAAAGTTCTTTTGATGTCTCTATACATCTTATTAACCCCGGATGGATGCTGAATTTAGATTTGTGACATTCATCTAACACTTCTCGTTTCAAATCTGGAATGTCAGGGACACAAATCCTGCCTTCCATCTTTATAACTTCATTATCGTCAGTCTTGAAACTGTAATTCTCCCCTCGAACTATTCTTCTACGAATTTCCTGAAGAAATTTGTCTTCTGTCTGCTGTCTTGCGATTCTCTTAAGATGAGTAGGAGTGATAACAAGATATGCGAGAATAGCATGTCTTCTGCTCAAAGCATCGGCGACTACATTGGCTTTTCCGGGTGTATATAGAACATCTAGGTCATAAGAGGCCAGAAATTCCAACCCACGCTGTTGTCGCAAATTTAGATCTTTCTGGGTGAATAGATATTTCAAAGATTTGTGATCGGTGAATAATTCGAATTTTTACCTAGAAATAAAGAGATTTCGATAAGTATATTTGTTAAGTTAAGTTGAATTAAATTAAATTCGCAGATTGTTAAGAAAGCTGAAAAGATTCTTACCCAGAAGATAATGTCGCCATATTTTTAAAGCAAAGATAACGGCTAGAAGCTCCAAATCATGGGTTGGATAATTTCTTTCATGAGGACGTAATTGTCTACTCGTGTAGGCAATCACCTTCCCATTCTGCATCAATACTACACCCAAGCCTTAACCGCAAGCATCGGTATAAACAGATAATCCCCGGTTCCCGTTGATAATAGCAAGAACAGGAGCGGTGGTTAATCTCTTCTTCAACTCCTCAAAAGCTTCTTCACATTTTAGAGTCCAAATAAACTTTGCATTCTTCATTGTTAGCTTGGCCAAGGGACTAGCTAACTTCAAGAAGTCGTGAACAAGCTTCCGATAATAACCTGCTAAACCCAAAAAGCTACGAACTTCCTTTGGGGTAGTAGGTCTCCTCCAATCAAGAGTGGCGGAAATTTTGCTAAGATCAACAGAAATCCCTTCTTCATTAACAATATGGCCAAGAAATTTGACTTCTTTGACCCAAAAGTGGCATTTGAAATTTTTTGCATATAGAATATTTCTCCTCAATATCTCCAAGACGATTCTAAGGTGGTCGGCATGCTCCTCTTCGGTCTTGGAATAGACCAAAATATCATCAATGAATACGAGCAAAAATTTATTCAATACATCCCGAAACACACAGTCATAAGGTCGACAAAGTATGCTGGGGCATTGGCTAGCCCAAAAGGCATGACTAACCATTCGTAGAACATATTGGGACCCCTGAAAGCTGTCAAATGAACACAGTCTTTGGCGATTCGTAATTGATGGAACCCTTAGGCTAGATCCATCTTCGAGAAGAAACAAGCGTCGTGCAACTGATCAAATAAATCATCAATTCTGGGCAGTGGGAATTTATTTTTGAGAGTCTTCTTATTGAGATCACGGTAATCCACGCACAATCTCAAAGATCCGTCTGATTTAGCAACAAATACGACGGTTGAGCCCCATTCAGAAACACTGGGTCGAATCAACCCTCTCTTTAGTAAATCTCTGGTCTGCTCGACTAATTCAACCCTTTCCCTAGGTGCCATCCTACGGCTTGCATGAACGACAGGACGAGCATTGGGTACAAGGTCGATTCTGAATTCTATTTCTCGGTGAGGAGGTAGAGATTTCACTTCTTCAAATACATCTGAAAAATCTCTAACAATAGGAATGGACTCCAAGCTGGGTTCAGGATAACCCAAATTATACATCAACCCTTCCCTTTTAGGACTAGGGTCCTCATAAGAAATTTCGATGAAATCCCCAAATTCGGTTTTGATTGAGATCAATCGATTATTGCAATCCAATTTGGCTTCATATTTTTCTAGCCAATCCATTCCGAGCAAGACTTCAAACTCGTTGAAATCAAGAACAAAGAGACCAATAGGGAATTGATGGCAAGAATATGAGATAAGAACATCTCCATATCGAAGACAAAGATTCGTGGGACCTCCAACTGGATTCTTTAAGCATATAGGCTCATCAAAAAAATCAGGTTCAATATTTAATTCATTAACAGCTTGTTGAGAGATAAAACTGTGTGGCACAGTATCAAAAAGAACTCTAACAATGCTATCGTAAATGGTAAGATTACCTTCCAGAACTCCTTTTCCCTTTTCTATTTTGGAAGATGTGGGCTTGTCTTTGATTGTACACCTTAGCTGTCTGGGCTTGCTTCATAACTAGGCAGTCCTTAACTTCATGTCCCACATTCTGACAATAATAGCACTTCCTAGGCTTTGCTTGAGCGGATTGGCTGACTTGTTTCTTAGGCTTCGTGCATCTACTAGAATAGTGACCCTTCTCCAAGCAATTATAGCAAGTAACATTCTCTGCTGTGCTCCCTTGATTGCTCTTCTTTTTCTCCTTGCCGTGCCATGGTTTCTTGCCTCCAAAGTTCCTCTTCTTCCAATTCTGATTGCTCGAATTTCCTCTATCCACCGGGGCTTCTTGCATGTCAAGGGTAGCATAACGATATCCCATATCAACCAAATCTGAGAAGGATTCTTTGACGTGGCCAGTCATCCTTTCATGGAACTTTTTATTTATCCCATGAATGAATCTCTCATTCTTCTTCAAAGGCGTGTTCACTAACTCTGGACCAAAGCGAGACAGTTCATTGAATTTGTTGAGATACTCCTCGAATAACAAACTCCCTTGCTTTAAGTCCAAGAATTCCAGGTACATACGAGAAATCCCAGCTGAGGGCATATAGCGCTTCTCAAATACTTCTTTGAATCTGCCCCAAGTAAACTCATCTTCGGTCTCATCAATAGTGATTGTCTCCCACCAATCTAAGGCTTCATCTTGAAGTTGCCATGTAGCTATGAGACGCATCCGATCATCTTGCAGCTTAAGCCCTTTAAAGATTTTCTCACAAGATCCAATCCATGATTGGGCCTCAACAATCGTCTCCTTGCCGGTGAACGGCTTACCACCAAGCCTTGAGAAGTTCTTATGTAAATCAGCCAGATTCGGCTGATGCTGAATAGGTAAAGTTGCCTCGGCTGTAGGGGGAACTTGGCTAGGTGTTGTGGCATTTACTCGCCCCCCAACTCTGCCTCTTCGTCCCCTCATCCTTACTATATGTTATTAGTAAGAAAATTGTCTTAGATATTTGGATGAGATATCTTAAGAAATATCGGCAATTAAAGGAAATAGACTAAGAAAATTTGAGGTTTTGATCAATTATACTCATTCTAGGGTATACTTCACCCTATCTCTAATGATCCATCTAATGTGTTATACTTCGTAGCTAAAGTTCTTACTCAACCTTTAGCTTTGATACCAACCCGAAATCCAACGTTTGAAAATTGACATCAAATACCTCACTTGTACTCGACTGTCAATGATTCAAACATTGAACTCCTATCGGATGGAGCTTATAACGACATTAGATGAATGTAAAACAGCGAAAATAAAATGAATAACATGCATCACATCACAGATACAACATCGTAATAATATATGTTAGAAATATCAGAGTACATAGTACATGAATCACATCTCCAAATAGAATGACATAATAGAAAAACTAGATATCATATGCCAAAAGTCTTCAAAAAGATAGAGAATGATAGTGAACATCCAAGCTAAGCACCTCGAGATCCAAAAGCTTCCAAAATGTCTCTAAGGTATGAGCTTCCAAAAATCGATAGTCTCCAAACCAAAATACTCCAAAATGTAGCTAGAGCCAAAATACGAGAAACCTGCTACTAGGCCGCCCGTGTAGAAATAGTGGGCACCCAGAGTTTAGAAGGGAAACAATAAACTCCGTGTCAGTCATGGGACTGGTATGAGTAAACAAAGATAGTTGCTTTTAAATAGAACAGATTATATACAAGAAAAACCAGTATGCTTTTGGAAAATGAAACTACCATAAGACCTCCCGCTACACACACAATGTAATCGCACAATTGGAGGAGATTTCTTCTTATGATAGTCAAATATGCTTGATACGAGAAAATTTCTTGATGTTATTACTAGTGCATATTGTAGAAAATCATTTTGAAAGTATAATATCAATCCTAGCCAACATACGACCAGTATCGTATACCTACTATAACTACCATCTAAACAGTGGGGCATCACCATAAGTAAATGGCAGGTAATACAACTAAAACCGTATTGGGTTCGTATTGGGAAATGGATTTCCAAAAAATGGTCAGGCTAAGGAACTTCCTATGCCACATAGGTACGCCTCTGGCGGGACGTCCCGAGGACTTAACCAGTTCTCTGCCAACACAAGGCCGGGTTACCTGTGTAATTAGGTAACTATTATACAACTATGCCATTCCCTGGTCCTTTGGGACCTTTTTCCGAGGGGCCCCCATCACAAAGCAACAACCACATAGAGAATGAGACTGAAGCAACCACATAGGTAAGTATCCGGGCTCCATACCATGACACCACCTTTTTCCAGAAGGAAATGACATACCGTAAAGGGCGCGACCCTATTAACCTTGCCGCATCTTTCCTGTTTCGACCATTTCCGGGGTGTGAGGTCCGATGAGGTCTCGTCCACAAAGCTACGCTTTACACGAAAGCCATGCTTTGATCACAAATGATCAACCAATGATCATCAATACACAACAACACTTAGCGTGCCACACTACCAAATTGAGAGTATATCGCTGACAACCTTTAACTACATAACTTCTAAGCTCGTACGTCTCAGAGAAGGGTGCTAAACTAAGAGAATAAATTCACCGCCACCAACAGATATGTATTTGAAAGAAATCGGCTTTATATCTCAAAGTGTAGTGTCAAACATATGAACATACAAGTCTGTACCGGGTTCGAACAGAACCGAAGGCCCTTCGTCCAATAAAGGAAGAAGCCCTTGCAAATCCGGGCGTCCACAATCCCGATCGGACTTTCCATCACTTAAGGAATCTATACCGGAGCAACTCAGTGCAGAGACAATCGATAGGTTATCCTATCGTTTTCGAAGACAGCCGGTCTTCACCACCGTCTTCAATTGCTATCCATTCGTCAAATCACTATTCGGAATGGGTTATATGACACAAAGGCCCTCTCCCGGCTAATCCGAATAATGAGCGCTCAAATTTAAAACATTTGGGTGTATCGATCACAAAGATTCACATTCAAGGTTCGATGTGGGTTTCAGATAACAAACTGAAATCCGACTCCCAGTCGCATCGAAGTTTAAATGTCGTTTTATGGGCAAAAAGGGTTCCACACACATATAGGAACAAATCACAAATCTCAGTTCATCACAAAGCAATCACAATATAACAACAAAAATGTCAATCCAGTACAGAGTATTTGATGATGGTTAATCATCGTCGATTCAAGTGATTGTGATTAAAGTGAATTAACCATATAATTGTCTTATTAATCATTTTAAATTAATGATTAATTTTACTTAATTATGAATTATTTTAATTGGCTTAATTAGTTAATTATCCTTTGATTTAATTTATTATTTATTATTTATTAATTAAATAAGTTTAATTATTTTTATAAATTTCCTATTCTCTAATTAATTAATTCTTAATTATAAAATCATTACAAGCCTTAATGGTTAAATATTCCTTCATTATTATAAATAAACTTGGTTTCTTTAAATTAACATTTAAACATTTGTTTTGCTTTTAAAATTTTGTTAAATTAAACTTTAAAACAACTTTTATAAAATTATAAATTGGAGATTCCATTTGTTTCATATTTTATTTACCATTATCATTAATTTATTCGGCAAATAAATTTAACTTGTGTTTTCAAGAATTTGGTAAACACTGGGTTAGTGTTTTATCAACCAACCCGAGATTTGCTTCGGGTCGTACACCGAGCCTTCATCTCCCTTGCTTCGATTTTAAGACAAAATTGACCCGGCGATATTTTTTTTGTAAAAATTTGTTAGGTGTTTAAATTCAACTTGATACAACGCCACAGCAACTTGAGTATGACTTCGAGTCTTTCACCAATTCCCCCGCGAACTACTTTGAGCTACCATCCTTTCTTCCCCAAATTTCACAACTGACACACAACCAAGCACGTGCATGTGCACGGCCACCCTCGCCGTCGTTGGTCGGTGTCGCGACCACCAACACGTCGCCGTGCATCCCCCAAGACACCACGAACACCCAGAATTGGGAAACAATTCGAAAACGTGAATCGAGACCTTCGACCCAAAAACCATCAGAAAACGACATCGAAACATTTGCCTCGCGCCGCCACCAAACTTTGCCTCAAGCTTCAATACCGTGCGACGCATCGATTCAACCTACTTACACGCAGTCCGGTCAACCATAGGTGGCGCAGCACCTTGGTTTCTGACATGAACAGAAAAAAAGTTTTAAACCCTAGTTTGCTTTCAAGTCAAAGATTTAGGGATTTATAAATTACTCTAGTATTTTTCTGGTGGATCACTAACACTAATTCAAGCTGTCATACCAAATTCGAGGCCCATAACTACAAAGATCACCAGAATTTGTTAAAAATTCATTTTCTGATCAAATTCTATTTTTGAGAGAAATGTCAAATGTAAAATTTAAATTTTTGTTTCTAAAATCACTACTTTTGAAGTAGGTTCAAATGATATTCCTGAAGTTGAAATCTGTAAAATTCAAATTTTAGCAAAAATCAAGTGGTGACTGTAATAAATAAATTTTCAGAGAAACTTTATATCATTTGTTTAAATTTATTACTGGCACATCTCATGGTTTTTTAAAAAAACAAATTTCAAATTGTATTGCAATCCATTCCAGAAGAAATGAGAGAGAGAGAGAGAGAGGAATTTAAATTTGTTTTTGGCATTGGTTAACCTGTAATCTAACATTTAGATGTCACTATTTCTTTTTTTTTCTTTCAGTAAAAGAAATTTTCAGAACTTGTTTTAATTTGTTGCTGAAGCATGGTGCTAGTTTAACACTCAAACTCCAACTTGTTTATTTAATTATTTTACAAATGCAACAGAAAATAGAAACAGGGAGAAAGGAAAAAAGAAGTGTTTGACAGTTTTGGTTTTCCTGAAGCTAAAATAGAGATTGAAATTTGTATAATCAACATGCACAACCAAACATTAATCATACACTCAATATTTTTGCAAGCAAACCAAGGATTAACTTCACTACATGGTCCAAGCATACACACAGCAACAAAAGATTAAAAGAAACAGGAGTTTACTCACCTGTTTCCAGAAGTTACTGACAGTTTTAATCAAACAGAGGTGAAGATGAAAGACCTGCAACTTCCCTTCTTTTCTACTTTAATTCTTTTGGGGTCTTAGATCGGAAATTAATGGGTATAGATCTATGATTATTTTTAGTAGAACTTATGCATTTAGTCAATCAATAACAACAATTTTTTTTTACTTACAGTAAGATTTTAAATAGAATAGAGAGCTCCTTTTACCTTGAAACTTGAAAGCCAGTAACAGCTTCTAATTCTTGATTTTTTTTCTACAAATAGTTGAATATTATTGTATTAAATTCCATGTTGTATTCATTTACTTAATTATTAATAACAAAGACCTCTAGATTACTTACAGTTTGGATTTTTAACAGAGAACTTTTTATTTTCTACAACTTGAACTAGAAATAGCTTAGGCCCTGAACTTGAATTTTTTCTTGCAAGTAATTGATTGAATATTATTGAATTAAACTCTTTTTTCATTAGAAATTAAAAATACAAGTTCAAACTTTAAAAAGAAAAATTACTTGCTTTTTAATTTATTTCCAAAAAAAAAGAACTGCTTGAAACCAGAAACTCCTGCCTTCACAAATCTGTAGTTTTTGTTTTGAATTTATGGTTAAAACTTGATTTAAAAGCCATAAGTTTATAAACTATATAGTTGAAACAAACTTACCAGAGTGTATGTAACACACGACTACTATGAAGCTTGGGGAAGTACTTCGGATTTTAGTTGAATTAAAGAAGACCGTTTTTTTCTTTTTTTCTTTCTGATTTTTTTATTTTCTTTCTTGAATGTTTAAGTAAAGATGCAAAGATCTTTTGATTACTGAACTTCATATGTTTAGAAGATTTAAAAATTTGAATTTTGGAAGGTGAAGAGTTTTCCTGAATTTTTTATTTGAATATTTTATTAAGGAATTGATGTCTTGTGCCATTTGTAAGAAGAGATCTTAAACCCTAGATTATGTTAATTATTCAACTCTATTTTCCATGTATGTTTCAACCTTTTGATTTTTACAAAGCAAATGAATATTTTATATATTTTATATTTATATCTTATACATTTTAAAAATAAATGTGTATCTTTATTCTTTTGTATATATACATACATGTACAATGTTCGAAAGAATTTAACTAATATATATATATATATATATATATATATATATATATATATATATATATATATTACATCTTAATAATTTTAAAATGCTACTTACTTTCTTTAAAACATTAATTTTAAAATTAAATTCAACCTTTAAATTTTAGACTTGAATTTAAACACTTATGTTCATTGTATATCCACACTCATCTTGAAAATTTTAAATTAAATTTTTAATGTGTATTCAATGTTATTAATATAGGTCATGTTCATATATATAAGATTTTAAATCCAAATGACTTTTAAAACATTTATTATTTCAATATTTTCAACTCAAAATAAAATTGGAATTTATTTCATATATTAATTCCACTTATTTTATTTGTTTTAGATTTTTCTTCCAATTTATTCTCAAATTAAACCCTAAGAGTTTAAATATATTATTTATTTTAATTGATAATTTTGGGATGTTACAGTCTGAGCATTTCAGGATTCGAAGACTTTATTTCTGGAGGAAGAAGATGAAGATTGTATTACTATTATTTATTATGTTATTCCACTACATTCATACTATTCCGCTGCATTATTTATTATTCTCTGGTATGTGTAACTCTGATATGTGTTGTACAAGTATAATCAAATGTTTTGTAAAACAGCTTCATGAATTGTTATTTGATTATTATATTTTGTCATTCCGCTGTGAGATTCTGTTTTGTTTTTTTTCTTTCTCTGCGTTTTCTTATTCACCCCAATAACAATCTGCCCTTCTATATGCTTTAAGTCTGACGTGTGTGGTTTATCGTCGATTTAAAGCGTACAAAAAGGTGAAACGTTACAACCGGTATCAGAGCTTTGGTTTAGCAATAAACCTTAGCTCTTTGGGGTCTGACTCTTTATTAATAGGGTAGTAATATTCTATGATGATGAGTCACTAAGAGTATATATATGAGAGAGCGTATTTGTTAGTGTTAGGTTTTTATATTGTGTTAATTTTTTATGTTTCGTATTTATAAATTCTAGATGGTGCATAGGACGTTATGACATCAATAGGGATTTCTAAACACTTAATAGGACAGACTGACACAATATTTTTTTTGAAATACAGGTGAGTGAAATAATTTTTCCTATTATATTTTCTATATATATATATATAATATAAATTTTTTTATAAATGATATATATTTGGTTGTAATATATTGGTTGTTAGGTAGTGAAATTTATAAATATTGATTGGAAACAAGATTTGAAAGAAAAAATGAAAATTGGAAATTTTAGAACTTATGTTTCGGGGTTTTGAAAATTTCTTTTGACTGGTTTTAGAATAAAATGATAATATTATTAGAAGTATTTTTTTGATATAAATATTTCAATATGATTTGAAAGAATTGTTTTTAAAGAAACTTTGGAAAAGAAATAAGTTATGTACTCCCCTCTATGTCGCTGGGAAATAATTTCGATGATGAGTGCACGCGTCATCGACGTTCATTTTCGAGTTTCAAAGTAGGAAGGCTGTTGTAGTAGTAACTACACAATTGTTCAATAAATCAATTTTGATTTTTGAATTTTAATATGATTTGGTAGATATATAAAGATATGGTTATATATATTATTTTAAATGATTTGAAATGGAACCCGGTATTTAATTCTTCAGTTTCCATTAATTAATAGTTTCAATTAGTGTGGTGAAATGGAATTTAACTAATAATTGAAACCTCTAAATGAATAAGAGATTTAATGCAATGTTATAAATGGAATTAAAAGAAACTTGAAATTTGTAATCTATAAAACAAAGGATATTATTATTGAACATTAAGTTAATTTAAAAAGAAATAAAATAAACTTGTGTAACTTTCAATTACATCCTTAAAAGCATATATATAACTTACCAAATATTAAAAGTTCCAATGTTTAATAGGAAAATGTAATGGATATTATACAAGTAAAACTTGAAGTAATGAAAGTATTCAATGAAATTCTTTAATAAATAAGAATTTGATGTTGTAGTTGTTATAAACTTAATTATAATTGAAAATGCTTCTAAATTAATATAATAGAAAGTTAAGTATTATAAATAAATGATTATAAACCTAAGTAGATGAATTGATATGCTAAGAAATTGAATTAGACATGAATACTTATAAATAAGTTGTGACGACCCAAATTTCAGCGTTCGAAAATCGACACCCGTACTTTACTTGTACTCGAATGCCGCAGATTCAACCGCTGAAATCCGACTCATGCTGGAGCTTATAACACATTAAGTACAACAACACAGTGGAAGAAATGAAAATATATATATATATATATATCATTGACACACATGGTACAATATCTTTATAACAATGATACAATTTTAAATATCATTATCAGAGCCAAAGATAACAACGGAAGGAAAATCTCCATCATTGATGTCAAAGAGAGAAAGAAATATACCAATATCAGAAACTCCATCTACAAAGCATCAATCAAGAAATAGCTCGAACTCCCAATCAAGTTGTACTAAGCAAGGTTAGTCATCCAAAGATTGAAGAAGATTTCCAGAGACTAAAGGCTACTGAATCTACTCCTACTATTTGATTATCTGAAAAACCAAACTCTAGACTGCCCGTGTGGAAAAATTTTGGACACCCAGAGTTTAAGAAGGGAACAATAAACTCTGGGTCAGTCATGGAACTGATATGAGCAAACAAAAACAGTTTATCAACAAAAGAATATAAAACTGAAATCCGCAATGCTTTTTGGAAAATGAAACTACCATAAGGCCTCCCGCCGCACACAACATGCAAAAGCAGAATTGGAGGAGATTTCTCCTTATGATAATCAAAAATGCTTGATACGAAAAAACCATTTTGACATTATTATTAGTGCATAGTGGAAAACATTTCGAAAGTATAATATTAATCTTAGCCAACATACAACATTTCGTCGTATGCCTACCATAGATACCATGTTCAATAGCAGGTTACCACCACATTCCATGGTAGGTTATACAACTAAAACCGTACAGGGCACGTATTGTTTCTTTGGATTTTCCAATAAATGGTCAGGCTAAGGAACTTCCTATTGCCACACGGGAACGCCTCTGGAGGAACACATAAGATATGCCATACCTGGTCGTTAGCGACCTTTATCCGAGGGCCCTCAACACCAACAACCACAAAGTAACGTATTTGCAAAAACCACATAGGTTAAATATCTGGGCTCCATACCATGATGCCACCCTTTTCTAGAAGGAATGGACATACCCTAGGGGGGCGACCCCTGAAACTTTGCCGTATCTTTCCTATTTCGACCATTTCTAGGGAGTGAGGTCCGATGAGGTCTTGTCTACAAAGCTACCTTTTCACAAAAGCCATGTTTCGATCAACAAATGATCAGCAGCACTATGTATGCCACATTACCAAATTGGGAATGTATCACTAGTAACCATCAATTACATAACCTCTGAGCTCGTACGTCTCAAAGAAGGGTGTTAAGCTAAGAGAATAAATCTCTTCCACCAAACAAAAATGTATTTGATAGAAACCAGCTTTACATCTCAAAGTGTAATGTTAGACACACATCCATACAAATTTGTTTCGGGTTCGAACAGAACCGAAGGCACTTCCAAAGAAGCCCTTGCAAATTCGGATAATCCCTAATCACGTTCGGACTCCCCATCACAAAGGGTGATCAAATCTCTATACCAGAGGCCATTCAATGCAGAGACATTCGACGGGTTATCCTTTCGCTTTTGAAAATATCCGGTCTTCACCACCGGTCTTCAAATGCTATCCATAACGTCGTATCATTGTTCAGAATGGGTTATATGACACAAAGGTCCTCTCTCTGCTAAACCGAATAATGAGCGCAATATTTAAAAACATATGGATATATGGATCATCTCAGTTACGTCACAACTTATTATCCAAAACCTTTCTTTCAAATGGTTTAAACCAAGTACCATTTTCAAATCTTTAAACAAAAAGATTTACTTCACAAAGTTCACCCATCTTTCACAAAGATTATTTCATAGCTTTCCAAAAAAAAATCCTTTCAAATTGGATTAACTAATCTAATTCTTTTAATCAAAGATTAAATTCATAGCTTTCAAACCATTTCCAAAGATTCATTCATAATCTTTAAAACAACTCCTATTTCAAATCTTTTATATATAAAAGATACACCATTTAAACCCTCTTCAATTTCAAAACAAGGTTCGACCATCTTTCATAAAGATTTATTCATACCTTCTAAACAATTCTATTTCAAACTCGGAATCTTTTCAACACAATTTGAAATCCTTTATTTATATGAAATCTATTATTATTTGATAACAAATAGTTTTCGTTTCGGAAAAATCTGATTTCATTTGTATAAGTTAAAGCCCTTTAAGTATAAAACTTGGGTTAAATCTGAATGCCCAAAACAATACTTTTAAAATGGTTTAAAACCCATAATTTCCAAATGTAGAATTCAATTTCCAATCTTGAATTCAAATTCAAATCGTTTAAATTTCAAACTTTATCATGTTATTGAAAATAAATTTTATCTTTTAAAATCCATTTTCCAAAAGCTTTTTATAATTAACCCTATTCCATTTCCAAAATCATTTGAATTCAAAATTTAACTTCAAAACCGTTTCAAGAATCTGTGACTTAACCAATTTCCTCGTGCAATCCATATTTGTGTGTGTGTGTTGTAGTCCAGGGGTTTTACATAATAGTGCAACAAAACAAATCATCACAGATTCAAGCACAGCAATTATAGATAAGCGGTATATTTCTATAACGCTTATCTTCCATTCACAGATTCATAGATAAATAATATAAATTTATCATAGATAAATAAATGAAATTTATCACAGATCACACCAAAACAATTTATAGCATAAACCATAACATATTAGAGATATCAAACAATTCAACAATAAATTGAATTCAAACATTCACAAGTAAGATCTATTAATTATCTGATTAATTTAAATCAGATTAATTACTTATGAATAAACTAATAATCCTAGTTAATTAATATTCATAACTACAAATTATTTTAATTATTTAACCTTTAATCATTTATTAATCAACCATTAATAATAAATTAATTAATCATAAATTATTAATAATCAATTTTAATTAATAATTTAATCAACCTCTAATCATTAAATAATTAACCCCTAATTATTTATCCTTAATTAATTACATTAATTAATTAACCCTTAATTAATTATTATTTAATTAAGTAATCACTAATTAATCACAACAAGTCATTAAACTAATCACTTACATTAATTAAACACAAATTTATTACATTAAGTGATTATCCTTAATTACTTGATTAATCAATTTAAATCATTAATTGATTACTTTTAATTGAGTAATTATCTTTACGAAATTAATTACCCTTTAACTAAGTAAATATCTTTTAATTATAAATTAATGAGCCTTTGATCAATTAATTAACCTTAATAAATCTTTAATTAAGTAATTATTCTTAATTATGATTATCCTTTAATCACTTTCATTAATCAATTCTTCCTTAATCACTTTCATTAGTTAATAGTTCTTTAATTATTTAAAACCTCATCAATTAAGAGATAGCCATTTACCTTTTCTATTTTTATCATTTAATTTTTACTTAATAATCCTTCGGAAATAGGGCATCATTAGTATATTTATTAACTTAAAGTCTTTAAGTTAAGTTAAGGATTATAAAACAATTATTTTTATCCAATCATTCATTTAATTACAAAAATTAAATTTTATAAACTTTAAAACCAAAAGTTATATAAATTTAAAACACTTTTAACTTAATAAATTTGAAATAATTTATTTTTAAACCTTTTTGCCTGATTCAAACTCGGATATACATTTATCATCTGCAAAAGAATTATTTTGCCAAAAATCGTTTTAAATACAACTTGATCTGGTTTTTTTTAAAAAAAAATGTTTTATAAAAAAAATTCAGACTCGAGACCCATCTCGAGAGTTAACCCGAGCCAAATCCCGTTTTACTCGAGTATGTCCGCGAGTACAAACAATTTTTTTCTTTTCAACTTTGTTTTGTTTTAAATATCAAAACTGTTTGAATTCACACGCAAGCTCACATGCAATTTTCCCGAGTATTTTCACGAACTCCTTCGAGTTCGACCCGGTGCAACTACGTCTCCCCAAACTCGCAACCATCACTAATACCAACCTATACACGTGCACATGTGCAGTTGCTCTAACCACTTCTGGTCGATACTGCGACCATCGTCGAGTCGACGCTAACCTCCTCTAACCACCATACCACACAAAACTCCGCAACGACGACGAACTCTGATTTTTGAGCAACTCGGCAACCAGAACCCATAAATTGATCCCTAAAAACTGCCCCTAACCGCGGCCCTAAGCTACCGGCATCCCTGAAACTCCGGCTGAAGCTTCTTCGATCAATCACGAGCCTTTTCCCCCACGTGTGATACCCTACGACCTACTGTGGAAGTCTCAAGAACTCATGAACATTGACGAACCCAAACTGCTACTTAAACCCTAATATATCGATGATCGGCCACCACAGTGTTTTAAAGAATCACCTAGTATTTTTTGTAGGTTCGCTAACCTCAAAGCCTCCTACGACCCCAAGCTCGACCCTCAAACCATCACCGTTCGTCGGTATTTGCCCAGAATCCAATTTACGTTCGACTCCGACATTCTCCTTCAATACAACTCTAAAAATCTTGATTTGATTTTTAGAATTCATCAATTTATAGTACCAACCAGATTATAGAATTCAAACATGAAATCATGATCATCAATTTCTGATGCATATTTAATTTTGACTGTAATTCACCATTTTTACAATATTTACTAATTATTTTTACCTGTAACTATTTTTAGAATTAAGATCATGTTAATTTGAACACATTCATTTAAACATCTAACCCTAAAAGGATAAGAGAAGGAGCCTTTTGATTTTCAAAACAGGTTGTTGAAACCTGTTATCAACAGAAGCAACTATGCTTGAATATCAGACAAACATACATATATACATACTTATATACGTTCAAACCAATTTACATACATCCAAACATTTTTCATAGCTTCAACAAGTTAAAGATCAGATTGAGGGGTGTTTACTCACCTGAAAGTTGATTAAGTAGAGAATAGAGGACTAGAATTTTGCATTTGATCTTGAAGCTTTGAATCTGATCTTACTTTGATTTAAACTGAGTTGAATTTGCATACATGTGCTTGATCTTGAATTCGAATTTTATGTTACCCTAATCTATGAATTGCTTCAGGTTCGCTTGATTGTGATACACTTGCATGCTTCAGATTTTAAGATGTTTTGATGTTTGAAATTTGCTTGCCCGAACTTGCATGTTTTTCCTAGTCTTTGATTTCTAGTTTGAGTTGCTTGAAGTTTTTTTTCGAATTGTTGAAATTGTACATGCTTGCAGTTTTGGGTTTTGATTCCTTCTCAGGTTTTCATTTTTTTTTCTTTTTCTTTTCCAGGCTATGTTTTTAGAAGATAAATATGAAAAAAAAGAAGTTTTAGAAGTGAAAATATCCTAGTTTCTCACATTTTTTCTAAAATTCTAAATCAAAAGAAGATTTTTATTTTGCCACTTGTTCATTTATGGCATACATGGCTTACAACTGTTTTTAATATATTTTAAAATATTTACACTTGTAAATTTCATGATCCATTTTTTTTACACTTGTATTATCATTTTACAAATGTCCATTTTAATTTAAATTATGTTTAAACCCTCTTCTTTATTTTATTTACATGTTATGTTTTCTCTATTATACTTTTAAACATTTACAAACTATAAAATTTAAAAGAAAATTTTCTAATTTTTTACATCCAATACTATTTTAAACTTAATTTATTATACTTTTAAATGTATATGTATATATATATACATATAAATTACATTTAATTATGTATAAATTTAAAATTAAACTTATATACTCAAATTTATATAAATAATACTAGTGTTGAAAATGTTCAAATTTAATCTTTTAGAAATTTTTTATATTAATTTCAAAATATAAATTTTAAAGAAAATGTTTTCAAAACTTTATTTCTATAATATATCCAATTTATTTATAAATATTTACATTATGAATTTTCCAAAATCAAAATTTTATTTACAATTTAACTTTCAACTGTGTGTGTATATATATATTCATAAAAAAATTTCAAATTAATCCACAATCAAATTTATAATTAATATATAATTCAAAATATTTTTAAAATTTCCAATTAGAAATTCTATTTTAAAATCATATTTATATACATTTATATAAATAAACAAAAAATATCTATTTAATTTGGAAAATACCAAATTAATTCACAATTTTAATTGCAGAAATTAAATTAATTACCAATTTAAATTTGATTTAAAAACAGGAATGTTGCAGATTCCCCCCTTAAGAAAATTTCATGCTCGAAATTTGCCAGGGAGACAACAGAGAAGGATACACAAAGATAGAGAAACAGTTTTCCAGGTCAAACTGAATATCTTTTCTTCATTTGGCCTACTAAATCAGAATATCACCAATAAATATGAGAACAAACTCATTTAACACTTCACAAAATACTCGGGTCACCTGGTCTACGAATACACAAGGGTATTGGTTAGTCTTTGGAGTATAACTAACTATTCGTAGAATATATTGAGACCCGGACAATAGTTATATGGATTTAATCTTCCATCATTTTCAAACACTTGGTATAAACTCCAACTCAGATTGGAATCCCCAAAAGTATATTAACTTGTCCCTCTTTGGACTTTGATCCACATAAGAAATAAAATTTCAAATTTGGGTTTTAACCGATAATTTTTTATCGGTACAATACAAATTCAGCTTCATATTCTATTAACCAATTTATTTCAATAAAATTTCGATTTCATTGAAGCTAAAACGAAAAGCTGATAACGAGAATACGATATAGGAACTTATCTACATGATTCGTAGGGCCACCATCACACCAAAGCTCCTTTTGTAGTTTCCATGAAGCCGTCAAAGAATGATGATCAAAGAGATTGATAGAAAATTGTTTCCGCTGTTGCAGGTATTGATCATTTTTAGTGGTACTTCCCCTTCCCCTATCTCGTCCTTTTTCTTGCACCCATACTTACTATCAGCGGATAATAAAAGAATTTACTGAGGCATACAGATGGATATCTTAGGGATATACTCATTCTAGGGTATTCTTCACCCTATCTCTAGTGAGTTACCTAATGTGTTATACTCCTGAGCTAAAGTTCCAACCTTCATCTCTGATACCAAATTTGACGACCCAAATTTCAGCGTTCGGAAATCGACACCCGTACTTCACTTGTACTCGAATGCCGTAGATTCAACCGGTGAAATCCGACTCATGCCGGAGCTTATAACACATTAAGTACAACAACACAGCGAAAGAAATGAAAAATATGTATATCATTGATACACAATAGTTGGTACAATATCTTTACAACAATGATACAATTTTGAATATCATTATCAGCCAAAGATAACAGCGGAAAGAAAATCTCCATCATTGATCTCAAAGAGAGAAAGAAATATGCCAATATCAGAAACTCCATCTCCAAAGCATCAATCCAGAAATAGCTCGAACTCCCAATCAAGTTGTACTAAGAAGGGTCAATCATCAAAAGACTGAAGAAGATTTTTGAACACTGAAGGCTACTGAATCTACTCCTACTATTTGATTATCTGAAAAACCCAACTCTAGACTGCCCGTATGGAAAATTTTTGTGCACCCAGAGTTTAGGAAAGGAACAATAAACTCCGGGTCAGTCATGGAACAGGTATGTGAAAACAAAAATAGTTTATCAACAAAAGAATTTAAAATTGAAATCCGCAATGCTTTTTGGAAAATGAAACTACCATAAGTCCTCCCACCGCACACACTATGCAAACGCAGAATTGTAGAAGATTTCTCCTTATGATAGCCAATAATGCTTGATACGCGAAAACCATTTTGATATTATTATTAGTGCATGGTGGAAAACATTTCGAAAGTATAATATTAATCTTAGCCAGCATACAATATTTCATCGTATGCCTACTATAGCTACCATGTGCAATAGCAGGTTACCGCCACATTCCATGGCACGTTATACAACTAAAACCGTACAGGGAACGTATTGTTTCTTTGGATTTTCCAACAAATGGTCAGGCTAAGGAACTTCCTATTGCCACATGGGAACGCCTCTAGAGGGACTCCCTGAGATCCTACCCGGCTCTCTGCCAACACAAGGCCGGTTTACTCCCTTCTCGGGAGTAACAACTAAGATATGCCATCCCCGGTCGTTTGCGACCTTTATCCGAGGGCCCTCAACACCGACAACCTCAAAGTAATGTATTTGCAGTAACCACATAGGTTAAATATCTGGGCTCCATACCATGATACCACCCTTTTCCAAAAGGAATGGAAATACCATAGGGGCGCGACCCCTGAAACCCTGCCGTGTCTTTCCTGTTTCGACCATTTCCGAGGAGTGAGGTCCGATGAGGTCTCGTCCACAAAGCTACGCTTTTCACAAAAGCCATGCTTCGATCAAAAAATGATCAGCAACACTTCATATGCCACATTACCAAATTGGGAATGTAGCACTAGTAACCATGAACTACATAACCTCTGAGCTCGTATGTCTCAGAGAAGGGTGTAAAGCTAAGAGAATAAATCTCCACCACCAAACAGAAATGTATTTGATAGAAACCAGCTTTACATCTCAAAGTGTAATGTCAGACACACATCCATACAAGTCTGTTTCGGATTCGAACAAAACCGAAGGCACTTTCAAAGAAGCCCTTGCAGATCCGGATAATCCCTAATCACGTCTGGACTCTCCATCACATAGGGTGATCAAATCTCTATACCGGGCGCCATTCGGTGTAGAGACATTCGACGGGTTATCCTTTCCCTTTTGAAAATATACGGTCTTCACCATCGGTCTTCAAATACTATCCATAAGGTCGTATCATTATTCGGAATGCGTTATATGACACAAAGGTCCTCTTCCGGCTAAACTGAATAATGAGCGCAATATTTAAAAACATATGGATATATGGATCTTAGTTAAGTCACAACTTATTATCCAAAACCTTTTTTCAAATGGTTTAAACCAATTACCATTTTTAAATCTTTAAACAAAAAGAATTACTTCACAAAGTTCATCCATCTTTTACAAAGATTATTTCATAGCTTTCCAAAACAATTTTCCTTTCAAATTGGATTAACTCATCCAATTCTTTTAATCAAAGATTTAATTCATAGCTATCAAACCGTTTCCAAAGATTCATTAATAATCTTCAAAACAACTCCCATTTCAAATCTTTTATATATAAAAGATACACCATTTAAAACCCTCTTCAATTTCAAAACAAGGTTCGACCATCTTTCACAAAGATTTATTCATAGCTTCTAAACAATTCTATTTCAAATTTGAAATCTTTTCAACACAATTTGAAATCCTTTCTTTATATGAAAGCTATTATTATTTGAAAACAAATAGTTTTCATTTCGGAAAAATCCAATTTCATTTGTATAAGTTAAAGCCCTTTAAGTATGAAACTTGGGTTAAATCTGAATGCCCAAAACAATACTTTTAAAATGGTTTAAAACCCATAATTTCCAAATGTAGAATTCAATTTCCAATCTTGAATTCAAATTCAAATCAAATCGTTTAAATTTCAAACTTTATCATGTTATTGAAAATAAATTTTACCTTTTAAAATCCATTTTCCAAAAGCTTTTTATAATTAATCCTATTCCATTTCCAAAATCATTTGAATTCAAAATTTAACTTCAAAACCGTTTCAAGAATCTGTGACTTAACCAATTTCCTCGTGCAATCCATATTTGTGTGTGTATGGTGTAGTCCAGGGGTTTTACATAATAGTGCAACATCACCAATCATCACAGATTCAAGCACAGCAATTATAGATAAGCGGTATATTTCTATAATGTTTATCTTCCATTCATAGATTCATAGATAAATAATATAAATTCATCATAGATAAATAAAAGACATTCATCACAGATCATACCAAAACAATTTATAGCACAAAGCATAACATATCAGAGACATCAAACAATTCAACAATCAATGGAATTCAAACACTCACAAGTAAGATCAATTAATTATCTGATTAATTTAAATCAGATTAATTACTTATGAATAAACTACTAATCCTAGTTAATTAATATTCATAACTACAAATTATTTTAATTAATTAACCTTTAATCATTTATTAATCAACCATTAATAATAAATTAATTAACCTTAAATTATTAATAATCAACTTTAATTAATAATGTAGTCAACCTCTAATCATTAAATAATTAACCCCTAATTATTTATCCTTAATTAATTACATTAATTAATCAACCATTAATTAATTAACCACTAATTAATCACAATAAGTGATTACCCTAATCACTTACGTTAATTAAACACAAATTTATTACGTTAAGTAATTATCCTTTAATTACTTGATTAATCAATTTAAATCATTAATTAATTACTTTTAATTAAGTAATTATCCTTAAGTAATTAATTACACTTTAACTAAGTAAATATGTTTTAATTATAAAGTAATGAGCCTTTAATCAATTAATTAACCTTAATAAATCTTTAATTAAGTAATTATTCTTAATTATGAATATCCTTTAATCACTTTCATTAATCAATTCTTCCTTAATCACTTTCGTTAGTTAATAGTTCTTTAATTATTTAAAATCTCATCAATTAAGAGATAGCCATTTATCTTTATTATTTTTATCATTTAAATTTTATTTAATAATCCTTCGAAAATAGGCCATCATTAATATATTTATTAACTTAGTCTTTAAGTTAGATTAAGGATTATAAAACTATTTTTTTTCTCCAATCATTCATTTAATTACAAAAATGAAATTTTATAAACTTTAAAACCAAAATTTATATAACTTTTAACTTGATAAATTTGAAATAATTTATTTTTAAACCTTTTTGACAAATTCAAACTTGGATATACATTTATCGTCTGCAAAAGAACTGTTTTGTTAAAAATTATTTTAAATACAACTTGATCTGGGTTTTAAAAAAAATATAACTGTTTTATACAAAAAATTCAGACTAGAGACCCATCTCAAGAGTTAACTCGAGCCAAATCCCGTTTTACTCGAGTATGTCCTCGAGTACAAACAATTTTTTTCTTTTCAACTTTGTTTTGTTTTAAATTTCAAAACTGTTTGAATTCACATGCAAGCTCACACGCAATTTTCCCGAGTATTTTCACGAACTCCTTTGAGTTCGACCCGATGCAACTACGCCACCCCGAACGCACAACTATTAGTGGCACCAACCTATATAGGTGCACGTGTACAGTTGCTCCGACCACCTCTGGTCGATATCACGACTATCGTCGAGTCGACGCTAACCTCCATTAACCACCAGACCACACAAAACTCCTCAATGACGACGAACTCCGATTTTTGAGAAACTCGACTACCAGGACCCATAAATGGATCACCAAAAGCTACCCCTACCGTCGGCCCAAGCTACCAGCAACCCTGAAACTCTGGCTAAAGCTTCTTCGATCACTCACGAGCCTTTTCCCCCATGTGCAATACCCTCTGATCTACCGTGGAAGCCTCAAGAACTCACGAACATCGACGAACCCAAACTACTACTTAAACCCTAATCTACCGATGATCAGCCACCACGGTGTTTTAAAGAATCACCTAGTATTTTTCCTAGGTTCGCTAACCTCCAAGCCTCCTCCGACCCAAGCTAGACCCTCAAACCATCACTGTTCGTCGGTATTTGACCCAGATCCAATTTCCATTCAACTCCGACATTCTCCTTCAATACAACTCTAAAAATCTTGATTTGATTTTTAAAATTCATCCATTTACAGTACAAACCAAATTATAGAATTTAAACATGAAATCATGATCATCAATTTCTGATGCATACTTAATTTTAACTGTAATTCACCATTTTTACAATATTTACTAATTATTTTTACCTGTAACTATTTTTAGAATTAAGATCATGTTAATTTGAACATATTTCATTTAAACATCTAACCCTAAAAGGATTAGAGAAGGAGCCTTTTGATTTTCAAAACAGGTTGTTGAAACCTGTTATCAACAAAAGCAACTATGCTTGAATATCAAACAAGCACACATATATACATACTTATATACATTCAAACCAATTTACATACATCCAAACATTTTTCACAGCTTTAACAAGTTAAAGATCAGATTGAGGCGTGTGTACTCACCTGAAAGTTGATTAAGCAAAGAACAGAGGACTGGAATTTTGCATTTGATCTTGAAGCTTTGAATCTGATCTTGCTTTGATTTAAACTGAGTTGAATTTGCAAACATGTGCTTGATCTTGAATTCGAATTTTATGTTACCCTGATCTACGAATTGCTTCGGGTTTGTTTGATTCTGATACACTTGCTTTAGATTTTAAGATGTTTTGATGTTTGAAATTTTCCCGCCTGAACTTGCATGTTTTTCCCAGGCTTTGATTTCTAGTTTGAGTTGCTCTAATGTTTTTTTTTTGAATTGTTGAAATTGCACATGCTTGATTCAGTTTTGGGTTTTGATTCCTTCCCAGGTTTTCATTTTTTTCTTTCTCTTTTTCAGGCTACGTTTTTAGAATATGAATATGAAAAAGAAGTTTTAGAAGTGAAAATATCCCGGTTTCTCACATTTTTCTAAAATTCTAAATCAAAAGAAGATTTTTATTTTGCCACTTGTTCATTTATGGCATGCATGGCTTACAATTGTTTTTAATACATTTTAAAATATTTACACTTGTAAATTTCATGATCCATTTTCTTTACACTTGTATTATCATTTTACATATGTCCATTTTAATTTAAATTGTGTTTAAACCCTCTTCTTTATTTTATTTACAAGTTATGTTTTCTCTTTTATACTTTTAAACATTTACAAGCTATAAATTTTAAAAGAAAATTTTCTAACTTTTTACATCCAATACTATTTTAAGATTAATTTGTTATACTTTTAAATGCATACATATATATACATACAAATTACATTTAGTTATGTATAAATTTAAAATTAAACTTAAGTTATTGTAGTCAATTTTATATAAATAATACTAGTGTTGAAAATGTTCAAATTTAATCTTTTAGAAAATTATTATATTGATTTCAAAATATAACTTTTAAAGAAAATGTTTTTAAAACTTTATTTCTATAATAAATCCATTTATTCATAAATATTTACATTCTGAATTTTCCAAAATCAAAATTTTATTTACGATTTAACTTTCAAATCTAAATTTATATTCATAAAAAAAAATTCAAATTAATCCACAATCAATTTTATAATTAATATATTATTCAAAATATTTTTTTAAATTTCCAACTAGAAATTCTATTTTAAAATCATATTAATATACATTTATATAAATAAACAAACAAATATCTATTTAATTTGGAAAATACCAAATCAATTCACAATTAAATCTCAAAAATTAAATTAAATTCAAATTTGATTTAAAAACAGGAATGTTACATAAATGAATGTTAATAAATGGAAATAAAAATTTGCAAGGAATAAATGTAAATAAAAAGGATAAATCACTATATGAGTGAAAAGGAAATCAAACAACAAATATTATGAAATGAAAATATTAAGAATGAATTTGATCTATTGTTTGGAATTGTTGTTTGTTTGGTTTATGGTTGTTTGGACAAGGATATTTTAAATTTGTTTGGATGTACAAATAACCTATTTAGTTTCATCTAAGACTGTTGAGTAAATGGTGGACTTAATAGTCTACTTTCCGTTCTGTACAATTTAAAGTTTTTAAACCTGAACTATTTGTTTTGTTTGTTATGGATGGACAATTGAATTGTGTTGATTCTGTATGATGATTGTATGATGTGGTTGCAAGTGACTGTTGTTGTTTGACATTAATTTGTTTGCTGGTGGATGAAACAAAATTTATATTTCATTCTATATAATTATTAACTCTTTTTAGATTATATAGGCAAAATGCAGGTTATGAAAGCAATTGCTACTGCATTGGGTTTCATAATATAAGCGAGAATTGCCAGACGAATAGGTACGTTTTTGGATTACGATTTTATAGCGTTATTATATTGTTTTCCTGTGTTGGGATATATTATTTTGAAAAATATAAGTTATATATTGTTATATTTGATATTATATTTTCTTCCGAGCCTCTTCGTACGAAGGAGAATCTGTCGAAATTTTTCGTAAATTTTGGACTTAGAAAATTTTATGAAATATTTTTCAAATTTTTTTTACTTGAATATAAAAAGATTTAATGGTTATAAATTGGTATGTTTTATTTAAATTATTTAATTTTGTAAATTTATTTGTTTATAAAGTTAATATTTTTGAATAAAATGCATCATTTACTTAATTCCTTCTTTCCCTCCTTTTTCCTTTTTGGGGATGAAAAGTTTTGAGTAGAGAAGAGTGTACCGACCCGCAAATTTCAATAATTAAACTGTTAATTTAATAAGATTATGTAGTTAAATTTATTTAAAATTTGTAATGGGGTGATTGTTAAAAACGAAATGTAGCAATCGTAATAAAAACTAATTTTTGACAACTGGAGTGAAATCTCAGTAATGAAACAGTGTAAATTGTTCAACCTGGTTACGAATTCAATATAAGATAAGCGAATGTAAATATTGAAGTATGTAATTAAAAGTAAATAGGTGACAATTGATATATGTTGTTTATTTATTTAATGTATTAAATAAAACTCGCTAATCGAGTGAAATAAATCTAAATAAAATATTGCGTTAACGTAAATTAAGGTAATGTTTGGAAATAATGTTAATGTTATTCATTATAGGACAATTTGTTGAATTAAAAGAATGGAAATAAAGATTTATCAATTTTTGGGATTTGAACTATAATAATTGAATTAATTGCAATTAAATGAAATTAAATATCTAAATATTACGTTAGTTGAAATTAAGATGGAATTTGAGAATATTAAAGTAAAGATCATGAATCCAATGTTAACTTCATCCATTTAACAACAATGAATTGAATAATAGAATGAAAAGTAAATTAAAGGGAATAATTGAAAATTAAATTTATAATTTCTTAATTTAATGAAATTGAGGTTAACACTGAAATTGATAAATTAATCAACTCTAAGTTGACATCTAAATTTGTTTGAATTAGTGTAAATAATTAAGAAATTTAAAAATGATAAAAGTTGTCAATTATATAATTGAAATTTAAAATTTGATTTAATTAATTGATTATTAATTTATTTAATTAATGTAAAAATAGCCATTTTGGCCACTGACTCGGATTTCGACGAAACTAGTTTCATCGGATCCGTAACGGTGAACTATAGTAGGATTTCAAGTTTCATAGCGATCGGACGTGCCGTTTGATCGTACGGACTCAAAACGCCTAGAAATTAATATAATTGAAATCAATTTGAAATAACTTGATTTTAGCATAACTTCTTCATACGATGGAATTTGGACTTGAAACCTGTTCCATTGAATTCAAAATATTTAAAACATCTATTTTGATAAATGGGTTGACCTACTTTTGTTCCCGAGTTAAAACGGGCTTTTCGGGCCATTTATTGTTAAGTTTTCCAAACCAATTGAGCCTATTCATTTCTATTTCGTTCTGCCAATATATATGTCATTATAAACCCTAGGTCATTTCTTACTCCTCAGTTCTGTACATACAATTCATTTTCTCCTCCTTATTTCAATGGCAGATGAATGAAAACCAAATTCCCAACTCAATCTCAAATCAAATTACAAATCAAAAATTCAAAATTCTTCAAACAATATCAAATTTAATATCGATTCGAAGCTATCGATGAGCGCATCTCAGATCTGCAATTCATTTTTGCAATCGATCCACCTTTTACCCAGAAATTGAGAATGAACTGCAGCCATCCATTCTAGGTTTTGGACGATCCGACGGTGGATCGTCGTACGATAGTCGATCGGTGTACGGCGTTGGGGAGAGGAGATCGAGCAGTTTGGGGTGGTGATATTCATTCATCGCGGCAGCGCTTGGTTTCACCAGGAAGCGACAACAAAGACGAGCGGTGGCGGTTAAGGGGGGCATCACTGTGGGTCGTGCTCAGGCTGGAGGAGCGGCCTGATGAGGGAAGGACGATGTCATCATTTGATCGGGGTCCGGTTGGCCATCGACGCGGCAATGGTTGGTCAAAGTTTTGCATAGTAGGCGACTCTGTTTTCACGAATGAAGGTGATGCGCGTAAGAGGGTTTCGACCGCGTGAATGAAAGGTGACGTGGTCGCTGATTTATTTTATTTTTTCAAAATTTAACTATCTATCGCTCTTATTATCATAGCTTTGTCATGCAAGGTCTGTTTCACACGTAGATTCTTATGCTAGGGTCGTATTGAAATTCAGACATTTTGGCGCTAGTTTGGACGAATTCTGTGACTGTTCAAATTTTGGGTATAAATCGGATTTAAATTCAAAGGTGAGTGTTTTAACCCACTCACAACTTCTAAAATTTCTTATGTTTGTTAAATTCATTTATGATGTGATTAGAAATTTATTTATGACTGTTTGGCATATTTTGAATCATCGTCTCATTTTATTTGAATTTAAGTGGATAGAATAGTTATTTAATTTATCATTGAATATAAACTGCCAGTAAACATCTGTTATTTATTATATGTTCTATATCGATGTTATCGACTAAATTGGATGATGATTGTGATAAACGTTCAATGATTAATATTGGATGAATGGATGTTGCGTTTTATATTGTTATAAACTGTAAGTTGTTATGGATTTTATTTCATTCGAGATTGCGGTTTGAAATGATATATAACCGTATTTATATTTTAAATTGCGGATTGAAATGATAAATATCTGTATCACTTGACCATAGGATAGAAAATTATATACAGACACCGCGGTCTATATATAAAAATATTTTGAAATGATTTCTATGGTTTTGTAAAGCAATACATGGTTTTATAGAAATATTGATTTCAGATATTATATAAATGTTACATTTTATATATAGTTAAATTCTTGATTTTTAGCCATGTATAAAATAGTTTGGTATAAAACAAGTTTAACATGAAGATCGATTTTATTGAAAATGCAATATGGTTAAGTATTTATATAAATTATATTTTACACAGAGTTTATAATGATTTTTAAGAAATTTAAGGCTGAGAAGATAGATTTGAATTTGACTTGAAATGGCATTAAATGTAAAAATTTATTAAATGAAACCGATTTGGAACTTATGGAATTTGAGATTTGTAAAGGATTTGATTTATAACTTGATCTTGTTTAAGGTGAATTAAATAAATATTTAAAGTATAAATAAATTGAAGGAAACATTTAGTTATTTGTAATCCGGGCTTTATTCAAATGATGATGGATTTATTAAGTAATTATTTCAAACTAAATAATTGAAAGTGAATTGTTGAATCGTAATTACCAAACATAGTTTTGAATTTGTGAATACTTAAAGTTTGAAATATATTGAATATGAAATGGTTTGTTCTGTAGATCCAATCTGTTTTGAAATCGATAAATTTGGAATAGTTTATTTGGAAACTAATTGAATTGAAATTTATGATATGGGATTTAGTTATATTTAAATTTTAGAAATTCGAGTTGTTTTGGAATTGATTTATGAAATCAAAGAAGCTATTTTATTATATAAAGTATTTTAAACACTTAAACCATTTAAGTGGGGAAGTTAGGTATCAAAGTTATGAGTTTCAACGTGTTAAAATTTGAAGCTTTATATTCAAGTATTTTGATTTCGAAATGTTATAACTTTGAAAGTGTTATGATTTTGGAAAAAGGATATATTTGAAACGAAAATGATATGGTATTTGCTTTGGTTTTGAAAGGGCAGTGATATTTGGTTTTAAAGTATAAACTATTTTGAAATGACCGCGGTGTTATAATAATGTTTGGCTGCTAAAGAGATCGGGATTGGTAGTTGTCATACTCTCTGCCAACTCCGAAAACCACTTTAACAACCTTGTACGCAGTGGAGATTCCAGAATGAAGTAGGATGGTGGCGACGTTCTATTAAGGTATATACGTGGACTTGACTCCCGTGAGTTGGCATAAGGTGGCTAAAACAGGAGCGATTCTCTGGCCAAGGAGGTAGCCCCTCTTGTCGGACACACTCCTTCAATATTATATTCTGACTTTGGATTGATTTGGTGGCCACTTTTGATTTTTGATTTTTGAGGTGTGGCTCGAGGTGGGCGGTAATAACTGCTACGCATTACCACTAGCCTGGATGCATAATTGGTATATCTACCATGGCATTGCCTTGTGTGCCGTGTCACCTAACATAGCACGCCTTGTACAAGTTTGATTTGTGTCGTACCTATGGAGTATCATCTGGTAGCCTCCCGATCAGGAGGTATTACGGTGGTATATTATATTTTGATTTAAAAGTAATTTTATTTTACTGTTAGACACCATTATAATAGCGAAATATTACTAAATGATAAATAGTTTAACGGATCATCGGGAGATGTGAATCTTGAGCATCTCTTAAGTTACCGCACTCACATTAGACACTGTATAGGAGATGTCAAAACCCCGTAAACATCTATGATGCCATTCCACTCATATTTGTTTCTATTGATTTAACTTACATAAGATCTTTTAGTTCTTACTGGAGTGTTTTGTCTATTCAATTCGCTCGGGTCAGTCTGATCATTTCAGGATTTGAAGACTTTATTTCTGAAGGACGAAGACGAAGATTGTATTACTATTATTTATTATGTTATTGCACTACGTTCATACTATTCGGCTGCATTATTTATTATTCTCTGGATGTGTAACTCCGATATGTGTTGTATATGTATAATCAAATGTTTTGTAAAACAGCTTCATGAACTGTTATTTGATTATTATATTTTGTCATTCCGCTGGGACATTCTGTTTTGTTTTTTTCTTTCTCTGCTTTTTCTTATTCACCCCAATAACAATCTACCCTTTTGTATGCTTTAAGTATGACGTGTGTAGTTTATCGTCGATTTAAAGTGTACAAAAAGGTGGGACGTTACAAATATAGGTTCTCATATTCTCACAGCAAATCAATTATCGATAGATAACCCATAATATCACAGTTCAACCCATCAAATCATTTCACAACACATCACAACTCAAAATCAGAGATATTCAGACAAACCAAAGTATTAAATTCAAGTTTATCATCTATAGGCAGATTGATAGTCAATAAATACTTAATCAATTTAATTTAATCACCTAATGTAAATTAAATTAATTACCTTTAATCCTGCCTAATTAACTTTAATTAATCATAAACTATTCCTTAAATTAATTATATCGACTAATTAACCTTAATTAATCACATGGATTAATTAACCTTAATTGGTCATCCCTTAATTATTCTCCTTAATTTAATTATCCTTAATTAATTAACTTTAATTTACTACCCTTAACAATTAATCTTTGATTAATCATCAATTTATTAACTAATTAATAAATCCTAGTCACCCAACCTTAATTAATTTTAAGATAATTCACTTATCTTAATCACTTCCTTAACCATCGTCATAATTTAATAAACTATGGAATTAATTATCACTAACTTGCAAATTAACATAAATCCTTAAGTTTAATTGATGATAAAAATTTCATCTTCTTAGTTAGTACTTAACTACATTATTAGTTAAGTTTTAATTAAAATAAGTTTAACTTAATCTAAGTTAAAATGAATTACAAAACTTTTACTTAACCAATCATTTAAATAAACCATTATTGTTTAAAAGAAATAGTTTTAGGAAAATTAGTTTAAACTTGAATTTTGTTTTAACTTAAAAACTTGATAATTACCATTACCCGTTATTTATTTAATAATTGGTTTTGAAAAAATATGCATCATCTATTTGAAAGCTTGCTTAATTACTTAGCTTTAATAACTATTAACAGGATTCACCTCATCGGAAAAACTCGAGCACAAGCTAGGATTTTCCATACAAACACTCGAGCCACACTAGCCTTCACCTTACTCGATGACTCACGCGAATTACTCGAGATCGACATCTAGCCAAGACCGTGCTTTCCCGATTCTCTCCTTCTTCTTCTTCCACTTCCTCCATTACAACGCAGCATTTCTAGCATAAAAACTGGTACATGTGCATGTGCACAGGCGCTCGACTCCCCTCCGACCGATGCTACGTCCACCCACACATCGCCGACGATTCACTCCTATGATCTGTCACCCAAAGTCCTGATATCTTCAACCAAAACGAAATTGACATATCCACCATACCTGAAACAACATTGCTACCATAAAAACCTCACGCTCCATCCATCCCCGATCGTCTGAAACCCTGTCACCATGACCAGATCCTCGTCAAAGACCTACAATGCCATTCCCTACCTCCGATCGAGTTCTACTCGATGACGAGGCCATATTAGCTTCGAACTCGACATCAACCTAGACAGGGTTTAAAACCCTAAAACATCGTGGTCAGGTTGCTCCAGCGATCATAAAAAAATCTGACTATTTTCGAATGCTCCTCGCCACTCATACCTCCTTTAGCAACGAGCACAACAACCCTCATTACGTCGATCACCGAAATTTGGTTGAAACACCATTTGCATTCAACTTAACAATCCTTGACATCCACTAACTTAAAAATCACCCTACTATTATTAAAATTCATCAATTTCGTAAGCTAATTCGATTATACAATCAAAGCATGTAAATTTGAAAATCAAAATGTTGACATTGATTTGTTCTTCACTGTAATCTTTTATTTCTAAGATACTCACTAAACATTTCTACTTGAATCAAATTTTAAAAATGAGGTTGCTCACATACAAACATTTTTTACTCAGAGATCAAGGCCTAAAAATCATTTAAGTGGAAGATTTGAATTTTTGAATCATATCTAAAACCTGTAATGATTTAAACAGAGGCATGATTTGCCTGTTCCAGTCAGGAACACAAATACTAACACTTGTATGTATACATAAAAAATCATTTTTAACAACATGCACAGCATAATTCATGTCATACTTCAAGGATTAATCACATGCAAATTCAGATTAATCAGATTTTAAGAGTTTACTCACTGTTTTGTTTGAACAGAGAAGCTTTTGAAAAGAAGACTGGAAATGCTTTTGACGATGAACTAGAATTTGTTTTACCAATCTGATTTGAACTGAGTTGCACTTGAATTTTTGATTTGAGCTTCATGTTTGAATCAACTGAAAGATTTTTTTACTTTGATTTTATTCTCTATTTGTTACATGATTTTGGCTTCTCTTTGTTTCTTTTTTTTACATACGAAAGAACAGGGATGGACAAATAAAAATATACAGCCTTTTAGAAAAAAAATGAAGAGAAAATAAATAAGTTGACACTTGTATACTAAGTTATATTAATCCTTTCACATGTTAATACATATATTCCTTAATTAACAAATGTTAATTTGCATGTGTTTATTATATTACACTTCTAAAAGATTAAATTTATATTTAACCCTTTATTAATTCACCTATTATATCTATATATACTACTATGTTCATTTCCAAGTATATAAAAGAAAAGAATTTAAAATCTTTTATTAAATCTCATTTTATGTATTTACATCCCAACTTTTGATATAAATATATATAGGTTTTATATTTTAAATATACCAGCTACTAATTATAAGTATAAAAGAAAAATGTGTTAGGCCTCTTTATATTTTATACAATCTTAAAGAAGATGACTTAAAACTAACTATACATTAATAACTAAATATATACATACATACATATATATATTAGTTTCTAAAATACAAGGTTTTTAAATCCAATTTATTCTACGATGTTTACAATTGAATTTCAAATCCAACTTTTATTTACTACAATATTTATTTAATTAGGCCATCATATCTTATTAGAAGATTATAAAAATTCCAAATCACACAATTCTATAAATATCTTATATATGAATGGTAACAATCATATTTTATTTTGCTTTGAAATAGAAATTTGTATTATAAGAATTTATTTTGTTCAACTAAATAAAATAAATATCTCAATGGTAAAATCAGTAAATTACCCAATTACCAGATGCCCAAAAATCTAGGTTATCACAGATAGTGTGAATTAATAGAGAGAACTAGTATTTCAGGTTTGAAAAGATGCTCTTTCAGTTTTTGAAATGAATGCAAAAGAGCGGAAAATTAAAAAATTTGAATTTGAAAAGAAATTTCAAAACTCTAGCATGTATGTCGACATATGGTCTGGAGTACGTCAACATATGGACTGAAAAATTCAAACTTAAAACTAAGATAATATATTCCTATATATATATATATAGTTATATACTTATAATCATCTAATATTATTAGTAATCCATTTGTATTCCTAAAAACGTACAAAAAATGAAATAAAAATCAAATGTAAAAAATACCGCTCTTTGCTTCTCTTCTTTGATATGTTCTGATTAATTAATTAGTCATAAAACACATGTTTACATCCTTAGTATCCTATTCGTTATCACTAGAGGAAGTGTCTGTGTCATCTAATTGTACAAGACCTCTTTCTTTTTCTAGATGAATTCGTAATGGTGAGATCTTTGATTTATTCGAATGCAGACAATTTCTTTATATATGACTGAGTTCGTCGTAATTAAAACAACTAATTGCAGTTCCAATTTCAAGAGTTCTATTTTCAGGTCTTCGAAAGTTGCCCATCTTTCTATATTTCAGGAACTTTTTTGAAATTTATTGTCATGAAAGCAATTTCTTCATCACTGTAATCGTCTAAACCCGATATTAGTTTTTGCATTCAAAGCTATGAATTTCTTTTCTATTGCCTTGTTGTAGCATTCCTAATTTTTTATAACATTATTCAGGAGATTTAATTAGATAAATTAAATAGAATAATATAAGAACTAGAATGATAAGGAGATTGAGATTTGAATAAATCAATAGAGACCGTGCTGAAATTAATTAAATGGGCTTAAAAAGGCTTATATGTTATTAACTAAAACATAGGCATATTATGAATAGACACTCCTTATAACCGACGTACACTTTCATATGCACGTTCATTTTATTTCTCAAAATTAAAAAAATGAAAACCTAAAGTAAGCCGGCCATTACAAGAAAGAAAAGAGGAAAAATTAAATTAGGCTAAAGAATTAAAGCAAGGGGATTAATTTTAAATCAAATCACAAAGCTCTTATCATAATCAAGGTGAATAATAATTTATACCATCTCTATTTTGTTCCATGATCATATGTTTTTTGGTTTTAAGATTAAACTCATTTTCATGATAATTTGGATGATGATATGCATGAATTATAACATGTTTGATTTAAATCAAATTGTTTAAATATGAATTTGTACGGTTTTAGCGAAAAACCGATTGTTAATGATTTTTGAATGCCAAGGAAAAATTATATGTTATGTAATTATGATTTTGAAGATGGTTTCAACTTTTGTAATCTTCCAAGCCATGGAAAATTTAAAATAAATTTTAAAAGGAAAATATGTATAATTGGGTTTGAAATTTTATTTCAATCATTTCAGGAAGAATTTGAATCTTGAATTTTTGTATGTTAGATAAGATGATGAAAGTGAATTTCTATAATTTTGGGGTTTTCCTAAGTGATTTACTATGAAAATTAAATTATTTTGGAAGAAGGATTTAAGTGCAATATTGGTTTTGCTTTATGTAAGGCTTAGTTGTTAAATTTCCTTGATTTAGATCTAAAATATGCAGCAGTTATTTTTGTAAAGAATTTGAATTTTTTTAAGGTAACTAATTAGAAGATTACAAATAGGCAGGCTGGTTGTAAATCATTTACTAAAATTAGCATTAATTTAGCTTTACCCAGAAAAGTTAGTTCTGTGTCTTTCGGAAGTACTTTTCGACCTTATTCCTTCGCTTCAACTCAGTCAAAACCTGCCATGCTGAAACCCAACTAGTAAAAACCGATACACAAGGTTAACAACTGTCATTGTATAGTATCAGATTTAAATAGTATCAAGTTATGGGATCAATTATTGGCTTGGTTATGGGTTCTATTAACAGTGGTTATGGGCTCGGTTAACTATTTCTAATGTATAGTACCAGTTTAGTTCAATGTCGATATTAGGCTCAGTTATGTGATTCGATTATCGGGCTTAGTTATGGCCTGGTTATGAGCTTCATTAATTATTGCTACTATATAGTATCTATTTTGATTAACATCGATTATTAGGTAGATTATTAGGTCGATTATTGTGATTGATAAGCATATATTATGGGTTTTGATTACAGGCTCGGTTATGGCATTTGGTTATTAAGCTTGGTTATTGGAAATAACTACTGCTGCTATATAGTATCGGTTATCAGCCCAATTATGAATTTGGTTATGGGACTAGTTTAACATTAGTTATGGGTTCGGCTAACTATTATTATTGTACAATATTAGTTTAGCTGAACTTCAACATTAGGCTTGGTCATAGGGTTCATTTATGGGCTTGGTTGACATTGATTATGTGTTTGGTTAACTATTGCTACTATATAGTAGCGTTTTTATCAACAATGATTATTAACTCCGTTGTGGTGCTCGATTAACATTAATTACGGGTTTGATTATGGGCTTGGTTATGGGATTCGATGATGGGCAAGGTTTGGGCTTTGTCTACTACTGATATTTCCAATTTTATTAGTATCAGTTATGGACGCGATTATGGGCTTGCTTATGAGACTTTGTTAACATTGGTTATGGGCTCGATTAACTATTTCTATGTATAATACTAGTACTATAAAATTAATATTGAGCTTGTTTATGGGCTCAGTTAACATTAGTTATATTTTTGGTGGTGCATTTGGTTAGCTTTTCCATTCATAAGTACCTGATTATGTTGTGCATTTGGTTGTCTTTTGCATACATATGTATCTGACTAAGTTGTGCATCTAGTTAGCTTTTGCATCCATATGTCCTAAATTAGGTTGTGTATCCGATTAGCTTTGGCATCCATATATACCTGATTAAGTTGTGTATCCATTTTGTTTTGACGTCCATATATACCTAATTAGGTTGTGTATTCGATTAGCTTTTACATTCAATGGTAGGCTTGGTTAACCAATCTGTCTTGGTTATAAATTGGTTTTCATATGTACCAGATTAAGTTATTCATTTGGTTAGCTTTTGCATTTTTATGTACCCGATTAGGTTATGCATCCGGTTAGCTTTTTCATTTGATGGTAAGCTCGGTTAAGTAAACCGTCTCAATTATATATTGGTTTCCATACATTCCCGATTAGGCCGTGAAATCAGTTTACTTTTGCATCAATATGTACCCGATAAAGTTGTACATTCTGTTAGTTTTTATATTCAATGGTAAGCTCGATTAACCAATCTACTTCGGTTATAGGTTGGTTTCCATATATACTTGATTAGATTTTTCATTCAATAAGCTTCTGCATCCATATGTTATCGATTTGGTTGTGAATCTAGTTTGCTTTTGCATCTATATCTACCCAATTAGGTTATGCATCCGGCTAGCTTTTACATTCAATGGTAAGCTCGGTTAAACAATCTACCTTGGTTATAGATTAGTTTCCATATACACCCAATTAGGTTATTCATCCAATTAGCTTTTCCAACCATATGTACCCAATTAGGCATCTGGTTAACTTTTGCACCTATATATACTCGATTATTTTGTGAATCTAGTTTGTTTTTGTGTTAATATGTACCCGATTAGGTTATGCAACTGGTTAACTTTTGTATTCAGTGATTGCTCAGATAACCAATCTACCTTGGTTATAGATTATTTCAATATATGTTCGATTAGGTTATTCATCTAGTTAGCTTTTTCTTCCATATGTATCCGATTAGGTTGTGCATCTAGTTAGCTTTTGCATTTAACGGTAAAGTCGGTTAACCAATCTATCTCGGTTATAGATTGTTTTTCATACATACTCGATTAGATTATGCATCTGATTAATTATTGCATAATATAGAGCCCATTAAGTTGTGAATCTAATTTTCTTTTGCATCAATATGTACGATTTGGTTATGAATCTGGTTTGTTTTTCATCCATACGTACACGATTAGGTTATGTATATGGTTAGATTTTTTATTCAGTGCTAAGCCCGGTTATCCAATCTATCTCGGTTATAGATTGGTTTCCATATATACATGATTAGGTGTTCATCCAATTAGCTTTTCATCCATATGTACTTAGTTAGATTGTGCATTAAGTTTGCTTTTGCATTTATATGTATCCTATTAGGTTGTGCACTTGTTAGCTTTTGCATTCAGTGACAAGCTTAGTTGATAAATCTATCCCCATTGTAGATTGTTTTCCAAACGTACCCGATTAGGTTGTGCATCCGGTTAACATTTGCATCGAAATCTAGTTTTTTTTTGCATCCATATGTACCTGATTAGGTTCTGCTTTTGGTTAGCGTTTTCATCCAGTGGTAAGCTTGGTTAACAATCTTCCTCGGTTATAGATAAGTTTCTATGTATACTTGATTAGGTTGTTCATCCCATTAGATTTTGCATGCATATGTACCCAATTAGGTTGTGAATATGATTTGCTTTTACATCCATATGTACCTAATTAGGTTGTCCATCCAATTAGCTTTTGCATTTAGCAGTAAACTCTATTAACCAATCTACCTCGGTTACTGATCGTTTCTATATATACCCAATTATGTTGTGTATTTGGATAGCTTTTACATCCATATGTACCTAATTAGGCTATGCATTATATTTTATGCATCATATGTACCCGATTAGTTGTGCATCTAATTAGCTTTTGCACCCATATGTACCCGATTAGGTTGTGAATATGATTTGCTTTTGCATTCATATGTACCCAGTTAGGTTACGCGTTTGGTTATCCCTTGCATTTAGTAGTAAGCTCGATTAACCAATCTAACTCGATTATAGATTTATTTATATGTATATATATATATATATACATACATGCATACTATTAGGTTGTGCATCTGGTTAGCCTTGTATCCATACGTACCCAATTAGGTTGTGCTTTCTGTTTGCTTTTACATCCACACGTACCTAATTAGGTTGTGCAGTTGGTAAGCTTTTGCATCCATATGTACCTAATAGTTTGCAAATCTAGTTTACTTTTGCATCCATATGTACCTGATTAGGTTGTGCATTTGTTTGCTTTGGCATTCAATGGTAAGTTCGGTTGAGCAATCTATCTTGTTTATAGATTGGTTTTCATATACAGCCAATTAGATTTTGCATCTGGTTAGTTTTTTAATCCATATATACTCAGTCACATTGTGAATCTGATTTGCTTTTGCATCCATATGTACTCGATTAGGTTTTACATCCGGTTAGCTTTTGCACTAAACTGATACTATGCAGTGTCGGTTCTCTTTAAACTTTTTGTCATATAGTATGCGGAACAAAAATTACTGCTATACGACAAAAATTACTACTACTATATAGAATCGGTTTTGGTTGAACTTCTTTTAGTTAATAGATGCAATAAAAACTACTGCTACAGTGTAGTATCACTTTTCGTTAACGTTGGTTAGGTCATTCGTCTTTTAGCCCAAATATTGAATGTGTTTCTATTCTTATAGTTCTCTATGGTAAGCTTTGTCATGTGGTATCATGTATGTATTGTTTGATATATGATTCTATTTAATATCTTATTTATACTTTGGCATCATTTATTTTGAAACATCATAATAACACAACATAATGTATTAAGTGCAAGAAAATTTTGGTAGCATATTTTTTTGAGGTATCTTGAACATTCCACTGCAACAATAAATATGTTTTTTCAAAAAAATCAAAGTGGAGATAATGAAATATTAGTAGCAAAATATAAACGATGTTAATATAAAATTAGAGAATGTAGTAGCATCAGTCATGATTTTAAGAATTAAAAATCAATACAACATAGTTTTCAAACAAATTGAATTATAACACATTAAAATCTAACAAATACCACATAATAAACATTAATACAACCTAGATTATAAGTAATTTTTAGTTGATAATGGCAGAATTTGTTGCATTTTTCAGTCCTTATCTTCAGTAGCACCATCTTCTACATCTTTCATATGATAACAAATTGGGCATACTCTAGCACATTCCTTCTTTTGTTAGAATACCTAATGCAACTTTTGCTCTCATTTCAAACATTCTATCATTTGTCAAATTGATCTGAACTTGTTATGGTTGTCTACTAATGTTATGTTTAGCATTACATAAATTCTGCAATCGTTCCTGCTGCAATAAATTTTATCAGTGATAAATTTTGAATTTTTATATATGCTATATTGCAATTTTATTTACAACTTTAAGCTGTCCTGATATCATATAGTAGCATTTTCTATAGTATGCTAAAATAGTATCTTTTCGTAATTATACAATGTAATTTTGTACAAATTTTATATTAGGTGTTATTTAGTAGTAGTTATCATCTACAAACACGAGAAAGTTTATGATTATTGCTACAACATAATATCATTTAATAATGTACAAGGTTTTATATTGACAGTTTTATAGACTTATGTATTTAAGCCTTCCTATGCACATTTTTATTGTCGCATAGGTTTTTTTTTCTGGTTTGTTTATCAATGACATAGAGTTCATTCCATTTTGTTTGAAATATTGCTTCACCCTCTCTCTACAAAATAATATATGGATGTTAATAAAAGAATGAAGTTTATGTGCAATATGTGATTAATTTTACTAATTTTTTCTTCCTTGTAGCTTTATTATTTCTACATTGGACAAACTTGGTTTAAGAAGTCATAATGTTTCCATGTCATTTATGGGTGGTATAGAGTTATCAGAGTACAATAATTTTCATAGTGGAGAGAAAATAATATAGTGTCTGCAAAATCATCCAATGCAATCTTTTCAATGAGAGGTTCAACTAGGTACCACCTTTTATTTGTATATTCAACTGCGATGGATTTCTTTATACAATTAAAAATAGGTAGTTAGTTTAAATGTCTACTATTTTCAGTACTATTGATCACTGAATTATAGTTTAATATTTTTCTTACTGTCGTCATTGTGTTGAATACATAGTTATGCTCGTACAAGTTGTATCTGTGCAAGCACCAGTCAATTATCTTTAAAAGAATAAACAAAATGTTAGATTGCTTGTATTATGCATGTAACTATAGCATGGAAATAATAAAAAGTTATACATTTTAATTGCAAGGATTGGTTTTTTATCAAATAGTATAGTCTTGTACTTATGAAATGTTACATCAAAAATAATAGTAAGTTGGTTTCTATCATATAGTATCATTTTACATTTATATTGTATAACGATCTTTATTTATGACTTTTTTTGTTTTACAGTATTATTTTTATTCGGCGCATGTGTTTGCTACTAATTGAGATCACTTTGGCTTTCAATCGTCACACGGAAAAGCATACTATATGCAATACCACTTAGTAGCATTTCACGTTTAATAAATTTATGGAAAACCATACATAAGCATGAAACAAAGAAATTTAATTGTTTTCTAGCATCATTAAAAATGTAAACTTGGCTATGTAAATAGAACTTTTAGTAATTAGATATATACTGGTACTATTTAATAGCATTTTATTTAAAATATTTTACATATCATGTGTGAAATCTTTATACAATAATTCTCTTATCATCCCCTTTATTATTAAGCATCCACCTGGTATTATTCCCTTATCCCAAGCCGCATCACTATTTATGGAATTTATTTAAAACAACTAATTAATTTATCTAAATAAATATAGTTGTAAACTGATTTTCAAAATAATCTTATTGATTGTTGTTGGTCATTTCAAAAAAGACTGAATAATAAGTCTCTCTTCTTCATCCAAGCAGCTCATCACTTCAAAAAAATTCAGGTTTGTTATATTTGAAATTTGCATTGTGTTAACCTAGAAAATGAATCAATCGCAAAAGTCATATGAATGCGCCAAATCTATTCAAAATAAAGCAAAAGAAATAGAAAAATTGGAAAGTAAAAGGAGACACAAGAATTTTCTTTTCTTTTCGAAATGGTACTTTATATGCAATATGTCACCGGGACAGCATATCACATGTCAATATATGTTCGAATCGCGCTACGCAAGTTCGAACTTGTGACATCTTGCACCTAGAATTTTTATGGTGGTTCGGCGTAATTTCCCGCCTATTTTCACTTTAATCTTTTTTATTAGTTGTTCTCTATTTTACAACTAATTATCTCATATCTGACCACAATCTAATGAATCTTAGACTTACGTTGATATTTTCGAGTCTATGATATGTAGAGGATAAGAGTGAAGAAGAAGCCTCCAATGGTGGAGAAATCAAACCTCATTTTGGTTGCATCTAGGCTAGTATTTGTAGAGAATTTAGTGTACAGTCTAGAAGCCCACTTGCACTGAAGTCCAAAGAGATAGCCCAATGTCATACAGGAGAATAACTTGGCACCAACTCAAATCCTTAACTCAACACCAACACAAATCCTTGACTTAGTGTCAACTCAAACCCTTGATTTGGTACTAATTCAAACCTTTTAACTTGGTATCGAGTTAAGGGCTTGGTCATATTTTTAGCGAAACTTCTCACGGTTGTTTTTTAATCTCTTTTGATCAAGTTACCGAGTCCGTGAATCTTTTCGTCCTTGCTTTGATCTTCTAAGTCCAAGGGAAATCTGCTTTAGCTAAAAAGAGTACGCCTTTCGATATAAGTTTTGCTTTGCTAAGGAACAGGTTTTGAAAATCAATCTTTGATAATAGAGCTCTGTACTCATTATTCGATCCCAATCTTGATAAATCATCTAATTCCTCCAAATTCTTTTACAAACCAGTGGTTGATCCAGACCCGGTTTAGTTAAGGACTCCATTCTTACTTAAAAGTCATTCATACATCATAATCTACCCGTTTACGTCTAGAGTTATCGTACTCTATATCATAATTGTCATGTATTCATTCAAGATTTATCTGTTTATTTTAATTACAAGACCTTTGCATCCTTTTATCAAATATATATCCATTCCAATGTTCTATCTCTTCGGATCATTTTACGTTCAATTTAAAGTTTCGATCTCTTCAGATCGTTTTAACTTCCAATCTAGGGTTTGACCTCGCTTGGTCCTTCCTTTGTCGGCTTGCTCTTAAGGAGAGGAATTCAACAACCAAGCAAGCTCATCCGCTCATTCTCTAGTAAGGGGACTTACTTTTCATACAAGTCCATCCACTCGCTCTCCGCCAATGGAACTTGCAACTTGCACTTCGGTCCTGACTCTTCGATCGGGACTTAAAGCGATCAATATCGTACAGTCCATCTACTTGCTTTCTGACAAAAGGACTAGCACCCTGCACTCTAGTCCTATCTCTTCTTAAGGGGATTAAAGCAACTAATATCGGTTATCACATTCAATGTGGATTTTTCAAAAATCAAGTATTAAAACCAAAGAAAACAAGCAAAAATCCTTACTATCTATCCCAAGCATCCAACTCAGAGCGTGCGAAAGGCCAACTTAGGTTCCATACATGTATAAGCGGTCTGAGGTTATTGTTGTCCTAATAATCGTCCTAGATACCTAACTCAGAGCACGCCCAAAGACCAATCTAGGCCTCATACACGTGTAAGTGGTCTGATGTTAATATTATCCTAATAGTTGAAGGGAAGAGAGAGCAAAATGAGGGAATCAAACTCAACTCTTGACCATCCAATCTTGGTATTTCAAGCTTCAAATAGATTTCTGGTTATTCCTTGATGCATTCACTATAGATGGTGGTAGCTTCGACCTTGCTAGTGCAATTTGGTTCCTCATGTACTATAGCTGCTTTCTTTGAACCAGTTCTTCTATCATATTATGAACGTGTCAGCACTTGTTCATTTCATGTCCATCCAGCTCATGAAAGAAGCAAAATATTCCATATACTTTCTCACAATTAGTTGGTTCTCTTTTAGAAGGCTTCTGATAGGAGATCTTATCCTTAGTGTCTATATGTATCCTCTCTGGAGTTGTAGTCGGATCAGTGTAAAAGAGAATTAAGGCTCCCTGCTTTGACATTTCAGTTCCCCAAAGTTGCCATTGGCTCTTCCTTATCCATTGTCTTTTTTGTTCCCTACTCCAAACAGTCATCTTTCATCCACAACATTAATTTCAATAACCTTAGCTTCGGCGTCTTCCTGATGCAAATACCTCTCGGTTTCATATAGAATTTTGTAAGATCAATCAATGGCCCCCTTCCAATGCAACATGGAAGTTGGCCTTGCTCGTGACTCCAGACATTACTGCTACTAAGATTATAGATAAATCTAGTTTATCGACGATTATAGATGCCGCATTGAACCTTGTTAGATAGCTTCTCAAGTCTCCTCAGTCCTTTGTTTTATGCTTGATAGCATCATCACATTTTTCAATCATGAAACATAAACTCTGAACTGTCTTAAGAACGTATTCAAAGATTTGGTCCATGTGCTTATGGACCCATTCTCCAGCTGTCTGTACCATATTTCCACCAAGTCCATCAAGTATAATAGGAAACACCACCTTATTATCTCCTCAAAAGCTTCCAATACCTCTATATGTCGGATGTATCTTGTAACAACCCGGTATTTTGTAATCTTTAATTATCGTCAAAATGACGAATTAATCCGTTTGATTACTGTTATTGGAATTAAAGTCAATTTGATATTCTCTTTAGGTTGTAAAATTCTCTAATAAAATTTTTGTTAAATGCTGTTTGGGTTTTTAAAATGGGGAGAAATTCTTTTGATAATTTGTTTAGTTGAGTAGGCTTTAAAAATTTTAATGGTGGCCCAATTAAAAACTTTGCCGTGACAATTTTCTAAAGAAAATAACCCGTTTCCCCAATTCGTTTTCCCTCTTTCGAAAACCTAGGTCGAACGAAAGAAATAATGGTGGCCACGAAGTTTCCTTCGTTCGTTTTTCTTGGCTTCATTCTGGTTTAACTTCGATCGTCGTTCGAAACTAGGGCTTCACGATTCTTCGAATCGCGACCGATTAAAGGTGAGACTTTCTCACATCTTATTCACTCAAAATATGAGATTTCGTTCGTTTTTGTTTTCGTGGTCATCTTTGTTTCGATATTAGGTTATTGACTGTGTAAATTCGTATATGTGGTGATTTTGGCTTCACTTGATTTGGTAGGTTCGATTTCTTTGTTGGCTTCGACTTCGACTTCGTCAATTTTTATCTGATGGTTTGTGGGTTCGATTTCGTTGTTCGAAGTTCTGTCTCATTCCGATTTTGTTTAGTTGGGCGGTGTTCGAATTCATATATTTCATGATTTTTTTTGGGTTCCACGGTTTGGGTTGTGAATTTCTTGTGACTTCGGTCACTAGATGTTTTTGCTTTGGTCACTTTGCAGTGTCATTGCTTATGTATTCATGTATGTATATACATTATTTGATATGTATATATGTGCATTCGAATTCGCACTGCTTGCTCTTGAATTTATTGAGCTCGGTTGTTGTTCCTTATGGCATTGTTTAAGGCTGGAAGTTCACTTTCGTTTTTCTTGTTCACTGAACTGTTAGCCTATGAACTGATATTTGGTGGTTCCACTGATCCATTTTTGTTGAACTCTTTTGCACTGTGCTTGATGGAATTTGGTCCGATTACTTCTCTGTGCTCAGTATCACAGGATGTTGATTTCTTTTGTGATTTCAATCACTGTCTTGCGATGTTGGTATATACGTTGTTGGGATCATTTTATTGATAGGCTTGTTCTTATTTTTGTGCGTCTTCATATATGTGCATACATACTATGGTATGTGTGCATGCATATGTTCTTGAGTCTACTCTTGTGGTTTCACTGCGCTTGACTTTGAGTGTTGTTATTCTTTACTTAATGGGTGCGATGCACTTTGGTTTCATGATGTACCCTTGCAATTGTTTTCAATTTCTTCGAGAACAGTTTTAACTGCAAGTGTAATTGCAGTCTTGTTTTGTTGGGCCTTTGGCTCTGCTTTGAAGTATCTCTTTGGTGCACTATGCCTTAGCCTTGCTTGTGCATTGTGCCATACATCTGTTACATCCAAATGTCACCGTATCACTTTTGATATAGTTGGCATTTCAGTTGTACATGCTGTTTTCATTTGGTTGTATATGCAGTCTTTAGTGACGTGCCACTATTGTGTATTGTGCCTTGGTTTTTGGGTATTGCTGTGTTTGATTCTGTTTAATGCAGCATACGGCTGCTGTTTTGTTCTCTGGTTCTGGCTCCTGTAGTCTTGACTTGGAGTACTTACGTGTGCGCGCACATATATCTGGTATATGTGCTTTGTGCATTTCTATTGTACTTCTTTTACTTGTTTGGGCTGGATTGAGTTCTGGTTCATATATAATCTAATTTCATTTGGGTTGTTATCACACTTGAATTGAACCCGATTTCGGGGTTTAACCTTGTGTTCATTTGTGACTTTCATTGAGCTTTTGTGTATTTCGTGCGATAGTGGCGAGGCAGTACACGCGTGCGTGTACTGCAGCCCTATCAGATTTGACAGATTTTAATTGAAGTTTCGATGTTGAATTGTTTCGTGGGTTCAATCCCATATTTTGAAGTGGTATCGATTGGATTTACTGTTTTGTAGATTAACACTGTTCAGTGTTATATCTGCCGTTATCCGGTTCTCTTATCGAGAAGTTGGGTATACGAGATTTCTATGACTGTCGTCTATTTGATATTTGATTATTATTGCTTCTGTGCATTAATAAATGAGTTTGAATTAGACTGACCCGTGTATTATTTTCTTTTGAATTTAATACTCGGGTCAGACCCGAGTTATTTCAGGTTGTAGATTTCCTGCTTTGAGATGCTGTTAGAACTACGAAGACTTTTCATATCTTTTGAAGTGGATTCATCTATTTTTGTAGTAGTCAATGTAGTCGTTGTAGGATGATATGTACTCATATATATTAGTCGATAATGTACTTGTTTATATAACTTCCAGAGTCGACTGTTGTAGTTGTATCATATGTATTGTGTCAAATGTATTGTAACTGACATCAGTTATATATATATGAGACTTTCTGTTATATCTGTGTTTCACACTTATTTATCTATGTTATTATTATATATATTGTCCTAAACTATTATGAACCATCGTAGTTCGTTTTATACCTGAATTGGGTATGTCGATGGGAGTAAACAAATATGAGATGAAAAATAAAAATATAAACCACTCCTATCGAGATAACCAATACTAGTGTAAGGCCTAACTACGGATGGTCGCTCCTATCCAGCCTTATTCTTCATAATAATAGACAGTATTTATTTTAATACTCTTTGTTATTGTGAGCATAGAGGTGGGGCGTCACAGTTGGTATTAGAGCTTGGGGTTTAGGACATAATATAAAACATAACTTAGATGGAACATGTGTTACAACTAATTGTCGATGTTTTATATGTGCTTTGAGTCAAAACTAAAGTTTTGAAATTATGATGAATTTTTTTAAATAGCTTTATTTAAAAATAAAAGTAAAATTGTACTTTGATGATTCGATTGATTTGTGTTCTGTTATCAGAGTGCGTAGCGGAAACAGTAAGACTGCTTCGCTAAGTACAACTAATAATTATTTTGATTTAAAAATAAAAATATGAAAATGAAATTAATTTCATTATGTTGTTTAACCAGTGGATTTGATTTGTTGAAATTTCTTACTGGTTTTCTTTGATGCTAATCATATCTGATTAGATTTCTGCTGTTTTAAACTATCTTTATTAAAGATATAATAGAATGATTTTTTTGTTCATTTTGTAGTGTACGTGCAAATTTGAGTTGCACGTTACTGCATTAATTTTACGTTGAACCGATGCTTGGTTATGAAACGTATTTTTGTTGCCGTTATTATTATAACGGGAGTTTTACACCAATGCTATATTTTTGAAACGCGGTGTTTTGTTGACATTTTTAAATGAATGAAAATTCACTGGTATTTTATTTTGATGCGAATTATTTTGATGATATTTTGACGTTTAAAATTTACTGTCGCTTTGACTTCAGTAACTGTCAAATTTTAAAGTGGATTTTCAAGCGGTTATCCCGCAATGCTGATTTTGAGATTAGTTTTATGTTGTTTTGAGAAGTACCATTTCTTTGTTGAAGTTGCTACTTATGTTGCTGATTTAATCACGTGATTATAAAAAGCGTTTTAAAATAAAAATTGTTTTCAAAAAAAAAATATTCAGTTTACGTTTTCAAAAGAATGAGAAAGAGATTTAAACGATTCAGCAAAATCGAGAACTATGAACCCTTTCTTTTACTGATTCGCTTAATTCCGGACATGTTCGTTTGAGAATGTAAATTATTACTTTTGTGAAATAAATGAAATTGTTTTCAGAAGTTTTGCATTTTGCGTTTTCAGAAGAATGAGAAAGTGACTTAAACGTTTCAGAAAAATCGAGGATTATGACCCCTTTCTTTTACCGATTCGCTTAATTCCGGACTTGTCCGTTTGAGAATGTGAAACGTTATTTTTGAAATACACAATTTTGCACTTTCAAGGAAACGATGAAGAGATTTAAATGATTTAGCAAAAGTACGGAGTATGGAACCGTACTTTTACTATTTCGGTTAATTCCGGACTCGTTAATTGAAAGATTTGCTGTTTGATGATTTTGATGATTTTACACATTCAATGAAACGATGAAGAGAATCAAACGACTTAGTAAAACACGTGGTTATGGGACATGTGCGTTTGCTATTTCGGTTAATTCCGGACTCGTTAATTGAATATATGATGATTTTCGTGTGCTTTCGAGCCACTATGAGGACCTTCGGGCCATATGATGGACCTTCGGGTCAAATACCAGTACCAGACCTTCGGGTCATATGTTGGACCTTCGGGTCATTTGTTGGGCGCCAAAATTATGATGGGTACTTGGTAGGCTTTGGCCATATGAGATGCACGTGCGACGTAGCTAAAACTCGCCATTTGTTGGGATCGATCCACCTTTTTTGTTGATTTTCTAGATTATCTTAATTGATTTCTAGATATTTATTGTTTCCAATTATCTACAGGTAATTGGATATTTGTTGATCTGAGTTCTAATTATTGCTTGTGATAATTAGATATCTGTTGATTTCGATTATCGTTTTTGATAATCGAATATTTGTTGTTTCTATTTATCGCTTGTGATAATTAGATATTTGTTGATTTTGATTATCGTTTTGATAATCGAATATTTGTGTTTCTAATTATCGCTTGTGATAATTAGATATCTGTTGATTTTGATTATCGTTTTTGATAATCGAATATTTGTTGTTTCTAATTATCGCTTGTGATAATTAGATATCCGTTGATTTTGATTATCGTTTTTGATAATCGAATATTTTTTGTTTCTAATTATCGCTTGTGATAATTAGATATTTGTTGATTTTGATTATCGTTTTTGATAATCAAATATTTGTTGTTTCTAATTATCGCTTGTGATAATTAGATATTTGTTGATTTTGATTATCGTTTTTGATAATCGAATATTTGTTGTTTCTAATTATCGCTTGTGATAATTAGATATTTGTTGATTTTGATTATCGTTTTGATAATCGAATATTTTTTGTTTCTAATTACGCTTGTGATAATTAGATATCTGTTGATTTTCATTATCGTTTTTGATAATCGAATATTTGTTGTTTCTAATTATCGCTTGTGATAATTAGATATTTGTTGATTTTGATTATCGTTTTTGACAATTGAATATTTGTTGTTTCTAATTATCGCTTGTGATAATTAGATATTTGTTGATTTTGATTATCGTTTTTGATAATCGAATATTTGTTGTTTCTAATTATCGCTTGTGATAATTAGATACTTGTTGTTTTCTGATTATCGTTTCTGATAATCGGATATTTGTTGAATTCGATTATCGCTTGAGATAATCAAATAATTGTTGATTTGAGATTTGATTATCGCTTGAGATAATCAAATATTTGTTGATTTGAGATTTGATTATCGCTTGAGATAATCAAATAATTGTTGATTTGAGATTTGATTATCGCTTGAGATAATCAAATAATTGTTGATTTGAGAATTCGATTATCGCTTGAGATAATAAAATAATTGTTGATTTGAGATTTGATTATCGCTTGAGATAATCAAATATTTGTTGATTTGAGATTTGATTATCGCTTGATTTGATTATCGCTTGAGATAATCAAATAATTGTTGATTTGAGAATTCGATTATCGCTTGAGATAATCAAATATTTGTTTATTTGAGATTTGATTATCGCTTGAGATAATCAAATATTTGTTGATTTGAGATTTGATTATCGCTTGAGATAATCAATAATTGTTGATTTGAGATTTGATTATCGCTTGAGATAATCAAATAATTGTTGATTTGAGATTTGATTATCGCTTGAGATAATTAAATATTTGTTAATTTGAGAATTCTGATTATCGTTTTTGCTAATTAGACTTTTGTTGTTTTCTGATTACCATTTGGTAACTAGATAATTGCGTTTTTGCGTTTTGTGATTTGTGTTTCCTAATTATCTTTGTTGATAATTAGATTTTGCTGTCTTCTTATTATCGTATCGATAATTAGATATTGCTGTTTGGTGATTTCTGTATGCTTATTATCTAATTGATAATTGAATATTGCTGATAATTGCATTTATTCAGTTTTGTTGTTTTCTGATTATCTATTTGATAGTTAGATTTTGTTGTAAATTTGTGAATTTCTTTTATGAAATTAAAAGATTTCTTAGATGTTTGTGTTCTTGACTTTATTTTCTAGCTTAACAAATTTATGTTAGAAAATTTATTGTTAATGACGACTTTAATTATGAAAATTGCGGGGACGCAATTTTTATAAGGAGGGGAGTCTGTAACAACCCGGTATTTGGTAATCTTTAATTATCGTCAAAAATTTAATCCGTTTGATTACTGTTATTGGAATTAAAGTCAATTTGATATTCTCTTTAGGTTGTAAAATTCTCTAAAAAAATTTTTGTTAAATGCTGTTTGGGTTTTTAAAATGGGCAGAAATTCTTTTGATAATTTGTTTAGTTGAGTAGGCTTTAAAAATTTTAATGGTGGCCCAATTAAAAACTTTGCCGTGACAATTTTCTAAAGAAAATAACCCGTTTCCCCAATTCGTTTTCCCTCTTTCGAAAACCTAGGTCGAACGAAAGAAATAATGGTGGCCATGAAGTTTCCTTCGTTCGTTCGTCTTGGCTTCATTCTGGTTTAACTTCGATCGTCGTTCGAAACTAGGGCTTCACGATTCTTCGAATCGCGACCGATTAAAGTTGAGACTTTCTCACATCTAATTCACTCAAAATATGAGATTTCGTTCGTTTTTGTTTTCGTGGTCATCTTTGTTTCGATATTGGGTTATTGACTGTGTAAATTCGTATATGTGGTGATTTTGGCTTCACTTGATTTGGTAGGTTCGATTTCTTTGTTGGCTTCGACTTCGACTTCGTTGATTTTTATCTAATGGTTTGTGGGTTCGATTTCATTGTTCGAAGTTCTGTCTCGTTTCGATTTTGTTTAGTTGGGCGGTGTTCGAATTCATACATTTCGTGATTTTTTTTGGGTTCCACAGTTTGGGTTGTGAATTTCTGGTGACTTCGGTCACTAGATGTTTTTGCTTTGGTCACTTTGTAGTGTCATTGCTTATGTATTCATGTATGTATATACATTATTTGATATGTATATATGTGCATTCGAATTCGCACTGCTTGCTCTTGAATTTATTGAGCTCGGTTGTTGTTCCTTGTGGCATTGTTTAAGGCTGGAAGTTCACTTTCGTTTTTCTTGTTCACTGAACTGTTAGCCTATGAACTGATATTTGGTGGTTCCACTGATCCATTTTTGTTGAACTCTTTTGCACTGTGCTTGATGGAATTTGGTCCGATTACTTCTCTATGTTCAGTATCACAGGATGTTGATTTCTTTTGTGATTTCAATCACTGTCTTGCGATGTTGGTATATACGTTGTTGGGATCATTTTATTGATAGGCTTGTTCTTATTTTTGTGCGTCTTCATATATGTGCATACATACTATGGTATGTGTGCATGCATATGTTCTTGAGTCTACTCTTGTGGTTTCACTGCGCTTGACTTTGAGTGCTGTTATTCTTTACTTAATGGGTGCGATGCACTTTGGTTTCATGATGTACCCTTGCAATTGTTTTCAATTTCTTCGAGAACAGTTTTAACTGCAAGTGTAATTGCAGTCTTGTTTTGTTGGGCCTTTGGCTCTGCTTTGAAGTATCTCTTTGGTGCACTATGCCTTAGCCTTGCTTGTGCATTGTGCCATACGTCTGTTACATCCAAATGTCACTGTATCACTTTTGATATAGTTGGCATTTCAGTTGTACATGCTGTTTTCATTTGGTTGTATATGCAGTCTTTAGTGACGTGCCACTATTGTGTACTGTGCCTTGGTTTTTGGGTATTGCTGTGTTTGATTCTGTTTAATGCAGCATACGGCTGCTGTTTTGTTCTCTGGTTCTGGCTCCTGTAGTCTTGACTTGGAGTACTTACGTGTGCGCGCACATATATCTGGTATATGTGCTTTGTGCATTTCTATTGTACTTCTTTTACTTGCTTGGGCTGGATTGAGTTCTGGTTCATATATAATCTAATTTCATTTGGGTTGTTATCACACTTAAGTTGAACCCGATTTCGGGGTTTAACCTTGTGTTCATTTGTGACTTTCACTGAGCTTTTGTGTATTTCGTGCGATAGTGGCAAGGCAGTACACGCGTGCGTGTACTGCAGCCCTATCAGATTTGACAGATTTTAATTGAAGTTTCGATGTTGAATTGTTTCGTGGGTTCAATCCCATATTTTGAAGTGGTATCGATTGGATTTACTGTTTTGTAGATTAGCACTGTTTAGTGTTATATCTGCCGTTATCCGGTTCTCTTATCGAGAAGTTGGGTATACGAGATTTCTGTGACTGTCGTCTATTTGATATTTGATTATTATTGCTTCTGTGCATTAATAACTGAGTTTGAATTAGACTGACCCGTGTATTATTTTCTTTTGAATTTAATACTCGGGTCAGACCCGAGTTATTTCTGGTTGTAGATTTCCTGCTTTGAGATGGTGTTAGAGCTACGAAGACTTTTCATATCTTTTGAAGTGGATTCATCTATTTTTGTAGTAGTCAATGTAGTCGTTGTAGGATGATATGTACTCATGTATATTAGTCGATAATGTACTTGTTTATATAACTTCCAGAGTCGACTGTTGTAGTTGTATCATATGTATTGTGTCAAATGTATTGTAACTGACATCACTTATATATATATATATATATATATATATATATGAGACTTTCTGTTATATCTGTGTTTCGCACTTATTTATCTGTGTTATTATTATATATATTGTCCTAAACTATTATGAACCATCGTAGTTCGTTTTATACCAGAATTGGGTATGTCGATGGGAGTAAACAAATATGAGATGAAAAATAAAAATATATACCACTCCTATCAAGATAACCAATACTAGTGTAAGGCCTAACTACGGATGGCCGCTCCTATCCAGCCTTATTCTTCATAATAATAGACAGTATTTCTTTTAATACTCTTTGTTATTGTGAGCATAGAGGTGGGGCGTCACATATCTCATTGGATGAACCGTCGAAACTGACTTTCCGTCATATATTTATAACGTTGGATGCTTAAAATTGGAAGGAATTCTCGTATTCCAGATGTTAGAAGAGAACGAATTCATGTTCACATCCTCTAAGCTTTGATCTGAGAGTCCACCCTTAGTTATCCTCCTTACCAACTGAGCAATTTGGTTTTTGTCGTCCAGTGATTGTCTTCGACCAATAGAGATATTCTGCCCTTGCTTCTGTTGGAGAACTCCGACACATACGTGGGGCACGTACTCCTCTAGCTGCACATTAGCATTCTGACTTGCTCCTATGGCTTTATTCTGTCCACCGTTCCTACAAGGAAGCTTTGGTACATATTCCTCTAGTCCTTGACCATTGGCATTTTGATTCACATTTTTGGCTCCAATATTATCTATTCCCAACATCCCATTAGTCACTCCAACATAGCCCCTTAGTATAGTTCTCTCGATACCAAGTAGATTTGGGCTGGTATCGAATCATTTTGCTTGTGGGAGCATTGTTCCTATTTGCTCCATTCCAACACCAGATGTTCCTACATTAGCTCATAGAACTTGGTTTTGAACTCCTACAGCTTTAGCTATTCCTTATTATTCCATCCTACGGAAAAAAATCCTTTAAATATTTCCTGTTTTCCAGTCATTAATCTATCTTACATCTCCTTCATAATGTTCTCCATTTCTTCCTTGGTCATATAAATGGATTGATGAGAATTTGAATATACCTTCTAGCTACCTCCATGTTCTGGTTGGCTTTCTCCAGCCTTAGATCTAGTGTTAGGTATTTTTATCTTCTCCAAATTTCAGATCCATACTTTACATTGTGAAATCTAGCTTCATTCTTGATGAAAGCACCAAAATGTTATCTCAGAAAATGGGTCATCATCAAGATGTAACAACCCGTAATTTTCGATAATTAAAAATAATAAGATTTTGTAATTTAATATTGAAAGAAATGAAAATTTGTGATTTATTAATGAAAATATAACTATAATACAATGTAATAGTATTAATTTCAGGTAATTGATAACTGCTTTTAAATGTAATTCCAATAAATTGAAATGATTAAAAAGTTATAATTGGTTATGGATTGTAAATTTATTGTAATAATGTGTGTATTAATTGATAATTGGATTAAAAGAGTAAATGATAATCTAAATGTTGTATTTGTTAATGAAATAACATATAATAAATTGTAATAGGGTAGAATTAGTATTGTGTAAGTTGTTATAACATTTGTTTGTAAATAATAAACTTATATGTGTGGTTAAAAGTTAATGATGGCAATTATTATATGTTACCTATTTATTTAGTCTGTTAAATTAAATTGAAAATCAGTTGCAATAAAATGAAACTAAAGATTACGTTAATGGAAATTTAGATGAAATTGGAGGATATTGTTGTAATAAGATGTCAACCAATGTTAAATATGCCCATAGAATAACGATTGATTGAATAATGAGATTGAAATCAAACTAAATCAATTTATTGGAATTAAAATATAATTAATTGGATTTTATTATAGTTGAAATTGAACACTGTAATTAATGTAATATTTAACCCAGAATTGAGGTTTAAATTTGATTTAAACTATTGTAAATGTCAAAAAGGATAAAAATGGTTAGTTATTTAATTTGAATATAAGAAGTGATAAGTTTAATTTAATGATAATTTATTTAATTTATGTGAAAATAGCCATTTTGGCCACTATCTCGGATTTCAATGAAACCAATTTCATCGGATCCGTAACGGTGAATTATTGTAAGATTTCAAGTTTCATAGCGATCGGACTTGCCGTTTGATCGTACGGGCTTGAAAAGCTTAGAAATCAATTTAATTGAATTCAAACGAAATAAACTGATTTTAAAAGCTAATTTCTTCATACTATGGAATTAGGACTTGAAACCTGTTCCATTATATTTAAAGTTATCGAAAACATATGTTTTGATATATGGGATATCCTATTTTCGTATCAGTGTCAGAACGGGCTTTTTGGGTCACTATTCATCGTTCGTACAAATTCGATATGCGTTTATTTTTCTTATCGAGCTTTGTTAATATAGATAGTCTTGTTTCTCAAATCCCTAGCAGTCATTTTTACTGTTTCGTACATACATCAACTTCTGTCTGTTCCTTCTTTAATGATAGAAGCATAATCAAAATTCGAAACCCTCAATCAAATTTCAAAGCCAATTTCAAAAAAATTCAAACACTCCAAACTATATCAAACTATATATCGTTGGAAAGCTCTTGATGAGTGCAACCCACTGCAATGATTTGTTTTTCAATTTGGATAGGTTGTCCAGAATTCGCGAATCAAACTCTGCCATCCATATTAGGGTTTCACGATCGACGGTGGATCTTCATCGACAGGGTGATTGGAGGTGACCAATGGGTAGAGGAGGTTGAGCAGATGCGATCTATCGAGTCTTGAAACGCTGTGGCCAGAGGAGGCATTTGGAGGTGCCACGGGTGACGCGTATGGCCAGAGGAGGAGGCGGAGTGACGTGGGCCACTCAATGGCGTGGTTGGATCTTGGTGGCTTCGCTCATAGGTGGCAGCGTTGGTTGATCTCAGGCGGTGGCAATCAGGTCTGTACACGAGGTTGTTGTTTCATTTCGTGCTAGGGTTAGGTGAAGGTATTAAATTATGATTTTTCCCTAAGTTATTTTATTTATTTTAATTTTAAAATTCAAACTTCTAACTGTCATAACTTTTTCATAAAACTAGGATACATGGGGAGTTTCCTCTGTTGCGGTCGTATCAAAACTCCGATCATTATGGAACTGGTTTGGACGAATTCTGACACTATTCGAAATTGGGCCTTATTTTAGATTTCAAATCGATTTGAAATCAAAGGTTAGTGTTTTAACCTACTCACAATTACTAAATTATCTTATGTTAGATAAATTAAATTTATGATGTGTTTTAAATAAATTAATTGATGTTTGGTATGTTTAAATTATCATTCTAGTTAAGTTTGACTTTTATTGCATTCAATCATCGTTTAACTTAATACTGAATTTAATTGCCAATTTAATACCAGTTAATGATAACCAGTTATCTATTGATGTTTGTTGGTTGATTTGGATGATGATTGTGATGGATGTTGATTGTTGATATTGGATGATTGGATATTGTATTTATATTGTTATTGCACTGCAAGTTCCCTATAGGTTGAAATGATACATAACCGAATGATTTGTAGATTAAGGAAAAATCGTTATGGGTTGAAATGATAGATTCGAGTGATTTTATGGATTTTATTTCATTCGGGATTGCTAGTTAAAATGATATATACCCGTAAAATTTAAATTGTGGATTGAAATGATAAATATCCGCATCACCTAATCAAAGGGTAGAAAATTATATATGGACACCGGATTGGCTAAATTAAATGATTTTTAATTCCTTAAATTTTAAATTCAGTTAAATGTCATTTTGGAATAGAAATTGATTTTTATATATTGAATTATTTTCGATAATCCAAACATTTATGTTGAAATTGGAATTGATTTAATGAATTATTCAAAGGTTTTAAATTAGAATTTCAAAGTTGAAGTGTCAAATATAAATGAATTTATTGGAATTGAGTTATTTAAAATGTTTTGGTTACAACATTGAAATCTATTTTAAACTAATTTAAACTATTTTAATTAATTTAACTATTTTAATCAATTTAAATTTATTTTAATCTATTATATCCTATTTAATCCAATTTAATCTATTTTACCTATTTTAAACTAATTAAATTTATTTAATCTATTTTAAATGTATTTAATATAATTTAAATATATTTACTCTATTTTGAATTTATTTAATATATTTTAAATCTATTTAATATAATTCAAATCTATTTAATCTACTTTAAATTTATTTAATCTATTTAAAATCTATTTAATATAATTTAATTCTATTAATCTGTTTTAAACCATTTTAAACTATTTTAAAACATTTAAACTATTTTATAGTATTTTAACTATTTCAAACTTTTTTTAAAAGTATTGAAACTATTTATGATTCTAAACTATTTTCTAAAATTCAAACTGTTTAAAGTTGAAGTATTTATATCTAAATCCTTGATGATGATACAACCTAATTTGGAATTTGGAATTGATACTTTTTTGTGAAATGACATATTTGAGTAATATGATGATTTTGGAGCGAGGACTTAATTAACCTATCTTATCGATACATTCAAAAATGAATACGATTTGGAGTGAATATGATTTTGAAAGTGAAATTAATTTCGAAAATGATATGGTTCGAATTGAGTATGATATTTTGTTATCAGCTATGAAAATGGTTTTGAAAATGTAAAACAACCATCCGATGTGAAATACGCATTTGGTTGTTAAAGAGACCGGGATCGGATATAGTCATACTCTCTGCCAATACCAAAATTCACTTTAACAACTGTGTACATGGTGGAGATTCTAGAAATTAAGTAGGATGGTTTGGTGAACAATTCTGTATGAGGTATTTACGTGACTCTGACTCCCGTGAGTCAGCTTAGATGTGACTAAAATAGGAGCCACACCAAGCCCATTGAGGTCGCACCTCCGATCGAACGCATTTCTTCGATACCATATTATGAGTTTGTGATGATTTGGTGGCCACCCCTCGATTTTGATTATGGAAGTGTGTTTCGAGGTGGGTGGTAGTAGCTGTTATGCGTTACCACCAGTCTGGATCCGCAATTGGTATATCTACCCTAGCATTGCCTTGAGTGCCATGTTCACATGCCCTATCGCGCCTTCTACGAGTATGTTTTGTGTCATACCTATGGCGTGCTCCCTGATAGTCCACCCGCCGGTGGAGTTCACAGTATCTGTATAAACTACGGCATTATTAAAAATGTGTTGAGGAGGATATGGATAATGTCTTAATGCTATTTTAATACTTTACTTTACTGTAGAGATTATTATAATAGCGTATTGTGCTATGTATGTAGATAGTTTGACGGATCCTTAGGAGATGGAAATCCCGAACATCTCTTAAGTTATTGCACTCACGTTAAACAACAGATAGGAGATGTCGAACCCCGTAAACATCTCTAATGCCGCTACACTCATATTTATTTACTATTGATTTAACTTGCATAAGATCCTTTAGTTCCGACTCGAATATTTTGTCTTTTCAATTTGCTTGAGTCATCCCGAGCTTTTCAATTTTTCGAAGACTGCTTTCTAGAGGACGAAGATGAAGATTTGTACTATTATTATTATATTTATTCCACTACATCATGTTGTTCCACTGCATTTATTCATTATTTATTCTTGTTTTATGTAACCCTGATCTCTATCATAAAGGTTTAATCAATGTTATTTGTAAACAGCTTCATGAACTATCTACTTGATTATTTTATTTTTCCATTCCGCTACGAGATTCTGTATTTGTTTTCTTTTTTCTCTTCTTTTTCTTATTTACCTTATAACAATCTGCCCTTTTGAATGTTTTGAGTCTGACGTGTGTGGTTCATAGTCGATTTAAACCGTCTAAAAAGGTAGGTCATTACACCCGAAGTCAATAAAAGCACCATTTCTATTCAAAATAAAACAAAAGCAGTAGAAAAGACTAAAAAGGCGACATAAGAATTTTTATAGTGGATCAGTGTAATCGCCGGCCTACGTCCACTTTAATGTTTTTTGTTAGTTGTTTTCTCTCAGAAATACAACTAATGATCTCAGATCTGACCACAATCCAATGGATCTTAGATTTTCAATGATGTTTCTGGAGTGTATGTGAGGTAGAGGATAGGAGTGAAGAAGAAGAAGTCTCCAAAGGCAGAGAAATCGGATCCCATTTTGGTTGCATCTAGGCTTTTATATATTGGGAAACAGGTGTGCAGTTCCAGAAGCTGCTTGCATTGGAGTCCAGGAGATAGCCCAATGTCACATGTGAGAATGACTCAGCACCAACCTGAATCCTTAACTCAACACTAACTCAAACTGTTAAATCGGTACCGACTCAAAACTCGATACCAACTCAAATCCTTGAGTCGGTACCAACTCAAATCCTTGACTCAGTAATGAGTCAAGGACTTAGTCCCATTTTCTGTCAAACTTCTCCCGGTTATTTTTCTATATCTTCTGATCTCTAAGTCCAGTCGAAATCTACTTTGGCCAAAAAGCAGGTCAGCACACTACAATTAGTGTTAGTGTCATGTCATCATTTTTTATTGGTATTAGTGTCATGCCATCATTTTCGGTTTGTTCTTTTTTCTGCTTTTTCCTTCTCTTTGTCAATTTCGTCTTCATTATTTTTACCTTTTCCTTCGTTTTCTTATCTAACTTATCATTTGTATACTCATTTTCTTCTTTTCCTTTTCTTTATCTTGTTTTTACTTTTTTGATATATGAAGAAATTTTTGCCTTTTTTGTTTTAACGTTGTCATCTTCGTATTCCGATCCGTGGTCGTTTTACTTTTCCTCTACTTCTTCTCCTTCTTTTGGCTAAAATTTATTTGAATTATACAGCTTAAATGATGGAGGTGTGAAATCCAATACTATCTTCCAAAGATCATGCTTTTCATTTTTCTGGTATTCAATTAGTTATTCTCTTCCTCCTTTTGAATGTCCTCATTCATTTTTCTTTTGTTTTATGAATTTTTGGTTTATTTTTTTTTACTCTATCCTTCATTAACTCTTTCATTTCTATTTTCATCTTTATAAATTCTTTTTCAAGCTGAAGCCATTTCGTTTGTTCATATTTGAGATCTTCTTTTTCTTTTTGCAAATATTTTCCCATGACTTCAATGTGTTTTTTCAAAATAGTAACTTCAAATTCATACTTATTTATTGTTTGCTATGGGTTCTTTTTTTGGCCGAAAAAAATTTCTCCTGTTGTTGCAATAAATTATTTCATGAGCTTGATTATTTTTGAAGCTATTTACCTAATTCGTATGAATAAGATTAATAATACAGAGAATAGCTTGCATATAATTAGGACTTGAAACTAGATGATAACATTTTGTAGTTTAAGACTAGTGGATGAATTATTATAGTGTTTAAATGGTGTTGAATGCAATCATTTATATTGGATAATGCTACTATGTAGTAGCATTATCCTGCAACATTTGTATTTAACAAAATATGTATGCAAAATGATCTTTGATAACGATATTTTTCAATAGCTTACTATTAAAATCCCATATTTTAGAATATCATGTTTGTTTTCAAATTTAAATTATATCATTTTGAATCATAGTAAATTCTTCTTTTTTAAATGTCGTCGCATAATATGACATGATATAATATGCATAGTTGCAATAAATTTAAATTTCATACCTCATTTTTTGCTCTCCTAGAAATCCTTTGACTATAATGTTCTTCAAAAGTTTCAAATCTCATTTGTAGAAATATGGGAAGCTTTTGTGTACGCTACTCTTTGTATTATAAGATTCATCTTTTCCCAAAAGTTGTATTGTAAGAAATAAAAATATATATATTACTTATAACAGTGTACTATACTTTGTGTTAAAATTATTAAAAAATGTAGATACTTATGATAGGAAGCATTGAACATCCATATATGTTGCGTGGTTTATCCATGAATTTTCTTCAACTTGTTTTTAAATGACCATTCAATTATTCGTGGCTATGAGACACTATTCATCGTTTATAGATCTAATAAATACCGAACTAATCCACATCTTAATTATGTTGATTATTTGGGAAGAAAAATGATGTAAACATTAGCATTATCAACAATATTGGCAAATCTTCTTCATCTTCTTTATATTTTGTCTTCAAAATGCCTATTATTCCAAACATCAAGTTTATGTCCTTAGGTTCTAGAGCTATTTTGGCTTTTCCAAATATGAAAACTTCTATTTTTGGATCATAACAATCAATAATTTCGTCTAAATTTTCTGCATGCATTTTCAATTTTCAAAATTACTTGCTTGTTATGTTGTTTTTGCAGAAAACTGTAAAGAAATGGTAAAATGTTGTTCTACGCAGAAACTGTAGTTGGTTCTTTCTCAAACCACATTCTTCTCTTACAAGATCCTTGAGTTTTATGCTTTTATTTCTGCCATTTTAAACCAGCTCTTCTACAAAATCATCAGCAGAATCATTTTATATAATTTGGATGTTATTTACCATGTATTAGTTTGCTACTACCTTATATCAATTTGTACTCGATAAATATAAACTGCTAATCTATAGTAAGTGTATAGATACCATATAGTAGCATTTTTAATTTAGCAATAATACTTATACAAAATGATATTTTATAATGAAATTGGTCATTAAAATGTTATTAACACATAATTTGTATCCAATTATACATAAGAATAGCATACACATTTTGGTACTTCATGATATTGTGATTCATGTTAATAATGTTTCATGGAAAATAGTTTTGTATTGGTTGCTACTTCAACATAGCACTTTACAACTAAATAACTAATATATAATTTATATTAATTTACACTTCGTATTTTTTTATCAAGTTATAATTCAATATTAAAAAGTGTTATGTTAGCATTTCTATGCATTATACACTATATTGGAAGAAAGATAATTTAACTATACATTATCATTTTACTACTCGATAGTAAAATTGTCTAAAAAATCCTAGAGTAGGAGCACTACCTTTAGCATTTCTTCTTTCTCCTTCTGTTCTGTTTTTTTATGTCGATTTCTTCATTTTGTTGCTGTTTATTCTTTTCACTTCACTACTTTCTATGTTTGTTGTTTTTCTTCACATTCATTCGTTTTTTTATTTCTCTTTCTCATATATAAATTTGGATCTTCTTTCATATTTCACTTTATATCTTGTGTTTGGTGTAGGAATTGTTGGGTTTATTATTATGGATTGTAGCGGCGAGCTAGGGTTTTGCATTTCGAGAATTTTAGTTAAAGAAGTTTGTCTCGTTTCAACCATTTTTTATTTTGGTAATTAAATCCCAGTATTTTTATCTCATTTGAGAATTATAGTGTATAGGAGATGGAAATGAAAACGAAAAACTATTTAGTTTGATTGTAAATGTAGAAAAGTTGGTAGTATCTTTCACAGGGAAAATTAGACGCATGGCAAAAACATGAATGGCTTTAACCTTTTAAAGATATTAATTTATAGGTCATAAGCACATGTCACTTATTGAATGATAATAAAAAAAATCTGGTGTATCAGTTTTGGTTAACATTGTTTTATAGTCAATCTATAACAAAAACTACTACTAAGTAGCATCAGCAAAATTTAAAACAAAGTTAATGTACTCTAACAAATTACAACAATGTACTATTGTATAGAAAGTTTTTGCATAATATTCCTAATGGAATATTATCAAGAGGAATTATGCACTAAACATTCATTCAACTAAATAGTTTTGGAAGGGGTAAACATAACATTATCACATAATAGGTAGTATATTAAAAATTAATAAATAGTACATATTTACGCAACAGTACTAAGTGAACGTTATCAGTCCATGGACATAAAACACTAAAAACAATTGATAAGTAGATTTTCACGACATATAGTTTTTGAATAAAAGATTCTCCAACATGAATTTCTTGGTTGCAAATCTTTCAAGATTATCAGCGAGTACTTCGTCAACAACACATTTAATCTCTTCACTTTGTTCTTGACTTAAGAATTATTTTTGATAAATTCCAGGCTTTTTTCTTTATTATTTTTATTATTGACTATATTAAGTGCTATTCTTGCTCTAGTCTCTAGCATTTTTCTCTTTCCAAATGTATTGGAATGTTGTTGGTTATGTTCAATCATGTTATAAACACCATGGCAAAGGTACCACAATCATTCCTATTTGAAATATACTGTTCTTATTACTTAACACATAAAAAAAATCATAATATGCAATAGTAGTTTGTAGTAATTATAGGAGTTTATAATCAATGATATTGTGTAGTGTCATTTTGTTAATAAACATATTGAAATGGTAAAAATCTACTAAGTTTTTCTAATAGTATATACCAAAAGTACATATAGCTGGAAAAAAACTAAGCAAACGTATTTAAGCTAAAACAGTATATTGGAAAAATACTCAAATATTATATATAAGAAAGATTATCTTACGAACCTGAAGGTTGTTTGGCACATTTTCTTTGATGTATTTTTCAATTCGAATTCTTATAACTTGGATATTATGATTTTTCCATTTTTTTTACAATCTCTTGTACTTAAACCTTCGACACGAAATTCAGTAATATGCAATGTAAATGTATTTGTTTGTAATTAAAATGTTTTTAAAAAATTGGTTACCGCATAAATTGTGGTTTTAAAACTTTTGTTACTGCATATTTATCAAGAGCTACCTTTTCTAGATATGGATTAACCAAGTGCTCTACAACATTTTGTGTGTCCATATAAATGGATTTCTTACCTAAAAAAATTTAAATTTTGGTTACTTTCAAGTATTCCTATAAGCATAATAGCTAGACTATTTAGATAGTTAACATACCGTGATGATTGTTATCATTGTGTAATTGTGCATGTACGTTTGCATGTAACAGTCAATGATCTAGAAAAATATATTAGTATATGGTATAGTTGTTACAAATAAAAGGTAAAGTAATATTATAGAAACAAGTAAATAAGAAAAAAATGATATTGTGTAGTGTCACTTTTGTATATGACATTATATATTTCATTACTTAAATGCTACTAATTATTGCCAATTTTAGTTAAATAAATATTGTATTATTTTTCTAATCCAGTTTTAATAAATGATCAAAATTTAATTAGCAGGTTTATGATATTGGATAGTGTAATAATAAAGAAACTGTAATTAAGATATCAACTATTGATAGCTTTCAAAATTCTGTTAAATAAAAAGAAGAATGAGCTACAAGATGCTGAATGGTATAAGTTTTATCTAACCGTTATCATGTTTAATTATGTAAATTGAATTCATCAAGCTACAATATTAATAGTTTTTCTTTTTTTGGAGAAATATATACTAGTTTTAAGTAAAAGATACTACATATTAGAAGAACAAAAATAAACCGATTAACTAACAGCTAAAAATTATTCCAACTTTGTTACTACATGGTAGCATTTTTATCGTAGGTTTTTAAACGAGGTGATTTTTTTTATTTTTTTCAACTATAAAAAAATGATATTTGGCCTCTCATGAATCCATTTTTAATATCCCGCCCTTCGTAATACCCAAAAACATGCGCCTTACATCATCCTTTGACTTTCGAATACCACAAATGGGTTAAAATTTTAAAAAAACACCAAACCTACACATTAATAAAATCTCAAATGGAATGATAACGTATACTATACTGAATATACATGAATAGAATATGATGACTATATACAAGAGACCGCATTGCAAGAAAGCAGCTGATAAATAAATATCTTTACAGAAAGTCAGAATACATTAACTCCTAATAAGGTGGAGTTTTGAGTAAATATCTAATATAACAGGACTCATATGCAAATAACAAATCTGCCATGTATTACTAAGTTATCAAGTATACAACTTCAAAATATCGATTCCACACCTCTAAGATGATCCAGCTGTGCATCTCGATAGTGTGCCTCCAAAAGCACTTGACTCCCAAACTACTCAATCGAGTACCCGTTGGTTGTTATGACATACACACACAAAACAAAACATGGATCAGACATAAAGTCTGACGTGAGGCGGATAATCTCAAAAATAAAAATATTGTACATTAAAACTATATAAGAATAAATAGGAGAACTAAATAATAGTCGGCCCTCTCCATAAATGGGCTCAGGGATAATCTGGACAGCCATAAACAAGTATAGTATATCCATCTCAAAAATAGGGAATCATATAATAACATGCTCTTCTTTGTACCAATGAGTCAGTACAGCTAATATAATGTGATTGTTAGTTAGTAATGTACTGTGCTAAAGGAAATCCCAATATATAAGTGTAGAGGTGATAGAAGTGTCATAATGTCAGACTATACTACAACATACAAAAAAGGTAATATCAATCAACGAGTATAACACAAGCCTAAAATAACAATGTGCTAAACAAAGAATATCTACTATCATCCATACTGAACGAAATATGTAAATGGACCAACTACACCTTAGGTGGTCTTGGATTTAAATACATTCCTACCATTGAGAATCCACAAATGGAAATGAGTGTCCCCATACGACCTCTTATCTGTACAAGTGCCTCCATAAAAACCTAGACCCTCTTTGACAATAATGAAAAACTCTACCACTACAGTACTCTCTAGCATCTATATCTATGCTACTACTGTTGTGTACAAGTACCCAATAAATGCCACTCGAGACCCTGCCGAAGGCTTGGCCCAAAACCATAAAACAACGTCTAAATGGATGCATAGCACTGAAACCGCACGACGACCCAAATATAATTGCTCACCCTATGATTACCTCGGTATGTACTTTATTTGGCCTAATGGATCACTTAAGCACAATGATGCTTTGAATCATGGAATTTATGCTAATTAACAATCTACACTTTACCCAATTTGGAATCGATCACTATCGTCATATGCTTGCACATCTCGTTATCATATGCTCACTTTAATCGAACACGCTTATCCTATGTGACTATAAATACGAGCCCAATCTGATGTCTTATTCGATTGGCTCTCGGTTGTTATCTCGATCTCCTACTATTCTCATATGGGAATGTTAATGTCCTACGCTCCTTGCCTCGATTGCTGCCTCAGTCTCTTGCTTGAATGCCTTATCGATCGTTCCAAATCACTAATCCATTGCCTTGCATCCATATTTGGATCCCGTGACTTGCCTTGCATCCCACTTTCTCGAGTAGCTCGAAGCATCTCCAAAGTCGAACCAAGACCTCACAAAGAACAAAGCCCAAAATGGAAAGAAATCTCTGATCAAAAGTTACCTAACCTGGGCTTACTGCCCAAATCCAAGCGACAACAATGCACCATTAGTCTACAACTAGTCCACAGGTAGTAGCCTCTCCCAGCCAGTAAGCCTAAAGCAGGTGCCACCCAATCCATTCGTCCACTGATTCACGTGTCATTTCCTTTGTTGCTTCGCCCTTCCACACCTGCCTCTACCCTATTGGATCCTTTTCAGAGTTCACCGGTTAAAGTTTTGGAAGTAGCTCCTTACGAAATCCACTCTTTACATGTATAGAATTCAGTGGGTGACTATAGCGGCCAGTCTTCCTCTAATCATGCCAAAACGTATTCAACCAGCCACCTAGCCGCATGTTTCGCTTACCTATGTAAGCAAACTCATTCGTGCATATACACACACATGTACATAGGCACACTAAAATGACACAAATCATAATCGAGCTTCACCGTAATATTACCCGACCTGATATACTTCTGAAGCAACTTAGCGCACACTATAGTCGCTATGGCTGTGTGAAATGCTTTTGATGCTTATATATGCAAATGTATTTACACACGTCCATGTATATACTTGCAAACACACAAATGCACACATATCTTCAGACAGTATACATAGTAAATCTAATTACGATGCACAAATTGTTTGATTGTTACATACATTTTAAATACATAGAGTACTTGCCCATACTCATTTACATGCACGTATATTTAAATAAGTAATTAGTTTATTACTTGATCAAATCTTATTTTATTTACTAAATCTTTTGGATATAAGTCTAATATGATTTTATAACTAGTTTATAAAATATTATTATAATCATTTTTAAGCATTTATATACTTACTTGCCTTATTAAAATTAAGTATACTTCATGTTACTATTTTATAAAATCTCATTTTCATTTTATAAAATTTATACTTCATTTATAAGATCATATAACCATTTTATAAATACTAATTAAGCTTCGTTAAACCTCGAATTATTTTATTGATAAGTTTAGAGTTTAAAACTCAATTAATTAGCTTACTAACTTTTGTAAAACCAGTTAAATTGGTTTCATTATTACTAACTAATTAATGCACTTAATTGTTTCATGTTATTAGTCTCTAATCTATCACAAACATTTAATCATTTAAACCAACCCAAAACCCAATTCTTAGCTTATATCTTTTTTCAAATATAGCTATTATGGTCTAAAAATAATGAGTTAATATACACATGTTTACAACATGAAGACAAATATAAATTAACCCAAAAATCTCCAAATTACTTCATATAATTCCATGTTACTCAATAAAAAAAAAGAAGACAACACATAAATATATATGGAGAATCATCCCACTCATCTTTCTTCCCCCTAAATCATGCTCTAATCACCATAAATCTAAATTTTCTCTCTCTAAAATCATGAATGAAGATCTAAACTTTGATTCAAGCTAATTCCTTTGGGGGTTAGGTGAGGAATTAGATGAGAAGAATTATAGTGATTTTGTCAGGATTTATAGGAAATTATTTAGGGTTTGATTAAGAGGTTTAGGATTTGGCATAAGGCGAGACTAGGAAATTAATTAGGAGATAGAAAATGAAATGAAACATAGAATGAAATCGAATGAAAAGAATAGCAACATATAAGACAAGTTAGGACAAGCTTGTAGGCTTACCCTAATTCAATTTTCATTCCTTTCTAGAAATCACTATTCACCCTTAAAAAAAATCGAATCCAAACAAAGACAAGTTTATACTCATTTTTCTAGCATTGGAAAAGTGGTCTAAACTACGATGTGATGACCCGGAATTTTGGGCAATATCAATTTAATAATCTTTATTAATAATTAAATTGACTTGATAATTTTCATTTATAAATTGGCAAATTTGTTCTTTTAAACAACTAATAGATTGGTTTAATAATCTTCTTTTATAAATATTTAATTGGTAAGATTTTATCTTTCAAAGCTAATAAAATTTGTTTTCTATTTATAATATATATATATATATATATATATTGGTATATATACTGTAAATAGGAAGTCCTTGATTTGAATTTAATAAAAAGATATGGTTTCAAATTGTAATACATATGTATATTGAAGTGGTGTTTTAAATTTAATATAATAATTTTTAAAGCTAATATTAAAATGTTTTCTATTTATATGTATAAATATTTGTATATATTGTAAATAGAAAAGCTTTTATTTAAATTTAACCAATAAAAACTTGTTTTCAAATTTTAATATACATTTTGTGATTTGGAAATTATGATAAATTCAATATAACACATATTAAAAGCTATTTAAAAGTTTATCATTTATTTTCAAAACTTTTAAAACTCAATGTCTGTTAATCTAAAAAGTATAATAGTTTTAGTTTGAATATGATTTAACAAAATTTAGTTTGCTTAAACCAAAGTTTAAATATATGAATAGAGATTTAAAATCATTCTTTCTTTCTAATTACCTTATGAACTAAGTATAATTTGCATATATATATATATATATATATATATATATATATGAAAACTTAAAAACTTACATTCATAAGAATAATTTGTATATATATTTAGTTTAAAACATAATTCATAATATATATAAATAATAAAGCATTAGTAAATAAGGCAAAATTTTATATGTAATGAAGATTAAGACTCTTTTAGATATTTAAATATATATATATATATATATATATATATATATATATATATGTATATATAAGAAAATTTAGACACTTGTTAGCATAAGAAGGAATTGTTTTAACAATTGTAAGCCAAGTATCCTATAAACTAACAAGTGGAAAAATAATCCTTAATTAAAAATTTAATTATATTAAATATAATGTTTAGAGAAATAATCTGTGTATTCTTTCAGCTAAAATTTTTCTCATTTTCTAAATTTAAACTGAAAAACTTAAAAACTTATATTAAATATAAAGCTTCAACCTGAGATCAACAGCAACATCAGTTTTGAGATTTAATTTCAAATTGCAATTCAACTCAAAACATCAACTTCAGATCAACATCGGTATCAGTTTTATCATCTAAGTATTCAATCAAATTTAAACTCAAAGATCCAGACCAAAGATTCAAACTACAGATAAAACTACCGTCCTCTGTTCTTTTAAAAGGTGAGTAAACATTTATTTTTTTAAAAATAGTTTTTAGATATGTGAACATGCTTTAATGTTTGTGATGAATCTTTGTAGTAATATGGTTCACATATGATTATATCTTTAAATTCATGCTTGTATAAATATAAATATATGTATGTGCATGTTGAAATGGATGAATATATTTGTCTCTGTTTGATTTAACAGACTAACAAATTAAAATAAAATAAAAACCACTTGCTCCAATCTCTTTGAGACATTGATTATAAAAAGAAAAATGTTTGTACTAATGTAAATTCATGTTTAATAATGGTTTCAATAATTTATATTCAGTAATTCGAATTAGTAAAATTACATTTAAAATCTAGGTTAAGTCAAAAATTAAAGTTCATAATTTTGAATTTGAAGTTTACTACTTGATTTGTACTAGAAATTGATGAATTTTAGGGGTTGAATCATGATCTTAGGTTAGTAATTGTTGTGCTATACTAAGTTGAACAGAATTAGTACTTTTTCTAAATTTTGATGAATGAGAGAATTTTAGATGACGGACTTTGGTCCGAAGGAAGGTGGTTGCAGAGTGGTCTCTGGAAAATGGTTACCAAAATTATAGTTCGCTGAGGTGGTCAGAGAATGGCGAGATAGGGTTTTGAGGTGTCGTTTTGTCGAGTTGATAATCGGGCTGGTTCCATCGTCGTCAATGAATCAGAATGAATCGTGATAGGGGTAATCGACGTTGGTAGACGAGGCGAAGCTTCGGTGTGATAGGCGAGGATCCTCAAAGTCTGGTTAGTCGGTGATTGGGTTTTTTCGGTCGACAGTGTGGCTTCCAGGTTGGTTTGATTTTGTTCATTTTTGTCTCGTAGTGAGTTCGACGGGGATGAAGGATCGAGTTCTTCAGGGAGGTCATTGGTGACTTGAAGATGGCCGGAGTGAAGGCCGGAGGCGATCTGGTGGCTGGTGCATGTGCACGCATGTGCACCTGTGTCTGGCAACGTTTAAGTTTGGGATGATGATCTGAGTCAAGGGTTCTTCCTCGCTTAGGCCGTTATGGAACTCGAAGTAATTGTAGGACGAGAGGTTCTCATGTTTTACTTGGGGAAATTAAGGATTTTCTTAGGTCGGTTTTATTTTAACTGTTACCAAATTTAGAAAGGGAATCAGGTTTCAAATTTTAAGGAAATCAAAATTTTGGTTTTATCAGAAGTAAGGAAATTCAAGTTTCAACTTTAAAGAAGAAAGAAACAAAATTTTAAAGGCCAACAAACAAGTTTCAAAATTAAAACATATATCAAGTTTCCAAAGTAAAGTGTTTAAACAAGTTTTAGATATTTAAAATTTTAAATAAATTAGTTCAAAGTAAAAATTATCCATGTTTAAGGTGTTTTCAAATAAACTGAGTTTTCTAAAATAAATACTTTGAACGAGGTTTTGAAATTGGTTTTCAAATTTGAAATTTGAAATCGGATGTTTTAAATTTGTTTTTTAAAATAATTTTATTAGATTAATTAGGCAATTAATTCCTAGTGGTTTTTGAATAAAGTTTAATGATGTAAATAAGTATTTAATATAAATAAAGAATTTATCCTTAATTAGTAAAATTGGAGATTAATTGAGAGTACTTAGTTAGTAAAATAAATAATGTTAATTACTTATTGTAATTAAGATAATTACTTAATGATGTAATTAGTGGATAATTAATGAATGTAAGGTGAATCATTAACTAGTGATTAAGTGATAATTAATTAATTAATGTAATTAATTCAAGTTAATTAATTAGTTTAATTAATTAAAGATAATTACTTAATCTAGTTTATAAAGTATAATCACTTAGTGAAGTAATTAATGAATATTTAATAAATGCAATTAATTGGGGGTTAATTACTTAATGAAGTAATTAGAGAATAATTACTTATGGGAAGTAATTAAGATATAATTACTTAGTGTAATTAATTAAAGGATTAATTGATGCAATTAATTAAAGGGTTAGCTAAGTAATTAAAGGTACTTAATTGCAGAATGTCATTTATTAAGGTTAATTAATGTGATTAATAAAAGATTACTCGATAAATGTAATTAATTAAGGAGTAATTGATTAATTAAAAATAATAATTAGAGGATCATTAATTAATAATTAATTAATGAGAATAATTAAGGGTTAATTAATGGTTATGGAATAATTAATTTGTGTAATTAATTAAAGGCTAATTACTTAATGTAATTAAAGAACAATTAGTCAAGGATGATTAACTAAGATGATAATTAAAGGATGGTTAATTAATTAATTTGTAATGAATTAATGTTAAATAAGTAGGATTTTTAGTAATGAATGTAACTAATTTAATTTATTTTAAATTAATTAGAGATGGTGTGACTAATTATTTTTTGCTTATGAATGTTTGAATAATATTGAATGATTTGGATGTGATATTTCTGATATGAGATATATGTTGCTGTGTGATATGAGATGTTTGGTTGGATTGTGATGATAAGAATTATCTATCAGTGATAAATGTGAATCCTCTATCTCTGTGTAAATGTTATCTTAAGTATACTATAAATTGTTTAAACCCTTAAACAACTTGAACTTTAAAACAGCGTTTTGGATTTCGAGACCGGATAGGATTTCCAAATTTGGATATCCGACAAACACATCGATCCAAATTAAACGTTAGGTCATGAATATCAAGTGAAGTGAAGACTCGAAGTGTAAGGACTATTTGTCGTTAAAAACTCTAAAGGTGATTCCAATGCGAGTTTAATGGAGAGAGTACTTACTGTAACGACCCAGGATTTTTAGTGATTTAAATTTGAATATTTAATTAATTTTAAATATTAATAAGTGAATTTATAAGTCGAATAAATTTTATTTTGAATAATTGGATTTAATTGGATAATTAAATCGATAATTTAAAATGTTAAATTATGGAAATAATTGAAAATTGAGTTAAATATGATTGAAAATGATTTGTAAAATTTTATTTTATCATGTTGGAGTTAGAACGATATTTTAGAACTTTTAAAAATCGAATTAAAAGTTTATTTGTGAAAATTGAATATTTTAATATTAAAATCGACTAGTGAAAATAGTCAATTTTTGAACAGTCTCAGAATTGAACGAGACTAGTTCCATTGGATCCGTAATAGTTAGTTATTACCGGATTTTAATTTTCGTAGCAATCGGAGTTATCGTTTGATCGTGGCAGCTCGAAACGCATCGAATTATTTTTAATATTAATTTGGCGAGTTAAAATAGCCATTTTTCAAAAAGTCTCGGATTTCGACGAAACTAGTTTCATCGGATCCGTAATGTGATATTATTGTAAGGTTTCAAATTTCGTGTCAATTGGATTTACCGTTTGTCCGATACAAATTAAAACGCCTAGAAAATCGTTTAAATCGGTTTAATTTAAATTGAACGTTTATTGCCATAACTCGCACAGATGTCCGAATTAACTTTCGAAACCTGTTCCATTGTGTCCGAAACGCGGGGTAAACCCTAGGAACGTCAGTTTCGGCGCGTAAATCGGAGTTTAGAAAACCCGGAATGAATAGTGTTTTTCGATAATTTTCTATAAATAGAAGCCTCACTATCACAAAAACCCTAACCCTAAATTTAATGGCCGGCCGCCATCTTCAACTTCAAAGGCCAGAATTTCATTTCGATTCTCCTCCATTATCTTCAAATCTAAGCATTATTTCAAGAAATTCTCAACTGCAAAAATGAAGAGCACGTCGAGATCTTTAATCTCAACGGCTATGATCAAATTTAAGTGAGCAGATCGTCGACGAATTGGCTTCAAGTGGCGCACGTTCTTCCTCGTTTTCTGAGCTGGAGAGGTGGCCGAGCTCGTCCATGTCGCAGGCGATGGTGGAGGCGAGCACGAGCTTCGCAAGGGAACTCCCTGATCGAATTATCGTCGAGTGTGGTGGTCGAAATTCTTAACCCTAATTTGTATATATGGGTTCGGTTGTATCGTGTATTACCTATAGAGGAACGAAGAAGAAAGGGTGATGGAAGGTGACGGTGGAGATTTGCAGAGGAGGGATCATGCGGCCATGATCAATCTAGGTTAAATTTAAATGAAATTTGGTTGTAAATTATAAATATAAATTCATGTAATCTTAGAAAATTCATAACTTTTTCATACGAGGTCGAAAACGCGCGAAACCTGTTGCGTTGGGATCGTATGGACGAGCACTACGCGATGAAATTGGATTGGAGTCGTTTGGAGTTAGTGAGAATTTCGGGTAAAATTAAACGTCCGTTTAATTTTATTCGAAATAAATCGCTAAAACGAAATTAAAATCAAGGTGAGAACTTCTCACTCAATCGAATCAGTTTCGATTTTATTTTAAATAGTTAGATTTAAAATATTTGAATGCATGTTTGAATGATGATTGATATCTATTTATTGTTAAAATAGACATTATGCGCCGTTAGTAAGCGGATGTTATTTATTAAAAACATATACCGCGAATATTTCATAAATAGTGAAATTGGTATTATATATAATAGCAATATATATGTATTGGCATATGTATATATTGCAGTTGTTGATTTCCCGCATTTTTTAGCGGATGAGACCCTATTGCGCCGTCTATTAAGCGGATAATATTTTAAATCCCATATACCGCGATAATTCCGTACTGGAGCGGAATTGGTATTGTGCTAATGTTTGTGGATGCAGGAAAACAGGTTGGAGGGATCCAACTGGATTCCTCAACAGTATTTATTTGAATTCAGATATTTTGATACTTGATGGATTATCATATCGATATATGATATCGTTGTTGTTGTGATTGACTATTTGGTATGTAGCATCATTGGACCAAGTTTTGGAATTTTAAAATGATTTTTAAAGTGATTTTTGAAAGTATACGTTTATAAAATATTTTTTGGAATTGATCCATTTTAAATAAATAAACGATATAATTTTCATGTTATAAAAAGTATGATTTTTTAGAAATACAGTTAAAGTTTGATTTTTGAGAAAATATGGGTTGATGATTTTATAAAAATAGTTAATCGAGATTTCTGAATTTATTATAAAAAGTGGAAAATATAGGATTTATAAAACTTGATTATTTTATAAATCAAAATTGATTATTTTATAAATCAAAATGATAAAATTTATAAAGGAGTTTAAAGATGTTTTAAAATAATAGTATAAATTGATTTATATAAGATTTATAAATTGATAATTTGTAAATTAGAATATTTGAATTATAAAACGAGTTTTTATAAGTGTTAGAATGAATTGTGAATGAATTTCATAAATGAATGAAATTTATAGAATTATAAACGGTGAAGTTATAAACGGAATTTTATAAGCAGTAGGTTTATAAAATTTATAAAGTTATTGAAAGAATAGATTTGGATAAATAATTGAATCTTATAAGTTATAAGATTTATAATTATGAAGTTTAAAGGAACGATTGTGCAAACAAATAAATTCTAAGTATTTAACTTATAACATGAACTTTTGTTTTATAATTGAGTTATAAATTGAATAGGTTAATAAAGGAATTTATAAAAGGAAGTTGTTATAAAATAAATAGAAATGGAGTTTATAAACGTTGTTTTATAAATTCGCAAACGACTTATTTTGATAAGTAAATTGTTGAAACCTATTAATGGAGTTATATTCACATTTTTGACTGTGAATAATCCTTTAAAATGAAATGTATAAAAGGATGAAATTTGTTAACGTAGTATATTCACGTTTTTGAATAGTGAATAATATGTTAAAGAAATTGTTTTGAATGTGATGTTTTAAATAGAATTAAAACGATCTAACGATGTTTTTAAAATGCGTTGAGATTCGAAACCATAGATTTCAACATTCATTGTTGAAATAGACGTTTTCGAGAAATAGAAGGAAATGGTGGACTATAACACTGTTGTTATAGTAAATGATTTCTGAAAGGAAATGTTTTGTATAGTATTGGGATTTATATATCTATTTTAATTTCGAATCCCTATACTAGTGATTTTGGGTTGTCGTAACGATGTTTTACGCAACATTCGTTTTGGCCCAAATAAATATGTTTAAGAGAATGATTTCATTAAAGAATGAAATATGTACTTAATCTCCATCTAAGTATATTGAATATTTTCCAATGGTTGAAAATAAATTAAATTTGTGAATTACTTATGAATAAATAAGTATGGAAATGTTTTTCCAATGTGAAATGAAACGTTTTGAGAATCTATCTTTTTGAAGATAAATTGAAAATGAATAATTGAAATCGTATATTCATAGATATTTTGAAATATAAATTCACTATGGAATTTATAAAAGAAAGTGGAATTTGTTAAAAATAAACATTGATTTATTTTTGAGATATTGAATTATATATCTTGTAAAGATATTTTTGGGAAATAAATAATTTGAAAAATTATTTGGAATCTGGTGATGTTGTGCATATCCATTGATAGTTCAATAACCGACTATCAAAATATTTACCTTTGAAAGGTATTTGTTGTGATTTGCTTGAATTTGAATGCTACACTTGTTTTTAAATTATTGCGCTCGTTATTCGGATTACCCATTCCGAATAGTGATACGACGTAATGGATAGCATTGAAGATCGGTGTTGAAGACCCGGTATTTGCGAGAGTGATAGGATGACCTGTCGATTGACTCTGCACCGAGTTGCTCCGGTATAGAGTTCTCCATATGTGATGGGGAATCCGATCAGGATTGTGGATATCCGGATTGCAAGGACTTCTTTGTAAGTGCCTTCGGTTTTGTTCGAGCCCGGAACAGACTTGTATGGATTGTATGTCTGACATTACAAATTGAGATATATAGCAGATTTCTATCAAATATATTTCTGTTGGTGGCGGAGAATTTATTCTTTTAGCTTAACACCCTTCTCTGAGACGTACGAGCTCAGAGGTTATGTAGTTGAATGTTATCAGCGATATATTCCCAATTTGGTAATGTGACATGCTGAGTGTTGCTGTGAAATGATCATTGTGTTGATTATTTGTGATAGGATCATTTGTTTGATCGTCTATCTTGGTGATCATTTCTATGATCATTTGTTGACCCAAAGCATGGATATGTTTTTGTGGACGTGACTTCGTCGAGCCTCACACCTCGGGAATGGTCAAAACAGGAAAGATGCGGCAAGGTTATGAGGGGTAGCGCCCTTTAGGGTATGTGCATTTCCTTCTGGAAAAGGGTGGTATCATGGTATGGAGCCCAGATACTTGCTCATGCTGAAAACACTTTATGATTGTGTGAATTGATTACGAGCGCTCGGTGAAAGGTCCCAAAGGACCGGGGGATGGCATATTCGGTCAGTTGTTACTCATTTAGGGGTAACCCGGCCTTGTGTTGGTAGAGATCCGGTTTGGTTCTCGGGGATGTCCATCCAGAGGCATTCTCGTGTGGCAATGGGAAGTTCCTTGGCCTGATCATTCGTTGGAAATCCAAAGAAACAATACGAGACTTGTACAGTTTTAGTTGTAGAACCTGCCATTTACTTATGGTGGTCACCACTGTTTAGATGGTAGCTATAGTAGGCATACGATAATGGTCGTATGTTGGCTAAGATTTATATTCTACTTTCGAAATGAATTTTTCCTACACTATGCACTAGTAATAATATCAAATGTTCTTTTAAATGCGTATCAAGCATCTTTGACTATCATAAGGAGAAATCTCCTCCGATTCTGCGTTTGCATTGTGTGTGTGTGCGGGAGGCCTTATGGTAGTCTCATTTTTAAAAGCATTGCGAATTGACTTAAAAAAATATTCCTCTATTTTGATTTTAAAGATAAATAAACTGTTTTGAGTTCTCACACCAGTCACATGACTGACTCGGAGTTTATTGTTTTCCTTTCTAAACTCTGGGTGCCCACCAATTTCCACACGGGCAGTCAGGAGTTAAGGTTTATCAGGATATTCTGGATATTCTGGAGTTGCTGGAGGCAAGATGGATGGCATGGCGTATTACTAGTATATAGTATTTCTTTTCCGCTGTTTGTTGTTGTTGTTGTTGTTGTACACTCTGATGATATGATGTAATGAAATGTGATGTAATGTAATAACTGATATAGTTCTTTGTTTAAAGATTATTCATTTATCTATTATATGTTGTTCCGCTGCGATTGTGAGATTCTGATGTTGTTCTGTTGTGTTCTTTTCCGTTCTATTTTATATTTTCTTTCCTCCCTATTTTCTATCTTTTCTTATCTCTTTTTCTTCTCTTTCCTTTTCTTAAAACCATAACATTTCGGGTTTCCGGTCTTCGATTTCTCGGCAGTCGATAAAGTGAGTATCGATGTGGAATTTTCGAAAGTCGAAATTTTTTGGGACGTTACACTTACAGTTCAGAGATGAAGATTCAGAGTGCAAGGGCTATGGCCGTTAATTCTGAGGGTGATTCCAAAATGAGTGTAACAAGATATTGCCTTCGGTTTCATTCGAACTCGAAACGAACTTGTATCGATTGAATGCTTTCAGAACATCGTCAAGAGGGCGGTGAGCATTCTAAGATAGATGTGTTCTATAAAGATAATCGCAGCCTCAAGCCTCATTAACCGGGAATGGCAAAAATAGGGGAGGTGCAACAAGGCTAAGTGGGTCGCGCCTAAGTAGGACGAGATTTTACCCTGTCTAGAGGTCCCTTTTATTTCGGCTTAGTGGGCAGGTTGTTCGCGGCCAAATGCGGGGTTGTCTTGTTCGGGACTATCCAGTAAGGGATGGTTCCAGCCTTGTGTTGTGGGGGATTTAGGGTGGATCCTCGGTACGGTGATCTAGGCCACGTACTATGACGAGCGATACCCCAGTAGCCCTGCCGTTAATGGAAACTCATTCTTCCTACGTGCCTTTATGGTTTTGATTGTATAACCCACATTGTGGCTAGTATGCCGGAATTTAATCATGTAACAATTTCGGCTATTTTCTATTTACTTGAGAACCCTAGACCCTATTATAATATAACCAGATTTCCTATCAAATGCTTTGGTTATTGTAAGGTAAAAACTTTTCCATGTTTATGTGTGGGAAGTCTTACGAGATACCTTTTGTTTTTAAAGGTTTTTCAAAGTATGCAACTTTAACCTGTTTACTCATACCAGACCCATGTCTGACCCAAATGTTTATTTTCTGTTTTATTAAACTCTTGGGTACTCAAATTTTTACGAGTAGCTAAGGGATTCAGGTTAGCTTTGACGAATTCTGGAGAAGATATGGAGCATGAGGCTTCAGCGTGTAGATATATTATGATTCCGCTGTGTTAGTGTTTATGTCTGTATCTTTGTGATGCCTTGATTTGTATGATAGATAGGTGTATGTAACTATCTAATTTGTGATGTATAAGCTGTATAGCATTGATGTATATGATACTATGTAATATATTATGTGATATAATGTAATTTATTCATTCAGCTGTGAGATTCTGATGTTGTTTAGTTTTTTCTTCTCTATCTTTTCTCTTTTCTATCCCTTTCTTTTTTATTAATGATGCATCTTTCTGTGGAAAGAAAGGTGGATCGTTATAGTTGGTATCAAAGCTCTAGGTTGAGTGAATACCTTGGCTTTGGAGCGATATCTTTCTTGAGAGAGCATACTTGTAATACACACACACGTGCACACACGCACACACCTAATCTGTTAGGTTACCTATCCGGGTTTTCTAACATAAGTTCTAGAAGTAGAAGAGTAGTGGTGTGTGTGACACGACTACCCTAGTATGAGGTTGGAAGAGTATTTGCTGAGGCTGTAGACCTAATACCGCCTCGAGTAAGCATTGCAGTATGGTGTGTGGATTTCTCTGATCTCTAAAGGAAATTTTTTGAAAGTTTGGAGTATACCATTGAAGTATAGGCTTGGGCACGCTCGTGTGAGCGGATTTTCCTAGAGTTTGGATCTATGGGATGAGTAGAAGCAAGTGGTGGTATTGGAGAAGCAGTTTATTCCTACCGCAGGGAAGACTCGGCTGTGTAAGGAGTTTTCTGGATCTCAAGTAATTGAGTTTTATCTGTATTAAAGTATGAGACTAAGGTCGATGAGCTGCTTCATTTCGGACATGGTCTCATGGACACCCCATTAAGAAGAGTAAGTTGTTGGTGTTTGGTTTGAGGCTAAGTTCTTGAAAGTTGGTGGCCTGTCTCAAATGGGTCTTTTGTAAAGTTGGATGATGGCTTTGAAGTTCAAGGAGCTTATGGCTAAGAAGTTTTGGAATCCGTGGCATCAGTACAGCTAAGAGGGTTTTGTGTGCTGCAGGAAGGTATCCTGGCTAAGCAGTGACCTAAAGGTGAAATTAAGAAGCAGTAGAGTGGACCTTTGTCTTAGATGATTCAGACGTCTTTGAAGTTTCAACAGCCAGCAGTTTGGTATATGGTGAGGCTTGCCCACTTCTTCTGAAAGCTCAGCAAGTATGATGATTATGGTTGAGGAGAACCATCATTTTTATTCGTCTAGTAGGAAAAGCTTAAGGTTGTTTTAATTGGTGAAGAGGGAACAGTTTCTTTGGAATCTGAACTGAGTGGGATCGTAAAAGTGACTTGCGATAGTTTAGGGTTCATCTGAGTGATCTTTTGATATGAGACTGAGGTTTCTCAAGAGAAGCTAGGAGTTATTGAAGTTGTCAGAGGTTCACCCGCATTGGAGATTAAGTTCCATACCAAATGGGAATCCAAGACCAATACCGATAGTTCAACAGCAGTAGGATGGCTACTAAAGTGAGAGTTTGGTGAAGCAGACTCAGAATTCCTTGGAGAACTAGTTTTCTAGTTGGATTTTACTGTGGTGGTTGTGACCGAGTTCGACCGGTCACTAAGATTTATAAATCTGATGAACCGTGTCTTCCGGATTGTGTTGATCAAGTTTGTGTTTGTGATGATCGACGACATTCTCATCTATTCTCGAATCAGAGTTATGCAGCGGAAGCAAGGTAGCAGCTGTTCTAGAATGGAAGTAACCTCAGATACCTACGAAAGTTACAGTTCTCTTTGATTAAAAGGGTTTCTAATGGAAGTTCATCTGGGATTGATCTAAGATTCTTCTCACGTGACCCTCTGAGCGTGAAGATGTTTTCAGAATCTATAGGCAAGGTTGGCAAGTGTACCTATTCTAGTTATCTGGATAGGAGAAGTAAGTTCGAGTCCACTAATTCTTGTGGAGTAGAGTTTGTGTTCTGGGTTTTAGCAGATCTGAGGAGGACTATTTTGTTGATAGGATCTAGAGATCATTTTGTTCTTGGTCCATTTTTTTTCAAGAAGCATCAGCAAAGGTTGAGCTGATGAAGAAGGTAGGCAGCCCAGGATTGTCAGAAGGAGTTACGTGGATAAGATGGATGAATTTGGAATTTGAAGTTGAATACTACGTTGTTGTTAAGATTTTTCTAGTAAAGGAAGCAATAAGATTGGTAAGACCGTGATGTTAGTTCCGAGGTATAATGGACTTTTTTTGTGTTTGGATAGGATAAATTCTTTAGTCTACAGTATTTAACTGCCAGTTCGAATGGCCGGGATTCACATTGTATTTCACGTATCTCTGAAAGTGTACATGTGTTTTCCATCTCTAGCTGGGAATCTGCAGTTTAGAAGGATCTGATTGTTGAGATGGTTTTAAGTGTAGTCTGATATTTTGTTCAGAATATAAGATCAAGATGAGAAGGAGATCAGGAGCTTTGTACTGAGCCAGTTAAGATTCTGTAAAGCGAGTATCCCAGCAAATTGTACTTGGGAGACTCTAGATAGTATTAGGAAGGCCTATTTTGAATTTGTCAGAATAGTTAGATTTGTTTGTCAGAATAAATTGGTTTCTATGATTGTTAGTGTATGATTGACATGTATGCTTGCTGTTTGAAATTAAAACTTTTGCTAGACTATTAAATTACCTTTGCTTTTAAATTTTGGGAACGAACTTCTTTTAAGGGGGAGGAATGTGATGACCCGGAATTTTGGACAATATTAATTTAATAAACTTTACTGATGATTAAATTGACTTGATAATTTTCATTTATAAATTGGAAAATTTACTCTTTTAAAAAGCTAATAGATTGGTTTAATAATCTTCTTTTATAAATATTTAATTGGTAAGATTTTATCTTTCAAAGCTAATAAAATTTGTTTTCTATTTATAATATATATATATATATATATATATATATATATATATATATTGGTGTACATATATTGTAAATAGGAAGTCTTTGCTTTGAATTTAATATAAAGATACGGTTTCAAATTGTAATATATATGTATATTGAAGTGGTGTTTAAATTCAATATTATAATTTTTAAAGCTAATATTAAAATGTTTTCTATTTATAATGTATAAATATTTGTATATATTGTAAATAGAAAAGCTTTGATTTAAATTTAACCAATAAAAACATATTTTTAAATTTTAATATATATTTTATGATTTGGAAATTATGTTAAATTCAATATAACACATTTTAAAAGCGATTTAAAAGTTTATCATTTATTTTCAAAACATTTAAAAGTCAATGTTTCTTAATCTAAAAAGTATAATAGTTTTAGTTTGAATATGATTTAACAAAATTTTATTTTTCTTAAACTAAAAAGGTTTAAATATATAAATAGAGATTTAAAATCATTCTTTCTTACTAATTACCTTATGAACAAAGTACAATTTGCATATACACACACACACACACACACACACACACACACACATATATATATACATACACATATACACACACACACACACACACATATATATACATATATATATAAACACTTAAAAACTTACATTCATAAGAATAATTTGTATATATATTTAGTTTAAAACATAATTCATAATATGTATAAACAATAAAGCATTAGTAAATAAGGAATTTTTTTATATTTAATTAGGACTAAGACTCTTGTAGATATTTAAAAAATAATAATATATATTTAATAAAATTTGAACCCTTGTTAGCATAAGAAGGAATTATTTTAACAATTGTAGACCAAGTATCCTTTAAACTAACAAGTGGAAAAATAATCCTTAATTAAAAATTTAATTATATTAGATATAATGTCTAGAGAAATAATCAGTGTATTCTTTCAGCTAAAAATTTTCTCATCTTTTAAATTTAAACTGAAATCGAAATTCAAAGAGAATAAATAACAAAAGCTTCAGCCTATTTGAAATCAACAACAACATCTATTTAAAGCTTTAACCTAAGATCAACAGCAACATCAGTTTTGAGCTTCAATTTCAAATTGCAATTCAACTCAAAACATCAACTCCAGATCAACATCGGTATTAGTTTTATCATCAAAGTATTCAATCAAATTTAAAATCAAAGATCCAGACCAAAGATTCAAACTACATATCAAACAATTATCCTCCGTTCCTTTAAAAGGTGGGTAAACATTTATTTATTTTAAAAACAATTTTTAGATCTATGAACATACTTAAATGTTTGTTATGAATCTTTGCAGTATGGTTTACATATGATTATATCTTTAAATGCATGCTTGTACAAATATAAATATATGTCTATGCAAGTTGAAATGGGTGAATATGTTTATCTCTGTTTGATTTAACAAACTAACAAATTCAAATAAAATCAAAACCACTTGCTTCAATCTCTTTGAGGCATTGATTGTAAAATGAAAAATGTCTGTACTAATGTTAATTCATGTTTAATAATGGTTTCAATAATTTATATTCAGTAATTAATTCGAATTAGTAAAATTACAGTTAAAATCAAGGCTAAGTCAAAAATTGAAGTTCATAATTTCGAATTTGAAGTTTACTATTAGATTTGTATTAGAAATTGATGAATTTTAGGGGTTGAGTCATGATCTTTAGGTTTGTGATTGTTGTGCTATACTAAGTTAAACAGAATCGGTACTTTTTCTAAATTTTGATGAACGGGAGAATTTTAGATGGCGGGCTTTGGTCTGGAGGAAGGTGGTGGCAGAGTGGTCTCCAGAAAAATGGTTACCAGAATTATAGTTGGCCGAGGTGGTCAGGGAATGGCGAGATAGGGTTTTGAGGTGTTGTTTTGTCGAGTTGATAATGGGGGTGCTTTCATCGTCGTCACTGAATCAGAACGAATCGCGATAGGGGTAATCGACGCTGGTAGATAAGGCGATGCTTCTGTATGATAGGCGAGGATCCCTAAAGTCTGGTTCGTCGATGATTGGGATTTTTCCATCGACAGTGTGGCTTCTAGGTTGGTTTGAATTTGTTCGTTTTTGTCTCGGGTGAGTTCGATGGGCCTAAAGGATCGAGTTCTTCAAGGAGGTCACTGGTGACTTGGAGATGGCCGGAGCGAAAGCCGGAGGCGATCTGGTGGCCGGTGCATGTGCACGCATGTACACCTGTGTCTAGCAACATTTAAGTTTAGGATGATGATGTAAGTCTCGGGTTCTTCCTCGCGTAGACCCTTATGGAACTCGAAGTAAATGTAGGTTGAAAGGTTCTCGTGTTTTACTCAGTGAAATCGAGGATTCGCTCGGGTCGGTTTTATTTTAACTATTTCCAAATTTAAAAAGGGAATCAAGTTTCAAAATTTAAGGAAATCAGAGTTCTGGTTTTATCAAAAGTAAGGAAATTCAAGTTTAAAGAAGAAAGAGACAAAATATTAAAGGCAAACAAACAAGTTTCAAATTTAAAATATATATCAAGTTTCCAAAGTAAATTGTTTAAACAAGTTTTAGATATTTAAAATTTTAAATAAATTAGTTCAAGGTAAAAGTTATCTAAGTTTGAAGTGTTTTCAAATAAACTGAGTTTTCTAAAATAAATATTTTGAATAAGGTTTTGAAATAGATTTTGAAATTTGAAATTTAAAATAATATATTTTAAATTTGTTTTGTTTAAATAAATTTATTGGATTAATTAGGTAATTAATTCTTAGTGGTTTTCTAATAAAGTTTAATGATGTAACTAAGTATTTAATGTAAATAAAGAATTTATCCTTAATTAGTAAAAGGTTGAGATTAATTAAGAGTAATTAATTAGTAAAATAAATAAAGTTAATTACTTATTATAAGTAAGGATAATTACTTAATGAAGTAATTAGTGGATAATTAATGAATGTAAGGTGAGTCATTAACTATTGATTAAGTGATAATTAATTAATTAATTAATGTAATTAATTAATGTAATTAATTCAAGTTAATTAATTAGTTTAATTATTTAAAGATAATTACTTAATGGAATTTATAAAGTATAATTACTTAGTGAAGTAATTAATGAATAATTACTGAATGAAATTAGGGGTTAATTACTTAATGAAGTAATTAGAGAATAATTACTTATGGGAAGTAATTAAGAATTAATTACTTAGTGTAATTAATTAAAGGATAATTAATGCAGTTAATTAAAGGGTTAGTTAAGTATTTAAGGTAGTTAATTACTGAATGTGTTTTATTAAGGTTAATTAATGTGATTTATTAAGGTTAATTAATGTGATTAATTAAAGATTACTTGTTAATTGTAATTAATTAAGGAGTAATTAATTAATAAATAAAAGTAATTAGAGGATCATTAATTAATAATTAATTAATGAGAATAATTTAGGATTAGTTAATGGTTAAGGAATAATTAATTTATGTAATTAATTAAAGGCTAATTACTTAATGTAATTAAAGAACAATTAATCAAGGATGATTAATTAGGATGATAATTAAAGGATGGTTAATTAATTAATTTGTAATTAATTAATGTTAAATAAGAAGGATTTTTAGTAATGAATGTAATTAATTTAATTTATTTTAAATTAATTAGAGATGGTATGACTAATTAATTTTTGCTTATGATTGTTTGAATAATATTTGAATGATTTGGATGTGATATCTCTGACATGAGATATATGTTGCTGTGTGATATGATATGTTTGGTTGGATTGTGATGATATGAATTATCTATCTATGATAAATATGAATTATCTATCTTTGTGTAAATGTTATTTTAAATATAAGTTAAATTGTTTATACCCTTAAACAACTTGGACTTTAAAACAGCGTTTTAGATTTCGGTGAGACTGGATCGGATTTCCAAATTTGGATACCCGAAAACCACATCGATCCAAATTAAACGTTAGGTCGTGAATCTCAAGTGATGTGAAGACTCGAAGTGTAAGGACTATTTGTCGTTAAAAACTCTGCGGGTGATTCCAATACGAGTTTAACGGAGATGTACTTACAGTTTTGAGATGAAGATACAAAGTGCAAGGGCTATGGTCGTTAACTCTGAGGGTGATTCCAAAATGAGTGTAATGAGATAGTGCCTTCGATTTCGTTCAAACCCGGAATGAACTTGTATGGATTGAATGCTTTTAGAACATCGTCAGGAGGGCGATGAGCATTCTAGGATAGATGTGTTCTAGAAAGATAATCGCAGCCTCAAGCCTCATCAACCGAGAATGGCTAAAACAGGGGAGGTGCAGCAAGGCTAAGTGGGTCGCGCCCAAGTAGGACGAGATCTTCCCCTATCTAGAGGTCCCTTTTATTTCGGCTTAGTGGGCAGTTAGTTCACGGCCAACTGCGGGGTTGTCTTGTTCGGGACTATCCAGTAAGGGATGGTACCGGCCTTGTAATGCAAGGGATTTAGGGTGGATCCTTGGTACGGTGATCTGGGCCACGTACTATGACAGGCAGTACCCCAGTAGCCCTGCCAATGATGGAAACCCATTCTTCCTACATGCCTTTACGGTTTTGATTGTATAACCCACTTTGTGGCTAGTATACTGGAATTTCATCATGTAACAATTTCATCTATTTTCCATTTACTTGAGAACCTTAGACCATGTTATAATATAACCAAATTTCCTATCAATTTCTTGGTTATCGTAAGGTAAAAGCTTTTCCATGTTTATGTGTGGGAAGACTTACGAGATGCCTTTTGTTTTCAAAGGTTTTTCAAAGTTAAGCAACTTTAACCCGTTTACTCACACCATACCCATGTCTGACCCTAGTGTTTATTTTCTATTTTATTAAACTTTTGGGTACTCAAATTTTTACGAGTAGCCAAGGGATTCACGTTAGCTTTGACGAATTATGGAGAAGATTTGGAGCAGGAGGCTTCAGCGTGTAGATATATTATGGTTCCACTGTGTTAGTGTTTGTGATGTCTTGAGTTGTATGATAGAAAAATGTTTATAACTGTCTAATTTGTGATGTATAAGCAGTATAACACTGATGTATACGATACTATGTAATATCTTATTTGATATAGTATAATTTATTCGTTCCGCCGTGAGATTCTGATGTTTTTTAGTGGTTTCTTCTCTATCTTTTCTCTTTTCTATCCCTTTCTTTCTTATTAATGATGCGTCTTCCTGTGGAATGAAAGGCGGGTCGTTATAATGGGTGTCTCGAGACCCAATTTATCTGTCTTTTTAAAAATCATATATAAGGGAGTTTTGTTAATTAACGGTTAAATATTTAAATTAATCGTTTAAATATTCGATCGTTATAATTGTGTGGTGTTACATCTTTTATAGTATGCTTTTTATGATGGTATATCATTCTTTTATTGCTTCTTTGTCTTTTCAAACCACTTCATTGTATTTATTTAATATATTTGATAAAATATTGGTTATTAATACTGAATAATGTGTAGTACAAAATAGATGTAAAAGCTAGCTAGATATTTTTATCGCCGTAAAGAAAAAATGATTTTATAACATTCCTTTCCTATTCATTCATATATTTTAATCACTTCTTGATCTTTTATACTTAGTGACTTTGCTAGAGGAAGCACCATAGAAAGTAGTGTTGGAATTTGTCTTTTCAAATTATATTGACATTTTATGGTATTTATATGTTTACATATTCTATTTTTTTCTTCTTAATTATCCTTTATTTTTCATCTTACATTCCTTTTTCCTCTGGCATTTCATTTTTCTCTTTATTATTCCTTCCTTTTTCCCTTTTCATCTATCTATCCTCTTCTTCCTTTTGGTTCTTCACATCAATTTATTTTTCTTTCTTTTCCTCTGTCTTCTTTTTGGTTCTTTACATAAGCTTTATTCTCTACCTTTGTTGCCCTCCTCCTAGTTTCACTATCTTCTTTTTTTCCTGGTGTCTTCTTTTTTGCATTTTTATTGTTATAGTTGAATTCATCATCTACTTTACACTTTCTTGTTCTGTTTTTCAACCTGTCAACATAAGATGGAGGATTATTTAATTCTTTCTTTTTACCTATTGTTTATATTCTTTTACTTTTGCTGCTTCATTTCTCTTCTTTTTTTAGTCAAAATATCTGAATCATAAAGTTTAAAAGATGGTAGTATAACTTGAAATGTGAACTGATTGTATGCTATGACTTCCCATTGGTTTTTCTATTCACCATCGATTTCAATTATACTTTCACATATATCATCCTTTTCGTTTTCCTTTGTTGCATCATTTCCTTCTTGACTATCAAACATATTTTCATGTACTTAATTTTATTCTTCATCATCATTCATATCTTCATCAATGACTTTTTCTTCATCATGGTTTTTTTTCCAAACTATTCTTCTTTTTCTGTTTCTTTCAGTGTCTTTTTTAGCTCTTTTAGTTTCTTTTCTATTGAGATTTTTCAATTTCTAGTTCGTGCAGTGCATTTGTCAGTTTCTCTTTGACATTAATAATTTGATATTTTAGCACACGAACCTCAATTTCATTTTCATTGATCGCCTTTCTGTCTTCAACTTTTCTTTTCTTTTTTACCTTCTTGCATTTTTACCTGAATTTGTATATTTTGGAATAATTATGAGAAGTGTCTTTTTCGCATGTTGTTGTACATTTTGAAAGGATACTACCTGTAGAAATTTAACTGAACAAAATGTTAGACTTAATATAGATTATACTATGTAGTATCGGTTTTCAACCGTGTGTTCTTGCAGTATAAAATGTTTTTTATGACACCCTACAACCTATACTACGTAGTATAATCTATATAAAGTCTATCACTTTTTTCAACTAAATTTCTATAGGTAGTATCCTTTCAAAATGTGTATATATACACACACACATAATTGAATATTTAACCATTGGCATTCTCTATTGTCGATCATCTTTACCTCGTATTCTTGATTCTCCTTGACTTAGGAATAAAATTTTCACCTAACCCTTCCATTTTTTTACCTCATTTATCAAAATCCCTTACGAATTAAATGGTATCATTCCATTTTACGTGTTCCTAATATTAATTTTCAGTCTCTCGGTCTTTCCAATATCAGTTTATGGATTCTTTAGTACCCCCTTATAAATATTCATAATAGAAAACATTAAGTACAGTTTGCCTTACATTCATCTGGATTCTTTTAATTTTGCATTACGATGACCCGCCTTTTTGGACAGTTTAAATCAATAACAAACCGCACATATCAAATTCAAACCATTCAAAAGGGAGGATTGTCAAATGGGTTTAATGAGAATATAAGAGAAAAGAAGGAAAACAAAGCACAGAATCTCACAGCCGAATGATAAAATATAATAATCAAATAAACAGTTCATGAAGTTTTTACAACATACATTTTGTTATACATTTTTACAACATATGCAGAGTACAATCAACAAACATACCAAAATAATGCAGCGGAATAATAATAGTAAATACGGCCTAGCAACTCCATCTTCATCTTAAAGGAATAATGTCTTCAAACCCTGAAATTGTAACACCCTACATAGTTAGATAATTAAATAATCAAATAATTATAAACAATGAAAATGAGAGATTTTGGAATTGTCAAAATATGGCCTCGAAACCTGTGCTATTGTGTGGTGATTTTTTATTAATTTACACATATAATATGCCTCGTGCAGACTTGTATGATAAAGTTATTGACGTTCGAAGTTCCGTATTGAAAACTAATTATAAATATAAATGTGAGTGAATATATTTGTTTATAAATATATGAGCTTATAAATTCCCAAAATAACATGCATTTGAATTTCAAAGTAGACACGCATCATAAAAAAATTAATTGACACCAGCAATTAGAGGTAATTAATTAACATTAGTTGGCAATGTTAATCAAATCAACAAATAAATGAAATTAATTTACATTAATTAGCAAAGTTTGAATTTCCAAATACATATGCATTATAAAGAGAATTAAATTTCAATTGATGGGAATTGATTAGAATGAATAGGCGATGGCTAAAAGTTAGCATTTAATAATTCGATTTTCACGCAATCTCGAGCGTTGTTTTCTGGATCCAATGATTCACAACAAGCCTGTGACATGTTGCACTAGATTCAATTTAGAAATCCAACTATCTGAGACCCCCAAACTCCACTATAAATATGACCCTAGGCCTGGCTATTCTCTCACAATCGAATTTTCACCCAGTTGGGTTCATTACCTAAGGCTGGACCCTAAATAGAAAATATTTCTTGGGAGAATATCTTTTTAATAAAAATATTAGATGCCTAAGAAGGGAATCTAGGAAGGCGTTGGAGCAAAGCTAAGGATGATAGTTGAGTGGATTTAAATTATATATATTTTACATTTATGATATATTATCGTTAAATTCTCGTTAAATATTTTAATTCAGCATTTATTTCAGTATTTAATTCTGCTAATTATTTATGTTGAAACTGTAAATTCTATAAGAGTGCTTACATTTAATTGTTATCTACATGGAAAATAAAGATATAAATCCAATAAAATATGAATACTATTAGGCTTAATAGTAATAGAGAAAGGCATAAGCCTAAAGGTGCGAAATTTATAGTAAATAATGCTAAAATAGGAGAAATAAATTAAAAAAGGGAAAATGTAATAACTTGATTTGGAAGTTAGTGATAGATTAGCTGGTTGATTTAGAAAATAGAATACATTTCATAGTTAAATATTGTAAGAATAACGATAAACGTAATTGTAAGAAGGAAGAAACAGGGAATTAGTGTAAAATAGAGACATTTCTGTATCCAATAATTATAGAGACAACAAAATATATCTTGCAATCACAAGTTATTATTTATAGCATTATTTAGTATTAAAATATGGAAATGGATTTTTAGCACAATTTTTGTAACCAGCCAAATAGAATAGAACTACATCCCAGAATAAAAGAGAATAAAGTGAAGAGTTAAAGAAATTAAAAAAGAAATCAAGATAATTATTTGACAAGACTAGAAATAATAAACAGAAGATGTGACTAGATCTGCATTTACTACATAGATAGTAGAAAAAAAAATGCAATTATCATGATGAGTAATTTGTGACTGTTGGACGTAGTCCCAAGCTAAGATGTCATATAATATAAGAGAACTGAAAGGAATTTAGTATCATAATAAAAGAAGACAAACTAGAATAGAAGAGAGGCCCTTGTAATTACACTCATAACATGTAAGTTACATAAGAATGAAAAGAATATAGAAGTAACAATTGCAAGTATAACTGTTATTTTTAAGTTATAATTAAAAAGAAAGAAGTAGAAGAGGCTTATTTTATCAAACTTAGACCTTGGATTAAGTTAATTTGCAAAATAATAGAAGTATCCCATACCGACAGCATCCATTTCAGTCGGGAACTGATGGGCTCATAATAGTTAGGTGAGGCTGGGCTTACTGATTAGGGTAAATAAGTAGACAACACTATAAGAAAAGTAAACTAAACACATAATGAAGTATTAAACGTAGGTCTAATAAAATAGTAAGATGCGTTTAGAGCAGCCCAAAGGATGAAGAGCTAACAAAGTAGTTCATCACAGAATTCAGCGCAGAAGAAGCACGTCCAACTTAGTTATTTTGGGCTAAAAGAAGTATGAGACTTCCCCGGGACATGAGGTTACTCTAGGATGGCCCTCTAGGGTAGGCCTAACAAAGCTACATCCCCGGAGGTAGGTCTGAAGGTGGTCCATCAAGAGAGTACGCCTTGACTGCTTTTGCATTACAGGCCTAACGAAGCATAACTTTATAGACAGTTAAAAGGTTGATGAATGGAATAGGATATTCGTATCACACCATACTCTGACTTGTGAGTAGGTTTTAGTAGGTAGGACCCAAAAGGATAGTTGCATGAAGAGATTAAGCCATCATCAACCAAGAGTGAGTTTGGGAAAAACTACTGTTAAACCAATAGGCCAATGATTCTTTCAATATCGAGACATTGCATGAGGGCACAGCCAATTGGATGTTTAGATTATTTGCAGTAGGGTGCATCCATTTAGCTCTTTAGAGGTCTTTCGATTAGTTAAGTGGTGGCTGGAGGGGGCCATAGACAAGATGAGAAAAGAGACTGACCAAGTAGAATATCTATATTGTAGGCCTAGCGAAGCTGTCCTTTATTGGTATAGAAAATTCCCGATCGAGTTTCGAAGAAGGTAGTTTCGGAGAAGGTAGACCTTGTTGGAAGGATTCAGGGAGTAGACAGAATGATTACGTATAGTCCTCAAAGTACGCACTAGATGGTATATTGTGATGTCCTAGCATTAATACAGGCTAGTGTAGATGCTGTTTTACGTTTTCATAGTAGACGACGGAACATCTATTTTGTAGGCCTCACGAAGTTGTCCTTTATAGATATAGTTACAGTATGCTCCAGCAACGAGATGATGGAGTCCTTTCCGAGGAGGATATGGAAGGTGCTAAGGGTAGTACCTATGTAACGACCCGCCGCCCTGACCGCCTCTAGTCGGTAATTAAACCAACTCGAAACGTTCAAAATGACGGATTGTTGTTCAGTTTATAAAGTTTAAACAGAATCAGCCACAGAATCACAGAATAATCATAACTTTTATTCATAAATGAATTTTTCTTACATCCATATATCAGAGTTTTATACAATGAATCAGATTTTAATACAGCAGAACAGTTATCTATATATATATATATATATATATATATATATATATATATATATATATATATATCTTTTAGAGTACAAAGAAAATTTTCTCGAAAAACTTTAGTGAAGTGCTTTCCCCTCTCTCTCTAACTTCGCGGCCTGAAAATCTTCAAGCTGTAAAAATACTCGGTCTGACCCGAGTATTATATTCAAAAGAAAATAATACACAGGTCAGTCTAATTCAAACTCAGTTATTAGTGCATAGAGGCAATAATAATCGACAATTAGATGACAGTCAAATATAATTTACCTATCCGATCCTTTAACAAGTAATCGGATAACGGTAAATATAACACTTAACAGTGTTAAACATCAATTCTGTAGATTCAGATTATCAATGAAATAGATGAAGGGATTATTGATGTAGATAATTTTAGAAAACAATCAAAATTTGCCTAAACGACAATTAACAACAAAATCATCAAAATCAATTCAAAATGTCGATACTACGTGGCTGCAGTGCACGCACGCGTGCGCTGCCTCGCCACAACCACTTGTGAAATAAAACAAGTTTCCAAACAACTTATTACTGCACATTTCAATAAGTGCAAAATTTTCATAAAAATGAAACTGCAGTCACATACTTGGACATAAGGGTAACTGCAACAATAACGCAGCCACCACATGATCACAATGACACAGCAAATATAACTGCAAGGATGTGTGCATGAATGGATGCAGACATCTCAAGATTCACAATGTGCACAAACCAATTTTTTTATCAAAGTGCAGACAAGGTGAAGTCAGTGCCTACAGAACATAGAAGAAAACGAAATGACACATGTATAAAACTGTGCATATACGCAGTGAACATGATAAATATATATATACGAACTGAATGGCAGGCAACATGCTTCATGTTAGAACATATGAGCAGCAGCCTTAACAAGCAAAGACCACAAGCCCAAGCTAACAACAACTAGTAAAGCAAACAATGCTATCAAGACTTCAAGTCCAGACCAACACAAACATTTCAAGGGGAAAACTGCAATTATCAACGTAAAGCAAGAAAACAACTACACATAGAATCTGCAGTTGAAACAAGCAAATGGCCTCGGAACTAAATAGTCGAGCAACGACAACATGAGTGCCGAACTCAACTGAACAACACAAGTTAAGCACTGAAACACTACAACTACATATGCCACTGTCAGGCCAAATCAAAACCAAGTATTCAAACCAGAGTGGTTAAAGAACCCAGAGCTAGCAACAATGCAAAGAAATCGAAGACCAAATCACATCCATGATGATAAATCACAGTGCAACAAAATAAATGCATCAGTGCACATGAGAATTTGACTCAGTGCAATAAAATAACAAGGGTACAATTTTCAGCAAAAGAAGTTGCAACTACCCCAAGTATTCAAAGTTTAAGGCAACTTACAGTTCAACAACAAGTGCACAAAGACAGTCATACCCAAAACAAATATCATGAACCAACAGAAGCAATCGAAATGCAACCGTGGAACAACAAAGCACAGGAGCTACAAATATGAATACAATAGGGCAACATAGGCAGTGCAATTTCAAGTGGAGCTATGAAATAAATGCCCAATCCATGGAACAGTAAGCAAAACAAAATTGTCCAGTAGACAGAAGATCGTGTCACGATGACAACAATCTCATATATACATACATAAATGCATATATATATGAAGTGCAGTCACAATTGCAAATGATGGTAGCAGTTTCAAATCACAAAACATGCAGCAAAACAAAACAAATATTGGGTAGCATCTGCTCTCATCAGTTAAAACAAATCACAACTTGATAGTATCTGTTCTTATTAGTTTTTAAAAAAAAAACAAATATCAAATAGCATCTGTTCTCAACTTTAAACCAACCAGGAAAGCAACTAACTGATTTTGAATCTATTTTATACCCCGTAGTTTCAAACTAGAAAGAAACTAACATGCACACGTATTAACTCATTCATATATATGTATGCAGAAATATCACAACAGGCATCATTATCACATTAATTACTCAAGCAACCAGATCAACCTACTTAAGATTTAAATTTAGATATTTACTCACAGTTTTTGGTTTTAACAGAGAACAGAGGTGAATATATATATGTATCTATACAGACATGCATCAATTACTCAGGAAATCACATAATTACTTCCATAGAAACCACAATTGCAACCTGAGAGGTAACAGAACCGGCAATAGGGAGTGAGGGCACCATAGATAGGGCACCGCAACACTCAACGGTTAAAGGTCAATGCCGATGCCAACAAAACAATTCAACTCACTTGCCAATGACAAGATCCTCGTCCATCAAAAGGAACTACACAAACTGGAATAAGCATATCATCAAAAATCAAGTTTTACTGTCGAAAGCAACTGCAGTGCAAAACCGTGGGCTATTAAGCAAGCACATGGATTCACAAAGAAATTCCAAATAAAAAGAATCAAGACCGAAGTCAAAGCAAACAAAATCACAAAATTTAATTTCCAGAAATTCGAACTATAAACCCAGAAAAATTCATCGCAGCAGCTAATTTTATCAAATCAAAGGACCGAAGTCCACAAGCTTTCAAAATTGTGAGGATCAATAAATCGAGAAATCCAAAGTCGCGAAATTTAACAAGCAAGCAATCATTAAAACGTTGAATTAGATGTGAGTACCGAAGTACTCACCTTAGCTTTGTAGAGGAGCACGCGAGTCGAAGCAAGAATCGAAGACGAACGAAAGCCCTAGTTTCGAAGAGGAGGAATCGAAGACGAAGATGCCATTTTTTTTTTCGCGTTTGATTATCTGATTAGGGTTTTGAAATGAATTGGGGGCTTCGTGTTTTTATGGGAGAAGGCGACGTGAATTTGGGTATGGAGGAATGGGTATCGGCATGATGAAAGTAAGGTAACGTATACTTCTTATTTTATTATGTTTATTTTTATATTTTTTTTTTCCTTTTTCTTTTTGAATGCAATTTTTGCTTTGTATATTTTGCTTGATTAATCTTGTTAAAATTTTAACTAGTATATTCTTTATTTATTTTATTATATATATATATTTTTATTTTTATTTTTATTTTGAATTAAATTTTGTTTTGTATAAATTTTTTTCTTTGAATAAACTTATAAACGTTTTGAAGTTCAATTATCAAGCACAAATTTATATTAACGTGTTTCTCAATTTATTTTATATTGATTAAAATTTTATTCATTTATTTAAGTTAAAGAAAAATGTTATTAAACTAACCATCCATTTATAAATTTTCATAAATAATAATTCGTAAATCCAAACTATTTTTCTTCTAAGTCGTTAGTTTGAATTTCAATACAAATCCCATATTCAATTTCAAACTTCAAAGTTAAATTCAAATTCTATTCAACTTTAAATAGATTAAATTCAAAAATTTAATCGTCAATTCATAGTTTTATTGGAATTCAATTTAAAATTATCTCAAATATTTAAAATTAATTAAATATCTTCATTTTTAAATTGTTCAAAATTCAGGATCGTTACAATCTCCCCTACTTAAAAGAATTTCGTCCCGAAATTATAAGTTAGGAAAAACGATTGCTAAAATCTCACCGATATTTATACCCTACACAATTTTTTTACTAAGTTTCAAACTCGCCAATAAATATAGGATTCATTCCATTTATTTTATTTCACTAGTTTTGTTCATCAATTTCAATAATCAAGACTCAAAAGTCTTTTACCAAATTTTTGACTTACAAATCTCAGATTTTTAAACTTAAAATCTTTCATGCTAAATATTTGCATAATATATCTTATCCAAAACTGTGTGCTTTCAAAATATTCAAAAAGATCTTATTCCTTAATTCATTAAGTTAGAATTATGTAATTCTAATTTCAGATTATTGATTTTCTATTTAAAGTTTGAAAATACTTGATAACTCGAAGTTTAACAAGTCCATCGTCGTTCTCACAGACTTTAGGCATATGCTGGCCAGGCGCAAGACTAAAAATCTCCAAGTACTAAACATACTTGCTTCAACTCCCAGTGAAAATACTTTTTAAAAATTCTTTTAAAAATGGATATGGAAAGCCCGTTCCCCCATGGATCACAGTTTACCCGGCGGTTACGCTACTATCTCAGTAGAATCACTTGTAATCTTAGATTTCTCATCACTCTCGAATTTCGCCATGGTTGTCGCCTTAGATCGCGGTCCACACGGCGGTTACACTACTATCTCAGTAGAATCGCTCGTGGCCTTAGGCATCACGCCCCTTGAATTTCGCTTCGGTTTCCAGATCGCAGTTTACTCGACGGTTGCGCCACTATCTCAGTGGAATCGCTTGTAACTGTAGGCATCACGCCCCACGAATTACGCCAGCATCAATCACATAATCCCAAACACGATGATCCATCGTGGGGGATATCATATCAGTCCCAATGGACATTCCACTAATGGAATTCTACGTAGCTACGATTTTCAATGGACACTCCACCGAGTTCCAATCACTTTCACACATAATAAATGGAAGGTACATTTCCATATCCTCAGTTTTTAGAAAACATATGTCATATACATATAGTACTTCATTCCACATTTCGTACTTATCATACCTATGTAAACTTACACAGGACTTTCATAATAATGACTTTCTAAACTGATGGTTTTCGATTATATTCACATATATAAGTTACGAAAACTCAATTCACATTCACAACAAATAGAGGATTCCAAATTTTCCATCACGTTTAAAATTTTCCTCTAAATCGATTTGAAAATTTAAGGTTATCTCAAACCTAATTCACATTCACAATCCAATTCATTATCGACTTCACATTCGATTTGGATTTCACGTTACATCGTCAATTCTCAACACATAATTGATGTCTATCGATATATAACCTCTAAGCTCGTACGTCTCAGAGAAGGGTGTTAAGCTAAAAGAATAAATTCTCCGCCACCACAGATATATATTTAATAGAGATCAAATGCTATGTCATCAATTCACAATGTTAGACATACAATCCCAATCGACTATCCAAAATTCAAAGTTGAACTTATATTGTTTTTGGTGTCAAAGTTAAACTCAATTTAACTCAAGCTTCAATTCTTTGAAAAATTTCCAAGTTGAACTAATCGTTCAAATTTCTCAAAATAATATCTTTACAAGATATATAATTTTCACACTTAGCCATTTGAAACTAATTTCAAATATTCATTTTTCAATTTATTTTTAAAAGATAAAATTTCAAACCTTTCATTTCATATTGGAAAACATTTCCATACTTATTCAATAATAAGTAATTCACAAATTCTTTCATTTTCAACACTTTGAAAATATTCGATATACTTGAATCAAAATTAAGTATATATTTCACTCTTTAAGGAAATCATTCTTTTAAACATTTTTATTTGAGTTAAAACGAATGTTGCGTAAAACATCGTTACGACAACTCAAAATCACTAGTATAGGGATTCGGATTTAAGATAGATATATAAATCCCAATACTATAAACAACATTTCCTTCCGGAAACCATTTACTATAACAACAGTGTTATAGTCCACCATTTCCTTATTTCTCGAAACGCCTATTTCAACAATTGAATGTTGAAATCTATGTATTCGATAGTTAATGCATTTTAAAACATCTTTAAAACCATTAACTTTTTCAACTTCAACTTAATTCATAGTTTGAATTCTTCATACTTTTCACAATATTAGTTTTAAACCGATTTCAAACTTTTCAATATTAAGTTTTCCACCTAATTTAATTTCCCGCACGTTTAAATTCAAATTCATCACTGAATTTATTAAACCTATAATGGATTATCATGTTGACAACTTCAAATTTGAAATCTAAATTTTATTTGAACTTTACATTTGCTTTCTATTTCAAAAATAATCAACTAGTTCTTTAGTAAATTATTCTTCGATTTAGTTCCATTAAATTCATATTTCCACATTAACTATTTTAGACATTAGTCTAAACTTGAAATATAAACTTTACATCAAACTCAGTTTGATTCATACGGTTAAATCAACAATTAAATTTCCTTCCATAATATCACTTCCCTAAAACATATCTGTTTTATTTAATAATATATTCACTGTCCAAAATCGTGAATATGCTTTGTCAACCAATTTCATCATTTCTACAACTATTTTTTTATTTTTAAAGGATTACCCACTGTCCAAAATCGTGGATATATCTCCTTTAATAAGCTACAACAATTTACTTATCAAATTCAATTGGTTTCGAATTTATAAACAATCTTCATAAATTCCTTTTTCTATTTATAAAACTTCGATTTATAAATCTTTTTATTAATTCAATTCAATTCACTTTATATAACTCATTTATATACCCAAAATCCATATTATAAGTTAAATACTTATAATTCATTTATTTACTAATTCGTTCTTAACAACATTTGAAATCAATTTCAAAAGAATTCAGAATCAAATTCCCAAGTTATAATTCAATAATTCTCTTGGTTATAACCAAATTAACATATCCTTTTATTTCCCAATTATTACTTGAAATATTCAAATTATTCGATTTAAACCAATTTAAACCAATTCATGAATTCACTTAACTCATATTTCACTTTTCATAAATCTCAATAATTCGATAATGAGCTTCCGAACGATTGAAACTCAAATTTAATGAGACCTCACCGAATATAAACTATCGCACTTAAATTTAGAGAGGGGAATTTTCAAAATAATTCAAACTTTCAAAATACCTTTTATTTTAAAGAAAACAATTTTATACTTCTTTAAATTTGAAAAGCACTTTCTTTATAGTGGTTCTAGTAACTATTCATATTAAACATCATAAACCGAGCTTTGAGTAAACCAAAGCTCTGATACCACTTTTGTAACGACCCGCCGCCCTGACCGCCTCTAGTCGGTAATTAAACCAACTCGAAACGTTCAAAATGACGGATTGTTGTTCAGTTTATAAAGTTTAAACAGAATCAGCCACAGAATCACAGAATAATCATAACTTTTATTCATAAATGAATTTTTCTTACATACATATATCAGAGTTTTATACAATGAATCAGATTTTAATATAGCGGAACAGTTATCTATATATATATATATATATATATATATATATATCTTTTAGAGTACAAAGAAAATTTTCTCGAAAAACTTTAGTGAAGTGCTTTCCCCTCTCTCTCTAACTTCGCGGCCTGAAAATCTTCAAGCTGTAAAAATACTCGGTCTGACCCGAGTATTATATTCAAAAGAAAATAATACACAGGTCGGTCTAATTCAAACTCAGTTATTAGTGCATAGAGGCAATAATAATCAACAATTAGATGACAGTCAAATATAATTTACCTATCCGATCCTTTAACAAGTAATCGGATAACGGTAAATATAACACTTAACAGTGTTAAACATCAATTCAGTAGATTCAGATTATCAATGAAATAGATGAAGGGATTATTGATGAAGATAATTTTAGAAAACAATCAAAATTTGCCTAAACGACAATTAACAACAAAATCATCAAAATCGATTCAAAATGTCGATACTACGTGGCTGCAGTGCACGCACGCGTGCGCTGCCTCGCCACAACCACTTGTGAAATAAAACAAGTTTCCAAACAACTTATTACTGCACATTTCAATAAGTGCAAAATTTTCATAAAAATGAAACTGCAGTCACATACTTGGACATAAGGGTAACTGCAACAATAACGCAGCCACCACATGATCACAATGACACAGCAAATATAACTGCAAGGATGTGTGCATGAATGGATGCAGACATCTCAAGATTCACAATGTGCACAAACCAATTTTTTTATCAAAGTGCAGACAAGGTGAAGTCAGTGCCTACAGAACATAGAAGAAAACGAAATGGCACATGTATAAAACTGTGCATATACACAGTGAACATGATAAATATATATGCGAACTGAATGTCAGGCAACATGCTTCATGTTAGAACATATGAGCAGCAGCCTTAACAAGCAAAGACCACAAGCCCAAGCTAACAACAACTAGTCAAGAAAACAATGCTATCAAGACTTCAAGTCCAGACCAACACAAACATTTCAAGGGGAAAACTGCAATTATCAACGTAAAGCAAGAAAACAACTAAACATAGAATCTACAGTTGAAACAAGCAAATGGCCTCGGAACTAAATAGTCGAGCAACGACAACATGAGTGCCGAACTCAACTGAACAACACAAGTTAAGCACTGAAACACTACAACTACATATGCCACTGTCAGGCCAAATCAAAACCAAGTATTCAAACCAGAGTGGTTAAAGAACCCAGAGCTAGCAGCAATGCAAAGAAATCGAAGACCAAATCACATCCATGATGATAAATCACAGTGCAACAAAATAAATGCATCAGTGCACATGAGAATTTGACTCAGTGCAATAAAATAACAAGGGTACAATTTTCAGCAAAAGAAGTTGCAACTACCCCAAGTATTCAAAGTTTAAGGCAACTTACAGTTCAACAACAAGTGCACAAAGACAGTCATACCCAAAACAAATATCATGAACCAACAGAAGCAATCGAAATGCAACCGTGGAACAACAAAGCACAGGAGCTACAAATATGAATACAATAGGGCAACATAGGCAGTGCAATTTCAAGTGGAGCTATGAAATAAATGCCCAATCCATGGAACAGTAAGCAAAACAAAATTGTCTAGTAGACAGAAGATCGTGTCACGATGACAACTCATACATACATACATAAATGCATATATATATGAAGTGCAGTCACAATTGCAAATGATGGTAGCAGTTTCAAATCACAAAACATGCAGCAAAACAAAACAAATATTGGGTAGCATCTGCTCTCATCAGTTAAAACAAATCACAACTTGATAGTATCTGTTCTTATTAGTTTTTAAAAAAAAACAAATATCAAATAGCATCTGTTCTCAACTTTAAACCAACCAGGAAAGCAACTAACTGATTTTGAATCTATTTTATACCCCGTAGTTTCAAACTAGAAAGAAACTAACATGCACACATATTAACTCATTCATATATATATGTATGCAGAAATATCACAACAAGCATCATTATCACATCAATTACTCAAGCAACCAGATCAACCTACTTAAGATTTAAATTTAGATATTTACTCACAGTTTTGGGTTTTAACAGAGAACAGAGGTGAATATATATATATATATGTATCTATATAGACATGCATCAATTACTCAGGAAATCACATAATTACTTCCATAGAAACCACAATTGCAACCTGAGAGGTAACAGAACCGGCAATAGGGAGTGAGGGCACCATAGATATGGCACCGCAGCACTCAACGGTTAAAGGTCAATGCCGATGCCAACAAAACAATTCAACTCACTTGCCAATGACAAGATCCTCGTCCATCAAAAGGAACTACACAAACTGGAATAAGCATATCATCAAAAATCAAGTTTTACTGTCGAAAGCAACTGCAGTGCAAAACCGTGGGCTATTAAGCAAGCACATGGATTCACAAAGAAATTCCAAGTAAAAAGAATCAAGACCGAAGTCAAAGCAAACAAAATCACAAAATTTAATTTCCAGAAATTCGAACTATAAACCCAGAAAAATTCATCGCAGCAGCTAATTTTATCAAATCAAAGGACCGAAGTCCACAAGCTTTCAAAATTGTGAGGATCAATAAATCGAGAAATCCAAAGTCGCGAAATTTAACAAGCAAGCAATCATTAAAACGTTGAATTAGATGTGAGTACCGAAGTACTCACCTTAGCTTTGTAGAGGAGCACACGAGTCGAAGCAAGAATCGAAGACGAACGAAAGCCCTAGTTTCGAAGAGGAGGAATCGAAGACGAAGACGCCATTTTTTTTTTCGCGTTTGATTATCTGATTAGGGTTTTGAAATGAATTGGGGGCTTCGTGTTTTTATGGGAGAAGGCGACGTGAATTTGGGTATGGAGGAATGGGTATCGGCATGATGAAAGTAAGGTAACGTATACTTCTTATTTTATTATGTTTATTTTTATATTTTTTTTTCCTTTTTTTTTGAATGCAATTTTTGCTTTGTATATTTTGCTTGATTAATCTTGTTAAAATTTTAACTAGTATATTCTTTATTTATTTTATTATATATATATATATTTATATTTTTATTTTTATTTTGAATTAAATTTTGTTTTGTATAAATTTTTTTCTTTAAATAAACTTATAAACGTTTTGAAGTTCAATTATCAAGCACAAATTTATATTAACGTGTTTCTCAATTTATTTTATATTGATTAAAATTTTATTCATTTATTTAAGTTAAAGAAAAATGTTATTAAACTAACCATCCATTTATAAATTTTCATAAATAATAATTCGTAAATCCAAACTATTTTTCTTCTAAGTCGTTAGTTTGAATTTCAATACAAATCCCATATTCAATTTCAAACTTCAAAGTTAAATTCAAATTCTATTCAACTTTAAATAGATTAAATTCAAAAATTTAATCGTCAATTCATAGTTTTATTGGAATTCAATTTAATATTATCTCAAATATTTAAAATTAATTAAATATCTTCATTTTTAAATTGTTCAAAATTCAGGATCGTTACAACCTAGGACTTATGTTCTCTTTGGGCATATAGCTACATATATTAGTTATTAGGTTTTGATCTAATAGGGAGTAGATGGGTATGATTCACGCTTAGAGGCGAGAGTATTATAAGCCTAGTAAACCTAATATAACAGAAAATGGAAATAAAAACGGTATATGTAGAATTAAGCTTAGAAGTGTATAATTTGTCCACTCACCAGAACTTTAGTTCTGATCCCCTACTCATAACATCTTATAGGTTAGTAGATGGCAGAGACTTTCCATCTTTAAGACATTTGTTTAGTAAGTGTTATTATCTTGGTGAATATTTACTTACTATTATATTTTAGTTAGTTCCGTTGTGAGATATTTGGTTGAGCTATGATATATTTGTCTTCACCTATTTGCAGGATACAAAATATCCAACTTGGATTCAGTGGGATTGGATTTTAGCATTTTTGCGGAAATTCGAGACCAACTAGAATTTGGGTTGTTACGTTTGGTATCGAAACCTAGGTTTAGGGTTCCTAGCTAGATAGTGAGTGAACATATTAATATTTTTGAATATAATATATTATGTACTAAAATCTAAATAGCCCCCAATTATAGATTTTAACATATGGAAAGTTTTTAAAAGTACAATTGTGCATAGTTTGCTAGTTGGGTTTGGGCTGACCCAAGAGTATAAATCCCTAAGTTATTACCAATTTATATGTACGGTAAGCTATGTTTAGAGAGAAGATTAGTATCCATATGTCATAAGAAGTGGGACAGTTCCCTAGGGATAACAGGGAGAGTATTATTATTTTGGAGGAATAAAAGATTTTAGTAAGGAAATGAGATTTCCAAGATGTAGGAAGGGTATTCCTAGGGTAGTAAGAAGAAAATCCACTTTGTGACTAGCCCAATAAAATGAAACTTTTGGAATTCAAAAGTTTAAAAAATATACTTGTTAATATGTTTAAGGAAGTAAATATCGAGTTTTTGAATAAAAAGAAGTGGTAAGAAATTTAAATTGGCTTTTATATGATGTAAATTTTGTTAAAAGTGAAATTCTTTTTGAAGAATTATAAGGAATGTATAGCTCGCTAGTTTATTTGTTGGTAAACAAAGATTTTAAATATAAAAACCTAGAGTGTGTTAAATATCGAAGACGTAGGTTACAACATTTATTGTTGTAATAGATGTTTTCATGAAAAATAAAGGAAGCATAGACTATGACACTCTTGTTATAGCAGGTGAGTCCCAAAGGAGATTTTTTACATAGCATATGAGATTTATTAATATTTATTTTAATTAAATCCATATGCTGGTATTTTTGGGTTGTAGTAACGGTGTTTTATGCTACATCTATTTTGACCCAAATAAAAATGTGTTTTGAAAATAATTTCTAAGTATAGAAATAAAGTGGTTTGTAAATACACTTATTATTTAAATAAGTATATGGAATTGTTTTCTAGTTATGAAAATATTAAAACAGTTCAGAAAATGAGTTCTTCTAAAGAAAAAAGATGTAAGTTAAATATTAGGAAATTAATTAATTTCATAAGAAATGCCTATTGTAAGTGAATATAGTTATACACACTCTAATCTATTGGAATGAAATGAATAATGATATAATTTTCTATGAAACCAAATCACAAATAAAGATGTTTTGTGCAAGTTATAAGGAATACATGAAAGAGATGTACAAGGTATGGAGAGCACCATATTTTGTATAGCCTATTTCGATATAATATAAAATAAGTTCCTTGTAATTTCACATAAACATGAAATCTTCTTTTAAAGGATTCATATAAGGTTTTAGTGTCAATAGTTTCTTATAAGAGAAACTAGTTCCAATACATTAAGGTATAAAACCATCAGGTGTAATAAGAAGTGTAGTAATTAGAGACAGTGTTAATTAGGAGGGATATTATAGAGAGCCTTAGTAGGAAAGCTAAGTAACGGAAATTTCATATTTTTAAATTGATTATGCGCATTGGTTGTTTGCCTTTGTAGAAAATCCTCATTTGTAGTAAATTTAAAACTCCTCCAAGGTTAGGTAATTGGAAGCGTAGGAAAGTTAAGTGATTTTTGATTAAATAAATGTTCTTATCTACTCCAATTTTTGTAAATTTAAAAATAGATGGAAAGAAGATGTTTTGAAAACATGTGAGGATATTTTTGGAAGTCCAAAAAAAAAATGTTTTAAGCATAAGCAAAGAATGTTTTAAAGAAAAATGGTTTGGTGAAAAAGTAAATAATTTTTGAGAAGAGAAAAACTTAGTAAATGGTTAAATTTAAAAAGTCCAAAACATTTTTAAGGAAAGTTTTAAAGGTCTTCAAAAGAAAAGGGAGAATAAGTTTTGAACTTAGAATTTGTATGTTTTCTCCTAGAGGTTTGGGGGAATTATTTAAATTCAAAATGTTGTAAAGATGCAAGTCTAGAAAGAAAAAATGTTAAGTAACCCGGTACCTATGAATTTAATAGAAACTTCAAGGTAACACTTTTAAAGGCAATAATTTTGGGATTTTATGTTTCAAAAATTTATAAGATTAATTCTCAAAATGAAATGATAAATACCAAAACAAAATTTTAATTATGGTGTAGACATGAATTATTTTCTAGATGTAACAGGAAAAGTGCAGGAGTATGTAGGAGATAGCAGTGAATACTTTTAGTAGTAGTAATAAAAGTTCCCATAAAGTGCGTAGGACACTAGTGAGAACCTAGGAATGTTGCTTCAAGTGTGTAGACTATAGAAGAATAGTAAATTGATAATAGTAATATGGTAAGACATTAGTTGGAGAAAATTGAAAATTAAAGGGAAGACAAAATTTATCCAAGCTTAGTTGCCTTTTTAGATAGAGAGTGCATAGATTAAAATCCTTATTCATTATAGTAAATGAAACTTGGTCATTCCACTTTGAGTATGCAAAGTAAGAGATGAATAGATCTTATTCATCGTGAGTAATACAGCATAAGTTAGTAAAAATTAATAGGCGGCTGGAGGAGCATATAGGTTACTTGAATTCCTAGAGTAGGACCTTTCTATGTAAAAGTGGATATAGTCCTAGGCCTTTAGCCCTAGAAGATAGCCGTGTTTAGCTGCGATATCAAAGAAAAGTAAAAGTAGATAAAAGTAACCAAAAGAAAAACAATAAGATCTAAAGAAAGCGACAAAAACGTCAATAAAATAAATGATAATTGCAAAAGAAAAATACATTTTTTCCAAAAATTAAGCTTTGAAAAAAAAATTGAAAACAAATTTTTTTTATGTGAATTGTGCTTGGGAAAGCAAATAGAGAACTTCATAGAATAGCAGCATAAGCTCCAAGAACGGAGAAAGAGATGCGCAAAAGTAAAACGGTAAATGTGAGGGTTTCCGTTTTCTACTTTCTTTCCGACATAAGGAATTTGGTTTGGAAAAAACAAGATATTTTTAAAATTCAAATATTAAAATTGTATGGTAGAATTTGGATGTAAAATTCATTAACTATGCCCCTATTCTGTAGGAGTGTGGGAAAAAAAAGATGAATACAGTTTTGAGTTTTCAAAAGATTGCATTCGTATAAAAATTGCAAGTATATTTAGGATGTGTGCACCATATTTTAAAAAGGAGTTTTTAAAGAAGAAAAGCATTCATATAGGAGGTACCGCCTAGAAATTCATGTACATGCATATATCTTATGTACAATGACACTTTACATAAGGACACAAATGGTCACAAAATTAGATGTAAACAAAATGGATATATTTGATGCGAGGAAATACATAATTTTACCCTTGTCGAATTTCGAGGATGAAATTTCCTAAAGGGTAGGAGAATGTAACGCCCACATTTTTAGATAATTAAATAATCAAATAATTATAAACAGTGAAAATGAGAGTTTTTGGAATTGTCAGAATATAACGTCTAAACTTATACCATTGTGGTTGTGGCGATTTTCTGATTAACTTACATATATAATATGCCTCGAATGGACTTCGTATGAAAAAGTTATTGACATTCGAAGTTCCATATTGAAAAATAATTATACATGCAAATATGAATAAATATTTTTTTATAAATATATGCACTTATAAATTCAAGAATTAACACACGTTTTAATTTCAAAATAGACGTGCATCATATAGGAAATTAATTGACATCAACAATTAGGGGTAATTAATTAACATTAGTAGGCAATGTTAATCAAATCAACAAATAAATGAAATTAATTTACATTAATGAGCAATGTTTGAATTTCAAAATAAACATGGTTATAAAGGGAACTAAATTTTCAAATTGATGGGAATTAATTAGAATGAATACGCAATGTTTAAAATTAACGTGTAACAATTTGATTAATTAACGTGTAATAATTTGATTTTCACGCAATCTCGAGTGTTATTTTCTAGATCATATGATTCGCAGCAAGCCTATGATGTGGTCGCATCAGATTTAGTCCAAAAACGAATGTTCTGAGATCCCCAAACTCCACTATAAATAAGACTCTAGGCCTAGTAAAATATTTCTAGGGAGAATATCTTTGTAATAAAAATATTATACGCCTTAGAAGAGAATAAAAGAAGGCCATGGGGCAAAGCTAAGGATGACAAGTGAGTGGATTTAATTTTTTTTTTTACATTTATGATATATTATCATTAGATTCTCATTAAATATGTTAATTAAATATTTATTTCAGTAATTATTTATGCTAATTAGTTATGTTGAAATTATAAATTCTATAAGAGAGCTTATATTAAATTATTATTTATGTGGAAAAGAAAGATAGGTATTTAATTAAATATGAATAATATTAGGCTTAACAGTTATAGAGAAATGCATAAGCCTAAAAGTAAGAAACTTACCATAAATTATGCTAAATCGGGAGAAATAAATTAAAAAGGGGGAAAATGTAATAACTTGATTTTGAAGTTAGTGATAAATTAGTTGGTTGGTTTAGAAAAGAGAATACATTTCCATAGTTTAATATTGTTAGAATAATGATAAACTTAATTGCAAGAATAAAAGAAAGAAAAGGGGAATTAGTGTAAAATAGAGACATTTCTGTATTTTGCATTATCCAATAATTAAAGAGAAAATAAAAGAAATATCTTGCATATGCGATTATTTCTTATAGCATTATTTAGTATTAAAATATAGAAATGGATTTTTAGCATAGTTTTTGTAACAAACCAAATAGAATAGAACTACTTCCCAGAATATAAGAGAATAAAGTGAAGAGTTAAATTAATTAAAGAAGAAATCAAGTTAATTATTTGACAAGACTAGAAATAATAAACAGAAGATATGACTAGATCTACATTTACTGCGCATATAGTAGAATAAAAACAAAGTAGTTATTATGATAAGTAATTTTTGACCATTGGATGTAGTCCCAAGCTAAGATGTCATATAATATAAGAGAACTAAAAGGAATTTAGTACCATAATAAAAGAACACAAACTAGAATAGAAGAGAGGCACTTGTAATTACACTTGTAACATGTAAGTTATAAAAGAAAGAAATAAATATAGATGTAATAGTTGCAAGTATAATTGTAATACGTAAGTTATAATTAAAAAGAAAGAAATAGAAGAGGCTTATTTTATCAAAATTAAATCTTGGATTAAGATAATAAGTAAGATAATAGAAGTGGCCCATACTAGCTGCATTTTCTTTCAGTAAGGAACTGATTGTCTCACAATAATTAGGTGGGGTCGGGCGTGCTGATTAGGGTAAATAAGTAACCAGTAGAATAAGAAAAGTAAACTAAACGCATAATAAAAGATTAGATGTAGGATCTAATAAAATAGTAAGATGTGTTTGGAGGAGCTCAAAGGATGAAGAGCCTAACGTAGTAGTTCATCACAGAATTCAACGCAGAAGAAGCACGTCTAATTTAGTTATTTTGGGCTAGAAGGAAGTACAAGACTTTAACGGGACATGAGCATACTCTAGGATGGCCCTCTGGGGTAGGCCTAACGAAGCTGCACTTATGGAGGCAGGTCTATAGGTATTCCATCAAGAGAGTATGCATTGACTACTTTTGCATTGCAGGCCTAATAAAGGGGACCTTTATAGGCAGTCAAAAGGTTGATGAATGGAGTAGGATATTCATATGACACTGTACTTTGACTTATGAGTAGGTTTTAGTGGGCACGACCCAAAGGATAGTCGCATGCAGAGATCAAGCCATCATCAACCAAGAGCGGGTTCGGGAAAGACTGAAGTTAAACCAACAGGCCAATGATTATTTCACTATCGAGACATTGGATGTGAGGCACAACTAATGGGATGTTTAAATTGTTTGCAGTAGGACATAGCCATTTAGCTCTTTAGAGGACTTTTGATTAGTTGAGGGGTAGTTGCGTGGGGCCATAGCCACAATGAGAAAAGAGGCAGACTAAGTAGAATACCTATATTGTAGGCCTAACTAAGCTGTCATTTACAGACATAGAAAATCCCCAATTGAGTTTCGTACAAGGTAGATCTTGTTGGCGGGATTTAGGAAGTGGACAGAACAATTACGTATAGTCCTCAAAGTACGCACTGGGTGGTACATTGTGGATGTCCAAACATTAGTATAGTCTAGTGTGGATGCATTTTTAGGTTTTCATAGTAGACGAAGGAACTTCTGTATTGTAGGCTTCATGAAGCTGTCCTTTACAAAGGTAGTAACAGTATGCTCTAGCAGCGAGACGATGGAGTCCTTTTCGTGGAGAATATGGAAGGTACTAAGGATAGTACTTAAGCCTGATGTGGTCTTTAGGCATATAGCTACATATATTAGTTATTAGGTTTCTAATCCACTGGGGAGTAAATGGGTAAGATTCACACTCAGAGGCGAGAGCATTATAACCCCAGTAAACCTAATATAAAAGGAAATGGAAATAAAACGATATATGTAGAATTAATCTTAGAAATGTATAATTTGTCCATTCACCAGAAATCTAGTTCTGACCCCTTCCTCATAACATCCTACAGGTGGGTAGATGACAGAGACTTTCCAGCTTTAAGAGACTTGTTTAAAATGTTATTATCTGGTGAGTATTTACTTACTACTATATTTTAGTCAGTTCCGCTATGAGATATTTATCTGAGCTCTGATATATTTGTCTTTGCCTATTTGCAGGATACTAAATACCTAACTTGGGCTTCAGTTGGCTTGGATTTTAGCATTTTTGCAGAAATTCTGGACCCACTAGTATTCGGGTTGTGACAGATTAGGCTGACCCGAGCGTAATGAAAAGACAAAACACTCGAGTCAGAACTAAAAGTTCTTTTGTAAGTTAAATCAACAACAAATAAATATGAGTGTAATAGCTTCAAAGATGTTTATAGGATTTTAAATCTCATATGCAGTATATAACGTGAGTGTAATAACTTAAGAAACGTTACAGGATTTTTCATCTCCTAAGGATCCATTAAATTATCTATATGTAGTAAGATATGCTAAATATGTAGTGTCTAACTAATAAAATAAATATTTTTCTTAGCATTAAGTCTTTACATTAATCCCCTTTAACACATTTTTAAGCAGGTAGTCTATGCATGTCCTGTAACACAACCAGTAACGTTGGCAGCCAGTGAGTCCCCTACTGGTATCCTACTAAAACAAAATGCTAGTGGGCGTATATAAGGATAAAATTATGACAAGGCACGTAAGGCAATGCCCGAGGTAGGATACTACCAGTTCGGGTCGCATGGCTGGTGGTAACGCATCGTTGCCACGACCGCCTACCGAATCTAACACTCCCAAAATCAAATCAATGTGCACTAATCAAGTCAAAATCAATATAGTAATACGAAGAAGTGTGTCCACTATGGGTAGCTAGCCCACATGGCCCAGACAAGCCATCACGTTTTAGTCATTTCAAATTAGCATAAGTGCCTGGATCATCCATAATCGTTAACTTTCCTCAAATCCAGCTAACGTCCGCCAATCCAACCAATACATTCTGGATTATCTACCGCATACAAGGTTGTTAAAGTGGTTCTAGTATTGACATAGAGTAAGCCAATATTCAACCCCGGTCACTTTAACAACTAAACATTATTTTTCACATCGGTTGGTTCTTTAAGTTTCAAGAACAAATCATATTTCATATCAAAATAATAGATTTGCTTTAAAATCATTTTGAATTCAAGAAGGTCATACCTTCAAAACATTCTTGATTAAATCAATGATTTCAATTAAAATAGTTCCCACTTCCAAAACAGTTTGAATATTAAAAATGGTTTTAAGTAATGAAAATAGTTTGAATATTGAAAATATTATGGATACTAGTTTTAATATTAGAAATAGTTTGGATTAATTAAAATAGTTTAAAAATTGAAAATAGTTTGAATGTAAAATAGTTTTGATATTGAAAATGGTTTAGATAGTTAAAATAGCTTATATATTAAAATAATTTGATTATTAAAATAGTTTTCATATTAAAATCGTTTATATTGAAACTGTTTCTTTCTTTCACAACAATTTGAACTCATGTCCCATATCACAATGAAATCAATTTTTCGATTTCCAAATCAAGTCGACTTCATATTCAAAATTTTATTTAAATCAGCCTCAATCCATGATGATTTCAACTTTACTTCAAATTCAAATTAAACGGTTATAATCAAATGGCTAAAAGTTCCAATTCAATTTCTCATTTTTAAACAATTTAGTTTAAATCCATTTCACATCCAAAACTTGGAAATACCAATTTAAACCACTTTAATTTAAGTAATTTCAATGTTTAAATTAAAATTTAAACCTTTAAATTAATTCTCTTTCAATAAATTCAAGTCATATCTCAATTTCAACCTTAAGATTTCAGATTAACTCTTGAATCAATTTCATTTAAACAGTTTCAGTTTCAAACTTCAAACTCAAATTAGAAAATAATCCTCTTTATATATATATCCAGTTTTTATTTGTTTAAAACTATATTATTAAACCAATTTAAATTAAAGATTTTAAAACCATTTAATTTAACCAATCCAATGTCCGTATATAATTTTCTACCCTATGGCTAAGTGATCAATTAATTCAATTTTAGTTATATGGATGGTATATATCATTTCAACCTAAAGTTAAATGATATAGCTATAGATCATTTCAACATATTTCTTAGTTTATTTGAATAATTCAAATGAAAATTTATAGGATGTTAAATAATAAATAAGACGATATATAACATCCCCATAATTGGAGGCCTAAAACTAACAGCTACGGATGCTGCAGTCATCCATAGTTATTAAGCCTCGATGACCAAACACGGCAATATTAGATACATAGATACAGGGAAATAAAAGAATATGGAAAAAATTTAATAGCAAAACAAATTCCACATTCCATTTTAAAATATTTCAAATTGATTATATAACTCAATTCATAGACCATGTTCGGATAACATATAATTATTACAAAATACGCCAAGGAAGACATATGCAGATGCCCCTTGGTGGATTAGAGTATACAGATAGTCAAGAAAACAATTTGACTTTATAAACCAAACATATAGCGGAAATAGAAGAACTCTAATAATCAGTTTGCCTCATGCACGTCCTCGTAAGTTTATTCATCTAAAAGAACACCTAGAAACCTTAACTCTTAACCTACTCAAAATCAATTAAGTACCCGAGAGTTTAAGGGAAAACAAAAACTTCGAGTCAGACATAAAGTCTGGTATGAAAAATAATTTACCATCTCAAACCATTTAAGTGAGACCACGGTGCTTAGCGTAAGGGGTTTTCCCTTCATTAGTATCCCAAAATCTTTATAAAACCATATATTATGCTCTTTCATCCACACTGGTTAAAAACGTAGTATATCAAAACATTATGATGAAATGCAAAAGAGTTAAATCAATTTTAGATTACTCATCCCCATTCCTTCTAACTATCTATCTCAATTATAGTTTCTAAGGTTACTATTAACCAATCAAATATTAAGGACTATCTATCCTATTACTAAGTTTTCATGGGATCACTAAGAACCTATTGGTAACTCCAATATCTTATCTTTTATCCTAGTTTTCATGGGCTAACTAGGAACCTATTGGCTGACTGCCAATATCTAAATCCGGATATCATTTTCATGGGCTGACTACAAACCTATTGGCCTCCGCCAATATCAAATCATAGTTTTTATGGGTTGACTATGAACCTATTGACCCCTGCCAATATCATACAGTTTTCATGGGCTTATTGTAAACCTATTGGCCTCTGCCAATATCTTTAATTAAAACTTTAACATCTGTTAAGTTATATTCACTACTGGGTCAACATAACTAGTTACTCTACAATATTTCCAAAATACAATTATGAGTTAGTAACAATGTGTAGAATTTTCAAAATCTTTATTTATGCCATGGTTATTACTTTAAATTAAGATTGGGTTTATGCTTTGAAACCGTAAGAACTTCTCTTTCGAAACCTCTAGATGGCCTTCTTTGAAAGCAAAGACTTCTTTTTCAAAACATTATATACATACCTTCCAAAGCTCTTAGTAAATATTCTCTTCCGTAACCACCTATACCTTTTGATGGTATCAAATCACCTTTATAAAATATAAAGCTTTGAAAAAAATGAAAGTCCCCATTTCGAAAGCATTGGTTTACTCTTAAAAACATCATATGGGTCAAAATGGTTACATACGAAAGTATCTCTTTTGAAACCAATAGAAATTAGTTTGGGGAAAAATTGATGGTGTCGGAATAATTTTAGTCAAAAGCAAAAGAATTTCAAAATCAAAACTTCGAAGGACAGAGCCGAAAGGCCCTTTCGACTCCATCACCTTCGAAACCCTCAACCCCTTCGAATGCATTCAGAAAAAGATTAGGTAAAAACAAAAGTAACCCCTTCGACAACATAGATGACTTTAGTGTAGTCGAAAGGGGAATAGTGGCTTAATTTTGACTGGGATGAAACCTACCCTTTCGAAAACAATTATTTAAAGAAAATATGTATTCCTTCGAAAGAAAATACTTCGGTACAAAATTACAACCTTCATTAAAAGCTAATTATAAAAACCTTTTTGAAAGCTTAGCTTTCGACTATGTCAAATGCTTTAGGTAAAACTAGGCAAGACTTTAACTTTTGAAAACAAAGCAGAGTTTCAACCCCATTGAATGCTACCTTACGACCCTATGGCTTATGCCTTCCTTCCAATCCACTGCATACCATCTAAGTGGTATCTTGTATATTTGTTTCTACGTGGGTTTCGACTATGTTGGTATTGACTGGGATGAGACGGAATTAAAGCAGTTGGAAGCTCCTTACTAATAGGGGCGGAACACCTTTTTTAGGTTTAAAGGCTGAATTATAACAACTTTTAGTAATTACTTTCTAACAACTTGCCTATTTGTAGACTATTGATTAGTTGTCATAAAGACTTTTCAAATACTTTACCTTTAAAACTGTCGTAATAATTTAGGTCCAAATTAAAAGTATTTAACATTAAAACCTTTCCATATAACAAAAAATGACATTTTATAGAAAAGCCCTTCTTTTAAAATAATTTACTTCCCCAAATTAATCGGCTAGGAAAAATCCTCAAAAATCACAGAAAATCGATTTCACCGTATAATCAAACATATTAAAGATTTAGACCCAATTTTTTCCTGAAATTCTCGAAATAAATTTTAAAACCAATTATATCATACATTTCATCAAAAATTCATAATAAAATTTCCATAACTTGAAAAATTCAGAAAATTAAAACCCATCTCCAAAATCATGATTTTCTTAAAAAATATTCTATGGCAATCTAAATCATATATTCTCGGTTTTATGCTAAAACCTTACAAATTCATGGGCTTGTGAATTAAAAAAAATCATCATAATATAACTCAAGCATATAGTCACCCATTTTATCACAAAAACGAATTTAAATCAAAAAATCGAAATCATGTAATCATATAATAAAATAGAGATGGTAGAAGATTATTATTCACCTTAAACTTGATAAGGAATTTGAGATATGTTGTTTATTAATCCTCCCTAGCTTTTGATCCTAAGCTTTTGATTAAAATTCCTCTTTTGCTTTGATAATGGCCAGCTCTATTAGGGTTCTTGCATTTATTTTTATTTAAGGAATAAATTAAACATGAATGGACAAAATGAGAAGTAATATTCGTGTATAATTAATTGGTTAATTTACTAATATGCCAATATGTAGTTTATTAACCATTAAACCAATTTGAAGCCCAATTGTATTAAGCATGACACTATATAATTTATTCAAATCTCAATTTCCTTATCATTATTATTCCATTTAATTTATCTAATTGAATCTTCTGAATAATGCTATAAAATTTTGGGGATGTTACATAGTAACAGGGATATATTAAATAAATAACAACCATACATTCAACATATCAATTGTTTGTACCAAAATTAGCACAACACTCTTTGAAAGTATTTGAAGAGATAAAATGAAGAAAATAAATGAAAAAAGGGGATTATCTAACAAACACTTCAAAAACAGATAACAAATACGCACAAAAACTCACAGATTTAGAGTGGTTCAACGTATGGCCTACATCCACTATGAAATTGATGATTTTACTAATGTTTTCTTGTTGATTACAATGAATTACAATAGCAAAATTCGAGTACAATGGTGAATTTGACAGAGTCTAGACCTAGAAGAGCCAAAAGTCCCTTTTCTGTAGGTCCTGGGATGCAATTTATAGACATAGGCTGCACATATCTCGCTCAGATCTTAGGAGACCTCTTCTTGCATGTGGATGGGCCCACATAATCGATCCCATATGGTTTACACTCGCCGTGTGATTGATACGAACGAGCTTTGTATCGATCGATATTTCATCCAATTGAGTCGGGATCGGTCGGGATCGATCGCGAACGTCGTTAAGGATATACGCAAGCTCCTGTGAAAATTTGGTAGCATTTTTACTTATAGACTGTGAGCTATGGTTGATGAAAGCTCAGGTTTTCTATAGGCTATTGAATTTGTATTGATCAGGTTGAGCCTTATTCATATCGATCGCAACTGTTCTATTCGTATCGATTGTCATTGCTCTGTTCGTATCGATTGATTGCATCTCCCTTCGTATCAATTTTGTGCACTCCACTTCGTGTCGATCTTTTGCATTCCACTTCGTATCAATGGGAGATGTGGATTTCGTATCGATCAGTGGTCGATGGATACGAAGCATGTTTGAAACTTGAACGATATGAAATGGACACTTGTATTACATCCAATGGATACGAAGTGGACTCACTTGCTAATAATCGAAACCATGCACAGTTGATTGATTCGAATAGGATCGATATGAAGGTGGCTGATTCCCTGGATAGATTGGAATTGAGGCTTGCAAACCGATGGATACGAAAGGGATTCGTGGGAGCTGATGGATATGAATGAGTCTATTTTCTTATCATGCATCGATCATATCTTGAGAGAACAAACTTAGATTGACTTGAAATTTGAAACGTTGTCCTTCATGGTTTTTCACGTCGTGCCTTGTCAACTGTAGCTCGATCCCGACTCGGACAAAATTTGTCGACATCCATAGTGAGCATGCGTATAATCGATCTTAGGATGGACTGTCCTCGGTTTCCAGTTAGGTTCTTAGTGTCATTGCCTTGCCAAAAGGCATGATAACATTTTCCCCCCAAAGTACGTCTTATGAGAACATGATGTGTTTTGAAAAGTTGCAATCCTCATCCTATTACAGTTTTATCTGACTTGTTTGAATGGTTGTCGTCTTTTCGTCGAAAGATGTGACCTTCGATTGATCCATAGAAATATAAATCACGAATTATTGATTGCCAAATGTTGTACCGCATACTGTTGTATGATAGTGATCTGTTGTCTGTTTTTATAATCATCACCAGACAAGTATTCAATTCCTGTGAATTTTAAAAATTGGATGTTAGTCCACTATACATGAATGTTTGTTAGCTGGACTCCCATTAACGTTCACACGTTCATGAGCCGATGTCTTTTTTTAGTTTTTTGTATCGAATTCCGTATTGATCCTCTCTTGAATCAATGTGAAATTCGATTTATAACAACGCTTGATGGCTGTTTTGGAATGCCTCTTCGTATCGATCCTCCCTTGGATCGATGTAAAAAGTCAAAAAATTGTTTCCGTATCGATGTCGATCAACAGAATTTAGTGGTTGTTTTAACATAGTTCGTATCGATGGACATGATATATTAAGGTCTACAAGTTGATGGATACGAAATAGGCATTTCATATCGATGGAGTTGGGCATTCCAAACATGACTTAGTAGTGGCTCTCATATTGATGGAAACCAATGGATACGAACGACTGTTGCATTAGAGGGATGATGGAAGGATACGAAGTAGGCTTCTTCGCATCATTGACAGGTGCAAATAGTTGTGGCTTGAGGTTGACAGTCAATGGATACGAACAAGAAGTTTCATATTGGTGATGTGCAAACTGCTTCTATCAATCACTGGCACTGGGAGACGAACCATTTCTTTCTTGGATATAAGACCATATAAATATGTTTGGGACATAGAAAAAATTCCACTTGCTTTCATTCTGTTTTCTGCCTATGTATCAATCAGAGCAAAAGAGAAACAAGAACTGCCTTCGTCCCAAAGCATTCAGCCCTTAGTCTTTAACTCAAACAATCAGAATTAGGTAGTTAACTAACTAAATCTCCCAAAAATGACGGGGCTTGAGACTTGACATCACCCCATCAATGATGGTGGTCGATTCCTATGTGCGTCGATGCCAAAATTAGGTTTGAGTGAGGCTAATAGAATGGTAATGGTGTTTAGGACATTTGGGGAAGAAGAGGTGAGAAGGGATACACGGCTCTTACATCGTATCAATGAAAGAGAAGAAGGGGCTTGGCCTCGTATCCATCCTGAACTCGAGATTTGCATTGGTGAATAACCGATCGATGAAATTCATGAACTTCGTGTCGATCTAGAGTGGTAGTAGTTCATATTGATGGAAATGAGATTTTAGGGTCTTCAATGGAAACCAAACTCGCAAAAAGCGATCGATACGAATTTCATGGTTTTAGATTGGTATGAATTTCGTGGTTTGAGATCGATACGAAATCAGCCAATGTTTGATCGATACGAAACGAAAATTTCGGACCGATACGAACTTTGTTGCAACTCGATCGATGTAAAGCCAGTGTGACTTGATCGATACAAGATCGAAAACATACTGATCGATACAAAGTGATAACTTTGGATCGATAGAAGTAAGGATTCTGCTCTTGCTAGGAACAATCCAAGTTTGGACTTCAATGGATGCGTAATTCCTTGAGCACTTGATTCCGATGAGCTTTATCATTGCATAACTGGACTTTGACCATTGAACTGCATATTTGACTATCCTTGGAAGCTCGTCGATCGAACTGTAACTTAAAAAAATTTAACTTGGATCGGTCTCTAAAGTCTGGATGGCGTGGTTGTGATGGTCCGCGATGACGGTCGCTCTAGTTAAATTTTGCAGTCTTGTCATTTGATCATTTCCTCAAATTCTATAGAACTTTTTAAGTATTATGTAGCACTGCACAGCATAGTGCATTCACGCACTTCACACCAGGGAACATACGGGCTTATTATCATCTAATGATGGCTTTTGATAAGTTGATTAGCTATGAAATCCACAAGTTCTCAACAGCAGGAAATTCAAAGTCCATCTTTCCCAATAATAGAGGTGCCGGCCATTGTAGCCGAAGTAATAGGTCTAGCTCCGGATAAGCTGCCAGGAGCTAGGTTTATTGGGAATCTGCAGGATTCTATGCCGTCCAACATCTCCGAAGATATGTTGGGATGAATATACCTAAGGCACGGTCTGTCATTACATGACGTTTTGCTACCGGACCCAAGTGATAGGCCACTTGCTCCTCCAAAAGGGTTCACAGCTTTTAATCGCCACTCATGCATAGAGGGAACACTTCCCGCATTCAACTAGAATATTCAGGAAGTGTTGGCTTTCTTTGGCATTACCCCGTCGCAACTACATCGCAATGGATTTGCGTTGTTGAACAGTTTGTTCATTGTATTCATGGAGCATCTTTTTTAATCCCTGACCCCGATTGAAATCGGATATTTTTTCAATGTTAAGAGTCGGGAAGACAGTCCTTCGTTCACATTCCTAGAGACAGTCAGGAATTGTCAAGTGGTAATGGGATCTTAGACCAGGCTTAGTTACTTTAAAATGGAGTGGTTCTATGTCCAATGCCCTCCAAGGTTTGCTAGTGATGGTTGGTCAAATGTAAGTGTTGCAATCTTTTCCAGTAGTTAATGAGATAATTGTAGTTGATATTAAAACTAATATCTTCTTTTCTTTACAGCCACCATTACATAACCCTAAGGTACCTCCTTTAAAGAAACAGTATGAATTCTTTAAGAAGTGCCGAGCGAAATAAGGGAAATCGTCTTGGTGCTCGTAGGTAGAAATTTAAGGATCGTCAGGCTAATCGATCGAATCAAAACATAAGACTGGAGAGTTCAGTTAGAGTAGCTCCGGTGAGACGAGATAAACATAGAGCACCCGGGATCGTAATTGCTGAGGAGGGTGATAGGGAGGATACGCCCACCAATGATGAACCTGTAGCCGGGCCTTCGTGCAGTTTTCAGGATTTGGAAGGAAGGGGAAAAGCAAGGTGGCAGCATATATTGTGTCATAAATCTTCCCAATGGAAATCCGTAGTTGTGTTTTTGCTAGTCTACGGCGTTAGAATCATGGAGACTCCTCCCCCTCAAGCAAAGAATCCTTTCGAAGGGCTTGATAATATCCCAATCCCAGACTATGTGTCACTTTATCATAACACCGGATTGGAGGAGCTTCAAAGTGCTCTAGACTTAAGTGAGTCTCTTCCCACAATCGAGCCGACATCACAGGTTGGTCGGGGGGTTGCATATACATATACACTTCATGGCACTACACGATTTCCAATCACAAGTTGCCCACTTCAGGAGATAACTAACTTTATTTTTCTTTCTTCTTTACAGACACAATTACTAGAACAGAGTCCATGTTGGGAAGTCTTCATTCAACGCATCAATCATCTAGCTCCTACTGCGAGTCACATAGAAGGGAGGCTGAAAGAAACCGCGATCGTGGTCGCTCTAGTCAGTACTGTTACGAGAGGGAGAGGGGCGGAGATTACAGATATCGATCCCGAACGCGTTCTCCATCTCCTCGAGCACCTACACAACCTTCAGTCCACGGAAAACAACCAGTAGATCTTCCTCATGAAAAATCATCTTCTCAAACCTCTAGGCCTGAATTACAACGTCGCGGCCATGAGGCCGAAACTCCCTTTGTCACTGAACAAGCTATCACTGAGCCTACCGAGGAAGGGGCTATTAGAATTGCCCAGTTGAGGAAAGATTTTCCAAACATATGCTTTGACGGCTACATCTTCCCCCACATTTAAAGAAAATTCCCTCAAAGGCAACACAATTCATGACTACATTTATGACATCCATACCCAATACAAGGAGAGGGTGAAAGCTATAGAAAAAACATCGAAGGTCACCTTTGAGCGGGCGAATACCATTGGGAAATTAGAAACCGAGCTCGCTCAAAAGGACCAGATTATTCAAGTACTCAACAACAAAGCCGATCTTCTTGGAAATTTGAGATAGAGGCCACTCAAAAGGCCGACGAGGCTAAATTGGCAATGGAGAGGATGTAGTGAGCTCATTATACCCTGATCAAAGAGATGGGTCATCGGAACACTACCGTCATAGTTGAAAGGGATGCTACCTTGAAAGAGCTCAACCAACTCAAAGATAAATTTTTTGAAATCAGCAAAGAAAGAGATGACGTGAACAAGGCGGCCTAGGAGGCATGTGAGCAGGCTGTGGCACTACGGGGTGAATTAGATGTGGCATCTGCTAAATTCTGTGAGGTGGAAGCCATGGTTGAAGAAGAGATTAAAGCGGCTGAGTCAGGCTAGAGTCGAATATTGAAGATCTGCTCATTAGTTACAATACGTCTTGAAACATAGAAACCTAGCCTGGCTCGAGAACTATTCGACACATTTGTATAATGCTTGGGGCGGACTGGTTGAAGATGAAAAGGCCGAGCACCAGGGTGAATCTTTTGATGAATTTGAGCTCGAGAAAGGAGTGTTGAGTGAAGATGAATGGAAATTTCTTCATGATTCGATGATATTATATGAAAAGGACAGACTTGGCACTCAACGCTCGGAGGTTGGAGAAGGCTCTGGTGTGGAGCACCATGACATAAGTTCTAAAACTATGGTACTGACTCAACTTGAGTCTACCTCTATGGGATTTCCTCAATCCGTTCCTGCTTACAACCCTGATCAACCGCAGTTATCTCCGACTCGTGAACAAATTTCTGAAGCTGCTCTGGCGCTTGTGAGTCAAACTGAGGAAGGCAGTCCAAATAGTTTTTATACTTGTTCAACATCATAGGCGCTACTTAAAGTGATTATTAACAGTTCTTCTTTTGTCTCTATCCAGTGATTGGGGCTATATCTTCTATGCTTCCTGCAAATCAAGAGTTACATCACGAGTAGGAGGCGATTATAATGGAAGCGACCACGACATCGGCTATTGCACCCATGGAACGGGGTACACTTACATTTGATGAACATATGATGAATGAACTTTTCAGTCATCATAGTGGCCCTTTCGCTGATTTGCCGCTAGTCATGAGTGGAAGTGGATCCTACAACCAGCTCCTTAGGCCCAACCGCAAGCATTTCGGCAATGCACAAACACTTCATGAGGAAGAAATTATAGCCAAGATTAACGCTGAAATGAAAGCAGCTGCACGGGCTAGCAGCTTTGGAGGAGGAATGGCAAACCCTGGCCCGACCCCATTACACATGATATCTCCTGGCGGTACTGTTGTTGACACCACCATGCCTTTTCCACCTCCTATAGTGGACCCGACATCTCCGACTCTGCCTACAGGAAGTATTCCCATACACTTGAGTTCGAAGGAGGAAATCGATATAATGCCCCTGGAGAACAGCTGTCGAAACGAAAAGGCTCAAAGAGAAAATTAAGTGGCAGCTCCAGTGGGTCTACGCCGAAAAAGAAACCAAGAAAAATTATGAGTAGATATGCTTATTCGGCTCATTTTTGGTAGATAGATAGGAATATACTTCTGTTTTCCTTTTATAGGCGATGATAGATGCGGGTTCGGCCCCTACTAGTAGAACTTTTGGCATAGTTTTGTACTTGGTCTTTTTCTTTCAAAGAATGATTGAAATAAAATTTCATTTTATCTTCTGTACGAATGGAATTGATTTACTTAAGTGTTTTAGTACTCAAACTTATCTATAAAACACTTGCGAAGCTTTAGTTCTTCAATTCGGACCTAGATTCAGCTGCTAAGTCTCGAAGTTACGATTTCGGGTCGCAATCAAGTGTTGAGTCGAATTCTAATATCGTACTATATCAATCAACGGTCGATACTTAAGTTCTGCCCCCAGACTCGAGGACACATTTGAATGATTGGTCAGCGTTCGCTGTTTGCATTTAACGTATCAATTTCGATCTTTATGATACAAAGCTAGAACATGATGAATTCTAGTGGTCGGACCATACTTTCTTATCAATTGGTGATTGTTTCCATGTTCTGGGGATTGCTCCTGTTTTCCGGCTGTCGATTATGTCCGCTTAAGCTTTAACGATATGTCCACGCTCCGGGGACTTAAGTTATTTTTTGGGCAGTCGGTCACGCCTATCTAATATTTATAACTACGTCTACACTATGGGGACTTTAAATTAATTTGTGGTTGTCAGTCACACCCAATTGTGTTTATACTATGACCACACTCCGGGGACTTAGAGTTGTTTTATGAATAGTCGGTTGTATCTGGTTTGTGTTTAAACTCTAATCCGCTCTCTGGGGATTTAGAGTTAGTCGATGTTTATACTCCAGCCCGCACTCTGGGGACTTAGAGTCAGCAAATGTTTATATTCCGGTTTGCACACTGGGAATGTGGAGTTGATATTTATACTCCAATTCGCGCTCTTGGAATTTGGGATTACTAGATGTTTATACTCCAATTCACACTTTGGGAATTTGGAGTTGGCCGACAGAAAGTTAATCACATCTGTTTAGGTGTCAGGATTTCATTTACACTCCAAGAATGTTGAATATATTAGGATCGTGGATGGTCGATTCACATCCACCTTGAGTTAACAAGTGAGGTTGTTAGATGGACAGATCCATCCTCCTCGAACTTGGTTCGGATACGAGCGAGGTTGTTAGGAAGACGGATCCACCCTCCTCGAAACCGCATTTGTGAATTTGTACTCCAGTTCGCACTCTGGGAATCTAGAGTTAGTTAGAGAATTATCATGTATCAATCCTATTTAGTCTTTAGTGTGATGGCTTGGCCCCGAGCTTGGGTTTCACTTAGTGAGTGGTCGGCGCATCACAGTCACACCTTTTTTGAATAAATCCCATTGTATGATGGAACTCGGCTCTTCGTGGATCGTGATGATCGTATGATATATTCAATAAATCACAGCTCTGGCTCGAAGAGATTGCACTTTATTTCTGAAATAAGAAAATATGGAAAATCGGTTGCCTTATTACAAATCAAATTTATAAATTTAAAAACCTATTGCAAATGAAAAATAGACTAAATAAATAAAGCCCGTCATGTGTAGTAGCGACGAAGCTTCTCGTTGTTCCAGGCTCTTGGCAGAGTAAGACCATCAACGGTCAATAACTTAAATTTGCTATTTTCGAGTTTTTGTTCGATCACATATGGCCCTTCCCTCGTTGGTTTCATGTGTGAAGGAACCGGTTAGATTCTTTTGAGAACGAGATCGTCGAGTTTGAAGGTTTGGGGTCGGACCTTGGCATTGTACAATCGAGTGACTCGATTTTGGTATGCGGCTGCCCTTAAGTCAGCCTCTTCTCACTTCTCGTCCAATAAATCCAAGGATTCGTCAAGTAGTATAGCATTTGTCTGTAGGATTGATTTCACGCTAGAGGGGGGTGAATAGGGTGACGCTATTAATTGTAAAAATTAATTGCGAAAGTTTATATAAAATTATTTCAAAACAGATATATCAAAATAATAGCAGCACAGATAATAGCAGAATAATAAATGCAGAAATAGAATGACACAGAATTTACCCAGCTTCAGCAAAACCTTGCCTACGTGCTGCCTCCAAGGTTTCTACTAGAAATTAATCAGTACTAGAAATTAAGAAGTCAGACGCTTACACACGTTAACTCGCGACACTCGCTATCGACTAGCCTTAACTCTGCGCTCAAAACCCTACCACAACTCAGCCACTGAGTTGCGAATTCTCAAACTACGCCACGTAGTTTGCCCCCTAGTCACACGACTAGAAATTACACAGAAGTTTGAAAGGAAAAAAAATACAATTTAAAAACAATTTTAAAGAAAAAAAAACCCTAATTAAAAAATTATAATCCTTATAATTATAAACCTAATACAAAGGCCGGCCCAAAGTATTCTTCCTCTTTTTCTTTTTTCGGCTTGTTCCTTTGTGTTTGTGATAATGGGGGCTCTTGTTCGTTCGTTTCTATAAAATTAGGGCTTTGTGCTTAAGTCGTCGGCTTTTGTCGATTTGATTGATGACGCTTCGATTTCTTCTTTCTCTCTGTCGATCTCCCTCGGCTACTCCAATTCGATCGAATTTGAATTAATATTGGTGTGTGATTTGTTCCTTTTGCTTTACTGTTTGAATGCTTGTCGAACTCAATCAATGATTTAAGTTATTGATATAATCTTCTCTATTATTGCTTGAACTCGAACTCATTCTTTTTGATTTGTCGATGATGTTTATTATTTATATAGGGTTCGAAACCCTTGATTTTCGTTCGTATACAATTATTTGAATTCGTCAGTAATTCTCCTCGGCCATTCGATATTGTATAGATGCTTGTGATGATTTCTGACTTTGTCAATTCGTATATATTTTGATTTTTTTTGTACCCACAGCTTTGATTTTGAATCTGCTCGATTCTTTGATTTCCATGGCTCTGACTATGTTGTGACGATTTTGGCACTAACTTGTTCAGCATCGGCTTTGACTTGAATTTTGTCATTTACTTGACTTCGGCACGATTGAGTTCATCGCTGTAGATACCTCTGTTTCATTTTTGTGCATTGTCAACTGTAAACTTTAATTGCATATCGTATGGTGCATTGTTAACATCTCCTTGACCTTTATTAGCTCAAACTTGCCATAGTTTTGATTTTTGCCTCTTGGACTTTGGCTGTTGCTTTGAATTATTTCTCTATGACCATTATTTTTGGCTCTAACTTAATGCTAAGAACTTCGGTTGATTTTGAAAACCCTTGTGACATTATTTTTGGTTTGACACTGCTGTTTCACCGGCCAGTTGATACTATTTTGATTTTGGCACTGTCTTGATTTTGCAATTCACTGTTTGATGTTTGCATAATAGGTTGAGCTGGTACATATTGTTTACTTTGTAGTTGTACATAAGTCTTTATGTTCGTACTGTATATTTTATCTGCATATCTGTGCATATTGTGATCTAATATCACTGGCTTCGAGTTGCTTTGAGCATTTGTGTCATGATGTAACTTGTTGTAATGAGTTGCGCCCTCTATTGTATTGTGTCCATATATATTTCCACTAAAAAGGTTGCATGCTTCTTCATGTTGTTTACTGCATATGGCTTTTAGTCTTCTTCATGTTGACATAGTCTGTTCATTTGTGTTGGGCATTGATGTGCACTGTGCTTCGAGTGTGCTTGCATCTGCAGTGTTGTTTCATTGAGTTTGGTCATTCATTGTAGCTTGTCTGCACTTATAATTGCAGTGGGTTGCATTCTGGTTTCTCTTGCCTTGGCTCTGGTTACGTGTGCACCATTTTGCACTGTCTACTTCCTGGTTGACCATTTCATTTCACTAGTCTTGGACTTTCTTGTTGTGTGTATTTGTATATATTCATCCTTTATAGTTGTTTTTGCCACTACCTGTTTCATTTTGTATATGGTTTTGTACATTTGTCTCGAGTCCGATTTGGTGCTTTGTTCATTTGAATTATGTTAGTTGTGGGTTTGGTTCGCCTTTGATTCATGCTGTACATATTGAGTCTGAGTTGCTCCCGACCGTTATTGCATTTGTACATTTGGATTTTGGTCGAGGCTTGTTTTAGTTGTCTTGACCATTTTCATAAACTTGCACCTGTGTTGAATCCAGCTTGGAGCTCAGGTTTAACCTTGTGCTGATATTGTGACATTATTTTTATTGCACTTAAGTTGAACCCGGCTTTTGATTTGGGTTTGACCTATGCTCACATGTCCCTGATATATTGGTGTGCACGGCCTTGTGGCATGTACAATGATACACTGTGTATGTCACAAGCTATTCGTGTATGATGAATTCAAATTTAAATGATGACGAACAACCCAAATAACTGAGGTAAATATTATTTTAAAAATCCATATTTTATTTTATACTGCAAAAATATTTCCTTTTCAACTTTACTGTGTCAGTATTTATTTTTGCAGACTGCTCAGTTGCTGGATTCAATCTTGAATAAAGTTGAAGATAAATACGAGTGAATGAGCTATATGTAGTGGGGAAAACTATGTAAATTGTGATGTAATCAAATTTGTGTTGTAATAGAAATTGTATGTATATAGTGAGATTTCAAATTTGTACTATTTAAAATTGTAATAAATATTTATTTGAATAAAATATCAGTTTGAATTTAAATACTGTGTTATTTGTTTTATTCAGCAAATATTTATTTAATTATGTGAAAAATAAAATAATACATTAACAAATACATTTAAATGAATATATATATATATATGTTTATTATCATCAAACAAAAATCATATATTCGCATATTCAACAATCTCCCCCTTTTGATGATAGCAAACATATATTTAAATTTTTAATTTGCTAAATGTATTTGATCATTCAATTTGCTCCCCCTATTTGAATGCTTCCTCTCTACACAAAGTTTCCCCTTTATGTATGCATACAATTAGAAATATGCAAATGAGTCTAGATGTAAATAGAAAATATTTGACCTTTACTTGCTTTTATTTGACAAAATCTTAACTTTTCTCTCCCCCTTTTGTTATCAGCAAAAGAGTAATAGTGTTAGAAAAATAGAGATAAAGTGATAGATATTAATACAACGTTAAAACTCAATCGAATATAAATATTAAATTTCAATAAAAAATCAACAAAAATCATAAATACTCTGTTAGGAACATATTCCACTTTTAGAATAATAGGAATGATGTCATCATATAAAACCATATAGTTGTGTTTATTTGTGGTATATTTATATCAGGAATTTGAATATCTACTAGCCATGCATAACCGTTAGGACTTTTAAATGAGATTAGTGGTATTCCAATTTTATTTTAAAAGATGAACTCAAGTATCTTCTAACCACGCATAACCTGAGGATTTTTAAATGTGATTAGAATCAACTTGTTTATTTAATAAATCAATTTTTATATGCGTTCCATATAAGCATACATGAGGACTTTAATCAGCATGGAAGCATATAATCAAAAATTCCAACTAATTCACCCAAGCATAACCGTGAGGACTTTTAAATGAGAGTGAATACTTTGGAATTTTAAAAAAAAATATAAAATGGAGAAACGAATGATTCCTCTTTAAATCACCACATATTGACATACTATATTGGATTATGATGAGTGATGGTCGATAGAAAATGATGGAAATAGAAATTTATATCAACACAAAAAGTGTTTATAACTCTTGGTTAAATATCTAAAGAAATTTATTAATTAGACCGTCTCAAGTTATATGATTAATATCAACACTCATCACTTTTTCAATCACTATTTATCTTTTCGATAATTAGTAGAGAGTCAGATTAGTCGATGTAGTCATTTAAAATCAAATTCAGAAATAATTATAAAATCAATTTTTCTAAAAAGGACTAATCTGAAAACAAGGTCAAAAATGATTTTCTAGAAGGGGTTTTATAAGAAAATTTTCTGCTACTTGAAAATTATTTGAAATGAAAAATATGCAGATATTTTCTTTGAAAAACGATGCAGTTTCTAAATGTCTCAACATAAATCACGTTCCACTAGTAATTTTTCTATCAACTAGTTTACCAGTATAATCTACATCTGAATTTCTCTTTCACACGAGAATATCATTAATTGAATGTCATAGACCAGATCGTGAAGTGTGCAACAAAATCCTTAGAATTATTTTTAACAACTTTTAAATGAAGTTCTTTTGAATTTGAATTGAAGCCGTGTAAATAATCAAAAACTATGAATATAGAGTCAGCCATAAAATAACCAAATGTATTATCATTAAACACTATCATTAATCCAAGCTTATATATGAAGTAGTTCAAAGATTCTAGAGATTTTTGTAGTGTTCTTGGTATAAGAAAATAATTGGCCAACAATTTTGAATAAGTCAAAATCAAAATCATCATTCATTTCATCATCACTTTGCTGGTTGAATTAATTCAAATCAGATATGGTGCAGATTATCACATTAATATATTGTTCAAGATGAATATACCATTACCTCTTTTACCTTTATGATATTTTTCTTTTTCGTTGTTGTCCATTGTGATTCTGTCACCTTTGTACTAGGCTAAGGAAACTTTGCTTTGTCGCCTATTGTGTTCTTGGAATAGCTGAAATCCAAGTAACACGGTTGTTGTTCCTTAGCCTGCCACCATACCTACACGATGAAAGATTTTTGTGACATATTTATTTTTATAGGTCCATGGTTGTTAGTGGCAAAATATTTTGAAAAATATGTTTGTAAAGACCCAAAACTATTTACATATGTTACTTTCGGCACCCATTGTTTAACTTTGAGGGATTTTATATTTGTGCCTTTTGAAACCCAAATTGGTATAGTTTTCACGTGTTTGGGTCTATACCAGCAATTGTTTTGATTGTGTCCAAATTTTCTACAAATTGTGCACATTGAATTGACTTAATTAATTTCATTTCTAACATTTTCAGATTGATTATGTCCAAGTCCTTGTCTAACTGTATTAACAGTTTGTTTCCCTAATAGCATATTCAACGATCTTTCACTTTTGGAAAAATTTTCAATAGTTGTTGGATGTGTGTTTTGAGAGATTCATTTTTGTCTAATAATTGTGTGCACTTTTTAATAGAATTTTCTCTTCTTGTATTTTCACTTTCTTTCAAAATCAGAATTTCATTTTCAAGCGATTTAATATTGATTTCTGACTTTTTAATCTCTTCTTTGAATGTTGAACATTTATCACACTTAGGGATCCTACTTTGATAGTTTTTAACTAATTGGTCAAAAATTTTATTTAAATCTATCAAAGTATCTTTTTGTGATTCAAGTTTGGCACTTCTCCTTAAGTCGTTCAAAATAGCCATTTACTTCGTGGAAATATATAAGTAATTTTGAGTGAGTCAGTTTTGATACCTCGCTTGGCTCGTCATCGTCGCTATCAGTTATATTACCTTGAAGGCACATATCTTCTTTCTCACTCTCACTACTAGTACTTTTATTATCTCCATCACCTATATTCCACGTGGCTGCAAAATTTCTCCTTTTTGATTTCTTTTCTAAGTCGTGTCGGTTTTGAGGACAATTGGGCTTGATGTGTCCGGGTTGGTTGCACTTATGACAGATGATTTCTTGCTGTTTTGGGTTATCTATAACTTTGATTATTTTGCTTTTTAATTTTTGATTTAGAGCTGGATTTCCATATTTGCGGTTCCACTTTTTGAATCTCTTTATTTCCATTGCTAGCTCTGCTTCTCCATCGTCATCATCATCACTTTCAGTTGTTCCTTTGAGAGCTATTGATTTCTTTCGTGTATCTCCTCCTTCATGCTCTTCCTCGAATTTCATTTCTAGCTCATAAGTGGTGAGATTTCCGATGAGTTCTTCAACTTTGATTTGTTTTAAATATTTTGATTCATGAATGCAGTCACTTTTGCTTCAAAACTTCGTGGAAGAACTCTAAGTATTTTTCGAACTATTTCCAATTCCGTGTATGATTTTCCGAGAGCTTTTGATTTGTATACGACGTTGGAAAGCCGTACGTACATCTCTTTAACATTTTCTTCCTTGGCCATTTTTAAATTCTCATATTCGCTGCTTAGCATGGCAAGACGACATTCTTTGACTTGAGATGTTCCTTCGTGCGTCACTTCGAGTGTGTGCCATATTTCCTACGCAGTTAGACAATGTAAGACACGATTTAATTTAAACTGATCCAATGAACAGATAATAGAATTCATAGCTTTAGCGTTACCATTTTGTAATTTATTTTCTAGCCCTGCCCATTGATCCATCGGTTTATCTATTTTCTGATTATCAACAATTATAGTTGGTGCTCTATAACCCGTCTCAACAATATTCCAAGCATCAATGGTTTTCAGAAAAATTTAAGCATATTCACCATTGAACATTGATGGTCTAACTATAGAATGACCCTCAGCAAAAGCAGTATTAAAAGAAGCCATTTTTAAAAATTCAAATTTGTAAAAAATTGGTCTTTGAAAAATCAAAGTTTTTAAAACAAAATTGACTTTTGTTCCGAGCTCTGATACCTTTTGTAGGATCGATTTCACCCTATAGGGGGGGTGAATATGGCGATGCTATTAATTATAAAAATTTATTGCGGAAGTTTATATAAAATTATATCAATACAGATATATCAAAATAATAGCAGCACATATAATAGCAGAATAATAAATGCAGAAATAGAACGACACAGAATTTACCCAGCTTCGGCAAAACCCTACCTACATGCTGCCCCTAAGGTTTCTACTAGAAATTAAGCAGTCAGACGCTTCTACACGTAAACTCACGACACTCGCTATCGACTAGCCTTAACTCTACACTCAAATCCCTACCACAACTCAGCCACTGAGCTGTGAATTCTCAAACTACACCACGTAGTTTGTCCCCTAGTCACACGACCAGAAATTACACAGAAGTTTGAAAGGAAAAAATAAAATTTAAAAACAATTTTAAACAAACAAAACAAAAACCCTAATTAAAAAATTATAAGCCTTATAATTATAAACCTAATACAAAGGTCGGCCCAAAGTATTCTTCCTCTTTTTCTTTTATCGGCCCGTTCCTTTGTGCTTGTGATAATGGCGGCTCTCGTTCATTCGTTCCTCTGAAATTAGGGCTTCGTGTTGAAGTCGCCGGCATTTGTCAATTTGGTTGATGATGCTTCAATTTCGTCTTTCTCTCTGTCGATCTCCTTCGGCTACTCCAATTTGATCGAATTCGAATTAATATTTATATGTGATTTGTTCCTTTTGCTTTACTATTTGAATGCTTGCTCGAACTCAATCAATGATTCGAGTTATTGATATAATCTTCTCTGTTATTGCTTAAACTCGAATTCATTTTTTTTATTTGCCGATGATGTTTTTTTTATTTATATAGGGTTTGAAACCCTTGATTTTCATTCGTATACAATTATTTGAATTCGTATGTAATTCTCCTTTGCCATTCGATATTGTATAGATGCTAGTGATGATTTCTGACTTTGTCAATTCATATATATTTTGATTTTTTGTACTCACGGCTTTGATTTTGAATCTACTCGATTCCTTGATTTCCATGGCTCTGACTATGCTGTGACAATTTTGGCACTGACTTATTCAGCATCTGCTTTGACATGAATTTTGTCGTTTACTTGACTTCGGCACTGATTGAGTTCATCGCTGTAGCAACCTCTATTTCATTTTTGTGCATTGTCAACTGCAAACTCTAATTGCATATCGTCTGGTGCATTGTTAACATCGCCTTGACTTTTAACAGTTTAAACTTGCCATGGTTTGATTTTGCCTCTAGGTCTTCGGCTGTTGTTTTGAATTATTTCTCGGTGACCATTATTTTTGGTTCGAACTCAATGCTATGACTTCGGCTATTTTTGAAATCCCTTGTGACATTATATTTGGTTTGACACTGCTGTTTCATCGGCCAGCTGACACTATTTTGATTTTGGCATCGTCTTGATTTTGTAATTCACTGTTTTATGTTTGCACAGCAGGTTGAGCTAGTACATATTGTTTACTTTGTAGTTGTACATAAGTCTTTGTGTTCGTACAGTATATTTTGTCTATCTGTGCATATTGTGATCCATTATCACTGGCTTCGAGTTGCTTTGAGCATTTGTGTTACTGTAGCTTGTTGTATCCAGTATCGCTGTATCTCCCCTATAGTTTTCTTGTAACCCTTTGATATTGGATCTCGAAAGGATTGATCTTATTTTGGATATGGATTGGATGGATAATAAGGATTGTTTCTTTGGAGGCTGAGTTGGGAGGAATCGCAAAAATGACTTGCGATGATTTCGAAGTTCTTTGAAGCATCTGTTGCTTGGAAGCGAGGTTTATCCAGAAGGTGTAGAGTCCATCGAAGTGGTTAGAGATTGTCCGGATGTTTCCAAGGTAGTGGAAGTTTGCCTTCATCAGGAAATAGAGTTGGAGAAGAAGATCCAAGTTTTTTTTGAGGAGGGCTTTTGTTTCTAGTGGAGGTATTTCTGTAGATTCAGCCAGGGAAGCTACTATTCAGGGGTGAAGCAACACAGTTTTCTGGATTTGGCAGAGTTTTACAGGAAGTTTGTCAAGTCTATTCTAAGATTTCTTCGCACTTAACCGAGTGACTCGAGAAGGAACTAAGTTAAGTGGACCCGAGTGTGATGAGGCTTTCTTGGATTTGAAGGCAAGGCTAATTAGTGTGCCTGTTCTAACTATCCTGGATGGCAAGAGTAAGTTGAGTTCTACGCGGATGATGTGTGTGTGTGCCTGTTATGGATGGATTGATGATCAAGGAACATTGAAGATCATCAGAAGGATTTGAGGCAAAGAGTTTAGAAAATCTTCTAGTAGCTGAGCGCGAAGAAGGATGTAGCTGCTTAAGTCAGAAGATGTGTGGTCGATCAGCAAGTGAAGGTGATCAGCAGAAGACCGCAAGTTCTTGCAGCCTTTGAAGTTCTGAAGTAAAGTGAGAAATGATTTCTTTGGATTTCGTCGACGGTTTGCCAAGGACCAAAGAGGGAAATGGAATATGGGTAATCGAAGACCGGTTAACTAAGAACAGGTATTTTATTCCAGTCAAGGCAACCCGTATTGTAGCATCTTAGGCTGAGTTTTCTTGAAGGAGTTGTGTAACGCCCCACTCCGAGACCCACTCTAGTAAAGAGTATTACGGAGTAATACCGTCTACTAGAACGGAGAATAGAGTATAATGGAAGCGACCATATGTAATCAAGCTATAACTAACCACCGAATACGTCGAATAGGTGGTTTTCTTTTCTAAAGTTGTTCGACATATCCAATAGATATTTATAACGAAATTACAATGGCTAAGGAAAATAGGTTCAGAACAAGCATAATACTAAATGATAACATCATCATCACAGAATCACATAACAGATATAACATCCCAGAACAATACATCATCAATACAGATCCAAATACTATAAGTGGGTACAAAGCCACTGCTCACATATGTGAGTCAAAAATATGTACATATCAAAGTCCGAATAAAACAGAGTAGCGGAATAGTGGACAAATAAAAGCGCTATCTATCAGCATAGCAGATGATGTCCAAGCAGAAGCACATAAGCTAAGTCCAGAGACCTAACCTGAAACAACTCGGTCTGACCCGAGCGAAAACACTCGGGTCAGGCTAGCTAAATAATCAGTAATAACTGAGATATATATAATAATGCAGTACATAAATAAAACAATACTTCTCCAAAGAGAAGAGTAATATGGACTACATGAATATAATGACGATCCCTAATCATCAATAAACAGTAAAAATCTCCAAAGAGAATACAAACACCAAAGTGTTAAATAAATAAAATCGCCTCATATCATCGGCGTAGCCAAAGCTATATAAAGTTGCTCATAGATAATAATCCCAAAAGTGACCAGAGTCTAAAATCAATGCCCAAGCAAAGATCGATGCTCCAAAGAGCAATAGGGATATACTAAAAAGTCAATGACATCAAATACTGAAAAACAGTGTCCGGAGACACTATGAATCCACAAGGTAATCGCACTTACATCGTATGGTTCCATAGAACCAACACCGAATGGCGATACTCGAATGGATATAAAAATCATCAGATAATACAAATATTGCACGTGCACCGACCAGAGTCGTTGTTGCCAAGTACTGTAGAGTTGTGATCGATCACTCGCACAGATGCGGAACGCGCGAAACGGCAAGATCCTTCCCAGAAGGATAAAGGCCCAGAGGCACATGCCGAATAAAAACTGCTCCATAGGGCAGGTGTCCAGAGACGTTTGCCCAGAGGCGTGGTGACCCAGAGGTCCAGTACTGGCCGCCCAGAGGCTAATGTGTCACAAACTTCTTGGAGAGGAACCCGTAAAGTGTTAACAATGAGTCCCATACCCCACGTTCGCACTAAACGGTTTACTAACCAATAGCATGCTCACACTCCAATAATAAAAAGTCCACCTCGTATCATCGGTAAACTAGACCCAAAGGTCAAAACGATCAATCGAATAGGTCGGGGATTAACCGGAAAGGAAATACACACGGTTCCATAGGCCGGAGATTTCCTAACCGTTTAAGCACCTTTCCACTTCGCTCGATGTGCTAAAAGTGAGTGTGATATTTTTGTTATAGAAAATAATGGTGCGAAACGGATTTATAATTGATTTTGAAATCACTTTAAAACGGTCTTTTGAAAAGTCTCCTATTATGGAGTAATTAATTTAATAATTAAAATAATATTATATAATAATTTTCAAAAGCCATTTTGGAGTGAAAAATCCTTTTAAATCCTTTTTATAAAGCCCGTGTACGAAATCCAGAGACAAATCTCAAAGAAATCGACGAAAACCAGAAAATCATCAAAAATATTCTAAAGTGTTTGAAACCATTCAAAAACTGCTGCGAACCCAAGTTCGGCAATTTATTTGGACCAGCAAACTGTGTCCAAATGGCATGAAAACTGGTAGGCATATAGTCCAACATCCCTACTTTAAGATGCAAAAAGAATTTCTGGATTCCGAGTTGAGACGAAGTGGCAGCGACGTCTCAAAGTTGAACCCAGAAAAAGATTCACACTGTTTTCCAACAGCGACCAGAGTCTAACTTTGGCACGAAAATCGAAGTACCAAACGAACTCCAATATTGCCCAAATTTCCCAAAGATGGAGTTCGCAACTCCACCTTTCCAACGAGACCAAAAACATCGAATTCCGACTTCCGATGCGAACGTGGCGGCATCGCGAAGTGACGCTCAAAAGCTGGAACAGAGGTGAGGTTTGAATTTCTTTTTTTTTATTTTTATTTTTTTATTTTTATTTTTTGGACGCAGGCCCGGCCCGCGTCTGTCCGCCCCAGCCCAGGTGGGCTGGGGCTGGGACGCGGGCTGTGGCCCGCGTCCACTACTCCCCAGCCCAGGTGGGCTGGGGAGCTAGTGCAGACCCCAGCCCACCTGGGTTGGGGCTGGGACGCGGGCTACGGCCCGCGTCTACTACTCCCCAGCCCAGGTGGGCTGGGGAGCTGGTGCAGACCCCAGCCCACCTGGGCTGGGGCTGGTGCAGACCCCAGCCCACCTGGGCTGGGGCTGGGACGCGGGCTGCGGCCCGCGTCTACTACTCCCCAACCCAGGTGGGCTGGTGAGCTGGTGCAGACCCCAGCCCACCTGGGCTGGGGTGCAGACTCACAGCCCATCTGGGCTGGGGGTATAAGGTGCGGCCAGCCCACCAAGGGCTAGCCTGCTTCTGACTAGCCCCTCTGGGCTAGCCCACTGCACCTGGGCAGCAGTCTGGGTGCAGCCCAGGGCCCTGTTTCAGGCTGATTTCAGCCTGCATATTTCCAGCAAGCTAATTTTTGCATTTTTGATGATTTAGGGGTGTTTTTTTTCAAGTTTTGGCATCAAAAAATCACTAATAACCATCACTAATCACCATATAATGATTATAACACTAAATTAAAAGAACCAAAGGCCAAAGCTTAGCATTTCAACTAGCAATAATTACTAATAAATAGTAATTACCTTAAAGAAGCAAATGATCAAGTGGCTAGTGTGCACAATCAAGCAAGCCCAAAATCCTCAACCTCCAAGCAAAGATCAAATGACTTCAAGGACCCAAAATCAACAAAAAAATACACAATAATTACAACAAGATGGAGGAGATAAGTAGGGATTAAGAAGGAGGATTAGAGAATAGGAGAGATTGCATTACCTTTCTTCTTCTCTTTTCTTTTTCTTCTAGGATTAAACTAACTTATGAAGAGAAGGAGATGGAGCTTCTAAATGGAGGCCATTAATTTGTTTAGATTTAGGTTTTAGTAATTTATGAAGAGGAGGAGGGTTAGGGTTTATGGGAGGGGTTTGAGATATTAAATAGGAGTGGGTTGGTTAATGGGTCATGGTAAGAGGTTTTAAAACCCATTAGGACTTAGTTTATTTTCCTAAGGTTATCATGTGAACAAAATTCTAAGAAGCATCCTAGTTTTAAATAAAACCATATAATTGCTCATTTGGCCCATTAAGCTATAATCACATAAAAAAATTTCCCATTTCAACCCAAAAATATTTTAATTTGCGAACCAATTGCAAATTTAAATTCCCAAAAATTTGTTTAGCTCCCTTTTTAACTTAAAATCATAATTTTAATTCATTATTCGGTAATTGCAATCTCAGGGTTGTTACAGACTCCCCCCTTAAGAAAATTGCGTCCCCGCAATTCCTTAATTATAGAAGTCGTCTATAACATCTAATCCACAAAAGGAATACAGAAGATAAAATATAGATGCTCACCCGTGCCGGAAGATGAAAGAAAACCAGGATAAGTACGCTCGATGAATTCTCTGGTCTCCCAAGTGCAGTCCTTAGGATTAGACGACCATTGAATCTTCACAAGCGGAACCTCTTTGTTTCGAAGACGTCTGATCTCCGAATCAAGCACACGAAGAGGTTGCTGCTCTATAGATAGATCGGGTGAGATCTCCAAATCAGGTACAATATGAGGCTCGATAATAGAATCAGGATTGCGCACACACTTGCGAAGCTGAGAAACATGGAACACATCATGTATTCCAGAGAAATGAGCAGGTAGAGCCACTCTATAAGCAACAGGGCCGATGCGTTTCGTAATAGGAAAGGGTCCAACATAGCGAGGAGCCAACTTCCCTGTAGAGCTGAAACGCACAACCCCCTTCATAGGAGAAATTCGAATAAAGATAGAATCGCCAATGGAGAACTCAAGATGCTTCCTACGGTTGTCCGCGTAGGATTTCTGGCGGTCCTGTGCCTCTCTCATTCTCTGACGGATAAGAACAATCTTTTCAGAAGATTCCCGAACTGAATCTGGACCAAGAATGAGCTTCTCGCCAGATTCTAACCAACAAGCAGGAGAGCGACATGGCCTTCCGTATAGAGCCTCGAAAGGTGTCATGCCAATACTAGACTGATAGCTGTTGTTGTAGGAGAACTCTACAAGCGGTAAGTGATCCTCCCAACTACCTCCGAAATCCAGAATACAACAGTGCAAAAGATCCTCCAAAACACGATTCACCCTCTCCGTCTGCCCGTCGGTCTGAGGATGATAAGCAGTCGAGAGATTCAACTTTGTGCCCAAAGCTGACTATAGGCACTTCCAGAAGTGACTAGTAAAGATAGTGTCTCGATCACAGACAATAGAGCTAGGAATGCCATGAAGTCGAACGACTTCCTTCACATATAGCTTGGCAAGCTGAGGAGCAGTCCGAGTGGACTTAATAGGAATAAAATGAGCCGCTTTGGTCAAGCGATCAACAATAACCCAGATAGAAGTATGGCCTGACCTCGATCGAGGCAGACCGTCAATAAAATCCATGGATATCTGATCCCATTTCCATAATGGAATCTCTAGCGGCTGAAGAAGACCAGATGGACGCTGATGCTCGGCTTTGATCTGTTGACAAGTCATGCAACGGCTTACATAACTTGCAACATCTCTCTTTAAACCCTCCCAATAATATAGCCGGCACATATCGGCATACATCTTACTCGAACCGGGATGAATAGTGTACTTAGAGCGATGACACTCGTCTAGAATGTCACGCCTAAGTGATAAATCAGATGGTACAACAATACGGTTCTTCCTATGAAGACACCGATGAAAATCAAGAGAATAATCCAGCAATGTCTCATCACTAGATCCCGACTCGAGAAGGTGAATAAGATGCAATAAGTCTGGATCCTGCCGCTGAGCATGGGCAATGCGATCCAATAAGACAGGACGAGCTTCCAAGCTGAATAATAAGACCGGAGAATCAGATGGTGGAGCTCGATCTCTAATATCACATAAAGATAGAGTCTCAAGAGCATCCCACTCGGCAATCATCATAGAAACTACCGCCGAGTGCTTGCGACTGAGCGCATCTGCAACTCGATTACCCTTGCCAGGGGTATACTGAATATCTAAATCATATGAGGCGAGAAACTCAAGCCATCGCTGCTGCCTCATATTGAGATCCCTCTGACTGAATAGATACTTCAGTGACTTGTGATCGGTGTAAAGAGTGAAGCGTTCGCCTAATAGAAAGTGACGCCACGTCTTCAAGGCAAAGACGATAGCTGCTAACTCAAGATCATGAGTAGGATAGCGAACCTCATTCGGACGCAGTTGCCTGGAAGCATAAGCAACTACCCGTTCCTTCTGCATAAGCACAGCACCAAGCCCGCAACCACAAGCATCAGTGTAAACAACCAGATCCTGGTTACTCTCAGGAACCACAAGAATAGGAGCATGAGTGAGAAGTTCCTTCAATCGCTGAAAAGAAGCTTCACACTTATCAAACCAAATAAAGCGAACACCCTTACGAGTCAGCGTCGTAAGGGGAAGTGCAACTCGAGAGAAATCCTTGACAAACCGACGGTAATAACCCGCCAGACCAAGGAAACTGCGAATATCATGAACGTTCTCGGGCTGCTTCCAATTCTGAATAGCTTCGATCTTGGCAGGATCGACAGAAACACCCTCCGATGATACAATATGGCCCAAGAACTTGACCTTGCTCTCCCAGAAATGGCACTTGGAGAGCTTGGCCTTAAGCTGATGCTGACGAAGAGTATCCAAGACAATCCGCAAATGATGAGCATGCTCTGCCTCGGATCTAGAGTAAATAAGAATATCGTCGATGAATACCAAAACGAATCTATCGATGTATTCCCGGAATACTCGATTCATAAGATCGACGAAGAAAGCCGGTGCGTTCGTCAAGCCGAATGGCATGACCAACCACTCAAAAGAACCATAACGAGTGCGGAAAGCGGTAAGAGGAATGCTATCTTCCGCAACTCGGAGCTGATGAAATCCGGTGGCAAGGTCGAGCTGTGAAAAGACCTTTGCACCGCTCAACTAATCAAACATATCGTCTATCCGTGGCAATGGATAACGATTTCTGATGGTCAACTCATTAAGCTTGCGATAGTCAATGCAAAGCCTAAGAGAGCCATCGGGCTTCTTAACGAAGACCACAGCAGCACCCCATGGCGAAGAACTGGACCGAATGAGCTGCTTCGCCTCAAGCTCTACTAACTGCTTCCTGAGTTCCTCATTCTCTTTAGTAGACATCCTCGTGGGAGGACGCCCAACTGGGTGGGAGCCTGGAATGAGATCGATGCGGAACTCAATAGCCCGCTTTGGCGGCAGGCCAGATACTGGCTCGAATATATCGGGGAAATCCCGAACGACAGGAATACGAGATATGTCCAAATCCTCATCTCGTGAATCAAAAGAAAATAAAGTAACATCAGAAATCCCAACATCCTGAAGAGCAATATCTAATGGAGCGGACGAGTCAGGATGACGAAGAAATAATATCCGCTCCGAACAAATAATTTTGGCGTCGTGCTGAGCGAGCCAATCCATGCCAAGAATCATATCAAATCCCAAATACTCCATAACATGCAGATTCGCACGGAAAGAAAATCCACAAAGATCAATATCAACATTCTCACAAAGCAAGCTAAGGGTCGTGGATCCGCCGATGGGATTCACAATCCTTAGGGAAGAAACCAGACAAGTAACATCCAAGGATAAAGCATCTACTAGCTCCTTTGATACGAATGAGTGAGAGGTACCCGTATCAAAGAGAACTCTACAAGATCTACCATGAAATAAAATAGAACCTTCGAGAACGGAAGGATGCGTACCTCGAGGCCGAGCTGAAGATGCAGGAGCCTTGGCAGCATTAAGCTTGCCAGGCTTGGCACTAGCTGGAGCAATAGGACAAGTGGAGATCCTGTGTCCCTCCTTCTTGCAAAAGGTACAATAGAGAGGTTTGGGACACTCTCGAATAAAGTGATCTGGAGAACCGCAGTTGAAGCATTTCCTCGGAGGACGGGTTCCACTAGGCTGTGACTGAATCTGAGGCTGAGTCTGAGGCTGAGCCTGGACAGCAGAACTGCCAGTCTTCTTCTTCTTGTTCCAAGGCTTGTTCTTTTGAAATGGACCCCGCTTCTGGTTGGGGTTTTTGGAACCCCCACGATCATCATCACTATGCTCCATCTCGACTGACTCAAGATGTAGGGCTGCATCCACTAGCTTCTCGAATGAGAGCTCAAGCTGTAGCATAAGATGCCTCTTCAGATATTTCTTCAAGCCCTCAACAAATTTGAGGTTCCTCTTATAAGGAGTAGCAATAAACTCAAGGCCGTACTTGGACAGGGCCTCGAAGGAAGAGACATAGTCGGATACGGAGGACTTCCCCTGCTTGAGATCAAGAAAGCAGCGAGCAAGGGAGTTCTTCTCTGACTCTGGGATGAATTTGAGCTCAAATCTCTGACGAAACTGAGCCCAAGTAAGTGTGGTCTCATCGACCTCGGCAATAAGTAGTTCGTACCAATTCAGGGCACGACTCAGAAGCTGACTAGAAGCAATAAGAACACGGTCATGATCCGGGATATCCATATGAGTGAAAATGCGCTCGCATATCCGAATCCAAGCCTGGACCTCTAAGACATTCTCAGAGCCACTGAACGGCTTCCCTCCGAGATGGGTAAAATCACTGCAGAGACGCGCAAAAACAGACATGCGCGGAGTATCAGCAACTGGGGCTGGAGACTGAGAATGAGACTGAGAATTCCGAACCAGCTCCATGATCTGGTCGGTAGTCATGAACATGCCCTCTGGATGAGTGTTGCTGGACTGCCCAGCAGCACTAGTCTGACGTGTGGTTCTCCCTCTTCCCCTTCCAGACATACTGAAAGTCAAACGGGAATTAGAGTTAGACATGATTCAATGATTGATACTTAATTAAGGAATACTACGGAATATAATAAATTCCTACACATATTCCTAACTTATCTATCAATAAGCATAAGGAAGGGATTTGATTTAATTCGGATCCAATTAAAATGTATTGTACTAAGTGTATCCGTTCTGTGTTTGTTATGCTTAATTCTGAACCTCGGCTCTGATACCAAACTGTAACGCCCCACTCCGAGACCCACTCTAGTAAAGAGTATTACGGAGTAATACCGTCTACTAGAACGGATAATAGAGTATAATGGAAGCGACCATGTGTAATCAAGCTATAACTAACCACCGAATACGTCGAATAGGTGGTTTTCTTTTCTAAAGTGGTTCGACATATCCAATAGATATTTATAACGAAATTACAATGGCTAAGGAAAATAGGTTCAGAACAAGCATAATACTAAATGATAACATCATCATCACAGAATCACATAACAGATATAACATCCCAGAACAATACATCATCAATACAGATCCAAATACTATAAGTGGGTACAAAGCCACTGCTCACATATGTGAGTCAAAAATATGTACATATCAAAGTCCGAATAAAACAGAGTAGCGGAATAGTGGACAAATAAAAGCGCTATCTATCAGCATAGCAGATGATGTCCAAGCAGAAGCACATAAGCTAAGTCCAGAGACCTAACCTGAAACAACTCGGTCTGACCCAAGCGAAAACACTCGGGTCAGGCTAGCTAAATAATCAGTAATAACTGAGATATATATAATAATGCAGTACATAAATAAAACAATACTTCTCCAAAGAGAAGAGTAATATGGACTACATGAATATAATGACGATCCCTAATCATCAATAAACAGTAAAAATCTCCAAAGAGAATACAAACACCAAAGTGTTAAATAAATAAAATCGCCTCATATCATCGGCGTAGCCAAAGCTATATAAAGTTGCTCATAGGTAATAATCCCAAAAGTGACCAGAGTCTAAAATCAATGCCCAAGCAAAGATCGATGCTCCAAAGAGCAATAGGGATATACTAAAAAGTCAATGACATCAAATACTGAAAAACAGTGTCCAGAGACACTGTGAATCCACAAGGTAATCGCACTTACATCGTATGGTTCCATAGAACCAACACCGAATGGCGATACTCGAATGGATATAAAATCATCAGATAATACAAATATTGCACGTGCACCGACCAGAGTCGTTGTTGCCAAGTACTGTAGAGTTGTGATCGATCACTCGCACAGATGCGGAACGCGCGAAACGGCAAGATCCTTCCCAGAAGGATAAAGGCCCAGAGGCACATGCCGAATAAAAACTGCTCCATAGAGCAGGTGTCCAGAGACGTTTGCCCAGAGGCGTGGTGACCCAGAGGTCCAGTACTGGTCGCCCAGAGGCTAACGTGTCACAAACTTCTTGGAGAGGAACCCGTAAAGTGTTAAAAATGAGTCCCATACCCCACGTTCGCACTAAACGGTTTACTAACCAATAGCATGCTCACACTCCAATAATAAAAAGTCCATCTCGTATCATCGGTAAACTAGACCCAAAGGTCAAAACGATCAATCGAATAGGTCGGGGATTAACCGGAAAGAAAATACACACGGTTCCATAGGCCGGAGATTTCCTAACCGTTTAAGCACCTTTCCACTTCGCTCGATGTGCTAAAAGTGAGTGTGAGATTTTTGTTATAGAAAATAATGGTGCGAAACGGATTTATAATTGATTTTGAAATCACTTTAAAACGGTCTTTTGAAAAGTCTCTTATTATGGAGTAATTAATTTAATAATTAAAATAATATTATATAATAATTTTCAAAAGCCATTTTGGAGTGAAAAATCCTTTTAAATCCTTTTTATAAAGCCCGTGTACGAAATCCAGAGACAAATCTCAAAGAAATCGACGAAAACCAGAAAATCATCAAAAATATTCTAAGTGTTTGAAACCATTCAAAAACTGCTGCGAACCCAAGTTCGGCAATTTATTTGGACCAGCAAACTGTGTCCAAATGGCATGAAAACTGGTAGGCATATAGTCCAACATCCCTACTTTAAGATGCAAAAAGAATTTCTGGATTCCGAGTTGAGACGAAGTGGCAGCGACGTCTCAAAGTTGAACCCAGAAAAAGATTCACACTGTTTTCCAACAGCGACCAGAGTCTAACTTTGGCACGAAAATCGAAGTACCAAACGAACTCCAATATTGCCCAAATTTTCCAGAGATGGAGTTCGCAACTCCACCTTTCCAACGAGACCAAAAACATCGAATTCCAACTTCCGATGCGAACGTGGCGGCATCGCGAAGTGACACTCAAAAGCTGGAACAGAGGTGAGGTATGAATTTTTTTTTTTTTTTTTTTTTTTGGACGCGGGCCCGGCCCGCGTCTGTCCGCCCCAGCCCAGGTGGACTGGGGAGCTGGTGCAGACCCCAGCCCACCTGGGCTGGGGCTGGGACGCGGGCTGCGGCCCGCGTCCACTACTCCCCAGCCCAGGTGGGCTAGGGAGCTGGTGCAGACCCCAGCCCACCTGGGCTGGGGCTGGGACGCGGGCTGCGGCCCGCGTCTACTACTCCCCAGCCCAAGTGGGCTGGGGAGCTGGTGCAGACCCCAGCCCACCTGGGCTGGGGCTGGGGCTGGTGCAGACCCCAGCCCACCTGGGCTGGGGCTGGGACGCGGGCTGCGGCTCGCGTCTACTACTCCCCAGCCCAGGTGGGCTGGGGAGCTGGTGCAGACCCCAGCCCACCTGGGCTGGGGTGCAGACTCCCAGCCCATCTGGGCTAGCCCACTGCACCTGGGCAGCAGTCTGGGTGCAGCCCAGGGCCCTGTTTCAGGCTGATTTCAGCCTGCATATTTCCAGCAAGCTAATTTTTGCATTTTTGATGATTTAGGGGTGTTTTTTTCAAGTTTTGGCATAAAAAAATCACTAATAACCATCACTAATCACCATATAATGATTATAACACTAAATTAAAAGAACCAAAGGCCAAAGCTTAGCATTTCAACTAGCAATAATTACTAATAAATAGTAATTACCTTAAAGAAGCAAATGATCAAGTGGCTAGTGTGCACAATCAAGCAAGCCCAAAATCCTCAACCTCCAAGCAAAGATCAAATGACTTCAAGGACCCAAAATCAACAAAAAAATACACAATAATTACAACAAGATGGAGGAGATAAGTAGGGATTAAGAAGGAGGATTAGAGAATAGGAGAGATTGCATTACCTTTCTTCTTCTCTTTTCTTTTTCTTCTAGGATTAAACTAACTTATGAAGAGAAGGAGATGGAGCTTCTAAATAGAGGCCATTAATTTGTTTAGATTTAGGTTTTAGTAATTTATGAAGAGGAGGAGGGTTAGGGTTTATGGGAGGGGTTTGAGATATTAAATAGGAGTGGGTTGGTTAATGGGTCATGGTAAGAGGTTTTAAAACCCATTAGGACTTAGTTTATTTTCCTAAGGTTATCATGTGAACAAAATTCTAAGAAGCATCCTAGTTTTAAATAAAACCGTATAATTGCTCATTTGGCCCATTAACCTATAATCACATAAAAAAAATTTCCCGTTTCAACCCAAAAATATTTTAATTTGCGAACCAATTGCAAATTTAAATTCCCAAAAATTTGTTTAGCTCCCTTTTTAACTTAAAATCATAATTTTAATTCATTATTCGGTAATTGCAATCTCAGGGTTGTTACAAGTTGGCCCGACTGCTTGGTGTTTCAATCAGCTTTGTTAGCGACCATGATCCTATTTTCTCCAGTAGAGTTTGAAGACTTTGTGATCAGCTTCGGGTCCGAGTTGAGTTTGAGTTCAGCCTATCATTCCCAGATCGACGATCTAACGGAAAGGGCTGAATAGAAATTTTGAGATTATGCTAAGGGCTGTGTTTTAGATTTTGATGGGTCTTGGAAAGACCATCTGTTCTGAATGGAATTCTCGTTTAGTTATCAGGCAAGTATCTAGATGGCACCCTATGGAATTTTGTTTGGAAGGCTTGGTAGAAATCCCATTCTATTAGGTAGAGTTGAGGGATCGTCTGGTTCTTGTCCAGTTTTGATCCGAGAGGCATCTGTGAAGGTGGAACTTATCTAGAAGAGTTTGAGAGTAGCGCAGGATCGTCAAAAGGATTTGTGGACTAGAGACAAAGATAATTGGCTTATGAGATTTGAGATTTAGTCCTTTTCAAAGTTTTCGGATTTAAAGGAGTTACCGGATTTGGAAAGACGGGAAATTCGCTCCAAGATGTGTTGGTCTGTTCTGAGTGCTTGTAGAGACTAGGGTTATGGTCTACAGGATTGTATTGCCAGTTTGGATGGCTGGAATTCATGTTGTTATTCACGTATCTCATCTGATAAAATACATGAATGGTCCGTCCTAGTTAGGATCTGTAGTTCAGTAGGATATGGTAGTTGAACTGGTTTTTAGTCTGGTCTGATTTCTGGTTCAGATTTTTGATCGGAGTAAGAGGAAGCTCTGGATCATAGTAGTTTAGCTAGTTTAGGTTCTGTGGAGCTAGGATTTCAGAGTTTATCTTGAGAAACTCTGGATAGTTATAGGAAGGCTTATCCAGATCTGTGTCCGGATAGCTAGAGTTGTTTGATTTGAATAATTTGTTTATATAAATAAATTGGTTGTTTGAATGAATTGTTTGTTCGAATAAATTATTTATTCGAATGAATTGTTGTTTAGTTAATAGTGTATGGTTGATATGGATGTTTGGATTGTTAAATATAATAAAAGATTTTGGATTATCTTTGTTTTAAATTTAGCGGACGAAATTCTTTTAAGGGGGAAGGAATGTGATATCCCAGAATTTCGAGGAATTTAAAATGTGGTAATCATCTTAATAAATAAAATGGATAAAAATTGTTATTTTCAAATATAAATAACCAAAATAATTAATAACATGATGATTTTAAATATAGTTATAAATGGATTCTTAATAAAATAATTATTTGCAAATTTAATTGGTAATGTTTTATAAATAGATTTTAAATGAAATAATTATTTTCAAATATAGTTGGTGTTGATTTATAAATAAATTCTAAAATAAAATTATTATTTTTGAGTTAATAAGGAGTTCATACGTATAATTGAGATTAATTTTAAAAATAGTTTTTTAAATAAAGTTATTATTTTCAAATTAAATTAGTGTTTGTTTAAAGATAGTGCAAATTTGAATTGATATTAAATTTGATTTCAAATTGAATTTGAATTTGAATTTAGATTTAAATTTGAATTTAAATGAATATTTATATCTCAAAAGTATTTTGATTTAAAATAATATATGAATGAGTTTTATTTAAAATAAGATTTATTTCCTTAAAAAGAATTTATTAAGAAAGGTTTATTAAATTGTAAAATAAATACAAAAAGGTTTGTGTTAACATTAAAATGGATTAAAAATATTTTATATGATTTTATTTAAAATATAATTGGTTTATACTTTATTTTCTTTTAAAGAATTTATTTATATAAACTTTAAAAGCATTTATTTATATAGAAATGTATTTATTTATTTAGAAATTTTATGTAAAAGCTTTTAATGTCTTTTAAAAATAAATATAAATAAAATAATACAAGTGTAACTCTTTAACCCATGATAAAAACACATGTAAGATAATTAGCATTTATATGTGACAAGTGTAATAAGTGAGATAAGTGGCAAAATTTATTTTTACTTTCTTTAATTCTAAATAAATTCTAATCTACATTATATAAACACATCTCTTCTTTTTATCATCTCTTTTCCTTATTTTCATTTCTAAGAAACTCAGCCATATTCTATCTTCACAACCAAAAATTCTTTTGCATTAAACCTGAAACCATTTTCCTCAAAAATGTGAGAAATGCAACCCTGTAATCACCTCCTCAAAACTGTAACATTTCCAAACTCAGGTTCGAGAATTTGTAAAACTGTTTATCCTTAAGCAAATTCTGTAAAACTTCATTTTCAAATCTGTGAATAAACAAAGCATGTAACCTTCTATCAAAACAAATCTCTGATCAAATAATTCGAACCCTGTTTGTTTTCCAGCCTGAAACTCCTTAAACAATTCAACTCTTTCAAAAAGTTTTAAACCTGAAACGCATTTTTTTCTCAAATCAAAAGTCTTAAGATACTTAGCCTGGAACCATTTTCAGATTTGAAACTTCAAACCAAAATAATTCAACCCTAATCTCTTGTCAAATGAAACTAAACCCTGTAGCCATTTATTTCAAATCAGTGATTCGCAAGTAAACCTAAAATCACCACCTCAAAACAAATTGAATCCTGAAATTATTACAGCAGGTTTTCAAAATAAAGAACTTCAGATGTTCAAATGCAGGCCTGTATTTCTCTTCAGAACAAAATATCCACCTCTGTTCAAATTTTTGAAAAAATTCAAAAGCCTGAACCATTTTCAAATCTTGAGTTTGCAACCATTTCAAGTCTAAATGCAACCTGAAGTTCATGGTCAAAGTCAATCTTCTCAACAGCAATTATTTCGACTAGCAGTTTTAAAGAAATCAAAAACCCAGGCAATTCAGTTTTCAAAATTTCTAGCATTCAAGCCTCTGCATTTATAAAGATCTGGTGAGTAAACAAATTTAATTAAAATCTAAGTAAATTTACATCTGTTGCTTGTGAAGTTTGAGATAAATTATGCTTGATTGTGCATATATATATATGAGCTATCTCTGTGATTTGAATGTAGTGACTGTGCATGACTGTTGCATTTAAAGGTATCTCTGTTATTGATTCAGAGAGTAAAGTTTGATAAAAAAAGTTCCAAATCTTATCATCAAATCTTGTTAGGGTTAGAGATCCAAACATTTTATGTTTGTTAAATCATGAGATTAAGTTTAAAATTAACTTAAAGCAATATAGGTTTGAATTTTACCTGGAACTAAGAAATGCTTTGGCAAATTCTAAAATGCATGATAAATCAAATGTTATAATTTGATAATCTAATTTCATAACTTGAATCTATTTAGAAAATGGATATTTTTAAAACAAAAATTCAGATTTTTAGCAATAGAATAGAAGAGAATTTCAGTGTTGACTGGATTTGAGTTTCTGAGCAACTGTTGATGGCCTAAGGGTCTAGGGTGGTCGGAACTTTGTCTGGTGGTGGAGGACTGTGCGGTGAGGTGAGGAAAAATGGAAGATGGGGTGTTTGATCATTGGGGTGTCAGCGGAAAAGCAAATGGGTTTCTAAACCTAGTTTTGGTTGCGCTGGAAGATATGGTTTCTTCATTTTCTATGGTGCGTCGAGAGGCTTGGAATTTGGGTTAATCGTAGTTTAGGGTGTTGGCATGGCGTAGCCGGAGGGGAAGCAACTCCGATAATCGGAGTAATGGCTGCGAGAAAGTTTCCTGGCAACGTTTCTTGTTGTGGTTTCATCTCCCATACTCGATTTTGGTTTGAGAATTGTGAGCATGTTTGGATGATCAAGCGATGATGTTGAAGTGATGGATGGTGTGTCGACGTCACCAGAGGGGATCATCGGCGTCGGTGTTGATTGTGCAGGTGCACAAGGAAGTTTGGGTGTCTGAGTTGTGATTGGGTTGTGATTTCGAAATCGAAGATGTCGTTGTGTTTTTAGGAAGACTACTCGAGTTTAAACTCGAGTAATTTGCAGGTTTAGGTCTGTAGATTTAAACTTAAATTTTTGACTAAATTTTTTTAAATTGGGTAGAAAGTGATTTGACTCGGGATAGGCCGAGTGGCCTTTGGGTAAAACCCGAAGCAACTGTTAAAACAGTTTTTAGGATGTTTTAAAATCAAATATTTTTGAATTTAAAGTTGATTCTAGTTTAAACTTCTATATAAACTTACTTTATATATAATAAGTATTTCTTAAACAATTTGTTATGAAGTTTTAAAAGATGTCTAAATTTAATTTTGTTAAATGAAATTTTAAAGTGATTTAAAAACATTAATTTAAAATGTAAGTTAAGATTTTTATAAAGGTAAGTTTTAAAATACAACTTGAATTAGTTTTGAAACCTCTACCTGATAATGTTTTAAGTTTTTTTAGGAAGTTAAGCTTTGATAACTTTAAAATTATAAAGTTAAATGATTATTTATTTTAAACTTAATTAATGATGTAATTAAGTAAGGATAAATTATAATGTTAAAATGTTTTTAAATGTTATTGTTAATAAGGTATTAATAAGATAATGTTTTATCTTAAGATGATTAAGGTTAAAATGTTTTGGGATTAATTAGTTTAATAAAGTGAACTAAATATAATTACTCAATTTGATTTATTAATTATAAAGAATTAATAAAGTAATTAATTAAGAGTAATTGATTGGTTTAATTAATAATGAATTAAGGGTTATTATTTAATTAATCAAAAGTTAATTAATTGTAACTAAGGATTATTAATTAAAGATTCTTAGTTAATGAATAAAGATTAATCAATTGAGTAATTAAGTAATTAAGAATGAATTAATCAAGTAATTAAGATTGATTAATTTAATAATTAGAGAGTGGTTAATTAAGTAACTCAAGGTTATTTAAATTGATAATTAAGAAGTACTCAATATGTAATTAAGTTTTATTAATTAAGAAATTAGGTTTTATCTATTAATACTTAAAGGATGATTAATCTATGATAAAAGATTAATTAATTAAGGATTAATCTAAGATGATTAAACATTAATCAAAGATGATTAAACATTAATCAAAGATGATTAAAGATTAATCAAATGTTAATAAGGGTTGATTAACTATTTAATCAACTAGTGATTAAGGATTAATTAATTTGTAATTAAGATTTGTTAATTAATAATTAAGTTTACTAATTAATAATTAAGAGATAATTAATTAATTATTTAATTATTAATTAATTAATTATAGGATTAATTATGGATTAATTAATTTGTATTAAGAGATATTGATTAGTAATTAAGGTTGTTAATTAATTGTTAATGGATAATTAATCAGTTAATTAAAGGTTAATTAATTGATTATAAAAGTAATTTAGTGTTGATTACTTTGTATTAAAGGAGATTAATTAATAATTGAGGTCTATTAATTGATAATTAAAGGATAATTAATCTGTGATGGCGATTAATAATGGATTGAAAGGATAATCAAGAAGTGATTAATTAATTAAATGTTTGTAATTACTTAATGATTGTTTAAGCAGGATTAGGAGATTAATTCTTAAGTAATTAATTTAATTTAAGGTGATTAAATTAATTATAACATGGATTAATAATTCCTGTTTATGGATGATTGTTTGTGTACAATATCTATATTGGATAATATCTATTGGATGATATATATATATATATATATATATATATGATATATATATATATATATATATATATATTGGATGATATCTATTGGATGATATCTATTGGATGATATGTGTGATATTTTGTGATATGATATTAGATATATCAGTGATAAGTGCGCGATATTTACTTATGTTAAATGTTGTGTGAATTCAAGTATTGAATTGAAATGAATTGTTTTAAACTTTAAAACAACTTGGACCTAAAATATGGCGTTTTGGATTTCGATTAGACCGGGAACGGATTTCCAGATTTGGATATCCGAAAACCACGTCGATCCAAATTTAGCATTAGGCCGTGAATCTCAAGTGAAGATGAAGATTCAGCGTGCAAGGGTTATCGTCATTAACTCTGAGGGTGATTCCTAAATGAGTGTAACGAGATAATGTCTTCGGTTTCGTTCGAAGCCGGAAAGAACTATATGGATTGAATGCTTTGAGAACATCGTTAGGTGGACGATGAGCATTCTAAGGTAGATGTGTTCTATAAAGGTAATCGTAGCCTCAAGCCTCATCAACCAGGAATGGCTAAAACAGGGGAGGTGCAGCAAGGTTAAGTGGGTCATGCCCAAGTAGGACGAGAGCTTCCCCTGTCTAGATGTCCCTTTTTATTCGGCTGTGTGGGCAGTTGGTCTGCAGCAAACTGCGGGGCTGTCTTGTTCGGGACTGTTCAGTAAGGAATGGTCCCGGCCTTGTGTTGCAGGGTATTTAGGGTGGATCTTCGGTACGTTGATTTAGGCCACATACTGTGACGGGCGCTATCCCCGTAGCCCTGCCATTATGTGGAATCGAATCTCCAATAAGTGCCGTATGTTTTGATTGTGTCCAACTATGTTGGATCGTGAGATATAAGCATTCCAGCTATTTTCGTACTTTACTTGAAAACCCTAGACACTATTATAATATCACTAGATTTCCTATCAAGTGTTTTGGTTAGCGTATGGTAAAAACTTACCCATGTTTATTTGTGGGGAGTCTTACGTGATACCTTTTGTTTCAAAGGTTTTTCAAAAAAAATTAAGCAACTTTAAACCGTTTACTCACACCAGATCCATGTCTGATATGGAGTTTATTTCTGTTTTTCTTAAACTCTCGGGTACTCAAATTTTTATGAGTAGCCAAAGGTTCAGGTTTTGGCTGGACTAATATTGGAGAGCATGGAGCAGGATTCCTGTAACAGCCCGCAAATCTGTACCCCTTGAGTTAACACTAGTCTACATCAATCAACTCAAGTTGCACAGAAATACGAACCATTTCGGTTGAAGAAGAAGAGGTAGAAGAAGAAATTAGAAAACAACATCAGAATCTAACCAACGCAGCGAAATAAAATATAATAGCTCATAAATGATCTTTACACAAAACAAATCAGATATACATGTTTATATATTACATCATCAGAGTACATCAACTCAGCTCAACATCAATAACATACAACAGGATACACGGTTACTCAACACAGCGGAATATATATATATATATATATATATATATATAACTAAGTACGAGAGTATGTATGGTCATCCAGCTCGTCCCCTGAGCTCCACAGCATCATATCCTGTATCCTATAATACTCGGTCTGACCCGAGCATTACAGTTAAATAACACCCGAGTCAGTCTGGAATACCATCGTGAGAAAATCATACTCAATTGATTATTAAAGTTTCAAAAATCATTTGAAAAACAAAAGCACCTCGTAAGACCACGCCACAAATAAACATGTCGGGTTTTTACCTTATGATAGCTAAAACACTTTTTATAGAAATCCTCTGATATTATAATAGGGTCTAAATACAAATACTTATAAAATAGCCGAAACTGTTACATCTATTAATTCCAACTACTAGCCACAGAGTGGGTAATACAAACAAAACTCGTACAAGGCTCGTAGAGAGAATGGATTTCCAACTAATGACTAGGCACTGGGTACCACCTGTCACAGTATGGGGCCTAGATCACCGTACCGAGGAGTGCGCCCGCTCCCCTGCAACACAAGACCGGGACTACCCCTTACTGGATAATCCCGAGTGAGATCACCCCGCGGTTGGGATCAGCAACCGCCCACTAAGCCGAAATTAAAAGGGACATCTAGACAGAGATGACCTCACCCTTCTTGGGTGCTACCCACCTAGCCTTACTGCATAACCCTTGATTTTCAGTCATTCCCATTTGATGAGGCTTGAGGCTAAGCGTTACATTTATAGATCATATCCCTTAGAATGCCCATCGTCCACCTGACGATGTTTCGAAAGCATTCATCCATACAAGTCGGTCCCATGTTCGAACGGAACCGAAGGCACTATTCCTACTACATCCATTTTGGAAATATCCTCAGGATTAGTAGTGACTAGCCCTTGCACTTCACTGCTCCATCTTCGAATCCAAACTTGTTTTCGCGAAACATACAAACCGGATCGAAGTGGTTTTCGAGAAATAAATCTCGATCCCGGACTCTTCGAAACGATCAACGCATTTGTCCAATTTTGATAGTCAGTGATTTAACTATCAATTAATATTCACAAACAACCATCAACCAATAAATAATTTCCCAAATTATTTATTTATCTCAAAATATCATTACAAGATATATTCTGACTTTCAAATTCCTTTGAAAACAGTTTTCAAAACTATCTGCCTTTCTCAGAATAAATTCCAAGTATTTCTATTTCCACTGGAATCACCAAGCACAAAACTAGATTTTTCTAAATTAATTTAAAACACTTTACTTCTAAAAATATACTTTAAAACATTCAAGTTAAAATTTCTTTAATAATTTGTTAAAAATACATACTATATGTATATTTGAAAATAAGGCTACTTAATAAAATATAAAACTAGGTTTTCACTTCTAAATACATAATACTAGGTCATTCTTTAAATAATTACTGTTATAATAGATTAAAAGGAAAAACTTACTTTAGACTTTAAATATTAGAAATAATAAATTTTACAAAACATAACCTTTTAAAACAACTTTAAAATCTTTTAACTTATATTTAAAAATTTACTTTGAAAACGTACTTGGTTATCCAGGGAGAATTTCAAATTCCAATCATTTAAATCAATTTCCCAAATTGATTTCCAATTTATTCCATTTGAAATAAATTTCTTTACTTATCAGTTCATTTCAAAATTCATTAGTTATGGACTTTATTATTATTTTCTGTTTGATTTCAAACCCTTTTAACTGAAATATACAAATTTCAGGTTATTCCCAATTACTTCTTTATTCTTTCCAATAATTAAAATCCTGAATTTTAAATAAATGTTTTGTTCTTTTTAAATAATAACACTGAATTTTAAAATTCATTAACTTCCTATTTATTCAAATTTTCCTTTCTATACTCACAATTTATTTATTAGAAATTTAAAGTCACTTTATTTCTTCTCCAATTCATTCTTAAATTTATTCTATAATTACTTTACTTATAGATTCACTTCTTTTATTTTCTTCAAAAATCCAATTTTTATATATATTATTTTGGTAATTCATTATACCCAATTATATCAACCAAGCCATAGCATTCAATACTTCCACATAATTCATTATAGAATATCAAATAATCAGAACAGAGAATATTAAATAATTTAAATAAAAGTTGAGGGGTCCAGTAGGATCCCTCCGACCTGTTTTTCCTGCGTCCACAGACGTTAGCACAATATAATGCCAATTCCAAAATATACCATACTATAGCACATCAATCAATTTAACCGTTCAAACAATTATTTAAATTTAATCATTTAAATTTAAATTTAACTGAGTGAGATTAACTCACCTTTAATTTTCATTCGCAATCCACTTCAATATTGCCTTGGATTTCCAGATGTTTGACCTTAAATAAACAATTCACAATTTATTATTATTTGAATTATCAAAAAATTTATCGTCGTTTACATATTTGATTTTAACTTATAATTTGATTTAACTAATTTCCCTTTGAAATCTTTAGTATCTAAAATAATTAAACAAACAGATTAAACAATTTAATCACTACAATACATTTTAAAATTAAATTAACCGATGATTTAACCATCTTATTTATCGTTTTAAAAAAAATTGTGAGTTTAGAATTATGCACATATTTTTCTCTTTAATAAATAACAAAAATAAGAATTTATTTTACTGTTCCAAATATATATGGCTGATTCTATTTTAAACAAAACTGCTTTGAAATCAAAATAAATTTTAAAACTCGCTGTATACTTCGTTCCTGTATATGTAACATTTATTAAATTAAATTAATAATGAAAATAATACCTCACTAACAACTCTCTCGCGAGCACCTCAAACTGACAGCACCTCCTCCCCAGATCGAACTGCCTTCCTCCAACGATCGATGCACCTTGACACCTCGTTCTTCCTTCCCTCACTTCCGAGCTCGAGACCATGCCACCATGAACCAGATCGCCACGATATCTCCTCCCCATCGCCCAAACGAGAACCCAACCACCAAACCCTAACTCACCCAGATCGATCGCAACCATCTAACATCGCTCGATTCCCCTTCGTCAACTCGCGGCCTCGATCGCGATACCATACTCGAACGGCTCTCAAAAGATCCTGGACGAACGCGATGCAAAGTAGATGATTCGAGCAATTGAACGATTTATTATCTTATGATTATTTTTGAATCGGTCCGCCATTCTCTCTTCCTTTTTTTTCGATTTCGATTTTCAGAAGGAATTGAACTTGCCTGTCCTTTTAGAAGAGAAAGGGAAACACGGTTTTAAGTTAAAAGAAGTGGCGTATAAGAGAAGCTTGACTAGGTAAATTTCATTAAATTATTATCAATTAAGTTTTCAGCGCGTTATTATATCGTACACTCACACACTAACTCCAATCAATACGAATTTTGAAATCGAAAAATAATTCAATATTGCGGACCCAATGGAACTAGTTTCGTCTAATTCCGAGACTGTGCCTCTGAAGGCTATTTTTAAATTCAATTTAAACGATAAAATTTCAAAACTGAACAAACCACTGCTAATTTCAATTTGACAACTCCTATTATCCTTTGTACTATCAATATAATTTTTTTCAAGCCTTCAAATTATTTTTAATAGGCTTAAAACTCCATATTCAAAATTTTACCAAACTTAAATTATTTAATCTAATAATTAAATTACCCAAATAAACAGTGATATTTGGAATTCAAGTTAAAAATTAACTTTTAAATATTTCAAATAAATTAAATATTCCAATTTTAAATGCTTAAAAATTTCGGGTCGTCACATTCCTTCCCCCTTAAAAGAATTTCGTCCCCGAAATTACTAGTTAGGAAGAATGGTCCAATACACGTTTACTTATCCCCAAAACTAAACAATTTCTAACAATTTAATATCTTACAAACTATCTTCTTATAAAAGACCCATTATTATTCTTATTAACTTTCCAAACTTTTCCATCGTTCCCAAACCATCTTATTTATACCCTCATTCAAATTATAATTCAAAACCAAATTTTGAATTATCAAAATTTTCTCAAAAATTTTCTAACTCTCTAAATTTTCAAAAAATTTCGCTAGCGTCTCCTTTGCGCGGCTAGCTCGGTGCAACTACAAAAGGCCTCTACGAGCTCCCAAATCTCAAAAGAAAACAAAAAGCCAAGTGGCTCAATCCAAAATCCCAATCAATTTCATACCAAATTTAAATACATACCTTTTTGTCGTGCAATTCAAATTTATCATCTGAATTCAAAACCAATTTTCCTTTTCCTTTTTATATTACCTGCATATCCTATTTAGCACCAATATCCAATCACAACTTTCAAAGACATTTTATCGATTTCCTTACAAATGTCAATATCTATTCATTTCAATATTATCTTAGATTACATTAGTAATATCAATTTTTCATTTAGGAATTTACCATTCCCTCTTAAGTTAGCATAAGCATTTTATATGTTCCTCATATTTATTTTCACTTTACCACTTTAGTTTATGACCATTTCTATTCAAATCGATTCTTTCATTTCCATAGGAATTCAGTTTATCTTTAACTCTGCATATATAAATTTTATTTGTCATTTATTACTAATTCATGTCATTGCTTTAATTAGTTTCATTTACTAACTTATTTCAATTTTCCAGTTTAAACCGTTTTGTCGTTAACAAAATTTTCCAAAATTTTCAAAAAAATTCTAACTCCCAAAATTTCCGAAATTTTTTGGCAGAGTCCCCTTTGTACGGAGGAGCTTTTGCAATTTGACAAAAGATAAATATATATACATCGACCCACACGGTCGGAAAAATCAAAAACAGTTCTTATTTCCTATTTTTATTGCATAGGCGTACCTCATTTAGCATTTTTAAGCAAACATCTTATTTATTAGCAATTAGCGTGCCTAAAATCCAGCCACATGGCTTCCCAGCACCTGTACTAACTCAATTTAAACATGTAAGTGCGATATATATGAAGTTTAACAATATGTCACTTATTTGCAATAGTTAAACACATGATTCTAAAAGAAACTCACACCAAACATTTTTCCGTAAGCAACTTATACAATTTTCATACTAATTCCACTGTTCCAATTAATTTATAAACCATTTTCATTCAATTGAATGGTTTCCAATCCATTCGTATGCAACTTCATCAATTTGAATGGTTTAAAACTCAATCGCTTACATTTAATTTATTTTTTAGCAAACTGAACTCATATTTAATTCAATTGCTTTCAAAACCAATTTATTTTACTTCTATCAACTCATAGAATTTTACTTACTTCTATTTACATCAAATGACAATTAATTCTATGCAAATTTGACGAGATTTATGTGAATAAACAAGTATTTATGTTTTATAACCAGTTTAAATGGATTTCAACTCAATTTGTACTTAATTCTATTCCTTTTTTTTATTTATTTTCAACTCAGTTTTATAATCTATATTCTCATTTTCAATGCATTTCAGACTTGAATCCATTCACTTACATTTCATTTTATTAACCAAACTAGTTCATTCAAAATCGTTAACAACTTAGGTTCATCTTTGTTACCAATTAAATTTCCTTTATATTTTAATTCATTGACAACCATTTATTTAGCTCGACCCTTTCTAAGCTTGCATATTACTAATCATTCCCGAATTGATTCAAACCAAGCTTTAATTTAATGTTCTTCCATTTTTACTCGTAGTCGAGCTTCTAATTATTCTCAACTTAAGTTAATTTACTCAATTTACTCCACTTCAAACTTAAGTTCACTCCTATTTGATTCTTATTTATTCCATCCATTTATTTATTCAATATAATTAGTTTATCCACTCAATCCATTATGAATTTTCATTTCCTTAAATATTATCTATAACTCGCTGAATTCTATTTCAATCCAAATTTATTTTTACTTGATTTAAATTCAATCCAGTATCACTAAACTTGGTTTCAAGTTGAATTCAATTCAACTCTCCCCCTTATATTCAGCTTAAGTCAACTTATTTTGATTTATTCAAATTTTATACTTAAGCTCATTTCATTTCACAAGTTTATATTTTTCTCTTCTCCTCAACTTGATTCTATCTCAATTAAATCTTGTTTTAATCTACAATTTCCTTTGATTAGTTATTATAAAATTTAACTTTCATACTCAACTCATTCAATTGATTACATGGCCATCTCCAATTTATCTCCACTTATTTAGATTTTATTTGCACATTCAAACCATTACTTTTTTTAATCCATTTACATATTTATTCGATACATTTCAATTATATTTAATTTGTTAACACTTCAAGTTAAGTTTTAATTTAAACTCAAGTTCTGAATCCACTATCCATTTTCAATTTACCACCTAATTCCATGAGCTCACAATTCAATTTCATTTACTTCACTATCGATCGAGGTCAAATTTGATTTATAACTTGAGTTTTATTTCCAAACTTCAATATTAACTCACCAATTCAGCTTTTATTAAACTACATTACATTCCCATTACATATTTCATTAAATAATTTATTAACAAATTAATTCTCCCCTATTTATAGCTCAATACTAGATTTTAAATCTCAAAATCTCTACATTTAATTTCCTGAAGTTTGATTTATTTTATAATTCAAGTTTGGATCTTTGTTTTATTTCCAAAACATCAAACGATATTAATTTTGGGTTTTCTATCTCACCCTTCTAATTTTATAAGTCACAACATATTATTCTACATATTCATTCTAGGATTGAATGTATTCATCTTTTATTTTTAATTTGAGTTTTACACTTATTTATAATCCAAGCATATTTTATTCTATGGATTTTTAATTTCTCTTATAAGTTATTTTGATTTATTTATTTCAATTCAATCCTTATCCAACTTATTTTCCATTTATTCAGGTAAGAATCTAATTCCATTCAATAATTCAATTGAATTCTTATTCCAATTCAATTTTATTTTAACTTAGTTTTATTTAACTCAATTCGATTTTAACTTAATTCGAATACAACTGGATATTATTTTCAACCTATCCAATTAATTTCAATCCAGTCAAATTTTTATTTCCCACCCAAGTTAATTTCATTTTTAACTTTTCTCTTTAAATTTAAATCCCGACATTCAAGGCTTATATTTCCTTCTTGATTTAAAAATCATCTCAATTTATAAGCTTACAACCTATCTCATCAGTATTTTTAAATACACGGCTTTGGTTTCAAATTATTTCGAAATCTCCAACATCTCAAATCATACTTCTCAAAATTTAAACCAATCCTGGTTTTATTCCCAACAAAATTCCTTTGAGATTTTCAAAAACAACTAGCTTTTCTGAACAAATTTATTTTTGGCAGCAATCTGTCACTCAGAAATTCGAAAATGAATATTGATGATGCGGCCGTCACCATCAGAATTATTTCCCAGTAATCCAAGTGATTTCAATGCTATATCACTTTCAAAATCCATTTAAAACAGATTTCCATTCAGAAATATCTCCAAAACAATAATGCTATCATTTATCTTTAAAACGCTTCGACAATCACTTCTAAAGTCTGCAGGATTTTAAATTTCCAAAGCCTGCTTAAATAAATTTTAACTATAATTCATTTGTACACTTTATGCTTATGCAAATACTCATTTGATTGTATTTCAATTCATAAATTATATTTATAATTCATATTTATATATTTCATTTTATAATGAATTTATTCCCTTAAATTTTGATTATACTTCAATTTCTAGGTAAATTTCCACTTAACAATGATAATACTTTCATATTATCATTTCTAACATCCAAGTAACCATATATTAGCTAAATAGTTTTCAAAAACTATTCTTTATATCAAAATATGTTTTTGGGTAAAATTATTTCATTTACCCATATTTAAAACAATACCGTGTCGATTGTTCTATACAAGTGTTTAGAAACCCCTTCAATACAGTTGCGCAGACTGTGTCGACGAAGGTTCATATGCCACTCAATAAATCAATCAACACAATATTAAAACAATTTATATTCACTAACAAATACACGCGCATATTTATTAATACGCTCAAACTCATTATGGAGTACTATGGACTCTATTTTAAATAAGTCATTCCCACCAGAGCCAAGGTTATCACCAACCTAAGCTCTGATACCAAGTGTAACAGCTCGCAAATCCGTACCCCTTGAGTTAACACTATTCTACATCAATCAACTCAAGTTGCACAAAAATACGAACCATTTAGATTGAAGAAGAAGTGGTAGAAGAAGAAATTAGAAAACAACATCAGAATCTAACCAACGCAGCGAAATAAAATATAATAGCTAATAAAAGGTCTTTACACAAAACAAATCAGATATACGTGTTTATACATTACATCAACAGAGTACATCAACTCAGCTCAACATCAATAACATACAACAGGATACATGGTTACTCAACACAGCGGAATATATATATAAACAAGTACGAGAGTACGTATCGTCATCCAGCTCGTTTCCTGAGCTCCACAACATCATATACTATATCCTATAATACTCGGTCTGACCCGAGCATTACAGTTAAATAACACCCAAGTCAGTCTGGAATACCAGCGTGAGAAAATCACACTCAATTGATTATTAAAGTTTCAAAAATCCTTTGAAAAACAAAAGCGTCTCGTAAGACCACGTCGCAAATAAACATGTCGGGTTTTTACCTTATGATAGCTAAAACACTTTTTATAGAAATCCTCTGATATTATAATAAGGTCTATGTAAAAATACTTATAAAATAGCCAAAATTGTTACATCTATTAAATTCCAACTACTAGCCATAAAGTGGGTAATACAAACAAAACTCGCACAAGGCTCGTAGGGAGAATGGATTTTCGACTAATGACTAGGCACTGGGGTACCACCTGTCACAGTACGGGGCCTAGATCACCGTACCGAGAAGTACGCCCGCTCCCCTACAACACAAGACCGGGACTACCCCTTACTGGATAATCCCGAGTGAGATCACCCTGCGGTTGGGATCAGCAACTTCCCACTAAGCGGGAATAAAAAGGGACATCTAGACAGAGATGACCTCACCCTGCTTGGGTGCTACCCACCTAGCCTTGCTGCATGACCCCCTGATTTTCTGTCATTCCCATTTGATGAGGCTTGAGGCTAAGCGTTACCTTTATAAAACATATCCCTTAGAATGCCCATCGTCCACCTGATGATGTTTTGAAAGCATTCATCCACACAAGTCCGTCCCGGGTTCGAACGGAACTGAAGGCACTATTCCTACTACATCCATTTTGTAAATATCCTCAGGATTAGTAGTGACTAGCCGTTACACTTCACTGCTCCATCTTCGAATCCAAACTTGTTTTCACGAAACGTACAAACCGGATCGAAGTGGTTTTCGAGAAATAAATCTCGATCCCGGACTCTTCGAAACGATCAACGCATTTGTCCAATATTGATAGTCGATGATTTAACTATCAATTAATATTCACAAACAACCATCAACCAATAAATAATTTACCAAATTATTTATTTATCTCAAAATATCTGTACAAGATATATTCTCACTTTCAAATTCCTTTGAAAACAGTTTTCAAAACTATCTGCCTTTCTCAGAATAAATTCCAAGTATTTCTATTTCCATTGGAATAACCAAGCACAAAACTAGATTTTTCTAAATTAATTTAAAGCACTTTACTTTTAAAAATATACTTTAAAACATTCAAGTTAAAATTTCTTTAATAATTTTTTAAAAATACATAATATATGAATATATGAAAATAAGGTTACTTAATAAAATATAAAACTAAGTTTTCACTTTTAAAAACATAATACTAGGTCATTCTTTAAATAATTACTTTTATAATAGATTAAAAGGAAATACTTACTTTAGACTTTAAATATTAGAAATAATAAATTTTACAAAACATAACTTTATAAAACAACTTTGAAATCTTTTAACTTATATTTAAAAATTTACTTTGAAAACGTACTTGGTTATCCAGGGAGAATTTCAAATCTCAATCATTTAAATCAATTTCCCAAATTGATTTCCAATTTATTCCATTTGAAATAAATTTCTTTACTTATCAGCTCATTTCAAAATTCATTAGCTATGGACTTTATTATTATTATTTTCTGTTTGATTTCAAATCCTTTTAACTGAAATATACAAATTTGGTTATTCCCAATTTCTTCTTTATTCTTTCCAATAATTAAAATCCTGAATTTTAAATAAATGTTTTGTTCTTTTTAAATAATAACACTGAATTTTAAAATTCATTAACTTCCTATTTTCAAATTTTCCTTTCTATACTCGCAATTTATTTATTAGAAATTTAAAGTCACTTTATTTCTTCTCCAATTCATTCTTAAATTTATTCTATAATTACTTTACTTACAGATTCACTTCTTTTATTTTCTTCAAAAATCCAATTTTTATATATATTATTTTGGTAATTCATTATACCCACTTATATCAACCAAGCTATAGCATTCAATACTTCCACATAATTCATTATAGAATATCAAATAATCAGAACAGAGAATATTAAATAATTTAAAGAAAAGTTGAGGGGTCCAGTTGGATCCCTCCGACCTGTTTTTCCTGCATCCACAAACGTTAGCACAATATAATACCAATTCCAAAATATACCATACTATAGCACATCAATCAATTTAACCATTCAAACAATTATTTAGATGTAATCATTTAAATTTAAATTTAACCGAGTGAGATTAACTCACCTTTAATTTTCATTCGCAATCCACTTCAATATTGCATTGGATTTCCATATGTTTGACCTTAAATAAACAATTCACAATTTATTACTATTTGAATTATCAAATAATTTATCACCGTTTACATATTTGATTTTAACTTATAATTTGATTTAACTAATTTCCCTTTGAAATCTTTAGTATCTAAAATAATTAAACAAAAAGATTAAACAATTTAATCACTACAATACATTTTAAAATTAAATTAACTGATGATTTAACCATCTTATTTATCATTTTAAAAAAAAATTGTGAGTTTAGAATTATGCACATATTTTTCTCTTTAATAAATTACAAAAATAAGAATTTATTTTACTGTTCCAAATATATATGGCTGATTCTATTTTAAACAAAATTGCTTTGAAATCAAAATAAATTTTAAAAGTCGTTGTATACTTCCTTCCTGTATATGTAACATTTATTAAATTAAATTAATAATGAAAATAATACCTCACTAACAACTCTCTCGCAAGCACCTCAAACTGACAGCACCTCCTCCCCAGATCGAACTGCCTTCCTCCAACGATCGATGCATCTTGACACCTTGTTCTTCCTTCCCTCACTTCCGAGCTCGAGACCATGCCACCATGAACCAGATCGCCACGATATCTCCTCCCCATCGCCCAAACAAGAACCCAACCACCAAACCCTAACTCACCCAGATCGATCGCAACCATCTAACATCGCTCGATTCACCTTCGTCAACTCGCGGCCTCGATCGCGATACCATACTTGAACGGCTCTCAAAAGATCCTGGACGAACGTGATGCAAAGTAGATGATTCGAGCAATTGAACGATTTATTATCTTATGATTATTTTTGAATCGGTCCTCCATTCTCTCTTCCTTTTTTTTCGATTTCGATTTTCAGAAGGAATTGAACTTGCCTGTCCTTTTAGAAGAGAAAGGGAAACACGGTTTTAAGTTAAAAGAAGTGGCGTATAAGAGAAGCTTGACTAAGTAAATTTCATTAAATTATTAACAATTAAGTTTTCAGCGCGTTATTATATCGTACACTCACACACTAACTCCAATCAATACGAGTTTTGAAATCCGATAATAATTCAATATTAAGGACCTAATGGAACTGGTTTCGTCTAATTCAGAGATTATGCCTCGGAAGGCTATTTTTAAATTCAATTTAAACGATAAAATTTCAAAACTGAACAAACCACTTCTAATTTCAATGTTACAACTCCTATTATCCTCTGCACTATCAATATAATTTTTTTCATGCCTTCAAATTATTTTAACAGGTTTAAAACTCCATATTCAACATTTTACCAAACTTAAATTATTTAATCTAATAATTAAATTACCCAAATAAACAGTGATATTTAGAATTCAAGTTAAAATTAAATTTTAAATATTTCAAATAAATTAAATATTCCAATTTTAAATTCTTAAAAATTTCGGGTCGTCACAAGTCCAGACGTAGCTATATCTATATTTCCGCTGTGCTGAGTTGTGTTGTAGTCTTGTCTGTTGTATTTGGAATGTAATGGACTAGACAGAACCCTATAACTGTCTAATGTGAAAGGTTGTTGTTTCTGTGTTACTCTGATGTAAATGACTATGTAATTTCTATTTGATATATTATATTTTGTTCCGTTCCGCTGTGAGATTCTGATATTGTTGAGTTCTTTCTTCTTTCTATTCTATTTCTACCTCTTTCTTTCTTATCGATGATGCGTGTTTCTGTGGAATGAAGGGAGGGTCGTCGCATTGTGGTATCAAAGCATAGGTTGAGATAATACCTAGCTTTGGAGTTGTGTCTACCTTGAGAGCGCGTATTTATAATTTTTATATAATTTTATATATCTATTTAAATTTGTTGGGTATCTGTTCGGATTTCCAACTTGAGTTCCAAAGAAGTTTCATCTTTCTCTTTGTTTGGTTGACCGTCCTATCCTTAGGTGGAACAACTGAGTTAGATAAGATTTGTAGAGGCTTAAGATTTCTTATCTCCCCTATAGTTTTCTTATGACCCATTGATATTGGATCTCGAAGGGTTTGATCTTATTTTGGATATGGATTGGATGGATAGTAAGGATTGTTTCTTTGGAGGCTGAGTTGGGAGGAATCGCAAAAGTGACTTGCGATGATTTCGAAGTTCTTTGAAGCATTTGTTGCTTGGAAGCGAGGTATCTCCAGAAGGTGTAGAGTCCATCGAAGTGCCAAGAGATTGTCCGGATGTTTCAAAGGTAGTGGAAGTTTGCCTTCATCAGGAAATAGAGTTGGAGAAGGAGATCCAAGTTTTCTTTGAGGAGGCCTTTTGTTTCTAGTGGAGGTATTTCTGTAGATTCGGCCAGGGAAGCTACTATTCCGGGGTGAAGCAACACAGTTTTCTAGATTTGGCGGAGTTTTACAAGAAGTTTGTCAAGTCTATTCTAAGATTTCTACACACTTAACCGAGTGACTCGGGAAGGAATTAGGTTAAGTGGACCCGAGTGTGATGAGGCTTTCTTGGATTTGAAGGCAAGGCTGATCAGTGTACCTGTTCTAACTACTCTGGATGGCGAGAGTAAGTTGAGTTCTACGCGGATGGTGTGTGTGTGTGCCTGTTATGGATGGATTGATGATCATGGAACATTGAAGATCATTGGAAGGATTTGAGGCAAGGAGTTTAGAAAATCTTCTAGTAGCTGAGCATGAAGAAGGATGTAGCTGCTTTCGTCAGAAGATGTGTGGTCGATCAGCAAGTGATGGTGATAAGCAGAAGACCGCAAGTTGTTACGGCCTTAGAAGTTCTGAAGTGAAGTGAGAAATGATTTCTTTGGATTTCATCGACAGTTTGCCAAGGACCAAAGTAGGAAATGGAAAATGGGTAATTGAAGACCTGTTAATTAGGACCACCTATTTTATTCCGGTCAAGGCAACCCGTATTGTAGCATCTAAGGCTGAGTTTTCTTGAAGGAGTTGGTCTGACTGCTTGGTGTTTCAGTCAGCATTGTTAGCGACCGTGATCCTATTTTCTCCAGTCTGATTTCTGGTTCAGATTTTTGATCGGAGTAAGAGGAAGCTCTGGATCATAGTAGTTTAGCTGGTTTAGGTTCTGTGGAGCTCGGATTTCAAAGTTTATCTTGAGAAACACTGGATAGTTATAGGAAGGCTTATCCAGATCTGTGTCCGGATAGCTAGAGTTGTTTGATTTGAATAATTTGTTTATACAAATAAATTGGTTGTTTGAATGAATTGTTTGTTCGAATAAATTATTTGTTCGAATGAATTGTTGTTTAGTTAACAGTGTATGGTTGATATGGATGTTTGGATTGTTAAATATAATAAAATATTTTGGATTATCGTTGTTTTAAATTTCGAGGACTAAATTCTTTTGAGGGGGAAGGAATGTGATATCCTAGAATTTCGAGGAATTTAAAATGTGATAATCATCGTAATAAATTAATTAAAATGGATAAAAGTTGTTATTTTCAAATATAAATAACCAAAAAAATTAATAACATGATGATTTTAAATATAGTTATAAATGGATTCTTAATAAAATAATTATTTGCAAATTTAATTGGTAATGTTTTATAAATAGATTTTTAAATGAAATAATTATTTTCAAATATCTTTGGTGTTGATTTATAAATGAATTCTAAAATAGAATTATTATTTTTGAGTTAATAAGGAGTTCATATATATAATTGAGATTAATTTTAAAAATAGTTTTTTTAAATAAAGTTATTATTTTCAAATTAAATTAGTGTTTGTTTAAAGATAGGGAAAATTTGAATTGATATTAAATTTGATTTCAAATTGAATTTGAATTTAGATTTAAATTTAATTTTTAATGAATATTTATATCTTAAAAGTATTTTGATTTAAAATAATATATGAATGAGTTTTATTTAAAATAAGATTTGTTTCCTTAAAAGAATTTATTAAGAAAGGTTTATTAAATTGTAAAATAAATACAAAAAGGTTTATGTTAACTTTTTAAAATGGATTAAAAATATTTTATATGATTTTGTTTAAAATATAATTGGTTTATACTTTATTTTCTTTTGAAGAATTTATTTATATAAACTTTAAAAGCATTTATTTATTTAGAAATGTGTTTATTTATTTAGAAATTTTATGTAAAAGCTTTAATGTCTTTTAAAACTAAATATAAATAAAATAATACAAGTGTAACTCTTTAACCCATGATAAAAACACATGTAAGATAATTAGAATTTATATGTGACAAGTGTAATAAGTGAGACAAGTGGCAAAATTTATTTTTATTTTCTTTAATTCTAAATAAATTCTAATCTATATTATATAAACACATCTCTTCTTTTTCTCATCTCTTTTCCTTATTTTCATGTCTAAGAAACTCAACCATGTTCTATCTTCACAACAAAAATTCTTTTGCATTAAACCTGAAACCATTTTCCTTAAAAATGTGAGAAATGCAACCCTGTAATCACCTCCTCAAAACTGTAACATTTCCAAACTCAGGTTCAAGAATTTGTAAAACTGTTTATCCTCAAGCAAATTCTGTAAAACTTCATTTTCAAATTTGTGAATAAACAGAGCATGTAACCTTCTATCAAAATAAATCTCTGATCAAATAATTTGAACCCTGTTTGTTTTCCAGCCTGAAACTCCTCAAACAATTCGACTCTTTTAGAAAGTTTTAAACCTGAAACACATTTTTTTTTTCTCAAATCAAAAGTCTTGAGATATTTAGCCTGGAACCATTTTCAGATTTGAAACTTCAAACCAAAATAACTCAACCCTGATCTCTGATGAAATGAAACTAAACCCTGTAGCCATTTTTTTCAAATCAGTGATTTGCAAATAAACCTAAAATCACCTCCTCAAAACAAATTGAATCCTGAAAGTATTACAGCCGGTTTTCAAAATACAGAACTTCAGATGTTCAAATGCAGGCCTGTATTTCTCTTCAGAACAAAATATCCACCTCTGTTCAAATTTTTGAAAAAATTTAAATGCCTGAACCATTTTCAATTCTTGAGTTTGCAACCATTTCAAGTCTAAATGCAACCTGAAGTTCATGGTCAAAGTCAATCTTCTCAACATCAATTATTTCAACTAGCAGTTTTAAAGAAATCAAAAACCCAGGCAATTCAGTTTTCAAAATTTCTAGCATTCAAGCCTCTGCATTTTTAAAGATCTGGTGAGTGAACAAATTTAATTAAAATCTAAGTAAATTTACATATGTTGCTTGTGAAGTCTGAGATAAATTGTGCTTGGTTGTGCATATATATATAAGTAATCTCTGTGATTTGAATGTTGTGACTGTTGCATTTAAAGGTATCTCTGTTATTGATTCAGAGAGTAAAGTTTGATAAAAAAATTCCAAATCTTATCATCATATCTTGTTAGGGAAAGAGATCCAAACATTTTAGCTTGTTAAATCATGAGATTAAGTTTAAAATTTACTTAAAGCAATATAGGTTTGAAATTTACCTGGAACTAAGAAATGCAGTGGCAAATTCTAAAATGCATGATAAATCAAATGTTATAATTTGATAATCTAATTTCATAACTTGAATCTATTTAGAAAATGAAGATTTTTAAACAAAAACTCAGATTTTTAGTAATAGAATAGAAGAGAATTTCAATGTTGACTGGATTTGAGTTTCTGAGCAACTGTTGATGGCCTAATGGTCTAGGGTGGTCGGAGCTTTGTCTGGTGGTCGAGGACTGTGCGGTGAGGTGAGGAAAAATGAAAGATGGGGTGTTTGATCATTGGGGTGTCGGCGGCAAAGCAAATGGGTTTCTAAACCTAGTTTTTGTCGCGCTGGAAGATCTGGTTTCTTCATTTTCTCTGGTGCATCGAGAGGCTTGGAATTTGGGATAATGGTAGGTAGCTTAGGTTTCGGCATGGCATAGCCAGAGGGGTAGCAAATCCGATGATCGGAGTAGTGGCTGCCAGAAAGTTTCCTGGCAAAGTTTCTTGTTGTGGTTTCATCTCCCATAGTTGATGTAACAACCCGCATATTTAACGATTTTATATTTAAATGTTTTATTTAAATATAGTGTCGTTAGTCGGATTTAGGTCCGAAATGTTACTTTCTGCAAATGGTCGAATTGGAACTCGAAACCATTTCCATTGATTCCAAAATGGCGTTTGCGATCTTTTTGAGTGTAAGCTTTGATATGTTTGGAGTAAGTCGAATTTTTCTATTTGCTAAGTGGGCTTTGGGTTTGGGTTTCACCCAAACTGTTCTATTAACCCCAACTCAGCCCTTCTCTCCTTCCATTCACTTATTCATTTCATAAAAGCTTAAGCAAAAAACTGAAATGGGGGAAGAGAAAGGAAATTAGAAACTCCTAGCCCTAAATCCATTTGCAAACTACAAATTCTTGCTCCAAAATCAAAGAGAAGCCATTGGTAAGTTCTTCTTCATCTTCTCCAACTCTTCTCTTCTTCAATTTCAGAAAATTTCCTAAACCTAAATTGGGAAATATGTGATTTATTCTTAGATTGAAACTTCTTGAGTTGAAGTAGTGTTTGGTTGGTCTTCTCCTTGCAAATTGAACTCCTTCTTCTTTGTTTTGGGTTAAAGGTGAGTTTTGAACTCACATCTACTTCTTTTGATATCATTGATGTTAGGAATGAATTCCTAATACTTGTTCATGTGCATTTGCTTTCGATTTGGATTGCTTTGGTGAAATTGCCAAATTATGTTTTTTTAAAGCCAAATCTATGTAAAACCTTTTATGGTTGGTGTTTATGTTGTTCGGAGTGTTTGGAGGTGTTGTTAAGGTTGGGTAGTCGTTTGACGTAAGCCCATAATCAACACGCACCCGATCGTTTTCGATTTGTTTGGCCATAGTTGGCCTAGGTTCAGGAATTGCCTGACCATCAGGTTTCAGACGTCTGAAATGCCTATTTCAGACGTCTGAATATTGTTCAAGGGAAACTTCAATCCCCAGATTCAGACGTCTGAAATTATATTTCCAGACGTATGAATTGCCAAAATTTCAAGCAGAAAGGAAATAGGCAAAATATTGCCTATTTCGGACATCTGAAAATTTGGGTTCAGACGTCTGAATCCTCTTTTGAAAAAGAAATTGGTCTCCAGATTCAGACGTCTGAATCCCTTCTTTCATACGTCTGAACCTGCTGTTTTTTTGCCAACTTGCCTTGTTCGTTTAGTTTTCCAAATTTAATCAACGCTTGTTAATTCCAACTAGTTGTTTATGCATATGTGACCTTGATGATTCCTTTTTGACTTCATTCACGGGTTTTATAAATGATTTCTTCAAATCGTATTAAAAGTTCGCTTCTCCGATTTATAAATTCTATTTAAACCACACGTACAATTTCGCACTTCGAGCGAAGTGGAAGGGTGATTAAATGGTTGGAAAAAACACGGACCATGAATCTGTGCGTTTATCCTTCCGATTAATTCCCGACCTATTCAATTGATCGTTTTAACCTTCGGGTTTGGTTTACCGATGATATGAGGTGAACTTTGTACTGCTTTGAGTGTGAAAGTGGCTGACGGATAGTAAACCGTTTAGTGCGAACGAGTGGTTATGGGACATACTTTAACACTTTTCAGATTCCTTTTCGAGAGTTGTGACACATTCCGCCAGTTAGTGGTGTCCAGTACTGGGTCTCTGACCTTCACCACTACGGTTTGTTGCCTTCGGGTATGTGCCTTCGGGTTTGTTGCCCTTTAGTATCGCTTCCGATGTTGGTCGTTATGAGCCGCATGGGTGATATTGGGTTGGCCTTTAGTATCGCTTCCGATGTTGGTCGTTATGAGCCGCATGGGTGATATTGGGTTTGGAGTCTTCGGGCTCACGGATCCTTGTTTATACAGTACTGAGCTCGAGCAATATTCTGATGTTTCATTCATATGTATATTCCCTTGGTATCGCCCTTCGGTGTTGGTCATTATAAGCCGCATGATGCGTAGCGTTTACCTTGTGGAACTTGTATACCTTATTGGTATTTGTGATTGCCTTTTGGCTTGTTTTGGGATATTCGTATCCTTTGTTTAAATATGTTGCCGATGATATGAGGCTTGTTATCATATGATTCATCTTTCGTTAGATGATTATGTTATCTCTTTTAGAGATATTTGCTATACCTTGAAACCTTGCAGGTTTATTGTTGTTCAGTTTATCTAACTGATTTGTTTAGCTAGACTGACCCGTGTATCTTATACTCGGGTCAGACCGAGATGTTTCAGGTTAGGTGCTTTTGGACTTAGCCTATTTTGCTTCCGCAATGGACTATTCAGCTTGTTCTTTTTTGTCATAGCTTTTTGTGTTGTCCCATTTTGTAGTAACTCTGATATTTATTCTTTTGACTCGTCTGTATATGGTGGTTTGCTATACCACTTGACATGTATTATTTTGCATACTCTGTTATGTATCTGTATATGTGTATATGATGATTTACTGTTCTGTGATGTATATTACATTTGAGTTATTATATTATGTTCTGATAGATCCAACCACCCATGGTTTTGTTTAAAGTATTCATTGGGTACGTCGACCTGGTTGGTATGTTTATTGTCGATGTATTCAAGAGATAGTTAGAGCAAGGCTATAGATGGTCGCTCCTAACCAGCCTTATTCTCCGTGTTAGTTGACGGCATTACTTTGTAGTGTCCTTGGCTAGCGTGGGTATAGAGGTGGGGTGTCACAGCGTGGTATCAGAGCTGAGTTCAGAACAAAATATGATAAACACAGAATAGATGCACATATTATGGTACATCAAAGTGTACAAGTGATACAAATCTTTGAATCATTGTGTCTCTTTATTCCATCAAGGTTAGGTAGAGTTTGGGAATACGTCTAGGAATGCATTTTATTCCGTAGTATTCCATATTGCAATGTCTACCTTGTGAATAATCTTGTTCTTATCTTACCTTCAGCGTATGGCTGGAAGAGGCAGGGGACGACGTTCGGGTGCTGGGCAATCCAGTGGCTCACATCCGGATGGCGTATATATGTCTGCTGATCAGTTTTTGGAGTTGTTTAGGAGCACTCAGCCTCCAGTTCCTCCTCAAGTGTCTCCACCTCGCAAGTCTGCCTTTGCATGCCAGTGCTGTGATTTTGCTCATCTTGGAGGAAAGCCGTTTAAAGGCTCCGAGTCCGTTCTTGAAGTCCAAGCTTGGCTTCGCACGTGCGAGCGTATCTTCTCTCGCATGGATCTTTCTGACCATGATAGAGTTCTTGTGACTTCTAGTTTATTACAAGAGCGTGCTCTTGATTGGTATGAGCTTCTTGTAGCCGAGATTGATGAGTCTACTCTTTCTTGGACTCAGTTTCGGGAGCGATTTGAACTCAAGTTCGTTCCTGAATCTGAAAAAGTTTTATTAACCCCTCGCTTCCTTGAGTTAAAGCAAGGGAAATCTTCTGTTTCTGAGTATGTCGCATCGTTCGAGGCTTTATCTCAGTATGGTCTTGAATTTATCAATACTTCTTATAAGAAGAATTTGAAGTTTGTTTCTGGTCTTAAGAAATATCTTAAGAAGTCTTTGTTGCTCTAGCTTAAACTTTCTTTTGAGGAGTTGGTTGATTCGGCACATCATCTCGAGACCGTGGAGAAGGAGTGTGATAGTGATGTTGATGTTGAGGTTTCCAAGAACCCCAACAAGAGGCCGTTTTCAATTCAGAAGAAGCCTTTTCCTTCTAAGAAAAAGAAGACCGGTGGTCCTAGCTCTCAGCCTCAGTCTTCCGGAACACCTTTCGTTCGAAAGTGTTTCAATTGTGGTTCTCCTGATCATATTATTCGAGCTTGTCCTAAGCCTCTCTTCTGCCGTTATTGCAAGAAGGAAGGTCATCATGTTTCAGCTTGCCCTACTGTTCCGGCTAGTGCCAAGTCTAGTAGGCTTTATGCTGTTAAGGCTTCTGAAGGTCCTTCTCAGTCCAAAGGTACATCTTCATCTATTTTGAAAGGTTCTATTTTATTTCATGATCGTAGTATTCGAGTTCTTTTCGATACGGGTGCATCACAATCTTTCGTATCGAAAAAGCTCGTAGATGATTTATCTTTGGATGTTTCTTGTTTGATTACTTCTTTAAGGATTGTGAATCCAATTGGGGGATCCGCGACCCTTAGTTTGCTTTGTGATGATGTTGAGATTGTTTTATGTGACTTTTCTTTCCGTGCGAATCTGCACGTTATTTCTTGTCTGGGATTTGATATGATTTTGGGTATGGACTGGCTAGTGAGATATGATGCCAGGATTATTTGTTCGGAGAGGATTGTATATCTTCGACATCCGGATTCGCCTACTCAGCTATCTCTTGTTCTTCGGGATGTGGATAATTCCGAAATGGCTTTGTATTTTCTTGATTCACGAGATGATGATGATATATCTCGTATTCCGGTTGCTTGTGACTTTTCTGGTGTTTTTGAGCCTGTATCGGGCTTGCCACCCAAACGGGCAATTGAGTTCCGCATTGATCTCATTCCAGGCGCGCAGCCAGTTAGTCGTCCTCCCACGAGGATGTCTACAAAGGAAAATGAGGAACTCACGAAGCATCTTTTGGAGCTTGAGTCCAAGTAGTTGATTCAGTCCAGTTTTTCTCCGTGGGGATCCGCGGTCATCTTCGTGAAGAAGTCTGATGGAACTCTTAGGCTTTGCATTGATTATCGCAAGCTTAACGAGTTAACCATCAGGAATAGGTATCCATTTCCTAGGATCGATGGTATGTTCGATCTATTGAGTGGTGCTAAGGTCTTTTCTCAGCTCGACCTTGCCACGGGTTTTCATCATTTACGAGTCGCGGAGGATAGCATACCTCTTACAGCTTTCCGCACTTGATATGGTTCTTTTGAGTGGCTCGTTATGCCGTTCGGTTTGACGAACGCTCCTGCTTTCTTTGTCGATCTCATGAATCGAGTATTCCGGGAATATCTCGATAAGTTCGTCCTTGTGTTCATTGATGATGTCCTTATCTATTCTAAGTCTGAAGCTGAGCATGCTAATCACTTGAGAATTGTCTTGAGTACCCTCTGTCGTCATCAGCTTAGAGCCAAATTCTCCAAATGCCACTTTTGGGAGAATAAGGTTAAGTTTTTAGGCCATGTTGTATCTTCCGGTGGCATTTCGGTCGATCCCTTAAAGATCGAGGCCATCCAGAATTGGAAGAGGCCTGAAAATGTTCATGAGATTCGTAGTTTCCTTGGATTGGCGGGTTATTACCGTCGGTTCATTAAGAACTTTTCCCGTGTTGTGCTTCCTCTCACTTGCCTTACTCGGAAAGGCATTCATTTTATTTGGTCCGACAAGTGTGAAGCTTCCTTTTTGACATTGAAGGAACTTCTCACTAATGCTCCTATTCTTATGGTTCCCGAAGGGAATCATGATCTTGTTGTCTACACCGATGCTTGTGGTAGTGGTCTCGGTGCTGTTCTTATGCAGAAGGATCGGGTACTTGCTTATGCTTCTAGGCAACTGCGTCCGAATGAAGTTCGCTATGCCACTCATGATCTTGAGTTAGCCGCCATTGTCTTTGCCTTGAAGATGTGGTGACACTATTTGTTGGGCGAGCGCTTCATTCTCTATACCGATCATAAATCTTTGAAGTATTTATTCACTCAGAAGGAACTCAATATGAGACAACAGCGTTGGCTCGAGTTTCTTGCTTCTTATAACTTTGATATCCAGTATACCCCTGGTAAGGGTAATCATGTTGCAGATGCGCTTAGTCGCAAACATTCGGCTGTTATTTCTATGATGTTTGCCGAATGGCATGTTCTTGAGACTCTATCTTTTTGTGAAATTCGTGATCGAGGTTCATCTTCTGATTCTCCTATTCTATTATTTAGTTTGGGATCTCGACCTATTTTATTGGATCGTATTGCCGATGGTCAGCGGCGTGATCCTGAGTTGTTGCATCTTATTCAGCTTTGTGAGTCTGGATCTTGCGATGAGTCGTTGCAAGATTTCAGTATTGATTCTCATGGGTGCCTTCGCAAGAAGAACCGTCTTTTTGTGACTTCTGATCTTGCACTTAGGCATGACATTCTTGATGACCGTCACCGTTCTAAGTATACCATTCATCCCGGTAGTAGCAAGATGTATGCCGATATGCATCGTCTTTATTATTGGGAAGGCATGAAGCGCGATGTGGCGAGTTATGTGAACAATTGCATAACTTGTCAGCGTTTTAAAGCCGAGCATCAGCATCCTTCGGGTCTTCTTCAGCCTCTTGAGATTCCATTGTGGAAATGGGATCAAATTTCTACGGATTTCATAGACGACCTACCTCGTTCGAGATCTGGCCATTCTAGCATTTGGGTTATTGTTGATCGCCTCACCAAGTCTGCTCATTTTGTCCCTATTAAGTCTAATAGGACTGCTTCGCTTTTGGCTAAGTTATATGTCAAGGAAATCGTGAGACTTCATGGTGTTCCTAGTTCTATTGTGAGTGACCGTGATCCTTTATTCACGAGTCATTTTTGGAAGAGTCTTCAACAAGCTTTGGGAACAAAGCTTAATTTTTCTACAGCTTATTATCCGCAGTCTGACGGGCAGACTGAACGGGTGAATCGTAGCTTGGAAGATCTTCTCCGTATTTGTATTTTTGATTTCGGTGGTAGTTGGGAGGATCACCTACCTCTTGTAGAGTTCTCCTACAACAATAGTTTTCAGTCTAGTATCGGTATGGCTCCTTTCGAAGCCTTATACGGAAGGCCATGTCGATCACCTTCTTGTTGGTTGGAATCTAGAGAGAAGCTTATTCTTGGTCCAGACTTTGTTCGTAATTCTTCTGAGAAGATTAATCTTATTCGATTGAGAATGAAAGAGGCACAAAGTCGTCAGAAATCCTACGCGGACAACCGTAGGAAGCCTCTCGAGTTCTCGATCGTCAATCTTGTTTTTATTCGTGTTTCTCCTTTGAATGGGGTTATGCGTTTCAGTACGACTGGGAAATTGGCTCCTCGCTTTATAGGACCATTTTCTATTACTGAACGTATTGGCCCTGTGGCTTATAGAGTTTCACTTCCAGCTCATTTATCTGGCATTCATGACGTGTTTCACGTCTCGCAACTTCGGAAGTGTCTTCGGGAGTCGGATTCTGTTATTACTTCTCCTGATTTGAAAGAACTTGAGATCTCACCGGACTTATCTATTGTACAGCAACCTATTCGCGTGCTTGACACGGAGGTGCGACACCTTCGGAACAAGGACGTGCCGCTCATTAAAGTTCAATGGTCCGCTAATCTCAATGACTGTACTTGGGAAACCAGAGAGTATATCGAGCGATCTTATCCGGGTTTCTATCTTTACTTGTCGATGGTGAGATTATCTTTTCGTTTCTAACTTGTTTCCTTCTCTTTTGAATGTTGTATGTATGTAGTTGTTACAAATACCATCTCTAGGAATTGCGGGGACGCAATTTTGTAAGGAGGGGAGATCTGTAACAACCCGCATATTTAACGATTTTATATTTAAATGTTTTATTTAAATATAGCGTCGTTAGTCGGATTTAGGTCCGAAATGTTACTTTCTGGAAATGGCCGAATTGGAACTCGAAACCATTTCCATTGGTTCCAAAATGGCATTTGCAATCTTTTTGAGTGTAAGCTTTGATATGTTTGGAGTAAGTCGAATTTTTCTATTTTCTAAGTGGGCTTTGGGTTTGGGTTTCACCCAAACTGTTCTATTAACCCCAACTCAGCCCTTCTCTCCTTCCATTCACTTATTCATTTCATAAAAGCTTAAGCAAAAAACTGAAATGGGGGAAGAGAAAGGAAATTAGAAACTCCTAGCCTTAAATCCATTTGCAAACTACAAATTCTTGCTCCAAAATCAAAGAGAAGCCATTGGTAAGTTCTTCTTCATCTTCTCCAACTCTTCTCTTCTTCAATTTCAGAAAATTTCCTAAACCTAAATTGGGAAATATGTGATTTATTCTTAGATTGAAGCTTGTTGAGTTGAAGTAGTGTTTGGTTGGTCTTCTCCTTGCAAATTGAACTCCTTCTTCTTTGTTTTGGGTTAAAGGTGAGCTTTGAACCCACATCTACTTCTTTTGATATCATTGATGTTAGGAATGAATTCCTAATACTTGTTCATGTGCATTTGCTTTCGATTTGGATTTCTTTGGTGAAATTGCCAAATTATGTTTTTTTGAAGCCAAATCTTTGTAAAACCTTTTATGGTTGGTGTTTATGTTGTTCGGAGTGTTTGGAGGTGTTGTTAAGGTTGGGTAGTCGTTTGACGTAAGACCATAATCAACACGCACCCGATCGCTTTCGATTTGTTTGGCCATAGTTGGCTTAGGTTCAGGAATTGCCTGACCATCAGGTTTCATACGTCTGAAATGCCTATTTCAGACGTCTGAATATTGTTCAAGGGAAATTTCAATCCCCATATTCAGACGTCTGAAATTATATTTCCAGACGTATGAATTGCCAAAATTTCAAGCAGAAAGGAAATAGGCAAAATATGGCCTATTTCAGACGTCTGAAAATTTGGGTTCAGACGTCTGAATCCTCTTTTGAAAAAGAAATTGGTCTCCAGATTCAGACGTCTGAATCCCTTCTTTCAGACGTCTGAACCTGCTGTTTTTTTGCCAACTTGCCTTGTTCGTTTAGTTTTCCAAATTTAATCAACGCTTGTTAATTTCAACTAGTTGTTTATGCATATTTGACATTGATGATTCCTTTTTGACTTCATTCACGGGTTTTATAAATGATTTCTTCAAATCGTATTAAAAGTTCGCTTCTCCGATTTATAAATTCTATTTAAACCACACGTACAATTTCGCACTTCGAGCGAAGTGGAAGGGTGATTAAATGGTTGGGCAAAACACGGACCATGAATCTGTGAGTTTATCCTTCCGATTAATTCCTGACCTATTCAATTGATCGTTTTAACCTTCGGGATTGGTTTACCGATGACATGAGGTGAACTTTGTACTACTTTGAGTGTGAAAGTGGCTGACGAATAGTAAACCGTTTAGTGTGAACGAGTGGTTATGGGACATACGTTAACACTTTTCGGATTCCTTTTCGAGAGTTGTGACACATTCCGCCAGTTAGTGGTGTCCAGTACTGGGTCTCTGACCTTCACCACTACGGTTTGTTGCCTTCGGGTATGTGCCTTCGGGTTTGCGCCTTCGGGTTTGTTGCCCTTTAGTATCGCTTCCGATGTTGGTCGTTATGAGCCGCATGGGTGATATTGGGTTGCCCTTTAGTATCGCTTCCGATGTTGGTCGTTATGAGCCGCATGGGTGATATTGGGTTTGGAGTCTTCGGACTCATGGATCCTTTTTTATACAGTACTGAGCTCGAGCAATATTCTGATGTTTCATTCATATGTATATTCCCTTGGTATCGCCCTTCGGTGTTGGTCATTATGAGCTGCATGATACGTAGCGTTTACCTTGTGGAACTTGTATACCTTATTGGTATTAGTTATTGCCTCTTGGCTTGTTTTGGGATATTCGTATCCTTTGTTCATATATGTTGCCGATGATATGAGGCTTGTTATCGTATGATTCATCTTTTGTTAGATGATTATGTTATCTCTTTTAGAGATATTTGCTATACCTTGTAACCTTGCAGGTTTATTGTTGTTCAGTTTATCTAACTGATTTGTTTAGCTAGACTGACCCGTGTAGCTTATACTCGGGTCATACCGAGATGTTTCAGGTTAGGTGCTTTTGGACTTAGCCTATTTTGCTTCCGCAATGGACTATTCAGCTTGTTCTTTTTTGTCATAGCTTTTTGTGTAGTCCCATTTTGTAGTAACTCTGATATGTATTCTTTTGACTCGTTTGTATATGGTGGTTTGCTATACCACTTGACATGTATTATTTTGCATACTCTGTTATGTATATGTATATGTGTATATGATGATTTACTGTTCTGTGATGTATATTACATTTGAGTTATTATATTCTGTTCTGATAGATCCAACCACCTATGGTTTTGTTTTAAGTATTCATTGGGTACGTCGACCTGGTTGGTATGTTTATTATCGATGTATTCAAGAGATAGTTAGAGCAAGGCTATAGATGGTCGCTCCTAACCAGCCTTATTCTCCGTGTTAGTTGACGGCATTACTTTGTAGTGTCCTTGGCTAGCGTGGGTATAGAGGTGGGGGGTCACAGCTGATTTTGGTTTGAGAATTGTGATCATGTTTGGATGATCAAGCGATGATGTTGAAGTGATGGATGGTGTGTCGACGTCACCAGAGGGGATCATCGGCGTGGGTGTTGATTGTGCAGGTGCACAACGAAGTTTGGGTGTTTGAGTTCTGATTGGGTTGTGAATTCGAACTCGAAGTTGTCGTCGTGTTTTTGGGAAGACTACTCGAGTTTAAACTCGAGTAATTTGTAGGTTTAGGTTTGCAGGTTTAAAATTAAATTTTTGACTAAAGTTTTTTTTTAAAATGGTTAGAAAGTGATTTGACTCGAGGATAGGCCGAGTGGCCTTCGGGTAAAACCCGAAGCAACTGTTAAAATAGTTTTTAGGATGTTTTAAAATCATATATTTTTGAATTTAAAGTTAATTCTAGTTTAAACTTCTATATAAACTTACTATATATAATAAGTATTTCTTAAACAATTGGTTATGAAGTTTTAAACGATGTTTAAATTTAATTTTATTAAATGAAATTTTAAAGTGATTAAAAACATTAATTTAAAATGTAAGTTAAGATTTTTAGAAAGATAAGTTTTAAAATACAACTTGAATTAGTTTTGAAACCTCCACCTGATAATGTTTTAAGTTTTTTTAGGAAGTTAAGCTTTGATAACTTTAAAATTATCAAGTTAAATGATTATTTATTTTAAACTTAATTAATGATGTAATTAAGTAAGGATAAATTATTATGTTAAAATGTTTTTATATGTTATTGTTAATAAGGTATTAATAAGATAATGTTTTATCTTAAGATGATTAAGGTTAAAATGTTTTCGGATTAATTAGTTTAATAAAGTGAATTAAGTATAATTACTCGATTTGATTTATTAATTATAAAGAATTAATTAAGTAATTAATTTAGAGTAATTAATTGGTTTAATTAATAATGAATTAAGGGTTATTATTTAATTAATCAAAAGTTAATTAACTGTAATTAAGGATTATTAATTAAAGATTCTTAGTTAATGAATAAAGATTAATTAATTGAGTAATTAAGTAATTAAGAATGAATTAATCAAGTAATTAAGATTGATTAATTTAATAATTAGAGAGTGGTTAATTAAGTAAGTCAAGGTTACTTAAATTGATAATTAAGAAGTACTTAATATGTAATTAAGTTTTATTAATTAATAAATTAGGTTTTATTTATTAATACTTAAATGATGATTAATATATGATAAAAGATTAATTAATAAAGGATTAATCTAAGATGATTAAACATTAATCAAAGATGATTAAAGATTAATCAAATGTTAATAAGGGTTGATTAACTATTTAATCAACTAGTGATTAAGGATTAATTAATTTGTAATTAATTTTTGTTAATTAATAATTAAGTTTAGTAATTAAAAATTAAGAGATAATTAATTAGTTAATGATTAATTATTAGTTATAAGATTAATTATGGATTAATTAATTTGTATTAAGAGATATTGATTAATAATTAAGGTTATTAATTAATAGTTAATGGATAATTAATTAGTTAATTAAAGGTTAATTAATTGATTATAAAAGTAATTAAGGGTTGATTATTTTGTATTAAAGGAGATTAATTAATAATTGAGGTCTATTAATTAATAATTAAAGGATAATTAATCTGCGATGGTGATTAATAATGGATTGAAAGGATAATCAAGAAGTGATTAATTAATTAAATGTTTGTAATTACTTAATGATTGTTTAAGCAGGATTAGGAGATTAATTCTTAAGTAATTAATTTAATTTAAGGTGATTAAATTGATTATAACATGGATTAATAATTCCTGTTTATGGATGATTGTTTGTGTACAATATCTATATTGGATAATTTCTATTGGATGATATATACTGGATGATATCTATTGGATGATATCTATTGGATGATATGCGTGATATTTTATGATATGATATTAGATATATCAGTGATAAGTGCGTGATATTTATCTATGTTAAACGCTATGTGAATTCAAGTATTGAATTGAAATGAAATGAATTGTTTTAAACTTTAAAACAACTTGGACCTAAAAGATGGCGTTTGGGATTTCGATGAGACCGGGATCGGATTTCCAAATTTGGATATCCGAAAACTACATCGATCCAAATTAAGCGTTAGGTCGTGAATCTCAAGTGAAGATGAAGATTCAGAGTGCAAGGGTTATCATCGTTAACTCTGAGGGTGATTCCAAAATGAGTGTAACGAGACAATGCCTTCGGTTTCGGTCGAACCCGGAACGAACTTGTATGGATTGAATGCTTTCAGAACATCGTCAGGTGGACGATGAGCATTCTAAGTTAGATGTGTTCTATAAAGGTAATCGTCGCCTCAAGCCTCATCAACTGGGAATGGCTAAAACAAGGGAGGTGCAGCAAGGTTAAGTGGGTCATCCCCAAGTAGGACGAGAGCTTCCCCTGTCTAGATGTCTCTTTTTTTTTCGGCTGTGTAGGCTGTTGGTCTACAGCCAACTGCAGGGTTGTCTTGTTCGGGACTGTTCAGTAAGGAATGGTCCCGGCCTTGTGTTGCAGGGTATTTAGGGTGGATCCTCGGTACATTGATCTAGGCCACGTACTATGACGGGTGGTACCCCTATAGCCCTGCCATTCTATGGAATCCAATCTCCAATAAGTGCTGTACGTTTTGATTGTGTCCAACTATGTTGGAACGTGAGATGTAAGCATTCCAGCTATTTTCGTATTTTACTTGAAAACCCTAGGCACTATTATAATATCACTAGATTTCCTATCAAGTGTTTTGGTTAGCGTAAGGTAAAAACTTACCCATGTTTATTTTTGGGGAGTCTTACGTGATACCTTTTGTTTCAAAGGTTTTTCAAAAAAAATAAGCAGCTTTAAACTGTTTACTCACACCAGACCCATGTCTGACCCAGAGTTTATATCTATTTTTCTTAAACTCTCGAGTACTCAAATTTTTATGAGTAGCCAAGGGATCATGTTTTGGCTTGACGAATATTGGAGAGCATGAAGCAAGAGTCCAGATGTAGCTATATCTATATTTCCGTTGTGTTGAGTTGTGTTGTAGTCTTGTCTGCTGTATTTGGAATGTAATGGATTAGACAGAACCCTATAACTGTCTAATGTGAAAGGTTGTTGTATCTGTGTAACTCTGATGTAAATGACTATGTAATTTCTATTTGATATATTATATTTTATTCTGTTCCACTATGAGATTCTGATATTGTTGAGTTCTTTCTTCTTTCTATTCTACTTCTACCTCTTTCTTTCTTATCGATGATGCATCTTTCTATGGAATGAAAGGCGGGTCTTCGCAAGATTGCTCAAATGCTAGATTCAATCTGGAATAAAGTTGAAGATAAATACAAGTGAATGAGCGATATGTAGTGAGGACAACTATATAAATTGTGATGTAATCAAATTTGTATTGTAATTGAAATTGTATATATATATAGTGAGAGTTCAAATTTGTACTATTCAAAATTGTAATAAATATTTATTTGAATAAAATGTCAGTTTGAATTTAAATACTGTGTTATTTATTTTATTCAGTAAATATTTATTTAATTATGTGAAAAATAAAATAGTACATTAACAAATACATTTAAATGAATATATATATATATATATGTGTGTGTGTGTGTGTGTGTGTTTATTATCATCAAACAAAAATCATATATTCGCATATTCAACATTGTCTTCGGATCATAATATGTCACGCGATGAGAAGGTACTTCTAATGCCACTGGAACAACGGTTTCTAAACCAAAAGAAAGAGAAAATGGAGTATGGCCAGTTGCTGATTTGTGGGTTGTTCGGTAAGCCTATAAAGCCATAAGAAGTTCATCAACACATTTTCCCTGGCCTTTTCCAGTCGTTTCTTCAGGATAAACTTGATGACTCTATTAAAAGCTTCAACCTGTCCATTCGCTTGAGGGTGTGCAACTATAGATAATTTCTTTTGAATGTGGAATCGTTGACAGGAATCCCTAAACTCAACGCCGTCGAATTGGGTTCCATTATCGGTGATGATGGTATATGGGAGACCAAATCAACAGATAACGTTGCATACTACAAAGTTGATCACTTTTTTCATCGTGATCGTAGCAGGGGGTTCAGCTTCTGCCCACTTAGTAAAGTAATCCACTGCGACGATGGCGTATTTTGCACCATCTTTGGCCAGAGGTAGAGAACCAATAATATCAATGCGCCAGACTGCCAATGGCCATGGGCTGACCATCTGAGTTATTTCAGTAGGAGGGGCTCTAGGAATCCGAGTGTGTTTTTGAGATCTGTCACATTTTCTGGCGTAATCCAATGCATTGCGATTCACCGTAGGCCAATAGTATCGATATCGAAGTACATTCTTAGCTAAAGCTTTCTCCCTGTGTGGTTGCCACATTCTCCTTCGTGTACATCGTGAAATACTCGTTTAATTTCATCGTCAGCGATACATCAGAGTAGAGGAATAGAGTAGCCTCTTCTATACATGACTCCATTTTGAATAGTAAACTGTGAAGCCTTTCGAAGAACTTGTCTTTTTTTCACTTCTGCGCTATGGAAATGTTCCATGCTCAAGATAATTTCTGAACAGAGTCATACATGACTCCTTATCGAGAACGACCTCAAATACCCAATCTGTCTCCATCTGGTTGATGCTCGAGGAAGATAACGTTTCCATGGGAATGAGTCCCATTTGTTGTGCCTCACCTGTACTGGCTAACTTTGCTAATGAATCGGCTTTTTGATTGCGCTCTCAGGGGATGCAGTACATGGCATAATAATCGAATTGATTCAGTATCTCCAGGACCCGAGCTGGATAAGCAGCTAGTCTTCGGACTTTGGCTTGGTATTCTCTCGAACTTGACAAATGACCAATTGTGAATCACAATTTATCTCCACGGCAGTGATCTTTATATTTCTACCAAGTCATAATCCGACAAGTAGGGCTTCATTGTTGGTCATACGAAAATCAACTTTAAAGCATAACATACAGATCGACCTTTGGGAGTTTCAAGTACAACCCTGGTGCCTGAGCAATGGTCGTTTGATGCACCATAGGTATGTAGCTTCCAGATATGCTTGGGAGATTCACTGGTTTCGAGCAAGTCCTTCGGTATAGTAAACTCAGCTATAAAACCTGCTAGGACTTGCCCTTGAATAGCTCGCCTCGGAATGTAAGTAATTTCAAACTGACTTAGATCGATATTCCACCTGAGTAACCTTCCAGACGTTTCAGGCCACGTGAGGACCTGTCATAACAGCTGGTGGGCATAAACGGTGATAGGATGAGCCTGCAAATATGGACGAATTTTCCTTGAGGCAATAACAAGACAAATAAGCTAACTTTTTTAGCTCTGGATGGTGTCTCTCAGCCCCAGTCAGTCGTTTGCTAATGTAATACACTGGCCGTTGAATCCGATCTTCCTCTCGAATTAGGGCAGCGCTGATTGCATTTTTTGAAGCCGCCAAATAGATATACAATCTCTCGTGATCAATAGGCTTTGACAGAACATGTAACATCCCCGAATTTAGCCCAGTCTAATTTGATGATTGATTTAATTTTTGAAATTAATTTGTGAATTTAATAGAGTTTTACAAAATAAATATTAGTGTATATAAAATATTAGTTGTTTATGGATGTTAACTTTAAATATAATTTGAAAATATGAATTTGAAATTATTGAAATTTAATTGGACTTAAAAGAAATTTACATTTGAAACAAAAAAATAATAAGTATGATTACTTAAGTTTAAGATGAAAATTTTAAAACAAGTATTTGTTAATAAGTTTAATATCTTAAGTTTAAAAATATAAATGTATTGAAAATAAAAATTGTATTTACTAACTTATAAATATTTATTAGTAATATATAATTTAATTTCAAACCATTTTTCTTTAATTTGTATATATATGAGTGTAAGAAAATAAAGTAGATAAATATGTTTTATAAATCAATTAAAGTTAAGGACTATACATATGTGAACCTTTAAAACATAAGAGATAAGTCAATTTATAAATTTTAAAAATGAGAAGGGTTTAAACTATAAATAAATAAATAATTAATTAATTTCAATAAAGGTATCAAAACATAAATTTCCTCATTTTTAACAAATGTAAACTATATGACATAAAAATTTACAAGTGTTAGATTAATATAACTTATTTTAACAAGTGTAAGATTTTTTTTTATGTTGTGACAAACGTTTGATAAAGAACATCACTAAATTACAAGTGTCATGTTCTTGAAATTTTACTTTCATTTTGGAAAAATAAAATAAAATAATGGATAATGAAAAGAGGAAAAATTTCTCTTCTCATTTTTTTTTCAGGAACTAAAAACTGAAACCTGCAAATTGAAAACAAGAAAAATTTCTCAAATCAAATACTTGAGAATTTAAAACCAGGAAAAAAAATCAAAACAGCGAAACCTGGGGCATTCAAATCTGAAGCAATTGGTTATTGTTTCAACAAGGCAAGATCACCTCAGATTAAAAAATTGGAAATTGAATCAAAGACCTGGAACAAACAATTTAAGCTATGAATTCAAACCTGAAAATCAGCAACTTTAAAGCATGCAAGATCAACTACCTACTCAAACAAATCAATAGTTTTGAAAAGCTTGTCCTCTGTCTTCATTCCTGGTGAGCAAACTCACTTTTCCCTGATTTTATCTTGATGATTCATGAAGTATGATAATGAGATGTGTTTGAATGATGTGTATACTGGCCTGCATGTTTGTATATTTGCGAATGACTGAGTGCATTTATCTGTATATAGGAAAGTAGGTTCTGTTCTAGTTCACTTCTTAGTTATAGGGTTCCAAATCTAAGCTTTAAATTCAAATTCACTTTGTGTAATAAATATTAAGCTTAGAACTTTGAAGAGAAAATGTTTATAATAACATAAACTTATTTTTAAAAATAATCATCAAGTGGTTTTACTATAAGGAAAGGATATACAGTGAAACATTGAAATTTGTCAAAATTTAAGTGTTTTAAATTCTTGATTCAATTATATAATATGGTTTGTTTCCGAAAGTTATGATTTTTAAGATTTGGAATCACGAGAAGTTGCGAGTTGAACGTAGAATGGGTTTTCGCATTTTTCTGATGATCGGAAGATTTTCGAAGGATGAATTTTGGCATGGAGGTGCTAGCATAATCATAGATTATAGGAAAAATATAAGAAAAATTTTAAATTCATTATAGTTTGAAAATTGAATCTAAATAGGGTTTAAACCCTACGTTTTGCAAATGTTAGTTACGAGGAATTTTCGTCATAACCACGGTGATTTAGGGGATCGCACCTGTGGCGAAGAGCTCGGGGTGGATCGGTGTACGCTTGGACAGAAGTACGGGGCTCATGGTGCTATGTAGCAGCGGAGCGAGGAGTGTTTGGGTGAACTGGGTTGGTTTCCAGTTCGATATCAATAGCTCGATTTTGAATTCGAGCTCGCTTTGGGTTTTGGGTTGTTCGAATCGAGGTGGGGGAGCATAGGTGACGTTCTGGCGAGTTCGTCGTTAATCGGCGATGGTTAGCGTGGTTGTGCACGTATACGTGCATCAACGTGTGTCAGTGAATTTTTCGTTTGGGGAAGAAGAAGAACGCGACTCAAAGTGTGTCTCGGGAGGTTTGCGTGTTAGCTTGGGTTTTAACTCGAAGAGAAATTTGGGTGCGAAAGTGAAATTACTTTGAAATTTTTTTAGGTTAGACTTTTGGAGGCTCTCGGGTTAATTGTTTTGAAAACTCGAAGCAAGGCATGATTTTTTTTCAGGGTTTAACTCAATTCATTGATTTTGGGACAGGAGCAGTTTCAGTTTTAAAAGAGAAATCAAGTTCACTTTGAAAACAATTTAGGTTAAACCAGTTTCGAGTTTTTGGTCAAAATTTAATGTTAACCAGTTTTAAATTAGTTAAGAAAGTTTTTTTTAAGACAAGTTTGTTTTAAATTACCAAGTTTTAAAAATGATTTAAAATAAATACAACCTTTATTTTGGAAAGTTATTTTAGCTTAATAATATTAAAATGTTTTAAATGATTAATAAACTTTAATTGTTTGGGTTAAATAATTAATGTTTTAATGGTTAATAGATTTTATTTGTTAAAAAGATTAATGACTTGAAGTAAATTAGTTAATGTAAGAAATTAAAGTAAATTAATTGGTAATTCAAGTTAATCAATCAAATAATTAATGAATGATTTAATAAATATAGTAATTACTTAGTGAAAATAATTAAGAGAAGATAATTAAAGTTTAATTAACTTAAAGTGATTAAGAAATCATTATTTATTAAGGAGTAATTAATTATTGTAATTAATTAAGGAATAAACCTATTAATTAATCAATTAAGAACAATTAAGATTTAATTAATAATTAGGGGTTTATTAATTAAAGTACTTAATTAAGGAATAATTGATTAATAATAGTAATTAAGATTTAATTAATTACAATTAAGGGTTAATTAATTAAGATGATTAATTAAAGAAATAATTAATTAATGAAAGTGATTAAGGATAATCACTCATTAATTTTTTTAATTAAATGGTAATTAATTAAGGGTTAATTAATTAAGATAATTAATTAAGGAAATGATTAATTAATGAAGGTGGTTAAGACTAAATCAATTGTAGTTAATAGTAATAAATCATTGATTTAAGGATTACTAATGAAAGTAATTATGTGAGTAATAAATTTAAAACCACACGATTTATTCACCTTAATCAAAGATGTTTGATTGTTATTGAATGTTTGTGATGGATTGATATATTTGATATGTGATGTATTGCTATGTGATGCTTTGTGCTGAGCTGTTATATTTGTGATGTATATACTGGTGTATGAACATAAAAACCTTTAACCCGCAGTACGACATTTGAATTTCGATGCGACAGGGAGTCGGATTCAAGTTGGTTATCCGAAACCCACATCGAATCATAATGATGAATCTTTGTCATTGATCATTTATTTTATCTATGAATCTGTGAATAAAGATAAGCATTATGGGTTATACCGCTTATCGATATGATTGAATCTGTGATGATGATGTTGTGCACTATTGTGATAAACCCTTGGACCACACTTATACACACAAATATGGATTGCACGTGGAAATCGGTTAAGTCACAGATTTTAAAAATAGTTTTGAATTTGAATTTTTAATCCAAACGGTTTTAGAAATGGATTGGGTTTAAAGTGAAAAACTTTTGAAAAGGTGTTTTAAAAATAAAAGTTATTTTGAATAACTTGATTGAACTTTTGAAATTTAAATAATTTGATTTAAATTTGAATTTAATATTTGAAATTGAATTCTATGATTTGGGAACTAGGGTTTATAAAGGTTATTTAACTATAAATGGATTTATATGGGTTTTAAAACATTTTAAAAGTATGGTTTTGAGAATTTGAATTTAACCCAACTTTATATTTGAAAGGCCTTAACTCGTACAATTATAATCGAGTTTTTCGAAAAGAAAACAAGTGGTTCAAAATAATAATATCTTTTATGTAAGGAAAGAATTTTCCAAATTATGGTGAAAAGATTTCAAATTTGAAATGGAATGAATTTGAAATTATATCTTTGTGAAAGATAGTTAAACCCTATTTTGAAATTGAAGAGGATTTTAAATGGTGTATCTTTTATATATAAAAGATTGAAACAGGAATTGTTTTTAAAACTATGAAATGAGTCTTTGATTTAAAGACCAGATGAGTTAATCAAATTTGAAATGGAATTGTTTTGAAAATGCTATGAATGAATCCTTGTAAAAGATTAGTGAACCTTATTTTAGATTGAAAGGGGTCTTAAAATGAATCTTTTATTTAAAAGATTTAAATGTGGAAATTGTTTAAACCGCTGATGGTTTTTAAAATGAATCTATTTGTTTAAAAGATTGGGAATGGTAATTTGTTTTAACAATTGGAATGAAAGGTTTTGGGCTTTAAGCTGTGATTTAACTGAGATCCCATATCCATATGTTTTTAAATATTGCGCTCATTATTCGGTTTAGCTGGGAAAGGACCTTGTGTCATAACACATTCTGAATAATGATATGACGTTATGGATAGCATATGAAGACCGGTGGTGAAGACCGGGTATTTGCAAGAACGATAGGATGACCTATCGATTGTCTCTGCACCGAGTAGCTACGGTATAGAGATTCCCTAAGTGTTGGGAAGTCCGATCGGGATTGTGGATTACCAGATTGCAAGGGCTTCTTTGGAAGTACCTTCGGTTCTGTTCGAACCCGGAACAGACTTGTATGGATGTGTGTCTGACATTATACTTTGAGATGTAAAACCGGTTTCTATCAAATGCATTTCTGTTTGGTGGCAGATATTTTTTTCTCTTAGCTTAACACCCTTCTCTGAGACGTACGAGCTCAGAGGTTATGTAATTAATGGTTACCAATGATACATTCCCAATTTTGTGATGTGGCATACGAAGTGCTGCTAATCATTTGTTGATCAAAGCATGGCTTTGGTAAAAAGCGTAGCTTTGTGGACGAGACTTCGTTGAACTTCACAAGCCGGAATGGTCGAAACAGGAAGAATGTGGCAAGGTTATTTGGGGGTAGCGCCCCCTGAGGGTATGTTCATTTCCTTCTGGATAGAGGTGGTATCATGGTATGGAGCCCAGATACTTAACTTATGTGGTAGCTGCAAATTTATTACTTTGTGGTTGTTGGTGAATCCCGGGATAAATGTTGGTTACGACCGGGGGATGGCATACTCGTGTAGTAGTTACCTAGTTACAGAGGTAACCCGACCTTATGTTGGCAGAGATCCGGTTAGGTTCTCGGGGCGTCCCTCCAGAGGCGTACCCATGTGGCAATGGGAAGTTCCTTGGCATGACCATTTGTTGGAAAATCCAAAGAAACAATACGCACCCTGTACGGTTTTAGTTGTATAACCTGCCATGGAATTTGGTGGTAACCTGCTATTGAACATGGTAGCTATAGTAGGCATAGTTCGGAATGTCTATGCTGGCTAAGATTAATATTATACTTTCAAATTATTTTCCACTATGCACTAATAATAATATCAAAATGTTTTTCGCGTATCAAGCATATTTGACTATTATAAGGAGAAATCTCCTCCAATGCTGCGTTTGCATGGTGTGTGTGGCGGGAGGCCTTATGGTAGTTTCATTTTCCAAAAGCATTGGGGATTTCAAATTTAAATTCTTTGTTGCTTGTTTTAAAGATAAAACTGTTTTTTTTTGGCTCATACCAGTCCCAAGGCTGACACGAAGTTTATTGTTCCCTTCCTAAACTCTAGGTGCCCATATTTTTCCACACGGGCAATCTAGAGTTGGGTTTTTCAGATAGTAGATCTAGATATCGATTGGGTAGCTTTTAGCTTTCTCTTTGGTATTCTTTGGAGATCTTGGATATTGGAGTCTTTGGATCCACGGACCCGACTTGCTTATCTATGTGCAACATGATGGTGGCTCGAGCTTGTGGTTTGGAGTTTTGACTTTGGAGCATTAGTGTTTCTGTTGCAGTTTGATATTGGAGTTATCTCTTTTGCTATTCGTTTTCCGCTGTTATTTATTGTCTCTGATATGCTCGTATCATATTGATATCATTGTTGTATATTTTGATATTATATCATTGGAGTTGTATATGATATTCATTTCTTTTTCTTCCGTTGTGTTGTTATACTTGATGTGTTATAAGCTCCGGCGAACCAGATTCGACGTTTGGATCTACGGCATTTGAATACGAGTGTTGTATTTGGGGCCGATTTTCGAAGGTCGAGTCAGGGTCATTTCAGAACGGGTGGTGTAGAGAGATGTTGAACTAGTGCTCAGAATGCGCCCTCACATTCTGTAGTCCATTCAATGTTCTGTTTCCCTTTTCTGATCAGATCGAAGAATGGAAAGCATTTGTCAGTGGATTTTGAAATGAACCTTCTTAGTGTTGCTACTTTCCCGTTGACGCTTTGGACTTTCTTTATTGTTCTTGGAGTCTCAAGATTTCCAATCGCCTAGATCTTTTCGGGATTGGCCTCAATTCTTTAAGCATTGACGATAAACCAATGGAATTTTCCAGATGCGGCTTCAAAGTGACATTCAGTGGGTTAAGCTTCATTCTACATTCTCGGAGGATATTAAACATTGATTCCAGGCCTTTGATATGATCAGTGGAGAATCATGACTTTACCAGCATATCGTGTATATATACTTCCATTGCTTTTTCAATCTGATTAGCGAACACCCTATTGACTAATCATTGGTAAGTTGCTCCGGCATTCTTGAGACCGAAGGGCATAACTTTGTAGCAGTAAAGTCCTAGATCGGTTACGAAGCCGGTATGCTCCTGGTCAGGTAAGTGCATTGGTATCTAATTGTATCTTGAATATGCCTCCATAAACAATAACAGTTCATGTCCAACCGTTGTGTCTATGAGTTGATCAATTTGTGGAAATGGAAAACTATCTTTAGGGCATGCTTTATTCGAGTCTGAGTAATCAACACATGTTCTCCAATTTCCTTTTGGCTTTCGGACAAGCACAGGATTAGACACCCATTTTGGGTATAATGTATCTGGAATAAACCCATTCGATTTAAGCTTGTCTACCTCTTCCTTAAGCGCGACATATCTCTCTGGATCTATACCACGCCTTTTTTGTTTGATCGGGACATGCCACGGATCAATATTCAATGTGTGGCTCGTGATGTCCGGGGAGATTCCATGCATGTTAGAATGTGTCCAAGCAAACACATCAAGGTTTTCTCGAAGAAATTCAACCAAATCCTCTTTCATTTGTTGGCTTTGCTAAGATCCAATCTTTATTAACTTAGAATTGCCATTGTCATCGATCGAGACATCAGTCGTCAGTTCGACCGGGAAAGCTTGACTGTCCTTACTTTCATCTTCACTTTTGGTATCTCTCGGGTCAAGATCCCTTGGGAATTGGTTGGGGTGCCCGGGCCTGGGCCCAGGCGTTAGCTGCCAATTCTCTTTAAATGGGACGCAGAGAGATTCCTCTATGCCCTTTACTTTTTCCTTTAACTGCGCCTCTTGTAGCTCGACAACATAACAGGCTCGCCTAGCAGCCTAGTCTCCCTTAATGACTCCAACTCCATTGTCGGTAGGGAATTTCAAAGCTAAACACCATGGGGCAATGACATCCTTGATTTTAGCAAGGGCCGGTAAGCCCAAGAAAGCGTTGTATGGCGAGTCTATGTCCAATACAACAAATTGTAATATTCGAACTCTCCGGCATTCTCCACATCCTAACTCTACTGGCAGTACTGCCACTCCAGTGGGTATAGTTGCACTCCCATTGAAGCCATGAATATGGGACAGACAAGGCTTCAGATCCTTAGTCTCCATCTTCATCTGGTCATAGGATCGCTTAAATAATATATTCCCAAAACTTCCATGGTCGACTAAGATCCACTTCATCCAAGCAGGACCTAATTGAGTTGATATAACAAGTGGATCAATGGTTGGGGGTTCGACCTTGCCAGCATCTTTGTCTCGAAACACGATATCTTCATCATCGTTTTCTGTTGTTTGGTCGGAGCTCCATCTTCCAAACTACTACAACACTCGAAGCCCGCATGCCTGGTAGAACTGGAATACAACACCATTTCCTTCTAGCTTCGGTCTGCTGGATGAGGACCACCACTAACAGTATTTATCACCAACCTCCCGCTGGTACGAGTGGGTTCCTCCTGTCTTGCCTGATTAGGTACACAGTTATGATTTGATGGGACCACACCTCCAGATTGCGGAACCCGCACAACTGCTCCATTTTTCTTTCATGTATCAATTTCTCAATGATATCATGTAATGATGGCACTAGTTTGTGTTATGGCCATAGCTATTGTGGAATCTACAAAACTTTTTCGTCTAGATTCGTTTCTCTGATAATGGTTTCGGGGCAGGTTTTTCATATTGAATGGTATTGCAAGTCTATAAGTACAAATTCTCCAACGACGTATTCAAAGGAGTATAATTATCAAACATAGGAGCCCTACGTCGTGGACCATGATTCTGATCTCGCATCTTATTCTAATTTCCATTGCCTTTCTGTTGATTCTGTTTATTTTGTATATCCAACTGCACTTTTTAGAACCCTCCATAGTTTGTTTAACAGCTTGGTTACTCTGGATTCCTTCCACACTCGGCCATGCATCCTACTTTTTACTAAATTATTTCGCATCCTCCCTTTTCAAGAATTGGGCTGCCTTGGAATAGAAACGGTCCAATGACGTAGGGGGTTTTCTGGCCAGCCAGTTGCTCAATTCTGAATCGAGATCAATCCCCTTAGTTAGTGCCATCAGAATTGAGTTATCATTGGAATTGCTAATCTCAACGCATGCAGCATGAAATCTTTCCAAATAACGTCTAAGTGTCTCTCCAAGGGCTTGAATGACACTAGACAAAGTATTAACATCTTTTGGCCTCGTGACATGCATGCGGAACTGTGCAACAAACTTCGTTGCTAACTGGTCAAAACATGAGATAGAATGAGGTGGTAAACGACTAAACCACATAGTTGCTATATCACTCAAAGAGATCGGGAAACTTCGGCACTTGGCTGCATCATCGACTCGTGCAGCATTCATCGACCATTCGTACTACAAAATATGCTGGTTGGGATTGGATCTCTCTTCATACATAGATAGAGGTGGCATTTTGAAGCGCCGAGGTGGTTCAGCATGAAGTATGTCATCAGTAAAAGTAGTATGACTTCGGGAGATCCCCTAGTCATCATTAGTGATGCCTTGATTCCCTCGGATCATCTGACTGGTCATCGTCGGGATATCCGGCATTTGGATATTTTAAGCATGCTGGGCCAAGGTGTGGTCGGGTTCTATAATATGAGGAGGGGCCGGTCGCGGTCGACGGTCCGTATCTCGCCTCCTTGGCTCTAAATTCTCTGGAACATAGGGTTCTGGAGCGTGTTCATGTTGATAGTGGATCAGATCAGTCCAGTTTCGGGCATCAATTCCCGGTTCAGTAGCAGTGGTGGTAGTGCGGTTTTCTGTAACATGATATGGAATAGTACCTCCTCAGGAGGAGGGTCCAGTCTAATGGCTGGTTAACGGGCCAACTCATGGTTGCCCAAGGCTCTGTTCATGCTAATGTCTAGTAGCTTGAGTATAACTCCCATTTAACCGTGGGTGCGTGGATCTGTGATGATAGTCTGAAGAGGCTGAACTCTTAGTAAAGGAATAGGAAGCTTGATCCCTCCTGGATCTCCTACCTCTTTGACGATTTAGCTGATTGGTAAATTCTGCGTTGGCACAGCTTTTGAGTGAGTTGTTGTCGACTCTTCGTTAGCTCTTGCATTAGCATCTACAATTCTTCCTTGGTAACAAGGCCTTGCGGATCTGATGTTTCGTGGCACTCTGATCAGTCGGAGGTAGTTGCACGAGATTCTTTCGGTCTCGTCATTCTGGATCTGCAGTAGTTGAAGTGGACCTTTTGTTAACCATGATGGATAGAGAAGCTCTTTCCTAGACTTGATGCAAATCTAAATAGGATGGAAGCACTTTAAACTTGAGATCTGGATCTTCTTCTTAGATTTATGCATACCAATATCGATAGTAGATCCAACGACCAAGAGAAAAACTGGGTTTTTTCTTAAAGCACCAAAATATTTGTACCAAAATTAGGCACAACACTCTTTGGAAGTATTTGAAGAGATAAAATGAAGAAAATAAATGGAAGAAGATGATTATCTAACAAACACTTCAAAAACAGATAAGAAAAACACACAGAAATACACAGATTTTAAGTGGTTCGGCATATGGCATACGTCCACTATGAAATTGATGATTTTATTGATGTTTTCTTGCTGATTACAATGAATTACAACAATAAAATTCGAGTACAATGGTGAATTCGGCAGAGTGTGGACGTAGAAGAGCCAAAAGTCCCTTTTCTGTAGGTCCTAGGATGCTATATATAGGCTTAGGCTGCAAATACCTCGCTCAGATCTTGGGAGACATATTCTTGTACGTTGGTAGGCCTACACAATTGATCCCATGTAGTTTGCACTCGATCTGTGATCGATAGGAACAAGCTTTGCATCGATCAATATTTCGTTCAATTGAGCCGGGATCGATCGTGAACGTCGTTGAGGATGTACGCAAGCTACTATGAAAATTTGATGGCATTTGGACTTGTAGATTGTGAGTTATGATCGATGCAAGTTCGGGTTTTCTTTAGACTGTTGAATTCATATCGATCCAACTGAGCCTTGCTTGTATCGATCGCAACTATTCTGTTTGTATCGATTTTCATTGCTCTGTTTGTACTGATCGATTGCATCTCACTTCGTATCAATTTTGTGCACTCCACTTTATATCGATCTTTTGCATTTCACTTCGTATCAATAGGAGATGTGGGTTTTGTACCGATTGGTGGTCGATTGATATGAAGAATGTCTGAAACCTAATCGATACGAAATGGATACTTGTGTTACAGTCAATGGATACGAAGTAGATGGATCTGAATGGATACGAAGTGGACTCACTTGCTACCGATCGATACGAAACCGTGCACAGTTTATGGATTTGAACAGGATCGATGTGAAGGAGGCTGATTCCCTGGATGGATTCGAAGTGAGGCTTGCAAACCGATGGATACGAAAGGGGTTCGTAGGAATTGATGGATACGAATGAGTCAATTTTCTTGGCATGCATCGATCATATCTTGAGTATGCACTCCGATTGACTTAAAATTTGGAACGTTGTCCTTCATAGCTTTACACGTCGTGCCTTGTCAGTTATAGCTTGATCGAGACTCTGACAAAATTTATCGACACCCATAGTGAACATGCGTATAACCGATCTTAGGGATGGACTGTCCTAGGTTTCCAGTTAGGTTCTTGGTGTCATGGCCTTGCCAAAAGGCTAGATAACATCAATCAATATGCATCCAATTACAATCAACATCCAAATCAGCCAATATATCATAATAGTTACTGATTATCAATTGTCGGTGTTTAACTAGCAATTAAATTTAATATTAATTTAAATGTCAATTTAATTCAATATAAAATTCAAATTAATTTAAATGTCAATTTAAACTACCAAACAATAACAAATAAAATTTATATCACTTTAAAATTTTAATTTAACTAACATCGGAAAATTAGTATTGCGTGAGTGGGTTAAATCACTCACCTTTGATTACTAGCCCATTAAAAATCCAATAAAGCCCAAAATTTCAAAGTCTCTAAATTTAACCTACTGTAAATCCTAGGTATATTATGATGATTTGTACGCAAAATTTATCCACATTAGATGTAATGACACATATTTTTAACTGTTTTAAATGATAGGATCTGATATAATTATTGATTAAAATGGTTAAAAATAAATTTAATGTATTATTAGTGTAATTATTGAATATGAATGTGGATAAAAATCTTGAAATAAACAATTTTGGAAATTTGGGTAATATTTGTATTGAAATAAATTATATGCATTGATGGTACTTATGATAAATAACTGGAGTTGAATAATATATATGAGTTATTTAGATAGAAATAACATAATGTTAACAACTAAAATTTATTTGAAATTTAATGATTTATTAATATTTATTTATTATATAATTTTATTTTTTTAAATTTAATATTGGAGATTATATGTATAATTGAAGTATGGATTTAATATGGTTAATAATGGTATAGAAAATTGATTCAAATTTTAAATAAATGTGAACGAAGATGGTTAACATTTGAAATTGGATTTAAATGTGAATAATTAAAAATTGGAAATTTTATATTTTAATTAACGAGTAAAAATAGCCATTTTGGCCATTGTCTCGGATTTTGATGAAACCTGTTTCATCGGATCTGTAATAGTGAGTTATTGTAGGATGTTAAGTTTCGTAGCGACAGACTTGTCGTTTGGCCGTGCAAGCTTGAAACGTATAGAAATCAATTTAAGGAATTCGATAAAATAAATTGACTTTAAAAAGCAATCTTCCACGTACAATTGAATTAGGCCTCGAAAAAGTTCCATTGCATTCGGAATGGGGGTAAATATTATAAACGCCAGGCGGCATGCCTTAATTGGAGTTCAGACGGTTTTCGACCTGACTACATAAATACGCACGCAAAAGGAAAAGTATTATAATTTTATTCTAAAACCTTGTTCAATTCCATGGTCGCCGCGATTATAAGTGGCCAGAATTGATCGATTTTCTCTCATTAACTCCTTTCAATCCATTTATCGAATTGAAAAACTACCAACATGATTGTAGATCTCAACCTCCTCTTCAAATCCATACGGCAGATGTATGCTATTTCATCACGAAATCGTCGGTGGCACATGAGGTTGAGGCACATGTGTTAATGGTTTTTGATCAATCTCAGATCAAGTATAGGAAGTGCCTGCAATGGGATTTGTGCATGTTGATGGGTTCAGTTTCATGGCTGTTAGATGGAAGAAAGGTTACGTATTTTATTTTATTTACTTATTAATTATTTTATATAAAAATTCAAATGTTCAAACTCGAATAACTTTTGCATACGAGCTCGTATTGATGCGAGGTTTTACTTTGTTACGTTCATATTCAAATTCTGGACAACATGAAACTAGTTTGTCTACATTTTGAGACCGTTCAAATTTGGGCCTTTGTTTGGATTTTGAATCATCGATAAATCAAAGTTGAGTGTTTATAAGCTCACAACTGACTGTAATAATTTTTATGTTAGTTGTAATAACCCAAAATTTAACCCGTAATAATTAATTTGATTAATTAATTAAATAATAAAATAAATTTGTGAAATTTTCAAAATCAAGCCATGAAAGTTGCGTCATTGTGTCCGTGGTAATTTTCTGGTCAATTTCCATAAATAGAACGTCAAAAAACGAGATAATATGACCAAGTTATAAAATAAACTAAATAAGCAGAAATTATATATATATATATATATATATATATATATATATATATGGTTAGGTTGACCGGCCGGTAGACCTGGGCAAGGGGACAGTCGATCGCCCAGTCGACCCGCCTTGCATTTTGGCAAGCGAACGAATGGAGGCCATCGAACACGTCATTTGCATCCTTTATTTTGATCTGGTCCCTCTATTTCTACATCCGATAGCCCCTATTCATCATATGATGTGGTTGCATCTTATTCAATCTCTAGATCCAACAGTCTGAGATCCACTTCTATACCTATAATCAGAATACTAGACCGAATACTTTTTCTCATTCTAGATTTTCTCCAATTGGGTTCACCTTTCTAGGAAGCACCCTAAACTGAATAATTTTTTCAAAAGAGAAAATCGCTATAAATTAAATTATTTTACAACTCAAAGTGGATCAAGAAAGACTAAAGAGAAAGCTTAGGACCGGAAGTGAATGATTGTAATTATTTTAAGATTTCTTTAAGTAATTTAAAGTAATAGGGTTTTCAATAGTTGTAATTGTATTATGATTTTTGGAATAGCCTTTTAAGTAATTTATTTACAGTTTGTTTAGAATTGTTTTCAGTCTATTTCTTTTTAGCTATTCTTTTTAGTAATTTTAGTTTATTTCTATTAATTAAAGATTTTCCGTTTATTTACAGTATTTTAGCTTAATTACTGCTACTTTTACGTTATTTGCATCTTCTTCTATGCTTTGGAATTTCTTCTATTTTTAGTTTTCTATTATTCCTCCTTTTTCTTCGTGTATGGACTAGAGTAGGATTAACATGAGTATGGATTAAATTATATGAAAATTAAAATAATGGAACATAAGATGAAAATTTCATAGACTGTAATATAAATGGAATTGGACTGAATTATGCCTAAATATGACGTTAATTGGACAGAATTAAAAAGACCGGCCTATTTATAGCATAAAATTATAACTAAAAAGAGTAAAAGATGAAAGAAGCTTATTTTCACACTTTGACCTTGGGGTAAGTAATAAACATGATTATAACGTAGGTTATAATAAGAAAAAAACGGAACGAGGTTTATTTTAAGACTTAGGATAAATTAAGAAGTAATGATAGTAAAGATAATAATAAAGGCTTATTTAAATAATTTATCTAAGTTAATAGGACCTATATCTATTCCCTATTAGACAAAAAGTTGGTCTCACATTAGCTTGAAGAGAGATGAGAGCACACTTATGCTAAAAGGGTAGTAATTGGTCAACTAGAAGACCAAATCACGGGGTATTTGGACAAGGGGCGCAACTGGATATTGTTTGGATGAAGGGTCGGTACCAACAACATTTCCACTATAGATTCTACGGATACATGGTAATCTCACATTACCTTGAAGTGAGATGAGGGAAAGGGTTATGCTGGATGTTGAGGTAATAAGAAGACCCAATAGGTGGAGTAAAAGGTAGCATGGGCATGGAGGCAGTTACACGTGTGGCTTCCATTTAGATGCTCAGTAATAGCTATGAGTTCCAAACGCTTAGAATGGATGTCTTCCATAGACACCATTACCTTTTGTGTAGGGGGCTATATATGTCTTCTTGGCCACGGTGACATTTTGTGTAGAGAATTATATAGCAGATGGTCCACAGAAAGGTACTATAGAGTAGCAGGCCAGTCAAAAAGGGTAGAATTAGGGTCACATTCTAATTATAGGATTAGGAATTTAGCCTAATTAATGCTGAAATCAAGGACAAGTGCAAGCAATTAAAGTTAACATATCTTATAAATTGAACAACGTTTAATCGTACTTATTTCTGATTTATCTCTTTCCTATTTCCTTTATTACCCTTATTTATGCTAGAACTGTTGTAGAGACTATTACTTTATCTTGCTTAAAGAATATAGTACATTCACCAGACTTTTAGTCTGACCCACTCCTCTGTTTTCCCCTTTCTGTCCCTTAGGTAATCAAGGGAGAAGTTAGTAGATTGCTGCAGCATGGAGTTCTCTTGAAAGAGATTTCTTATATGTACTTATTTTATTCCTATTTTAGTTTTTATTTTGTACTGGCACTATAACGAGGGATAATTGTACTCTGACTTTATGGAGACTATGTTTTTGATTAAAGACATATATGGGTAGTTTGACATTTGAAGTATTTGGTATGTGATGACTTTTTATGAAGATTGGTTTTGAACAAAATGTTATAATTGTTTCCACTATATTATTATTATTATTCAATTTTGTCTTGTGAATCTTAGTCTCTGCTAGTTTTAGTTATACCTACGGTGCACCACATCTTTTAGTGTATCCTTTTGGGTATACTAAGGGGTGTGGGGTTTTACACTTAGTATCAGGGCCTGAGGTTACAGGATTCCTAAAATTTTACTTTTAAAAGTAAATTATTTTCTTCAAAATAACTTGTTTTAAAGGTATTTTCAGAAAAGAACTTCTAGAAAATACTTTTAAGTATAAAAGGATTTTTATAAAAAATCCCCTCATAAGTCTAGTTTAATTTCCCTTTGACACTCTTTCCTAAAACTACCTTTATCTTTTCGGAGAATGGCTAATGCCTCGGACCTTCCCGAGGGCATTCCAATCCCAGCCTGGTTTTGTAGGTACTTTCAAACCACAACTCCATAAGTGCATGGGCCTACACCCAATCCTGCATCAGCGGGTGGGAATCCCATCAACCCACCTGCCACCGTCAATTTCTCTAATATTTGTAAAGATTTTACGAGTTTGGGCAGGAAGACTTTTTTCGACAAGGACTCTTTTATAGAGGCGAGAGCATGGCTTAGGGATATGGAGAGAATTTTTGGTCTTTTGGGATTAAATGGACAGTAGGGAGTTCAGCTAGTCGCTTGGCAGTTAAAGGAGGAGGCATCTTATTGATGGGAAGTGATCGAGTTGGAGGGAAGGAATATTACTTGGGATGGATTTCGGGAGCGATTCGATAAGAAGTTTCTATCTCCGGCAGAAGAGAGTGTTCTATTTGAGAGGTTTATCAATTTAAAGCAAGGGAATTTTTCTATTAAGGAATACATCAATCAATTCAATGAGCTGTCATGATTTGGTATAGATTTGGTGAACACACAGCATAAGAAATCTTTGAAATTTACGAAGCGATTGAACCCTTCAGGGATTACTGCTGACTCATGTACTAATAGGAGCTACTTATGAGTCTTTGGTCGAGATGGTGCTTATGTCAGATACAATTAAGGAGGTAGAGTCTAAAGAGTAGGTTAAGTTTGAAGGTCCAAAGAAAAAGTGGTTGGAAAAGAATAAGAAGAAAAAGAAAGGTGATGGTCCTCAAAAGCAGATTAAGAAAGTAATAAAGTGAGATGGTTATGGGAAGGCTGGACATATGGTCAAGGATTGCTGGAAGGAGAAGATGAAGGGTAAGTGTTATAATTGTGGGCAGCCCAGTCATATGAGTAGGAGTTATCCTCAGCGAGCGAGTATATTAGTTGTGTAGATTCAGGCATTAGACATAGTACCTTCCAATAGCATTCCAGATGGATGTAGGAAAATCACAGTTGAAGGTTTAATTTCTATATCTGATTTTCCCATTTGAACTTTATTGATTCTGAAGCATCACACTCTTTTATCTCTAGCACTCTAGTGGATTGTTTGCACGTGGACCTATCATTAGTAGTAGACCCCATTATTGTTTCAAACCTCATAGGAGGATCGCATACTTAGCTATGGTTTGTAGGGGTTTGAAAATCTTTATCCTAGGCGTAGAATTTGACTGTGATGCCTATATTTTTGGATTCTCAGGGTTATAGGATGATCTTAGGGACGGATTGCCTATCCACATACGAAGTTATTTTAGACTACGAGAGGAGATCATTAAACTTGAGACTTGCAGTGGTAGGACACTAGAGGTTTTTTGTGACCCGTAAGGGTCAGTCATGTTGAGTTTTCTATATCCACTCGATTCATCGTCAATGGAGTTGCATTCGGTACCCGTCGTTAGAGATTTTGCAGAAGTCTTTGAGGAGGTTAGTGGACTATCCCCTAAGAGAGATATTGACTTCAGGATTTATTTGATCGAGAACGCTAAGCCAGTAGCATTACCTATGAGGTGAGGCACATGGCACTTAGGGAGAGGAAAGAATTGAGCAAGCAGATTCGTGAGATTTTGGATAAGAGATTCATAAGAAGTAGCATATCGGAGTGGGGAGCACCAGTCATCTTCGCCACTAAGGCGGATGGTTCTCTCCTGCTTTGCGTGGACTATAGGGAATTAAATAAGCTCACTGAGAAGAACCGATATACACTTCCTAGGATTGATGATCTTTTTGACCAGTTGGTAGGTTCTTCTGTTTTCTCTCAGCTTTATTTAGTCATGGGATTCCATCCGCTTAGAGTCGCTGATGATAATATAGATAAAACTGCCTTTATGACACCGAACGGATTCTTCGAGTGGTTGGTTATGCCTTTTGGGCTAACCAATGCCCCAACCTATTTCGTTGATTTAAATGCCCCAACCTATTTCGTTGATTTGATGATCTGCGTCTTTAGGGATGTCCTAAATCAATTTATGGTGGAATTTGTGGATGATATCTTGGTATTTTCCAAGAATATGAAGGAGCATGTTGTTCATTTGAAAGAAGTTCTTCGCACACTTCGTAGTCATCATTTAAGAGATAAGTTTTTGAATTGTCATTTTTAGAGAGAGGAAGTTCATTCTTGGGGCATGTAGTCTCGATGGAAGGTTTGGCTATTGATCCAGCCAAGGTTATTACAGTGCAAGATTAGAAGGCCCCCAAGAACTTTACTGAGGTTAGGAGCTTCCTATAACTGCCAGGCTACTATAAGAAGTTCATTAGAGACTTTGCCAAGATTTCTTCACCACACAGACGCCTTACTAAGAAGAATAAAACTTTCGTGTAGGACGTGGATTGTGAGGATTCCTTCACGAATCTTAAGAGAGCCCTTACTAGTGCACAATGTTAGTTTTACTCGACGGAGCTAATCCTTCCACAGTATACACTGATGCATGCGGAACGGGTCTAGGAGCGGTGTTGATGCAAGAAGGGAGGGTAGTGTGTTATGGTAGTAGGAAGTTGTGGAAGCATGAGAAGAACTACCCTACCCACGATTTGGAGTTGGCTGCCATAGTTTTTGCACTCAAGTCTTGGAGATACTATTTGTTTGGAGAGAGGTTTGAGCTTTTTATCGACCATAAGTCTTTGAAATAATTATTCTCGCAAAAGGATTTAAACTTGAGGCAACAAAGGTGGATGGATTTTTTAGCCTCGTATGATTTTGAGATAGCTTATACCCTTGACAAGGGTAATATGGTTGTACACGCATTGAGTAGAAAGAAAGTGACCCTTAGTCCTTTGTTGGTAGAGTGGAAGGTTTGGAGTTTATTTCTACTTTTGATTTTAACCCCTCTACGGACATTACTCCTGAATTGTTAGCAACATTAGAGGTGAGGCCTACCCTTATGAACCAGATTGGCTCGGGGCAGCGAGAAGATTCGGAGCTCATGGACATTATGGATAGGATTAGCCGAGGAGAGTTCGACATCTCCAACACTATTCTAATGATAGTAGAAGGTGGCTTAGGGGAGATGAGAGGCTTTGTGTTCCACACGCCGGTGACTTGTTAAGAGCGGTTTTGGAAGAGACGCACCATCCCATCTGACTATTCATCGGGGTGGTGACAAAATTTATCGGGATATGAAGAGGATGTACTATTGGGATGGTATGAAGAAGGCTATGATAGAATTTGTAGCTAAGTGTCTCATATACCAAAGACTAAAAGCAGAGCAGCAGAAGTCCGGTGGATTACTTCAGCCCTTAGATGTGCCGAGGTGGAAGTGGGATAGTATTTCTATGGATTTCATTGATGGTTTACCCCATTCTAGGAAAGGGAACATTAGCATTTAGGTGATTATTGATACATTGACCAAGAGTGCTCAATTCATCCCAGTTAAGAGTAAGCGTACGACTTTATATCTGGCATTCTTGTATATTCGAGAGATAATCTGCCTGCATGGAGTTCCTTCTATCATTGTTAGTGATAGAGATCTCTTTTTCACTAGTGAGTTTCAGAAAAGCTTACAAGAGGCGCTAGGGATGTAATTTAGGTTAAGTACGGCCTATCATCCCCAAACTGATGGCAAAACGGAGAGGGTAAATAAGGTGCTTGAGGATTTACTGTGGATGTGCATTTTGGACTTTGGAGGTACTTGGGAGGAGCATCTTCCATTATTGAGTTCGTATAAAATAATAGTTACCAAACAAGTATAGGAATGGCACCATATGAGGCTTTATTAAGGAGACCTTGCAAGTCCCCATCATGTTGGGTAAAATCTACGGAGAAGTTATTGCTTAGACCCGATATGGTTAGGGAGACCTCTGAGAAGGTGGATTTAATTCGGCAAAGGATGAAGGCGGCTCAAGACGGAAAAAAATCGTATGCAGACAAACGGAGGAGAGACTTAGAGTTTGAGGTTGGAGATTTAGTTTATATCGAAGTTTCCCTGCTTAGGAAGGTGTTAAGATTCGGATCAAATGGGAAGCTAGCCCCTAAATTTGTTGAACCATTTCCTATCACGGAGAGAGAGTTGTGAAGATGGTTTACCGAGTAAGGCTACCTGATAGGCTCGAAGGAGTGCATTACATTTTCCATGTTTTGCACTTGCAAAAGTGCTTACATGATTCTGCGCAGGTTGTGGAGCCTAGTCAATTGGAGGAGGTGGAGGTAGAAAAGGAAGCTTATGTTCGACATATCCCCATAAAGATTGTTGGAAGAGATATCAAGCGACTGAGGAATAAGGAGGTCCCACTGGTGAAGGTGCAATGGGTAGATGATGTTGCAGACGCCACTTAGGAAGCATTAAAGAAGATTCGTACTTCCTATCCCCATTTTTTTGATAGTAAGTTCTAGAATTCCTTTTTTCGTCTTTAGATTTAAATAAGTTCTTTCCTTTATTACCCTTTGGAAGGGTAGAGCTTAGGGTTTAACCTATGGATGGTAGGATTTGATGTAAACATGTTAATGGAACATGTTATGAATGATGTATGCTAGTGGTTTCAAGTGTTTGCTAGTGGATACTATGGACGCATATATGTAAACTAAGCACTATTATTCCTTGGGGATCGGCCTACCTAGGACACTAGAGCATATGCATATGGACGTGTGCACATTTTTATTTTTATTTCCATGATTGCTATAAATAGACGTTTATCACATGATTGTTGCATTTGGATGATGTTTGTAGCACGCATACAGAATTATCAGTGTCATTAGGAAATTTTGCATTCAATGGATACATGGAACGAACATGATTGCATAAAAGAAGGTCAAATAAATCAGTGGACTGCCTAATCTTTTGCATTAGTTAAAAACATTTACACTACACTAATTGCATAATTATCATAAATTGTGTTAGAAAAACTTAAGCACAATGGATGAATGGTTGATGATTGAGTAGTTGGTTGTAGAATTGGACGAAAACATTTAGTACATTCTTTTATCCTTAGAGATTTCAAGGACGAAATCCCTTAAGGAGGGGAGAACGTAACAATCCTAAATTTAACCCGTGATAATTAATTTTCTTAATTAATTAAATAGTAAAATAACTTTGTGAAATTTTCAGAATCATGCCACGGAAGTTGCACCATTGTGTCCGTGATAATTTTTTGGTTAATTTCCATATATAAAACTTCAGAAACCGAGCTAATATGACCAAATTATAAAATAAAGTAAATAAGCAGAAATAATAAATATATATATATAGTCAGGTCGACCAGCCTATTGACCTAAAGCAAGCAGGCGACCGACCGTTCGGTCGATCTGCCTTGCATTTTGGCAGGCGAACGAATGTTAATTCGTTCGAATGAATTAGCGGCCACCGAACATGTCATTTGCATCCTTTATTTTCATCTGGTCCCTTTGTTTTTGCATCCAATGGCCTCTATTGAGCATATGACGTGATTTCATCCTATTAAATCTCCAAATTCAACGGTCCGAAATCCACTTCTACACCTATAAATAGACCCCTAGACTTAATACTTTTACTCATTCTAGATTTTCTCCAATTGGATTCACCTTTCTCAGAAGGACCCTAAATGGAATAATTTTTCCAAACGAGAAAATCGTTATAAATTAAATCATTTCACAACTCCAAGTGGATCCAGGAAAACCGAAGAGAAAGCTTAGGACTGGAGGTGAGTGATTGTAGTTGTTTTAAGATTTCTTTAAGTAATTTAAAATAATAGAGTTTCCAATAGTTGTAGTTTTACTACGATTTTTGGATTAGCCTTTTCTGTAATTTATTTACAGTTTTTTTAGAATTATTTTCGGTCTATTTCTGTGACGACCCGAAATTTTCAAGCATTTAAAATCGAGGTATTTAATTGATTTTAAATATTCAATAAAGCAATCTTAACTTGAATTACAAATATCGCTATTTATTGATAATTAAACAATAGAATTTAATAATTAGAAATTGGGTAAATTGTTGAATCTAGAATTTTTAAGCCTGTTAAAAATAATTTGAAGGCTTGTAAAGTTATTATTATTGAGGATAATAAAAGTTTTTAAAATCAAATTCAACACTGAATTGTTCAGGTTTGAAATTTATATCGTTTAAATTGAATTTAAAAATAGCCTTCCGAGGCACGGTCTCGGAATTGGACGAAACCAGTTCCATTGGGTCCATAATATTGAATTATTATCGGATTTCAAATTTCGTATTGATCGGAGTTAGTGGGTAAGTGTACGATATATAAATGCGTTGAGAATTCCATTTAAAAATTTCTATTTATATTCACATACTATCATATCAGCTGCCTTCTCTCAAATCCTTGTCCCCTATCGTACATGCCATTATCATCGTGTTTGCCTTTCTCTTATCACGCAAGCTTCATCTCCCTTAAATATAATTCACTGAAGCCTTGTTTGTAATGGAATCCTCAGAAAGCTAAGAAAAGGAAATAAATAGATAATCATGGTCGCGTTTTCTTCTTCCACTCCCTACTTTTTTTTCAGTCTCTGTTCGGAATAAAAAAAACCCTCCTTTCCAAATCGAAATCAAGTCATTCATAAAAAAAAGAGAAGAGGGGGCGACTGCACCATTTACAGAACGCATATCCCTCCACAGTCTTCTTCGATTTTGATTTGAAGCTGTTCGAATCGATTAGAGTGGCGACGTTCGATTTAGGGTTTCGCGTTGTTTGAATCCAAGGCAGATCGCGAAGCTTTGTCACGCGCGAGGGGTTCTATGGTGGGCAGCGGCAGGAGGAGGCGGTGACACTTGAGGGGATGCGCGACTGTGAAGGGCTGATGCTGGGCAGTGCGACTTCGTGGGTCACTGGCTGATAGTGGGTGACGCGATGGGTTCGAGTGATGCGATCACGAATTAGGTCTGTCGAGAGGGGGCTCGATGGTAACTGTGAGGTATTGTTTTTTTTAGTTCAATATATATATTTGTTAACAGAAAACGGGAAACAAATTTTTTGTACAGTAAATTAATTCACTGTTGTACTTGCTGAAAAGAAAGAAATAAATAAAATATTTTTTTTTTACAGTAAGTTTAAAATGAGAATTTCTGTATATACCTATCTTTATGTAGATGAAAGAAAATTTATTTTTACTGTAAGTATATGAAGACAATTCTGTTTTAGTTAATGGAAATATATATATATATATATATATACGGTAAAGACCGAATAAGGTTTGAAGGTATAGAGATTTTGAACGTTGAAGTTATATAAAAATCAAATTTTAACCCATATAGATTATTTTTATAGGTGTAATTTCAAGGGAAATAAATATATACATTTTCATCGACCAGTTTATTCAAATAATTTATTTAAGTGATTAATTTGTTAAATTAAATTAAATTATTCGTTTAAAACCAAATTATCGGTTTAAATTAAATAAGTAAGTAGTAATTAACTGTTCGAACAATTCAAATATTAATAAATCATATTATACTTATTCAAGGTTAGAAATTGCGGAAAACAAGACGAATTTGAAGTGAATGGCAATCTAAGGCCAAAGGTGAGTTAATCTCACTCGGTTAATTTAAATTTAAAATTTAAATGGTTAAATTTAAATAATTGTTTGAATGATTGATATTGATTGATGTACTATAGTATGGTGTATTTTGAAATTGGTGTAATATTGTGCTAACATCTGTGGATGCAGGGAAAACAGGTTGGAGGGATCCAACTAGATCCCTCAACATTTATTTAAATTATTTAATACCCCTGTTGTGATTATTTTATATTCTGTGATGAATATTGTTGATAACTGGAATATTGGATGATATGGTTTATTTGAATATTCTCCGGTGCACTAAGTTATCAAGATATATAGAATTGGAATTTGGAAATAAAATGAAGAGAATTTGTAAGTGAAATAATTATAGAAATTTTAAATAAATTAAGAATAAATTGGATAAGAAAAATAGCAGTGTTGAATGCTAATTAATAAAATCCTGTATATGGAAAGGAATTTTTGAATAAACAGAAAGTTAATGAAGTTTGAAACTTCAATGATATTATTCAATAGAACAAAAATTTATTTAATAATTAATATTTAAATTATTGAAGGAATAAAGAAGGAAATGGGAAAAGCCTGAAATTTGTATATTTCAGTTAAAAGATTTAAAATCAAACAGCAAATAATAATAATAAAAATAAAGTCCATAATTAATGAATTTTGAAATGAACCAAGTAAGTAAAGAAATTTATTTCAAATAGAATAAATTGGAAATCAATTTGGGGAAATTGATTTAAGTGCTTGAAGTTGGAATTTTCTCTGGGTGGCCAAGTACACGTTTTTAAAAGTAAATTTGTAAATGTAAATTAAATGTTTTGAAGTTGTTTTTTTAAAGGAAGCAAGTTTTATAAAATTTATTATTTCTAATATTTAATTTCTAAAGCAAGTATTCCCTTTGAATATATTATAGCATTAATTATTTAAAGTGACTTAGTATTTGTTTTAAAAGTGAAAACCTAGTTTTATATTTTATAAAGTAACCTTATTTTCTCAAATTCATATAATATGTATTCTTAACAAATTATTTAAGTAGTTTTATCCTAAATGTTTTAAAGTATATATTTCAAAGTAAAGTGTTTTAAATTATTTTAAAAATCTATTTTGTGCTTGGTGATTTCAGAGAAGATAGAAAACATTTGGAAAAGTTTATTCTGAAAAGAAGGATGATTTTGAAACTGTTTTCAAAGGATTGAAAATAGAAATATATCTTGTGAAGATATTTTAAGGTTAATAAATAATTTGAGAAAATATTTATTGTTGAATGGATGTTTGAGAATATTAATTGATAGTTAAATCACCGACTATCACTATTGGACAAATGCGTTAATCGTTTCGAAGAGACTGGGATTGAGATTAATTTCTCGAAAACGACTTCGATCCGGTTTGTACGTTTTCATGAAAAACGATTTTGGATTCGAAGATGGAGCAGTGAAGTGCAAGGGCTAGTCGCTACTAATACTGAGGATATTTCCAAAATGGATGTAGTAGGAGTAGTGCCTTCGGTTCCGTTCGAACCCGGGACGGACTTGTATGGATGAATGCTTGCGAAACATCGTCAAGTGGACGATGGGCATTCTAAGGAATATGTTCTATAAAGGTAACGCTTAGCCTCAAGCCTCGTCAAATGGGAATGACTGAAAATCAGGGGTTATGCAGCAAGGCTAGGTGGGTAGCACCCAAGCAGGGTGAGGTCATTCCAGTCTAGATGTCCCTTATTATTTCGGCTTAGTGGGCGGTTGTTGATCCCAACCGCGGGGTGATCTCACTCGGGATTATCCAGTAAGGGATAGTCCTGGTCTTGTGTTGCAGGGGAGCGGGCGTACTCCTCGGTATGGTGATATAGGCCCCGTACTGTGACAGGTGGTACCCTAGTGCCTAATCATTAGTTGGAAATCCATTCTCCCTACGAGCCTTGTACGAGTTTTGTTTGTATTACCCACTCTATGGCTAGTAGCTGGAATTTAATAATGTAACAATTTCGGCTATTTTATAAGTATTTGTATATAGACCCTATTATATTATCAGAGGATTTCTATAAAAATTGTTTTAGCTATCGTAAGGTAAAAACCCGACATGTTTATTTGTAGCGTGGTCTTACGAGATGCTTTTGTTTTCAAAGGAATTTTTGAAACTTTAATAATCAGTTGGGTGTGATTTTCTCACGCTGGTATTCCAGACTGACTCGGGTGTTATTTAACTGTAATGCTCGGGTCAGACCGAGTATTATAGGATACTGGATATGATACTATGGAACTCAGAAGACGAGCTGGATGACGACACGTACTCTCGTACTTATTTATATATATTTTCCGCTGTGTTGAGTTGTTGAATATTCAGTTCTATGTTATTGATGTTGAGCTGTGATTGATGTATTCTGATGATGTAAAATATGTAAGCAGATATATTTGATTTTTGAGTAAAGATTATTTATTTCTATTATATTTTACTCCGCTGCGATGGTTAGATTATGTTGTTGATTTCAATACTCTTCTTCTACCTCTTCTTCTTTAACCCTAATGGTTCGTGTTTCTGTGCAACTTGAGTTGATGTTGTAGAATAGTGTTGACTCAAGGGGTACGGATTTGCGGGTCGTTACAGTTGGTATCAGAGCATAGGTTGGTGATAACCTTGGCTCTGGTGGGAATTACTCATTTAAATTAGAGTCCGTAGTACTCTAGAATGAGTTTGAGCGTATTAATAGATATGAGCGTGTATTTGTTAGTGAATATAAATTGTGTTAATATCGTGATGATCGGTTTATTGAGTGGCATATGAACCTTCGTCGGCACAGTCTGGACAACTGTATCGAAGGGGTTTCTAAACACTGGAATAGAACAATCGAAACGGTATTGTTTTAAACGTGGGTGAATGAAATAATTTTACCCAAAAATATATTTTGATATAAAGAAAAGCTTTTGTAAACTATTTTAGCTAATATATGCTTGCTTGGATGTTAGAAATGATAATATTAAATTATTATCATTGTTAAGTAAAAATTTAACTAGAAATGGAAAATATAACCAAAATTAAGGAAATAAATACATTATAAATTATAAAATTCATAAATATGAATTATAAAATGAAATTTATAAATATGAATTATAGATGTAGATTATAAATTGAAATATAATTAAATGGGAACTTGAATAAGCATAAACAATGCAAATGAATTGTGGGTAAAATTGATTTAAGCAGGATTTGGAAATTTAAAATCCCGAAGATTTTTGAAGAATTTGTCGAAATGTTTTGATGATAAATGATAGCATTATTGACTTGGGGGTGTTTCTGAAAGGAAATTGTTTTAAATGGATTTTGAAAGTGTAATAGCATGGGAATCACTTGGATTATTGGGAAATAATTTTGATGATGACGGCCGCATCATCAGTATTCATTTTCGAATTTCTAAGTGACAGATTGCTGCCAAAAACTGATTTGTTCAAAAAGCTAGTTGTTTTTGAAAATTTCAAAAAAGAAATTTGTTGTAATAAAAGCCAGGATTGGTATAATTTTTTTGGAGAAATGAGATTTGAGATGTTGGAAATTTCAAAATGATTTGAAACAAAAGCCGGGAGTTTAAAAATCCTGATAGGATGGGTTGTAAGCTTATAAAATTGAGATGATTTTTAAATCAGGAATGGAATATAAGCTTTGAAGGTTGGAATTTAAATTTAAAGAGAAAAGTTGAAAATGAAATTAACTTGGATGGGAAATAAAAATTTAACTGGATTAAAAATTGATTCGATAGGCTGGAATAATATCCAGTTGTATTCGAATTATGTTGAAATTAAATTGAGATTAAATAAATCTGAGTTTAAAATAAAATTGAATTGGAATAAAAATCCAGTTGAGTTATTGAATGGAATTAGATTCTTACCTGAGTAAAGGGAAAATAAATTGGATAAGGAATTAGATTGGATTAAATAAATTAGAATAACTTGTGATAGAATTAAAAATGCATGGAATAAAATATGCTTGAGTTATAAGTAAGCGTAAGGCTTGAGTTAAAAATAAAAGAAGAATGAATGGAGTTGTGAAAATAATACGTGGTGACTTCTAAAATTTGGAAAGTATGATAGAAAACCCAAGGTAAATATTTTTGATGAATTGGAAAATAAAAACTTGAATTATAAAATAGATTAAACTTTAAGGAAATTAAATGAAGTGATATTTGGAATTAAAAATCAAGTATTGAACTATAAATGGGGGAGAACTAATTTGATAATAAATTAGTTACTGAAATGTGTAAATGGAGTTCAATGTAGTTAAATAGAAGCTGAATGGTAAGCTAATAATGAAGATTGGAAATAAAACTCAAGTTATAAATCCAATTCGACTTGAATTGTTAGTGAAGTAAATGTAATTGAATTGTGAGTTAATAAAATTGGATAGTAAATTGAAAGGTGAATGGTAGGACCAGAACTTGAGTTATAAATTAAAATTTAACTTGAAGTGTTAACAAATTAAATATAATTGGAAATGTGTCGAATAAAGGAAAATGAAATTGGATTAAAATAATAATGGTATGAATTGCAAATAAAATTCAAATAAGTGGAAATAAATTGGAAATGACCTTGTAATAAATTGATTGAGCTGAATCTAAAAGGTTAAAATGTATAATAACTGATCAAATAAATTTGTAGTTTGAAATGGGATTGGATTAAAATAGAATTAAGTTGAATTGAAAAGGAAATTTATTTGTAATATGAAAATGAGCTTAAGTATAAAATTCGAATAAATTGAAGTAAATTGACTTAAGCTAAATGAATGAAGGAGAATTGAATTGAATTCAACTTAAACAAAGTTTAATAATATTGGATTGGTTTTAAATCCAGTGAAGGTGATTTTTAATCGAAATAAAATTCGGTGAGATATAGATAATATTTAATGGAATGAAAATTCTTAAATAAATGATTATAAACCATTTAAATTATTAAGGGATTGAAATAACTTGAGACAATAAGAAAATAAAATGTTTCAAGTTTATTAGAATGGTTTAAGTGAATGTGGATAAACTAATTATGGTGAATAAACAAATGATGGAATAAATAAGAACCGAAGGAAGTATGGTTTAAATAAGTTGAAAAATGGTTATTGAATGGAATGGCTCGGATCATCTTCGAGTTAAATAAATAGTTTGGAATAAACAAATATGGAATGAATGCAAGTGAATGTATTCAAATCTGAAATGTAATGAAAATGAGAATATATGAATTGTGGATAAATTTAAAAATGGAATAGAATTAATTTTAAATTGAGTTGAAATCCATTTAAATTGGTTATAAAACATAAATACTTGTTTATTCATATAGATCTTGTCGAATTTACATAGAATAAATATCATTGGATAAAAAGGGAAGTAATTAAAATTCTATGAGTTGATAGAAGGAAAATAAAATTGATTTTGAAAGCAATGAAATTAAATATGAATTGAGTTTGCTTAAGAATAAATTAAATGTAAGCGATTGAGTTTTAAACCATTCAAATTGAATGAAAATGGGTTATAAATTAATTGAAACAGTTGAATTAGTATGAAAGTTGTAAAAAATTGCTTACGGAAAATGTTGGATGTGCATTTCTTTAGAATCCATATGTTTTAACTATTGCAAATAAGTGAGATGTTGTTAAACTTCATTTATATGGCACTTACATGTTTAAATTGAGTAAGTACAGGTACCTGGAAGCCGTATGGCTGGATTTGGGTTGGGCTATTTGCTAAAAATAATAAGCTGCTTGCTTAAAATGCTAAATAAGGTACGCCTACGCAATAAAAATAGGAAATATGAACTGTTTTTGGTTTTTCCGACCGTGTGGGTCGATGTATATATATTTATCTCTTTTGTCAAATTAAAAAAGCTCCTCTGTACAAAGGAGACTCTGCCAAAAAATTTCAGAAATTTTGGGAGTTAGAAATTTTTTGGAAATTTTGGAAAATTTTGTTAACGACAAACAAATTCAAATTGGAAACTAAAATAAGTTAGTAAATGAAACCAATTTAAAGTTATGACATGAATAAGTAATAAATGACTAATAAAATTTATATATGCAGAGTTAAAGATAAATTGAATTCATATGGAAATGAAAGAATCGATTTGAATAGAAATGGATATAAACTAATGTGGTAAAGTGAAAATAAATATAAGAAACATATAAAATGTTTATGTTAACTTCAGTAAAGAATGGTCAATTCTTAATTGGGAATTGAATAGTGTAAATATATTCTGAGTTGATATTTGAATGAATAAATATGGACATTTTGTAAGGAAATCGATAAAATGTTTTTGGAATGCTGTAATTGGATATTAGTGCTAAGCAGGATATGCAGGTATTATGAAAGGGAAAAGAGAATTGGTATTTGATTTCAAGAAGAAAAATTTGAAATGCTCGACAAAAAGGTATGTATTTAAATTTGGTATGAAATTTGATTGGGATTTGGATTGAGCCACTTGGCTTTTTGTTTTCTTTTTGGATTTGGGAGGCCGTAGTGCCATTTTGTAGTTGCACCGAGTTAGCCGTGCAAAGGAGACGCTGGCAAAAAAATTCGGGAATTTAAGGAGTTAGAAAAATTTTGAGAAATTTTGATAATTCAAAATTTGGTTTTAAATTGAAACTCGAATGATTAAACAAATAGTATAGTTTGAAACTATGGGAGAATTGAGAAGTTAATAAGAATGATAATGGGTCTTTTATAAAAAGATAGTAAGATGTTGAATTGTTGGTTTTGAGGAAAAGTAAACGGGTATTGGATCATTCTTCCTAATTAGTAATTTCGAGGACGAAATTCTTTTAAGGGGCGAGGAATGTGACGACTCGAAATTTTCAAGCATTTAAAATCGAGGTATTTAATTGATTTTAAATATTCAATAGAGCAATCTTAACTTGAATTACAAATATCGCTATTTATTGATAATTAAATAATAGAATTTAATAATTAGAAATTGGGTAAATTGTTGAATCTAGAATTTTTAAGCCTGTTAAAAATAATTTGAAGGCTTGTAAATTTGTTATTGTTGAGGATAATAAAAGTTTTTAAAATCAAATTTAACACTGAATTGTTTAGGTTTGAAATTTATATCGTTTAAATTGAATTTAAAAATAGCCTTCCGAGGCACAGTCTCGGAATTGGACGAAACCAGTTCCATTGGGTCCGTAATATTGAATTATTATCGGATTTCAAATTTCGTATTGATCGGAGTTAGTGGGTAAGTGTACAATATATAAACGCGTTGAGAATTCCATTTAAAAATTTCTATTAATATTCACATGCTATCCTATCAGCTGCCTTCTCTCAAATCCTTGTCCCCTATCGTACATGCTATTATCATCGTGTTTGCCTTTCTCCTATCATGCAAGCTTCATCTCCCTTAAATATAATTCACCAAAGCCTTGTTCGTAATGGAATACTCAGAAAGCTAAGAAAAGGAAATAAATAGATAATCATGGTCGCGTTTTCTTCTTCCACTCCCTACTTTTTTTTTCAGTCTCTGTTCAGAATAAAAAACCCTCCTTTCCAAATCGAAATCAAGTCATTCATAAAAAAAAGAGAAGAGGGGGCAACTGCACCATTTACTGAACGCATATCCCTCCACAGTCTTCTTGCGATTTTGATTTGAAGCTGTTTGAATCGATTGGAGTGGCGACGTTCGATTTAGGTTTTAGCGTTGTTTGAATCCAAGGCAGATCGCGAAGCTTTGTCGTGCGCGAGGGGTTCTATGGTGGGCAGCGGCAGGAGGAGGCGGCGACACTTGAGGGGATGCACGACTGTGAAGGGCTAATGCTGGGCAGTGCGACTTCGTGGGTCACTGGCTGATAGTGGGTGACGCGATGGGTTCGAGTGAAGCGATCACGAATTAGGTCTGTCGAGAGGGGGCTCGATGGTAACTGTGAGGTATTGTTTTTCTAATTCAATATATATATTTGTTAACAGAAAATGGGAAACAAATTTCTTTTACAGTAAATTAATTCACTGTTGTACTTGCTGAAAAGAAATAAATAAAAAAAAATTACAGTAAGTTTAAAATGAGAATTTCGGTATATACCTATCTTTATGTAGATGAAAGAAAATTTATTTTTACTGTAAGTATATGAAGACAATTTTGTTTTAGTTAATGGAAATATATATATATATATATATATATATGTATGTATGTATATGTATGTATGTATACGGTAAAGACCGAATAAGGTTTGAAGGTATAGAGATTTGGAACGTTGAAGTTATATAAAAATCAAATTTTAACCCATATAGATTATTTTTATAGGTGTAATTTCAAGGGAAATAAATATATACATTTTCATCGACTAGTTTATTTCAAATAATTTATTTAAGTAATTAATTTGTTAAATTAAATTAAATTATTCGTTTAAAACCAAATTATCGGTTTAAATTAAATAAGTAAGTAGTAATTAACTGTTCGAACAATTCAAATATTAATAAATCATATTATACTTATTCAAGGTTAGAAATTGCGGAAAAGAAGACGAGTTTGAAGTGAATGGCAATCTAAGGCCAAAGGTGAGTTAATCTCACTCAGTTAATTTAAATTTAAAATTTAAATGATTAAATTTAAATAATTGTTTGAATGATTGATATTGATTGATGTACTATAGTATGGTGTATTTTGAAATTGGTGTAATATTGTGCTAACATCTGTGGATCCAGGGAAAACAGGTTAGAGGGATCCAACTGGATCCCTTAACATTTATTTAAATTATTTAATACCCCTGTTGTGATTATTTTATATTCTGTGATGAATATTGTTGATAACTGGAATATTGAATGATATGGTTTATCTGAATATTTTCCGGTGCACTAAGTTATCAAGATATATAGAATTGGAATTTGGAAATAAAATGATGAGAATTTGTAAGTGAAATAATTATAGAAATTTTAAATAAATTAAGAATAAATTGGATAAGAAAAATAGCAGTTGAATGCTAATTAATAAAATCCTGTATATGGAAAGGAATTTTTAAATAAACAGAAAGTTAATGAAGTTTGAAACTTCAATGATATTATTCAATAGAACAAAACATTTATTTAATAATTAATATTTAAATTATTGAAGGAATAAAGAAGGAAATGGGAAAAGCCTGAAATTTGTATATTTCAGTTAAAAGATTTAAAATCAAACAGCAAATAATAATAATAAAAATAAAGTCCATAATTGATGAATTTTGAAATGAACCAAGTAAGTAAAGAAATTTATTTCAAATAGAATAAATTGGAAATCAATTTGGGGAAATTGATTTAAGTGCTTGAAGTTGGAATTTTCTTTGGGTGGCCAAGTACACGTTTTTAAAAGTAAATTTGTAAATGTAAATTAAATGTTTTTAAGTTGTTTTTTTAAAGGAAGCAAGTTTTATAAAATTTATTATTTCTAATATTTAATTTCTAAAGCAAGTATTCCCTTTGACTATATTATAGCATTAATTATTTAAAGTGAATTAGTATTTGTTTTAAAAGTGAAAACCTGGTTTTATATTTTATAAAGTAACCTTATTTTCTCAAATTCATATAATATGTATTTTTAACAAACTATTTAAGTAGTTTTATCCTAAATGTTTTAAAGTATATATTTCAAAGTAAAGTGTTTTAAATTATTTTAAAAATCTATTTTGTGCTTGGTGATTTCAGAGAAGATATAAAACATTTGGAAAAGTTTATTCTGAAAAGAATGATGATTTTGAAACTGTTTTCAAAGGATTGAAAATAGAAATATATCTTGTGAAGATATTTTGAGGTTAATAAATAATTTGAGAAATTATTTATTGTTGAATGGATGTTTGAGAATATTAATTGATAGTTAAATCACCGACTATCACTATTGGACAAATTCGTTAATCGTTTCGAAGAGACCGGGATCGAGATTAATTTCTCGAAAACCACTTCGATCCAGTTTGTACGTTTTCGTGAAAAACGATTTTGGATTCGAAGATGGAGCAGTGAAGTGCAAGGGCTAGTCGCTACTAATCCTGAGGATATTTCCAAAATGGATGTAGTAGGAGTAGTGCCTTCGGTTCTGTTCGAACCCGGGACGGACTTATATGGATGAATGCTTGCGAAACATCGTCAGGTGGACGATGGGCATTCTAAGGAATATGTTCTATAAAGGTAACTCTTAGCCTCAAGCCTCATCAAATGGGAATGACTGAAAATCAGGGGTTATGCAGCAAGGCTAGGTGGGTAGCACCCAAGCAGGGTGAGGTCATTCCAGTCTAGATGTCCCTTATTATTTCGGCTTAGTGAGCGGTTGCTGATCCCAACCGCGGGGTGATCTCACTCAAGATTATCCAGTAAGGGATAGTCCCAGTCTTGTGTTGCAGGGGAGCAGGCTTACTCCTCGGTACGGTGATCTAGGCCCCATACTGTGACAGGTGGTACCCCAGTGCCTAGTCATTTGTTGGAAATCCATTCTCCCTACGAGCCTTGTACGAGTTTTGTTTGTATTACCCACTCTGTGGCTAGTAGCTGGAATTTAATAATGTAACAATTTCGGCTATTTTATAAGTATTTGTATATAGACCCTATTATAATATCAGAGGATTTCTATAAAAATTGTTTTAGCTATCGTAAGGTAAAAACCCGACATGTTTATTTGTGGCGTGGTCTTACGAGATGCTTTTGTTTTCAAAGGAATTTTTGAAACTTTAATAATCAATTGGGTGTGATTTTCTCACGCTGGTATTCCAGACTGACTCGGGTGTTATTTAACTGTAATGCTCGGGTCAGACCGAGTATTATAGGATACAGGATATGATACTATGGAACTCAGAAGAAGAGCTGGATGACGACACATACTCTCGTACTTTTTTATATATTTTTTCCGCTGTGTTGAGTTGTTGAATATTCAGTTGTATGTTATTGATGTTGAGCTGTGTTGATTTATTCTGATGATGTAAAATATGTAAGCAGATATATTTGATTTTTGAGTAAAGATTATTTATTTCTATTATATTTTACTCCGCTGCGATGGTTAGATTCTGTTGTTGATTTCAATACTCTTCTTCTACCTCTTCTTCTTTAACCCTAATGGTTCGTGTTTCTGTGCAACTTGAGTTGATTGTTGTAGAATAGTGTTGACTCAAGGAGTACGGATTTGCGGGTCGTTACAATTTCCTTTTAGCTATTCTTTTCAGTAATTTTAGTTTATTTCTATTAATTATAGATTTTCTGTTTATTTACATTTTATTTACAGTTTATAGTTTATTTACTGCTACTTTTACGTTATTTACATCTTCTTTCTACGCTTTGAAATTTCTTTTATTTTCAGTTTTTTTTTATTCCTCCTTTTTCTTCGCGTATGGATTAAAGTAGGATTAACACGAGTATGGATTAAATTGTAAGAAAACCGTAATAACGGAACATAAGTTGTAAATTTCATACTGTAATATAAATGGAATTGGACTGAAATTACAGCTAAATATGACATTAATTGGACTGAATTAAAAAGATAGCCCTAGTTATAACGTAAAATTGTAACTAAATAGAATAAAAGATGAAAGAAGCTTATTTTCACACTTTGACCTTGGGGTAAGTAATAAGCATGATTATAACGTAGGTTACGATAAGCAAAAGAATGGAATGAGGCTTATTTGAAGACTTAATATAAATTAATAAGCAAAGATAGTAAAGATAATAATAAAGGCTTATTTGAATAATTTATCTAAGTTAATAGGACCTATACCTAACAGCATTCTCTATTAGACAAAACGGTGCTCTCATACTAGCATGAAACGAGACGAGGGCACGCTTATGCTAAAAAGTGTAGTAATTGGTCAATTAGAAGTCCAGATCACGAGGGATTTGGACAAAGGGTGCAACTAGGTATTGTTCGGATGAAGGGCCAGCACCAATAACATTTCCCCTATAGATTCTATGGACAAATGTGATCTCACATTAGCCTAAAGTGGGATGAAGGGCACGCTTATGCTAGATTTTGAGGTAATAAGAAGATCAAATAGGTGGAGCAAAAGGTAGCGTGGCCATGGTGGCAGTTACGCGTGCGACTTGAATTCGACCACTCGGTAATAACTATGAGTTCCAAGCGCTTAGAGTGGGTGTCTTCCGTAGACACCATTACCTTTTGTGTAGGGGGCTATATATGTCGTCTTGGCCACAGTAACATTTTGTGTAGAGAGTTATATGCCAGCTGTCCACAAAAAGGTACTACAGAGTAGCAGACAGATCAAAAAGGGATGAATTAGGGTCACATCTTAATTATATGATTAGGAATTCAGCATAACTAAAACAGAAATCAAGGACAAGTGCAAGCAATCAAATTTAACATATCTTATAAATTGATCAACAATTAATCTTACTTATTTCTGATTTATCTCTTTCCTATTTCCTTTATTACCCTTATTTATGCTAGAAATGTTGTAGAGCCTATTACTTTATCTTGCTTAAAGATTCTAGTGATTACTATCATTCACCAGAATTTTGGTCTGACCCACTCCTTTATACCCCCTCCCCCCAAGACAATTAAGGGAGAAGTTAGTAGATTGCTGCAGCTTGGAGTTCTCTTGGAAGAGATTTCTTATATGTACTTCTTTTATTCCAGTTTTAGTTTTTATGTCGTACTAGCACTATAATTGGGGATAATTGTACTCTGGTTTTATGGAGACTATGGTTTTTGATTAATGACATATATAGGTAGTTTGACATTTGAAGTATCTGGTATGTGCTGACTTTTATGAAGTTTGGTTTTGAACAAAATGTTATGATTGTTTCCATTGTGTTATTATTATTCAATTTTTGTCTTGTGAATCTTAGTCCCTGCTAGTTTTAGTTATACCTACAACACACCACATCTTTTAGCATGTCCTTTTGTGTATAGTAAGGGGTGTGAGGTGTTTCACTAGTTAAATTATATCATGAAGTGATTTAAATTTTACTGAAAGTTGTTTGATAAATTTAGTTACATTTAAATCGACATCTGAATTTAATTGATAGAATTTGAATTAATGGTTAAGTTGAATTATGACTAAACTGTTAGTAAAATCCTCGATTATTGATAACTAGTTGATTTTTGTGATTTTTGACTGTCTTGGTTGAATTAATTTTGATGGATGCTGTTAGTTGATATTTTGATGTTTATTTATTTTGATATATCATGTTATTATCTTGTATGTTATTTATAATATATAAACATGTTAAATTGAATTATTTCGAATAAATTAAGAAATAGGTTGAAATGATATACACCTATGACATTTACTTGGATTAAAATAATACATATCCATCCCTAGAATTAAATTGAAATAATTGATTCACTTGGCCATAGGATAGAAAATTATATACGGACACCGGATTGGTTAATTTAAATGATTTTAATATTTTAATTTGTTATTGTTTAAATGATTTGATTTAAAGAAATAAAAATCAAATTTATAGAAATCGAATTACTTTTGAACTTGAGCTCAAAGTGTTAAAATTTAAATTTGATAGCAGAAATTGTCTAAATAATTGAAGTTGAGATTTTGAAGTTGTAATCGAAATATGATGTAAAATTCAGAATTGATTTGCTTTAAAAGATTGGACCTCTATTCGAACTTTGAATATTACAAAGTAAAAGTGATATAAAATGATATTTCAAAATTGAGCTCGGAATTGAATTATATTTGAAGATTTGGGTTTTAAATTGGACAATGAGGGTTAACTTGATTTAAGTGTTTTGAATCAATATTTTTAAAATCGAACTCGAAATTGATAATCAGAATGGTTTTTATTTGGAATTGGAAATAAAATTCAAGTTGGAATTGGAATTCAAATCAATTTGGAATTGGAGTTGAAATTAATTTGGAATTGAAATTTAGATTAATTTGGAATCGAAGTGAAATTCGACTTGAAATCAAAATTAAATCGATTAAATCGAAATGGAAATTGGAATTGATTTGGATTGGAGAATTTGGAAAGTGAACCGGTTTGGCTTTGAAACTATATTTAAATGAATTATTTTAGTATGAACAATTTAAAATATATATTCTTTTAATATTCGAATTATTTTTATTTTTTCAAACTATTTTTCAGTATAAACCATTTTTAATACTGAAACTATTTTCTATTAAACCATTTTAAATATTTAGCTATTTTAAAACTATTTAAACTATTTTCTAAAAATTCAAACCAGTGAAAATGGTGGAATTTTTATATTAAAATCTTGGATTTAAATATGAATTAGGCTAGAGTGAAGTTATAATAAATAAAAAGATTGAAATTCGAATCAAATTTTAAAGTGAAATCAATATATCGAACTAAATTGACATTTTGGAGCAAAATATGATTTGTGAAGCGAATATGATGATTTGAAAATGAATTAGTTTTGAAATGAGTATGATATTTTGATATCAAATGCAAACTATTTCCGAAGTGTAAAAGAACCAACCGGTGTGTAAAATGACATTTGGTTGTTAAAGAGTCTGATGCCTCTTATTTGCATACTATCTGTCCATATTGAAACCACTTTGACAACCATGTATGCGGTGGATGACATCCAGAATGTAGTGATTGAATTGGCGAATGTTTAACGGAATAAAGTAAGAGAACGATGATGGATAGCCTTGACACTTGTGTCATAATTAAAACGATTAAAACATAAGCCTATTTCTTGCCAATGAAGTTAGCTACCTCTAGCGACGTTGATCCCTCATATTACTATTATGATTTTCGACTCGATGGGTGCACCTTTTTGTTTGGATTGATAGTCGCGGTCGGCCACGGATGGGTTACGATCAGACAAAAAGGATAAATTGGTAGAATCCTATCTTGGGCATTGCCTCACGTGCCTTGTCATAGTTATCCTTGTACGAACCCATTACGACTTTGGTTTAGTACTATACCTATAGGGACTATTGCTACCGATATTACTGGTTGTGTTACAGGACCTACATAGACTACATGTTGTAAAAATGTGTTAAGGGAGAAAATGTTGCAACGACCCGTATTTTTAGCAATTTTAAATTACTAAATTTAATGTAGTTATTAAATAAAAATGGTTAAAAATAAAACTTAATGGTTTATTAATGTGATTTATTGAATATGACCTTGAATAAAATTTTGAAATAACTATTTTGTAGGTTGTAGTGAAAATGAGTAATGAAATGAAATTCTATATATTTAATGTTTTATAACCAATAGCTAGGATTGAATAATAAAATATTGAATTGCTGTGAAATCAAAGTAGTTATTTTATTATCTGAATTTGTTTAAATGAAATTTTACAAGTTAAACGACTTATGTTAAAATATGGTGATTCATTGAGTAGTTAAATTGTAAAATTTAATATTGAAAATTGTTTAAATAATTGAATCCTAAATTAAATATGAATTAAAATGATTTCAAAAGTTGATTTAGATATTATTTAAAGATGAATGAGGATTGTCAACACTTAAAAATTGAATTTAAGTGTAATTAAAAATTTTGAATCCTAAATTAAATATGAATTAAAATGATTTCAAAATTTGATTTAGATATTATTTAAAGATGAATGAAGATTGTCAACACTTAAAAATTGAATTTAAGTGTAATTTAAAATTTGAAAATTTCTCGTTTTAATTGACGAGTAAAAATAGCCATTTTGGCTGCTATCTCAGATTTCGACGAAACCAGTTTCGTCGGATCCGTAATAGTGAATTATTATAGGAATTCAAGTTTCGTAGCAATCGAACTTGTTGTTTGGCCGAGCAAGCTTGAAACATGCATAAATTAAATTTAGAATTTAATTAAAATAATTCGATTCAAAAGGCTATCTTCTGCATACGATAGAATTGAGCTTAGAACTATTTCCATTGTGTTTGGGATAGGGGTAAAACATTATGAACATAGGCGGCATGCTTCATTTAGAGTTCATCCATAAAAGCACGTATAGGGAAAATAATAATAAAATAATACGTGTATATGTATATATACGTGTATTTCACCAAACCCTAGCCCATTTTTACCTTAATAGTCACCGTTTATAAAACAATGGCCAAAAACGTTCGAGATTTCCTCCTCGATTTCAATTCAATCCATTCACATTTACAAAAATCTTTTAGCTAGGAAATTGAAGAGCACAACGAGATCTATAAATCGAATGGAGGATTTTTCACATGGCATGAAGATAAAGGCAAAATATGCTCGTTATTGTCGTACGTTTGTAACATCCCGCCTTTTGTATGCTTTAAATCGACGATAAACCACACACGTCAGACTCAAACCATACAGAAGGGCGGATTGTTATTGGGGTGAATAAAAAAACAGAGAAAGAAGAAAAAACAAAACAGAATCTCACATCGGAATGACAAAATATAATAATCAAATAACAGTTCATGAAGCTGTTTTACAAAACATTTGATTATACATATACAACATATACCTGAGTTACACATATCAGAGAACGTTAAATAATGCAGCAGAACAGTATGAATGGGGAGGAATAATACAATAAATAATAGTAACACAATCTTCGTCTTCATCCTCTAGAAATAAAGTCTTCGAACCCTGAAATGCTCAGACTGACCTGAGCGAATTGAAAAGACAAAACACTTGAGTCAGAACTAAAAGATCTTATGTGAGTTAAATCAACAGAAATAAATATGAGTGGAATGGCGTCAGAGATGTTTACGGGATTTGACATCTCCTATCCAGTGTCTAACGTGAGTGCAGTAACTTAAGAGATGCTTGGGATTCACATCTCCTAAGGATCTGTTACACTATTTACTATGTAGCAATATTTCGATATTATAATTATGTCTATTAGTAAAATAAACTTACTTTTAAATAGCGTTAAGGAGTGACCCAATATTCCCCTTAACACGTAATAGTGCCAATAGTCCATACAGTATTGTAATACCTCCTGATCAGGAGGCTACCAGAGGATACTCCATAGATACGACACAAATGAAACTCGTACAAAGCGTGCTAGGGTAGGTGACACGGCACAACTAGGCAATTCCAGGGTAGATATACCAATTACGCTTCCAACCAGTGGTAATGCGTAGCAGCTATTACCGCCTACCTCGAGCCACACCCCAAAAATCAAAAGGGCCCCAATCAATCACAAAGTAATAGAATGGTATCGAAAGAGTATGTCTGATAAAAGGTGCTACCTTCTTAGCCCGTCAATCGCTCATGTTTTAGCCACCTTATGCCAACTCACGGGAGTCGAGTCCACGTATATACCTCAAAGGAAACGCTGCTACCATCCTACTTCATTCTGGAATCTCCACCGCGTACACAGTTGTTAAAGTGGTTTTCGGAGTTGGCAGAGAGTATGACAACTTCCGATCCCGGTCTCTTTAACAACCAAACGTTATTATAACACCGCGGTCATTCATAATAATTTTACTTCAAAACCAGAATATAATATCCATTTCAAAACCATATAAATACGATATCATTTCCATTTCAAAAACCCAAAGCAATATGATATCATTGTTATAAAACCCAAATCAATATAATATCATTTTTATTTCAAATATATCCCCTTTTCCAAAATCATAGCACTTTCAAATTTATACACTTCGAAACCAAACATCTCAAACTATAGCACTTTTAAAACATAATATTTTGAAATTCATAACTTCGAAACACTTCAATTTCGATAAAACATTTCAATTTCGATATATTTAAAGGCTTTAAATATTCCAAAATTTCAAAACTAAATTTGATAATTTCGATTCAATAATTTAATTTTCTATTATTTAGTTTTGAAATATTTTACATTATAAATCCATTATCATTTAAATAAAACTCAAATTACAAATAATTACATATTTCCTTCAATCTATTTAATTGACATATTCATTTAATTCACCTTAAACAAAAAAAAATCAAGCTATAAGAATCATACCGTCTAAAATTTCAAATTTTATGAATTTCACATCAACTTATTTGAGTTTAATTCTTAAATAAATTCAATTTCAAATAAATCCCCAATTTTATCTCCCAATCTTAATTTATTTAAATCATCATACATCATATATTAAAATATAATTTGAACACATTATATTTTAATAAAATCAAACTCTATTATTAAATTTAATTTTTATTTAACAAACTTATACTTAGCTTAAATTCAAGAATTTAACTATATATAAAATAATGTTTATGTAATATCAAAAATCAATATTTATTAAACTATATATTTCTTTCCAAAACCATAGAAATCATTTTCAAAATATGTGTATATAGACCGAAGGCGCCTGTATACAATTTTCTATCCAATGGTCAAGTGATATGGATATTTATCATTTCAATCCGTAATTTAAAATATAAATACGGTTATATATCATTTCAAACCGCAATCCCGAATGAAATAAAAATCCATAACAACTTGCGGTTAATAACAATAAAAATACAACATCCATTCATCCAATATCAATCATCAAACATTTATCACAATCATCATCCAGTTCAATCAATAACATCAACATAGAACATATAATAAACAACAGGTATTTACTGGCACTTATATTCAAAAACAAATTAAATAACTATTTTACCCAAATAAATTCAAATATACTGAGATGATAATTCAACATATGCCAAACAGTCGTAAATAAATTTCTAATCACATCATAAATCAATTTAACAAACATAAGAAATTTTAAGAAATTGCGAGTAGGTTAAAAAACTCACCTTTTGAATTTAAATTGAATTTAAATTCAATTTAAACCCAAAATTTGAATAGTATCCGAATTCATCCAAACCCACGTCAAAATGTCCGTAATTTTACTAGGGCCGTAGTGGAGAAAACTGCGTATGAAACAGACCTCATATGTAAAAGTTATGTCGATTAGAAGAATTGAAATCGAAAATATAATAAAATAAAATAAAGGTAACTCTTACCAACCACGTCATCATCCCCTGTTCGACGTCCTACCAGAACCCTAATCACACGTGGTCGAACCGAACTAAGCCGCCACCAAATCGTTCGAAATTTCGATCACCACGTCGCTCGAGTCTCCGATCGAGCCTCACCATCGTCCTTGCCTCAACGAGCCGCACCCATAGCTGGGTCACAGCCACTTCCGACCCTCCCGTGGCGATAGTGCCTCCACCGCCCAAATCACGCCGTTCGAGGCATTCCGGTCATCTAGGACCCAAGTCGACCCTATAGATCGACATGGCTCGCCAACCTCTACGCACCCGCACCACCTAATCGACTCCACGACGTAGATCCACCGTATGAACAAACACATACCTAATGGACGGCCGTGGAAAAACTGTAGATTTTCGGACAAACCGTGATTTGAATTGGAAAACGGATCATTGCAATGGATTGCGCTCATCGAGAGCCTCAAATTGATATATAATTTGATATGTATTGAGGAGTATGAATTTTGAAGTAGAAATTTTTAGTTTGTAATTGACTGTAAAATTTAGAGTTTGTCTGCCATTGAGAAAAAGGAGCAATTGGAATTGTACATACAGAAAAATGAACAAAAGAAATAGGCTATGGCTTTTAATGAGGTATAAATAGGTAAAGCTGGAATTAGAATGGATGGATAAGATTTATGTACACGTTGAACGATCAAATGGCCCGAAAAGCCTGTTTCGACTCCAGAACGAAATTAGATCAACCCATATATCAATATTGATGTTTTTGAGTATTTTAAAATCAATGGAATAGGTTTCAGGTCCAAATTCCATTGTATAAAGAAGTTATTCTAAAATCAAGTTATTTCAAATTGATTTCAATTGATTTCAGTTTCATTGATTTCTAGGCATTTCGAGCCCGTACAATTAAGCGACAAATCTGATTTCTACAAAACTTGAAATCTTACAATAATTCACCGTTATGGATCCGATGAAACTAGCATCGTCGAAATCCGAGTCAGTGGCGAAAATGGCTATTTTTCAGTTAATTAATTAAATTAATATTAAATTAAATTAAATCGCTTTTTCAATTCAAATTTAAAAATTCACAAATTTCATCATTTTTTATTTCTTAAACGATTACAGTAATTTTAAAAAACCTAGATATCAATTCAAAGTTAATTGATTTACCCAATACCGTGATTAAATTTCAATTTTTATAAATTCATTAATTATCAATTGAAATTCCAATAAATCATTTATTTGATTTTAAATTCTATATTCAACAAATTATTATCAAATGGATGAAATTTACAATTGGTTCATGATCTATTACATTAATATTCTCAGATTCCATCTAAATTCCTGTTAATGTAAAAATTAAATATTAAATTTCATTTATTTGTAATTAATACAATTATTGAATTTAAATTTCAAATAAATTAATAAATCTTGATTTCCATTCTTTAAATCAACCAATTGTCATGTTATAATAGAATTATCATTATTACCTTTATTTTAGTGATTTCTTTATTAAATTACAGATTTTTTTATTTTCTTTCCAAGTTAAATTACTAAAACTTATTAAATTAACCAAATTTAATTATCGAAAGTTACGGGTCGTTACACTCTCCCCCAATCAAAACTTTTCATCCCCAAAAAGGAAAAAGAAGGGAAAAGAAGAATTAAGAAATCAATATATCTTACTTAAAGTATTAAATTTATAAACAAATATATTTACAAAATTAATTAATTTAAATAAAATATAACAATTTATAACCATTACATCGTTTTATACTTAAATTAATAAAGTTTGGAAACATTTTCAAAAAAATTCTAAGTCCAAAATTTACGAAAAATTTCAGCAGAGTCTCCTTTGTACGGAGAGGCTCGGGAGAAAATATAATATCAAATATAACAATATACAACATATATTTTCCAAATAATATATATCCCTACACGGGAAATGTGACGACCTGCAAATCCGTACCCTTTGAATCGACAATAATACACACATGTCCGACCCAAAAAGCATAGACCAACGGAAAGTCAAGAGAAAGAAAAGAAGAGAGAAGAAGAGAAGAGAAGAAAGAGAGAAGATAGAACCAAAAAGAACAATACAGAATCTCACATCGTAGCGGAAAATATATAATATCATATCAATGATCTTTACAAAATAAAAACTATATATATACACATCAATCAGAGTTCAACAATCAATCAATAGTTATCGGCCTGAACAGTTATAATACCTGGTCCTTACAAATGCAGATAATAACAACAACTAAGCAATGCAGCAGATAATCAAGCAAATACGGATGTGCGTATATGAAATGAAGATCTTCAACTCTCCTGTTGAATCTCCAAAAGCACCAAATCTAAACCTGTAAATATACTCGGTCTGACCCGAGCATTGAAAGGGAAGAACGCCCGGATCAGTCTGGTAAACCAGCGTGAGAAACACACTCAACTGAATTTATTAAATTACCAAACTTTTCCTTTATCAAAACAAAAGTATCTCTAAGACAAGTCCACATATAAACACGGACATGTTTTTACCTTACGATAACTAAATCATTTCATATCAAACTCATGTGATATTATACTAGTGTCTAGAATACAAATAATATTCAAAATAGCCGAAATTGGTACCATTATTAAATTCCAGCATACTAGGCTCTACAAATAAAATGGCAGGTACATAGTGGAGTTTGGATTTCCATACAAATGACCCGGTGAAGGGACTACCTTCCGGCAGTACATCTCTGGAAGAATGTACCGAGAAACCATCACAAAGTTTCCCTACCAACACAAGACCGGCCCACCTTTATAACTAGATGGTACCGAATATGTCATCCTCCAGTCGTTACCGACCTTTACTGAGGGCCCTCTAGCATACAAACCACAATAATCAGATACACGACGTCATAGCGTGCAAAGATATATCTAAAAGAGGATGATCATACCCTAATGGGAGCGACCCACTTAGCCTTGCCGCATCTAACCATGTTTTGGTATTTTCCAGTTGATGAGGCCGGATGAGGTAACGATTACCTTTAACAATCACAATCACATCACTTAGAATGCCACATGGCCATTTCCGTTGACTACTAATTGCCTTCCACAAAAATACAACCCTTAAGCTCATACGTCTCAAAGAGGGTGTTAAGCTAAGAGAAGTTGCCTTCTCCGCCACCACTGATGTACGTTTGTAAAAACCAATGTACGTAATCTTTATAAATACAATGTCAGACAAACATCCATACAAGTTGTCCAGGAACAGGACAAACCGAAGGTACTTTCCTACCACATCCTGTTGGGAAATCCCAAGGATTAGTAGCGAATAGTCCTTGCATTGGATATTTCATAATAAAGAGACCACTGCTACTGGATGTATATTGGATTTTAACCCCAAATGATCAACAAGAAGCCCCCCACTATGAAAATCCGGAATATCAATATCATCACAAGCAACCTGCACAATCGTCGCATATACGTTGGTACGAAGTGGTTTTCAGATAATCTGATCCCGGTCTCTTCACACCAACAACGTAAAAGCGTTTCTCAACTTCACACAGCAGCTAAGTCTCATAGACTTATCTTGTCTCCAACTTTCAGCTTGCTATCCTTCGGGCCAAGAAGGAAGCTCGATAGATTGGAGTAATATTCCGCACTATACGGATCAACATCCTCAACACAAACGATAATCAAGCCTACACAGAAGGCTACGTACTAAGTGTACGACTAAATAGTTCCTACATCAAGTTGAGGAACTAAAATTTTGGCCAAGTTTAATAGTCGGTTATTTAACTATCAAAACAAACAAACAAATGTTCAACACCATAACAATCACTGGGCCCTTTTAATTAATCTTTTATTAATTAAATTGCTTGCCAAATATTCACTTTAAATTATCTTTGAAAAGATATAATCCCAAAAGTATTTCTACATCCTATACTGGAAAACATTTCCAAATACTTATTTAATAATAATTAATTCACAAATCTATTTATTTTCAACACTTAGAAACTATCACATATACTTAATTCACGATTAAGTATATATTTATTCTTTAAGGAAAACGTTCTCTTTAAACACATTTATTTGAGTCAAAACGAATGTTGCGAAAAACATTGTTACGACAATCCAAAATCAATAGCACAGCGATTCAATAATAAGATAGATATATAAATCCCAATACTATACCAAATATTTCCTTTCGGAAATCATCTATTATAACAACAGTGTTATAGTCCATCATTTCCTTATTTCTCAAAAACGTCTATTTCAACAATGAATGTTGAAATCAATGTATTTGATATTTAACACATTTTAAAACAACTTTAAACCATTTTATTCCATTTAAAATATCACTTCCCAAAACATTTATTTATTTTCAAAAGATTATTCATTGTCCAAATTCGTGAATATACTTCTCTAACCCAAATTCATTATTTTTACACATTTTATTTTAAAGGATAATCCACTGTCCAAAATCGTGGATATATCTTCTTTACCAAATTCATTACTATATTTAACTTTTCAAAATAGGTTGATTTCACATTTATAAAATAACGTTTACAAATTCCATTTGTAACCTAATTATATACTTAAAATCCAAATTATAAGATAATTACTTCTAAAATATTTATCTTACCAAATCCATTCTTTTTATAACTTCACAAATTTTTAATCTTATTCATTTCTAAGATTCGACTACAACTTCATTTTAACACTTATAAAAACTCATTTATAATTCCATTATTCCAACTTATAAAAATTCAATTTTATAAATCTTATATATAAAACCATTTACAATAATTCAAAAACCAGAATTTATACTATTTTACAAAATAGTTAACTCTATATTCCAAAAATCATATTCTGATTTTATTTCACAGAGATCAAATTATAACATTTATTTATTTAAAATAATCCATTTCTTTTAACAATTCAAAATTAATAAGATGTCTATTTTTAAAATCACTTGAAAATCCATTTAAATTTGGAAATCATCACATTAACATTTTTTAATTCCAAAATAAGCCCAATCCTGCAACAGCACTAAATACAACAATCATGGCATCCAAAACATCATATATCATATGATAACAGAATATATCACAAGATCTGCAAATAAAACAATATTGTTGAGGAATTCAGTTGGATCCCTTCAACCTGTCACCTACAACAAATATACATATTTGAATATGTGTACAATGTCCGTTTCAAGGCAGACGCACATACAAAAGGGTCGTCTGCTCATACACGGGAACGTATAGGGTCATCTGCTCCACTAGGCAAGAATATATCCAAATACTAATCAATATATCATATATCATCCAAACAATCATCAATCATCATAAATAATATTTATTCTCACTTATATAAAAATATCAGTGAGTCAGAAAGAGTGAGTTGTACTAACATTGCGTCCAATAGCAATTTCAGTGTTTTATTCCGAATAAAATTAAACGAGCGTTTAATTTTATCCAAAATTCGCACTAGATCCAACCAGCTCCATCGCATAGTGTTCGTCAATACAAACCCAATGCAATTCTTTTCGTGCGAAACGAACCTCGTATGACAAAGTTACGCAGTTTTAAAGTTTGTACAATTTTAATATATATAAATTTCACAATTTTTCTTTTTATATTTTTAAACCTAATCAATCCAGGCCATTGATTCCTACTCCTTTAGATCTGAGCTATGCTTTTTCATCTTCTCCCCTACCAGGTTTTAAACGTGCGAAGAAACCCATAGGCCGCCATCTACCTCGAATTTTCGCAACCTCTCCGATCGACTTCATGATGATCAACAACCACCAAATTGAAGCCCATGGCCCAACCCATTACCGCCCCAAATGCATTGATGCTCGGCCCTCCCGTTGACTGGAAAACGGTGCTCAAACGTGATGCCTTTGTGTGAGATTTTCCGACGATCCATGATGAAATTTGCGATCATAGCCGTTGAAATCGAAGCTCTCGACGAGCTCTACAAAGTTGTAGATGAAGACTTTTTGAATCGATTGACGGATTTGAAGAAAAACAAGGAAGAAGGGAATGAATTTCTGGCCATTGTTTTCAAAGCGGTGGCTAGCCCTAGCCCATTAGTGTTTTGTGAAAAATGGTGAAAATTGAGGTCCTTTTATAGAAAATTTAGCGACACTATTCATCCGAAATTTTCCCGAACTCGAAACGAAGCGTGCCGCCTGGCGTTTATAATGTTTTACCCCTATTCCAAACGCAATGGAATATATATCGGGAGCCAATTTGATCGTATTTGGAAGATAGTTTTTCAAATTGACTATTTAAATTTAAAATTTACTTAAACAGATTTCTATGCGTTTTAGCTTGTCCCGGACAAACCGGAAATCCGATTGATATGAAATTTTAAATCATACAATAATATAACATTATGGATCCGATGAAACTGGTTTCGTCGAATTCCGAGACTGTTTGAAAAATGGCTATTTTTACACATTAAATATTAAAATATTCAATTTCTACAATTTAACTTTTAGTTCAATTTTAAAAGTTCTCTAACATCATTCTAATTCAGATACGATTTAATTCAACTTTATAAATCATTTTTATTAATTTTAAATTCAATATCCAATTATTTACGCAATTTCAAATATTAAATCAACAATTTAATTATCCAATTTAATCCTTATATTCGAAATATTATTTATTCAGCTTATGAATTTAACTTGTGAATATTTAAAATCAGTTAAATATACGAATTTCAAATGACATAAATTCTGGGACGTTATAATAAAAACAATATAATAACACAATAAAACCGTAATCCGAGAACGTACCTATTTGTCGGGCAATTAACGCTTAATTATGAAACCAAAAACAGTAGCAATTGCTTCCATAACCTGTATTTCACTTATATAATCCAAAAAGAGTTAATAATTATATAGAATTAAATATTAATTTTGTTTCAATCAGTAACAACAAATCAATAATAAACAACAATCACTTGCAATCACAATATGCAACCATCATACAGAGTCAACACAATTCAATTATCCATCCATATCAAACAAAACAAATAGTTATTCCGTTTCAAAAACTTTAAATTATACGGAATGGAAAATAAACTACTAAGCGCACCATTTACTCAATAGTCTTAGATGGAACTAAATAGATTATTCATACATCCAAACAATTTTAAAGAATTTCTTGCCTAAACAACCATAAACCAAACAAACAACAATTTCGAACAATAAGTCAAGTTCATTCTTTTAATTTCATTTCATACATTTGTTGTTTGATTTCCCTTTCATTCATATAATGATTTATCTTTTAATTTACATTTATATCTTGCAAATTTCATTTCCATCCATTGATTCAGTGTTTATTACACTTATCTCCACTTATACTTACATAAGTTCATTTTTATTTATTCATTCATTACTTGATTTCATTTATTTACATTTATTTATCAATAGTATTTCTGTTCCATTCAATTTTTAGCATTTCAATTTATTTACTCAAGTTTATAATCATTTATCTATAATACTTACCCTTCTATTATATTTAGGTATAGTAACATTTCGATTATAACTTAAGATTATAACACTATAACATCAATTTCTTATTTATAAAGGACTTCATTGAATGCTTTCATTACTCAAGTTTTACCTGTTAAATTTCCCATTGCATTATCTTTTAATATTTTTAACTTTTTATAGTTGGTAAGTTATATATATGTTAAAGAATGCAATTAAAAGTTATACAAGTTTATTTTTATTTCTTTTAAATTAACCTAATGTTCAATAATCATATCCTTTGTTTTTTATTTATAGATTATAAATGTCAACTTTCTTGTTATTTCATTTATAACCTATCGTTTTATCTCTTATTTTAATTAGAGATTCCAATTATTTATTAGTAACATTCCATTTCACTAAAATAATTGGACTATTAATTAATAGAAACTTAAGAACTAAATACCGGGTTAAATTTCAAGTCAATTTAAAAATAATAGATAAATGTCTATACTTACAATTTATATATTCAATTATATTTAAAACAATTTAAAATTTTATATTTGTTTGTCAAAATAATTCTGCAGTAAAACTATAAATCTGCAGTAAAACTACTACAGTAGCCTTCCCACTTCGAAACTCGAAAATGAGTGTCGATGATGCGTGCACTCATCACCGAAATTATTTTCCAGCGTCAGAGAGGGGAGTATTTCTTTCCAAAATTTCTTTAAAGCAATTCTTTTCAATTTACATTGAAATATTTATATCAGAAAATACTTCTAATAATATTATTATATTCTAAAATCCTTTGAAAGAAATTTAAAAATCCCGTAATTTAAGTTCTAGAATTTGCAAATTTCATTTATTTTATTTTCTTCAAATTTTGTTTCCAATCAATATTCATAAATTTCACTACCTAACAACCAATATAATACAACCAAATATAACCTTTATAAATTTTATGCTTTATATACACAAAATATAATGGGCAAAATTATTTCATTTACCTATATTCAAAACAAATATTGTGTTGGTCTGTCTTATTAAGTGTTTAGAAATCCCTATTGATGTCATAGCGTCCTGTGCACCAACCGGAATTTATAAATACAAAGCGGAACAAATTAACACAATATTAAAACCTTTTTATAACACTAACAAATACACTCTCATACACACACACATACACTCAACGACTCATCACATGGTATTGCTACCCTATTGATAAAGAGTCGGACCTCACAAAGCTAAGGTTTATTGCTAAACCAAAGCTCTGATACCAGATGTAACATCCCGCCTTTTGTATGCTTTAGATAGACGATAAACTACACATGTCAGACTCAAACCATATAGAAGGACGAATTGTTATTGGGTTGAATAAGAAAAGCAGAGAAAGAAGAAAAAACAAAGCAGAATCTCACAGCGGAATGACAAAAAATAATAATCAAATAACAGTTCATGAAGCTGTTTTACAGAACATTTGATTATACTTATACAACACATATCCGAGTTACACATACCAGAGAATGTTAAATAATGCAGCGGAACAGTATGAATAGGGAGGAATAATATAATAAATAATAGTAACACAATCTCCGTCTTCGTCCTCCAGAAATAAAGTCTTCGAATCCTGAAATGCTCAGACTGACCCGAGCGAATTGAAAAGACAAAACACTCAAGTCAAAACTAAAAGATCTTATGTGAATTAAATCAACATAAATAAATATGAGTGGAACGGCGTCAGAGATGTTTACGGGATTTGACATCTCCTATCCAGTGTCTAACGTGAGTGTAGTAACTTAAGAGATGCTCGGGATTCACATCTCCTAAGGTTTCGTTAAACTATTTACTATGCAGTAACATTTCGCTATTATAATAATGTCTATTAGTAAAATAAATTTACTTTTAAATAGTGTTAAGGAGTGATCCAATATTCCCCTTAACACGTAATAGTGCCAATAGTCTATACAGTACCGTAATACCTCCTGATCGGGAGGCTACCAGAGGATACTCCATAGGTACGACGCAAATCAAACTCGTACAAGGCACACTAGGGTAGGTGACACGGCACAACTAGGCAATGCCAGGGTAGATATACCAATTACGCTTCCGGACCGGTGGTAACGCGTAGCAGCTACTACCGCCCACCCCGAGCCACACCCCAAAAATCAAAAGGGCCCCAATCAATCACAAAGTAATAGAATGGTATCGAAGGAGTGTGTCCGATAGAAGGTGCTACCTTCATAGCCCGTCAATCGCTCCTGTTTTGGCCACCTTATGCTACTCACGGGAGTCGGGTCCACGTATATACCTCAAAGGAAATGCTGCCGCCATCCTACTTCATTCTGGAATCTCCATCGCGTACACAGTTGTTAAAGTAGTTTTCGGAGTTGGCAGAGAGTATGACAACTTCCGATCCCGGTCTCTTTAACAACCAAACGTTATTATAACACCGCGGTCATTTCAAAATTATTTTAAATCAAAACCAGAATATAATATTGACGCAGCGGATTAACAAACTTGACGTGCTAATAATGTTTTGATACAAATTGGCGCACTTTCTTCCTCACGAAATAAATTCGTGTCAAGTAAACTTGGTACAACGATAAATGCCCAAATCCATTGATCCCTCGAGATACCGGATTCTAGCTATCTTCAACAAGTTGATCACGCACGATTCCGCGTTAGAAGATGTATGATTCTTCGACGTTGATCTCGCGCACGAGATTCTGTGAATCGGCTTCAAATTCGTTGATTCGAGCGCACTCGAATATCCGAAGATGGAAGAAGAAGGAGATCACACTCAACTTCAACAAAGTGGAAAAAAGCACACAAACAAATTTTATTCAAAATCAACCCCTTTTACAAGTGACATCACACCCCTATTTATAGAAATTTACAACACAACATAGCCGACCTAACACACGGCCAACCTAACTTCACACGACCTACAGCATACGATTTACAGCATTACACGACTTACGACATAACACACACGACATAAGAACAAACGACTTAACACATACAACACATATGCGACTTATTAGTATACGACTCAACGACTTAGCAATAGCACCCTGCAGCACAGCTTCATGCGACCTAAAAGATGAGGCCTAAGGTTGAGCGACCTAAGGGATGCGGCATAAGGTCGAGCAATCTAAGAACTTGACGGTTTAAGATACAGCGGCATAGCGACCTAAGGAATGCGGCATAAGGTCATGCGGCCTAGCGACATAAGAGAAAACAACATACGACTTACTATCCAGCGACTTAAGCAATCATGCGACTTAAGAGAGCGACTTAGTTTCCTTGATCCGTTAGGTCGTTGGGCGACTTAACTAGCTTATCTTGATGCGTTGATAGCTGGGGCGGTCTTAGGTCGTTAGGTCGCTCAGGCGACTCAAGGTAAGGTGTTAGGTCGCTCACGTGACTCAAGGCATGAGTTAGATCGTTCACGCGATTCAATGCATGTGTTAGGTCATTCACGCGACTCAAGGCCTGGTGCACTGCATCATCCTCCCCTGGTTGAAAAGAATTCGACCCCGAATTCACATTTTCCTCTTTTTCGACATGCTTATTCTCATGATATGGAATCAAATGTTTGACGTTGAAAACTTCAGCAGTATGAATATGATCCGGCAATCTCAACTTATAAGCATTCTCGTTAATCTTCTTTACGATCTCCAAAGGACCAATCTTTCTAGCAACTAACTTATTGTAAGCACCAATAGGAAATCGATCCTTAGTCAATACTGCATATACAAAATCTCCTTCTTTGAATTCAACATGTGGTCGTTTGGTATCTGCGGATTGCTTAGATTTCTCGTTCGCCTTAAGCAATCGTTCCTGCACAACCTTGTGGCATTCTTGCAATTCATTCACAAAATCACTAGCTCGTTTGATCACTCCTTTCTGCTGTGGTACTATAGATAAATATAGTGGTCCCTTCGGAATTGTTGAATAAACAACCTGGAATGGACTGAAACCAGTGCTACGATTAACTGCATGGTTGTGTGCAAACTCAGCTTGACACAGCTTGGAATCCCAACTCTTCAAATTGTCATTCACAAGGCATCGCAATAAATTACCTAGGGATCTGTTCACAACTTCTGTCTGTCCATCCGTCTGTGGATGATAAGCACTACTAAATTTTAGCTTTATCCCGACCATTCTCCATAGAATCATCCAAAAATGACTCAGAAAACAAGTGTCTCTATCTGATACAACAGATTCAGGCAACCCATGAAGACGATAGATCTCTCTGAAGTATAACCGTGCAACATTAACTGCATCTGTCGTCTTCTTGCATGCAATAAAATGTACCATTTTTGAAAATCGATCAACCACCACATAGATAGAAATATTGCCACGTTGCGTTTTTGGCAAACCCAATACAAAGTCCATGCTAACATCCACCCATGGCTTAGTAGGTATAGGCAACGGCAAATATAAACCTGCATTTGTCGCGGTCCCCTTTGAAACTTGACAAACATGGCACCTCTGAACAAACTTTTCAACTTCTTTCCTCATTGACGGCCAAAAATAAGACTGTGAGATCAACTGCAAAGTACGATCGCGGCCCACATGTCCTTCTTCATGCAATTCCTTGATAATTTTCATTCGTAAACTGCAATCTGGAATACACAATTGATTCCCTTTGAACAGAAAACCATCAACCAGCATATATCCATCCATGCTTCCCTGTTTGACTTTGTCTAGGATCCTAGAAAAATATGAATCTGAAGTAAGCGAATCTGGAAGTAAGTGAAAACCCATCACCTCTACTCGCATGGTTGTTAGTAAAGTATACCTCCGACTCAATGCATCTGCGACGCGATTAGTTACTCCAGACTTGTGCTTCACAACGAATGTAAATTGCTGCAAATAAACTATCCACGATGCATGCCTAGCTGCAATTTTATTTTGCCCTTGTAAATGCTTCAATGCTTCATGGTCCGTATAAAAAAAAAATTCTTTACGGAACAAGTAGTGTCTCTAATGCTTCACAGCCTGCACAATAGTATAAAACTCCACATCATAAGTATTGTATCTCATCTTTGCTCCAGAAAGTTTTTCGCTGAAATAGGCAACTGGATGATCCTTCCGACTCAACACTCCTCCAATTCCAACTTTCGATGCATCCGTATGTAACTCAAATAGTAGCTGAAAATCCGGCAACGCTAGAATCGGTGTTGAGGTTAAAAGTTCCTTGACTCGCTCAAAAACAAATTCTGCCTCTTCTGTCCATAAAAACTTCTTTCCCTTCATACAATCTGTAACAGGGGCCATTACACTACTAAAGTGCGGTATAAATATTCGATAAAATGAAGCTAACCCATGAAAACTTCTGACTTTTGTTATAGTTTTGGGCTGTGGACAATTTCTGATTGCGGCTACTTTACTTTGATCCACTTGTATTCCCTCCTTGGACACGACATACCCCATAAATAAAACACTTGGCGTCATGAATACGCATTTCTTCGTTGCTGCATAGAACTTTTCCTGACGAAGAATAATTAACGCCTTCCGCAAGTGTTGAATATGCTCCTCTGTGCTTGCACTATAGATCAAGATATCATCAAAATAAACAACAACAAACTTTCCAATGTAAGGTATGAAAATTTGATTCATCACCCTCATAAATGTACTTGGTGCATTAGATAGACCAAACGGCATGACCAGCCATTCATATAATCCTTCCCGAGTCTTGAATGTTGTCTTCCATTCATCACCTGGTCTAATGTGAATCTGATGATATCCACTCTTAAGATCAATCTTTGAAAAGATTACAGGCCCACTAAGTTGATCCAATAGATCATCAAGTCTTGGCATAGGAAGTCTATATCTGATAGTTATTTTGTTGAGTGCCCTGCTATCCATACACATCCTCTATGAACCATCTTTCTTCGGCACTAACAAAGCTGGTACAGCACAAGGACTGAGACTCTCTCGTACACGCCCTTGCTCAAGCAACTCTTCACCCTGCCTCCTCAACTCTTCATGCTCCTTTGGACTCATCCGATAGTGTGGCCTATGCGGTAAAACAGCACCTCGCATTAGATTAATCTGATGTTGTATATCTCTCAGCGGCGGTAAGTCCTTGGGTAATTCTGTAGGAAAGACATCTTCAAATTCATTCAACACAGGTCTAACCTCCTCAAGAATTTCAAAATCTTCACTTGCTTCATACCCAATCAACATAAACATTTCGGCGCTATCTTTCACTTCTTCAACAAATTCTTTTGAAGATAATAAGCTAGTTGATTTCACCTTCTTCTCTGCTTTGCTTTCACTTTGTTCATGCTTCTTAGGAACCAAAGTAATTTGAGTACCTTCAAACATGAAACTGTAGCTGTTGGTGCGAACATTATGTTGTACAACTCTATCATATTGCCATGGTCTTCCCAATAGTAAGTGACACACATCCATATCCACAACATCACACCATATATCATCTTTATACTTCTTCCCAATAGAAAATGTAACAAATGCTCGTCTTCCCACTGTCACTTCTCCACCTTTCTTTAGCCATGCCAGTTTATAAGATCTAGGATTTTTTTCAGTCTTCAACCCTAACATCATGACGGCTTCTTCAGAAATAATGTTATCACAGCTTCCCGCATCAATAACAAACCGACAAACCTTCCCCAAGATAGTACATGTAGACTGAAAGATATTGCTTCGTAGCCAACTAGAATCATTCTCATGCTTTGGCACTAAACAAGACCTCCTCATCATCAAATTACATCCTTCATCTCCTGACACAACTTCTTCATCTTCATCAAGCTTCGATGGTTGAGAATAATCAACTTCAACTTCCTCATCCTCGTACTCACATTCCTCTGCAACTAAGGTTCTCTTCTTTAGCTTTGTGCATTCATTACTTTTATGGCCAAACTCCTGACAATTATAGCACTTGATATTGTTGTTGACCTTTGCTTTAGCGGTTTCATTGACAATTGGTTTACTGACTACCAAGGAAACATTAGTACTGCTACTAGCACCTTTATTCTGGTTGTTAGAACCCACAAACACACCACCTCCTCGTCTCCCTTGTTTCTCCCAAGCTAAGGCTTTCTGATGTGCTTCAGCAACAGACATTGGATTAAACATATTCACCATGTCTTGAATATGCATTCGTAACCCTCCAATATATCTAGCTGTTAGTTGTTCCTCTGTCTCCATAATATCATTCCTTACAATCAATTGATAGAATTCATCTGCATAATCATTCACCATCCTCATCCTTTGTCTCAAATTCTGCAAACATTGATACATAAGAGGTTGATAATTGTACGACAAGAAAGTTGCTTTCATCGTCTTTCTCATCTTCTCCCAAGTAACAACTTTCGATTTTCCCATTCTCTCCCGAGTTAGTTTAGTTTGCTGCCACCATGCCATAGCTCTTCCCCTTAGCCTTGTAGCAACTAAATGAACTCTTCGATTTTCAGGCACCTCCTTGAATTCCAAAATTTCTTCAACATTTGACAACCAATCAAGAAATTCTTCTACTTGCATACAACCTTTGAATTCTGGAATTCCCATCCTCATACCTGATTCCCATTTATGATCATTTTCTGAATCAAGATATTGATTTCGCACTTGGCCTCGGTCTCGATAATGAATACTGCCTCTATCACCATATTCCTCAAAATCATATGCACTTCGATATCGATCTTGTCCATCTACATCTCTATGACTACGCATGTCCCTTCTATCATGTCTTTCAGCATCATGATATGGATCATCTTCAAATCCACGATGATTTCTTCTTTCTTCATTTCGATACTCATGGTGTTCTCGCCTCATTGAAACTGAAGATTCTCTTTATCCCGGTAAGACTGGGGTCACATTCTCCTTTGTTCCGAAACCGATGGTGAAACCCTGTTTCTACTATGGTTCGAAACTGGTGAAGTTCTCCTTTGATTGTGATTCACGTCATTCATCATCTTTTCTAACTGTGCAATACCTTCATTGAAATTTTCATCCATACCTTGCTCCATCTGCTCATCTTCTTGTCTTCGATACAAATCTTCAACATTCTGAAAACGATTAGCACGTCTCGGAGGCATGATCTTCAAACAATCTCGGTTCCATGAATTAGCTCCGATCTAACTTCTTTTAACTCGGCTTTGACTTAGCTCGGCTTTAACTTGGCTCTCGGCTTTGATATGAATCTTTCTCAGCCTTGATCTTACTTAGCTCTGAACTGAATTGATTCGGCCTTGGATCTGAACTAGGATTCGAACTAGGCTCCGATACCAAATAAGTGACGCAGCGGATTAACAAACTTGACGTGCTAATAATGTTTTGATACAAATTGGCGCACTTTCTTCCTCATGAAATAAATTCGTGTCAAGTAAATTGGTACAACGATATATGCCCAAATCCGTTGATCTCTTGAGATACCGGATTCTAGCTATCTTCAACACGTTGATCGTGCATGATTCCGCGTTAGAAGATCTACGATTCTTCGACGTTGATCTCGCGCACGAGATTCCGTGAATCGGCTTCAAATTCATTGATTCGAACGCACTCGAATATCCAAAGATGGAAGAAGAAGGAGATCACACTCAACTTCAACAAAGTGGAAACAAGCACATAAACAGATTTTATTCAAAATCAACCCCTTTTACAAGTGACATCACACCCCTATTTATAGAAATTTACAACACAACACAACCGACCTAACACACGGCCAACCTAACTTCACACGACCTACAGCATATGATTTACAACATTACACGAATTACGACATAACACACACGACATAAGAAAAAACGACTTAATACATACAACACATATGCCACTTATCAGTATACGACTCAACGACTTAGCAATAGCACTCTGCAGCACAGCTTCATGCGACCTAAAAGATGAGGCCTAAGGTTGAGTGACCTAAGGGATGCGGCATAAGGTCGAGCGACCTAAGAACTTGAGTGGTTTAAGATACAGCGGCATAGAGACCTAAGGAATGCGGCATAAGGTCATGCGGCCTAGCGACATAAGAGAAAACAGCATACGGCTTACTATCCAGCGACTTAAGAAATCATGCGACATAAGAGAGAAACTTAGTTTCCTTGATCCGTTAGGTCGTTGAGCAACTTAACTAGCTTATCTTGGTGCGTTGATAGCTGGGGAGGTCTTAGGTCGCTCAGGCGACTCAAGATATGGTGTTAGGTCGCTCACGCGACTCAAGGCATGAGTTAGGTCGTTCACGCGATTCAATGCATGTGTTAGGTCGTTCACGCGACTCAAGGCCTGGTGCACTGCATCAAATATCCATTTCAAAACCATATAAATACGATATCATTTCCATTTCAAAAACCCAAAGCAATACGATATCATTGTTATAAAATCCAAATCAATATAATATCATTTTTATTTCAAATATATCCCCTTTTCCAAAATCATAGCACTTTCAAATTTATACACTTCGAAACTAAACATCTCAAATTATAACACTTTAAAAACATAATACTTTGAAATTCATAACTTCGAAACACTTCAATTTCGATAAAACATTTCAATTTTGATATATTTCAAGGCTTTAAATATTCCAAAATTTCAAAACTAAATTTGATAATTTTGATTCAACAATTTAATTTTCAATTATTTAGTTTTGAAATATTTTACATAATAAATCCATTATCATTTAAATAAAACTTAAATTACAAATAACTACATATTTCCTTCAATCTATTTACTTGACATATTCATTTAATTCACCTAAAACAAAAAAATTAAGTTATAAGAAACATACCTTCTAAAATTTCAAATTTTATGAATTTCACATCAACTTATTTGAGTTTAATTCTTAAATAAATTCAATTTCAAATAAATCCCAAATTTTATCTCCCAACCTTAATTTATTTAAATCATCATACACTCTACATTAAAATATAATTTGAATACTTACTTACATTATATTTTAATAAAATCAAACTCTATTATTAAACTTAAATTTTATTTAACAAACTTATACATAGCTTAAATTCAAGAATTTAACTATATATAAAAATAACATTTATATAATATCAAAAATAATATTTATTAAACTATATATTTCTTTCCAAAACCGTAGAAATCATTTTCAAAATATTTGCGACGACCCGGAATTTCTAACAATTTAAATTTGAATAATTAATTGATTTTAAATATTTAAAAAAAAAGTTAATTGTAACTTGAATTCCAGAAATCAATACTTACTTGATAATTAAATCATTGAATTATATAGTTTAAATATTGAATTTAATAATTGAAATTGGGTAAATTGTTGAATCTGAAATTTCTAAACCTGTTTAAATAAATTTGAAGGCTTATAAAATTTATAACGATGATACTGGAGATAATAGAATGGTTGAAACTTAATTTAAAGGTGGTTTGTTCAATTTTGATAATATATCGTCTAAATCGATATTTAGAAATAGCCTTCGGAGGCATAGTCTCAGAATTCGACGAAACCAGTTCCATTGGATCCGTAATAGTTAGTTATTATCGGATTACAATTTTCTTAGCAATCGAATTTGTCGTTTGACCCTGCCAGCTCAAAACGCTTAGAACTATTTTAATCGATTTGATTTAGAATTGATCGTTTACTTCCGTAACTCGCGCTTATGATCTGATTAGCTTCCGAAACATGTTCCATTGTGTTCGGAATGCGGGTAAAACCTTATAACGCCTGTCGGCATGTCTGATTCAGGGTTAGGGATTTCGCGTTATGCAACACGAGATATTTTGGAATTAAATATTATTATAAAATTTTTAAGTCAGACCCTATCACTTTCCATCAGCCAACCTAAGCCGACATGCACAGGAAATTCTGCACGCTAACATCATTTTGTCTCCCCTTTTTCTTCGTTTGAAAGGAAAGAAAACCATAGGGAACGACAGTCTTCTTCACTTCAAAATCAAGTTTCCCCTCTTTAGAAAAATTAAATAAATCGAAACAGATCTATGGCTATTCCATTATCTTAAATTCTTTTCCAGGCCGAAAAAAAACAAATTTTCATTCGTTTCTTCGACACCGAATCGTATCTTTAAAAAAATTGAAAGAGGAAAGGCGATTGACGACGAAGTCATGATTTTGGGTCCTAGGGGCTGCGATTCGCGAAGGTTTTGGAATGGCTTGTTTGGGGTTTGCGTTTTGGGTTTCGATCATACGAAGAGGGCGGCGTGGGGTAGTCGCGTCTTCGAGTTGGGTTCGTCGCGACGAGGGTTTGGCTGCGCGACTGTCTCGAGTTCGAGCGAAATCTGGTACGAGCATAGATAAGCATGAAGCGACGTTGCTGCTCAACATGGGAAGGGTTCGGCGGCATGCATGGTTAGGGTTCGTGAGTGGGGAAGTCAAGGCAATTCACGGTGATGATGGGAAATCGCGGCAGAGAGTCGAAAGTAGAGCCGTTAGCTGGAGGTATCATTTTATTTTAATTTAGTTATAGTAAATAAAATGTGTTTAATTCTGAGAGGAAATTCTGAGATTAGGATTTTAATTTACAAATATACATTTGTTAAATAGAAAAGGTTTACAATTAGCAAATTACAGTTTGTTATTGCAGAAGAAAAACGATTTCGCACATACTTATGTAATTTAAATATGCATAGATATCAGGTAAATATATTAAATTTTGTAAATATAGGGACTTATATTAAAACTTGAGTTTTAAACTTATATAGATTTTTTTTATGCTGTTTAGAGAAGAAGAGACGTAAAATACAAATTACTAGGCTATGAAATTTTTATTTATATTTAGGGTGATTAATTTATTTAATAAGCTTATTTAAATTATTTAGTCACTAAAGGATTTTTTTTAAAAGGAAGATGTTCTAATTTAGTTCTTAGTTAATTAAATTTATTAAAATGGATAATTAATTATTCGCTTCATTTAGAATATTAATAAAGCTGTAAATGTTTATTCAAGGTTTAAAATCATGGAACAAGCCAGTTTGGAATAAATTGCAAACAACAAAGGCAAAGGTGAGTAAATCTCACTCTGTTGGGTTTTCTTTAATTTATGTTTAGATAGTTAAATTTTAAATAATTGGTTGAATGATTAAGTTGATTGGATGTACACTGATGATGATGTGACTTGGTTGGTTGATTCTCGAGTTAATTGTGTTTGACTCGAAGTATTGGGGTTTAGGTTGTTTTAAACTTAAATCATAAATAAGAAAAATGCCTTATTTTAAAGTTAATAAGAGCTTAACGATTTGTCATTCATTAAATTAGTAGGGTAATTAAAATGGATAATTACTTAATTCAATTTAATTAATGATTTGGGTTAATTAATTTAGTAATTAAGGGCTTTGAATTAATTAAGTAAGGATTTAGTTTATTGATGAAGTTTAATTAATTTAGAAATCAATAGATGGTTTGATAGATGAATACTAAATGTAATTAATAAAATATAATTACTTTGTGGAATTAATCAAGAGAATAATTAAGATAGTTAATTAAGGAATAATTAATTTATTATTGAAGCAAATATAAAGATAGTTAATTATAGGTTGAGATAAATCAAGAATGACTAATATTTGCAGTTTAATTTAACCATTAGTTGTTTAAACGTAATTAATTTAGATTAGGATAAATTGAATATAATTGGAAATCATTAATTTATAAAATCAACGATGTAATTAAAGATTGATTAATTAAGATGAATTAATCAATAATAAGTGACTTATGATGAAGTAATTAATATAACTAATTAAGGTAATTAATATAGTTAATTAGTTTATGAAGAAATTAAGATTACTTATTGATTGGTTAAGAATAATTAATATCGTGAAATTAAATAAAGATAATTACTTGAATGTAATTGAAAGATAATTAATCCAGGGTGATTAATTAAGATAAATAAGGAAGGATTTATTAATTAATCGATTTGGAATTAATTAATGAAGGAATCTAAGTGATTGAGGTTCGGAATTCAAGTAGAATTAATTGAATTGATTTGTATGTGATTAAGCTTTGCTTATAAATGATTGAATGGTATTGGATGCTTTGAATGAGTTGATATCTCTAATATGAAATGTTGTGTATTTCATTCGGATATCCTGAGTTAGGATGACATGAGACTCGAAGAGGCCGGGATCGGGTATTAGGAAATACACGAAACCACTTCGAATTTTTATAGATTGATATGTGAAATCTTTATGCTGGAGTGAAGTGATTTGGAGGAATTGGATATTTTAAATCTAAATCTTGGTATTTAAAAAACCTATATGTTAAATAAGTGATGTCCATAACATATTATGAACTTGTGAATTCATTTGAGTTACCCGGGTTGTATATGTAAGTTGTATGCTTTGCATTCCATGTTAGATGAGTTTACTCACGCTGGTTTCCAGTCTGACCCGGGTGTTACTTTGGTGTAATGCTCGGGTCAGACCGAGTGTTAGAGATTTTCTGGTAAGGACGTTCTGCAGCTCAGGAGGTGAGCTGGATGGCAAGAACGTATGGGTGTTTCCGCTGTATTTTATTTCTGTTTATCTGTGACATGAAAATTGAGCATATTCAGTGATTGTATATATGAAACTCTGATGTAATAAAATGTAATCGACGGAATAATTATTCTTTTGTAAACTGTTATTATTTATTATTATATTTTATCCGCTGCGAATGTGAGATGTTGGTGTTTCTGTTCTTCTTCTTCTTCTACCCCTTTCTTCTTTTTCATAACTATCTGAAATTTTCGAAATCGAAAATTCTAGGTCGTTACATTTGGTATCAGAGCTGAAAGGTTAAGCGAGAACCTTGACTCTGGTGGGGATTACTCATTAAATAGAGTCCAAAGTACTCTAGAATGAGTTAGGTGGATATATATATTTATATATATATGAGAGCGTACTTGTTATTTTCTTATATAAAGATTTTAAATGATTTTATATAAAATATATTATGGTATATATAGCAATATTTCTTTTTATAAAAATTAAGGTGATTGGTTGTTAATTATTGAAATTAAGATTAAGAAGTAATAAAATATAACATAACTGAAATCTTGAATTGGAATTAAATTAAGTAAAAACGGAAATACAACCAAATTAAAATTTAATTAATTGAAAATGAAATTCTAAAATTAGAATTCAGAAATTAAATTGTTTAATAGCTTTAAATAAAGGTAAGTTTGAAATGGATTCAAACTGAAATTTAATCTTGAATTTATAGAAGTAAGAATAATATAAAAAGGAATTGATATCTAGATATGATTACCATGAGTATTATCATAAATAGTTATTGTGATTAATAATGATATATTTGTTATTAAGTAAGCCAAATGAAGTAAACTTATAAGATGAGTATAACTTCTAAATTAAAGTAGGTTTAAAATTTTGAAAGTTTTAAAACCTAAGTCTAGAAAACAATCAATTGTTTCAAAGAGTTAAAGAAAATAACAAATAATATAATTCAGACTATTTTGAATATAGTCATAGTTTAAAACAAGAAATGTTTGGAAGATTTTTTAGGGATTTGTTTTGAAAGTAAAACCAAGGGTGGTTTAAAAATTTAAAAGTAGTCTGGTGTGTAAAGGAAATAAATATGAAGTTAACTCTAAGATTGAGTTTTGAATTTTCTTTGGAATGTGGTATGATGTGAAACCCAAAGTAAAGCAAATTTTAAACTTAAGTGGAAAGGTTATTAATCTGAAGGTTTAAAATTTGAATGGGAATCGGATTTTATTCGAGCAGGAATTGAAATGATATGAAATTGAAGTGGATTCAATTTGAAATTAGTCCAAATTTATTTGAATAATTTGGAACTGTAAATAAAGTTGAAGTAAGAATCAAATGGAATTTGATTTGAAGTTGGAAAGAAATTGAGAATTAATTCAACATGAAATGGGGAAAAGTCCAATGGAATTGGAGTTATTCAAAATGGAATTGGGTCAATTTAAATGAAAGTGGAAATTTAAATTGAATTGTTGGGGAAGTGAACAGTTTGACTCTGGACTGTTTTCAATATAAATTGTTTTAAATATAAATTTATTCTTCCAAGCTATTAAATATATACAACCCTTCTTTTTAAAGCTAACTTATTTTATATTTGTTTTACCATTATTTTTGAAACTATTTAACAATTTTTCAACTATTTTACAAACAAATTACTATTTTTCAACTATTTCACAAACTAATTACTATTTTTCAACTATTTCACAAACTAAATACTATTTTACAACTATTTTGCAATTATCCGAAACTATTTAACTATTTTTCAACTATTTTATAATTAGTTAACTATTTTATAGCTATTTTGCAAACTAATAATTATTTTTCAACTACTTCTCTATTTTTAAGATTTTCAAGCTATTTACTAAGTATAAACTGGTCAGAGTTCAAACTGTTATTGATTAAATACCCAACTGAGATAAGAATTGAAGATACGATCTAAATGAGAATTAAGGCAATTGTAAATAAGTGAATGGGAATTAAAGAAAATGTGAATAGAAAGGCAATTGCTTTGGCTGATAATCAATGGAAATAATTACATAGGATGTACGTATATTATTCTATTCACATAGTGATTTGATCCAGATTCGAGCACAGAATTTCGAGATAGTTTATCGATCCGAGTTGGGATTTTTCACTCGATTTTCGACAGCAAACCTGGATATGGATTGTTGATTAGTTCTGGATATTCTCTATCATAGTTATAGCTATGCAAGGAGAATGACGGTTTTTGAACAAGAAATCAGATTTGTGTCCGCACTAGGAAGTTGGGTGGACGATACTAGTTTGGAAGTGAAATTGTGTGATCGAGTGAGCGATCAGATTGGTATAGCATACGGATGATAAGTGTACATCGTACGGATTTGTATGAAATTGATATTGGGAAGAGTAATAAAATTTGAATATTTGATTTTGAATAAACAAAGATATATATATATATATATATATATCCTTATTATATAAGATAATCTACCCTTGTTGAATCTATTGCTAGAAGGAAAGGATTTTTGAAGGTGTTTGAAGTATAAAAGAAGTTTTATACAAGTTTGAAAGGATCCAAAGTTTTTAAATTATATATATATATATATATATAAAGGATCTTATGAGGATTTTGGAAAAAGGTTTTGGGAACCTTTGGATTTGGAAAGGCTTTTGATTTTTGGGTAAAATCAATAATGAAATTTGGAAAGCGTAGTTTGAGAATTATCGATTTTGGGATAATCGATTTTGTGTAAAGGAGCTTTGTATGAGATCATAATAGGTGTATGATTTGAAAGGTACTATATGTGTATAGTATAAAGTGTTTTGATGATGGCTCTAGGGAAAAATGCGCTCCCTTAAAATGAACTTCTCAGGAGTGCCACCGGGTGGTGCTGCCTTGAGCCCCAAGGGAGGGTTCTAAACTTGATCCTGTGAGGAGTCTGGACAAAACTAGTTCCTGGGGATTATGAGTAGTGTATACCATAGTGAAAGTCGTGTGTGCCACTGAGAGCCAACAGTCTGCGTTTGATTTTATATCGGTAGACTGCGACCTATGGTAACATAGAGAAAGTCGTGTGTGCTGCTGAGAGCCAACAGCCTGCGTTTGATTTTGCATCGGTAGACTGCGACCTATGTTGGAGTGGAGAAGTTTCATTTTGACAGCGAAAATCGTGTGTGCCGTTGAGAGCCAATAGTTACATGGACTTTTGATGTGATGGCAACGTAACCCTGGTATGTAACTGCGATCTGTCGTGGGTTCCATGGCGTAATCGAGAGGCCGCGGAGATCCTACAGTTACATGGACTTTTGCTGCGATGGCAACGTAACCCTGGAATGTAACTGCGACCATGGATGGGGGTGATGATTTCCAGAGCATTCTCACCAAAGATATTTCCTCTATTTTCAAAAACTGTTTTCTATATTTTCAATAAAATTATTTTCCAAGTATTTTCACTGGGTGTTAAAAACGGGTTTACCAAGTACTTGTAGATTTTCAGTCCTACGCATGATCAACGTATGACTGAATTTCTGTGAGAATAAGGATAGACTGGTTGAGACATCAAGTTATAAGAAGTATTTTTTTTAATAAAAAACTATTTTAATAGTATTATGTGAATTTAAAATCTTTTCTAAAATTTTAAAATAAAATGTTGGAATTTTGGGAAATGAAATAAATCCAAACTGGAAGTATGAAAATATTTGAATTCAGGAAACTTTAAAGAAGTGATTTTTGCAATAAAATCAAACATTGATTTAAAAGTTAGAAATAAGCTAATCAATTAAATAAACTATTGGATAAAATATATTGATTAAATTCAACTTGGTTAAACAAATGGATCGTAAGTTATTAATGGAGTTTGGAATTGAATTCGGATTGTAAATAGAATTTGACTTGGATTTGATGATGAATCAAAATAAGTGGAGATGTTGTAAATATAAATAGAGTTGGATCGAAATAGTGATGGTTTGGATTACAAATTAAATTCAAGTGTGTTATAAATAATATTAAACGCAAATTGCAAGTAAATTAGATATAATGGAAGTGTTGTCGAATGAAATGAAGGTGAATTATAATGGAAATGGCTTGAGTTGCAAATAAAACCCAAGTTAATAGAAATAAACTGAGAATGGCTTTGTATTAATAAAATAAATTCGAAAATGAACTAAGTAAGTGAATTAAAAATTTGAATATGGTGTGAAAAAATGGGTTAAACGAATTAAATAATAAATGGATGAAGTCTGCTTGAATAAAAATTAAATCAAAGTTTTAGTTGGTATTGGGTTATTAGAATGGAAGGTTATTAAATAAAAGGTTTGGGATAAATTTATTTTTTGAAAATGGATATTAGTTTAAGCCTTGAATGTTGTCAAGCTCAATGAAAAAGTTTTAAAATGAAACCAATGCGGAGATGAATGAAATGCAATGTATGGTTGGAGAATAATTTGAAAATGAAATGGAATTAAAATACAGAATGAGTTGAAATTAATTTAAAGTAGTTATAGACTAAAATAGATACTCTATTAAACAAATATCGTCGAAAATGCATAAAGGTAATTTCCGTTTGGCGTGAACAAAAATAATTAAAATTCTATAAATTAATAGAGATTTAATAAATTGATTTTTGAATCATTTGAAGTACATATAAGCTTGTTTGGATTAAAAATCAATTGAATGTAAGAAATTGAGTTGCAAACCATTAAAATTTAAGAAAATGGTATATAAATTGGTTGAAAGCAATTGAATTAGTTTTGAAAACTTATAAACTGCTCGAGGAAATTATTTTGAATGCATTTCTTTTAGAATTGAAGTGTTATAGTTGTTTAAATAAGAGAAATGTTATAAACTTCATATATATAGTGCTTATATGAGTAAATTGAGTAAGTACAGGTACCTGAAGGCCGTTTGGCTGGATTCGGATACACTAATTGCTAAAATAAATAAGCCGCATGCTTAAAATGATAAATGAAGGTACGCCTACGCAGTAAAAATAGGAAATATGAACTGTTTTTGCTTTTTCCGACCGTGTGGGTCGATGTATATATATTTATATCCCTTGTCAAATTGCAAAAGCTCCTCCGTACAAAGGGGACTCTGCCAAAAAAATTTTGAAAATTTTGGGAGTTTGAAAATATTTAGGAAATTTTTTGTTAACGACAAAACGATTTCAAATTGGAAATTAAGGCAAATTAGTAGATGAAACTAATATGAATCAGTTATAAATGAAAGATAAAATTCAATATTCAAAATTGAAAATAAATTGAATTCATTTGAAAACGGAGAAAACTAAGTTGAATAGTAGTAGATGTGAAAACTTCTGTAAGGAAATGTATAAATTGATTTAAAAGGTTACGATTGGATATTATTGCTAGGTAAGATATGCTGGTATTAAAGGGAAAAGAAAATTGGATTTGATTTCAGGAGATAATGTGAATTGCCCGACAAAAAGGTATGTATTTAAATTTCTGTATGGGATTGGATTGGGTTTTTGATCTAGCCACTTGGCTTTTTGTTTTCTTTTGAAATTTGGGAGCCCGTAGTGGCATTTTGTAGTAATACCGAGCTAGTTGCGCAAAGGAGACGCTGGCAAAATTTCTCAGAAATTTAGAGAGTTAAAAAAATTTTGAGAAAATTTTGATAATTCAAAATTTGGTTTTAAATTGAAATCTAAATGATTGAGCAAAATGGTATTATTTGAAACCATAAGAGGTTTTGGGAAGTTGGTTAAGGTGATAATGGGTCTTTAATAAAAGATAGTTGGTAGGATGTTGAATTGTGGAATTTTGAGAAAGGGTAAACGAGTTTTGAACCATTTTTCCTAACCAGTAATTTCGGGAACGAAATTCTTTTAAAAGGGGAAGGAATGTGACGACCTAGAATTTCTAACAATTTAAATTTGAATAATTAATTGATTTTAAATATTTTAAAAAAAGTTAATTTTAACTTGAATTCCAGAAATCAATACTTACTTGATAATTAAATCATTGAATTGTGTAGTTTAAATATTGAATTTAATAATTGGAATTGGGTAAATTGTTGAATCTGAAATTTCTAAGCTTGTTTAAATAAATTAGAAGGCTTATAAAATTTATAACGATGATACTGAAGATAATAGAATGGTTGAAACTTAATTTAAAGGTGGTTTGTTCAATTTTGATAATATATCGTTTAAATCGATATTTAAAAACAGCCTTCCGAGGCACAGTCTCAGAATTCGACGAAACTAGTTCCATTGGATCCGTAATAGTTGGTTATTATTGGATTTCAATTTTCGTAGCAATCGGAGTTGTCATTTGACCATGGCAGCTCAAAACGCTTAGAACTATTTTAATTGATTTTCTTTAGAATTGATTTACTTCCGTAACTCACGCTTATGATCTAATTAGCTTCTGAAACACGTTCCATTGTGTTCGAAACGTGGGTAAAACCTTATAACGACTGTCGGTATGTCTGATTCAGGGTTCGGGATTTCGCGTTATGCAACACGAGATATTTTGGAATTAAATAATAGTATAAAATTTTTAAGTCAGACCCTATCACTTTCCATCAGCCAACCTAAGCCGACATGCACAGGTTCTGCACGCTAACATCATTTTGTCTCCCCTTTTTTTCGTTTGAAAGGAAAGAAAACCATAGGGAACGACAGTCTTCTTCACTTCAAAATCAAGTTTCCCCTCTTTAAAAAAATAAATAAATCGAAACAGATCTATGGCTATTCCATCATCTTAAATTCTTTTCCAGGCCCCAAAAAAAAAACAAATCTTCATTCGTTTCTTCAACACCGAATCGTATCTTTAAAAAAACTGAAAGAGAAAAGGCGATTGACGACGAAGTCATGATTTTGGGTCCTAGGGGTTGCAATTCGTGAAGGTGTTGGTATGGCTTGTTTGGGGTTCGCCTTTTGGGTTGCCATCGTACAAAGAGGGCGGTGTGGGGTATTCGCGTCTTCGAGTTGGGTTCATGGCGACGAGGGTCTGGGTACGCGACTGTCTCGAGTTCGAGCGAAATCTGGTACAAGCATAGATAAGCATGAAGCGACGTTGCTGCTCAACATGGGAAGGGTTCGGCGGCATGCATGGTTAGGGTTCGTGAGTGGGGAAGTCAAGGCGATTCACGGTGATGATGGAAAATCGCGGTAGAGAGTCGAAAGTAGAGCCGTTAGCTAGAGGTATCGTTTTATTTTAATTTAGTTATAGTAAATAAATGTGTTTAGTTCTGAGAGAAAATTTTGAAATTAGGATTTTAATCTACAAATATACATTTGTTAAATAGAAAAGGTTTACAATTAGCAAATTACAGTTTGTTATTGCAGAAGAAAAAACGTTTTCGCACATACTTATGTAATTTAAATATGCATAGATATCAGGTAAATTTATTAAATTTTGGAAATATAGGGATTTATATTAAAACTGGAGTTTTAAACTTATATAGTTTTTTTTATGCTGTTTAGAGAAGAAGAGACGTAAAATACAAATTACTAGGCTATGAAATTTTTATTTATATTTAGGGTGATTAATTTATTTAATAAGCTTATTTAAATTAGTTAGTCACTAAAGGATTTTTTTAAAAGGAAGATGTTCTAATTTAGTTCTTAGTTAATTAAATTTATTAAAATGGATAATCAATTATTCGATTCATTTAGAATATTAATAAAGCTGTAAATGTTTATTCAAGGTTTAAAATCATGGAACAAGCCAGTTTGGAATAAATTGCAAACAACAAAGGCAAAGGTGAGTAAATCTCACTCTATTGGGTTTTCTTTAATTTATGTTTAAATAGTTAAATTTTAAATAATTGATTGAATGATTAAGTTGATTGGATGTACACTGATGATGATGTGACTTGGTTGGTTGATTCTCGAGTTAATTGTGTTTGACTCGAAGTATTGGGGTTTAGGTTGTTTTAAACTTAAATCATAAATAAGAAAAATGTCTTATTTTAAAGTTAATAAGAGCTTAATGATTTGTGATTCATTAAATTAGTGGGGTAATTAAATTGGATAATTAACTAATTCAATTTAATTAATGATTTGGGTTAATCAATTTAGTAATTAAGGGCTTTGAATTAATTAAGTAAGGATTTAGTTTATTAATGAAGTTTAATTAATTTAGAAATCAATGGATGGTTTGATAGATGAATACTAAATGTAATTAATAAAATATAATTACTTTGTGCAATTAATCAAGAGAATAATTAAGATAGTTAATTAAGGAATAATTTATTTATTTATTGAAGCAAATATAAAAATAGTTAATTATAGGTTGAGATAAATCAAGAATGATTAATATTTGCAGTTTAATTTAACCATTAGTTGTTTAAACGTAATTAATTTAGATTAGGATAAATTGAATATAATTGGAAATCATTAATTTATAAAATCAACGATGTAATTAAAGATTGATGAATTAAGATGAATTAATCAATAATAAGTGACTTATGAGGAAGTAATTAATATAACTAATTAAGGATTAATGTAATTAATATAGTTAATTAGTTTATGAAGAAATTAAGATTACTTATTGATTGGTTAAGAATAATTAATATCGTGAAATTAAATAAAGATAATTACTTGAATGTAATTGAAAGATAATTAATCCAGGGTGATTAATTAAGATAAATAAGGAAGTATTTATTAATTAATCGATTTGGAATTAATTAATGAAGGAATCTAAGTGATTGAGGTTCGGAATTCAAGTAGAATCAATTGAATTGATTTGTATGTGATTAAGCTTTGCTTATGAATGATTGAATGGTATTGGATGCTTTGAATGAGTTGATATATCTAATATGAAATGTTGTGTATTTCATTCGGATATCCTGAGTTAGGATGACATGAGACTCGAAGAGGCCAGGATCGGGTATTAGGAAATACCCGAAACCACTTCGAATTTTTATAGATTGATATGTGAAATCTTTATGCTGGAGTAAAGTGATTTGGCGGAATCGGATATTTTGAATCTAAATCTTGGTATTTAGATAACTTATATGTTAAATAAGTGATGTCCATAACATATTGTGAACTTGTGAATTGATTTGAGTTACCAGGGTTATATATATAAGTTGTATGCTTTGCATTCCATGTTAGATGGGTTTACTCACGCTGGTTTCCAGTCTGACCCGGGTGTTACTTTGGTGTAATGCTCGGGTCAGACCGAGTGTTACAGATTTTCAGGTAAGGATGTTCTGGAGCTCAGGAGGCAAGCTGGATGGCAAGAACGTATGGGTGTTTCCGTTGTATTTTATTTCTGTCTATCTGTGACATGAAAATTGAGCATATTCAGTGACTGTATATATGAAACTCTGATGTAATAAAATGTAATCGACAGAATAATTATTCTTTTGTAAACTGTTAGTATTTATTATTATATTTTATTCGCTGCGAATGTGAGATGTTGGTGTTTCTGTTCTTCTTTTATCCCTTTCTTCTTTTTCATAACTATCTGAAATTTTCGAAATCGAAAATTCTAGGTCGTTACATTATTTGTATATAGACCGACGGTGCCTGTATACAATTTTCTATCCTATGGTCAAGCCGTACGGATATTTATAATTTCAATCCGTAATTTAAAATATAAATACGGTTATATATCATTTCAAACCGCAATCCCGAATGAAATAAAAATCCATAACAACCTGCAGTTAATAACAATAAAAATACAACATTCATTCATCCAATATCAATCATCAAGCATTTATCACAATCATCATCCAATTCAATCAATAACATCAACATAGAACAGATAATAAACAACAGGTATTTACTGGCAGTTATATTCAAAAATAAATTAAATAACTATTTCACCCGATTAAATTCAAATAAACTGAGATGATAATTCAAATATGTCAAACAGTCGTAAATAAATTTTTAATCACATCATAAATCAATTTAACAAACATAAGAAATTTTAGAAATTGTGAGTGAGTTAAAACACTCATCTTTTGAATTTAAATTGAATTTAAATTCAATTTAAACCCAAAATTTGAACAGTCTCCGAATTCGTCCAAACTAGCGTCAAAATATCCAGAATTTTACTAAGATCGCAGTGGAGAAAACTACGTGCATGAAGAACCTCGTATATAAAAGTTATTTCGATTAGAAGATTTGAACTCGAAAATATAATAAAATAAAATAAAGATAACTCTTACCAGCCATGTCATCATCTCCTGTTCGAAGCCCTACCAGAACCCTAATCGCACGCGGTCGAACCGAACTGAGCCGCCACCAAATCGTTCAAAATTTCGATCACCGCGTCGCTCGAGCCTCTGATCGAGCCTCGCCATCGTCCTTGCCTCGACGAGCCGCACCCATAGCTGGGTCGCAGTCACTTCCGTCCCCCCCGTGGCGACAGCGCCTCCGCCGCCCAAATCATGTCGTTCGAGGCGTTTCAGTCATCTAGGACCCAAGTCGACCCTATAAATCGACATGGCTCGCCACCCTCTACGCACCCGCACCACCTGATCGACTCCGCGACGTAAATCCTCCGTACGAACAAACACATGCCCAATGGACGGTTGTGGACAAACTGTAAATTTCCGGATAAACCGTAATTCGCATTGGAAATCGAATCATTGCAATGGATTGGCTCATCGAAAGCTTCAAATCGATATATAATTTGATATGTATTGAGGAGTTTGAATTTTGAAGTAGAAATTTTTGATTTGTAATTGACTGTAAAATTTAGAGTTTGTTTGTCATTGAGAAAGAGGAGCAACATGAATTGTACGTACAGAAAAATAAACACAAGAAATAGGCTAGGCTTTATAATGAGGTATAAATAGGCAAAGCTGGAATTAGAATGGATGGATAAAATTTATTTACACGTTGAACGATCAAATGGCCCGAAAAGTCCGTTTCGACTCCGGAACGAAATTAGATCATCCCATATATCATAATAGATGTTTTTGAGTATTTTAAAATCAATAGAACAGGTTTCAGGTCCAAATTCCATCGTATGAAGAAGTTATGCTAAAATCAAGTTATTTCAAATTGATTTCAATTTCATTGATTTCTAAGCGCTTCGAGCCCGCACGATCAAATGACAAATCCGATCGCTACGAAACTTGAAATCCTAAAATAATTTACCGTTACGGATCCAATAAAACTAGTTTCGTCAAAATCCGAGTCAGTGTCCAAAATGGCTATTTTTCAGTTAATCAATTAAATTAATATTAAATTAAATTAAATCGCCTTTTCAATTCAAATTTAAAAATTCACAGATTTTCATCATTTTTTATTTCTTAAACAATTACAATAATTTAAACAATCTTAGATATCAATTCAAAACTAATTGATTTACCCATTACCGTGATTAAATTTCAATTTTTATAAATTCATTAATTATCAATTGAAATTCCAATAAATCATTTGTTTGATTTTAAATTCTCTATTCAATAAATTATTGTCAAATGGATGAAATTTACAGTTGGTTCATGATCCATTACATTAACATTCTCAGATTTCATCTAAATTCTTGTTAACGTAAAAATTAAATATTAAATTTCATTTATTTGCAATTAATCCAATTATTGAATTTAAATTTCAAATACATTAATAAATCTTGATTTCCATTCTTTAAATAAACCAGTTGTCATATTATAAATAGAATTAACAATGTTACATTTATTTTAGTGATTTCATTATTAAATTACAGATTTGTTTATTTTCCCTCCGAGTTAAATTACTAAAACTTATTAAATTAACAAAATTTAGTTATCGAAAATTACGGATCGTTACAACGTTCAATCTAGAATTTCGCACGTTAGGGGTGGTTTGGCTTCATGGGGTCGAGGGCGGACGTGCATGGTAGCTAGGGCTATACGATGGTGGTCGTTGATCATCGTATACGGTATATATCATCGATGGAGGTACGGTGTACGATTATACGTGGACGAAATTGGGTTATTTTCTGCCAAGGATGCTTGGAACGAAGAAGAGCATGGGAAGATGGAGAACTGATCGTGCTGCCTGGATCTTAGGATTTTGAAAGTGAATGGCCTTGATGAGGTTGGAAAAAAAAGAAATTTATTTATATAAATTTTATTCGACTCTTAAAAGGTGTATATCGTTTTCTTACGCTGTCAGAATTGGACGAAACAAGCGGCGATGGAATCATGGTGACGAGCAATACGTCATGGAGCTGATTTAGAGACGATTGGAGCTTACTAAGAACGTCATTCGATTTAATTTAAAATCGAAAACTCAAGATGAGTGTTTTATGACGCTCACGAAGTACTAGAATATTTTATGTTAGTTAAATTTGAAATCATGAAGCGATATAATTTATTAATCGTTGTTTGATTAATTTAATTGTCATCTAAAATTGACAATTATTTTTGTTTTGACTCAAGCGTATTGTTTTACTTTACGCTTGGGGCAGCCTTGAGTTTTCCGCGCATTGTAGATCATTTATTCTGGAGGACGAAAACGAAGATTTGGTATATTATAACTAGTATTATTCCATACATCATTTTGTTCCACGGCATTATCTATTGTTTTGATTGTATGTATAACTCTGATAAACGTTACATAAATTTTAATCAAAAGTATAGTATAATCAACTTTATGAATTATTTATTTGACTATTATATTTTGTCGTTCCACTGCGAGATTCTGTATTTGTTTTTTATTTTATTTTATTAATTAACCTCGTTGATTGTTTGTGTTTCGGATTGCTTGAGTTAGACATGTGTGGATTATTGTCGATATAGACCTCTCGAAATGTGGAACATTTCGGTGTCAGAAGGAGATGGATGCAGGAGAATTCTGCAAAAATGTTATCAAGTTGGCATCAACATAGTGTTGGCAAAGTCCAGTTATACAATTTTAAAATGAGTGAAAAAAGAGAAAGGAATGTATTGATAAATGATTAACATTGATGCGACATCGTGGACCTAACGTATGTATTATGTTAATAATGTGGGCATAAGCATGATGTTGAAAAATATGAGGTGGATCTTTCAACTTACATTCTCAAATCATTGTGGAATTTCTTTTTAATAATGTATTTAATTTTCACACTATAAATCAGCTTTACATTTAAGGAAAATATGTGACCATAGATGTCAAATTTGAGATGGTATATATAGTTCGTGCTCTGGTAGGAAGATCCTTGATCTTAAATTTAATCGTGGATGTTTCTTGTGAAAGAAAAAAAAATTGATCCTGTAAAAAACCAGTCGTTCTCGGTGTGAAATTGGGAGGGGCAAACGAAGAAAGAAGGCTGAGCGTGTATCACGTTCCAAACAGTTTGATGAGAAGTCTCAAGTTGCTTGATTATCCATCGTGGTTTTATGAAGACATACGATGTAACGACCCTAGATTTTAATTTAATTTAAATTGATAATTTATCGAATTTTTGAATTAAAATTGTAAGATAAATTGATTTAATGGAAGCGAGTTTCCCCGCTTCAAATAGAAATTATATAAAGTGGTATGAATTTGAAAATTTGTATATATGTGAATATATATGTATTTGATTTGAATTTAAATCTCAAATAAATGGTTTAATAATAATAAATACAAGACAATAAATAGGAAGTAAATAAAATATAAGATATAACAATATAAAGTAAATATATATATATATATATATCTTAATCTCATATTAATAAATCAATACAAAAGTAATAAGAGTAAAATAAATAAATAAATTGATTTAAAAATTTATAAATGATGATAATTTGAGTTATATAAAATATATGTGTACATAGAGAAATGTAAAACAATAATTTTTAAAATAAAATTTATGATAAATATTTAAACTAAAAATAAAAGTAAAATAAATATTTGAGTGATAAATAGAGATAAAATAAATAAAAGAAAACAAAACAAATAAAAGGAATTGGAATAGAAATACATATATAGGAGATAAAATATAAAATATGAAGGCAAGCAACATATTTATAAAATTATGTAAAATATAAGTAAACATATTAACTAAAAACTAACATTTTAGAACTCATGTACATTTCAAAATATAAAACAAAAGAAAGAAAACAAAATAAAATATATTTGTACATATATAAGTTAAAGTTTAACCAATAACAAAACAAATACATAAATATGCAGGCTGAAGTAAAGAAGTACAAAGAAAAGTAATAAATGCTTTCATCTCAAGCCCAAGACAACATCATCTACCAGCCACCAAGCAAGGGTATCATCAGCCGAGCTAAAAAAAAAAAGAATATAGGCAAGTATAAACAAAGTATAAAATATCAACAACATGATTAAAATAGAAGTTATTCATACTATAAACGAAGTAAATACAAACAAATATAGAAGTTTAGTATGCAAAGAAAAAAATAAAATAAAATAAGAGCAAATGAAAGTATTCAAACAAAAGAAATAACATACAAAGAAGAAACCACATGTTTATAAAATTATGTAAAATATAAAACAAAAGAGAGAAATAAAATAAAATATACGTTGTAAATTTAATACGTATGTTAGAAATATGATTAGGAGATAAATTATAAAACAAAAACATGATAAGTAAAAGCAAATAAGATATGCATGTAAGCTAAGTAGGGAACACAAGCAATAAATGCAACATACCTTAGTACATAATATTATATCTCTAGCCCATGACTGAAATCATCAGCCTCCATACTCACTATCAAATCTCTACCTGGTTTGTACAGAAGGAAGGAAAATAATATCACATTGTACAAATAAAATATCACCTGCACACTATCTTTTTATACATCTACTTCACCATTTCGTTCAAAATCAAAGCCAGTGCAAAGCTTAAAGGAAAATATGTCTTCACTCAAAAAAAAAAAAAAAAAAATCAGAAGTAACATCACTCAAACTCAAAACATCAAGCAAAGTTTCCAATAATTCAGACCTGAAGCATTTCCAGTTTCAAGCCTGAGTCTTCTCTGTTCTTCTTCCAAAAATACAGGTGAGTAAACATAATATAAGTTTTATGTTAAGCTATGACCAGGGAATGATTTATGTTTATTATGGATGTTGGGTATCTTCTTTGTTTTGACACTGTGTATATAAAACTATTTTGACAGTGTTGAGATGTCTGTTTTCTTTTAGTTCAGGATGAACCAAATAGAAATAATTTCAATCCTCCATTTCTAATCACTTCCAAGCCTTGATATCTAAAGCAAAGTTGTGTATTTAAATAAGAACTATGATCTAAAAATAATTTCATGAAGTATAAATGTATACAAGAGGAAAGATTTAGTTTTATACAGATAAAACTCTAAATTTGGGAAATTTCGAAGTTCATAAAACATTGATCCAAGCATGTAGCTTGAATCTTTACCTGAAACCATGATTTTTAAGATGTATTTGGTAATTTCTAGTGGGATGTTGTAATAGTAGTTAGAAGATGATCAAAATAGATATTTTGATAAATTTCCAGCGACCTGTTGTTCTAGAAGGGGCGGGCTTGCTCATGGAGGTAGGGAAGCCTACGTAGGTGGTGGGAAAAATAATTGGAGCTGTTTCAGTTCATCGAGGCGGCGGCGGTGAGCAATTGTTTTTCGTAACCCTAGTTTTAGGTGGGATGCTTATTTCGATTCGTGCACGGTCCTCTGGTTGATCGAGCTTGACTGGATCTGGAGGGAAGGTGCCTGAGACGCAGACGTAGGGGTCGGCGAAGTCCTGAGGGTTTCGGTGGTCGAGTTTGCCTGAGCGGGGTGGTTTCTGGCGAGTAGGTAGACTTCCTGTTTCGATTGGAAGGCGTGTTTTTGATTTAGGCTATGAAATCTCTGGTTGAGGATCGGGATCGTATGGATGGTCGTTAGTCGACTTGTGGGTGATCGACTCTGGTGAGGGAAGTTCGCCAGTGGCGAGCGCACGTGACCAGTTGATCGTGTGCACGTCTGAGTTTTTGGGTTCGGTGATGTTTTCGAGCATGTGGGTTGGAACTCGGGGTCGAATGCGTGAGAACGACGAATAGACTCGAAGCTGAAGATAATGTGAAAGCCCTGGGTCAAGCACGGGTGAAACAAGCATTTACTCGGGTATTCACTCGTGCGTTTTTCTGTTTGGCCGAAGTAAGAACGAAAGGAGCTTGAGTAGTTATGTTGTCTAGCCTCCTTAAAACCTGTTTTTGTATGAAATTCTGGAATTTAATTTTTAAGTTTAAAGCAAGATCTTAGATAAGTTTTAAATCAAAAGTTGAATATAAATTCAGGTTAGTTTTAAACTTAGTTCGGAAATATACAAAGTTTTTAATTTAAATTGTTTTAATAATTTAAAAGCAATTCAAAATCTATTAAAGAAATTTGAAATGGAGTTAAAATTTTAAATGAAAAAGTTAAGCAAGTTGAAACTAAAAGTTTAAATTTAAATTTAAATCTGAATTAAAGAAAATTTAAATCCTAGTCTGAAATCAAAGAAGTTTTAATATTTAAATTGTTTAAATTTGTTTTGTAATGATAATTAAAACATTAGTTAGAAAATGTTTTAAAAATTGAATTAGGAAAGATAAAAATGATATGCACTCATTTAATTAGTTCAAGGGAATAATTGATTTATTTATTTTATCAAGAAATTAAGATTTGAGTTAAATTAATTAAGATAAATTAATTTGTAAATAAGATTCATTAATTTAATAAAGAGTTGTCTTTTAAACAAATTATAAAGGTTATTTAATCAAATAATTAATATCTCTTAAGTTACAGTTTAGAACTTAATTAATTAAATAAGCAGTGATTAAATATATGATTTTAAAGGTTAATTAAATGTTAATTAACAATAATTAAATTGAGTTTAATTACTTAAGAATAGTAATTAAATAATTATGAATAGTTAATGAGAATCATTTACTTGAAATTTATTTGATAATAAATGTGAAAAGAATTATTCATAGAAATTTAATCTGATTTAAATTTACCAGAAGATTAAATTGATCCTACTTAGGGATGTTTGGATTTTATTGGATGTTGAACTATCGATGTCCCTGATATATGATGCTTTATGATTATCCTGATTTGTGTTGTGATCTGTGATATAGTTTATTGTTTGTGATATATATATCTGCGAATCTGTGTATGAAAGATAAGCGTTATATTTATATCGCTTATCGAATATATTGTTGTATTTGAATCTGTGATGATTGAAATGATGTTGCACTATTGTGTTAAACCCCTGGACCACACCATACACACACAATGATGGATTTCACGAGGAAATCGATTAAGTCACAGATTTTAAAACGACTTTAAAATGATTTTTAAAGTTGAATATTTAAATTCAAATGTTTTGAAAATGGAATCGGAATAAATGTGAAAAGCTTTTGGAATGGAATTTCAAAATAAAATTTATTATTTTTAAATTACTTGATTAAGTTTTGGAATTTAAATAATTTGATTTAAATTTAAATTCAATACTTGAAATTGAATTCTATGATTTGAAATTAGGGATTAAAAATGTTATATTGGTTATATAGGGATTAAACCACTTTTAAGTATCGTTTTTAGGAATTTGAATTTAACCCAAGGATTTCAACTCGTATAAATGAATCAGATTTCCAAAATAAAAACTGTTGTTTTCAAATGATAAACACTTTTAGATAAGAACTGAGATTCCAGTTAATTCGGGGAATTTCAAGATTGAATAGAGAAATGATTTTCCTAAGTTATGAATGAATTCTTTTTGAAAGCTATGAATTAAATCTGTTTATTTTTAACAGATTTAAATTGATGATTTATTTAAATCAAATTGAAATGAAATTGTTTTGAAGGCTATAAGTTAAATCTTTGATTTAAAGATTTAACGAGTTAAATCAAATTGAAATGAAAAATTGATTTGGAAAATCTGTGAATGAATTTTTCGTTTAAAAGATTTAAAATGTGAAAATCGTTTAAACCGTTAAAGGTTGTGAAAATGAATCTTTTTGTTTTAAAGATTGAAATGGTAAATTGTTAAACCATTTGAAAGAAAAACTTTGGATTTTTAAGTTGTGACTTAATTGAAATCCCAATATCCATATGTTTTTGAACTATTTCGCTCACTATTCGGTTTAGCCGGGAAAGGACCTTTGTGTCGTATAACTCATTCCGAATATGTGATTCGACGTTATGGATAGCATTTGAAGACCGGTGATGAAGACCGGGTATTTGTGAAAGCGATAGGATGACCTATCGATTGTTTCTGCACCGAGTCGCGCCGGTATAGAAACTCCCTAAGTGATGGAAAATCTGATCGGGATTGTGAATATCCGGATTGCAAGGACTTCTTTGTAAGTGCCTTCGGTTCTGTTCGAGCCCGGAACAGACTTGTATGGATTGTATGTCTGACATTACAAATTGAGATATAAAGCCGATTTCTTTTAAATATATTTCTGTTGGTGGCGGAGAATTTATTCTCTTAGCTTAACACCCTTCTCTGAGACGTACGAACTCAGAGGTTATATAGTTGAAGTTATCAGCGATATATTCCCAATTTGATAATGTGACATACTGAGTGTTGCTATGAAATGATCATTGTGTTGATTATTTATGATAGGATCATTTATTTGATCGTCTATCTTTGTGATCATTTCTATGATCATTTGTTGACCCAAAGCATGGCTTTTGTATAAAGTATGTTTTTGTGGACGTGACTTCGTCGAGCCTCACACCCCGTGAATGGTCAAAACAGGAAAGATGCGGCAAGGTTATGAGGGGTAGCGCCCTTTAGGATGTGTGCATTTCCTTCTGGAAAAGGGTGGTATCATGGTATGGAGCCCAGATACTTACTCATGTTGAAAACACTTTGTTATGATTGTGTGAATTGATTAGAGAGCTCTCGGATAAAGGTCCCAAAGGACCGGGGGATGGCATATTCGGTCAGTTGTTACTCAGTTAGGGGTAACCCGGCCTTGTGTTGGTAGAGATCCGGTTTGGTTCTCGGGGATGTCCATCCAGAGGCATTCTCATGTGGCAATGGGAAGTTCCTTGGCCTGATCATTCGTTGGAAATCCAATTCCCAATACGAAACTTGTACGGTATTAGTTGTAGAACCTATCATTCACTTATGGTGTCGCAACACTGTTTGGATGGTAGCTATAGTAGGCATAGTTCGAAATGTCTATGTTGGCTAAGATTTATATTCTACTTTCGAAATGAATTTTTCCTACACTATGCACTAGTAATAATATCAAATGTTATTTTAAATGCATATCAAGCATCTTTGACTATCATAAGGAGAAATCTCCTCCGATTCTGCGTTTGCATTGTGTGTGTGTGTGCGGGAGGCCTTATGGTAGTCTCATTTTTTAAAAAGCATTGCGAATTGACTTTGAAAATCTTTTGTTGAATGTTTTAAAAGATAAACTGTTTTTGTTGCTCACACCAGTCCCACGACTGATCCGGAGTTTATTGTTTTCTTTCCTAAACTCTGGGTGCTCATTATTTTCTACACGAGCAGTCTAGAGTTGGGTTTTTCAGATAGTTAGATATAGTGGATTATCTGGAGTTAGTTCAGTTTTTGGATCGCACCAGTCTTGCTCGTCTTGGTGCATCGTTATTGGGAGTTCGAGCTTCTGCTGGATTGATTCTTGGAAATGGAGTTACAGTTCTCGGAGTTCTCTTTTGAAGACTATCTTAGAGTTATTTGTTTCGCTGCTAGATGTTATCTATTTTCTTTCCGCTGCTATTTTATTGTATCATATCTCTGATGTATATTGATATCTATTGGATCATCTGTTGTATCAGATATTGTATCAAAGCTGTATATCAATGTATTATTCTTTTATTCCGCTATGTTGTTTACTTAATGATTGTTATAAGCTCCGGCGAATCGGATTTGAACGGTCGAATCTACGGCATTCGAATACGATTTGAAGTATGGATGTAGATTTTCGAGCGGGCAAAATCCGACTCGTCACATACGACGAGCATCCACATCGCATGCTCTTCCAAGCATTTCGTTGTTGTCCTCTTTTAGATAGTTGACCTTGACACGCATGCCTTTTTATATTCTAAATCGAACACCCAATCACTGATCTTCTACAAATATTATATCGATTATGAGTTTCTCATGATGCACAGTTAGGTTGTAGTTTAATACGAGTGCTTGGATATACATCTAGTTTGCCGATTTACAATTGAGATACGGAGTTGGCAACATAATTACATGTAACATATGTCCATCTGTTGTGTATGGCGAACAACGCACACGTGAGCGTACCTTTGGAGAATTGCAACTTGTCTACTTCAAAATACAGGAGTCAATACAAATCTCTTTTCTATCTTTGACCTTATATCTCTATCCTCTTGACATAAACTCTTTTGGCATGCTCTCATTTATTGTTTTTTACTCCGAAGATTACGTCTAATTAGATGCATCAGCCAACAGGCCTCACGCGTTTCACTCTAATTTAAGGACAAATGCGCAACGCTTTAATTGAAATAATTGCTTTAGTTAATAGTCTTTGGTATTCTGTGAATCTGTATGTTAAAACTAGCATATATTATACAATAAGAATATAATATATTTTTCTCTACTGGTTTATAAAATATTTTAACACCAATGTTCTCACGGTTAAACGCTCCAATATTGATTTAAGAGGTCAAAAATTCAAAACTTTAACATACCATGGTATAAACTAATATATGGTATTTTATTACTGTTTTATTTTTCACGTTTATTCCAAGCCTAATCTTGCATGTGTGCATGATAATTGCTTTGACAGCAAAAGCTACCTACTTGTACCACCCCTGCTGGTGTAACTACATTATCTATTGGCATCACTAATTTGCAAATTTGTTCCGTATTTCCTTCCACTGCAGTGTAAAAATATGGCAATCATTAATGTTAGATCTTAGATGGGAACACTTACAAGGAGAAAGAGAACGTAATTTTTTCACAGATTTTGAATTTTAACAAAAATAACATTAATAACTTGTCTACTTTGAGAAATTATAATACCTAATCCAAAGTTGTTTCAGGTCACTGAACAATAAACATTCGTGGCTGCGTAAAAATAATGAATCTTAACTTCAACCTATGTTTCACGTTTTCATCTCATCGTTCAATGTTGATTCACCATAAAAGGCGACAAACAAAAATATATGGGCTCGTGGCAAATGAATCTTGAAACACGTTGGTATTGATTCTAAAAAATTTCTGACAACCACGTCTCTTAGTTCTAAATTGCAACCAACTTTTGGCCACGCGGATATGCAGATCGGGGGTTGATCCATGCTCCATCATAAAATTTCCTACAGGTGTATAGTGAGAAAATGTACTTTGGATATCAGCTTTTTACCTAATCATCTACATTCATTTATTCGCACACCTTACACGCAGAAACAGCTTCAAATCCAACACAAATTCAGTAAACAAATATACAACATGATAGCTAAGATGTACAGTGAACGCCTTGTAAAAGTTTAACGCAATTAATTGAAAGATAGAAATATTACATAAAAATATTTTAGTGGACAAAGAGTTAGAACTCACAAGGTCTAGAGAGTGCTGAATAACATGTTTTATACTACATTATGAGAGCTATAACATGCCTACGCGAGTGTGATATGAAAAGCATGGTATTATCACAAGCTGCACAAACTGTAGAATGAAAATGCCATACTGGTAACTTCATTTTCAACATTATATAAAATTCCATTACTAGTGGCTAGTTTAATAATTTCAGCAAAAATGTTCGCCGCTACATTAAATGAAAGCGGTGACGATACATCACCTTCCTAACTCCACATTTCGATTGAATTTTATTTCCTAATACATCATTAACCATAATACTTGAATTTTTCAGCTTTAAGTAAAGACCTAGTCCAGCCACGCCATCTAATACTAAAACCCAAGCAAATAATAAAATCTAAAGAACATTTCAATCAATTGAATCAAAAGCCTTTACAAAGTCGAGTTTTAAAAGTGAACAAGTGATGTTATTTTTATAACAATGATTTGTAAACTCTTTAATTGTTAATACTCCATCTGTAATATTTCTATCTTTGATAGACACAATGTAACGATCCGGATTTTTTGTCGTTTGGTTTTAAATATTTAAATGGTTTAAATATTGGATTTGGGATTATAAATTAGTTAGTAAGATTTTAAAACTGAAAATTTAATCGATTTCTGAATTTTCGAAATAATCGATTTAATCGACGTATTAAAATAGCGATCCGGGGCATAGTCTTGAAATTCGACGAAAGTAGTTCCATTGAATCCGTAATAGCGTATTATTATCGAATTTCAAATTTCATAGCATTTTGAGTTGTCGTTTGCTCGTACGGAATAGAAACGCGTTCAATTTAATATCGAAAATTCAATATAATAATTGAGTTCAAAATGTTATTTTCTCCGTACGATCGAGTTAGACCTCGAGATCTTTTCCTTTGCATTCAAAATAGGAATATGATAAACGTCCAGCGATATGTCTCGATAGGGGTTCAGGATTTTAAATTAGGTAAATCGTAGAAATTGCTTGTGGATCATCCACGCCAATGTGATGCTTTTATTGGCTTTAAATATGTTTGCCAAACTTTCTGACGTTTTAAATGTTTCTTTCCATTAATGCAAATCCTTCTTTTCCGGTCTTTGATCTTTTATCCATCCTTTTAACATGAAAATGACAGGTTTTCATCTCGCTGTTTTGAGATGCTTTCATTTATTTTTCAATCTGAAAGATCGGATTGTAATATACCGGTCAACAGGCCTCACATGCTACACTCCTATCATTTAAGGCCAAGTGTGCACCGCTCTAATTGAAGGCTTATCTCCATCGTTGTTATTTTAGCCTTTTTCGTACACCGTCTGCTGAATATGGATACCTTGATATTCAGCATGATTTATGCACACATGCAAAACGAGTATATTATAAATTACGAATACAGAATGTACTTTTAATTTTAATGGTTTAGTACATTACAAAGCCTGCTGTCCCAGTGATTAAATGCTCGAAGTTTAATTTAAAAAAACAAATATTCAAAACTCAAAACTATGTTAACAAATGGTATGTTATATACTACTTAAAAACTTGGGGTAATATTACATAAAATCATGGACAAAGTTTGAAGCAAACAAAAAAAAATAAGGAAAATGTTTATTTCGATCTTTTCAATAATATTACTTTGTTTTCTTTAAAAACATCTTTTTAAGTCTTTTTAATTTTAATTTTTTTAGGTCAAAACACAAATGTTGTCTTTTAAATAAAAAAAATCCCCGGTTGATACATGCGACTAGAATAATACATATATCACTACAATTTCATTCGTTTTTAAGATTTGAGATTTTTTCTTTTAATTTCAATATATGTCAATTGCTCGCGTAAAATGCAAGACATGTATGTGTGAATAATTAAACACAAACCCTTTCATTGCATAGTTTATATTAAGATGCAAATGGCATTAATGTGTGTGTGCACGAAATCATGGACATGTTCGGTGAACAGGCAAGTAGCATAAAATAGCCAATTTGTTGAAAGTGTTAAATCATTATCTTCTCACCCCTGCAAATATTAACTTTCTGGTAACCTGTTCTAATAAATCAACTCAATCACCAATAAAGATATTTAACAGATTAAAAATTGTTACATTGAGCTATCAACAACCATATGGAGGTGAAAACATTACATTTTCAGTTATAAGTTCAATGTCGAATCTTCGTATTTTATTAATTTCCTGTCCACCGGATACATGATTAGGTTTTATCCAAAAAAAAAAAAAATCACACGTGTGTAACTTTTATTTTTTCCCCCTTCCTACAACTAATTCTGACCAGTAAAGTTGAATGAGAGTAGGTTAAAAATTGAACAGGCCAAAGAGGAAACGTATTGCGTCGTTCACAGTCACCCAACTAAGTCTTAACAAATTTAAATGGTTAAAGTTTTATAGGGACTTCTATACAAATTGTCATGGAACATGTGCACATGATACATTATAAATACCACTCAAGTCTTTTGCAATCTCACTCGCCTTCTTCATTTTCAGCTCACACATATTATAACTCTATACATTTTAAACAAATATTAAGTAAAAATGCTTAGTGGAACAATCGGAGGAGTCGTGGGGGGAATAGTAGGAGGATTGACTGGAGGAGGTGCTCCGAAAATAAAAGCTAAGGTCATATTAATGAAAAAGAATGTACTTGATCTAACAGATTTCTCTGGAACAATACTCGACGAGGTGCAAGAGTTTTTAGGGCAATCCATATCATTTCAGCTTGTCAGTTCCACTAATGGCAACTCCAGTGAGTGCCAGACTACTTTTCATTTCATTCTTTTATCAGTGGACCAACGGTGACTTAGTAATTTTACTGTTATGTCCTTGTAATAACAACATAGTTACAACTTTAATTTCTTTTATCTTTTGAAGATAATGGAAACAGAGGAGTGATAGGGGAGAAAGCCTACCTTGAACAGAGCATCCTCAATTTGCCATCAATTGCTGCGGGCGAGTCTGCGTTCACTGTTCATTTCAAATACCAGGAAAATATTGGAATTCCTGGAGCTATTATTGTGAGGAACAACCATCTTGAGCAATTCTTCCTCAAAAGCATCACCATTGAAGATTATCCTGGAAAGGGCCGGATTCACTTTGTGTGTAATTCGTGGGTTTACAATGTCAACAAGTATAGTTATGACAGGATCTTCTTTGCCAATGATGTAAGTCTTACTTTACGTCGCCCTTTCTGCCTATTCTATATTTTGGTAAAAGTTAAAACGCATTGTAAATTAAATCAGCAAGCATATCACTGTTGCCAGTATGAACAAACAGAAACAGGTATAAAAAAAAAGATACAATAAATCTATCATATAAAAGGAGCAGGTTAATAATGTCATGTTGATTTTGAAGTTATATTATGGATTTCATTTTCAACATCCAAAAGAGTAGAATAACTTAAGGGATAAAACAGTGACATGCTAAGACAAGCTTGAGGTCATAAAATTGGCAATCGTTAAAAAATCGATGCATGATCACAGAATTCAGTTGCCTAAAAACAAAATGTTAGGCCTATGATGCAATTAAATAATAGTTGTAAAATGTTCATGACAGGTATACCTCCCAGATAAAACACCAGCTCCGCTGAAACCATACAGAGAAGAAGAGCTCCATCACTTGAGAGGCGATGATGTAACTAGACAGCTACAAGAGTGGGATCGAGTGTACAACTATGCCTATTACAACGATCTTGGTAGCCCTGACTTTGGAATTGTCCGTCCTGTACTTGGAGGTTCGGAAGAATACCCGTACCCACGTAGGGGAAAGACCAATCGACCACCTACAAGGACTGGTAGGTAACTTTATACATTGCACCAAAAGATTAAATCTCATTATTTTATATATGCTCATAATTTTCATCAAATTTAATGAAAACCACATTCACAATGTAATGAATGTATTTCACAAATTGATCAAAAAGTGTCTACATGGTTAAGCAAAAGAGCACAGACTGACACACTGATACACTTAACAATTTCAATCAACAAGGAGTAATGACTAGTATTTATTTTTCTGATGCCTCAGATCCAAATACAGAAAGCAGATTACTATTAGCAGGCCTTGACATTTATGTTCCTAGAGATGAAAGGTTTGGCCATCTTAAAATGTCGGATTTTCTTGGTTACTCGCTAAAATCACTAGCAGATTCATTCATTCCTCTCCTAAAATCAATATTCGATCTGACACCAAACGAGTATGACTCGTACGAAGATGTGCATCGTCTCTTCAGAGGTGGATTACCAATTCCAAGTGTTCCACTTCTGGATTCAATCAAACAAGCCATTCCTTTTCCAATGATCAAGGCAGCAATTAGCACTCAAAATGGGCAAAGCTTTCTTAAGTACCCAATTCCTCAACTTATTCAAGGTCTGTGCTAGCATAAATTGTGTTCATTCGACAATTGTATCAATAATAGTAGTTGATATATTCGGCCTATTTTCAGATGATAAGTATGCTTGGAGAAGTGATGAAGAATTTGCGCGAGAGATGTTGGCAGGTGTGAATCCACATATCATCCGTTTGCTCGAGGTAAAATTCAGAACAGTGATTGATTAGGATTACATGTTTTCCTTCAGAAAAGAAATCAAATGAAGTAATTTTATTCTGTTGCAGGAATTTCCTCCATCAAGCACCCTTGACTCTGGCATATATGGTAATCAAATTAGCTCAATTACAGCAGCAGATGTAGAGAAAAACTTAAATGGCCTAAGTGTTCAACAGGTTAGTGTCCTCTTATCATTTGTAAAGTTTCTTTGCTAAAATTTATGTGCATATGTACTGAAAAATCAGAGATTTTCAGGCACTAGAGCAGAAAAGACTCTTCATTTTGGATCACCATGACGCATTGATACCATACTTGAATAGAATCAATACTACGAAAAATAAAGTTTATGCAACAAGAACAGTTCTATTCCTAAACGAAGATAGTACCTTGAAGCCATTAGCCATTGAGCTCAGCTTGCCTCACCCGGATGGAGAACAACATGGCGCAGTCAATGAAGTTTTCACACCTGCAGAACTGACAGGAGTTCAGGGGGCAATTTGGGAATTAGCAAAAGCATATGTTGGTGTCAATGACTATGGAGTCCATGAACTCATTAGTCACTGGTAAGCAGATATATTCTTAACTGTCGTAACATGATAACCAACCAAGGTTACTTACATAGGATATAAAACTTGCAGGCTTAAAACACACGCAGTGACAGAGCCATTTATTCTAGCAACAAACAGACACTTGAGTGCGTTGCATCCAATTAACAAACTTTTAGTCCCACATTATCGTGACACCATGAACATTAATGCATTAGCTCGACAAGCTCTTATAAGCGGTGGTGGAATTCTTGAATCTATAGTATTCCCAGACAAATATGCTATGGAAATGTCTGCAAAGATTACAAAGATTGGAATTTCATGGAACAAGCTCTGCCCACGGATCTCCTCAAAAGGTATTAATTATTGTAAATAATCTGTAATCATGAGCGTTTAATTTGATTACAAAATCATAACGTTATTTGGGTAACTTGTAGAGGGGTAGCAGTGAAGGACGAATCAAGCCCACACAAACTCCGCCTACTAATCAAAGATTATCCATACGCTGTAGATGGACTTGAAATTTGGTCAGCAATCGAGACATGGGTCAAAGAATACTGTGCAATTTATTACCCAACCGATGCCTCGGTCCAATCTGATACTGAACTCCAAGCATTTTGGAAAGAAGTAAGAGAAGTTGGGCATGGAGACTTAAAAGATAGGACATGGTGGCCAAAAATGCAAACAGTTGAAGACTTGATACAGTCATGCACAATCATCATTTGGATAGCCTCTGCCCTCCACGCCGCTGTCAATTTTGGCCAGTACACTTTCACCACCTACATTCCAAATCGCCCTACTATTAGTCGCAGGTTCATGCCAAAAGAAGGAACATCCGACTACGAATTACTAAAAACAAATCCCGAAAAGGCGATTCTCAAAACAATCACTACTCAACTGCAAAGCATTATTGGTATTTCTCTAATGGAGATTCTATCGACTCATGCTTCCGATGAGGTGTATCTTGGAACACGTGATTCAACTGAATGGACTAATGATCAGAAAGCAATTGACGCGTTTAAAAGGTTTGGTGCACGACTTTCTGTCGCTGCGGATAATATTGAAAAGCGTAATAATGACAAGAGTTTGAAGAATAGAGCGGGGCCTGTTAATGTTCCCTACTCCTTGTTATATCCAACCAGTGAAGCTGGGATTACGGCAAAAGGAATCCCTAATAGCATTTCTATTTGAGCTACTGCGCCGTATCTATGATACTAGTGATACCTAAATAAAGATGAGTGCCAATAAGGTATTATAGATATTGTTATGGGTTTGAATATGCTGTCTTAAGTTGAGTGGTAAGGCGATGATGGATCTGTTTTACTTTCTATCGCTGTGTTGTATTTGAAATAATGACCACGAAATCTATCATCCAATAAAGTTGCATATAAAAAATATGTTGCTAAAAGCCGATTGATTTTCTCTTTACTAATATCACGTCTAGAAAATACCAGAAAAATTGTATACTATACTATACTTCATAATAACATCAATAATCTACGGGGTACCAATACTTGTTAAAATTTATTAGTTTTAAAAAACCTATATAAAAGATTGTCAACTATATCTATCTGCTCGCTCGCTAATAAATCGATGTAGTCAAATCATAAGGAAGGTGCTTTGAAACATTCCAGAATCTGCGTATGTGTTTTTGTACAGGAAAGTTCTTTCAAAAAAATTCTTAAATTTAAATAAATAAACTTCTCCAAAAAGAATTGTAATTTTCAAAAGTTCTAGTTTCAAAGATGACATGATTAAATAAACATTCAAATAGAATTCATGGTTGAATTTCTTCATTTTTTTTGAAAAAAAAAGATGGAAATTTTTGTGTGATAACATTTTTATGCCAAATGATGTTAAATCCTATCTGCAATGTTCTTCCATTCAACAAAAAAAAAACATTGTGGATTTCAATTTTGCATGGTTATATTTTGTTGTTATGTGATCAGCTGTTGAAATAATAAAATATTATTATGGTAATAGTAAGAATGAACGAATAAAGGTGTGGTTTCTCTAATATGTTATCTAGTGATCCACTCACCATATATTGCATCATCTCAGCCGTTCATTCAATCCAAAGGGAGATATTCTTCTGCAACTTTAGTTCAGATATTGGGCTTAAAGCCCAATACATTATTTGTATCATATATATACTGATGTACAAAAGTCGTGTAAGATAATCATCATTTGCAGCAATAAAACATCTATTTGTTCAAATATCATTCAAATCAAAATATTCGTTTTAGATTGTATTTCTTTCTTGGTATCGAAGCCAAGGTCTGTGCAAACTGCACTGATCATAGTTGTAAGTCCATCAGAAAAGTCTCATCACGTGGACTCCTCTCATCAAAGATCTGAGACCTCATCACTTGAGAGTTGTAGCTGTTCACTGATAATCAGTGCCTCGCCAAAAACTCTGTCTGGCTGCATCAGACTACCAGGAAAAGCATAAAATTCTAAACCAAAGGAGCAAACTGATCAAGAACATCAAGAAAATTCGCAGTTGAATCAAGAGCATCAAAAAAACTCATCAGAAAGCAAATTGTTCACAAACAAAAAAAAATCATCATTTAAGTTCTCAAGACACCATCAAGATTCAACCACAAAAATTTTCTTAAGTTTCCCAATTCAAAGAAGGCTCAGGTTCAGAATTTACATACCAATTTCTTGTTTCTCAGGATCGTAGCATTCATCATGTCCAATTTGGATGATGTAACAAGCCCTAGGATATCACAAAACCAACCACAATCAGATCAAGTGAATGATCTGATGAAGGCAATAATCAAGTCTCAGAGTCAGATGATATCCATTCAGCTTGATGAATCGAATTTCTTGCTCTGGAAATTACAAGTGGAAACATCCATCAGAGGCTATGGATTAGAGGACTATATTCTTGGCACAAGAATTACTCCACCAAAGTTTGTTAAAGATAATGAGGACAAACTGGTACCAAATCAAGAATACATAGCACACCAGAGGCAAGATAGTCTGGTATGTGCATGGATGATGTCATCCATAAGTGCTTCAATCTTGCCACAGCTTATAGGCTGCAAAACCGCTCAAGAAGTATGGACAACAATTGAAAGAAACTTCACATCTCAGTCATCTGCAAGAATCATGCACCACAGAAGACAACTACAAAATATTAGAAAGAATGACATGACAATGAATGAGTATCTACTCAAAATCAAAAACCTATGTGATCAACTAGCTTCAGCAGGTCACAAAGTATCAGAATCAGAACATGTTCTGCACATAATCAGTGGGTTAGACAGTGATTATGAAGCTGTTGTGGCCATCATCTCCACTATGCAACCTACACCATCCTTACAATTTGTATATTCTACCCTTCTCTCACATGAAGGAAGGATAGAGCATAACAAAACAGTCAGTTCAGATATTTCTGTCAATTACACATTCAACAAAAGTAAGCAAAATTCAAACACCAGAGGACAGTTCAATAATTATCAAAGAGGTGGAACATCCAACAGAGGAAGAAGAGGAGGCAGAAGCAACACGTGCAATAAAATAAGATGTCAAATATGCGAAAAACATGGTCATGGAGCAAATAAATGTTACTTTAGATTCAACAAGGACTATACTCCATAACAACAAGGCAGCAGTACAAATATAAATCTAGTCACTGTACCAAAAGACAGCAACTCAACTCAAGCAGATGCTCTAAACACTGAATCAGCAACAAATGATGATACTGTAGATGACTGTTGGTACCCAGATTCAGGGGCTACCAATCACATTACCAACAATCTCAACAATTTAAACTTGGGGAACAAAGAGTATAAAGGTATGCAAAATCTTTCTGTTGGTAATGGTAAAACTGTGCACATTACACACACTGGAAATGCAAGAATAGTAGGACCTAAACAACTTATTCTAAGAAATTTGTTAAGGGTTCCTTCAATTAAAAAAAATTTAATGAGTGTTTCTCAATTTGCAAGAGACAATAAAGTTTATTTTAAATTTTTACCCTGAAACATGCATAGTTAAAGATATGCTAACTCAAGAAATTATCTTGCAGGGTAAAGAAAACAATGGATTGTATAGATTTGATTTTTCAAATTCAAAAACCTCTGAAAATGAGGAAAATACTCTTGTAATGAATGTTACTAGTGATTCTAAAAACTGTAATAAATTTAACTTGTGGCACCGCAAACTGGGACATCCCAGTATGAAAATTGTAAAACATGTCATGAATAGTAATAACATTTCATCTAGTGACATCACTGATTCTTATTTTTGTACTTCTTGCCAATTGGGAAAGAGTCATAAACTTGCATTTCCAGATTCTCACACAAATTATATAAGGCCACTTGAGTTAATTGCTAGTGATTTATGGGGGCCAGCGCCTATTAGCTCTTATTACGGTTACAAATACTACATATCATTTATATATGCTTATTCAAGATTTGTATGGATATACATGCTAAAGTCTAAGTCAGAAACCAATAATATTGTAATGCAGTTCATCACCAAGGTTGAAAACATGACTGGAAACAATGTATGTACATTTCAGTCAGATGGTGTAAAAGAATTTCTTCCTTTAAAAGGTTTCTTTGAAAGGAAAGATATTAACCATCGGACTACATGTCCATACACATCTGAAAAAAATGGAATTATTGAAAGAAAACATAGACACGTTGTGGAAACTGGTTTAACTTTATTAGCACAAGCCTCAATGCCCCTAAAATTTTGGCCAGAGGCATTTAACACTGCTGTACCCTTGATAAATATACTACCAACAAAGATTCTTAAGTTCAAGTGTCCACAAGAAATATTAACTAGAATAAAGCAGATTATGAGCATCTAAAAATATTTGGGTGCCAATGTTTTCCTTGCTTAAAATCTTATAACAAACACAAATTAGAATTTAGGTCTACCCCTTGCACCTTCTTAGGATATTGTAATAAACAAAAGGAGTATAGATGCTTAGACAACAAAGGAAATATATATATATCTAGACATGTAAAATTCAATGAGCAGGTGTTTCCTTTTAGCAATACTGAAGTCAAAACCACTAAAAAAGTGCGACATACAAAGTTCATAATTCCTGATCTACCTGATGAGATTGAAGCTCTGTCCTCAACACAGCCTATAAGAAGTGTCATTAGCACAAGCTCTCAACATACCATGTCTGCTAGAGAGTCAGGTCAAGAGCAAGCTGCACATGAAGATGATAGCAACAAACAGAATCTTCAAAGCCAAGAAACAAGCAGTTCAAGTCATGATCATGACATCAGAAATGATGACATGGCCTGCAGTAGCTCAAACAACAGTTCTGACAATACTGTCAGAAATAATATCAATATTCATCCAATGTTAACTAGAGCAAAATGTGGTGTTTATAAACCAAAAATTATCAACAATATGGTTCTTCAGGAAGAACCTTCATCCTACATAGAAGCTACTCAAAGTGATAAATGGAGAGCAGCTATACAGGATGAATACAATGCTCTAATTAACAAAGGAACTTGGGATCTGCTTAAGAAACCAGAAAACAAAAATATAATAGGATGCAGATGGACTTTTAAATTAAAGAAGAATGCCGATGGTTCAATTTCTAAATACAAAGCAAGGCTAGTTGCAAAAGGGTATTCACAACAGTATGGGTTTGATTTTTCAGAAACTTTTTCCCCTATTGTGAAACCTTCCTCAATCAGAGTCATTCTAATAATTGCCTTGAATAGAAATTGGAACATCATACAATTAGATGTCAATAATGCTTTTCTCAATGGTGTTTTGCAGGAAGAAGTATTTATTGAGCAACCAGAGGGATTCATTCAAAAATCAGACAAAGGGCTGGTGTGCAAACTCAATAAAGCCATTTATGGGTTAAAACAGGCTCCAAGAGTCTGGTTTAACAAGCTCAAATCAAAACTTGTGAAATTTGGCTACAACTCACTAAAATCTGACAACTCCATATTTACTAAAATCAATAATCTAGCCACTACTTATATACTAATTTATGTTGATGATCTTATTATCACAGTGAGCAGTGAATTAGAAATTAAGAAACTCACAGCAATGCTCAACTCAGAATTCTCAATTAAGGATCTGGGAGACCTGAATTACTTTCTAGGAATTGAAGTACAGAGAACATCAAAATCTGAAATACATCTCAATCAAAGGAAGTACATTTCAAAAATATTATCCAGAACCAAAATGGACAAAGCAAATCCTCTACCAACTCCAATGATTATAAATCATCAGCTTTCAAAATATAAGGGTGAAGCAATTCAAAATGTCAAACAGGACAGGAGCATAGTAGGTGCACTTCAATATGTGACCATAACAAGGCCAGACATATCATTCTGTGTGAATAAAGTTAGCCAGTACATGCAAAATCTTTCGGACATTCATTGGAAAGCAGTAAAAAAAATACTCAGATATCTAAGAGGAACAATAGATCATGGTCTTATTTTGAAAACTAGTAACACACTTAACATAAATGCATATGCTGATGCTGACTGGGGAACAGATATAGATGATCGAAAGTCAACATCAGGGTATTGTATTTATTTAGGTAAAAACCCTATATCATGGAGTGCTAAGAAACAGAACACCATGTCAAGATCCAACACTGAGGCCGAATTTAGATGTGTGGCAAGTGCAGCAGCAGAAGTTATGTGGTTAGAATCTCTTTTAAATGAACTCAACATCAAAACAGACAGAGCAACAATCTGGTGTGACAATGTTAGTGCAATCTCTTTAACATCTAATGCAGTACTACACTCGAAAACCAAGCATATTGAATTAGACCTCTACTTTATCAGAGAACAAGTAATTAAAGAAAAATTAAGAGTTGGATACATACCATCGCCGCATCAAAAAGCGGACATACTTACTAAACCACTATCGAGGTCAAGCTTCACAAGACTAAGAGAAGAGCTCAATATCGACGTCGCTAAACCTAGCAGAAGATCTCAGAGGATAGTCTTCATACCAGATTGAGGGACCTATCTTGTTCATTGTATCTCCTCCTAAAAAAAACCGCCGCCATATTTCTTTTTCTCGTGCAAAACCTAGATCTTTCGGGTTTGAGGGGGGGAGTAAGAATGAACGAATAAAGGTGTGCATTCTCTCATATGTTATCTAGTGATCCACTCACCATATATTGCATCATCTCAGCCGTTCATTCAATCCAAAGGGAGATATTCTTCTGCAACTTTAGTTCAGATACTGGGCTTAAAGCCCAATATATTATTTGTATCATATATATACTGATGTACAAAAGTCGTGTAAGATAATCATCATTTGCAGCAATAAAACATCTATTTTTTCAAATATCATTCAAATCAAAATATCTGTTTTAGATTGTATTTCTTTTTGTAATATTAGGAAAGATGTGTGTTTAGCACAAAATCTCTTTTCTTACCTATTTTTTGTTTACTCCTTGTAAAAAACCAGTACAACAACATTCATTTTGTTGGTTTTATTGCCTTTTGTTATTTGATGCTCGAAAACACTAGTGTGGATAACGGAACATGTAAGGGTGTCATTCCAATTATAGCTATTATTATCTTTAGAATTTCTTCAATTATGGTTGTGAAAGTATGAATTACTTCATTAGTCTATTTTAACGCCACTATCTTTCTCCGCGTCGGTAAAATGATGGAACTCTTACCCTCCTTACGACCAAATGGTAGCACTAAGAACAAAGTTAACCGAAAGAGTTTTAAACTAGTAAACACAAGGGAGGGGGGAGTCCAAGATCTTAAGCTAAAAAAGTAGATGATTTCATTGTCAATTTTTTCAAAGATGTCTTCTCAACATATGTAATCAAACAAGCATTAAATCAATCATATATCATATGATTGCATAGTCGATTATTAGCAATTTTCATTATAGAAAATGCGCTCTCCCCCTCTCTCTCTCAGCAGTTGTTGTTGCTATTTTTAGAATCAACCAATAAATATAGGACAAATTTTCAAATCAATCCCGAACAGAAAACATATTTCAATTTTAGACCCGAATCGAAACTTATTACAAAAATAGGTCTCATTTTGCGCAAATATGGATTGCGAAGTGCTATTTTTTATAAAGTAAAAAAATTTGTGCTTGAGCATTTATGGAATGCGAAAGTATAATTTTTGAAGAAAAAAATTTACGCTTGCACATATTTGAATTGCGGAAGTATAAAACGTTGAAGAAAATAAAACGAGGCCTATTTTTGTAATAAGTTTAAAATGAGGTCTAATGTTGAAATGTACTTTTTTAGGGCCTAATTTAAAATTTTATCCATAAATATGAGCAGTTTATAAACAAATGAATAGGTTACCAAATTTCTTTCCTTTACTATCTTTCTTGCAAGAGCACCAATCAGATCGAGAGTTAAAAAGCCTTTCAATCATATGCATGTATACAAGTGGAAATCAGGATCGCCGCTTATTTCAAACTCAACACCCAAAAAGCACTTTGCAAAAGCAGGTTCCACGAACAGATCTGTAATTATTTTCAACGAAAATTACAATTGACACTACAATTATTTGTGGTTAAAACAACAAACATTTCCATTTATAACCGCAAATTTTTGTAAAACAAATACTTACAATATATACTGTAAATATTTGCAGTAGAAACTACACTTTTTCATTTAAAATCATTATAGGAGGCTTTCATGAAATGCATTTTTAGAAAGGGACGGAAATGAATTTCGAAACTTACGAAGGATGCTTCTCATTCAAATTGATTTTCATGTATGTTATCCCGCTTTTTGGCAAAGCCGTGATACCAAAAGATTGGTCGAAAACGAAAGACAGTTCGTCACAGAGATTGGTTATACTTCACTTTGCTATGGATATCGATGAATTTTGTCCAAGTCCGGATCAGGCCACAATTGATAAGACACGACAAGAAAGATCATGGAAGTCGGTATTTCAAATTTCAAGTCAATCCGAGGTCGTATGCTCAAGTTATGATGGATTCAAGTTAAGGAGGATGGACATTGCTTAGTTCGAACCCCTCCCCCTTCACTTGTTCGAAACCATCGAGTTCGAACCCATCCAAACAAGCTCCGTGTTCGAACCGATAAGCACTGCCACGCCACACTCGAACCCATCAGTTTCGAGTCCATCATGTTCGAATCCATAAGAAGAAGCGACGTTCGAATCCATCATGATGTCCTCTCTTCGAATCCCTCCAGGTTATAGAGTTCGTATCCATGGAGTTGCCGTTACTTCGAATCCATGGGATATGCCCTTGCTTCGACTCCATCAAGCAACCCCCCAGATGGCCTTGCCTCGAATCAATCCATGACCTCACCCTCGAATCCATGAACTAAACCTTTGCTTCAACTCCATTACATTCGAAACCATCACCTTCGAATCCATTCAAGCCCACCAGCTTCGAATCCAAGCAGCTTCGAATCGATCTTGTTCGAATCGATCGAGTTCGAACCCACGAGTACACCTTAGTTCGAAACGGTCGCATTCGAACCCAGGGACATTCACTTGTTCGTGCCCACCAAGTCAGCTAACTTGGATGACGTGTCGCCCCACGATACGAACGAGGCGAAATCCATGGGTGCGAAGCGGTCAACTCGGAGACAAAACAGGATCGATTCGAAGAGCACGCGCCACGTCACTGCAGAATCACGTGTGTCCATGGATTCGAAGGCATGGTTTCGAATTGATCGATTCGAACTCTACAGCCAACCGAGCAACACTATTTCGAACCGCTCATATCTCCTCAACCACACATCCAAATGCAACCAAATTTTCACAGTAGCTTCTATACGAGGTAAAGATTGTTCCTGACAAGTTTCATCTCGATTGGACCATTTCTTGATGGGTTCGAAATGACTTCGAACCGATGTCAGATCGAGACGAAACTTGGTGGGGTCGGTCGCGTGGGCCCACTCACGTGCCAGAAGAGGTCTCCCGAAGTTTCAGCCAGATCTGGGCCTCCAACGCCTATAGATAGCACCCTGAAGCCTTCAGAAAAGAGAGAGCTTCCGAGTACTTCTGCCATTGAACGCTGAGACTCTGCCGGATTCAAATCTATTCATCAGAATCACTGTTGTATTCAAATTTCCAAGCTATTACCAATTGTAATTCGCTATAATCGATTGAATCGAGCAAAGCAATAAAGAGAAATCCTTCAAAGTGGACGTAGGCACGAACGCCGAACCACTATAAATCCTGTGTTTGTGATTGTTGCTTGTGAATTACTGTGATTTGTTACTTAGAGCTGAATTCTATATTGATTGTTGCTGAGTTCTGTGTTGATTATTATCGAGTTGAGTACGTAAACGGGTGCTTTCGTGATATTGGGTGTTTGTGACCAATTTTGGCGCAAACATTTTGGTGCTTTCACTGAGAAACTGAACTCAGGAGTTCTACCAGTTGATAATTGATTCAGAGAAAGTTTGAAAGTTTAGACTTGAGAAGTTATGACGAGACAATCGAGTAGAAGGCCAAGGCCAGAGAGAAGTGAACAGCAAGGAAGTCAGGAGGCTTCCTCAGGAGCGAATCAACCATCGATCTACATCATAAGGGACGAGATGGAGACGATGATGAAGAAGCAAGAGGAGTTAATCCAGAGTTTATTTCAATAGATAAGACAGCTTGGAGCACAGAATAGAGGAGCCAATGGAGTCCAGAATGAAGCCGGACCATCCGGCGTCGCACCCGGATTAGGGGGCACACCCATGGAGAATGTTGGTCCAATTTCGGAGGGAGAAAGAGGAGTATCTGCGCAACCTGGAGACAGCAGAGGAATGAACGCTCAGTCAAGGGGGCAGATTTCAGAGTTCCCTCGTGAACTCGGGGGGCAGGATGAAAGTAACGAACGAAGGTTACATCTCGGAGACACCGACAAGTTGGCAGAGATGGTTAGGCGAGCAATGAGAGGCGGTTTGGTGAACAAAGACCTAGAGGATGTTAATAGGAGTCCCTTCACTCCGGCAATTAGACGAGCTAGAAACCCACCGGATTTCAAATTACCATCGTTGGATATGTACGACGGGAGAACGGACCCCACGGTCCATCTAACAAAATATATGAGGCATATGGAAGTGCTGGGGGCATCAGAGGAGGTTATGGCCCGGTGCTTTCCACTGTATTTGGCGGATATTGCGGCATTATGGTTCAGGCAATTAGATAGTGGATCCATTGGAACATGGAATGATTTAACTGAGAGATTCATGAGGCAATTCAGGGTTCACATTACAAGACCCAAGAATGTGATGACGCTAGCAACTTTAAAACAGAAGGCTGGAGAAACATTGAGAAGTTTCCTGACACGGTTCAATGCGGCGGCAGCTTCGGTGGATAGACCGGATCCATCCATGGTTATGATGGCGGCTGTGTCCGGAATAGCAGACGGAACGGAGTTCAAAAATTCATTAACTAAGGATCCACCCGTAGATCTGGGAGAATTCTATCATGAGGCGGAAAAGTTTTTACGATTAGAGGATGCGAATGCAGAAAGAGAAGAAGGAGATGGAATAGAAGTTTATGCACTCAAAGATGAAAAGCCCTCTAGAAGGGACTCGGACAAGGATAAAGGTAAAAGAAAGATTGAGAATAACGGAGACAGATCAAAGCGGCAACGGAGGGAGCCGCGATTCACCACCTACACTGAGCTGAACGAGAGCCTAGAACGAATTTATCAGGATACCAAAGAGCAGATTCCGTATCGAAGGCCGATGCGAAGGGACCCTACCTCTGACGAAAGGAAATCAGATAAGTTCTGTGTATTCCATGAATTAAATGGTCATAACACTAACGATTGTAGGCACCTGAAGGACGAGGTGGAAGGGCATATCAGGAACGGTATGCTCCTTCAATATGTAAGGAGGCGAGCTCCTGTGGCGGAACCAGAACGACCACCATCCACATCAGCTAGAGGCGATCCTGAATCAAGGCACCGTTTGGTTATCAATTGAGTGAGATAACGATGAACAAGTTGTAAGCTTCCACTAACGCAATTAAATCATTTACACATGGGCGAGATCGCGAACGATCTCCAGGCATGCTCTGAATGATCATTGACCGTTTCGTAGTGGGAACTTACGCTTCGACATCCATGCTTTGCTTTCATATCATTTCAATTTGAACATTTAGACTCTATTTGTTTGGACATTGTTTTAAAAACTCATCCGTGTAATAGATATTTGATTCTGATAACTCTGGAATGGCTAAGCTACTTACACATGTACGGGGTCGCGAACGATCCTTAGGCATGCTCTGAGATGGCGATGAACCGCCCTGATAAACGATCCAGGATCTCACCCGAACGTGACCCTGGCATCGATGACATCAAGCCCTCCCGGGCACACAATTCGCCTTGAATGGCACTCGACTTCGAACAGTCACAACTCACCACGCCTCAAATGGCTTGATCGCGAACGGTCGTCACTTGAGGTCCAACACTCGACCGCGAACGGTCACAAATCCGCCTCGAACGGCATACGATCGCGAACGATCACTCTCTGCCTTGAACGGCACCGACCGCGAACGGTCATGATTCACTAATTATAAAATCCGACCTCGAACGGTCACCATTCGCCTTGAACGGCACTTGGTCGCGAACGATCATCAATTGCCGCGAACGGCATCGACCGCGAACGGTCCCATTCAATCCTTTGCCATAAATAGCATTGACCGCGAACGGTCCTATTCTCATCATTTGCCGCGAACGGCATCGACCGCGAACGGTCCTATTCCATCCTATGCCGCGAACGGCACGGACCGCGAACGGTCCCAATTCACCTCAAACAGCATATGATCCCGAACGATCGATGCATGGATTTATACGCTCGACCGCGCACGGTCGCACTTCACCTCGAATGACTTGATCACGAACGATCGTCATTTGAAGTTAAGCGCTCGACCATGAACGGCCGCGCTTCATCCCAAATGGCTTGATCCCGAACGATCGTCATTTGAGGCCATATGAAACTGTCAAATTCTTTACAGGTCGATGACAGGATAAGAACATCCAACTCAAAGCATTACAAAACACACCTTCCTACCGCAAGGCATGTTTTGGGGGGCAAAATGTTATCCCGCTTTTTGGCAAAGCCGTGATACCAAAAGATTGGTCGAAAACGAAAGACAGTTCGTCTCAGAGATTGGTTATACTTCACTTTGCTATGGATATCGATGAATTTTGTCCAAGTCCGGATCAGGCCACAATTGATAAGACACGACAAGAAAGATCATGGAAGTCGGTATTTCAAATTTCAAGTCAATCCGAGGTCGTATGCTCAAGTTATGATGGATTCAAGTTAAGGAGGATGGACATTGCTTAGTTCGAACCCCTCCCCCTTCACTTGTTCGAAACCATCGAGTTCGAACCCATCCAAACAAGCTCCGTGTTCGAACCGATAAGCACTGCCACGCCACACTCGAACCCATCAGTTTCGAGTCCATCATGTTCGAATCCATAAGAAGAAGCGACGTTCGAATCCATCATGATGTCCTCTCTTCGAATCCCTCCAGGTTATAGAGTTCGTATCCATGGAGTTGCCGTTACTTCGAATCCATGGGATATGCCCTTGCTTCGACTCCATCAAGCAACCCCCCAGATGGCCTTGCCTCGAATCAATCCATGACCTCACCCTTGAATCAATGAACTAAACCTTTGCTTCAACTCCATTACATTCGAAACCATCACCTTCGAATCCATTCAAGCCCACCAGCTTCGAATCCAAGCCGCTTCGAATCGATCTTGTTCGAATCGATCGAGTTCGAACCCACGAGTACACCTTAGTTCGAAACGGTCGCATTCGAACCCAGGGACATTCACTTGTTCGTGCCCACCAAGTCAGCTAACTTGGATGACGTGTCGCCCCACGATACGAACGAGGCGAAATCCATGGGTGCGAAGCGGTCAACTCGGAGACAAAACAGGATCGATTCGAAGAGCACGCGCCACGTCACTGCAGAATCACGTGTGTCCATGGATTCGAAGGCATGGTTTCGAATTGATCGATTCGAACTCTACAGCCAACCGAGCAACACTATTTCGAACCGCTCATATCTCCTCAACCACACATCCAAATGCAACCAAATTTTCACAGTAGCTTCCATACGAGGTAAAGATTGTTCCTGCCAAGTTTCATCTCGATTGGACCATTTCTTGATGGGTTCGAAATGACTTCGAACCGATGTCAGATCGAGACGAAACTTGGTGGGGTCGGTCGCGTGGGCCCACTCACGTGCCAGAAGAGGTCTCCCGAAGTTTCAGCCAGATCTGGGCCTCCAACGCCTATAAATAGCACCCTGAAGCCTTCAGAAAAGAGAGAGCTTCCGAGTACTTCTGCCATTGAACGCTGAGACTCTGCCGGATTCAAATCTATTCATCAGAATCACTGTTGTATTCATATTTCCAAGCTATTATCAATTGTAATTCGCTATAATCGATTGAATCGAGCAAAGCAATAAAGAGAAATCCTTCAAAGTGGACGTAGGCACGAACGCCGAACCACTATAAATCCTGTGTTTGTGATTGTTGCTTGTGAATTACTGTGATTTGTTACTTAGAGCTGAATTCTATATTGATTGTTGCTGAGTTCTGTGTTGATTATTATCGAGTTGAGTACGTAAACGGGTGCTTTCGTGATATTGGGTGTTTGTGACCAATTTTGGCGCAAACAATGTACAAGCATATTGTATGGCGAACATCTTTCAGTTAAAAATATAAGTTTAATATTTTGATATATTAGCAAATATCATCGATATACGAGCGAAAATCATTAATATATCACAAATATATTTTTGATTGATATTTTGAGAGAGAAATTGCTTAGAATCCTATATGATATATCTGTCATATATCACTAATATTATGTGATATTAACTATATAGGTCTATAGTAACAAAATTATCCATTGATCAAAAATCAATTAATTTCTAACCATTATTTTCAAAGAAGCAAGCGTTTCAAAAAATCAATTTGGCTTCATGTCTGAGAGGTCGACTACATATGCTATTTTCTTGATAAGACAACTTATGAAGAGGTTTAGAGAGCAAAGAATGATGTACACATTATTTATCGATTTGGAGAAAGTTTATAACAAGTACCGAGAAAGAATATGCGGTGGGCTCTGGAAATGAAGAAAGTTAAAACAAAGTACATTACTTTATCAAGAACATGTGATGTTGTGACTAGTGTTAGAGCATGCGCTGGTGAAACCAGTGATATTCCCATTGATACAGCATTACATCAAGGATCATCTTTAAGCCCCTGCATTTTTGCCCTGGTGATAAATGAGGTTACGAAAGGTGTATAAGATGAGATTTCTTTGTGTATGCTCTTATAATCGGTGGAGGGATTCTTGAATCAATAGTATTCCCAGATAAACTTGCCAAGGAAATGTCTACAAAGGTTTACAAAATTTGGAATTTCATGGAACAAGCATTGCCCACAGATCTCCTAAAAAGGTATTGATTATATCAAACTCTTTCAATCAACTTGATTACAAAATCATAACTTTATTTTGATAACTTATAGAGAGGTATCAATGAAGGACAAATCAAGCCCACATAAACCCCGCTTACTAATCAAAGATTATCCAAAGGCAGTAGATGGACTAGAAATTTGGTCAGCAGTCGAGTTTATTACCCAACTAATGCCTGAGTCCAATCTGATACTGAACTCCAAGCATTTTGGAAAGAAGTAAGAGAAGTTGGCCATGGAGACTTAAAAGATAGGACATGGTGGCCAAAAATGCAAACAGTTGAAGACTTGACACAGTCATGCACAATCATCATTTGGATAGCCTCCGCTCTCCACGCCGCTGTCAATTTTGGCCAGTACACTTTCACCACCTATATTCCAAATCGCCCTACTATGAGTCGTAGGTTCATGCCAAAAGAAGGAACATCCGATTATGAATTACTAAAAACAAATCCCAAAAAGGCGATTCTCAAAACAGTTGCTACTCAACTGCAAAGCATTATTGGTATTTCTCTAATAGAGATTCTGTCGACTCATGCTTCAGATGAAGTGTATCTTGGAACACGTGACGTGATTCAACTGAATGGACTAATGATCAGACAATGATTGACGCATTTAAAATGTTTGGTGCAAGAGTTTCTGTGGCTGCGGATAATATTGAAAAGCATAATAATGATAAGAGTTTGAAGAATAGAGTAGGGTTTGTTATCGTTCCCTACTCCTTGTTATATATAACCACAAAGCCGGGATCACGACAAAAGGGATCCCTAATAGCATTTCTATTTGAGCCACTGAGCCGTATCTGTGATACTGGTGATACCTAAATAAAGATGAGTGCCAATAATGTGGAGAACTGCTACAGGGCCAGAAAACAGTGGGTACGGGAGTTGTGAAAGTTGATCCAGCGATGGATTTCCGAGGGGGGGGGGGGCAAATTACTATCCAATGGGCATGATTAGTTCGGGCGCATTTTCTGACATTATTTTCGGGCCTTCTAGAATTCTTGAATAATGTATTGTTGGTAATGGGTTTGAATACGCTGTCTTAAGTGGTAAGGTAATGATGGATGTGCTTCACTTTCTATCGCTGCGTTGTATTTGAAATAACGACCATGAGATCTATCATCAAATAAAATTACATATAAAAAATTATTATGTTGCTAAAAGCTGATTGATTTTCTCTTACTAATAGCATGTCTAGAAAACACCAAAAAATTATGTACTATACTTCATAATAACATCAATAATCTAGGGGATACCAATACTTAAAAATTTATTATTATTAAAATATATATATATATAAAAGTTTGTCAACTATATTTATCTACCCAATCGCCAATAATTCAATGCAGTCAGATCACAAATAAGTTGCTTTGAAGCATACAAGAATCGACGTAAGTGTTTTCGTATGAGAAAGTTCTTCCAAAATTTTTTTTGAAATTCAAACAAACAAACCAAAAGCTTTTCCAAAAAATTTGCAATTTTCAGAGGTTCTAGTTTCAAAGATGATGTGATTAAATGAAAATTCGGATAGAATTCATGGTTGAATTTCTAAATTATTATTATTTAAAAAAAATTGAAATTGCTGAGTGATAACAATTTTATACCAAATGATGTTAAATCTCATCTGCAATGTTTACTACGCCATAGATGGCCTATTGCAACGAAAATAAAAGATGTTGCTAGCTACAATGTAACGATAGCTATGCTGATTTTTGTCTATTACAACATTAGCTTCAGGATGTTAGCATAGATATCAACACTATGTTGCGGTAGCTATAGACTTATAAAAATATTATAAAAAATGAGCGCGGGCTGAAAAAAAAGCGGGCTGAAATAATTTTTAACGCGGAAAGCAAAAACAAAGCGGCAAAAGTTAACAAAATATTGAAGGGTTTCACTCAAACACTTAGCAAAATACATACTCCGCCGCTCAACCCCTCAAACACTCTGCGATTTCAATTAGGGCTAAAAATGAATTAGGCGAATCGCTTCGGGTTCGACTAAAAAAAAATTATGTTGAATTCATGGATTGGGAGATGGAATTAAAGGGATGGAAGCGGAGTTTGAAGCGATGTTGAATTCGAGCAGAGACACTCGGTGATTAGCGATGGCAATTGTGGTGAGGCAGGTCACAGCTTTTCTGTGGGTGGTTTTAGGTCGCGCGGTGGTCGATGTTCTGGTTGGCGATTTGGTTTGATTGTATTGTGGTCGGTGATTTGGTTTGATTGTATTTTGGTCAGAGATGTGTTATAGGTGTTGAATTTGGTCGAAATTGGATTGGGGATTAGTTGCGGCAATGATTGTTTGAGTGAAGGTCGAGGCTGTCGCAATTGAAGGGGGGTTGAACTGCTAGTCCTGATTGTTAGGCGATTGTTTAAGTCAATTCTTGGTGGTTTGCAGTGTTCAATTTTCAGTCATTGTTGTTTGCAATTGCAGGGGAAGAAGTCGGAGTTTTGCGGTTTTCTTGTGGTAAGTTTCAGATGATGGATGATGGTTGTAGACAGTAGTACTTGTCAGGTTTAGGGATGTTGCAGAGGTTCAGGGATGATGGTTGTAGATGAGTCTCGTATGAAGTTGCAAAAGATGGTCGTGATTGTTGGTGGAAGTTTGTTTTGGTGATGGTGAATGAAATGAGAGGTTGTAGTAGTAGTTGAATTGGTGTTCACTATTTGGGTTTGAAGGCAGGGATGTGCAGTCGAACAGCAGTGGGAGATGGTGATTGTGTGCACTGATTTTGTAGGATTGAAAACACTGTCAGTATGCAAAGGGCGAGGTGGAGATGCTGATGTATGTACGGCGAATGGATTTGGAGTTTTATATGTTGTGGAACAAGGCAAATGTATATGTTGAACTGTTTAAGTATGGAGGAAATTTTCAAAGTTATTTCAGTGGGAAGAGGGGAAATGGCAGCGGCTATAGCAGTTGTGAAGTTGGAAGACAGTGGAAAGAGCAAGTTGTTGTATTGTGCAAAAAGGTGGAGTGACAGTTGTGAAGTTATGAAATTGCTGGAAGTGGTATGTGTATTGAAGATGGCAGTTAAAGGATGGTATGAGTTGGTTATGGTGGTAATGTGATTTGTTCTTTGTAGTGGATGGGGGGTTGTGAGGGCTGCTGTGATATCCCGGAAATTTTGACAATAACAATTTAATATTTTATGTCAAAATTTAATTGAATTGACCATATTGTTAATAATAAATTTGAAATAAATTTAATAATCTTCTTTAAAATAACTATTTAAACTGATAATCTATTTCTATAGGCAGATAAATTATTTTATATTTGTAATGTATACATATCTGTATATATTATAAATAGATAATTTTTGTTTTAAAATTTAATATATATAGGCATGTTTTCTTATTCTAATATTTTTGGAAATTTGATTTAATATTAAGCTATTAAATAAGTAACTATATGACTTTAAAATATTCAAGATAAATGTTTAATAGTTTAAAACTTATTCTAGCTTAAGTTTAAATTTAGAATTTATTAACAAAAAGATTTGTTCTATTTTCTTCTAAATATAGCTTGATAATAATAAAAATAAAAATATTTAAGTAAGAATCAATATAAGAAGTAAAAATAAAATATACTCAAACTACACTTATAAAATTAATAGAATAATTATATGTACATGTAAAAATGCCAGATAATAAGTATTTAAGTTAGAAATGGAAATACATACATATAAGATAAATTCTATAATATTAAATAACACATTTAGCTAAGATCTAACCACATAATAATTATAGAAATTCATTTATATTACAAAGTATATTAATGTACAACAAATAAAAACAAATCTTAAAAATATTAAACACAAAAATATATTAAATGTATGGTATTAAAATGGGTATAAATACATTCATGAACAAGACAACAATATAAGTATTCATGTACAGAAATTAAAGATAAGTTCACATGCAAGAACAAAGTAAGATAAAGTATGAAAACATAGCAAGATTTGCAGGCAAGTGAAACTAATATATATATATATATACAAGATAAAATAAATCATAACCAGACAAAATAATAATAAAATTTGTTAAGTACATGAAGTAAAACACAAACCTGACATAGTGATATTTTTGCCTGCAAAATAACATACAAGGCAAGAACAAGCTAAGGGATAAGACAAGCAAAAAAAACAGGTAAAATGCTTATATAGGAAGTTTAATTTATGTTGTTAACATAGATAAGGTAAGCTAGAGTAAACAAAAAGTACAAAGGCCATTTAATACTTTCATTTCAGCCGAAATGTAAAGAAATATCTCTGAACTTATTGTACAAAAAAATATCACCCTGTGCACAAACATAATATAACTTGTAAACTTGCTTCTTATATATCAACTCCATCTCACTTTCGAGCATCTAAAAACTGAGCAAACCTGAAATACTATCTAAACTAAACAAAGTTCAACCTAAACATCTACATAAAATTCAATACAAACCAGGGTCTCCATCTCTGGAAATCTGTGATTTTTAAGTTTGAGTATCTTCTTTTCAAAATCTGAAGTCAAGCCTGTGCATCTCTGAAACCAGAAGTCTGCATCTTTTCAAAACTAAAGCGTACATGCAGTTTATAAATCTAGAACAAGGAAGCAAAAGCATTTTAGCATTCATGTTTTCAAGAGATTTCGAGCTAGCAAAATTTAAAAGCATGCTTCAAAAAATAAAGCAGCTCTGTTTTGGAAAACTCAGGTGAGTAACAACACATTTATAAATATGTAAGTATAATTATTCTGCTATATGTTCTCTCTAAAGCTTAGTTATTTGTGAGTATCTTTTGCAAATACATCTCTGTGTTAAGGTGTGGATATGTGATAATGTATTACTGTGTATCTTTCTCAGTTTTGATTTCAGGTTTAAGTTCACATAAGAAAATTTCTTTTATTCTTAATTTAAGCTTTAACAAGTCATAAGTTTTGAACATATAATGTTGTTATAACATAGACTTGAGTCTGAAATTGGTTTAAAGGAAAATAGTTTTGAAATGGTTCTGGAAAATATAGATTTACAGTGGAAAGTTAAAATAAGCTAAAACCCAATTCTTTTAAATCATAGTTTCAGGCATATGAATCAAATGCTAAGACAAAAATTTGATTTTTAAAACCAGAATGACTATTTTTAGTCAAGTATTTAAGGTTTAGTTCGGGGTTGTATATGATAAGTGAATCTGTGATTTTGGGGTGATCTATGTGAATTTGGGATTCGGGTTTCTTTCTGGAGGAAGAAGTATGAATGGAGTTTTGTGTAAAAATGGTGGATGTTGATAAAATTCACCAGGAAATTCACGGAAGGGGATTTTCTTATAGAACCCTAATTTTTGCTGTGCGTAAAGAATCGATCACCAAAACCTTTATAGTGGATCGAGTGTTGCGTGCTCTTGAGGGGAGGTAGAGGAGGCATAGACATGGTGATGGCCGGAATTGTAGCGTCTCTGGTGAACGAGGTGGAGTTGACCGCGATTTGGGTTGTCTGTGTTTTCTGATGGGAGCCCGAACCCTCCTTTTTGATTTCAGGTTGGATTGGACTTGTTGATGGTTGCGAGGGGGTGTTGGGATGATAGATGGTGTGGTCAGATCGTCAACGATGGTCTGCGTCGACCATCGGCACCGTGCATATGCACAGTGCACTGTGGTGCCTGGAATGGTTGACGCAAAAAGGGAGGGGTACTCGAGTTTTTAAGTGTTTCAACTCGGGAAAATACTTCGCGCGACTCGGAGCAGGCTCGTTGTTGTTTCGGAGTAGTGGGAAAGAGAAACCTGGGTAGTAGTAACAGGTTGTTTTTAAAACCTGTAAAGTTTAAAATTTGTTTAAACTGGGTTTTAAAATGAGATAAAGGTTTAACATGGTTATTTAAATAAAAGAAAAGTTTGGACCCGAAAGAAATTTGAATTTCAGTTTAAAATAAAATAAAGTTTAAAATTTTAAATTATTTGAAAACACTTTAAAAAGGGGGATTTGTTGCGCGAGTTTCACTCGAGTGATTCGAGTGCCGGACTCGAAGAAATTTAGGGTTTTGCTCGTAGAAATAATTGTTTGTCTCGGGTATTTTTAGCTACAGGTTTTAAACATGTAAGTTTTATAAAAAATTTAAAACCGGGATTTTAAATGAAAATATACGTATTTTAAATAAAGTTTAAAACAAGAAAAGATTGAATTCAAAACGTAGTTTGAATCTCAGTCGTTAAATAAATAAGATTTTTAAATTTAAAATTTGTTTTAAAATAATTCGAATGATAAAGTGAATTTTTTTTAAACTTGATTTAAATTCAAAATGAATCGTGTTTTAAATTCTTTAATCTTTTTGTTTTAAGATAAATATTCTTTAAGTTGTAAAATAAAAGGAGTTTGGAATTATTAAGATTAATTTGATTTCATCTTAAATTTAAAATGAATTTAAATGTAAATTTAAATTAAATTGATTAAATAGCTTATTAATGATAAATTGATCATTAAATAGAAGAGGGTTTTCGAAAGACTTAAGGATTTGTAGTTATTAAATTAACTAAGTGGATAATGAATGACTAGAATTAATTAACTCAGAAATGAAGAGTTAAATTTATTTAAATAAGATGTAAGTTAAGGTAGATTAATTAGTAATTAGGAAATCATTGGGTTAATATTAAATTAATGATTAGTAATAAATTAATGAATTAATAAAGAATTAGTTAATGAGTTATTAAGACTAACCTAAAATGTAATTAATAATGAATCGTAGTTAATTACTTTAGGAAAGTAATTAAAGGATTATAATTAGTTAATGAAGGTCATTAACTAAAATTATGAGATAACCAATTTATGGGATTATTTTTAATAATTAATTAAATTATTTATTTAAGATAAGCAATTGTGAATTGTTAAGTATAATTACTTAACAGAAGTAATTAAGGAATTAATTACTCATTGTAATTAATTCTATGAATTGTTTAAGTTAATTAATTAAGTTTAATTAATTTAGATAACCAATTTGAGGATGTGATAAGTATAATTACTTAGGGAAGTAATTGAAGATAATTACTGTATGTGATTAACTGAGGGTGATTTAATAATGAAAGTAATTGGAATATAATTACTTTGTATAATTAAGCAGGGGATTAATTAGAGAAATTAATTAAGAAGTAATTAATTTATTTGATGAGTAATTAAAGATAGTTAATTACTAAATGATATTAATCAAAGGTGATTAATACATGTGGTTTAATTGAAGATTAGTTACTTAAAGTAATTAATTTTAAACAGGGAATTAATTAAAAATGTAATTAGAAATCATTAATTGATATAATTAATGATGGGATGATAAATTTAGATTAATTAATCAATAATAAGAAATTAAAGAGTAATTAATTAGTGTAATTCAGAAGTAATGTAATGTTTGTAATTTAAGGTTAATTTCTATATTTAGATAAGATAATTAATTTGTAAAAATAATTTAAGAATGATTATTTGTGTATAATTAAATGCTAATTAATCAAGTACGATTAATTTAAAACGAGTAATTAGTGAATGATTTATTAATTGATTGGAAATTGATTAATAATTGTGTAAGCAAGTTTTAAATAGTGAAGTAATTGATTTAATTTACTTTAAATTAATTAGAGATGATACAATTAATTTAATTCATTTTAAATTAATTATAGCTTATATGATTGCTTATATATGGATGGATGAAATTGTTTACCTTGATTGATTTAAGATCTCAGATATGAGAATTGATGCTATGTGATATGGATGTTTTGATTTAAATATTATGATGATATGAATTATCTGTTGTAATGATAATATGCATTATCTGTTTGTAGTGATAATATTGATGCTGACTATCTATTATGATATTGTGAATTATCTATCTGTGTGTGTATTGAATTATTTTGAATTAAACTGTTAAGACTAAATAGAAAACTTGGCTCTAAAAGACACGTTTTGGATTTCGATGAGACCGGGATCGGGTTTTCCACATTTGGAAGTCCGAAAACCACATCGATTCCAAATTAACGTTAGGTCGTGAATCTGAAGTGAAGATGAAGATTCAAAATGCAAGGGTTATCGTCGTTAACTCTGAGGGTGATTCCAAAATGAGTGTAACGAGATAATGCCTTCGGTTTCGTTCGAACCCGGAACGAACTTGTATGGATTGAATGCTTTCAACACATCGTCAGGTGGGCGATGAGCATTCTAAGAAATGTGTTCTATAAAGGTAATCATAGCCTCAGGCCTCATCAACCGGGAATGGCTAAAACATGGGAGGTGCAGCAAGGTTAGGTGGGTCATGCCCAAGCAGGACAAGATTTTCCCCTGTCTAGATGTCCCTTTTTATTCGGCTGTGTGGACAGTTGTGAGCTCCAACTGTCGGGGCTGTCTTGTTCGGGACTGTTCAGTAAGGAATGGTTCCGGCCTTGTGTTGCAGGGGATGAAGGGAGTAATCCTCGATACGGTGATCTAGGCCCCGTACTATGACGGGCGGTACCCCAGTAGCCCTGCCATTGTATGGAATCCAAAATCCAATAAGTGCCAACGGTTTTGATTGTATTACCCACTTTTGTGGCTAGTAGCTGGAATTTAATGAATGTAACAATTTCGGCTATTTTCTATTTACTTGAAAACCCTAGACCTATTATAATATCATAGAATTTCCTATCAAATGTTTTAGTTAGCGTAAGGTAAAAATTTACCCATATTTATTCGTGGGGAGTCTTACGTGATACCTTTTGTTTTCAAATGTTTTTTTCAAAGTTAAGCAACTTTAACCTGTTACTCATACCAGACCCATGTCTGACCTGAAGTTTATATTTGTTTTTCATACACTCTCGGGTACCCAAATTTTTACGGGTAGCCAAGGGATTCAGGTTAGCTTGGACGAATTCTGGAGGAGCGATGGAGCAGGAGGCTTCAGCGTTATAGATATATATAGTGTTCCGCTGAGTTGGTATCTTTTGTTATTTGTTTGAGTTGTGTGGTATTAACTAGACAAGTGTTTATAACTGTCTAGTATGTGATGTATTGACTGTATAACTCTGATATATGTAAAATTATGTAATAGTATGTGATCTATTATATTTTGTTCCATTCCGCTGTGAGATTATGATGTTGTTGTTCTTTCTTCTCTATCTTTTCTATTTTCTCATCTCTTTCTTTCTTCAAGACGATACGTCTTTCTGGGCTTAGGAGGGCGGGTCGTCACAGTTGGTATCAGAGCGCTAGGTTGAGTGAATACCTAGGCTCTTGAGTGATTTCTATCTTGAGAGAGCGTATTAGTAATTTTAATATATAAATATATATATTTATTTCTACCTATTTGTTGGGTTACCTGTCCGGGTTATCCAATATAAGTTATAAAGGTAGATAGGGTAGTGGTGTGTGTATCACGACTACCAATGGTTGGAGTATGAATATTTGAGATTGGAAGTGTATTTGTCGAGACTGTTGACCTAGTACCGTCTCGAGTGAGCTTTGGATGGAGTAAGGATTTCATTGATCTCTGAAGGAAACCTGTTAAGGTTCGGAGTTCATTTTTGAAACGTAAGTTTGGATGAGCCAGAATTTGGACCTATCGGTTTGACATGAGCAAGTCCGGATATCTTACCTCTGGATGTAGTAGCTGTGTGATGAGACACAGTGACTATGGAAATCTCCGAAGATGTTTCTTTAAAATCAGTTAAAGAAGTGTAGCTGTTTCGATGTTGGGGCTGAGTTCAGTAAAATGTTTCTGTTGGATTGAGGTTCGAGTCTCTCGAAGAGCACTGGATTAGGAATTTCTTGGCATTGGTATTGGCAAGGAAGTTTTTAACTTCTGCATCAGCAGTGGAGTTCAGAAATTGCAGTGTGGTTCCATTTCTTTGATGAATTGGCCAAATAAGCATAGGCTGTTCTGTTTGGTAAAGAGAGAACAGTTTTTCTTTGGTAATGGGCTAGATTGATCGCAAAAGTGACTTGCGATTGTTTGAGCTTCTCTTGGGTCTGATTTTTTCTGGATGTCTTCAGGAAGTTAGAATTTTGTTCGTATCTAGAGATTGAGTTTGGATTCCAGGAGTGGGATCGATGGTTCAGTAAGGTGATTTTTGGAAAATGAGTTGGTGAAGCAGCTCGAGTTTTGGAGGAACTTCTGAATTACTTTTATGGATCCGTTGAACCATAGTTCTAAGATGTGTTGTCCAGTTTGTCCTTGAGAGCATCATCAGCATTCTCACCTATTCTGATCAGAGTAGCGCAGTGGAAGCATGGTGGCAGCTGTTTGGTGTGGGGAATAACTAGAATTTGCAGTATTTTGGATAGAGAGTTTCTACTGGAAATTTTTCGGGATCTTAAGACCAGATTGAATGCATCTGTATTATCTTTCCATATGAGAAGTAGTAAGATCAGTCTGCTGATTTTGGAATTGAAGTTGTGTTCTAATTTTTAAAGTTAATCTTGGAAAGATCATTTTGGATTGTTTTTGGATCAATTTGTTTCTGGGGATATCAGCAAGTGTTGAGCTGATCAGTATGGGTATATGCAGTCCAGGATCGTCAAAAGAGTATTTTGGATATCTGAGATTCGGAGTGTTTCACGTATCTCTGAGGGAATACGTGTAAGATCTATCTCCGATTGTAGAGTCAGCAGTTCGGGGAGTTTTGGTTGTTGAGTCGGACTTATCTGTAGTCTGATATTCTGTTTTGTGGATCCAGATGAATAGAATCTCAGTAGCTTAGTAATATTGGTTGTTTGAATTTTTAGAGAGAGTATCCCAATATTTATATTTGGGGAAACTCGAGAAAATTCTATTTACAATTTTGTCGGGATAATTAGATTTGTAGATGGATAATTTGGTTGCTATGGTTGCTAGCATATGATTGATATCTGCCTGTGTTTAAAAATTAAATCGGTAATTAAATTATTAAATTACCTTTGTTTTAAATTTCGGGGACGAAATTCTTTTAAAGGGGGAAGATGCGATATCCCGGAAATTTTGACAATAACAATTTAATATTTTATGTCAAAATTTAATTGAATTGACCATATTGTTAATAATAAATTTGAAATAAATTTAATAATCTTCTTTAAAATAACTATTTAAACTGATAATCTATTTCTATAGGCAGATAAATTACTTTATATTTGTAATGTATACATATCTGTATATATTATAAATAGATAATTTTTGTTTTAAAATTTAATATATATAGGCATGTTTTCTTATTCTAATATTTCTGGAAATTTGATTTAATATTAAGCTATTAAATAAGTAACTATATGACTTTAAAATATTCAAGATAAATGTTTAATAGTTTAAAACTTATTCTAGCTTAAGTTTAAATTTAGAATTTATTAACAAAAAGATTTGTTCTATTTTCTTCTAAATATAGCTTGATAATAATAAAAATAAAAATATTTAAGTAAGAATCAATATAAGAAGTAAAAATAAAATATACTCAAACTACACTTATAAAATTAATAGAATAATTATATGTACATGTAAAAATGCCAGATAATAAGTATTTAAGTTAGAAATGGAAATACATACCTATAAGATAAATTCTATAATATTAAATAACACATTTAGCTAAGATCTAACCACATAATAATTATAGAAATTCATTTATATTACAAAGTATATTCATGTACAACAAATAAAAACAAATCTTAAAAATATTAAACACAAAAATATATTAAATGTATGGTATTAAAATGGGTATAAATACATTCATGAACAAGACAACAATATAAGTATTCATGTACAGAAATTAAAGATAAGTTCACATGCAAGAACAAAGTAAGATAAAGTATGAAAACATAGCAAGATTTGCAGGCAAGTGAAACTAATATATATATACAAGATAAAATAAATCATAACCAGACAAAATAATAATAAAATTTGTTAAGTACATGAAGTAAAACACAAACCTGACATAGTGATATTTTTGCCTGCAAAAATAACATACAAGGCAAGAACAAGCTAAGGGATAAGACAAGCAAAGAAAACAGGTAAAAAGCTTATATAGGAAGTTTAATTTATGCTGTTAACATAGATAAGGTAAGCTAGAGTAAACAAAAAGTACAAAGGCCATTTAATACTTTCATTTCAGCCGAAATGTAAAGAAATATCTCTGAACTTATTGTACAACAAAATATCACCCTGTGCACAAACATAATATAACTTGTAAACTTGCTTCTTATATATCAACTCCATCTCACTTTCGAGCATCTAAAAACTGAGCAAACCTGAAATACTATCTAAACTAAACAAAGTTCAACCTAAACATCTACATAAAATTCAATACAAACCAGGGTCTCCATCTCTGGAAATCTGAGATTTTTAAGTTTGAGTATCTTCTTTTCAAAATCTGAAGTCAAGCCTGTGCATCTCTGAAACCAGAAGTCTGCATCTTTTCAAAACTAAAGCGTACATGCAGTTTATAAATCTAGAACAAGGAAGCAAAAGCATTTTAGCATTCATGTTTTCAAGAGATTTCGAGCTAGCAAAATTTAAAAGCATGCTTCAAAAAAATAAGGCAGCTCTGTTTTGGAAAACTCAGGTGAGTAACAACACATTTATAAATATGTAAGTATAATTATTCTGCTATATGTTCTCTCTAAAGCTTAGTTATTTGTGAGTATCTTTTGCAAATACATCTCTGTGTTAAGGTGTGGATATGTGATAATGCATTACTGTGTATCTTTCTCTGTTTTGATTTCAGGTTTAAGTTCACATAAGAAAATTTCTTTTATTCTTAATTTAAGCTTTAACAAGTCATAAGTTTTGAACATATAATGTTGTTATAACATAGACTTGAGTCCGAAATTGGTTTAAAGGAAAATAGTTTTGAAATGGTTCTGGAAAATATAGATTTACAGTGGAAAGTTAAAATAAGCTAAAACCCAATTCTTTTAAATCATAGTTTCAGGCATATAATCAAATGCTAAGACAAAAATTTGATTTTTAAAACCAGAATGACTATTTTTAGTCAAGTATTTAAGGTTTAGTTCGGGGTTGTATATGATAAGTGAATCTGTGATTTTGGGGTGATCTATGTGAATTTGGGATTCGGGTTTCTTTCTGGAGGTAGAAGTATGAATGGAGTTTTGTGTAAAAATGGTGGATGTTGATAAAATTCACCAGGGAATTCACGGAAGGGGATTTTCTTATAGAACCCTAATTTTTGCTATGCGTAAAGAATCGATCACCGAAACCTTTATAGTGGATCGAGTGTTGCGTGCTCTTAAGGGGAGGTAGAGGAGGCATAGACATGGTGATGGCCGGAATTGTAGCGTCTCCGGTGAACGAGGTGGAGTTGACGACGATCTTCCATGTTTGGATTTGGGTTGTCTGTGTTTTCTGATGGGAGCTCGAACCCTCCTTTTTGATTTCAGGTTGGATTGGACTTGTTGATGGTTGCGAGGGGGTGTTGGGATGATAGATGGTGTGGTCAGATCGTCAACAATGGCCTGCGTCGACCATCGGCACCGTGCATATGCACGGTGCACTGTGGTGCCTGGAATGGTTGACGCAAAAAGGGAGGGGTACTCGAGTTTTTAAGTGTTTCCACTCGGGAAAATACTTCGCGCGACTCGGATTAGGCTCGTTGTTGTTTCGGAGTAGTGGGAAAGAGAAACCTGGGTAGTAGTAACAGGTTGTTTTTAAAACCTGTAAAGTTTAAAATTTGTTTAAACTGGGTTTTAAAATGAGATAAAAGTTTAACATGGTTATTTAAATAAAAGAAAAGTTTGGACCCGAAATAAATTTGAATTTCAGTTTAAAATAAAATAAAGTTTAAAATTTTAAATTATTTGAAAACACTTTAAAAAGGGGGAATTGTTGCGCGAGTTTCACTCGAGTGATTCGAGTGTCCGACTCGAAGAAATTTAGGGTTTTGCTCGTAGAAATAATTGTTTGTCTCGGGTATTTTTAGCTACAGGTTTTAAACATGTAAGTTTTATAAAATTTTTAAAACCGGGCTTTTAAATGAAAATATACGTATTTTAAATAAAGTTTAAAACAAAAAAAGATTGAATTCAAAACGTAGTTTGAATCTCAGTCGTTAAATAAATAAGATTTTTAAATTTTAAATTTGTTTTAAACTAATTTGAATGATAAAGTCAATTTTTTTTAAGCTTGATTTAAATTCAAAATGAATCGTGTTTTAAATTCTTTAATCTTTCTGTTTTAAGATAAATATTCTTTAAGTTGTAAAATAAAAGGAGTTTGGAATTATTAAGATTAATTTGATTTCATCTTAAATTTAAAATGAATTTAAATGTAAATTTAAATTAAATTGATTAAATAGCTTATTAATGATAAATTGATCATTAAATAGAAGAGGGTTTTCGAACGACTTAAGGATTTGTAGTTATTAAATTAACTAGGTGGATAATGAATGACTAGAATTAATTAACTCAGAAATGAAGAGTTAAATTTATTTAAATAAGATGTAAGTTAAGGTAGATTAATTAGTAATTAGGAAATCATTGGGTTAATATTAAATTAATGATTAGTAATAAATTAATGAATTAATAAAGAATTAGTTAATGAGTTATTAAGACTAACCTAAAATGTAATTAATAATGAATCGTAGTTAATTACTTTAGGAAAGTAATTAAAGGATTATAATTAGTTAATGAAGGTCATTAACTAAAATTATGAGATAATCAATTTATGGGATTATTTTTAATAATTAATTAAATTATTTATTTAAGATAAGCAATTGTGAATTGTTAAGTATAATTACTTAACGGAAGTAATTAAGGAATTAATTACTTATTGTAATTAATTCTATGAATTGTTTAAGTTAATTAATTAAGTTTAATTAATTTAGATAACCAATTTGAGGATGTGATAAGTATAATTACTTAGGGAAGTAATTGAAGATAATTACTGTATGTGATTAACTGAGGGTGATTTAATAATGAAAGTAATTGGAATATAATTACTTTGTATAATTAATCAGGTGATTAATTAGAGAAATTAATTAAGAAGTAATTAATTTATTTGATGAGTAATTAAAGATAGTTAATTACTGAATGATATTAATCAGAGGTGATTAATAAATGTGGTTTAATTGAAGATTAGTTACTTAAAGTAATTAATTTTAAACAGGGAATTAATTAAAAATGTAATTAGAAATCATTAATTGATATAATTAATGATGGGATGATAAATTAAGATTAATTAATCAGTAATAAGAAATTAAAGAGTAATTAATTAGTGTAATTCAGAAGTAATGTAATGTTTGTAATTTAAGGTTAATTTCTATATTTAGATAAGATAATTAATTTGTAAAAATAATTTAAGAATGATTATTTGTGTATAATTAAATGTTAATTAATTAAGTATGATTAATTTAAAATGAGTAATTAGTGAATGATTTATTAATTGATTAATAATTGTGTAAGCAAGTTTTAAATAGTGAAGTAATTGATTTAATTTACTTTAAATTAATTAGAGATGATATAATTAATTTAATTCATTTTAAATTAATTATAGCTTATATGATTGCTTATATATGGATGGATGAAATTGTTTACCTTGATTGATTTAAGATCTCAGATATGAGAATTGATGTTATGTGATATGGATGTTTTGATTTAAATATTATGATGATATGAATTATCTGTTGTAATGATAATATGCATTATCTGTTTGTAGTGATAATATTGATGTTGACTATCTATTATGATATTGTGAATTATCTATCTGTGTGTGTATTGAATTATTTTGAATTAAACTGTTAAGACTAAATAGACAACTTGGCCCTAAAAGACACGTTTTGGATTTCGATGAGACCGTGATCGGGTTTTCCACATTTGGAAGTCCGAAAACCACATCGATTCCAAATTAACGTTAGGTCGTGAATCTGAAGTGAAGATGAAGATTCAGAATGCAAGGGTTATCGTCGTTAACTCTGAGGGTGATTCCAAAATGAGTGTAACGAGACAATGCCTTCGGTTTCGTTCGAACCCGGAACGAACTTGTATGGATTGAATGCTTTCACCACATCGTCAGGTGGGCGATGAGCATTCTAAGAAATGTGTTCTATAAAGGTAATCGTAGCCTCAAGCCTCATCAACCGGGAATGGCTAAAACAGGGGAGGTGCAGCAAGGTTAGGTGGGTCATGCCCAAGCAGGACAAGATTTTCCCCTGTCTAGATGTCCCTTTTTATTCGGCTGTATGGACAGTTGTGAGCTCCAACTGTCCGGGTTGTCTTGTTCGGGACTGCTCAGTAAGGAATGGTTCCGACCTTGTGTTGCAGGGGATGAAGGGAGTAATCCTCGGTACGGTGATCTAGGCCCCGTACTGTGACGGGCGGTACCCCAGTAGCCCTGCCATTGTATGGAATCCAAAATCCAATAAGTGCCAACGGTTTTGATTGTATTACCCACTTTTGTGGCTAGTAGCTGGAATTTAATGAATGTAACAATTTCGGCTATTTTCTATTTACTTGAAAACCCTAGACCTATTATAATATCATAGAATTTCCTATCAAATGTTTTGGTTAGCGTAAGGTAAAAACTTACCCATATTTATTCGTGGGGAGTCTTACGTGATACCTTTTGTTTTCAAATGTTTTTTTCAAAGTTAAGCAACTTTAACCTGTTACTCATACCAGACCCATGTCTGACCTGAAGTTTATATTTGTTTTTCATAAACTCTCGGGTACCTAAATTTTTACGGGTAGCCAAGGGATTCAGGTTAGGTTGGACGAATTCTGGAGGAGCGATGGAGCAGGAGACTTCAGCATTATAGATATATACAGTGTTCCGCTGAGTTGGTATCTTTTGTTATTTGTTTGAGTTGTGTGGTATTAACTAGACAGGTGTTTATAACTGTCTAGTATGTGATGTATTGACTGTATAACTCTGATATATGTAAAATTATGTAATAGTATGTGATCTATTATATTTTGTTCCATTCCGCTGTGAGATTCTGATGTTGTTGTTCTTTCTTCTCTATCTTTTCTATTTTCTCATCTCTTTCTTTCTTCAAGACGATACGTCTTTCTGGGCTTAGAAGGGCGGGTCGTCACAGCTGCAAGCTGTGGTTTAGGTCAATGGTAGTGGTAGTTTAAGGGGATGGTAGTAAGAGGGGATAGTGACTTGTTTAAGGGGATGGTGACTTTGTCAATGCTGCTGTTTGAAGTATGGGCAGTGATATGTGATGTATGATGGGAGATGGCGACACTAGCATATATCGAGGTACTATTGTTATTCTGTAGGTTTCATATAATTTACTGGTTAATAAACATTACCATTTACTGATATTTAGGGGTATTAGCTTGTCAACACTATATTCTGATTAATTTATATTACTTGTTAACCAATCAGTATTTTGTACAACCATGTTATTCGATTAATTTATATTACTTGTTAATTTATATTACTGATATTTAGGACTATTGTTATTCTGTGACTTTTCTCCTAGGTCTAGTTATGGAGGAAGTCATTTTGGTTTAACATTAAATGAAACTTAAACATGCTGTAGTTGTTAGCTTGATGAAGTTGGATAATCTGATATGATTCTTTGGAGAAGATCAAAGTTAGGATTTAGGAATTGACATACTATTTTTTAAATTTCAATTGGACTATTAGGAAAAAAACAGATCGACTTATTTATTTGATTGATAAATGTGATGTACTTTAAGTCATGTGGTGTTGTTCGAGATGATAAGCGAAGGAAATGTGGATGCTTGAGAAGTAAAGCTTCAAGAAGCATTTGTTCCATGTCCTCTCCTTCCTCAGTCACGATATCACTCACTGCATTCTCCTCTTCAGCTAACGCTTTCATGTCCGACACTTAAACCATTGGCTTCACTGCAACAGAACTCTTTACACGGCGTATTAATGTCCATGCTTTTTCTCTTAAACCCCTGATTCTAGTGTGGAAAACTATCATCTCTAGACGATGTTGTCTTCGGCCTAACTCTCTCGTGTCGGCTTGCAAGCAAGCAGAGTGAGTAGATTACTGGCAAGGCTGCCACATGAAGGCATTGTCTGCAGTGCAGTACCACTTCTCACGTATTCTCAAACATCTATTGTAGGCTCGTGCAATCTTTCCACTTACTGCTTTTGCCGTTTGATTCATATTCGTTTTGTAGTATAAGGTTTTTTTTGTCATGCAAGTTATATAATAATACATATCTGGCTTTATTTTATTGCAGTTGTGGACCACTACAGTTCACTTTTTTTTTTACAGCAGTGGCAACTTTGGTAACACTGGAGAAGCAAGGTCCTATTAGGTAATCCTTATGGGATCTGACTGGATGAGTTAGTATTGTGATCCTTTAAGAGATCCTATTGGGTGCAAGTCTATGCAATGGGATTTCATATGGGGTTTGGAACTTGGATATAACATATATATATATAGATACTTAACTTTCTGAACATTATGTCTTAGCCGAATTTCCTTTTTAGGTATGGGGTTGTTTTTCGTCTTTTGAGTTTGCACCACATAGATTTTATTTGTTTTTATTATTGTTGCGACAACTTTGTATTTCTCTTGAGGCATGGTACAGTTTTCCTATAATCCTTTAGTTTCCCTTGAGGCATGGTACAGTTTTCTTTGAGGCAATATATAGGAACAATGAAATTTTGACCATTCCATTTTGATTTCAATGGTGATTGGAATGGTATGCGCTCTAAGTTTCACTTGTGCCTACACTACAAGTTTTATGTTCTTAAACAATAACAGAAAATACATGCTTTGTTTTGTAGTCCATATTTTTATTCACTGTAGTTATCCTGATTTGAGTAGTCTCATGTAACTGGACGCTAGATTGGTTAAAATCGACCCCTGCCATTTAATCAATAGCTCTGTACTATTACATGTACATAGCTTGTTAGTTTGTATTGGTTTATTATGTAAGCTGAAGAATAAATTATTATATATTAGGGATTCTTCTACTGCCACCAAATAACATGTTTGATTAGTTTTGACTTTTTTCTATATTTTCAATGAAAGAGCAGTGAATGTACATTCCAATCCTATTTTCTCTATTTTTAATGAAAGAGCAGTGAATGTACATTTCTATCCTATTTGATGTCTTTAAGTATGAAACATGTGTGAAATTTGACATATTGTTCTTAGATCTTCTTTTGTTGTTGAGATCCTATCGATGAGTTGGCTGTTTCAACTTTCAGCCTTTGATATGACAATTTTCATCTGGTATTTGATATATCCTGTTTGGTTAGTGCCAAAAAAAATGTGAATGGTCGTTTAAGTCAATATGACATTATTTATTTGATGTACGTCGGATTTTAATCCGGCATGATTTTATTACCCAAATCATAAATCCATCGGCAACATTTTACCAAATAGGTTTATCATGTATTATACACCAGTTACGTGTATAATTTATATTATTATTCTTCTTCTTTATTTTCCTTATATCATTTTATTAGCATTAGCAGCCTCTGTGCCATCCTTAAGTTATGCATATGTTTACAGTTTGGGATGGCTTCGATCATGCGTCAAGGTGGAATTCAGCAATTGCTGGCTGCAGAGCAGGAGGCTCAGCATATTGTGAATAATGCTAGAAATGGTAATTCCTATCCTTGAACACATCTTATGTCTGATTTTCCATGCTTTTCAGAAAGAAAATATACTACTTATCTTTACTTCTAGTTAATTTCCTCTGTCAAAAAGAAAATATACAGAGCAGTGGTGATTCTGGTGCAAAAGTGAAGCGCCTAGAAGAAGAAACAACAGCAAAAATCAAGCAATTAGAGGAATAGGCAGCAAACATTTCAGATGCTGTCTTCCAAATGCTTCTGAGATACGTGACAAACGTGAAGAATTTGGTTAACTGAGTTGTTATCTCAAGTAATTAACTACTGTTTTTTTATGGTTGCAGCTGTTGAGAAATAAAAAGATGTTGAAGAGAGAGGCGCCATTTAAGGAGCTATCAGTTCCTCTTACAAGGCACTAGAGGCACTAGAGGCACTGATGGCACTCGAGGCTCGCAAATATGAATGTACTGTTAATAAGTAGAATTTAGTATGTACTGGCTGTAACTATGAATACACTGGCTATGTTTTTAAGTATGTTTGTTATTTTATACTTGACTAAGTAAAACTTGTGTGAAAAGTTCTTTGTTGCAGTGTAATATTGCCATTAAATATGATATAATATTGCAGTATAATGTTGACATAGATATGATATAATGTTGCAGTACATTTCCAATTTAAATTGCAAAAGATGTTTCCATAAATATGATGCAGTATGTGATGTTAAATGTGGTAATAAACCGGCAAAGTGTTGCCATTGGATGGTAAAAGTGTTACCACAGATTAATGAATATGGACCCCACAACAGGGTTCCGTAAAGGTGGGCCACAGAATTAGTGGGCCCTACAATATGGGCCCACATGTTGGGGCCTAGATTGTGGGGCCCACTTTTTAGTAAATTTGGTACCTGTGGAAACAACAGAACCGATGTTGCCCTAGGGCCGCAAAGATGTTGCCTTTGACTATAGGGCAACGCGGAAAAATGCATCACCGAGAAAGTGTTGCCTTTCCCCCTTTTAAGCCTACAATAATATTTTTTGGCACTTCCTGCAGCACTTCTTGGGTGTTGCAGTATGCAATCTATGGCGTAGTGGTTCTTCCGTTCGAGAGAAAAGAAAAAAAAACACACAGTAGATTTCAATTTTGCATGGTTATATTTTGTTTCTCTGTGATTTATTGTTGAAATAATAAAATATTATTATGGTATTAGGAAAGGAGTGTGTTTAGAACAAAATCTTTTTTCTTACCTTTTTGTTGGTTTACCCTTCATTAAAAAAACCAAAATAACAACATTCTTGTTGTTGGTTTTCTTACCTATTTGTTGTTTGATGCTCGAAAACACTACGGTGGATGAAGCAATATGCAAAGGTGTTATTCGAGTTATAGCCATTTTTACCTTCAAAATTTCTTCAATTATAGTTATGACAATATGAATTACTTTGTTAGTTTATTTTAATGCTGCATTTTTCTCCACTTTGGTGGGATGATGGGATTGGGATTCATACTCCCTACAACCAAATAGTTTACTAAGAACAAAATTAACTGAAGAGTTTGAAACTGGTAAACACACGAGCGGGGAAAGAATCCAAGAGATTAAACTAAAAGAGCAAAGGATAATTGCTAAAAAAAATTCATAAATAATCAAAGTTACGATGTTCCGACAAAATCATAATGATGATCAATTTCAGTTACATTTGCTCCCAGTGAGATTTCAATGATTGAAAACACTGCATAACGATTTCATGTCGATTTTCACAAGAACAACTTACTCAACTATGTAATCAAACAAGCATTAAACCAATCATATTTCATATAACTACATAATCAACTATTAGCAATTTTCATCGTAGAAAATGCTCTCCCAACAGTTGTGATTACTATTGTTAGAATCAACCAACAAATATACGGAGTTTATAAACAAACGAATATGACATATTTTCTTTTTTCTACTATTTTTCTGTCAAGATCGCCAATCACATCAATAGTTAAAAGCCCTTCAATCATATGCATATGTACAAGTGGAAATCAGGATCGTTGCTTATTTTCAAACTTAATACCTGACAAACACTTCATAAAAATAGGTATCACGAAAGACCTTGTAATTATTTTCAGCGAAATATACAGTCGATGCTAAAAATATTGTGGTTAAAACAACAATATTTACTGTTCTAACTGTAATTTTTTATACCACAAATATTTACAATATAGATTATAAATATTTTCAGTGGAAACTATACATTTTCATTGAAAATCATTATATGAGTTTTTCGTGAAACCTATTTTTAGAAAGAGACGAAAATGAATTTTGAACCTTACGAAGGATGTTTAAAAAATCATGTTCAAGTTGATTTTCATGTAAAGGCATATCATATGGTAACATCTTTCGATAAAAATATCAATATAATGTTATTGATATAAATATCATCGATATATTAGCCAAAATCATTGACATATCACAAATATATTTTGATCCATATTCCGAGAAAAATGCTGCTTAGAATTCTATATGATATATCAGTCATATATAACTAATATTATGTGATATTAACTATATAGGTCTTTACTAACAAATTTGTCCATTGATCAAAAGTCAATTAATCTCTTACCATTATTAATAAAGAAACAAAATAATCAAAATATTTTATAAACACGGATGTAAAAGCAGTAAATTTTTAATTTAAATCGTGAATTAGAATTTATGATTTTTTTGAGATGGATAACGGTGACTAGCGGGCCAAAGCAATAGTGAATCAACCTAACCTGACTCGAGTTGACGAGTCAGCAACCCAAATATTAAGCAACAATTTACGGATTGGGTTGGGATGACCTAATTGGCGCTTTCAACTCGGCTAATCCAACCAATCTTTGATCCATGAACCATTTAGCTTACGATCCAGCCTTATCTAAACCTATGAGTTACCTCGAGTCAAACCCTCATCCCAAATCTATCCCAGCCAATGAAACAAATATGTTTGCTGGTTAAAAAAATACATAAAAATATTGCATATAACACATCATTTCATCCATTAGCATTTATTTCTCCCTTCTACTTTTTCTTTAATTACTATCTACAAGATTTTAATTAAATTTTTCTTTATTATTAACATGACAGGAGAAAGTTCAAATTACTGTCAGCACCATTTACGATGAGTTTTATAAGTTTTAGATTATAGGATTAGGGAAAAAGAGTGTAAGACGTAGCGTTTGGTTTTTGATCAATACTGCTATCAACACTATTATCACTATTTGTACTATTATCATCATTTTTTTCCATACATATGTATTTCTATCTTTATTTTTATTTTACTTAGTTACTATTATTATTAATTTATTTATTTCACTTTATTTTATTATTGTTATTGTTATAACCTTTAAATTACTTTTATCATTTAGTTTCAGGTTACATCTCTAGCTGACCCCAACTTATTTGGGAATAATGGCTTTGTTGTTGTAGTTGTATTAACATGACAAGTGAAGGTTCAAAAAAAATAGGTGTTGTTTTCTCTTTCTTTTTTCCTTCTTATTTTGAACTTGGCTATTATTATATCTAGGGGATTAAACTCATTCCTTAACTTTGTAGCTAAGTGTCTTACTACTGTCATCAATAGTTATTGATGAAAGCAAATATTGTTTGTCTATAATGAAAAATAACAATTGAAAATTGAAAAGAGAAAATAAAAATTAAAAGAAGAATTGTAATGACCCGTTTTCCCGTACCCTTTGAATCGACAATAAACCACACATGTCCAACTTAAATTGCACGAAAAGACAGATCATTAAGGGTGATAAAGAAAAGTAGACAGAACGGAATCTCACACGAATGGAATGACATATAATATTGAACAAATATTTTTACAGCGGAAAACTTTTAAATACATATATCAGAGTCTAATCTAAATTCAGCCTGGACAGTTATAAACATCTGTCCTTACAATTGCTGACAAACATCAAACAAAATATACTAAGCAAAGTGGACAATAGAATATGTCCAAATGTCAATGAATATCTCCAGATCTCCTCTGGAAACTCCAACCATCTTCGACTAAACCTGAAACTACTCGGATCTGACCCGAGTACTGAAAATACCCGGATCAGGCTTAATAAACCAGCGTGAGAAAAACCCAATAACAGATGACAATGTCATATATCAGCCTTTGAATAAAATCCTTTGAAAACAAAGAGTATCTCATAAGACCACGCCCACACATAAACACAGATGGGTTTTTACCTTATGATAACTAAAAAACTTTTATATCAAAACGTTTGATATTATTTCTAATGACATCTCTTTGAAAACATTTTCAAATAAACTAATTAATCTTAGCTGAAATTGTTACCATTATTAAATTCCAGCCTACTAGGCTCTACATAATAAAGCGTAGGTTCTTATTGGAGAATGGATTTCCATATAAATGACCAGGCGCAGGATCTACCTGCTAAAATGGGTACACCTCTAGATAGATGTCCCGAGGCACAGAACATCTGCCCTCTACCAACACAAGACCTGTAACGACCCAGAATTTTTATAAATTTAAATTTGAATATTTAATTAATTTTAAATATTTATAAGTGAATTTATAAGTCAAATAAATTTTTATTTGAATTTTTGGATTTAATTGAATAATTAAATCGATAAATTTAATATGTTAAATTATGGAAATAATTAAAAATTGAGTTAAAAATGATTGAAAATAATTTGGAAAATTTTATTTAATCATACTGGAGTTATAGAAATATTTTAGAACTTTTAAAATCGAATTAAAAGTTAATTTGTGAAAATTGAATATTTTAATATTAGATAATCGACTGTAAAATAGTCAATTTTTGAACAGTCTCAGAATTGAACGAAACCAGTTTCATTGGATCCGTAATAGTTAGTTATTACCGGATTTCAATTTTCGTGTCAATCGGAGTTATCGTTTGATCGTGGCAGCTCGAAACGCATCGATTTATTTTTAATTTAAATTTGGCGAGTCAAAATAGCCATTTTTCAAAAAGTCTCGGATTTCGACGAAACCAGTTTCATCGGATCCGTAATGTGATATTATTGTAAGGTTTCAAATTTCAAGTCAATTGGATTTACCGTTTGTCCTGTACAAATTAAAACGCCTAGAAATCGATTTAAATCGGTTTAATTCAAATTGAGCGTTTTCAGCCATAACTCGCACATACTTCCGAATTAGCTTCCGAAACCTGTTCCATTGTGTCCGGAACGCGGGATAAACCCTAGGTACGCTGGTTACGGCGCCTAAATCGGAGTTCGGAAAATCCGGGATGAATAGTGTCGCTCGTTCCTTATAAATAGACCCCCACCCTCTCAAAAAAAAAAAGAAAAAAAAAAGAAACTAAAACCCTAATTCTAATTTGCAGCCGCCACTTTAGAATAAAGGGCCAGAATTCAATTTCTTTCCTCCCTCAATCTCTCTCAATCTACAATGATTTAGCTAAGGTGTTCAACATGAGAGTTGTTGAGAATCTCGAGGGCTTCACATCCATACGGATATGATGTGGTTTGGAGCTATAGAATGGGAGTTATGGGGGGCCGACTGTTGATATTTGCGCACGCATTTCCATGCGTTAGGAGCAGCCGAGCTTCACCTAGTGGGGGCCGAGTGTAGTGGAGGAGGAGGCCTTCGCAATGGAGCAAGTTGATCGACCTAAAGCTCGTTGTGGTGATCGAATTTATTAACCCTAAATCTACATGTTGGGTTCGGCCTTGGATTGTCTTCCTGGAGATGGTTGCGTGAATGTAGAAGATGGAGGGGAGCCCTTGGATCATGATCTAACGGCATGGATTAGGCATAGGTTAAAATTATAAAAGTTTATGTTATAATTGTTATATAAAATCGTGTATAATCTTGTAAAATACATAACTTTTTCATACGAGGTCGAAAAAATGCAAACTCAGTTGCGTTGGAATCGTATGGACGAGCACTACGCGATGGAGTTGGTTTGGAGTCGTTTGGAGTTAGTGAGAATTTCGGGTAAAATTAAACGCGCGTTTAATTTTATTCGAAATAAAAGCTAAAACGGAAATTAAAACCAAGGTGAGAATTTCTCGCTCAATCGAATAGATTTCGATTTTATTTTAAATAGTTAGATTTAAAATATTTGAATGCATGTTTGAATGATGACTGTAAATTATTGATTGTTAAAATAGACATTATGCGCCGTTAGTAAGCGGATGTTATTTATTAAAAACATATACCGCGAATATTTCATAAACAGTGAAATTGGTATTATATATATAATATCAATATATATATATTGGCATATGTATATATTGCAGTTGTTGATTTCCCGCATTTTTTGTTTAGCGGATGAGACCCTATTACGCCGTTATTAAGCGGATAATATTTATTAAGAACATATACCGCGATAATTTCGTACTGGAGCGAAATTGGTATTGTGCTAATGTTTTTGGATGCAGGAAACAGGTTGGAGGGATCCAACTGGATTCCTCAACAGTATTTATTTTATTTCAGATATTTTGATATTTGATTGATTATCATATCGATATATGATATCGTTGTTAGTCGTGATTGACTATTTGGTGTGTAGCATCATTGGACCCAGATTTTGGGATTTTAAAATGGTTTTAAAGTGATTTTTGAAGATATGCTATATTTTTGGAATTGATCCATTATAAATAAATAAACGTTATAATTTTTAAAGTTATAAAAATTATGGTTTTTGTGAAATATAGTTAAAAAAGCTGATTTTTAGAAATACGATTAAAAGTCGATTTTTGAGAAATATGAACTAATGATTTTATAAAATAATTTAGATTGGATTTTTGAATATATGATAAAAGTTTAAATATAGGATTTATAAAATTTGATTATTTTATAAATCGAAATGATGAAATTATAAAGGAAATTAAAGACGTTTTAGAATAATAATATAAACTGATTTATATTAAGAGATTTATAAATGGATATTTATAAATTGGAATATAGACATTATAAAACGAGTTTTTATAAGTGTTTGAATGTAGTGAAAATGAATTTCATAATAGAATGAAATTTATAGAATTATAAACTGTGAAGTTATAAACGAAATTTATAAATAGTAAGATTTATAAATTTGGTGAAATTATTTGAAGAATAGATTTATTAAATAAATAAATTTTATAAGTTATAAGGTTTATAAATTGAAAAGTCTTTAAAAAGAACGATTTTGTAAAATAATCGTTTTATAAGCAATTGACTTATAATATGAACTTTTAGTTTATAATTGAGATATGAAATCAAAAATGTTAATAAAGGAATTTATAAAAAAAGGAAGTTTTTATAAATAAATAGAAAAGGAATTTATAAACGTTGTTTTTATAAATTCGCAAAGGACTTATTTTGACAAGTTAATTGTTATAACTTAGAAATGGAGTTATATTCACGTTTTAGACAGTGAATAATCCTTTAAGTTAAAGTGAATAGAAATGATGAAGTTTGTTAACGTAGTTTATTCACGTTCTTGAACAGTGAATAACACGTTAAAGAAATTGTTTAGAATGTGAATGTTTTAAATAGAATTAAAACGATTCAACGATGTTTTAAAAAGGTGTTGAGATTGAAACCATAGATTTCAACATTTATTGTTGAAATAGATGTTTCGAGAAATAAAAGGAAATAGTGGACTATAACACTGTTGTTATAGTAAATGATTTCCGAATGGAAATGTTTTGGTTTAGTATTGGGATTTATATATCTATTTTAATTTCGAATCCCTATACTAGTGATTTTGGGTTGTCGTAACGATGTTTTACGCAACATTCGTTTTGGCCCAAATAAATATGTTTAAGTGAATGATTTCCTTAAAGAATGAAATATATACTTAATTCGATTTAAGTATATTGAATATTTTCCAAGGTTGGAAATGAAAGATTTGAATTACTTATTTTTAATAAGTATGGAATTGTTTTCCAATATAAAGTGAATATATTGAATTTATCTTTTTGAAGATAAATTGAAAATGGATAGTTGAAATCATATATGCATGAATATTTTGGAACATAAATTCATTATGCAATCTATAAATGAAAATGGAATTTGTTAAAAATAAATATTGATTTATTTTTGAAGTGTGAAAATTATATATCTTGTAAAGATATTTTGGAAAGTAAATAATTTGGAAAATTATTTGGAATCTGGTGATGTATGCATATCAATTGATAGTTCAATAGCCGACTATCAATATTTCCCTTTGAATGGGTATTTGATGTGAATTGATTGAATTTGAATGCACACTTATTTTGAATAAGCGCTCACTATTCGGGTTAACCGGGAAAAGACCATGGGGTCGTATAACCCATTCCGAATATGTGATACGTCGTTGTGAATTGCATTTGAAGATCGGTGTTGAAGACCGGTATTTGCGAGAGCGATAGGATGACCTATCGATTGTCTCTGCACTGGGTCGCACCTGGTATAGAGATTCCATATGTGATGGTGAATCCGATCAGGATTGTGAATATCCGGATTGCAAGGACTTCTTTGTAAGTGCCTTCGGTTTTGTTCGAGCCCGGAACAGACTTGTATGGATTGTATGCCTGACATTACAATTTGAGATATAAAGCCGATTTCTTTCAAATATATTTCTGTTGGTGGCGGAGAATTTATTCTTTGCTTAACACCCTTCTTTGAGACGTACGAGCTCAAAGGTTATATAGTTGAAGTTATCAGCGATATATCCCATTTTGGTAATGTGACATGCTGAGTGATGCTGAAATGATCATTGTGTTGATTATTGTGATAGGATCATTTATTTGATCGTCTATCTTAGTGATCATTGTGTTGATCATTTGTTGACCCAAAGCACGGCTTTTTGTACAAAGTGTGTTTTTGTGGACGTGACTTCGTCGAGCCTCACATCCCGGAAATGGTCAAAACAGGAAAGATGCGGCAAGGTTATTAGGGGTTGTTGTAGCTCCCCTTAGGGTATGTGCATTTCCTTCTGGAAAGGGGTGGTATCATGGTATGGAGCCCAGATACTTACTCATGTTGAAAACACTCTATTTATTATGGTGTGATGTTGGATATCGAGCGCTCGGTTGAAAAGGTCCTAAAGGACCGGGGAATGGCGTGCTCGTGTCAGTAGTTACCCAGTTAGGGGTAACCCGGCCTTGTGTTGGCAGAGATCCGGTTTGGTTCTCGGGGATGTCTTTCCAGAGGCATTCTCAGTGGCAATGGGAAGTTCCTTGGCCTGACCATTTGTTGGAAATCCAAAGAAACAATACGAAACTTGTACGGTTTTAGTTGTAGAACCTGCTTCCTCAGGAGGTAGCTATAGTAGGCATAATATAATGGTACCTATGCTGGCTATGATTTATATCTTTACTTTCGAAAGAATTTGTTCTACACTATGCACTAATAATAATATCAAATGTTATTTTAAATGCGTATCAAGCATCTTTGACTATCATAAGGAGAAATCTCCTCCGATTCTGCGTTTGCATGTGTGTGTGTGCGGGAGGCCTTATGGTAGTCTCATTTTTAAAAGCATTGCGAATTGATTAAAAATATTCCTCTATTTTGATTTTAAAGTTAAATAAACTGTTTTGAGTTCTCACACCAGTCACATGACTGACTTGGAGTTTATTGTTTTCCTTCCTAAACTCTGGGTGCCCACCAATTTCCACACGGGCAGTTAAGAGTTAGGTTTATCAGGATATTCTGGATATTCTGGAGTTGCTGGAGGCAAGCTGGATGGCATGGCGTATTACTAGTTTATATAGTATTTCTTTTCCGCTGCACTGTTTGTTGTTGTATGATGTTGTACACTCTGATGATATGATGTAATGAAATGAAATGTAATGTAATAACTGATATAGTTCTTTGTTTAAAGATTATTCATTTATTATTATATGTTGTTCCGCTGCGAATTGTGAGATTCTGTTGTTGTTCTGTTGTTTTCTTTTGTCCGTTCTATTTTAAAATTCTTCTATCTTCTATTTTTAAAATTCTCTGTTTTCTAAAAATTATCTATCTTCTTTTCTCTCTATTTCCTATCTCTTCTCTCTTCTTTCTTTTTCTTTTTTTCCTTCTTCTTTTTCCCTCTTCTTCTTTTCTTAAAATTCTCTTTTTAAAACCCATAACATCTCGGTTTTCGGCCTTTGATTTCTCGGCAGTCGATAAAGTGAGTGTCGATGTCGGTTTTTCGGAGAACGAAAATCCGTGGACGTTACATTTGGTATCAGAGCTCTGATGGTTAAGCGACAACCATGGTTCTGTTGGGTATAATTCATTAGAGATAGAGTCAGTAGTACTCTAGAATGAGTTTGAGTGTAATAATAGCTATGAGAGCGTATTTGTTAGTGAAAATAAAAATTGTTTTATATTGTGATGATTGGGTTGTTGAGTGGTATATGAACTTTCGTCAGCACAGCCTCGAAACTGGGCCGAAGGGGTTTCTAAACACTTGAATAGAACAATTCGACACAATATTGATTTTAAATTGGGTAAATGGAATAATTTTGCCTTGATTATATTTTATATGTAAAGAAATAATTTTTCAAAATTATTAAAGTGTATATAAGTTGATTGTTAGGTTGTTTGAATAATCTAAATAAAAGAATAATTGTATAAGTAAAAGAATTATAAGAATTGAATTATAATTAAAGTGATTTACAATTGTGAAATAAACTTATATATATAAGAAGTGAAACTATATGAATATATTTATGAATATGAGTTGTAAATAAAAATGAATTTAAGGTTAATGATAGATATGAACTTAAGTTATGTGAATAGAAATTCAACTTTTGTAATTGAATGAATAAATTGAATGATAATCAATTGAATGTGAATAAATTGGAATGGAATAATTAATGAAAGTGTTAATTCATTGAAACCTAATGTTATTAGAAGTTGAATAAAAAAATGAATGAATATAAGCAAAGGAATTTGGTTGAAATTAATAAACATTGGTTGTTATATGATTGTTGATTGATTGTATATAATTCATTAAGTATTAATGAAATTGAAAGCTAATGTAATTGAATTCAAATTAGAAGTAAATAAATTTGAATAGAAATTGAATGTGAATTGGATTTAATTAGTGAATGTAAACTAATTGAATTGAGAATGAATGTTAGTAAATCCAATGTAAATAAATCAAATGTGATTTGAAATTGAAAACCATTTCATTGTATATTAATGAGAATATGAATGAATATTATTGGTTATGGATTATAGTTGGTTGATGGTTGAATATGTTTGCATTTGTTGTTTTGTTGCATTTCTATGTGACATATATATAGTTATTATGTTGCTATATGTTGTATATTGAGATTATTTGCATATGTGCATGTTCTCATGTTGTTTGTTAAGTGTTTAGTAGGTGCGGATCGCGTTTGCTTTGCATTTGGAGTTCGCTTTAGCGCTATATTAGCCGTATATGCTTGCTAATAAAATATAAGGTACATATCTCGGATTAAATACAGTACTTTTACATTTTTTCCCTTCGGGATGCCTCATTACTTGATGAGATGTATATTTGTGATATATATACTGTCATTTTTTTTTCGGATCGAGCCGCGCAAAGGAGACTATGGCGAATTTTTCCGGAAATCTAAGGCGTTAGAAAAATTTTGAGAAAATTTGGGAAAATTTTGAAAACTTAAACTTTGATTTGGAATTGAAAGTTAAACAATAGTAGTTGTTTTTGAAAAGATAACTAAGTATGATTTGAAAACTTAGTAAAAGTTATCATAAGAAGTTTAACTATGAATTTTGGAAAATTAATAACTTCTATAACTTTTCTTACTTGTAATTTCGAGGACGAAATTCTTTTAAGGGGGGAAAATTGTAACGACCCAGAATTTTTATAAATTTAAATTTGAATATTTAATTAATTTTAAATATTTATAAGTGAATTTATAAGTCAAATAAATTTTTATTTGAATTTTTGGATTTAATTGAATAATTAAATCGATAAATTTAATATGTTAAATTATGGAAATAATTAAAAATTGAGTTAAAAATGATTGAAAATAATTTGGAAAATTTTATTTAATCATACTGGAGTTATAGAAATATTTTAGAACTTTTAAAATCGAATTAAAAGTTAATTTGTGAAAATTGAATATTTTAATATTAGATAATCGACTGTAAAATAGTCAATTTTTGAACAGTCTCAGAATTGAACGAAACCAGTTTCATTGGATCCGTAATAGTTAGTTATTACCGGATTTCAATTTTCGTGTCAATCGGAGTTATCGTTTGATCGTGGCAGCTCGAAACGCATCGATTTATTTTTAATTTAAATTTGGCGAGTCAAAATAGCCATTTTTCAAAAAGTCTCGGATTTCGACGAAACCAGTTTCATCGGATCCGTAATGTGATATTATTGTAAGGTTTCAAATTTCAAGTCAATTGGATTTACCGTTTGTCCTGTACAAATTAAAACGCCTAGAAATCGATTTAAATCGGTTTAATTCAAATTGAGCGTTTTCAGCCATAACTCGCACATACTTCCGAATTAGCTTCCGAAACCTGTTCCATTGTGTCCGGAACGCGGGATAAACCCTAGGTACGCTGGTTACGGCGCCTAAATCGGAGTTCGGAAAATCCGGGATGAATAGTGTCGCTCGTTCCTTATAAATAGACCCCCACCCTCTCAAAAAAAAAAAGAAAAAAAAAAGAAACTAAAACCCTAATTCTAATTTGCAGCCGCCACTTTAGAATAAAGGGCCAGAATTCAATTTCTTTCCTCCCTCAATCTCTCTCAATCTACAATGATTTAGCTAAGGTGTTCAACATGAGAGTTGTTGAGAATCTCGAGGGCTTCACATCCATACGGATATGATGTGGTTTGGAGCTATAGAATGGGAGTTATGGGGGGCCGACTGTTGATATTTGCGCACGCATTTCCATGCGTTAGGAGCAGCCGAGCTTCACCTAGTGGGGGCCGAGTGTAGTGGAGGAGGAGGCCTTCGCAATGGAGCAAGTTGATCGACCTAAAGCTCGTTGTGGTGATCGAATTTATTAACCCTAAATCTACATGTTGGGTTCGGCCTTGGATTGTCTTCCTGGAGATGGTTGCGTGAATGTAGAAGATGGAGGGGAGCCCTTGGATCATGATCTAACGGCATGGATTAGGCATAGGTTAAAATTATAAAAGTTTATGTTATAATTGTTATATAAAATCGTGTATAATCTTGTAAAATACATAACTTTTTCATACGAGGTCGAAAAAATGCAAACTCAGTTGCGTTGGAATCGTATGGACGAGCACTACGCGATGGAGTTGGTTTGGAGTCGTTTGGAGTTAGTGAGAATTTCGGGTAAAATTAAACGCGCGTTTAATTTTATTCGAAATAAAAGCTAAAACGGAAATTAAAACCAAGGTGAGAATTTCTCGCTCAATCGAATAGATTTCGATTTTATTTTAAATAGTTAGATTTAAAATATTTGAATGCATGTTTGAATGATGACTGTAAATTATTGATTGTTAAAATAGACATTATGCGCCGTTAGTAAGCGGATGTTATTTATTAAAAACATATACCGCGAATATTTCATAAACAGTGAAATTGGTATTATATATATAATATCAATATATATATATTGGCATATGTATATATTGCAGTTGTTGATTTCCCGCATTTTTTGTTTAGCGGATGAGACCCTATTACGCCGTTATTAAGCGGATAATATTTATTAAGAACATATACCGCGATAATTTCGTACTGGAGCGAAATTGGTATTGTGCTAATGTTTTTGGATGCAGGAAACAGGTTGGAGGGATCCAACTGGATTCCTCAACAGTATTTATTTTATTTCAGATATTTTGATATTTGATTGATTATCATATCGATATATGATATCGTTGTTAGTCGTGATTGACTATTTGGTGTGTAGCATCATTGGACCCAGATTTTGGGATTTTAAAATGGTTTTAAAGTGATTTTTGAAGATATGCTATATTTTTGGAATTGATCCATTATAAATAAATAAACGTTATAATTTTTAAAGTTATAAAAATTATGGTTTTTGTGAAATATAGTTAAAAAAGCTGATTTTTAGAAATACGATTAAAAGTCGATTTTTGAGAAATATGAACTAATGATTTTATAAAATAATTTAGATTGGATTTTTGAATATATGATAAAAGTTTAAATATAGGATTTATAAAATTTGATTATTTTATAAATCGAAATGATGAAATTATAAAGGAAATTAAAGACGTTTTAGAATAATAATATAAACTGATTTATATTAAGAGATTTATAAATGGATATTTATAAATTGGAATATAGACATTATAAAACGAGTTTTTATAAGTGTTTGAATGTAGTGAAAATGAATTTCATAATAGAATGAAATTTATAGAATTATAAACTGTGAAGTTATAAACGAAATTTATAAATAGTAAGATTTATAAATTTGGTGAAATTATTTGAAGAATAGATTTATTAAATAAATAAATTTTATAAGTTATAAGGTTTATAAATTGAAAAGTCTTTAAAAAGAACGATTTTGTAAAATAATCGTTTTATAAGCAATTGACTTATAATATGAACTTTTAGTTTATAATTGAGATATGAAATCAAAAATGTTAATAAAGGAATTTATAAAAAAAGGAAGTTTTTATAAATAAATAGAAAAGGAATTTATAAACGTTGTTTTTATAAATTCGCAAAGGACTTATTTTGACAAGTTAATTGTTATAACTTAGAAATGGAGTTATATTCACGTTTTAGACAGTGAATAATCCTTTAAGTTAAAGTGAATAGAAATGATGAAGTTTGTTAACGTAGTTTATTCACGTTCTTGAACAGTGAATAACACGTTAAAGAAATTGTTTAGAATGTGAATGTTTTAAATAGAATTAAAACGATTCAACGATGTTTTAAAAAGGTGTTGAGATTGAAACCATAGATTTCAACATTTATTGTTGAAATAGATGTTTCGAGAAATAAAAGGAAATAGTGGACTATAACACTGTTGTTATAGTAAATGATTTCCGAATGGAAATGTTTTGGTTTAGTATTGGGATTTATATATCTATTTTAATTTCGAATCCCTATACTAGTGATTTTGGGTTGTCGTAACGATGTTTTACGCAACATTCGTTTTGGCCCAAATAAATATGTTTAAGTGAATGATTTCCTTAAAGAATGAAATATATACTTAATTCGATTTAAGTATATTGAATATTTTCCAAGGTTGGAAATGAAAGATTTGAATTACTTATTTTTAATAAGTATGGAATTGTTTTCCAATATAAAGTGAATATATTGAATTTATCCTTTTGAAGATAAATTGAAAATGGATAGTTGAAATCATATATGCATGAATATTTTGGAACATAAATTCATTATGCAATCTATAAATGAAAATGGAATTTGTTAAAAATAAATATTGATTTATTTTTGAAGTGTGAAAATTATATATCTTGTAAAGATATTTTGGAAAGTAAATAATTTGGAAAATTATTTGGAATCTGGTGATGTATGCATATCAATTGATAGTTCAATAGCCGACTATCAATATTTCCCTTTGAATGGGTATTTGATGTGAATTGATTGAATTTGAATGCACACTTATTTTGAATAAGCGCTCACTATTCGGGTTAACCGGGAAAAGACCATGGGGTCGTATAACCCATTCCGAATATGTGATACGTCGTTGTGAATTGCATTTGAAGATCGGTGTTGAAGACCGGTATTTGCGAGAGCGATAGGATGACCTATCGATTGTCTCTGCACTGGGTCGCACCTGGTATAGAGATTCCATATGTGATGGTGAATCCGATCAGGATTGTGAATATCCGGATTGCAAGGACTTCTTTGTAAGTGCCTTCGGTTTTGTTCGAGCCCGGAACAGACTTGTATGGATTGTATGCCTGACATTACAATTTGAGATATAAAGCCGATTTCTTTCAAATATATTTCTGTTGGTGGCGGAGAATTTATTCTTTGCTTAACACCCTTCTTTGAGACGTACGAGCTCAAAGGTTATATAGTTGAAGTTATCAGCGATATATCCCATTTTGGTAATGTGACATGCTGAGTGATGCTGAAATGATCATTGTGTTGATTATTGTGATAGGATCATTTATTTGATCGTCTATCTTAGTGATCATTGTGTTGATCATTTGTTGACCCAAAGCACGGCTTTTTGTACAAAGTGTGTTTTTGTGGACGTGACTTCGTCGAGCCTCACATCCCGGAAATGGTCAAAACAGGAAAGATGCGGCAAGGTTATTAGGGGTTGCTGTAGCTCCCCTTAGGGTATGTGCATTTCCTTCTGGAAAGGGGTGGTATCATGGTATGGAGCCCAGATACTTACTCATGTTGAAAACACTCTATTTATTATGGTGTGATGTTGGATATCGAGCGCTCGGTTGAAAAGGTCCTAAAGGACCGGGGAATGGCGTGCTCGTGTCAGTAGTTACCCAGTTAGGGGTAACCCGGCCTTGTGTTGGCAGAGATCCGGTTTGGTTCTCGGGGATGTCTTTCCAGAGGCATTCTCAGTGGCAATGGGAAGTTCCTTGGCCTGACCATTTGTTGGAAATCCAAAGAAACAATACGAAACTTGTACGGTTTTAGTTGTAGAACCTGCTTCCTCAGGAGGTAGCTATAGTAGGCATAATATAATGGTACCTATGCTGGCTATGATTTATATCTTTACTTTCGAAAGAATTTGTTCTACACTATGCACTAATAATAATATCAAATGTTATTTTAAATGCGTATCAAGCATCTTTGACTATCATAAGGAGAAATCTCCTCCGATTCTGCGTTTGCATGTGTGTGTGTGCGGGAGGCCTTATGGTAGTCTCATTTTTAAAAGCATTGCGAATTGATTAAAAATATTCCTCTATTTTGATTTTAAAGTTAAATAAACTGTTTTGAGTTCTCACACCAGTCACATGACTGACTTGGAGTTTATTGTTTTCCTTCCTAAACTCTGGGTGCCCACCAATTTCCACACGGGCAGTTAAGAGTTAGGTTTATCAGGATATTCTGGATATTCTGGAGTTGCTGGAGGCAAGCTGGATGGCATGGCGTATTACTAGTTTATATAGTATTTCTTTTCCGCTGCACTGTTTGTTGTTGTATGATGTTGTACACTCTGATGATATGATGTAATGAAATGAAATGTAATGTAATAACTGATATAGTTCTTTGTTTAAAGATTATTCATTTATTATTATATGTTGTTCCGCTGCGAATTGTGAGATTCTGTTGTTGTTCTGTTGTTTTCTTTTGTCCGTTCTATTTTAAAATTCTTCTATCTTCTATTTTTAAAATTCTCTGTTTTCTAAAAATTATCTATCTTCTTTTCTCTCTATTTCCTATCTCTTCTCTCTTCTTTCTTTTTCTTTTTTTCCTTCTTCTTTTTCCCTCTTCTTCTTTTCTTAAAATTCTCTTTTTAAAACCCATAACATCTCGGTTTTCGGCCTTTGATTTCTCGGCAGTCGATAAAGTGAGTGTCGATGTCGGTTTTTCGGAGAACGAAAATCCGTGGACGTTACAAGACCGGCCTACCTCTGTAACTAGATAGTACCGAATATGTCATCCCCCGGCCGTTACCAACCTTTCGAGAGCTCTCTTTCCATACACCACATAAATTAACATCCTGAACGTCATAGCGGGAAGAATTATATCTAGAAGGGGATGATCATACCCTAATTGGGAATGACCCACTTAGCCTTGCCGCATCTAATCCTTTTTCGGTCATTTTTGGTTTGATGAGGCTTGAGGCAAATGATTACCTTTTCATATAGCACATATCACATCTTTGAATGCCACATTGCCATTTCCGTTTAACTACTAATTGCCTTCCACAAAAATACAACCCTTAACCTCGTATGTCTCAAGGAGGGTGTTAAGCTAAGAGAAGTTGCCTTCTCTACCACCACTGATGTACGTTTGTAAAAACCAATGTACGTAATCGTTAGAAATGCAATGTCAGACAAACGTCCATACAAGTTGTCCAGCAACAGGACAAACCAAAGGCACTTTCCTCAGCCATTACTAGGCCAGAAGCCCTTGCAATCCGCAAAATCTCCATCACGAGGAGACCACTGCTATATATAACTCTATAATGGGTGCGACCCCAAGAAATCAACAAGCAGTCCTCACGCTATAAAGATCCACGGTCTTCAATAACCATCGTCTTTAACATGTCTTCACGTTCGAACGTATACATTGGTTCGAAGTGGGTTTTGGATAGGAATTACCCAAATTCGACCCTAGTTCCTTCGAAATCCAATCATCGATAAAAGTGAATATGAGTATATAGGATTTATTAAGTCTCTTTTCACTTTAATTCTTTTCGGATGATTTCGAAATCTCTTTCTTTTGATATAGAATAATTCTATGTTATTCATTCTTTTACTTTGGAAAATATCTCAAATTTCCTTACTTAACTCTCGATCAAATCCTTTAACTTTTAGGCGGGTCAGAAACAATGTTATTTAAGACATCGTTTACGATAAAACCTAAATCAATCTTAGCAAATATTTTTGAGTAAACAGGATCACAGAAATCTTTTGGATAATACTAATCCTCTTTTATTTTGGAAAACTTAACATAATCTTTTTTTATTTAAGAGCATCCGGGCTTTCCTTTCGATCTGTTCTACCCCTCGCCTAAGAAAAGAAAACATAGGCTAGGTAAGTTCAGGGCACTGGTTGCTCCATTCCTAACCTTAGTTAAACACATTGTTTTATCATCCCAGATCTCACAGGCGGGACAAATGTACTAGTTGTTTCCGCATACTCAGATTTTCAACTTTATTTTGGAATTGCTTATAAATATTCCAAATTATCTTTCAAAATGCTTAATTATCCTTTTTAAAACATTCACAATTTATTCTGAGAAACGTCATTACATTTAAACTCATATTCCAAAAGTTATAGAATTCACAACATAAAAGTGCTACGAAAGTGCTATATAAGCTTATTTGAGTTAAACCACATTTAAATATTCGATAATTCATATTTTCCAATCCAAATCTCTTTTAAATCATTTAAATAGATTTATCAAATTTATTTCATATTTTTCCATAATTAGAAACATCTATCTAAACAGATTTTCTGTTACGCTCACTTAACTACACTAGCGCGATTTTTCTGGAAAATTGATTTGGACTTATTTCAAAATCTACTTATTGAAACTTTGATTTTCTATCTTCGTTTAGAAGATGTGGATATAATAGTCCGGAATTTTTTTATCTTGAAGAATTCCGAGCCATATTCCACTCTATACATTCATTTGAACTTTTCGGCGCGAAATCGCGAACTACGTTGCGCGACGCATCTAGCGTTAACTTATTTTTCAATACTTGAAATAATTTATTCAAATTGGATTTCAACACTTATAAAATCATTATAAATCATTTTAAATCAATATTTTCACTTTTTAAAGTATTTAAAATATATTTTCACTATTACCACATTATAGTATTATTATATTCCCATTATTTTAATATTAAATTTTAAATTCCAATTTCAACTCAATTTCAATTCTAATCTCAAATTAAACTCATTTAAAACTTAGATTTCAAATCCAATTTCAATTTAAACTTCCATTCAGCCTCAAACTAAACTTCACTTTTTCAAAATCGATTTCAATTTCACTATTCATCTCGATTTCAGTTTCTAATTAACTATCCTTTTCAAATCCGTTTCACTTTAAATTTCAAATTCTCTTTCATTTTAACTTTAATTTCACTTCTAAATGAAAATAGACTTATTTTTCCACAATATCTCATATTACTAAAATATGGTCTTTTTAAATAAAGGGATTACTTAATTAATAGGAATTTGATATCCAAACTATCATCACAACCATATAACTATCATATAACATTAACATATTCAATACGATAAATGTCATAACATTACTACGGATTATCCAACATATTCAAACAATCAATCAAACATCCATACCATCAAATAGTGATTATCTAACATAACAATTAAGCATGATAATCAATATAATCTAAAAGGTGGTGAGAATTTCTCACCTTTATATCCACTCTGTCAAACTTTTTCGTAGATTATGTGCTTCAAACAAACGCGCTTTTTCCGAACGTCTTGAATTCTCGCCTTAGCTTACTTTCTTTCCGAACGCTCATGTTTTTCTTTTTCTTTTTCTTTTCTTTTTTTATTTTATTTTTTATTTTATTTTGGCCGAAAGCTTTTGGAGGGGAATGGATGTACGGCCTTGGGTATGGTGGTGGGCCGTTGGGTGTAGGGGTGAGGAGGAGGTGGGTAGGTGGTGTAGGAGGTGGGTATGGCTTAAGGAAGGGGCGTTGGGCCAAGGTGGAATTTAGTGAGATGGTGGAAGAGATTGGATGCCATGGAAATGGAGGTGAAGAAGAAGGAGAAAGTGAAGAAGAAGGTAGTGAATGAAGTGTGAAAAATGAAAGGTATGAATGCATATTTATATTTGAGCTTTGGATGGCAAATAACTAAAATACTCTTCTCTACTTTTTGACTCCTTATTTACTTTTTGACCCTTGATTTGTTTTTTGCTTAATGGAGAAGAAATGGTTTGATTTGAATTTGTACTTAAGAAATGATGTTTGGATTTGATTTATGTACTTATGAAATGATTTTGCCTCTTTTTCTTACACTTGAAAATTGTTAATTAATCATTTTGCTCATTTTCCATGTATAAGCATAACATCTCATTAATGATGATGCAAAGTATGTGTAAGGAGATGAAAGGTGATGGTAAGTTTGCTTTTTCATTACTTAAATTTTAAGTATGCTTATTTAATTATTTTATGAAAATATCTTAGATATTTTCTTATCTTTTGATGTGACTAATTGTAAAGTGTTTTAAAAGTTTGTATTTATGCATTTGTATATGTTAGAAAAAGTATCAAGTTGCAACAACTTGTCGACAACTTGTTTTGGTTGAAAACGGTGTTTTTGTCGACAAAATTTACAGTCAAAATTTGACATTTTTATTAAGCTATATATTGAAGTAAACCAAAATTTAAAATGAATTTTTTACTTTTTTAAATAAATTAAAACATATCTCTTTATATTTTAAAATCATATTTAATTAATATCAAAATCTCTAATTTTACAGTGTATGTAAAACTGACAAAATGCGACAAATTTTGGTTATTTTTGTAAAAAGATTATTAACATACTTTTAAATATATAAATTTACTTTTATTATCTTTATTAAATGTTTTAAATAAGATTTACCTTTTTAAATAGGTATCTAAATTCATTTATTTAAGCCTTTATTTATTTTTAACAAAACTTAACTTTTGTCGATTTGTTCAAAAATCCAAATTTATACTTTTTAATTTATTAACTATAAGAATAGATAATTTATTTATTATATATAACATATTTTATTTAAGATTTAAACTCCTTTTTAAATTTAAACGAGCGAAATCTCTCATTTTTGAAGTAGCGAAATTACGGGTCGTTACATTCTCCCATACTTAAAAGCATTTCGTCCTCGAAATGAAATCAAAGATAAAGGAATCTATCCCATACTCATCTCCTTGAATAATTTGGCTTATTTCTACTGATGATAGAAAATAAGAAAGTCGATATCATAACAACACTAAAAAATGATGATGCCAAACATACATATAAAGATTCTCCACATTAACCTGAGTATCTATCACGTAATTACGATTATATATACATACATCCAGTCAAACTTCTATCCTACTCATCCCAGTGCGTGCTGCACACTTAATTTAGAATATACATCAAACAAACAAGACTATACATCCAAAACAACCACACCGATACTATATCAAGATAAATGAATACAACCGCTTAACTCATTCCCTGTCCTGAGCATGTACTATATCTGTGGTCTATATATATGCATATGAAAACATCGGTCCAACCACTATAACTTAGTACCTACTATTTGAGATAACTATCCAACTACTAAGTAGATAGACCCAACACGTCATACTATATGTGATATTTGATTCGATCAATTATTTGAATCCACAACTTTTCTTTTGAACTTGTATCGATCCCTCGATTTTCTAGTGTGCACTTTGATCAGACTTCTTGATCACAAACCCTTGCTTTCCTTGCATAGCTCTCAACTATGATGGAAAACTTGATCACATAATCACAAACTCTCATCAATGCTCGCCGTCAAGAATCGAGTGATAAATTCTTTTTCGGATTGGTGTAAACACCTCAAAGTTCTGTACTCAAAACTTAGATCAAAATTTATGTGCCAAAATGATCTACGTTTAACTTATATACTTATTCACATTTATCTTTACCTAACACATTTCTTCAAAATTTCTATTAATCCAATTTTATTTTACAACCATTGCTTTCTCCCAAATATATTATTAGTTAAGCATACAAATATGACTTAAAATTATATAATATACCTTTACTTCCTAAGAGTATATATACATATCCTTAATCTTCAAACCATCATTACTTCAACTAAGGTGTTTAACAAATGTGGAACACTACTATTATCTCAAATTAATAAGTTATAAAACTCAATCCTTAGTTTTCTTTACCTAAGGTTTCCATTTAGCTATTATTATTTATCCAATCCATATATTAATAAGACAACTTTACTAAGTGTACACCTTTTTCTCACTGATTCTATGATTAACTACTTAACTTATTTACGTATCCATTTTCTAAATCAAATTTCTTAATCTTAAATCCATCAAAACTTTATAGTCAAATTGTGAAAATTAATTCACATGGTATTTGTTACTTAATCATTTTCATCCAACAATCAAACTACTAACCATATTATTCAAAAATATCCACTTCTATTCTTACTTCATTCTGAATTACAAATGTTACCCTAAATGTATCACTAATTCAAATTTTTATATTAGAATAATATTTCTTATATCTCTTATTCCTGAATTTTACTTGATTTTAACCTAATCAAAGTGTCTAAATTTCAAATTATCTTAACTCCTTTATAAGTTATAGAACTTACCCTTTCATATTATATTTACCCAAAATTTCAATTTTGGCTTATCTTTTTCTATTTTATAGATAACAATTTTTTTTCTATGTGCACATTTTCTCTTTACTTTCTCTAGTTACAACTTGTAGCTTCAATATTATCATCAAATATCTTACATTCAAATTGTAAATTTACTTCACATGATATTTGTACTTAGCTTTTGAATCCATCCATTATGGTAATCACTTAATCATTATTATTTCTTAATACTACATATTTAAGGGTATATGATTAAAGTTTTAAATTCTAGCTCTTAACTAATTGATTATGTTTGGAATATCTTATAGTCAAATTGTACAATTCTAATCACAAGATATTCATATTTTAGTTTCACTAAGCAAGATTACAATCAATCCTTAATTTATAACCCAAAAGATAATAATATCCCCTTTAATATTTATAATATAAACCCAAGGTAAAATTATTTCATTTACCAATTTCTTTAAAACAAAATCATTTTTATAAAATTAACAAGTACGCGCTCATATATATAATACACACATAACTCATTCTAGGATGTTACTAACCCTATCTCTAATGAGTTACTCATCATAGAATATTACTAATCCTATCTCTGATGAGACTTTACCCATAACGGAGCCAAGTTTCTCGCTTAACCTTCAGCTCTGATACCAAATGTAATGACCCGTTTCCTCGTACCCTTTGAATCGACATTAAACCACACATGTTCAACTCAAATTGCACAAAAAGACAGATCATTAAGGGTGATAAAGAAAAGTAGACAGAATAGAATCTCACACGAATGGAATAACATATAATATTAAACAAATATTTTTACAGCGGAAAATTTTCAAATACATATATCAGAGTCTAACCTAAATTCAGCCTGGACAGTTATAAACATCTATCCTTACAATTGCTGACAAACATCAAACAAAATATACTAAGCAAAGCGGACAATAGAATATGTCTAAACGTCGATGAATATCTCCAGCTCTCCTCTGGAAACTCCAACCATCTTCGACTAAACCTAAAACTACTCGGATCTGCCTGAGTACTGAAAATACCCGGATCAAGCTTAATAAACCAGCGTGAGAAAAACTCAATAATAGATGACAGTGTCATATATCAACCTTTGAATAAAATCCTTTGAAAATAAAGAGTATCTCATAAGATCAAGCCCATACATAAACACAGATGGGTTTTACCTTATGATAACTAAAACACTTTTATATCAAAACGTTTGATATTATTTCTAATGACATCTCTTTGAAAACATTTTCAAATAAACTAATTAATCTTAGCTGAAATTGTTACCATTATTAAATTGCAGCCTACTAGGCTCTACATAATAAACCGTAGGTTCTTATTGGAGAATGGATTTCCATACAAATGACCAGGCGCAGGATCTACCTTTCGAAATAGGTACACCTCTAGATGGATGTCCCGAGGCACAGAACATTTGCCCTCTACCAACACAAGACCGGCCTACCTCTGTAACTAGATAGTACCGAATATGTCATCCCCTGGTCGTTACCGACCATTATTCGAGAGCTCTCTTTCCATACACCACATAAATTAACATCCCGAACGTCATAGCAGGAAGAATTATATTTAGAAGGGGATGATCATACCCTAATTAGGAATGACCCACTTAGCCTTGCCGCATCTAATCCTATTTCGGTCATTTTTGGTATGATGAGGCTTGAGGCAAACGATTACCTTTTCACATAGCACATATTACATCTTTGAATGCCACATTGCCATTTCTGTTTAACTACTAATTGCCTTCCACAAAAATACAACCCTTAAGCTTGTATGTCTAAAGGAGGGTGTTAAGCTAAGAGAAGTTGCCTTCTCCGCCACCACTGATGTACGTTTGTAAAAACCAATGTACGTAATCGTTAGAAATGCAATGTCAGATAAACGTTCATACAAGTTGTCTAGGAACAGGACAAACCGAAGGCACTTTCCTCGACCATTACTAGGCGAGAAGCCCTTGCAATTCGCAAAATCTCCATCATGAGGAGACCACTACTATATATAACTCTATAATGGGTGCGACCCCGAGCAAATCAACAAGCAGTCCTCACGCTATAAAGATCCACGGTCTTCAATAACCATCGTCTTTAACATGTCTTCACGTTCGAATGTATACATTGGTTTGAAGTGCTTTTTGGATAGTAATTACCCAAATCCGACCCTGGTTCCTTCGAAATCCAATCATCGATAGAAGTGAATATGAGTATATAGGATTTATTAAGTCTCTTTTCACTTTAATTCTTTTCGGATGATTTCGAAATCTCTTTCTTTTGATATAGAATAATTCTATGTTATTCATTCTTTTACTTTGGAAAATATCTCAAATTTCCTTATTTAACTCTCGATCAAATCCTTTAACTTTTAGGCGGGTCAAAAACAATGTTATTTAAGACATCGTTTACGATAAAACCTAAATCAATCTTAGCAAATATCTTTGAGTAAACAGGATCACAGAAATCATTCATATTGCTTAAATTTTGGATAATACTAATCCTCTTTTATTTTGGAAAACTTAACATAATCTTTTTTATTTAAGAGCATCCGGGCTTTCCTTTCGATCTGTTCCACCCATCGCCTAAGAAAAGAAAACATAGGCCAGGTAAGTTCAGGGCACTGGTTGCTCTATTCCTAACCTTAGTTAAACACCTGTTTTATCATCCCAGATCTCACAGGCGGGACAAATGTACTAGTCGTTTCGGCATACTCAGATTTTCAACTTTATTTTGGATATGCTTATAAATATTCCAAATTATCTTTCAAAACGCATAATTATCCTTTTTAAAACATTCGCAATTGATTCTGGAAAACATCGTTACATTTATACTCATATTCCAAAAGTTATAGAATTCGCAGCATAAAAGTGCTGCGGAAAGTGCTATATAAGCTTATTTGAGTTAAACCACTTTTAAATATTCAATAATTCATATTTTCCAATCCAAATCTCTTTTACATCATTTAAATAGATTTGTTAAATTTATTTCATATTTTTCCATAATTAAAAACATCTATCTAAACAGATTTTCTGTTACGGTCACTTAACTGCACTAGCGCGATTTTTCTAGAAAATTGATTTGGACTTATTTCAAAATCAACTTATTGAAACTTTGATTTTCTATCTTCGTTTAGAAGATATGGATATAATAGTCCGGAATTTTTTTATCTTGAAGAATTCCGAGCCATATTCCACTCTACACATTCATTTGAACTTTTCGACGCGAAATCGCGAACTGCCGTTGTGCGATGCATCTAGTTTTAACTTATTTTTCAATACCTGAAATAATTTATTCAAATTGGATTTCAATACTTATAAAATCATCACAAATCATTATTAATCAATATTTTCACTTTTTAAAGTATTTAAAATATATTTTCACTATTACCACATTATAGTATTATTATATTCCCATTATTTTAATATTAAATTTTAAATTCCAATTTCAACTCAATTTCAATTCTAATCTCAAATTAAACTCATTTAAAACTTAAATTTCAAATCCAATTTCAATTTAAACTTCCATTCAATCTCAAACTAAACTTCACTTTTCAAAATCAATTCCAATTTCATTATTCATCTCGATTTCAATTGCTAATTAACTATCCTTTTCAAATCCGTTTCACTTTAAATTTCAAATTCTCTTTCATTTTAACTTTAATTTCACTTCTAAATGAAAAGAGACTTATTTTTCCACAATATCTCATATTACTAAAATATGGTCTTTTTAAATAAAGGGATTACTTAATTAATAGGAATTTGATATCCAAATTATCATCACAACCATATAACTATCATATAACATTAACATATTCAATACGATAAATGTCATAACATTACTACGGATTATCCAACATATTCAAACAATCAATCAAACATCCATATCATCAAATAGTGATTATCTAACATAACAATTAAGCATGATAATCAATATAATCTAAAAAGCGGGGAGAATTTCTCAGCTTCATATCCACTCCGTCAAACTTTTTCATAGATTACGTGCTTTCAAACAAACGCGCTTTTTCTAAACGTCTTGAATTCTCGCCTTAGCTTACTTTCTTTCCGAACACTCATGTTTTTCTTTTTCGTTTTCCTTTTCTTTTCTTCTCACTTTTTTTTTTTTTTTTATTTTGGCCGAAAGCTTTGAAGGGGAATGGGTGTACGACCTTGGGTATGGTGGTGGGCTGTGGGGTGTAGGGGTGAGGAGGAGGTGGGTAGGTGGTGTAGGAGGTGGGTATGGCTTAAGGGAGGGGTGTTGGCCAAGGTGGAGCTTTGGTGGAGATGGTGGAAGAGATTGGATGCCATGGAAATGGAGGTGAAGAAGAAGGAGAAAGTGAAGAAGAAGTTAGTGAATGAAGTGTAAAAAATGAAAGGTATGGATGCATATTTATATTTGAGCTTTGGATGACAAATGACTAAAATACCCTTCTCTACTTTTTGACTTTTTATTTACTTTTTTACGCTTGATTTGATCTTTGCTTAATGGAGAAGAAATGGTTGATTTGAATTTGTACTTAAGAAATGATGTTTGGATTTGATTTATGTACTTATGAAATGATTTTGCCTCTTTTTCTTATACTTGAAAAATGTTAATTAATCATTTTGCTCCATTCCTATGCCTACACATCATATCTCATTAATGTGTTTTGAATTTGTGAAATGATTACTCTCTTTTCTTTCTTAAAGTTTGTGTTTTAAAGGGAAGACTTTTGCATTGATTTGACTAGCATTAATGATGGAAATGATGGTCATGGAAAAGTGTGTTAAGAGGTAAAGATGTGTCGCCTTCTTATGGTTTGTAGTTGTTAAATCATTTATTTTTGCTCCTTTTCCATGTATAAGCATGACATCTCATTAATGGTGATGGAAAGTACGTGTAAGGAGATGAAAGGTGATGGTAAGTTTGCTTTTTCATTATTAACTTTTAAGTATGCTTATTTAATTATTTTATGAAAATATCTTAGATATTTTTTTATCTTTTGATTAGATATTTTCTTATCTTTTGATGTGACTAATTGTAAAGTGTTTTAAAAGTTTGTATTTATGCATTTGTACATGTTAGAAAAAGTATCAAATTGCAACAACTTGTCAACAACTTATTTTGGTTGAAAACGGTGTTTTTGTCGACAAAGTTTACAGTCAAAATTTAACGTTTTTATTAAGCTATATATTGAAGTAAACCAAACTTTAAAATAAACTTTTTACTTTTTTAAATAAATTAAAACATGTCTCTTTAGATTTTAAAATCATATTTAATTAATATCAAAATCTCTAATTTTACAGTGTATGTAAAACTGACAAAATGCGACAAATTTTGGTTATTTTTGTAAAACGATTATCAACATACTTTTAAATATATAAATTTACTTTTATTATCTTTATTAAATGTTTTAAATAAGATTTACCTTTTTAAATAGATATCTAAATTCATTTATTTAAGCCTTTATTTATTTTTAACAAAACTTAACTTTTGTCGATTTGTTCAAAAATCCAAATTTATACTTTTTAATTTATTAACTATAAGAATAGATAATTTATTTATTATATATAACATATTTTATTTAATATTTAAACTCCTTTTTAAATTTAAATCGAGCGAAATCTCTCATTTTCGAAGTAGCGAAATTACGGGTCGTTACAAGAATGATCTTGCTAAAAATGCAAGAATTGAACTTTATATCATGCATCACATTCATTCTTTAAATGCACATATTGATGTGTTATATGCTAGCAAACATGACGTCATAATTGGAAGAGTTGCATTTAGAACAAACAATAATACTATTCAACTAGTCATGAATAAATTCAAATATGTGACATTTAAACGAACAAGGTTATCATTGGCTTTATTGTGTTTACTTTCTGCAATATTATGCTTCGGTCTTATCGAATATTTATGCAATCTTTTGTATTTGGTATACTTCAATTATTATTCTCTATTAGTGTAATGCATATACTATTGTAATAATTTCTAAGATACAAAACAATAAAAGCAAATTTAAACTAGTTCAATCAATAAAAATACCCAAAAAAGTTATTGATGATCATCTTAATCATTTGTAGTATAAATATATGTTTATTTGTTTGTTAGTTATAGCATCATTCTAAATCATAATTGATTTTGCGTATAAGATTAAATGGATTAAAATGTTTGCGATCAATAAGCGGATTGTCATCAAATGACTTGATATTGCATATTTAAGCTTATTTAAGATAACAAGTCGAACACGGACCTTGAATTTTTCAAATCATTATAGCTATTATTTTCGAAATAATCGTACTACTTTTATTTAAAACATCTCTATTAAGGAAAAGTTGCTACTTTGAATGCAGATGTTTTAATGATTTGGGTTTTATCAATCCAACTTTTGGATTAACTTGCTATATTTAATGGACTTAAGCATATAACACCTGTCTGTTTGATAATTAGCGTAGAAAGTAAAAAAAGAAAAAATAAATAAACCAAATTATACGTTTTTATATCTTCAAACAAATATAATACAGACTGATCCTATAGCCAGTAAAAATAACTTAGGATGCAGTAGTTTGCGATGTTGATTGCCTAATATTGATTTTGATTGTTCAATGTTGAGTATTAAACATTAATGTAGTTATTTGTTTACCTCTTTTTTAAGTTTTTAATGGATTTTTTTAATCAAACCAAAAAATAATTATGCTACCGTCCATATTTATGAATAAATAAAATATTTCTTGAATGGATTCGATCATATGTGAATCAGGTGATCAAAAAGTAAAGTGCTTTTTGATAAAATATAGAAAAACCTACTCTGAATTTTGATCAAACTAGATGTGATTGATTTTCCTGGCAAACAAAATCTTAATAGTTCTCTTTTAAAATATTAGTAGAGTACAAAAGAAGACAATAATTCTATGGAATTTGAAAACAAATATGTGATGAGCAAGAGAAAAAATTAGTATGTAATAATATTTAATTTCAACTGCTACTTTAGAAATTATAATTTAGAAATTCAACTAAAGTTATAATTGGAAATTTTTGTCATTCATCATTCAAAAGTTTTAATAAGCATGAAAATATCACTTATTTAATTGAACTAGAAGTATTATACACTTATTATGAACTTTGAACACTTATTGTAAACAAACAACTTTCTAACATCCATATTGATTATTTTTTTCTTATTAAGAAATAGTTATTGAATACATCCCTAAATGTACATTACAAAAGATTTAAATTGGTTTTCAAAAATTAAAATTGTACTTTTACCAATAATACAATATATTTTGTTAATTGAAAATTTAGCAAATAGATTGCTTAAATCAACAAAATTGGCCTACCAACTTGTTCCGTCAATACATCTCAATCCCTCCTACCCTGAGTTGATGCAAGGGTCAGATAAAAATAGGACTTCAACCCATTTCAGACTTGACCAATGGAGGAGTGGACTCGACCCATGTCAAGCAAGTCATAAGTTGAATCATATTAGATTGATTCGCTAGTTGGGCCTTGAGATAGGCAAATTAAACAACGGGTATTTGGACATAGGGTTTGTTAAAGGGACCACTATTTTAGGTAAGAGGATCATTTTCCCAATATTTTTAATATTACTAAGGTTACTTAATAACCCAATCCCATAAGAAAAAATAAACATAATCACGTAATTATCCTCTTTCTATATGCATATAAATTTAGACGAGAGACTTCTACCATATTTTTTTGGTAAATTTCGATTTTTAGAGGGAAGATACAATATTTTTGCATCCTCATCTTATCTTCCCTTTAAAAATCCCCTTAAACATTTAATTTAAGCAAAGAAATAAAACATTGAAGTTTTGATGCTGCTAATAAGGTATAACATAATAATTCATCATATAACAAAAATTAACTCGTCATAGCTTGTAAATATTATTTATTTCCGAAAATAGAACGATAAATAATACCTAAATGAGAAGAATGGGGTAGGTGGATTTAATGTCCAGTATTTGTGCCAAAATGAGAGAATCTACCCGAACTTGATCAGCGTTGTTCGAGATGGTGCGTTGGAGGAGGTGGTGTGACACTCCTGTTGCTGATGCAGCTGCTTCAAATACCTCGTTGATTGTCAGGCTGCCATTAAGGAAAGTAACGGAATGAGTGTATGGTATCAGTCATTTTATCAAACAATTGTGTGCATGATGTAATGGGACGAGAAGCCCAGTTGTATGTGTCATATATAAATAATGTAAGTGGGCTGTATGCATTTCTTTTCACAAGAAAACATTGAATAAAACTATTTCCCTTCAAATCTAAGCTCCTTCTTCCTCCTCATTCTTTTTTTCTGTTCTTTATCACCTGCTCGATTTGTACCAAGTATGCCACCTAAAACTCCTCGAAGGACTCCGCTGCCACAAGTGGTATCAGATTCAGGCCTCGACATTATTGAAGAAGAGATTCACTTCGAATAACATTGGAGAAGCTTGAGATTCAATTATAGAAGAAAGAAGCATTTAATTCACAATTTCCAGTTAGATATTGTCAAACAGTGAGCGTATCAACTCATCAATTCAAGAATTTCAAACTTCTTTGCAATTAATTTTTCAGGAATTACAAGATCTGAAACAAGATCGAGATGATTCACATCACCAACCATCAATAGTGAATCAATTAGCTGAAATTTTGGGTTCTAATCCAATGGAAGTTAATAGATCTAATTCTTGCAATCAAACACCAGGTCATGAACCTCCAATATCTGATCAGGTGAAAACAAATAATCATTCACATATTTTTCTTCCATTCCTGCATCAAAAATCAATGAAACTTGAATTTCCCGTATATAGTGGATCTAGTGACATTTTAGCATGGTTGAAACAAACTGAGTTGGTTTTCAGATATTATAAATTGCTTCATAGTGACAAAGTACAAATATGTTCATTTCATCTTAGAGATGAAGCATTGCAGTGGTATCATTGGTTTTCAATTAACATTGAAAATTACTTTGAACAGGAGGTATTTAAAGATGAAATACTTATTAGATTCAGTTCCTTTGATCTACAAAGACCATTTGAAGCTCTTTCTAATATCAAGCAAACTACTACAGTCAGAGATTACCTTAGTAGATTTGAACAAATTCCAAGTCTATTGGAGAAGTTACCACCACAATATGTGCTAGATCAATTCATGGGAGGTTTAAAACATGACATTAAATATGAAGTATTGGCTGGTTAACCTAAATCTTTAAAAAATGCAATCACCTTAGCAAAAATTCAAGAAGAAAAATATCTCCACTTCAAAAAACCATTCAGATCTTCATCATTTACCCCTCAAAATAACCAACCACCCTCTTACTCACTAGCTAAACCACTCTACCCCAAACCACCTCTGTACATACTACAAAGAAACTTACCCCCAATTATATTATTCAAAGAAGGAGTCAAGAATTATGTTACACTTGTGATGACAAATGGTTCCCTGGTCACAAATGCAAAGGAAAACAAGTATTCATGTTAGAAGGATTCTTGCAAGGTTCAAGTTCATTAGTTGTTGTTGATATGAAAGAAGAAGAGGATCTTCAAGTAGAAGTAGATCCATAACTTTCTTTAAGTGCTATGAATGGTAATGATGCTAACAATACAATCAGAGTTTAGGGGTATACTAAAGGGTAATCCCATTTATGTTCTAGTTGACTCGGGATCAACACATAATTTTCTCAATGAAGAGATGGCAAGGAAGCTCGGCCTACCTATTGATTTTGGTAAAAGTTTTGAGGTTCATATTGCAAGTGGAGAAAAATTAAAAGGTCAATGCAGCTGTTTAAATGTTCTTATTACTTGTCAAGGATCAAAAATCAGTGGTGATTTTTTATTATTACCAATGGGAGGATGTCAGACGGTTTTAGGAGTACATTGGATGAAGCTGCTTGAAGAAATTACTTTTAATTTTAGGAAATTGGAAGTTATATTTGTCTTGCATGGCAAACTGATTGTATGGAAAGCTATTCAACATAAAGATATTACAGTTCTCTCTTCCAATGCTATAGCCAAAGATATTACTTACGGTTGTTTGATTTTCATGATTCATATTTCTACACTTGCAACTAAAGTGGAACCACTCAAGCTTCTGCATAAACAGACATCACCAACAACATTACAACTTTTCGAGGACTTGCAAGCAATATTAGACTCTTTCCCTGCTATATTTTCTACATTATCTGGAGTACCTCCACAAAGACAGTGTGACCGTAGAATTCCCCTGCTACCACAGTCTAAACCAATATGTCCTAGGCCATACAAATATTCATATCATCTGAAAAATTGATTCAGGAAATGCTTTACACAGGAATTATCAGAGCTATCTCTAGTTATTATGCAACACCAGTGGTGATGGTTAAATAATCTGATGGTTCATGAAGAATGTGCATTGATTATAGGGAGCTCAACAAAAACACAGTCAAAGATAAGTTTCCTATTCCTATAATTGATGAGTTGTTGGATGAGCTTACTGGTTCAATTTTTTTTCCAAACTTGATTTGAAATCAGGATATCATCAGATAAGAATGTTTGAGCATGATATTCATAAGACAACTTTTAGAACTCATAAAGGACATTATGAATTTATTGTGATGCCATTTGGTCTTACTAATGCTCCTTCCACCTTTCAAGCACTTATGAATATAATTTTCAAACCCTATCTAAGAAAAATTATTCTTGTGTTTTTTAACGACATCTTGATATATAGTTAAACCTGGTCTGAGCATTTATTACATACATCTCTAACATTAGAGATATTACAGGAATATCAATTAGTAGTTAAAATATCAAAGTGTCATTTTTCTCAAACAAGAATTTTGTATCTAGGTCATATTGTATCACACAAGGCATTGCAGTAGATCAAGAGAAAACAAGAGCAGTAGCATAATGGCCAATTCCAAAAACACTAAAGCACGCTGAGGATTTTTGGGATTATCAGACTATTACAAAAGATTTATAAAAAACTATGGAATAATAGCCAAACCACTTACTAACCTCCTAAAAAAGAATTCATTCTTGTGGACTGAAGAAGATCAAGTTTCCCTTGATTCTCTTAAAGCATGTTTAACATCATCTCTTATTCTAGCAATGCAGAGTTTAATCAAGAATTTGTTGTTGAATGTGATGCCTCAGGCGGAAGAATTGGAGCTATATTACTTCAACAAAATCGACCTATTGCATTCATTAGCCAAGCACTGAAAGGCAACAGTTTACAATTGTTAGTATATGAAAAGGAGCTTTTAGCCTTTATGTTGGCAACCAAAAAATGGAGTCAATATTTATAGGGAGGGAAATTCGTGATCAAGACAGACCATAAAAGCTTGAAGCTTGAAACATCTACAGGACCAAAAAACACAATCAGGTATCCAGAGTAAATGGTTAGAAAAGTTACAAGGCTTTGACTATAGAGCTGAATACAAAGTGGGTAAAGAAAACATTGTTGCAGGCTGTTTATCTAGAAGAAATGAATATGATTCAGCAAGTGCTCAAGACAACTTGTTATTCAATGCTACTTCTGCACTACAAAATTCATGGTTAGATGATTTTAAATCAAAAGTTAAGCAAGACTCATTTTTTACAAAATTGGAAAATAAAATTATTACTGGTTCCATTTACACTTCAAAATAAAAAAAAGTGGATGGCCTGCTCTTTTATAAAGGAAAGATTATTGTTAATCACTCTGACCAAGCACTTAAGCAAGTTTTATTACAGGAATACCATGCAACTCCCTTGGCAGGTCATTCTAGCATTTACACGACTTTAAAAAAAATTAAAACAAGTTTTTTTTCTAGCATGGTAAAAAAGTAGATGCCCAGAAATATATACAAGCACGTGATATTTGTCAGACAGCAAAGTATGAAAATGTCAAGTATCCAGGATGGTTGCAGCCTTTATCTACTCCAGAAAGAATTTGGGAAGATATAAGTATGGATTTTATTATAGGATTGCCAAAATGTAATAAATTCACTGTCATTTATTTAGTGGTGGACAGATTAAGTAAATATTCTCATTTCTTTCCCTTATCTCATCCTTACACAACAATTCAAGTAGCTAAACTGTTTTTTGAACGAGTGTACAAATTAGATGGTCTTCCAAGATCCATTGTCAGTGATAGAGATGCTATCTTTACAAGTAAATTTTGGACAGAATTATTCAAACTACAAGGTTCTACATTAGCAATGAGCTCTTCTTATCATCGTCAGTCAGATGGTCAATCTGAGATCACTAATAAAGCATTTGAAAGTTATTTGAGATGTTTTTGCAGTCATAATCCACATAAGTGGGTTAAGTGGCTTAGCTTGGCTGAATTTTGGTTTAATACAACCTTGAAATTATCTATAAACTGCACACCATTTGAGTCAGTTTATGGTAGGACTCCACCTAACTTACTTTCCTATATCCCAAAATCTGCCAAAGTATATCAAGTAGATGAGAAATTATATACGAAGGATGTTGCATTACAATTCTTGAAAGACAGTATTCATAAAGCTAAGGAAAGAATGATTAAATATGCTAATGCACATAGATCAGAAGGGAATTTCAAGATGGTGAGTGGGTATATCTAAGATTACAACCCTATAGGAAGATCTCTGTAGGACTTCAAAAAACTACAAAACCTTCACCAAAGTTTTTCTGTCGTTATGAAATTGAACAAAAGATTGGAATTGTTGCATATAAGCTGAAGTTACCTCTATCATCCAAATTACACCCAGCATTTCATGTTTCTCAATTAAAGAAAAGATTGGGCTCGAACATTATTATTCAAAGAGAAATAACTGATAGAACAACTAAGTTAATCTTGGAACCTAAATCAATTTTGGCACGAAGACCATCCAAAACTGCTCATGGAACTATTACAGAGGTTTTAGTTAAGTGGAAACAATGTCCATTAGAAGACGCAAGTTAGGAGGATTATTGGAAACTGGAGGATCATTTTCCTACTTTTGACCTTGAGACAAGGTCACAATTTGATGCACGGGGCATATGTGCACTCCTATTAATGATGCAGCTGCTTCTCCTCCCCCGTTGATTGTCAGGCTACCATTAAGGAAATTAGCGGAATGAGTGTATGGTATCAGTCATTTTATCAAACAATTATATGCATGATGCAATGGGCCGAGAAGCCCAGTTGTATGTTTCATATATAAATAATGTAAGTGGGATGTATGCGTTTCTTTTTATAAGAAAATATTGAATAAAACAATTTCCCTCCAAATCCAATCTCCTTCATCCTCCACGTTCTTTTTTTCTTCTGTTCTTTATCACATGTTCGATCTGTACCAAGTATGCCACCTAAAACTCCTCGAACGACTTCGCTGCCACAGGTGGTTGGTTCGCAAAGGTGGAGGGCTCGCTAACTGAAGGAGAACGATTTAATAATAGAATGATTTAAGTTGATCGTTGAATTTTAGGACTTTGTCTTCAATTTTGGCGAGAAAGTGAAAACGGGATATAAGAGTATCTACTATACAATTTTCATCTACACGCTGAGCTGAAGGGTCAAAGGGTTAAGTTATGATTTATTTTTATTTTTTTAAAAGTGATAGGTTAAATTAGAGCATTTAGTTGAAAAAATTGTCAACTAGTATTTTAGGTTTAGATGTAAAATTTTCATTAACTTCTTCATAAAAAATGTATAGATTTGATCAATGATTATTAATTTTAATGTTTTTGGTTTATAAGAAAAGAACAAAAATTAGGACTAAGAAGAAGGATTACATGGTTTTTTTAGCAAAATAGTGATGTATGTTAGGTTATTTTTGATATATAGATAGAATTGCCAATACATATACAATAAGAATTTGTCAAAACAAATCAACTTTTAGTAAAGAAAAAAATGCTCATTTAAAATCGTTTCATACCTTTTGCGTTGGATTTCTCGAAAATACGTCCAACATAAAAGTTTCTACATTTCAAAGCAAAGCATAGCGAAATTAAAAGGGAAATTTTACGATGAAGACAAAACAATCAAATATTTTAGCATGTAGGATGGGCAAACAAAATTTTCACGACAAGGACAAACCTAGCTTTGTCCCGTTAAAGGTATTCGTTCCACCCAAAGCTTTTTTATTCCTCTTCCAACTTCTCTCTCATTCACTAATAGTTTTAACATCTCATTTTCAATCTCAAAATCATAGAAAATAAAAACTAGCGTTTAACATTATAGAATATGGTGTTTACCAAAAAAAACTACTTCTTCAACTCTGAACTCTTCATCAACAGCGGAACCTACCATACAAGCCAATACTTCAAGACTAAATTATTCATTTGAAACCATGTCAACTGTTACTGCTTCAACGTCGATAACAATACTCGATAATTGTGACAACCCACCTTTTTGGCAGTTCAAGTCGATAATAAAGCACACATGTCCAGCTCAAACCGTTTAAAAGATAGATTATTAACGACTTTATTTTAAAGAAATAAATAGAAATTAGAAAAACCACAATAGAATCTCGCAGCTGAACAATAAAATACAATAATCACATGAAGAGTTCATGAAGCTGTTTAACAAATACACATTAGATTTCAATTCATAACATCATTAGAGTTATATACAATATTATTAGAGTTATACATTTTCAATATACCTAATGAATAATGTAGCGAAATAGTAATAATAGATATGATATACCAATCTTCATCTTTGTCCTCTAGAAATAACTGCCATCGATGCACTGGAAAAAACCAGGCTGACCCGAGCATAATGAAGAGACAAAACACTCGAATCAAGAATAAAAATCCTCATTTAAGGCAATCTAAATATCTAAATCAGGTGAAGTATAGCTTTAAATAACTTCAATTCAATTTTTTTCTTTCGAAATTTCGCATAATTTTTTTTACATTTTCAAAACTTTAATTCAGGGGTCTCGGTAATTTATCAAATTCAAATCAATTTAATAAACTTCACAGTTTAAAGTACTTCAATGTTTGAATCAGATTTTAATTTAAATTGCTAAAATAAATAAAAGGTTTTTTTTTTCAATCATTACCAAATAGCTGGTTTCAGTTTCAGAAGGTTTCATGTTACTTTACAAATTTCCAAAGTGTCAACAATTCCATTTTCAGTATAAACTACAAAATCATCAATTTGTTAAATTTCCAAATCTAGGCTTTCTTTACAAATACTTTCATTTACTATATAAAATTATAGAAAATATTACATGCTTTTACTCCATTTTAGAAATATATATAATTATAAAATTTAGAAATTTAAACCTTATAAATGGATTTCAAATTTAGTTTCAAAATTTGATTTAACCCAATTTGCAAAATTACTTCTTTATAATATATAAATTTCCAAAGTTTAATTTCAAAACTTTTTAGAGTCTAAAATTCAAATTATCGAAATCTCCAATTTCGCCAAACAGCGATAAAATCACAATAATCACATTTCTACAAAAGCAATCAAGAAAGCATTCATGTCAAATAGGATATCCCAAGTTCCATATCCTAATTCAACGTATAGTTGATTAATCATATCAATAGGCTGGTTGTAACGACCCGGTATTTTCATCCATTCGCACCCGCACATACCGGACTTGAATTGCTCAAGATGACAGATTGTTAATTTGTATTTGGCAAAACTCAACATATACAGTAAATAAATAAATCACAGAATCACAGACACAGAGTAATATGAAATAATGCCGCAGAATAGATAAATAGTAGTTCATGAAGCTACTATATAAACAACAGAGTTTGAAATAAAATACAACAGAATGTCTCAAATATAGACTGATGACATCTCTAAACAAATCATTTGGAAAAGCTAAAAGCCGAATCGATGGTTGGATCTACAAGCGAAGCTCCATACTCCAAAGGTGAGTCTCAAGTGCTGTATCCCTCAGTCTGACCCGAGCGTAAAGCAAAACACAAAACACTCGAGTCAGGACTAACATTCTTATATCAATATATCCAATTCAAATGAAATATCCACCGAAATACAAGTAACTTAAAGGATGTTTGGGATAACCATCCTCTAAAAATCCGTGGAACTATCTACTATGTGGAAATATACGCTATAACAACCAAACATCATTATAACACCATGGTCATTTCAAATTAATTTGTACTTCAAAAACAAAAAATCATTTCCATTTCAAATATATCTATTTCCAAATTATAGCACTTACAAAGTTACGACAATTTTGAAACCAAAACGCTTTGAAATAGTAATTCTTTGGGAAAACCATAACTTTGAAATCATAACTTCCACCACTTAAACAGTTTAGATATTAATAATGATATATAAGATAAAGTAGTGTATAAAATAAAATATTTTTATATTAAAATAGTATATATATATTATAATTTATAAAGTACAATATTTATAATTTCCTCAAATTTCACAAATTAATTCAAATCAACTCGAATTACAAATTCAAATTTAATTCAATCTCAGTTTGTCAATATCAATTCAATTCAGTTTTGTAACATCCCGCCTTTTCGCACGCTTTAAATCGACACACGTGCCAATTCAAACCATACGGAAGGGCGGATTGTTATGGGGTAAATAAGGAAAAAACAGGGAAAGAAAAACAAAATAGAATCTCACAGCGGAAGGATAAAATATAATAATAAATGTACAGTTCATAAACTGTTTACAAACATTTGATTCTTCTTTATACAATAAATATCAAAGTTCACTTAACAATCAAAATCAATGCAGCAGAATTAAATAGTGTAGTGGAATATAATTAATAATAATAGTAGAAATCTCCGTCTTCGTCCTCCAGATCTAAAGTCTTCGATCCTGAAACCCTCGGACTGACCCGAGCGAATTTGAAAGGACAAAACACTCGAGTCAGAACTAAAAGATCTTATGTGAGTTAAATTAACAGAAATAAATATGAGTGCAGTAACTCAAGAGATGCTCGGGATTTACATCTCCTAAGGATCCGTTAAACTATTTACTATATAGTATATTGCGCTATTACAATAGTGTCTATTTGTAAAATAAACTTACTTTTTAATAGCGTTAAGGGGTACCCATATAGCCTTTAACACAAATAATGCCAATAGTCTATATAGTACCGTAATACCTCCTGATCGGGAGGCTACTAGAGGATACTCCATAGGTACAACACAAATAGAAACTCGTATAAGGCGCGATAGGGAAGGTTACACGGCACAACTAGGCAATGCCAGGGCAGATATACCAATTACGCTTCCGGGTCGGTGGTAACGCGTAGCGCGCAGCTACCGCCCACATCGAGCCACACCCCCAAATAAAATCAAAAGTGGCCACCGAATTAATCCAAAGTCAAAGTATAATATCGAAGGGATGTGTCCGATCAAAGGTGCTACCTTATTAACCCGTCGATCGCTCCTGTTTTAGGCACCTTATGCCAACTCACGGGAGTCGGGTCCACGTATTTACCTTAAAGGAAATGCCACCACCATCCTACTTCATTCTGGAATCTCCACCACGTACACGGTTGTTAAAGTGGTTTTCGGGGTTGGCAGAGAGTATGACAACTTTCGATCCCAGTCTCTTCAACAACCAAACGTTATTATAACACCGCGGTCTTTAAAATAGTTTATACTTTAAAACTAGAAAATAATTGTCCATTTCAAAACCCATAAATACGATATCATTTCCATTTCGAAAACAACTCATTTCGATATTATTTTTATAAAACCCAAATCAATAATATCGTTTTTATTTCAAATATATTTCTTTTTTCCAAAATCACACTACTTAAAATTTATAATATCTGGAAACCAAACATTTGGATTATAACTTTCAAAACATAATACTTCGAAATTCATAGCTTTAAAACCATAACTTCTAAAACTTGAATGGTTTTGGATATTCAACAGTATGTAGAATAAAATAGTTGTTTTTATATTACTTTATAAAATAAAATAATTTCCACGACTTACTATTTATTTCATTTAAGATTAAGCCAAAATCCATAAATTTAAAATCGCTTTCAGTTTCAATAAACCACTTCAGTTTCAATATATTTCAAACTTTGAATATTAGACAATTGGAACTAAGGTTGGAAATTTCTATTCAACAATTTAAAGTCCTATTATTTATTTTGAAATATTGGCATAATAAATCCGAAATCATTTTAAATAAAACTCAAATTACTTTTAACTATCAAAATTTCCTCCAATTTATTTATACTAGAAATATTCATTTAATCCATCTTGAATAAAATTTCAGTTATAAATATCATACCTTTTAAAATTCCAAGTTAATAAATTCTACATCAACTTATGAAGTTAAATTCTTAATTAAGCTCGATTCCAAATGAATTTTCAACTTAACTCCAAATATAAATTGATTTAAAACATTAAAAACTCTATATATTCTCAATATTTTAACATGTACTTAACCATATAATACAAATAATCAAACTCCATTATTCATCTTATTTATTTTATTTAACAAATTTATACACAACTTAAATTCAATAATTTAACCATATATGTACGTAAAATAAGATTTTATATAAGGTCAAAAATTAATATTTATTAAACCGTATCCTATCCAAAACCATAAAATCCTTTCAAATTATATATATATATACCGCGGTACCTGCATATAATTTTCTACCCTATGGTCAAGTGATATGGATATTTATCATTTCAATCCGCAATTTAATAATAAAAATGCGGTTGTATATCATTTCAAACCGCAATCCCAAATGAAATGAAATGCATAACAACTTGCAGTTAATATAAATAAACATTCATTCATCCAAATATCAATCGTCAACCATTTATTACAAATCATCATCCAATTTAAACAAACATCAATATAGAGCATATAAAATATAACAGGTAATAAATACAGGTATTAACTAACAGTTTATATTCAATAATAAATTTAATAACTGTTTAACTAGCAATTTATATGCAAATAAATAAATTTTAACTATAAATTTTTATGCAATAATAAAATTTAATAACAATTAAATTTAAATAAATGCAATCTAACTGAGATGATGAATAAAATATGCCAAACAGTCATAAATGAATTTCTACTCATATCATAAATCAATTTAACAAACATAAGAAAACTTAGAAGTTGTGAGTGGGTTATAACACTCACCTTTTGAATTTAAATCGAATTTAAATCCGATTTAAACCCAAAAATTTAACAGTCTCCAAATCCCTCAAAACCAGCGCAAAAGTGTCCGAAATTTCGATACGAACGCAACGAAGAAAATCGCGTGTCAATCCGAGCTCGTATGCAAAAGTTATTTGAGTTAAAAGATTTAAATTTTAATATAACATAATTAATTAATACATAAAAAATATATAACGTACCATCCTCTTCTTCCTTATCCACGAACCTACTAACCCATCACGCACGCGCCACTTTCTTCCGTGCGCACGCAACTCGAGACATATAGAGTTCGATCAGCGACTACTAGTGCGTGCGCGACCTTGAGTGCCACCTACGGACCAAGTTTCACATCACCACTCGCTACCGTTTGCACGCAATCCAAGAAAATACGTCCGTGCTTTCAAGCCAGATTCTGGCGAATCCGTGGTCCAATAGCATAGATCAACCGTATGGATTTGATGAGATCGCCGAGATCTACAACTTTGCTTTTGGAATTTTTCGATTTCGTTGAACGGATTGAAAGATATTGAGGAAAGAAGATAAGAAATTTTTGGCCATTGAATAAGTGGCGGCCATGGTATAGAATTAGGGTTTCTGAAATAAAATAATAATAAAACTGTCTCGGTTTGTGTGCGTATTTATAGAGTTTAATGTCAAAAACGGGCCAGAGTCCAATTTAAGCGTGTTGACAGGCGATCCTAACATAAAAAGGCCTTCTGAACGCAATGGTACTGGCTTCGAAGCTCAATTCCATCATTTTCGTAGGTTACTGTTCAAGTCAATTTGTATGAATGACAAAAATGCCCCTGAAAAGTCCGTTTCGGCTCTGGAACGAAAATGAATCATCCCATATATCAAAATAGATGTTTTTAAATATTTTAAACGCGATGGAACAAGTTTCAAGATCAAATTCCATCGTATGAAGAAGTTATGTTAAAAAATAATATTTTCAAATTGATTTCAATTGATTTAAATTGCATAAATTTCAAGGTGTTTCGAGTCCGTACGATCAAACGACAAGTCCGATAGCTACGAAATTTGAAACACTATTATAATTCACCATTACGGATCCGATGAAACTGGTTTCGTCGAAATCTGAGTCAGTGGCCAAAATGGCTATTTTTATATTAATTAAATAAATTTAAAACAAATTAATTAAATCAAATTTCGCGTTAAAAATTTTGAACTTTGCAATCTTTATCACTTTATAATTTTCAAACATTTACAATGATTTAACAATTTTTTTTAAAAGTCAATTTATTAAAGATTAATCAGTAGAAATCTTCAATTTCATAAAATTCAAAATTATAGATAAATTTCCAAAATTTCCATTAAATTGAGTTTACCCATAACTATTCCATTCATAATTTCAAATAGAAGGGTTTACCATTGGATTTAAAAATTATCACATAAATATCTTCCGTTTTCAACTTAATTTTTAAATTAACGTAATAATTAAATATTTGATTTCATTTATCGACAATAAATCCAACTATTATAAATTAAATAAATTAACTCATTATAAAAATCCAAATTCTATAATTCATAAATTTTATCATCCTGATTTACTTATAAATTTATAATTCCTTAAACAAATCCCCATCTCAATTTTTAAATGTAAATTATTTCACCAATTATAGTATTTATTTCAGCTTCTTAAACTAACCTCTTTATTATAAATTGAATCCAATTTATTTTAATAAGTTTCCAATGGATTAGATTCAAATTCAACCATTTACTTACACTTAAGTTTAGGTTATAATTAATTTATAACGTATTACTTCCCTAGTTATTAATTTACATCTTCCCGTATTAATTTCACAATAAACATAATTATTAAAGTAACGCTTATAATAAATACGATCCTATAATTACTCAACATTTAAACGAACGTTATTTTATTTTCCATTATTGTAACATTCATTTATTTTATTATCACTTATTACAATTTCTAATTCCATTAACAAATAAGCAGGTAATTTATAATATATGTTACAAATTTTGAATTAATCACTATTCATTATTATTGACTTTATATTTAACATTACTTACCTTGCATTAACATGGTTACTTAAAATCTCTATCCAATTGCAATTAATATTTTAATGAATACATTTACTCCTTTCCGTTATGTTATTAATTATCATTAAGGCACAATCTAATTATCTTTATTGGCAAATGAGTGAATTTACTAGTAACCCACTATTATACCTTTTATATACTTGTATATGATTATTTTACCCTTTTATATTCCATTATAAATATATGCACACATACAAATTAAGATTCTAAATCCAATTAATTATTCCATCTAGGTTCCATTCCTTTTTACATCAACCATCACTTTATGAATAATTAGCATTTCCTATTCATTTTGTTACATTCACTTATATTCATATTTATGAATAAATTGGTATTCCATTTAACCCATTAATTACTAACTTTAATTATTGCAATTCATTATCTAACATAAATTTTGAATCTATTTCCTAATTTTCGTATTTCAATTAATTAACACCTTATAATAGTTTACAAATAAAAGGGATTGTACTAAATAAATTATTTATTGTCCTGCATTACTTTATTACCTCCATTTACATTCAATTTCGATAAATCAATATTTTATTCCATTGATAAATCCAATATTTGCCTTAATTTACTTATTTTAACTTTATATTCAAATGCAACAATTTCCACTATTACAATTAATTGCAATATATAATTTAATTTGTAAATTTTAATTACCCTTGATACATCTAATTTCAACATTCGCTTTCATATAAATAAATAAGTTTTTTATTTCTTTCTAAATTAAAATAAAATCTTATTAATTTAGTTCATTTTAAACATCGAATTATACGGGTCGTTACAAGTTTCTAAACAACCAAATTCAAATTATATCGATTTCAAATACATATTTGAACCACCAAATAATCGTTTAAATTTCAATATTTTTCAAAGTTTTAAATATTCAACATTCTCAAAAAACTAAAATTAACAATTTCATATAGATCTTGATTTAACTTCATTATTATTTAGTCTTGAAATATTCACTTAATAAATTCAATATTATTTATATAACCTTAAATTACATTTTACTATATATATTTCCTTCGATTTCTTTAAACATAAAATATTCATTAAATTACTTAAATCAAAATCAAGTTATAAGATCATATCTTTAATTTCAAATTCAATAGTTTCAAATCGATTTAATTAAACTTAGTGAAATACAATTTCAAATAAATTTCAGATTTATCTTCCCAACCTTAACTTATAAAGTAATTATAAAAATCTATTTTTTTAAAATACAATTTTAAATAAATGCGTAAACATATTATATATTAATTAAATCAAACTTTATTAAATTAGAGCTCATTATTAAATCTACCTTATATTAAAACTTATTGATATATAAAATAATTTCAATATTAAATAAAACCATATATATTTCTTTTCAAAACCATAGAAATCATTTTAAAAATATTTATGTATAGACCAACGATGTCTGTATATGATTTTCTATCCTATGGTCAAGTGATATAGATATTTATCATTTCAATCTGCAATTTACATATATATGGGTATATATCATTTCAACCCGCAATTTACATATATATAGGCATATAACATTTCAACACGCAATCCCAAATTCAATTCAAACGAAAATCGCCTGGGTTTATCATTTCAACCCATAACGATTTCCTTATATTCTACAGATCGTTCGGGTATGTATCATTTCAACGCATAGTGAATTCTATACTAACAGGGAACTTGCAGAGTGATAACAGATATAATAATAATATAACAACAGACATATATCATCAGTATAAATAACAAATAATATAAATAATAGGATATGGTATCATATCCCACAAGTAAACAATTACATATAAATGCATATCATATATAACAATTTAAATAATTAATGGTCCAATTTAGTTTCGAATGAAATCAAATTTAATAAATATAAGAACATTGATCATGAGTGATTGCTCACCTTTCGAGGATAGGTAGATCGGACAAAGAAATGAGCTACGAATTCTTGAGCCACATTAGATGGACACGAATTTAACGAGCAAAGCTGAGAATTAGAAATTGACAAAATCAAAACAGAACTAGATTGATGATGATAAATGGTATAAGTGCACTTATATATATAACCATATAACTATATACAAAAAATCATATTCTAAATTCTCAAACATATATGAAATATATATGTTTCAAAATCCATTGTTTCAAATTAAAATACATATATTAAAATAAAACACCTATGTTCACAAAACCAAAATATATACATATGAGTGTTATATTTTAAATCAATACCTAACATTCAATATTATCATTTCATATTAAAATAAATATTTGAGTCTGGACACACACACACACACACACACACATACATATATATATATATATATATATAATATCACAGTCTTTATATATTACATATAAAGTAATATTAAAATCAATCTATTATAGAAATCAAGGTTTAAACAACATTATTTATTTAAACAAAATATAAGTTATACATATACATGCAGGCTTAAAACTTACATAACAAAATATGGAATATATATATAATAGTCAGATAATATATATATATATATATATATATATATATATATATATATATATATATATATATATATATAGAGGCCCAATCTTGTTTATACATATGAGGCAAATGTAAAACGGCTCAAAATATAAAAGACACCTTTGCAACTGCAACTATTGTTTAAAACTATATAGATCAAAAATTGTTTCAAACCATATAAAAAATACTGCCACAACTATATATATAAAACTGTATTATATGCAACAATATAACTTGTATAACATCCTTCCAAATATGATATATACAATACATTTTACTTAAACAATATTTAAATAACAGCCGTGTATAAATAAGAACATGCTTCTTTCTATAACAAATGCAGACCATATAGAAAGCTTTATACCATTCTATACTAAGCTACCTTATACCCTATAACATTATATATTTTATATGTGAACTTGACAGAATACAAAACTCAAATAGCTTTTAAAATAATATATATATATATATATATATATATATATATATATATATATATATATATATATATAATACTTACATCTATGTATACCTTACAGGTTCAAGACCGTTACTCACATCAACATTCTAAAATCCAAATGCATCTTTCTAGAAACAATATATATATATAAATTTTAAATAGTATGCACCCATAACACTAAACCGTATATATATATAAACATATGTATATATATATCTATATCCTATCTTTCAAGATCGAACTCACATAAATCATAGAACATATTATATAATACCAGCACACTTTAATATCTATAACCGAATATAACTTACATACTACATATGTATTATATGCATGCAAACAGAAAATATAAGTTATATCTATAATACTGTTATATACGAAATATATGCATGCAAACCAAATTTATATATTGACATATATATAAACATATATAAAACTATACTGTAAGCAAAACAAAGATATATATATACACACACACTAATAGAAAATATACCCATATATAAGCTTATACATATGTAATCAATATTGTTATAAAGTTTTTCAATGCAACTTAACCGGCCTATATACACACATAGCAGACTTATACAAAATAATTGAAACATATATGTATACTTACAGTCAAAAATGTTATATCATAAAACATAAACAAGCTAATATAACCCATATATATAAAATTAGTATAAACTAATACATATATATATATGTGTGTGTGTCAATAAATCATACATATAACTCATCAGTACCTTTATACAAAATAAAAGAGAGGGCGGTAGAAAAGATGAGCGGCGACACGCTGGAGTTCGGCAGGTCGAGGTGAGAAAGGGGCCGAGATGCGGAGGGGCTAGAGGCTTACGGGCGAGGGGAGGGGAACAGATATAAGTCGCGTGAGGTGCGGGCCAATGCCGGGGACGCGGGGTGATTGGGTAGGCGGTGGTGAGAGTAGTGAAAACAAAGAAATGGGGTGGAGGTCTCAGCGAGTGCGGGCTACGTGTCTTCGAACTGGGATGTGATCGACATTAGGCCGGATGAGGCACGGGTTAGGTGGTGGTCGCGTGCGGTAGTGCGAATGAGGGGGTAGGCAGTTTCAGGGTTGTGGTTGGGCTTGGCCGATGAAGGGAAGGAGTGTGGAAGCTATGGTGAGAAGTTGAGAGCTTCTGCCATGAGAAAATGGAACAGGAGAAAATGATATAGTTAAGGAAAGAATGCAAACTATATAATCTAATATTCCTCTAAGCAAAATGGAATGTGTCAAATAATAATGAATTAAACCCAAAGGATATTAAAAGTCACGCACAAATTTAAGGAATAATAATGATAGAAAAACGGCTGTTTTTTTTTCAACCATTGGAAAATTTTGAATAGACGCAAGAATCAAAAGTTAAAACGGATACCGATACATTAGACCGTTACGCAGCTTCGTTTCATACCGGACATTGAAATACAAGAATGAACATACTGTGGAGATCAGCACGATGAGATGAACAGAAAGGTACACAGGTATCAGTGGTACGACCATCCGATGAAAAGTCGATAATCGGTGCCGAAAATGCTGCTATTTTGTCGAAAATAAGATAGACGGAGCAATAACAGTCCAAATTTGACAAAACGAAATATGAGGTCTCACTTAGAAGATGTTTTACAAATTTATTATATAAAAATATTCAGGTTTGAAACATCAAATGTTAACTGATTTAATATTACACAAGAAAATAAACTTCAATATTATCAGATGAAAATTTATTAGTTTCTATGTTAAAATAGACGTATACCAGATATTAAACTTTTTTTCCAAATATTAATTATTTTAAATTTCAAAAAATTTCAATTAATTACGTTATTAAAACCTATTAAAATTTACAGGTCGTTACACTCTCCCCCACTAAAAACTTTTTGTCCCCAAAAAGGTACGATGTTGGAGAATAGAAACAACCAAAAGAAAGTGGATTGGAAAAACAAAATAAAAAATTAGTTTAAAACCATATAGATATCAAATTTTGATTAATTAATATTTAATAATTTGGTTAAACCCATTTTATTATATCCATAAATAGTCATTCGATTCAAATTTGTTAGTTCAACTGTCAATTCAGATCATAAAAATTTCATTTAGTTTTAAATTAATTTTCATTCACTTATTTATATAAAGATCAATCACTTACATAAAACACTAATAATTTATTATTAAACCATGTGGTATATAAATAAACAATATTTTAAGATTTTAAATTATTTAGAAAGAAAGAAAAAAATGATCAAAATATCCTTTATATAATACTTTATCAAAATACTTTTATAATTCGATGTCTTAACAGGTTTATCCTCGTGCTTGCAGACTCTGACCATGTGTTGATTAGGCGGAAAGATAGAATTCTCCAAGTACTTAGCAGAACTATTTCAACACCCAGTTCGAAGACATGCAGCCCGCACTGGCTGATACCTCCACCCCACTTCTTTGTTTTCACTCCTTTCACCACCGCCTACCCAATCACACCGCGTCCCCGGCATCGTCCAACACCTCATGCGGCTTATATTCGTTCCCCTCCCATCACCCGTGCGCCTCTTGCCCCTCCACATCTCAACCCCTTTCTCACCTAGACCTTCCGAAATGCAACATGCCGTCGTTCATCTGTTCTACCGCCCTCTCTTCTATTTTGTATAAAGATATTATGAGTTATATGTATGATTTATTGACACGCACACACACACATATATATATTAGTTTATTAGTTTATATTAGTTTTTTATATATGGGTTATATTAGCTTGTTTATGTTTTATGACATAACATTTTTGACTGTAAGTATACATATATGTTTTAATTATTTTGTATAAGTCTACTATGTGCGTATATAGGCCGGTTAAGTTGTACTGAAAAACTTTATAACAATATTGATTATATAAGTATAATTTATACATGGGTATATTTTCTGTTAGTATATATATATATATCTTTATTTTTTTATAGTATAGTTTTGTATATGTTTATATATATGTCAGTATATAAATTTGGTTTGCATGCATATATTTTATATATAACAGTATTATAGATATAACTTATATTTTCTGTTTGCATCCATATAATACATATGTAGTATGTAAGTTATATTTGGTTATAGATATTAAAGTGTGCTGGTATTATATAATATGTTCTATGATTTATGTGAGTTTGATCTTGAAAGATAGGATATATATATATACAGATGTTTATATATATACAGTTTAGTGTTCTGGGTATGTACTTTTAAAATTTTTATATACATTTGGTCTAGAAAGATGCATGTGGGTTTTAGAATGTTGATGTAAGTATCAGTTTTGAACCTGTAAGGTATATATAGATGTAAGTATTATATATATATATATATATATATTATTTTAAAAGCTATTTGATTTTTGTATTCTGTCAAGTTCACATATAAAATATAGAGTGTTATAGGGTATAAGTTAGCTTAGTATAGAATGGCATAAAGCTCTCTATATGGTCTGCATTTGTTATAGAAAGAAGCATGTTCTAGTTTATACACGACTATTATCTAAATATTGTTTAAGTAAAATATATTGTATATATCATATTTGGAAGGATGTTATACAAGTTATAGTGTTGCATATAATACAGTTTTATATATATAGTTGTGACAACATTTTTTTATGTGGTTTGAAATAGTTTTTGATATATATAGTTTTAAACAACAGTAGCAGTTGCATAGGTGTCTTTTATATTTTAAGCTTTTTTACATTTGCCTCATATATATAAACAGAACTGGGCCTATATATATTTTAACTGACTATTTTATATATATGCTATATTTTGTTATGTAAGTTTTAAGCCTGCATGTATATATATAACTTATATTTTGTTTAAATAAATAATGTTGTTTAAACCTTGATTTCGATAATAGATTGATTTTTAATATTACTTGATATGTAATATATAGAGATTGTGATATTATATATACATATGTCCAGATTCAAATATTTATTTTAATATGAAATGATAATATTGATTGTTAGGTATTGATTTGAAATATAATACGTATATGTATTTATTTTGGTTTTGTGGACATAGGTGTTTTATTTTAATATATGTGTTTTAATTTGAAACAATGGATTTTGAAATATATATTTTATATGTGTTTGAGAATTTAGAATATGATTTTTTTAATATATAGTTATATGGTTATATATATAAGTGTGCTTATACCATGTATCATTATCAATCCAGTTTTGATTTGATTTCATCAATTTCTGTTTCTCAGCTTTGCCCATTAAATTCATATCCATCTAGTGTTGCTTAGGACTTCGTAGCTCATTTCTTTGTCTAATCTATCTAGCCTTGAAAGGTGAGCAATCACTCACGATTAATGTTCTTATATTTATTAAATTTGATTTCAATTGAAACGATAATTGAAATATGCTGCTAAATTAGACTGTTAATTATTTAAATTGTTACATATGATATGCGTTTATATGTAATTGTTCACCTGTGAGATATGACACCATATCCTGTTGTTTATATTATATGTTATTTATAATGATGATATATGCCTATTGTGATATTATTATTATATTTGTCATCACTCTACAAGTTCCCTGCTAGTATAGAATTCACTATAGGTTGAAATGAAACATACCTGAACAATCTGTAGAATAGGAGGAAATCGTTGTGGGTTCAAATGGTAAACCCAAGTGATTTTCATTTGAATTGAATTTGGGATTTTGGGTTGAAATGATATATACCCGTATATATGTAAATTGCGGGTTGAAATGATATATACCCGTATATACGTAAATTTCGAAATGAAATGATAAATATTTGTATCACTTGACCATAAGATAGAAAATCATATATAGACACCGTTGGTCTATATATAAATATTTTTGAAATGATTTCTATGGTTTTGAAAAGAAATATATATAGTTTTATTTAATATTGAAATTATTTTATATATCAATAAGTTTTAATATAAGGTAGATTTAATAATGAGCTCTAATTTAATAAAGTTTGATTTAATTAATATATAATATGTTTACGCATTTATTTAAAATTGTATTTTAAAAAAATAGATTTTTATAATTACTTTATAAGTTAAGGTTGGGAAGATAAATCTGAAATTTATTTGAAATTGTGTTTCACTAAGTTTAATTAAATCGATTTGAAACTATTGAATTTGAAATTAAAGATATGATCTTATAACTTGATTTTGATTTAAGTAATTTAATGAATATTTTATGTTTAAAGAAATCGAAGGAAATATATGTAGTAAAATGTAATTTAAGGTTATATAAATAATATTGAATTTATTAAGTGAATATTTCAAGACTAAATAATAGTGAAGTTAAATCAAAATCTATATGAAATTGTTAAATTTAGTTTTTTAGACTGTTGAATATTCAAAGCTTTGAAAAATATTGAAATTTAAACGGTTTATTTGGTGGTTCAAATCTGTATTTGAAATCGGTATAATTTGATTTGGTTATTTAGGAACTGAATTGAATTGAAATTGATAAATTGAGATTGAATTAAATTTGAATTTGGAATTCGAGTTGATTTGAATCAATTTGTGAAATTTGAGGAAATTATAAATATTGTACTTTATAAATTATATAATTTATTATATATATATATATACTATTTTAATATAAAACTATTTTATTCCATAAACTACTTTATTTTATATACTATTATTAACATCTAAACTGTTTAAGTGGTGGAAGTTATGATTTCAAAGTTACGGTTTTTCCAAGGAATTATGGTTTCAAAGCGTTTTGGTTTCGAAAGTGTCGTAACTTTGAAAGTGCTGTAATTTGGAAATAGATATATTTGAAATGGAAATGATATTTTGGTTTTAAAGTACAAATTAATTTGAAATGACCACGGTATTATAATGGCGTTTAGTTGTTATAGCGTATATTTCTACATAGCAGATAGTTCCACAGATCCTTAGAGGATGGTTATTCAAAACATCCTTTAAGTTACTTATATTTCAGTTGATATTTCGCTTGAGTTGGATTTATTGATATAAGAATGTTAATCCTGACTCGAGTGTCTTGTGTTTTGCTTTACACTCAGGTCAAACTGAGTGATACATCATTTGAGACTCACCTTTGGAGTTTGGAGCTTCGCTTGGAGATCCAACTATCGATTCAGCTTTCAGCTTTTCCAGTAGATTTGTTCAGAGATGTCATCAGTCTATATTTGAGATCTTCTATTGTATTTTATGTCAAACTCTGTTGTTTATATAGTAGCTTCACGAACTACTATTTATCTATTCCGCTGTATTATTTCATATTACTCTATGTCTGTGATTTCGTGATTTATTTATTTACTGTATATGCTGAGTTTTGCCAAATATAAATTAACAATCTGGCATCTTGAGCAATTCAAGTCGGATATGTGCGGATGCGAATGGTTGAAAATACCGGGTCGTTACAGTGGTAATATGGATATATCAAAATCACTAAACAACATAACAGCCGATCACAAATATCATCTATTGCAGTATCAACCAACATCCAAATCAATCAATTTATCCATATCACAAAAATCAGTAACTATTAACGTCGGTTGTTTAAAAGTTATATAAAATTACAATTATCAACATCGAATTAGATATCAAATTAAATGTCAATTTGACTACCAGCTTAACATCACGTCTAATGTCACAAATTTAACTATCAGTTTTACTATCAATTTCTATTGTCAAATTTACGATCAAACTTAACTAACAAATTTAATAATCAACTTAGTGTCAAATTTAAATGTCAATCTAAATCCAGCCAATTCAAGTTTAATAAAGTAAATTTTCAGTCAACTAAAGTTTCAATAGATTAAATTCAGATAGCAATCAACATAAATTTATTACTCCGCTAATTGGTTTAACTAACAGTAGGAATTTAGTACTTCATGAATGAGTTTGATTACCAACCTTTATTTGAAATTGAAAAAATACCAGAGTCAAATAAATTCCAATCCGGCTCCATGTCGTAGCGTTCGTCGATACGATCGCAATGCGACTCGTTTCGCTCCAACTTTTTGGCAGTTTAAGTTGACAATAAACCATACATGTCTAACTCAAACCGTTTAAAAGACAGATTATCAGTGGGTTTATTTTAAATAAATAAAAAGAAAAGAAGAAAAACCACAATAGAATCTCACAGCGGAATAATAAAATATAATTATCGCATAAACAGTTTATGAAGCTGTTTAACAAATATACATTAGATTTCAATTCATAAAATCATTAGAGTTATATACAATATTATCAAGGATATACATTTTCAATATATAGAATGAATAATGCGGTGGAGTAATAATAATAAATATGATCTACCAATCTTCATCCTTTGTCCTCCAGGATTAACTATCTTTGATATACTGGAAAAATTCCGGCTAACTCGAGTGTAATGAAAAGACAAAACACTCGAGTCAGGATTAAAAATCCTCATATAAGGAAATCAAAATTAGGTGAAATATAGCAGCTATAACTTCAGTTTGATTTTTTTTCGAAATTTCACATAAAAAGTTTTACATATTCAAAACTTAAATTCACGGGTTTCAGTAATTTATCAACTTCAAATCAATTTAATAAACTTTATGGTTTAAACAATTTCAATATTTAAATTAGATTTTTGTTTAAATTGCTGAAACAAATACAAGATCTTTTATCAATCATTACTCAAATAGCTGATTTCGGTTTCAAAAGGTTTCACATTACTATATAAATTTCCATGGTGTCAACAATTCCATTTTCAGTATAAAATACAAAATCATCAATTTGTTAAATTTCCAAGTCCCAACTTTCTTTACAAATACTTTCATTTACTCTATAAAATTACAGAAAATATTACATGCCTTTTACTCCATTTTAGAAACATATATAATTATAAAATTTAGAAATTCAAAGTTTGTAAATGGATTTCAAATTTACTTTCAAAAATTTGATTTAACCCAATTTACAAAATTAATTCTTTGTAATATATAAATTTCTATAGTTAAATTTCAAAAAAAATCAGAGTTTAAAATTCCATTTATCAAAATCTCTAATTTTGCGAAATAGTGATAAAATCATACCAATCATATTTCTACAAAAGTAGTCAAGAATGCATCTAATAATTCACATATCAAGTAGGATGTCCAAAGTCCCATATCTAAATTCAATATATGGATGATCAATCATATCAATACTGGTAATAATAATTGGGTGGTAATGTGGATATATCAAAATCACTAACCTACATAACAGCTAATCACAAATATCATCCATTGCAATATCAACCAACATCCAAAGCAACTAATTCATCCGTATCAAACTAATCAATAACTATCAATATCGGGTGTTTAAAAGTGATATGAAATTTCAATTATCAACATCGAATTAAATATCAAGTTAAATGTCAATTTAACTATCAGTTTAAATGTCACATTTAATGTCACAAATTTAACTATCAGATTTACTATCATTTCATATTGTCAATTTCATGGTCAAAGTTAAATAACAAATTTAATTATCAATTTAACAGTCAAATTTAAATGTCGATCTAAATTTAGTCAATTCAAATTCAATAAATTAAATTTTCAGTTAATTAAACTTACAATAAATTAAATTTTCAGATAGCAATCAACATAAGTTTATCACGTTGCTATTGGCTTAACCAATAGTAGGAATTTAGTACTTTGTGAGTGGGTTTTGGCCATCCATCTATATTTGAACGGAAAACATTCCATAGTCAAATAAATTCCAATTCAATTCTATGTCGTAGCCTTCGTCGATACGATCACAACGCGACTTGTTTCGCTCGAATCTGACCTTGCATGAAAAAGCTATTCAATATTTAGCGCATCGATTATTAACGACATAGTTAATATAATAGTTAGCATAAAATTAAAATAATAACCTAATCTCCCTCTTCCCTCTCTACTCAGGCAACACATGCGCGCACTTTTAACTTTTTTCCTTCATTTCGCTGATCAAACGCCGTGCATCTCCCACCACCGCCTGCAGCCACCGTCGCGCTCTCCCACCGCCTCACCTGCCCCTCCATCGCATGCGCGTGCGCGCGAAAATCACTCGCGAGAACCAAAATTGCAGCCTTCATACGAATTTCGCCGCCGCCATCGACCATTCGACGATCCACAACCATGGATCGACTCGCCTCGCCGAGCTTTCCAACATTCATGTTGGAGTCAAGCCTAAAAATGCCTAGATCGGGTGGAGAAGTATGGGACGTTGATTTCTAGGTTTTATTGGCGGCTAAGGACATTAGTTTAGGGTTTAGCCAAATGGAAGACAGTTAAGGGTTTTTTTAGAAAATTTATGTGGCACTATTCATCCGTTAAATTTTCAAACTCTAAACAAAGCGTGCCGTTTGACGTTTTATATGTTATACCCCTATTCCGAACATAATGGAATATGTATCAAGAGTCAATTGCATCATATTCAAAAGATAGTTTTCAAAATTGAATTATATTGATTAAAGGTCTGAAAATAAATTCTACACGTTTCAAGCTCGCACGACTAAAAGATTAGTTCGATCATTACGAAACTTGAAATCTTATAATAATTCACTATTACAATCCGATGAAACTGGTTTCATCAAAATCCGAGACAATGTCCAAAAAGACTATTTTTACACGTTAATTAAAATAAACTATTTCCCAAAATAAATTTATCCGCTTGAAATTCAATTTTAAAACTTCATTAACTCCATTCAAATTTTAAATAGAATTTAAATCAACTTTTGAAATTATTTTCATTCATATTAAATTTAGGATTCAATTATTTAAACAATTCCAATATTAAATATAATAATCAAATTGCCAAATAAATCCCTATATTTCAAATCCTAGCCATTTAACTTATAAAATTTGCGTTTAAAACGAATTCAAATAATAAAACAATTACTTACATTTTACAGTAATTTAACATCTTAGCCACTATTGTATATATAATAAAAGTTATTCATTTCTTACTAATAATTATTTTCTTATATCTGAAATTTATGATTATCAAAAATATAATTTCATATAAATAATGTAACATCCCAAAATTATCAATTAAAATAAACAATATATTTTAAACCTTTGGAATTTAATTTGAAAATTAAATTGGAAGAAAAATCTAAAAAAAATAAAAATAAGTGATAATAATATATAAATAAATTCCAATTTTATTCTGAGTTGAAAATATTGAAATAATGAATGTTTTAAAATGTCATTTAAATTTAAAATCTTATAGGTATTTATATTACAAATATGAGTAAAATTGAATACATATTAAAATTTAATTTAAAATTTTCAAGGTGAGTGTGAATATATAAATGGACATGAGAGTTTATATTTCAAGTTTAAAATTGAATTTTGAATTTAAATTTAAAATAAATGTTTTAAAAGTAAGTAGCATTTAAAATTATTAAGATGTAATATATGTAATGTGAATATTAGTTAAATTCTTTTAACATTGTACACACACACACAAAAATGAACAAAGGAATACATTTATTTATAAAATGTATATGATATAAAAATAAAGTTTATAAAATTCTTTTGCCTTGTAACAAAATCACAAATGTGAATATACATTCACATGGAAGATAGAGTAGAATGATAAACAAAAATCTAGAGCTTATGATATCATTTTACAAATGGCACAAACCATCATTACTTTAATAAAATAATCAAATAAAAAATTTCAAAAAAACCTTTCAGATTCCCAATTCAAATTTTTAAACCTCCAAATCTCTGAAGTTCAGTAGCCAAAAAGATTTTGCAATCTTAACCCCAACTCTCAAGAAAGAAAAAAATTCAGAAAAAAAGAAAGAAAACTGCCTATCTTCAATTCAATTCAAAAGTAAAATCTAAAGTGGTTTCTTAAGCATCAAACTGTAGTGATACATTCATCTCTCAGGTAAGTTTTTTTTTAAAATTTATAGTTCATTAAATTATGATTTTAAAATCAAGTTTTTAACAATCAATTCAAAAACAAAAACTGCAGATTTGTCTTTAAGGGGAGGCTTCAGGTTTTAGGCAGTGCAAGTTTCTGGAAACAATTTTAAAGGCTAGTGAATTTTTTTTCTTTTTAATTAGAGGTTGCTAAACAACATTTAAAGCAGGAATTAATCAATTTAATCCATCTGTTGCAGGAGAGAAATCAAGATCAAAGCTTTAATATACTTTTGGTTTTCTAGTTGCAGAAAAGAAAAAAAGAGAGAAACTTTTCTGTCATTTAACTGTAAGTAAAATAAAAGCTACTATTATTAATAAATTAAGTAAATGAACTTAGCAAAGAGAAAACAAAGATCTATAATTTTAATTTGTAGATCTAAACTCCCATCTAAATAGGAATAGAAAGAGTAGTAGTCAGGTTTCCTCTCTGTTTTGAAAAACTGTCAAGAGCCTTTTGCCATCAGGGAAGAGGTGAGTAAACCCCATGCTTTATTCAATTATTTGTGTTTAAATGCCTGCATGAATGTGAAAAGCTTTTTCTTGTGAATGGATTGCTATGCTTGAGTTTTTCTTTGCCTGGAAATGTTGATTTCTTTCTTCTGCATTTCTGCTTTCTGTAACACTATGGTTTACAGTGTAAAACATGCCAAATTTAAAACCCCTTCCTCTATTGCCATTGAAATTGAAGGATGAACTAAGGTTTTGGATATGCTTTTTGTTTCAGTAATTAAATCAAGGCAATGTTTTGAAGTTTCCTTCTTCCTTGAAACTGTAAAAACAAAAACACAGTTACATTTGAATTTTGGGTTACAGGGTAACCCATATCAAAAAAAAAAATCTAAATCTTTCTTCCTCTTTGTTTCTGAAAAAGATTGTAAACAAGTTCTAAATATTGCTTAAACTTGTATTTTATTTCAGTAATGAGTTTAAAGCAAGTTTTATATAGTTTTCTTTTGGAAAATGTAAAAACACTGTCACCATCCAAACAAGCAAGAAATTCGAATATTATAGATTCCTTTTTCAGTAATATGATTTGAATCCCCTCTAAAAATGATGACTTTTGAAAATAAATTTAAATTTTTCATTGAAACTTCACTGGGATATTTGGGATAATCTTGAAAATGAAGTTTTATCAAAATCTGGTGATCAAAGAATTATAGCCCTCGAGTTCATTGTGGCAGCAAGATTGAAGGTTCGAGATCATCAGAAAAATACTAGATTAATTTATAAATCATTAAATCTTTGATTCGAGATCAAAGTAGGGTTTAAGATTCCATTTTTGTTCACGCTTGAAACGATGGTGCTGCACCATTATGGTTTGATCGGACTATGTGCCTCTGGTGCAAATTAATGCGTCGCACGATGCTGAAGCTTCAGGCAAAGTTTGGTGGCCGCTAACGGTCAGAGGAGGCGGTGCGAGGCGTTTTTCTGGTGACGTTCCTGATGGGTGTTTTGGTCGTGATGCTTCGATTTGCGTTTTCGAAATAAAATCACATGCTGGGTGTTTATATCGTCTTAGGGAATGGTAGTCAACTCGTGGATGGCTGCAGCTCCGACCAACGTTGGCGAAATTTGTCGTGCACGTGCTTGTGGAGGAGTTGGTGTCAGTAGTGATGAGTTTGGGAAAGAAGGGCGGCAGCTCGAAGCAGTACGCGGGGCGATTGAGGGAAAAACTCGAAGTCAGGCTCGTGTTAATTTAGCATTGTATCGGGTTGTTTAAATACTTAAACAATTTTTTTGGAAAAAATGTCACCCGGGTCAATTTTGGCTTAAACCCGAAGTAAGGGGACGTTTGTCTCAGGGACAACTCGGGGAAGCCTCGGGTTGGTCAATAAAAATAGAAAATCCCGCTTTTACTAAATTTTGAAATACAAGTTAAATTATTTATTTTCTAAATCCACTTTTTTTAAATTAATGATAATTGTAAATGGAATTTAGGTAATGGTATTGAACCAATTATTTAAAATTTATGAAGTTCAAAGATATTTTAAATCTCATATTTTCTTTTAAATAAATGTTGTTTTAAGATTTAATAAGATTTAAAAGTAAATCAAAATATCAAGTGTTAACTTTAACCAAATTTATTTATAATGATGAAATAGTAATTAACAATTAATGTTTTGTGATGATTTTATAATTACTAATTAATTAATTTAAAGAATTGTTAATGAATAAAAGAAATTTAACTTAACTAGTTAACAATTAAGAATTAGTAAATTAAAATAATTAATTAAAGAATAATTAATTAATAAATCCAATTAAGATTAAATTAATCCATGATTAAGTAAAATTAAACATTGATTCAAAATAATTAATAAAGATAATCATACGGTTAATTCACTTTAATCACAATCACCTTAATCAAAGATGATTGACCATCATCAAATATTCTACACTGGATTGATATTTCTGTTGTGATATTGTGATTGCTTTGTGATGAATGTGATTTATGATCTGTTCCTATATGTATGTGAAACCCCTTTTGCCCGTAGAATGACATTTAAACTTCGATGCGATAGAGAGTCATATTTCAGTTTGTTATCCAAAACCCACATCGAACCTTGAATATAAATCCTTGTAATTGATACACCCACATGTTTTAAAATTGAGCGCTCACTATTCGGATTGGCCGGGAGAGGACCTTTGTGTTATATAACCTATTCTGAATAGTGATTCGACGAATGGATAGCATTTGAAGACGGTGGTGAAGACCGGGTGCCTTCGAAAACGTTAGGTTAACCTATCGATTGTCTTTGCACCGAGTTGCTCCGGTATAGGGATTCCCTAAGTGATGGGAAGTCCGATTGGGATTGTGGACGCCCGGATTTGCAAGGGATTCTTTCTTTATTGGACGAAGTGCCTTCGATTCTGTTCGCACCCGAAACAGGCTTGTATGATCGTGTGTCTGACACTACACTTTGAGATATAAAGCCGATTTCTTTCAAATACATATCTGTTGGTGGCAGAGAATTTATTCTCTTAGCTTAACACCCTTCTCTGAGACGTATGAACTTAATGTTATGACCCAAAATTTTTGAGCATTTAAAAATCGAAATATTTAATTGATTTCAATATTTAAAAGTTAATTTTATACCTGAATTCAAATATCACTTTTTATTTGATAATTGAACTATTGAATTTAATAATCTGAAAATTGGGTAAGATGTTGAATCTGGAGTTCTAAGCCTGTTAAAAATAATTTGAAGGCTTGTAAATTTTATATTGATAGTTCTGAAGATAATAAAAACTTTTAAATTGAAATTGGAAGTGATTTGTTCGGTTTAAAAAAAAAAATATCGTTTAAATTGGATTTAAAAATAGCCTTCCGAGGCACGGTCTCGGTATTCAACGAAACCAGTTCTATTGGATCCATAATATTGAATTATTATCGGATTTAAAATTTCGTATTGATCGGAGTTGTTGTGTGAGTGTACGATAAGTAAACGCGTTAAAAATTAAACAAAACTTTAATTAATCAAATCAATATCATCAGTGCCTTCTTAAACACGCTTCCCCTCCCTTTTTTTTTTATATTTACAACCGAAGCCTTCATCTTCAAAATCAGTAGAAATCGTAATAAAAAAAAGAGGGGAAACATGAAATTTCCGTTATCTTCATTCAACTAAAAATCAAAACCCCGATTATCTTCCCTCTTTCAATTTCATTTAAATCGAATCAGGAAGCGAGGAGCGGCGCCGTTATTTCGAGCACGTGGCGGTGATGCTTGCGAGTTAGAGGGAGGCGAGACGACATCGCGACTTGAACTCGCGATGCTCTGAAAGAGGTTGGCGGTTGCGAACGATTTTGCTCACGAATTTCTTGGCGAGTGCGTCGTGTGGGCGTTCGGGTTTGGTTGTTCTAGGGTTTAGATTTTGGGGAGGAGGCCGACCGTGGTCGTGTCGAGGAGTCGTCTTGATTAGAGACAGTTAGAGGCCAGTGGCAATCCAGTGATAGCTGCGACCTAGCACGCATGGTGTCGAGCGCGATGTCTTTGAAGGTATGGTGACTGGTGGTGTTCTACGGCGAGCTAGGGTTTTGTATGGACATATCTCGTGAGATGGAGCTCGCAATTTCGAGTTCCTGTGCGTTTTCAGGTAATTAAATATTAATACATTTAAAATTTATTTTAAACTAGTTTAGATTTAATTTAATGTATTGGTTATTTTAACTGTAAGGTAAATAGGCAATTTGTTTTTGTGTTAAGATATTTTAAAAGTAAGGAAATTTTGTTTTGGTATGCACAAAAATAAAAATAAAATAAAATATAATCGTAACAGTAAGGGAATTTTTTTAGACAGATCTGTCTCTTTTTAATTTAATACATGTATATAGGTTTGGAAAATGAAATTTGGTTTATTTAAATCTGATGTCTATATAGGGTTTAATTTATAGAAGGATGCAAACCAATTTTTATTTTCTAAAGTTCAGTATATTTATGTAAACAGTAAATAAATAAATATATATATATATATATATATATATATATATATATAGGAATAGAATTTTGAAGGCAGAATTTTAATAAAAAATAAAAATAAAATAGTTTGGAAATTTATATGAATTAGATTTTTATGAAGCCTATATAGATTTTTATAAATATATAGTTCATAAATAAAATAAATATAACTTAATAAATTTATTTTATAATAATGTATTATAGAAATTAAATTGTGTAAATTGACCTATCTAAACCATATTTGTTACTAAAGGATTTAATAAAGGTAAATTTGTTCAAAATTTAATAAAATTATTAAATGGTAATTAAGGGTTGATTTATATTTCGAATATTAATAAATTATATAGATTATTATTCAAGGTCAACATCTGAAAGGAAACAAGCCGTTTGGAAGTGGATTGCAAATTAAAAGCAAAGGTGAGTTAATCTCACTCAACTGAATTTTTATTTGAATTTAAATGATTAAATTTTAATAATTGGTTGAATGGTTAAATTGATTGATGTGCTATGTTATAGTATATATTACACCTCGGAATTTTCCCATATTATATAGCGGATGAGACCCTATGCGCCGCATAATAGCGGATGTTGTTATATTTAATCCCATATACCACGATATTCCACCTCGAAGTGGAATTGATATTTTATGTTGTGCTAATATCTGTGGATGCAGGAAAAACAGGTTGGAGGGATCCAACTGAATTCCTCAACATTTATTTAAATTATCTAATATTCTCTGTTGTGGCTATTTATTATTCTATGATGAATTATATTGGAATATTTAATGCTGTGGTTTGATTGACTATATTTGGGTATAATGAGTTACCAAAATATATATATTGGATTTTGGAAAGAAAATAAATGAAGTGAGTTTGTAAGCGAAATAATTATAGAAAATTTGAATAAATTAAGAATGAATTGAAAAGAAATGGAAGTGATTTTAAAATACTAATAAATAACTTCGAGTATGAAAAGAAAAGATTTTGAATATACAGAAATCAATGAATTGTAAAATTAAGTGATATTATTTTAAAGGAATAAAGAATTATTTTTAAAATTTAAATTTAAGTTGGAAATCAATTTGGGAATTTATTCTAGTGTTTGAAATTGGAAGTTTAAAGAAGAATGTGAAGACAAGTATATTTCTCCGGATAGCCAAGTATGTTCAAAGTAAATTTCTAAATATAAGATAAAAGTTAATGTTGTTTTAAAAAGCATGTTTTAGGAATTTATTATTTCTAAATATCTAAATTCTAAAGTAAATATTTTTCAAATCTATTATCGTAGTAATTATTTAAAAGGTGACTTAGTATTTTGTTTTAAAAAAAAAGTGAAAACCTAGTTTTATATTTTATGAAGTAACCTTATTTTCAAATATTCATAAGTATGTATTTTTAACAAATTATTGAAGTAGTTTTTAACTTAAATGTTTAAAATATATTTCAAAGTAAAGCGTTTTAAATTATTTTTAAAATCTAAAGTTTGTGCTTGGTGATTTCAGTGGAAATAGAAAATATTTGGAAAATTTATTCTAAAATATGAAGATAGTTTGAAACTGTTTTCAAAGGTTGAAATGGAAATATATCTTGCGAAGATATTTCAAGATAAATAAATAATTTGTAGAAATTATTTATGGTTGATTGATGTTTTGAATATTAATTGATAATTAAATAACCGACTATCAATCTTGGCCAAATGCGCTGATCGTTTCGAAGAGACCGGGATCGAGATTTATTTCTCGAAAACCACTTCGATCCGGCTTGTACGTTTTCGTGGAATAACGAGTTTGGATTCGAAGATGGAGCTGTGAAGTGCAAGGGTTAGTCACTACTAATCCTGAGGATATTTCCAAAATGGATGTAGTAGGAATAGTGCCTTTGCTTCTGTTAGAACCCGGGATGGACTTGTATGGATGAATGCTTTCGGAACATCGTTAGGTAGAGGATGGGCACTCTAAGGGATATGCTCTGAAAAGGGTACGCTTAGCCTCATCAACTGGGAATGACTGAAAATCAGGGGTTATGCCGCAAGGCTAGGTGGGTAGCACCCATTCAAGGTGAGGTCATCCCTGTCTAGATGTCCCTTTTTATTTCGGCTTAGTGGTGTGGTTGCTGATCCCAACCGTGGGGTGATCTCACTTGGGATTATCCAGTAAGGGGTAGTCCCGGTCTTGTGTTGCAGGGGGTCGGAAGTGATCCTCGGTACTGTGATCTAGGCCACGTACCGTGACAGGTGGTACCCCAGTGCCTAGTCATTAGTTGGAAATTCATTCTCCCTACGAGCCTTGTATGAGTTTTATTTGTATTACCCTCTATGTGGCTAGTAGCTGGAATTTAATCATGTAACAATTTCGGCTATTTTAATAAGTATTTGTATATAGACCCTATTATAATATCAATGGATTTTAATAAGAAATGTTTTTGCTATCGTAAGGTAAAAACCCGACATGTTTATTTGTGGCGTGGTCTTACGAGATGCTTTTGTTTTCAAATGATTTTGAAACTTTAATAATCAATTTGAGTGTGATTTTATCACGCTGGTATTCCAGACTGACTCGGGTGTTATTTAACTGTAATGCTCGGGCCAGACCGAGTATTATAGAATACAGGAAAGGATGCTATGGAGCTCAGGAGACGAGCTGGATGACGATACGTACTTCCATATTTGATTATTATTCTGCTGCGTATCCTGTTGTATGTTATTGATGTAGAACTCTGACGATGATGTACTCTGATGTATGTATAAACGGATATAGTATTTGTTTTTGTGTAAAGATCTGTTATTATCTATTATATATTATTCCGCTGCGATGGTTAGATTCTGATGTTGTTTTCCTATTTTCTTCTTCTATCTCTTCTTCTTTAACCCTAATGGTTCGTATTTCTGTTCAACTTGAGTTGATTGATGTAGAATAGTGTTGACTAAAGGGGTGCAGATTTGCGGGTCGTTACCCTTGGTATCGAACTTAGGTTGGTGATAACCTTGGCTCTGGTGGGAATTACTCATAAAATAGAGTCTATAGTACTCTAGAATGAGTTTAAGCATATTAATAGATATGAGCGCGTATTTGTTTGTGAATATAAAATTGTTTTATATTGTGTTGATTTATCGATTGAGTGTTTATGGATTCTGGTTGTTATGTGGGACGCCATGTCGTCGATAGGGATTTCTAAACTCTTAAACAAGATAAACCGACACAATATTGTTTTAAATAGGGTAAATGAAATAATTTTACCCAAAATTATTTTTGTATATAAAAGAATTGATTTTCGTAATTGTTTTAGTTATATATGGATGCTTGGTTGTTAGGAAAGATAATATTACATTATTATCATTGTATGAGGATTGAATGAGAAATTGAAATAATAATCAAAGATGAAGGAATAAATTAATAAATAAATGGAATTTGTAAATGTGATTCGTAATTGAATAAGATATTGAAATCATAATTAAAAATTAAGAAACAAATTCATAAACAAATGAAATTTGTAAATATTAACTATAATTGTGAATTATAGTGTGATTAATAATTAAAATAAGATAAAATTACAAAGTAATGTTTGAATATAAATTTAAAAGATTTGGAAATTTAAATTCCTTGAATTTGAAAATGATTCTCAAAGAGTTGGGAAAAATAATATTTGAATCGGATTTGAAATCTAGAGAGATTTGGAATTTAAAAATATTTGAAGGATTTTAAAAGAGATAAAAGCATTGAACTCTTACAGTCGTTGGAAAATAACTTCGGTGATGACTGCAGCATCATCGATGTTCATTTTCTAGTTTCCAAGAGAGAAATTGCTACCAAACTGTTTTGAATTGAAATTGTTTGCAAAACTGGGTGGGTTTTGAAATTCAAAGAGATAGATTGAATTTATCAAAGGATTTTGGATATAAATAATTTCAAAGGGGATTTTGAAATACTTATGTGATTATTGAAAACTCTTGTGTCAGTTTAAAGAATCTTAGGATGTTTAAGCAATAGTTTAAAACTCTGGAAATAAACTGGAATGCTTAAAGAATAAATTTAGGAACTTATATAAGTTTGAAATTTGTTTAGAGTAGAAATTTAACTTAGGAACAATTAGATATTAATAAGTGAGTAGCTTATAAAAATTTAAAAGGAAATTGGAATTGAATGTTGAACTTAAGTTTGAAAAAAAAATTATTAGTTCAAATGGACTAAAAATAATTAATGTTGGAAATAAAAATTTATTCTTGGTTGAAAATGAATTTGTGAATGAAGAAATGAATTTATAATTGTAAGTAAATGAACTGAAATTGGGTATTGGGATGATATTAAATGGAATTAAGTCCTTGCTTAACAAAATTCAAAGGAATGGTATCTAACCAGATTTAACTGAGGTTAAGTTAAATAGAATTGAATTGGAGTAAAATTCAATTGAGTTATGGGTGTTATATGAATGGAAATAGATTCTTACCTGAATAAATGGAAGTAAGTTGGATAAAAAAAATGGGTTGGAATAAATAAATTAGAATAACTTATAAAGGAATTAAAAATCCATAGAATAAAATATACTTGGGCTATAAATAAGCGTAAATCTTGAGTTAAAAATAAAAGAGTGAATGGAAATGTGTAAAATAACAAGTTGTGACTTATAAAATTGAAAAGTGGGATAGAAAACCAAAAATAAATATTTTTGATGAATTGAATAATAAAACAAAAAATCCAAACTTGAATTATAAAATAAATTGCGCTTAAGAAATGTGATGAAGAGATTCTGAGATTAAAAATCAAGTATTGAATTTAAACTAGGGGAGCACTAATTAGATAATAAATTAGTTGATGAAATATGGATATGGAACTCGAAATTATTAACTTAGAATTGAATTGTGAATAGATAATTGAGTCTGGAATTGAAGCTTGAGTTATAAATAGAAATTCAACTTAGAATTGTAAGTGAATTAAATATAAATTGAAGTTGTATGGAATTGAATTAAAATAAAAATGATTTGAGATGAAAACAAATCCAATTCAAGCATAAATGGATTGACTTTATTATTAATAAATTCAATAATGAATTGTTAATGTAAATGAAATTTAAATTTGAATAAAAGAATAAACTAATCGTATAAATTAGTAAAATGGTTGGGATTTGATCAAAGGAAAATCAAATCAAAGATTTGAATGGAAGTTGGTTAAATAAAATAAACTTAAGTTATTGGGTGGAATAGTTTGGAAAAAATAAATAACCTAAGTAAATTGTGAGATGGTTATTTAATATATTGGTTGTCGAGTTTACTAAAATGGTTTGGAATCGAACTTTTTGGCAATGAAAGTTTGTGAATAAATTGAAATGGATTAAAAATTGGTTGTAAGCAAATGTAATAAGTGTCGGAACCTTATATGTGCTTATGGAAATTATATAACGTGCATTATCTATGAAATTTATGTGTTAGTTATTGAAAGTAAGTGAATGTTAATAAATTTCATATATTTAGTACTTACATGTTTGAATTGAGTAAGTACAGGTACCGGGAAGCCGTTTGGTTGGATTTGGACGCGCTAAATGCTAAAATAACAAGCCGCTTGCTTAAAAATGCTAAATAATGATACGCCTACGCAATAAAAATAGGAAATATGAACTGCTTTTGGTTTTTCCGACCGTGTGGGTCGATGTATATATATTTATATCTTTTGTCATATTGCAAAAGCTCCTTCGTACAAAGGAGACTCTGCCAAAATTTTCGAAAATTTTTGAAAGTTAGAATTTTTTTTTTAAATTTTCACTAACGGCAAAGGATTTAAAATTGGTAAGCAAATAGATTTAAAAACTGAATATTGAAATCTAATTTAAAAGTGTGAATGTAAAGTAAGGTGAAATTGAAGAAATTGTTTGAAGAAACTAAAGGAAGGAAAAGTTGCAAGTAAACTTTATTTGAGATTTTAAATAAATTAGTAAGCGAAACTAATAAAAGGAAAAGGTTAATTACATATGGGTTGAGATAAGGCGAATACAATTCAATATTCAAAGTTTGAAGACAAAATTGAATTCAAGTAGAATTGGAAAATGGAAATCTGAATGGAAATTGGGAAGAAGTATTTAGATTGGAAATCAATTAGTAAATTGAAGCTAATTGAATTCAAATGGGATTGTAAAGAGCATAGTGAAAATAAATTTGGGAGGTGGATAAAATATTTATATTAAACTTAAGGAAATAATGGTGAAATCCTTAAGTAAATTTGGCATTTTTTTTATTATTCTAGGTGAACAATTGAATGAAGATTAAACTGAAAGTGGTGAAATGGTATAATTGTGGATATTGAATATTGAGATTTCGTAAAGGTGTCAATAAAATGTTTCTGAATGTTGTGATTGGATATTATTGCTATGTACGATATACAGGTATTATAAAGGAAAAGGAAAATTGGTTTTGATTTCAGAAGATAAATTGAAATTGCTCGACAAAAAGGTTTGTGTTTGAATTTCTATATGAAATTTGATTGGGTTTTGATCAAGCCACTTGGATTTTTGTTTTCTTTTGGAATTTGGGAGCCTGTAGAGGCCTTTTGTAGTCGTATCGAGCTAGCCGTGCAAAGGAAACGCTGACAAAAAATTTCAGAAATTCAGGGAGTTGGAAAATTTTTGAGAAAATTTAAAAATTTGAAACTTGGTTTGTATTATAATTTGAATGATTTAATGAATAAAGTTATTTGGGAACTATGGGTGAGTGCGGGGAGGTTAGTAAGAAATGGTAATGGGTCTTTTATAAAAGATAGTTGGTAGAAGTTGAATTGTTAGTTTTGGGAAAAATAAACGGGTATTGGACCATTCTTCCTAATTAGTAATTTCGAGGACGAAATTCTTTTAAAGGGGGAGGAATGTGATGACTCGAAATTTTTGAGCATTTAAAATCGGAATATTTAATTGATTTAATATTTAAAAGTTTATTTTATACTTGAATTCAAATATCACTATTTATTTGATAATTGAACTATTAAATTTAATAATTTGAAAATTTGGTAAGACGTTGAATCTGGAGTTCTAAGCCTGTTAAAAATAATTTGAAGGCTTGTAAATTTTATATTGATAGTTCTGAAGATAATAAAAGCTTTTAAATTGAAATTGGAAGTGATTCGTTCGGTTAAAAAGAAAATATCGTTTAAATTGAATTTAAAAATATCCTTCCGAGACACAGTCTCGGAATTCGACGAAACCAGTTCCATTGGATCCGTAATATTGAATTATTATCGGATTTCAAATTTCGTATTGATCGGAGTTGTTGTGTGAGCGTAAAATAAGTAAATGCGTTAAAAATTAAACAAAATTTTAATTAATCAAATCAATATCATCGGTGCCTTCTTAAACACGCTTCCCTCTTTTATATATTTACAGCCAAAGCCTTCATCTTCAAAATCAGTAGAAATCGTAATAAAAAAAAGAGGCGAAATATGAAATTTCCGTTACCTTCATTTAACTAAAAATCAAAACCCTGATTATCTTCCCTCTTTCAATTTCATTTAAATCGAATCAGGAAGCGAGGAGCGGCGCCGTTATTTCGAGCACGCGATGGTGATGCTTGCGAGTTCGAGGGAGGCAAGATGACATCGCGACTCGAACTCGCGATGCTCTAAAGGAGGTTGGCGATTGCGAATGATTTAGCTTGCAAATTTCTTGGCGAGTGCGTAATGTGGGCGTTTGGGTTTGGTTGTTCTAGGGTTTAGATTTTGGGGAGGAGGCCGGCCGTGGTCGTGTCGAGGAGTCGTCTTGATTAGAGGCAGTCAGAGGCCAGTGGCGATTTATAACGACCAGATATTTTCAACCATTCGCATCCATTATAAGTGTATAGGTAGACACTCATGCCGGAATTGAATTGCTCAAAATACCGCGTTGTAAATAAAAATTTGGCAAATCTCAGAATATACAGTAAATAAAAATCACAGATCACAGACACAGAGTAATAATAACGCAGTGGAAGTAAAAGAGATAGTAGTTCATGAAGCTACTATATAAATATATCAAGTTAGATAAGATACAATAGAAGAAATAAAGTACAACAGAAGTTTAAATATGATAACCAAGTACAAGCTGAATAGAACAACCGAACTGAAAGGATGAAACTCGACAAGTAGGTAATCTCCAGCGATTCCAATCTCCAAAAAGTGAAAATCCAAATCTGTGAATACTCAGGCTGACCCGAGCGTAAATAAAAATACAAACACTCGAGTCAGGACATACATACTTATACAATGTAAACCAACTCAAGTGAACTGTAGCAAAGATACAAGTAACTTAGAAGATGCTTGGGACCGCCCATCCTCTAAGGTTCCGTTAAACTATTTACTATGTAGTAATATACGCTATATACAGTAGTGTCTAATCAGTAAAGTATAATCATATAGAAAATAGCATTAAGGGGATGGTGAACCTTAACGTGGTCGGATCTTTAAAACCAAAATCGTAGTGGGCTCGATATAAGGAGATGACATGGCACGCGAGGCAATGCCAGGGTGGATACACCGTTTGCACTACCAGACCGGTGGTGACGGCAAGCCAGCAGCTTCCGCCCACCTCGAACAATACCCCCGAATCAAAATGGCGCCACGTATCGAATCACAAAAGTAATAGATTGGTTTCCGATGGAGCATGCTCGATGAATGGGTGCGACCCTTTGTGTAGCCCGATATAGCTCCTGTTTTAGTCATTTATGCCAACTCACGGGAGTTGGGTCCACGTAATATACCTCGAGAACGTCGCCACCATCCTACTTCATTCTGGAATCTCCACCGCGTACGCAGTTGTTAAAGTGGTTTTCGGTATTCGCCGGCTGTAAGACAATATCCGATCCCGGTCTCTTTAACAACCAATCGTTATTATAACCCGTAGTTATAACTTTAAAAAATATATTTTATACTTCAAAATAAAATATCATTCCAACCCAAATCTTTATCAAAATAAAGATTAAATTATTTCCAAACCATTTCAATATATCATCATACCATATCTTTCGATTCAAATATTTATCAAAATAAATATAAAGTCATTTCTAACCATTTCAATATACTAAATTATCATATCCTTTCAAAACATCCTTTCAAATCATTTTAATATATCAAAATATCATAACCTTTCAAAATTTCGTTCAAAGTATCTTATCTTTCAGCACTTCCTTTCAAATTATTTTAATATCAAAATGTCATATCTTTCAAAACTCCATTTTCAAATTATTTTAATATATCAAAATATAATAACTTTTCAAACCACATTTCAATCATTTAATATATCAAAATATTAAAACCACATTCATTTCAAATCATTATTCATTTTATTCAATTTAAAATACCATTTCAATTCACATTTCAAACAGTTTATATTCAAAAAAAAAAATCATTTTTAATCATTAACATGAAGTTATTATGTTCAACAATTAAATTACTAAATTTCCAAAATTTTCAACTTCCAAAGTTCATTTATTCACTTAAGTTTATCAAAACAGCGAAAATTCACTTTTCGTGGCATTTAGAAAACGCTGCGGAAAGATACATTCAAAACAGTTGAATTTAATAAAAGACAACATTTTAAAATGTTGTAATATGGTTTACTTAAATTTCAAATAAACTTAGTTAAATTCAAAAATTATAGCACTTATAAAATTTGCTATAATAGCTTTTAATTCAATTTAGCTTTTTAGTTCATTATCATCAACTACAGCATTTACAAATACTGTAATATCATTTACATTGTAATTAATAGCATTTCAAAAATGCAGTCAATTAACTCCAAATATTCAATATAATTACTCAACCAATTATATATTTTTTTAAACATTTTTAACTCATAAAATCATACATTTTCACATTTATAAACATCATTTAATTTTCCTCAAGTTCATGATTTTATAAAGTTAAATTTCCATTCAAAAATCAAGATTTAATAATAATTCACTTATTAAATTGCAATGTTTAATTTTAAATCCTTGCATTAATTTTCAACTTAATACTTAATTTCAAATTCTCAAATATAACTTAGTTTTATTTTTATTTGCTTAACTAAAAGTTCACTTTTAAGTCAATTTCATAAATTTCCAATTTTAGTTATATTTCAAAATTTCAACTTAAACATTCATTCATTTTACATTCAACTTTATCAAAAATCATTAATATGATATAAAATCACTTTAAATTAATTTAAATTCAAAATATCATAAATTTATCATATTTTCAAAGTTAATTTAAATTCCGTTAAAAATTAAATCAAAATTTCCAAAATAACTTACATTCATATTTTCTAACTTTTCCATAATTTATTTAACTTATAGATTTCCAGAAAATAAATAATACTTTAAAAAAATTATATTTTTATTAAATTTCAAATCAAAATATTATAATAATTAAATTTCTAAAATATCTTAAATTTTTTAGAAAAACATATTTTTACTACGGGCCTGTATATAATTTTCTACGCTGGGTAAAGTGATACGGGTAATATATCATTTCAACCCGTAATTTACAAAGAAAATCCGGGTTTTATCATTTCAAAGCCGCAATCCCAAGTTAAAATAAATTAAATAAAAACCGTTCAAGCCTATCATTTCAACCCATAACGATTTTTCCCTATTCTAAGGTCCGTTCAGGTATGTATCATTTCAACCCATAGTGATTCTAATTTACAGGGAACTTGCAGTGTGATAAACTGATAAAATATACAGAATAGCATGAAATAACAGTAACATATGATATAACAAGTGTTTAACAGGTGTGAACATCATATGATAATAATATAAGCAGTTATAACATGTTAATATAGTTCTACAGATTCGCAGGGTGTCAATTTACTACTTATATAAGTACATAATGTCTGGTGAGAAATACTCATATTTTTATGCTGGAGATATTAATTTGAATGACACAACGGATCCAAAGGTCGTGACTCATATTTTTATGCTGGAGATATTAATTTGAATGACACAACGGATCCAGAAGGCACGACCTTTGATTTTTGAGTGGAGAGAAATAGCCAAGATATCATCTTGTAAACAACCCCAAAACAAGACAATATAACTTATGAATATTCAACCAAAATATTGAAATAAATTGAAATTGAAAGGTAACAAAGACAAGATAACTTGACCTTGTTACAACCATTCCAAAACTCGACTAATTGGGTTCATTTTCTCAGCCATGATGATGATATGAGTGTGGGAGAGACAAGGTTAACTTCCTTGAATACAAGAAACAAACCAAACCAAATATACATTAATAACCAAATCACAACAATATAAATAACTTGCAAATACATGCACAAAACATTTTCAAACCAATTTCACTTGCTTCCATCTTGCATAGGCTAAGCCATGGCTGGAAAGTACATGACTATGGCATGTTCTAAGGTCTGGTTGTGGACCTATAGGGGTCGGCTTAACCTAGAGGAAGTGGTGCAAAAGTTTGTGAAGCAAGATCTAATGCTACAAGGCAAAAGCAAGATTTTTGGTCCATATTTGGCTCGACCTATGGCACACTTGGGCTTGGCTATACTTACTCCAGATCTGGACAGTAGAGAGTGATGGTGCAGAAGTGGGAAAAGGTCATGTAGTTGCTGGTGGTGGTGGTTTTAGGGGTGGTCAAAGAGGTTTGGAGGTGGTGGACATGAATGGTGCATGGTTATGTACATTTAGGTGGTGTTTGTTTAGGTTTTTGGTGGATCTATTTCAACATTGGGCACGACCAGTGGCTAGGGGTTGGAATGGAGGAGGTGTTGGTCAGGTGTGGTGGTGATGGAGGTGGCCAAGGTGGAGGAGGAAGGAGGAGCTGAGCCTAGAAGAGGAGATAGCAAGTGCAAATCAAGTAAAACAAAGGAAAACATAGGAAAAGAAGATGTTTTTACCAAAAATTTTTCTCAAGCAATGGAGGCCGGCTATTTTGGAGCTGAGAAAGTTTTGTATACGGGATTGAAATGAAAAATAATTGGCTGGAGGAAAGAGTGAAGTCGGCCAATCAATTGAAATAGAAAAGGTTGGAAAACAAAGAGGCGGGAAAATGAAGAGCCTTGAGCAACTAAAGAGACACAAACTCTTCAAATTTCCATTTTTTTTTAAATTTTATATAACTGATATATATATAAACTCAAATAAAATAATAAAATTTAGTAAATAAACAAAAATAAATAAATTAATTATTAATTATATATAGTTTAATTAAATAAAACAGCAAAATCTGCAACTAGTCTTGAAAATATGAAAAATCAGTGCAATGAACTTAGGAAATTTTTTATGTACTTAAAATTTATAAATAAAGATAAGAACACAAAATAAAATGAATTCACAAAATTAAATAAATAAATTTAAATTTAAATATAGTTTAGATGAAGAAAATAGCAGAAAAATAGAAATAGCTTTTAAAATAGGAAATAAATACAATAAATTTTGGAAAAATTCTATTATCATTTTAAAAATATTTAAGAGTCAAAATATACATAATATAATAGATTAAAACATATTAAAATAAAATAGGACAAAGAAAATAAAATTTATACAATTTAAAATAACAAAATTGCAAAATAAACAATTTATACTCAAAATTGAAATGTACATATCTTTTGCAGTTTAACTCCGTTTTCAACGAAACAAAAAGCAGTGTTCAAGTTATTTCATATATTTTCATAATAAAAGATAAAATTTAAGATTTAAAATGATTTAAATTTTAATTTTAAAAGTCAAAGTTTAAACAGTTTGAGTAGAAATTCACCTTTCAGTAAAATATTCAAATTATACTAGTTTGAACTATAAATCACTTGATAATCATCATTTATATTTAAAGATGAAATGTTTGAAATAAAACAAATTTAAAATAATTTAAAAATAACATAAAGTTCAATTTAAATAATATACAAAAATCTAGGGTTGTTACACGATCCAGTGATAGCCGCGACCTAGCGTGCGTGGTGTCGAGCGTGATGTCTTTGAAGGTACGGCGACTGGTGGTGTTCAACGACGAGCTAGGGTTTCGTATGGGCATATCTCGTGAGATGGAGCTCGCGGGAGTTCCTGTGCGTTTTCAAGTAATTAAATATTAATACATTTAAAATTTATTCTAAACTTGTTTAGATTTTAATTTAATGTATTGGTTATTTTAACAGTAAGGTAAATAGGCAATTTGTTTTTATGTTAAGATATTTTTACAGTAAGGAAATTTTGTTTTGGTATGCACAAAAATAAAAATAAAAGTAAAATATAATCGTAACAGTAAGGGAATTTTTTTTAGACAGATCTGTCTCTTTTTAACTTAATACATGTATATAGGTTTGGAAAATGAAATTTGGTTTATTTAAATCTGATGTCTATATAGGGTTTAATTTATAGAAGGATGCAAACCAATTTTTATTTTATAAAGTTCGGTATATTTATGTAAACAGTAAATATATATATATATATATATATGTATATATATATATATATATAGGAATAGAATTTTGAAGGCAGAATTTTAATAAAAAAATAAAATAAAATGTGTGTTTTGAAATTTATGAATTAGATTTTTATGAAGCCTATATAGATTTTTATAAATATATAGTTCATAAATAAAATAAATATAACTTAACAAATTTATTTTATAATAACATATTATAGAAATTAAATTGTGTAAATTGACCTATCTAAACCATATTTGTTACTAAAGGATTTAATAAAGGTAAATTTGTTCAAAATTTAATTAAATTATTAAATGGTAAATAAGGGTTGATTTATATTTCGAATATTAATAAGTCATATAAATTATTATTCAAGGTCAACATCTAAAAGGAAACAAGCCGTTTGGAAGTGGATTGCAAACTAAAAGCAAAGGTGAGTTAATCTCACTCAGTTGAATTTTTGTTTAAATTTAAATGATTAAATTTAAATAATTGGTTGAATGGTTAAATTGATTGATGTGCTATATTATAGTATATATTACACCTTGGAATGATTGTTTTCCCACATTATATAGCGGATGAGACCCTATGCGCCGCATAATAGCGGATGCTGTTATATTTAATCCCATATACCACGATATTCCACCTCGAAGTGGAATTGGTATTTTATGTTGTGCTAACATCTGTGGATGCAGGAAAAACAGGTTGGAGGGATCCAACTGGATTCCTCAACATTTATTTAAATTATTTAATATTCTTTGTTGTGATTATTTGATATTCTATGATGAATTATATTGGAATATTTAATGCTATGGTTTGATTGACTATATTTGGGTATAATGAGTTACCAAAATATATAAATTGGATTTTGGAATGAAAATAAAAGAAGTGAGTTTGCAAGCGAAATAATTATAGAAAATTTGAATAAATTAAGAATGAATTGAAAAGAAATGGAAGTGATTTTATAATACTAATAAATAACTTCGAGTATGAAAAGAAAAGATTTCAAATAAACAGAAATTAATGAATTGTAAAATTAAGTGATATTATTTTAAAGGAATAGAGAATTATTTTTAAAATTTAAAGTTTAGAGTTTAAATTGGAAATCAACTTTGGAATTGTTTTTAGTGTTTGAAATTGGAAGTTTAAAGAAGAATGTGAAGAGAAGTATATTTCTCTGGATAGCCAAGTACGTTCAAAGTAAATTTTTAAATATAAGATAAAAGTTAATGTTGTTTTAAAAAGCATGTTTTAGGAATTTATTATTTCTAAATATCTAAATTCTAAAGTAAATGTTTTTCAAATCTATTATCGTAGTAATTATTAAAAAGTGACAGTATTTTGTTTTAAAAAAAGTGAAAACCTAGTTATATATTTTATAAAGTAACCTTATTTTCAAATATTCATATGGTATGTATTTTTAACAAATTATTGAAGTAGTTTTTAACTTAAATGTTTAAAATATATTTCAAAGTAAAGCGTTTTAAATTATTTTAAAAATCTATAGTTTGTGCTTGGTGATTTCAGTGGAAATAGAAAATATTTGGAAAATTTATTCTGAAAAAGGAAGATAGTTTGAAACCGTTTTCAAAGGTTGAAATGGAAATATATCTTGCGAAGATATTTCAAGATAAATAAATAATTTGGAGAAATTATTTATGGTTGATGGATATTTGTGAATATTAATTGATAGTTAAATAACCGACTATCAATATTGGCCAAATGCGCTGATCGTTTCGAAGAGAACAAGATTGAGATTTATTTCTCGAAAACCACTTCGATCCGGTTTGTACGTTTTCATGGAAAAACGGGTTTGGATTCGAAGATGGAGCAGTGAAGTGCAAGGGCTAGTCGCTACTAATCCTAAGGATATTTCCAAAATGGATGTAGTAGGAATGGTGCCTTCGGTTCCGTTCGAACCTGGGACGGACTTGTATGGACGAATGCTTTCGGAACATCGTCAGGTGGACGATGGGCATTTTAAGGGATATGTTCTGAAAAGGGTACGCTTTGCCTCAAGCCTCATCAACCGGGAATGACTGAAAAATAGGGGTTATGTAGCAAGGCTAGGTGGGTAGCACCCATTCAGGGTGAGGTCATCCCTGTCCAGATGTCCCTTTTTATTTCGGCTTAGTGGTGCGGTTACTGATCCCAACCGTGGGGTGATCTCACTCGGGATTATCCAGTAAGAGGTAGTCCCGGTCTTGTGTTGCAGGGGGCGGGAGTGATCCTCGGTACTGTGATCTAGGCCACGTACCGTGACAGGTGGTACCCCAGTGCCTAGTCATTAGTTGGAAATCCATTCTCCCTACGAGCCTTGTACGAGTTTTGTTTGTATTACCCACTCTGTGGCTAGTAGCTAGAATTTAATCATGTAACAATTTCGGCTATTTTAATAAGTATTTGTTTGTAGACCCTATTATAATATCAGAGGATTTTAATAACAAATGTTTTGGCTATCGTAAGGTAAAAACCCGACATGTTTATTTGTGGCGTGGTCTTACGAGATGCTTTTGTTTTCAAATGATTTTGAAACTTTAATAATCAATTTGAGTGTGATTTTCTCACGTCGGTATTCCAAACTGACTCTGGTGTTATTTAACTGTAATGCTCAGGTTAGACCGAGTATTTTAGAATACAACAAAGGATGCTATGGAGCTCAGGAGACGAGCTGGATGGCGATATGTACTTCCGTATTTGATTATTGTTCTGCTGTGTATCGTGTTGTATGTTATTGATGTAGAACTCTGATGATGATGTACTCTGATGTATGTATAAATAGATATAGTATTTGTTTTTGTGTAAAGATCTGTTATTATCTATTATATATTGTTCCGCGGCGATGGTTAGATTCTGATGTTGTTTTCGTTTTTTCTTCTTCTATCTCTTCTTCTTTAACCCTAACGTTTCGTATTTCTGTTCAACTTGAGTTGATTGATGTAGATAATGTTGATTCAAGGGGTACGGATTTGCGGGTCGTTACATTGAGGTTATGTAGTTGAAGGTTAGCAGTGTTATACTCCCAATTTGGTAGTGTGGCATGCTAAGTGCTGCTGTATGTTGGTGATCATTTGTGATCAAAGCACGGCTTTCGTGTAAAGCGTAGCTTTGTGGACGAGACCTCATCGGGCCTCACACCCCAGAAATGGTCGAAACAGGAAAGATGCGACAAGGTTATGAGGGTCGTGCCCCTTAGTGTATGTCATTTCCTTCTGGAAAAAGGTGATGCCATGGTATGGAGCCTAGATGCTTACCTATGTGGTTGCTTCAATCTCATTTACTGTGTGGTTGTTGCTTTGTGATGGAGGGCCTTCGGATAAAGGTCCCAAAGGACCGAGGAATGGCATACTCGAGTAGTAGTTACCTAGTTACAGAGGTAACCCGGCCTTGTGTTGGCAAAGAGCCGGGTAGGTTCTCAGGACGTCCCGCAAGAGGCATACCCATGTGGCATAGGAAGTTCCTTAGCCTGACCATTTGTTGGAAATCTAAAGAAACAATACGAGCCTTTACGATTCCAATTGGTATAACCTGCCACCTCAGGTGGCAGCTACAGTAGGCATAGTATCATGGTACCTATGCTGGCTAGGATTAATATTCTACTTTCGAAATGTTTTCACACTATGCACTAGTAATAATATCAAAGAATTTTCTCGTATTAAGCATATTTGACTATCATAAGGGGAAATCTCCCCCAAGTGTGCAATGCATTGTGTGTGTGCCTGGAGGCCTTATGGTAGTTTCATTTTCCAAAAGCATAAACGGTTTTCTGTTATAAATCTGTTCTATTTGAAAGCAACTGTTTTTGTTTACTCATACCGGTCCCATGAATGACTCGGAGTTTATCGTTTCCTTTCTAAACTCTGGGTGCCCATTATTTCCACACGGGCAACCTAGTAGCAGGTTTTCCGTATTTTGGCATTAGCTGTATTTTGGTTTGGAGATTATCGGTTTTTTGAGGCTTTTACCTTGAAGATATTTTGGAAGCTTTTGGATCTCAAGGTGCTTAGATTTGGATGTTCACTACCATTCTACTTCCTTTTTGAAGACTTATGGCATATGATCTCTTATTGCTCTATTATGTCATTCTATTTGGAGTTGTGATTCATGTATTATGATGCTCTGATGTTGTAACAGATATTATGATGATGTTGTATCTGTGATGTTATGCATGATATTCATTTTATTTCCGCTGTTTTATATTCATCTAATGTTGTTATAAGATCCACCCGACTGGAGTTTGGTGTTTGAATCTTTGGCAGTCGAATACAAGTGAGGTATTTGATGTCAATTTTCGAACGTTGGATTTCGGGTCGTGACATGTGGTATCAGATCTAAAGGTTGAGTAAGAACTTTAGCTATGGAGTATAACACATTAGATGGCTCATTAGAGATAGGGTGAAGTATACCGTAGAATGAGTATAATTGAGACAGAAACACCAAATTTTTCTTAGTCTATTTCCATTAACTGCTGATATTCCTTAAGATATCTCGTCCGATTATCTAAATCAATTTTTCTTACTGATTATAGATAGTAAGGATGAGCGGATGAAGTGGAAGAGCTGGAGGGCAAGGAAATGCCACAGTACCTAGCCAGGTTCCCCCGACACTAGAAGTAGCTTTACCTACTCAGCATCAGCCGAATCTGGCTGATTTATACAAGAATTTCTCAAGGCTTGGTGGTAAGCCGTTCACTAGAAAGGAGTCGATTGTTGAGGCCCAAGCATGGATTAGATCATGTGATAAAATCTTTAAGGGGCTTAAGTTGCAAGATGATCAGATGCCTCTCATAGCTTCTTGGCAACTTCAAGATGAAGCCTTAGCATGGTGGGAGACAGTCACTATTGATGAGCCTGAAGACGAGTTTACTTGGGGGAGATTTAAAGAAGTATTTGAGAAGCTCTGTATGCCATCAGCTGGGATTTTTTGTATGTACCAGGAATTCATGGTCCAAAATTAGTAAACACACCTTTGGAGAAGAATGAGAGGTTCATTCGTGAGATGAATAAGAAGTTTCACGAAAGGATGACTGGCCACGTCAAAGAATCCTTCTCAGATTTGGTTGATATGGGATACCGTTATGCTACACTTGACATGCAAAAAGCCCCGATGGATAAAGGAAATTCGAGCATTCAAAATTGGAAGAAGAGGAAATTTAGATGCAAGAAACCATGGCACGGTAAGGAGAAAAAGAAGAGTAATCAGGGAAGCATTGCAGAGAATGTCACTTGCTATAATTGCTTGCAGAAAGGCCATTATTCAAACAGTTGCAAGAAGCCAAACAGAAATCAATCCGCTCAAGTAAAGCCCAGGAAATGCTATTATTGTCAGAAAGTGGGACTTGAAGTTAAAGCTGCCCACTTATGAAGCAAGCTTAGATAGCCAAGGTGTACACCGTCAAACCCGCATCTTCCAAAGCAGAAAAGGGGAAAAGAGTTCTAGAAGGTAATCTCATTATTTATGATAGCATTGTTAGAGTTCTTTTTGACACGGGCACCACACACAGTTTTATCTCTCAGCAAGCTATTAATGAATTGAATCTTGAACCCAATTTTGTTGATAAGCCTATATGCGTAAAGAATCCAGTTGGAGGTCCCACAAATATTTGTCTTCGATGTAGAGATGTTCCTATCTCATATTCTTGCTACCAATTCCCTATTGTTCTCTTCGTTCTTGATTTCAACGAGTTTGAAGTCTTATTCGGAATGGATTGGCTAGCAAAATATGAAGCCAAATTGGATTGCAATAATTGATTGATTTCAATCAAAACCGAATTTGGGGATTTCATCGAGATTTCTTGTGAGGACCCTAGTCCTAAAAGAGAAGGGTTGATGTATAATTTGGGTATCCTGAACCCAGTCTGGAGTCCATTCCTATTGTTAGAGATTTTTAAGATGTATTTGAAGAAGTGAAATCTCTACCTCCACACCGAGAAATAGAATTAAGAATCGACCTTGAACCCAATGCTCGTCCTGTCGTTCATGCAAGTCGCAGGATGGCACCCAGGGAAAGGGTTGAATTAGTCGACCAGACCAGGGATTTACTAGAGAAAGGGTTGATTCGACCCAGTGTTTCTGAATGGGGCTCAGCCATCATATTTGTTGCTAAATCAGGCGGATCTCTGAGATTGTGTGTAGATTACCGCGATCTCAATAAGAAGACTCTCAAGAATAAATTCCCTCTACCCAGAATTGATGATTTATTTGATCAGTTGCATGGCGCTTGTTTCTTTTCGAAGATGGATCTAGCCCAAGGGTTCCATCCACTACGAATCTTAGAAGACTATGTTCATTTGACAGCTTTCAGGGGTCCCAATATGTTCGACGAATGGTTAGTCATGCCTTACGGACTAACCAATGCCCCAGCATACTTTGTAGATCTTATGACTCGTGTGTTTCGGGATGTATTGAATAAATTTGTGTTCGTATTCATTGATGATATTTTGGTCTATTCCAAGACCGAAGAGGAGCATGTCGAGTACCTTAGAATCGTTCTGGAGATATTGAGGAGAAATATTCTCTATGCAAAATTTTCCAAATGCCATTTCTGGGTCAAAGAAGTCAAATTTCTTGGTCATATTGTTAATGAAGAAGGGATTTCTGTTGATCCTAACAAATTTTTTGCCATTCTTGATTGGAGAAAGCCTACTACCCCAAAGGAAGTCCGAAGCTTTTTGGGCTTAGCTGGTTATTATTGGAAGTTTGTCCAGGACTTTTCGAAGTTAGCTAGTCCATTGACCAAGCTAACGATGAAGAATGCAAAATTCATTTGGACTTCAAAATGTGACGAAGATTTTGAGGAGTTGAAGAAGAGATTAACCACCACTCCTGTTCTCGCTATTATCAACGGGAATCAGGGTTTATCCGTTTATACCGATGCTTGCGGTGAAGGCTTGGGTGCGGTATTGATGCAAAACGGGAAGGTGATTGCCTACGCGAGTAGAGAATTACGTCCTCATGAAAGAAATTATCCAACCCATGATTTGGAGCTACTGGATGTTATCTTCACTTTAAAAATATGGCGACATTATCTTCTGGGTAAGAATCTCTTCAGCGTTCTTAATAATCTATGAATTTAATTTAACATAACTTAACAAATATACTCATTGAACCCTCTTTATTTCTAGGTGAAAAATTCAAATTATTCACCGACCATAAATCTTTGAAATATCTCTTCACCCAGAAAGATCTGAATTTGCGACAACAACGTTGGTTGGATTTTCTGGCATCTTATGACCTAGACATTATATATACGCCCGGAAAAGCCAATGTAGTTGCCGATGCCTTGAGTAGAAAGCACGCTATTCTTTCCCACCTTGTCATTGCTCCTACTCTTCTTGAGAAAGTCGCCTGCCAACAAAAAGAAGATGAATTCCTTCATCAAATTTATGAGAAAGTGCATCATGGTGAAATACTAGTTTTGAAGTTGACGACAATAAAGTTATAAGATTGAAAGGAAGAATCTGTGTCCTTAACATCCCGGATCTGAAACGTGAAGTTTTGGACGAATGCCACAAGTCTAAGCTTTGCATCCATCCAGGAGTTAACAAGATGTATAGAGATATCAAAAGAACTTTCTGGTGGAAGACGATGAAAAGGGACATATCTATATATGTGAGTCGTTGTGCTACTTGCCAACAAATCAAAAGCGATCAAAAGAAAGTGGCAGGCTTACTTCAGCCTTTAGAGTTACCCAAGTGGAAATGGGACCAAGTATCGATGGATTTCATCGACGGTTTACCCCGTACTCAGAAAGGCAATGAAGAAATTTGGGTCATTGTGGACCGTTTGACTAAGACAACTCACTTCTTACTAGTAAAAGCTACCCGCATGGCAGCAAGTTTAGCAGAATTATATGTGAAAGAAATTGTCCGTCTCCATGGCATACCTAGCAGCATAGTGAGTGAATCGTGATCCGATCTTCACTAGTAGATTTTGAGAGGCATTTCAAGATGCATTGGGAACCGAGCTGAATTTCAGCACTGCTTATCACCCACAGTCTGATGGGCAGACTGAAAGGATCAACCGAATCTTGGAGGACCTATTGCGAGCTTGTATACTTGATTTTGGTGGTTCTAGGGAGGACCATTTGCATCTGGTCGAGTTCTCCTATAACAACAGCTATCAGGCCAGTATAGAGATGGCTTCTTTTTAGGCTTTATATGGTCGTCCGTGTCGATCACCGGCAAGCTAGATCGAGGCAGGTGATAAACTTATTCTTGGACGAGATATGATTAAAGAAGCCACAGAGAAAGTTGATTCTATTCGAAAGAAATTGAGGACAGCTCAGAGTCGTCAAAAGAGTTATTATGATAGCAGGAGACGAGATTTGGAATTCCAGATTGGGGACTCTGTCTTTCTTAAAGTATCTCCTATGCGAGGCATATTGAGGTTTGGGAAGACCGGTAAACTAGCACCACGATATATTGGTCCTTTTCCTATTCTAGAGAGGATTGGTTCTTTAGCCTATCGAGTGCAGTTGCCTAGCTGGTTATCTGGTGTGCATAATTTATTCCACATTTCTAGCCTTCGGAAGTATGTGCACGATCCGGATAGTATTATTGAAGAAGCTGCTCAATAGGGTCTCGACATCACTCCCAATTTGACAGTCAAAAGAGTACCGATAAAGATTGTGGATCGTGATGAGAAGCAATTAAGGAACAAAGTGGTGAAGCTAGTTAAAGTTCAGTGGAGTGGCGATCCAAAGGACTGCACTTGGGAAACTGAAGATAATATGCAGAAATCCTATCCCAATTGCAGAGTGGATATCTCAGCTTAGGCTGGTAAGCCATTTTCTTTTTCTTTCTGAATTCGTATATTCTTTGTTTGTTTTCTCTCTCTTTCAATTTCGAGGACGAAATTTTCTTAAGGAGGGGATATCTGTAACATCCCAAAATTATCAATTAAAATAAGCAATATATTTTAAACCTTTGGAATTAATTTGAAAATTAAATTGGAAGAAAAATCTAAAGCATATAAAATAAGTGATAATAATATATAAATAAATTCCAATTTTATTTTGAGTTAAAATACTCAAATAAGGAATGTTTTAAAATGTCATTTAAATTTAAAATCTTATAGGTATGTATATTTCAAATATGAATAAAATTGAATACATATTAAAATTTAATTTAAAATTTTCAAGGCGAGTGTGAATATATAAATGGACATGAGAGTTTACATTTCAAGTTTAAAATTGAAGTTTGAATTTAAATTTAAAATAAATGTTTTAAAAGTAAGTAGCATTTAAAATTATTAAGATGTAATATATGTAATGTAAATATTAGTTAAATTCTTTTAACATTGTACATACATAGACACACACACACACACACACACAAATGAATAAAAAAATACATTTATTTATAAAATGTATATGATATAAAAATAAAGTTTATAAAATTCTTTTTCCTTGTAACAAAATCACAAATGTGAATATACATTCACATGGAAGACAGAGTAGGATGATTAACAAAAATCTAGAGCTTATGATACCTTTTTACAAATGGCATAAACCATCATTACTTTAATAAAATAATCAAATAAAAAATTTCAGAAAAACCTTTCAGCTTCCCAATTCAAATTTCTAAACCTCCAAATCTTTGAAGTTCAGTAACCAAAAAGATTTTGCAATCTTAACCCCAACTCTCACGAAAGAAAAAAAATCAGAAACAAAAGAAAGAAAACTGCCCATCTTTAATTCAATTCAAAAGTAAAATCTGAAGTGTTTTCTTAAGCATCAAACTGTAGTCATACATTCATCCCTCAAGTAAGTTTTTTTTGAAAACTTTATAGTTTATAAAATTATGATTTTAAAATCAAGTTTTTAACAATCAGTTCAAAAATAAAAACTGCAGATTTGTCCTAAAGGGGAGGCTTCAGGTTTTAGGCAGTGCAAGTTTTGGAAATAATTTTAAAGGAAAGTGAATTTTTTTCCTTTGAATTCAAGGTTTCTATACAACATTTAAAGAAGGAATTAATCAATTTAATCCATCTGTTGCATGAGAGAAATCGAGATCAAAGCTTTAATCTACTTTTGGTTTTCTAGTTGCAGAAAAAAAAAAGAGAAACTTCTCTGTCATTCAACTGTAAGTAAAATAAAAGCTACTATTATTAATAAATTAAGTAAATGAACTTAGCAAAGAGTAAACAAAGATCTGTAATTTTAATTTGCAGATCTAAACTCCCATCTAAATAGGAAAAGAAAGAGTAGTTGCCAGGTTTCCTCTCTGTTTTGAAAAACTGTCAAGAGCCTTTTGTCGTCAGGGAAGAGGTGAGTAAACCCCATGCTTTATTCAATTATTTGTGTTTAAATGCCTGCATGAATGTGAGTAGCTTTTGCTTGTGAATGGATTGCTATGCTTGAGTTTTTCTTTGCATGGAAATGTTGATTTCTTTCTTCTGTATTTCTGCTTTCTGTAACACTATGGTTTACAATGTAAACCATGCCAAATTTAAAACCCCTTCCTCTATTGCTATTGAAATTGAAGGATGAACTATAGTTTTGGACATGCTTTATGTTTCAATAATTAAATCAAAGCAAAGTTTTGAAGTTTCCTTCTTTCTGGAAACTGTAAAAACAAAAACACAGTTACATTTGAATTTTGGGTTACAGGGTAACCCATATCAAAAAAAAAAAAATCTAAATCTCTCTTCCTCTTTGCTTCTGAAAAAGATTGTAAACAAGTTCTAATATTGTTTAAACTTGTATTTTATTTCAGTAATGAGTTTAACGCAAGTTTTATATAGTTTTCTTTCTGGAAAATGTAAAAACACTGTCATCATCCAAACAAGCAAGAAATTTGAATATCATAGATACCTTTTTCAGTAATATGATTTGAATCCCCTCTAAAAATGATGATTTTTGAAACTAAAATTTAAAATTTTCATTGAATCTTCACTGGGATATTTGGGATAATCTAGAAAATGAAGTTTTATCAAAATCTGGTGATCTAAGAAATTATTGCCCTCGAGTTCGTTGTGGCAGCAAGAGTGAAGGTTCGTGATCATCAGAAAAATACTAGACTAATTTATAAATCATTAAATCTTTGATTCGAGATCAAAGTAGGGTTTAAGAACCCATTTTTATTCACGCTTGAAACGACGGTGCTGCACCATCATGGATTGATCGGACTATGTGCCTCTGGTGCAAATCAATGCGTCGCACAACGTTGATGCTTGAGGCAAAGTTTGGTGGCCGCTAACGGTCAGGGGAGGCAGTGCGAGGCATTTTTCTGGTGACATCCCTGATGGGTGTTTTGGTCGTGATGCTTCGATTTGCGTTTTTGAAATAAAATCACATACTGGGTGTTTGTATCGTCTTGGGGAATGGTAGTCGACTCGTGGATGGCTACAGCTCCGACCAACGTTGGCGAAATTGGCCGTGCACGCGGAGGAGTTGGTGTCAGTAGTGATGGGTTTGGGAAAGAAGGACGGCAGCTCGAAGCAGTACGCGGGGGGATTGAGGGAAAAATTCGAAGTCAGGCTCGCGTTAATTTAGCATTGTATCGGGTTATTTAAATACTTAAACAAAGTTTTTGGAAAAAATGTCACCCGGGTCAATTTTGGCTTAAACCCGAAGTAAGGGGACGTTTGTCTCTGGGACAACTCGGGGAAGCCTCGGGTTGGTCAATAAAAACAGAAAATCCAGCTTTTACTAAATTTTGAAATACAAGTTAAATTTTTTTCTTTCTAAATCCACTTCTTTTAAATTAATGATAATTGTAAATTGAATTTTAGGCAAAGGTATTGAATCAATCATTTAAAATTTATGAAGTTCAAATATATTTTAAATCTCATATTTTCTTTTAAATAAATGTTGTTTTAAGATTTAACTTAATAAGGTTTAGAAGTAAATCAAAATATCAAGTGTTAACTTTAACCAAATTTATTTATAATGATGAAATAGTAATTAACAATTAATGTTTTGTGATGATTTTATAATTACTAATTAATTAATTTAAAGAATTGTTAATGAATAAAAGAAATTTAACTTAATTAGTTAACAATTAAGAATTAGTAAATTAAAATAATTAATTAAAGAATAATTAATTAGTAAAGCCAACTAAGATTAAATTAATCCATGATTAAGTAAAATTAAACATTGATTTAAAATAATTAATAAAGATAATTATACGGTTAATTCACTTTAATCACAATCACCTTAATCAAAGATGATTGACCATCATCAAATATTCTGTACTGGATTGATAATTTTGTTGTGATACTGTGATTGCTTTGTGATGAATGTGATTTGTGATCTGTTCCTATATGTATGTGAAACCCCTTTTGCCCGTAAAACGGCATTTAAACTTCGATGCGACAGGGTGTCGGATTTCAGTTTGTTATTCGAAACCCACATCGAACCTTGAATATGAATCCTTGTAATTGATACACCCACGTTTTTTAAAATCGAGAGCTCACTATTCGGATTAGCCGGAAGAGGACCTTTGTGTCATATAACCCATTCCGAATAGTGATTCGACGAATAGATAGCATTTGAAGACGGTGGTGAAGACCGAGTGTCTTCGAAAACATTAGGATAACCTATTGATTATCTCTGCACCGAATTGCTCCGGTATAGGGATTCCCTAAGTGATGGGAAGTCCGATCGGGATTGTGGATGCCCGGATTCGCAAGGGCTTCTTCCTTTATTGGACGAAGTGCCTTCGATTCTGTTCGAACTCGGAACAGACTTGTATGGTTGTGTGTCTAACACTACACTTTGAGATATAAAGAAGATTTCTTTCAAATACATATCTGTTGGTGGCGAAGAATTTATTCTCTTAGCTTAACACCCTTGTCTGAGACGTACGAGCTCAGAGGTTATGTAGTTGAAGGTTATCAGCGATATGCTCCCAATTTGGCAGTGTGGCATGCTAAGTGCTACTGTATGTTGGTGATCATTTGTTGATCATTTGTGATCAAAGCATGGCTTTCGGGTAAAGCGTAGCTTTGTGGACGAGACCTCATCGGACCTCACACCCAGGAAATGGTCAAAACAGGGAAGATGTGGCAAGGTTATGAGGTCACGCCCTTTAGGGTATGTCATTTCCTTCTGAAAAAAGGTGGTGTCATGGTATGGAGCCCAGATGCTTACCTATGTGGCTTCTTCAATCTCATTTACTATGCGGTTGTTGATTTGTGATGGAGGGCCCTCGGATAAAGGTCCCAAAGGACCGGGAAATGGCATACTCGAGTAGCAGTTACCAAGTTACAGAGATAACCCGGCCTTGTGTTGGCAGAGAGCTGGGTAGGTTCTCGGGACGTCCCGCCAGAGGCGTACCCTGTGGCATAGGAAGTTCCTTAGCCTACCATTTGTTGGAAATCCAAAGAAACAATGCGAGCCTTTTCAACTTGTATAACTGCCACCTCAGGTGGCAAGTACAGTGGGCATAGTATCATGGTACCTATGCTGGCTAGGATTAATATTCTACTTTCAAAATGTTTTCACACTATGCACTAGTAATAATATCAAAGAACTTTTCTCTTACTAAGCATATTTGACTATCATAAGGGGAAATCTCCCGCAAGTGTGCAATTGCATTGTGTGTGTGCTGGGAGGCCTTATGGTAGTTTAATTTTCCAAAAGCACAAACGGTTTTCTGCTATAAATATGTTCTATTTGAAAGCAGATATTTTTGTTTACTCATACAAGTCTCATGACTGACCCTGAGACGACCCGACTTTCTACCACCAAAAAATGGCATCATCTTTAAGAAAAAATGGGATAGAAAAGAGAAAAGATAGAGAAGAAGAAAGAAACAACATCAGAATCTAAACAGCGGAACGAATAAATTATACTAATCACATAATACTTTACATAGTATCATATACATCAGAGATACAAAGCATAATCAACTCATACTAGACAGTTATAAACACCTGTCCAGTTATACAACTCAATACAATAACTCAGAGAACACACAGCGGAAAAACTCTATAGCTATACGCAGAAGCCTCCTGCTCCATTTGCTCCTCCAGATTTCGTCAAGCCAACCTAAATCCTAACCTGAATCCCCTTGGCTACTCGTAAAAATTTGAGTACCCAAGAGTTTAAGAAAAACAGAATAAACTCTGGGTCAGATATGGGTCTGGTGTGAGTAAACGGTTAAAGTTGCTTAACTTTTAAAACCTTTTGAAAGAAAGGTATCACGTAAGGCTTCCCACACATAAACATGGAAAAGTTTTTACCTTACGCTAACCAAAACATTTGATAGGAAATCCGATGATATTATAATAGCGTCTAGGGTTTTCAAGTAAAATACAGAAATAGCTGGAATGCTTACATCTCACGTTCCAACATAGTTGGGCACAACTAATACGTACGACACTTATTGGATTTTGGATTCCATACAATGGCAGGGCTACTGGGGTACCGCTCGTCACAGTACGTGACCTAGATCACCGTACCGAGGAGCCACCCTAACTCCCCTGCACACAAAGCCGGACCCGTTCCTTACTGAACAGTTCCGAATAAGACAACCCCGATGGTTGTAGCTATTCAACCGTCCACACAGCCGAAATAAAAGGGACCTCTAGACAGGGGTAAATCTTACTCTCCAGTGGGGGCTACCCACGAAGCTTTGCTGCACCTCCCCTGTTTTAGCCATTCCCGGTTGATGAGGCTTGAGGTTACAATTACCTTTATAGGACATATCACTTAGAATGCTCATCCTCCACCTGACGATGTTCTGAAAGCATTCAATCCATACAAGTTCGTTCCGGGTTCGAACGAAACCGAAGGCATTATCTCGTTACACTCATTTTGGAATCACCCTCAGAGTTAACGACGATAACCCTTGCACTCTGAATCTCCATCTCGAATCGATAAGTACTATTCCGTCAACCCATTACGGAATCAACCACAGAGTTATACCGACGTATAGCGCTTACACCTCGAGTCTTCACAAAGCTCCACTTTGACTCACGACCTAACGTTATTTGGAATCGATGTGGTTTTCGGATATCCAAATTTGGAAATCCGATCCTGGTCTCATCGAAATCCAAAGCGTGTCTTTTAAGTCCAAGTTGTTTTAAAGGTTTTAAAACAATTAAATTCAACTATCTATATAAACATAGAATATATAATTCACAAATCACAATTGATAATCAACATTATCAAATAACAGGTAATCCACATTATCAATATCATAATAGATAATCCACAGATCAACATCCCAATTGATAATCTATGTAATCATCACAATGCAACCAAGCATTCATATCACACAACCATACCTATCTCATTACTGAGATCACAAAGTATTTAAGACGATCAATGTCATCCATTCATACATAAGCAATGATTTACTCATACCACAATATAATTAATTTAAAATGAATTAAATTAACTATCTCTAATCTTTAATTAATTTAAAGTGAATTAAATTAATTACCTAATCACTTAATTAATTTAAAATTAATTAAATTAATTACTTCATCACAATAAATTTTGCTTAAATAAACATTAATTAAACCAATTAATTAATCATCATTCCAATTAATCAACCTTGATTAATTAACTCTTAATAAAGTAATTAATCCCTAATTATTTTCATTAATCATATCAATTAATGAATCCTAATTAATTACTTCATTAATTACATTATGGCTCAATTAATTACGTTATCTCTTAATTAATTAATCATGTTTAAATTAATTACTTTCAATTAATCAAATAAAACCTTTAATTATTTTAACAAGTAATTGCCCAATTTAGAATTACTTTCCAATCAGTAATTTTACCTAACTCAATTACCTTTGTAATTTATCGATTACTTACCTTAAGTAATTGGCCTTACCAAACTTATTAAGTAATAATACTTAATCATTTATCAAGTGATTAATCAATTAACAAATTAATTAACTTACTTGATTTCACTCATTCATAAAACAAAATTGAGTAATTCATCCCTAATTACTCATTATCCCAAATTAATCTTCAATTATCAGATTAATTATGTCCAACTATTAATTAATAATCCTTAATTATTAATCAATTCTTTAACACAAAGTAATTAATCACTAATTACCTTTATAATTAATTAATTAAACTTAATTAACTAATTAATCAACTCTTAATCATTAATTAATAAACTTAATTATTAATTAATCCATAAATATAATTAATTAATCCTTAATTAAAATTAATTAACCTTAAATAAAAATAGTTAATTAATTCTTAATTAACTAGCATTATCCTTTAATTATTAATTAAGAAAACTCATTTAAAACTTAATAAAACCTTTATTAAGTATTAATTAGTTACTATTTTAAATTAACTCTTAATTACTTAATTAATACGTAATTATAATTTAATTAATCATTAGCCATTAATTAAATTATCATCTTAATTAATAGTTAATTAAATAAATAATTATACTTAATTAATTACTTAATTAAACCCCTTTAAATAATAATTTAAATAAATAAATTAACCTAAAATTCTTTAATTAACTAACTAATTACAAATTATAAATACTTAATTATTATTTAAGATAAAATATTATCTTAAATAAATCTTGAAATCTTTATCTAACTTAATTCATTAATTAAATTAAATTAAATTATAAGAAATCATTAATTATTTTCTTTAATTATTAATTAACAATCCTAATTCCAAGTTAATAATTTATCTTAAACTTTAATTGATAATTAATAAATCATTTCCATTAATCAATTTAAATAAAACATTTACTTAAATTCTCTTTATATTCCAAAATAAGATTTGAAATAATATTAAGATTGTTACTTAAGTTATTTAAAACATTATACAAATTTATCCATAAAAATAATCCAAATTCAATAAATTTTAATTTAACTTAAACTTTTTAAAAGCTTTAAAACCTATTTTATATTTAAACTAAATATCAGGTGGAACAAAAATCTGGGTTCAACCCATGTTTACATGAATCCCAGAATAAAGTACAACTCTGTTCTTCTTTCCTATAGTTTCCAGTTCACAGTTTAAATAGGATTTTAAATTTTAAAACTGTTTAAGTTAAACTAAAACTGTTAAAAACAAAACAGTTTACACTGCATACCCAAAAGATCCCAGAAACCCCCGAGTTCTTTCCCGAGCTACCTCCCCTACTACCCGAGATCTGCTTCGAGTAAACAAAGCAACCCAACAAAAAGAATTGCAGACTCCTCCCCGTCACCGTGCAACCTGCACCAGTGCCGGATCTTCTCTGGCCAACGTCGAACCCACCGCCGAGTCATACCACCACCTTTCAAGTCTCCACGACCCACCAAACTCCAAAATTTATCCCAAATCAAAATCAAGCATTTAGGTTGGACTGAACCCCTAAAACCATCACCAGAAAATCCCAATACAATTCGCCTCTGATCAACTATAGCTGCCAGAACTTCGGCCATAGCTCGCTGATCTACCATGCTTCCTTCACCAGAAATTATATCAAGCTCGATACAGTTATGAGGTTGCAGTGATCAATTTTCAGTAAGAACCCAAAAACTAGGTTTAAATTAAATCCCTGACAAATTCAAACATCAAAGTGATTTATAAATTCTGTAACCATTTTTGCCGAAATCCTCAAACATGATTCTAACTCCAACAACAAGCACGTGCAACCTAGATTCTCTGATCAACAAATATTTGCATAAACCCAAATTTTAGTTGAACCCCAATTTCTAGCTCAATTCAACTTTAAAAATTGTGGTTTTCTTTTTAAAATTCTTATTTTCCATAGACAATCCAGATTACATAAATTATTTCATCTAAATTCAACCTTTAATTTCAACATTGATTATTAAATGTCATTGCATTGTATGTTTTCCAGACAAATTCCAAAAACAGAATCTTAGTTTAATTTTTTAGTTCTTAGTTTATGCTTAACTAACTTATTTTGTTTTGAATCTATGTTATAATGGTTGTTTAAACAAAAATAGTTTGAAGTTTAGATTTAAACTTAATTCTGCAGTAAGTAAAAATAGAGAGGATTTATGTAACAAGCATGCACAGTTTCAAGCATAACAAACATAATAACACTTATCTACACAGATGCAAACTTATATGTATGTAACATCATCACAAACTCATAGTAACAACTAATAACTAATTAAGTTTTAGAAAAAAAGTTTACTCACTTTATTTAGAAGTGCAGAGTTTTGAAGATGACTGGAACATGAAGTTTGCAAAAGAATTGAACTTGAAGCCTTAAAACAGAAATGCTTCATGTTTGCATTTGAAAAACTAGCAAAATAATATTTGAACTTGAAGCTACTTAAAATCTGGAGTTCTTCAGGTTTCTTCAGATTTCCATCTTAAAATTTGCATGCATTTAAAAATTTTGAGTCAGACATGGGGATAGAAAATTTGCTGTGATTTTTTTTAAGAACAACTGCAAGCATTGATCACAGAAAAGGGTTTGAGGGGATTTCAGGTTTTATGATTTGAGCATTTGAGGAGTGTTTGAATTTGAGGAGATTGTTTCAGGCATTTATCACATAAATGGCTTGAGCATTGATCTGAAAACAATGTTTACATGCATTGAATTGTAAACAGAATGGTTTCAGATTTGCATTTTGGTATTTGGAGACTACAATATTTTGGTCTCAGATTTGATTTTGTTTTGAGGATTTTTCTGATTTTTGAAGAGTGAAAGATTTTCATGGTAGTTCTAGTTTTTCTTAGGAATGAACAAAATGTTTAAAGAAAAGAAAGTGAAGAGATAAGATGATTATATAAGCAAATTTTTAGATTTGACAAATTAAAAAGAAAATTAGAAATAAAAATGGACACTTGTCTCTTTACTTACACAAATGTTTTACACTTGTTATCATAATGTTTAAGAAATGAACATTTGTCAATATTAATTTCTATTCTAATTTTAAAGAAATTTAAAAGCATTTAAAAATCATTTTCCTAATTACTAATGTGTTTCTTAAATTTAAAAATACTTTTCTAATTAAATGTCTAATAAACAAATACACTTATACATTTATAAATGTATGCTAGTTTATATAAAATACAATCTTTTAAAAGAAATGAAACTAAATAAAATTTAAATAAAATTATATACAACATTTCAAACTTATTTTAAATACTATTTTTAAAAGCCTTGCATTTATTTTATTAAATAAATACAAATCAAATTTCTATAAAACAAATCTTATTTTAATTAAAAACATTACCTATGTAATTTAAACCAAACTATATTATTATTATATTAAATTTGTATGTATATTCTTGAATTCAAATTTATATTCATTTCAAAGTCAAATTAAAAAGTCAAATCTAAAATAAATTTAAATCAATATAAACAACTATTTAAAATAAGCTCATTATTATTTACAAATAATATATCCTATTTTAAAATCAATTTAAAATACACAGATTTAAATACATAGATATAAATGCATTTTAAATACACTTATAAATTTTAAAAACAATAAATCAATTTAGAATTTATTTACATAATAAAATAATTATTCTTATTATAAAACCAATTTATAACAATAATTAAAATATTACTTGGTTAAGTATTTTTGAAAATAACAGTTTTATCAATTTCAAATAATTAAATTAAGCGATTATCAGCATTTTAAACTCCTGGAAATTCCGGGATATTACAATCCTCCCCCCTTAACAGAATTTCGTCCTCGAAATTTAAAACAAAGATAATCACAGTTTTATTTTAGCCAATTCAAACATTCATAACAGCCATACACTATCAATTGAACAAACGATTTCATCCAATCACCCAATTCAATCAAACAACACTAGCTATCCGGACCCAGATCCGGGTAAATTTCCTAAAGTTATCTCGAGTCTCCCCAGTACAGACACAGGGATACTCGCTCTACTAAACCCCAAACTAGCTATACTTATAAGCTACTGAGTTCCCACTCAGCTAGATCTATAATCTACACAAGATATCAAACCAAAGACAAGTCTTATCAACTACTAAAACCCTCACAGAACTACTAGTTTCAAAACCAGTGACAGACCAAAACACGTACTCCCTCAGAGACATGCAAAATATTTTGAATTTCAGTTTTCCAAACCGGCAATTCAACTTTTCAAACCAAAACACTAATCCTACAAAAACTCAGAAGAATCCAATGTACCTCAAAGCTTACCAAAACTTATTGCTTCCATTACCATAGAAAACTCAACAACATCGAAGTCTCCAACTTCGAATTTCAAATTCTTCCGTTACTTAACCTCAAAACTTCCCGGATGATCCGGGCTGCCTACAGATCCTTCCTGATCAGCTCAACCTTCGCTGATGCTTCTATAAACAAACTGGATCAACTCACAAACTGATCCTCACAAGATCAATCCAAAAATCAAAACCAAAATTTACTATCAACAGTAGAAAACAACTTCTCCCATCTGGAAAAGACAGAACAGAATCACTTGCCAACTTGCCTCAAATTCTGAAAAATAAATTCAGTAGAAACTCTCTAATCCAAAATACTGCAACATCCAGTTGCTTCTACTGAATAACAACAGCCACCTTGCTTCCGCTGCACAACTCTGATCTGGAGCAGATGAAAATGCCGTTGAAAGAACACAGGCACGAACTAAACATCACATCTTGGAAATAAGGTTCAACAGAAGTTCCAAGAAATACAGAGCTGCTACATCAAACAACCAACCTAGGAGACAACCTTCTACCCAGCTGAATCACCGGTATCACTCCTGACATCAAGTCGATTCAGAACTCAATCTACAATGTGGCCAAATCTCTAACTTCCTTGAAGATATATCCAGAAAATCTTCAGCAATCCCATAACTCCTACGTCTTCTAGAAATGCCACAAATCCAAGCAAAGACTTTCTAAGATAATTACCAAACCGTCGCAAGTCACTTTTGCGGTCAACCTATCCAATATCCAAGATACTGTTCTCTCTCTACTAATCAAAACAATTTATCCTTGACCAACTAATCCATCGAAGAAACAGATCCTCACTGCTGCTTCTGAATTCCACTTCCAGGAAATGCTAAGCCCAAAAAGATCTTCCTGCTGAAACACAGAACACTCCCGAGCTGCACTGCTAACATAGATGCCAAAGACTTCTTATCCAAAGTTCTTGGAGAAACTCAGACTTCCAACTAAACACAAACATCCTACTGAACCCAGCTACAACTCTGAAACAGACACACTTTCTTAAACTTGCTCCGAAAGAAAACATCTCCGGAGACTTCCATAGTCACTGCATCTCATCACGCAGCCACTACTTCCTGAGGTATCAGAATACCATTGCTTACTTCTGCCCAACCGACAGATCCAAATTCTCAAAAATCCGCTCACACGAGCGCAATCAAACTTACACTTCAATGATGAACTCCGAACCTTAACAGGTTTCCTTCAAAGATCAAATAAATCCTTACACCAAACTTCAAAGATTACTCGAGACGGTATTAGGTCTACAGTCTCGACAAATACAATTCCAACCTCAAACATTCAAACTCCAACAAATGGTAGTCGTGTTACACACACCACTACCTCATCTACCTTTATAACTTATATTGGAAAACCCGAACAGGTAACCCAACAGATAGGTAGAAATATATACATAGTAATATATAATAAAAATTACAAGTACGCTCTCTCAAGAAAGACACCACTACAGAGCCTAGGTATTCACTCAACCTGACGCTCTGATACCAATTGCGACGACCCGACTTTCTACCACCAGAAAATCACATCATCTTTAAGAAAGAAAGGGATAGAAAAGAGAAAAGATAGAGAAGAAGAAAGAAACAACATCAGAATCTAAACAGCGGAACGAATAAATTATACTAATCACATAATACTTTACATAGTATCATATACATCAGAGATACACAGCATAATCAACTCATACTAGACAGTTATAAACACCTGTCCAGTTATACAACTCAATACAATAACTCAGAGAACACACAGCGGAAAAACTCTATAGCTATACGCAGAAGCCTCCTGCTCCATTTGCTCCTCCAGATTTCGTCAAGCCAACCTGAATCCCCTTGGCTAATCGTAAAAATTTGAGTACCCAAGAGTTTAAGAAAAACAGAATAAAGTCCGGGTCAGACATGGCTCTGGTGTGAGTAAACGGTTAAAGTTGTTTAACTTTTAAAACCTTTTGAAAGAAAGGTATCACGTAAGACTTTCCACACATAAACATGGAAAAGTTTTTACCTTACGCTAACCAAAACATTTGATAGGAAATCCGATGATATTATAATAGTGTCTAGGGTTTTCAAGTAAAATACAGAAATAGCTGGAATGCTTACATCTCATGTTCCAACATATTTGGGCATAACTAATACGTACGGCACTTATTGGATTTTGGATTCCATACAATGGCAGGGCTACTAGGGTACCGCCCGTCACAGTACGTGGCCTAGATCACCGTACCGAGGAGCCACCCTAACTCCCCTACAACACAAAGCCGGACCCGTTCCTTACTGAAAAGTTCCGAATAAGACAACCCCGACGGTTGTAGCTATTTAACCGTCCACACAGCTGAAATAAAAGGGACCTCTAGACAGGGGTAAATCTTACTCTCCAGTGGGGGCTACCCACGAAGCTTTGCTGCACCTCCCCTGTTTTAGCCATTCCCGGTTGATGAGGCTTGAGGTTACGATTACCTTTATAGGACATATCACTTAGAATGCTCATCGTCCACCTGATGATGTTCTGAAAGCATTCAATCTATACAAGTTCGTTCCGGGTTCGAACGAAACCGAAGGCATTATCTCGTTACACTCATTTTGGAATCACCCTCAGAGTTAACGACGATAACCCTTGCACTCTGAATCTCCATCTCGAATCTACAAGTACTATTTCGTCAACTCATTACGGAATCACCCACAGAGTTATACCGATGTATAGCCCTTACACCTTGAGTCTTCACAAAGCTCCACTTTGACTCACGACCTAACGTTATTTGGAATCGATGTGGTTTTCGGATATCCAAATATGGAAACCCGGTCCTGGTCTCATCGAAATCCAAAGCGTGTCTTTTAAGTCCAAGTTGTTTAAAGGTTTGAAAACAATTAAATTCAACTATCTATATACACGTAGAATAGATAATTCACAAATCACAATTGATAATCAACATTATCAAATAACAGGTAATCCACATTGTCAATATCATAATAGATAATCCACATATCAACATCCAATTGATAATCTATGTAATCATCACAATGCAACCAAGCATTCATATCACACAACCATACCTATCTCATTACTGAGATCACAAAGTATTTAAGACGATCAATGTCATCCATTCATACATAAGCAACGATTTACTCAAACCACAATATAATTAATTTAAAATGAATTAAATTAACCATCTCTAATCTTTAATTAATTTAAAGTGAATTAAATTAATTACCTAATCACTTAATTAATTTAAAATTAATTAAATTAATTACTTTATCACAATAAATTTTGCTTAAATAAACATTAACTAAACCAATTAATTAATCATCATTCCAATTAATCAATCTTGATTAATTAACTCTTAATAAAGTAATTAATCCCTAATTATTTTCATTAATCATGTTAATTAATGAATCCTAATTAATTACTTCATTAATTACATTATGGCTCAATTAATTACGTTATCTCTTAATTAATTAATCATGTTTAAATTAATTACTTTCAATTAATCAAATAAAACCTGAATTACTTTCCAATCAGTAATTTTACCTAACTCAATTACCTTTGTAATTTATCGATTACTTACCTTAAGTAATTGGCCTTACCAAACTTATTAAGTAATAATACTTAATCATTTATCAAGTGACTATATTTAATCAATTAACAAATTAATTAACTTACTTGATTTCACTCATTCATAAAACAAAATTGAGTAATTCATCCCTAATTACTCATTATCCCAAATTAATCTTCAATTATCAGATTAATTATCTCCAACTATTAATTAATAATCCTTAATTATTAATCAATTCTTTAACACAAAGTAATTAATCACTAATTACCTTTATAATTAATTAATTAAACTTAATTAACTAATTAATCAACTCTTAATCATTAATTAATAAACTTAATTATTAATTAATCCATAAATATAATTAATTAATCCTTAATTAAAATTAATTAACCTTAAATAAAAATAGTTAATTAATTCTTAATTAACTAGCATTATCCTTTAATTATTAATTAAGAAAACTCATTTAAAACTTAATAAAACCTTTATTAAGTATTAATTAGTTACTATTTTAAATTAACTCTTAATTACTTAATTAATACGTAATTATAATTTAATTAATCATTAGCCATTAATTAAATTATCATCTTAATTAATAGTTAATTAAATAAATAATTATACTTAATTAATTACTTAATTAAACCCCTTTAAGTAATAATTTAAATAAATAAATTAACCTAAAATTCTTTAATTAACTAACTAATTACAAATTATAAATACTTAATTATTATTTAAGATAAAATATTATCTTAAATAAATCTTGAAATCTTTATCTTACTTAATTCATTAATTAAATTAAATTAAATTATAAGAAATCATTAATTATTTTCTTTAATTATTAATTAACAATCCTAATTCCAAGTTAATAATTTATCTTAAACTTTAATTGATAATTAATAAATCATTTCCATTAATCAATTTAAATAAAACATTTACTTAAATTCTCTTTATATTCCAAAATAAGATTTGAAATAATATTAAGATTGTTACTTAAGTTATTTAAAACATTATACAAATTTATCCATAAAAATAATCCAATTTCAGTAAATTTTAATTTACCTTAAACTTTTTAAAAGCTTTAAAACCTATTTTATATTTAAACTAAATATCTGGTGGAACAAAAATCTGGGTTCAACCCATGTTTACATGAATCCCAGAACAAAGTACAACTCTGTTCTTCTTTCCTATAGTTTCCAATTCACAGTTTAAATAGGATTTTAAATTTTAAAACTGTTTAAGTTAAACTAAAACTGTTAAAAACAAAACAGTTTACACTGCATACCCAAAAGATCCCAGAAACTCCCGAGTTCTTTCCTGAGCTACCTCCCCTACTACCCGAGATCTGCTTCGAGTAAACAAAGCAACCCAACAAAAAGAATTGCAGACTCCTCCCCATCACCGTGCAACCTACACCAGTGCCGGACCTTCTCTGGCCAACGTCGAACCCACCGCCGAGTCATACCACCACCCTTCAAGCCTCCACGACCAACCAAACTCCAAAATTTATCCCAAATCAAAATCGAGCATTTAGGTTGGACTGAACCCCTAAAACCATCACCAGAAAATCCCAATACAATTTGCCTCCGATCAACTATAGCTGCCAGAACTTCGGCCATAGCTCGCTGATCTACCATGCTTCCTTCACTAGAAATTATATCAAGCTCGATGCAGTTATGAGGTTGCAGTGATCAATTTTCAGTAAGAACCCAAAAACTAGGTTTAAATTAAATCCCTGACAAATTCAAACATCAAAGTGATTTATAAATTCTGCAACCATTTTTGCCGAAATCCTCAAACATGATTCTAACTCCAACAACAAGCACGTGCAACCCAGATTCTTTGATCAACAAATATTTGCATAAACCCAAATTTTAGTTAAACCCCAATTTCTAGCTCAATTCAATTTTAAAAATTGTGCTTTTCATATTAAAATTCCTATTTTCCAGAGACAATCCAGATTACATAAATTATTTCATCTAAATTCAACCTTTGATTTCAACATTGATTATTAAATGTCATTGCATTGTATGTTTTCCAGACAAATTCCAAAAATAGAATCTTAGTTTAATTTTTTAGTTCTTAGTTTATGCTTAACTAACTTATTTTGTTTTGAATCTATGTTCTAATATTTTTTTAAACAAAAATAGTTTGAAGTTTAGATTTAAACTTAATTCTGCAGTAAGTAAAAACAGAGAGGATTTATGTAACAAGCATGCACAGTTTCAAGCATAACAAACATAATAACACTTATCTACACAGAGGCAAACTTATATGTATGTAACATCATCACAAACTCATAGCAACAGCTAATAACTAATTAAGTTTTAGAAAAAAAGTTTACTCACTTTATTTAGAAGTGCAGAGTTTTGAAGATGACTGGAACATGAAGTTTGCAAAAGAATTGAACTTGAAGCCTTAAAACAGAAATGCTTCATGTTTGCATTTGAAAAACTGGCAAAATAATCTTTGAACTTGAAGCTACTTAAAATCTGGAGTACTTCAGGTTGCTTCAGATTTCCATCTTAAAATTTGCATGCATTTAAAAATTTTGAGGCAGACATGGGGATTGGAAATTTGCTGTGATTTTGTTTTAAGAACAACTGCAGGCATTGATCACAGAAAATGGTTTGAGGGGATTTCAGGTTTTATGATTTGAGCATTTGAGGAGTGTTTGAATTTGAGGAGATTGTTTCAGGCATTTATCACACAAATGGTTTGAGCATTGATCTGAAAACAATGTTTACATGCATTGAATTGTAAACAGAATGGTTTCAGATTTGCATTTTGATATTTGGAGAATACAATATTTTGGTCTCAGATTTGATTTTGTTTTGAGGATTTTTCTGATTTTTGAAGAGTGAAAGATTTTCATGGTAGTTCTAGTTTTTCTTAGGAATGAACAAAATGTTTAAAGAAAATAAAGTGAAGAGATAAGATGATTATATAAGCAAATTTTTAGATTTTACAAATTAAAAAGAAAATTAGAAATAAAAATGGACACTTGTCTCTTTACTTACACAAATGTTTTACACTTGTTATCATAATGTTTAAGAAATGAACATTTGTCAATATTAATTTCTATTCTAATTTTAAAGAAATTTAAAAGCATTTAAAAATCATTTTCCTAATTACTAATGTGTTTCTTAAATTTAAAAATACTTTTATAATTAAATATCTAATAAACAAATACACTTATACATTTATAAATGTATGCTAGTTTATATAAAATACAATCTTTTAAAAGAAATGAAACCAAATAAAATTTAAATAAAATTATTTACAACATTTCAAACTTATTTTAAATACTATTTTTAAAAGCCTTGCAATTATTTTATTAAATAAATACAAATTAAATTTCTATAAAACAAATCTTATTTTAATTAAAAACATTACCTATGTAATTTAAAACCAAACTATATTATTATTATATTAAATTTGTATGTATATTCTTGAATTCAAATTTATATTCATTTCAAAGTCAAATTAAAAAGTCAAATCTAAAATAAATTTAAATCAATATAAACAACTATTTAAAATAAGCTCAATATTATTTACAAATAATATATCCTATTTTAAAATCAATTTAAAATACACAGATTTAAATACATAGATATAAATGCATTTTAAACACACTTATAAATTTTAGAAACAATAAATCAATTTAGAATTTATTTACACTATAAAATAATTATCCTTATTATAAAACCAATTTATAACAATAATTAAAATATTACTTGGTTAATTATTTTTGAAAATAACAGTTTTATCAATTTCAAATAATTAAATTAAGCGATTATCAGCATTTTAAACTCCTGGAAATTCCGGGATATTAAAGACCCAGAGTTTATTGTTTCCTTTCTAAACTCTGGGTGCCCATTATTTCCACACAGGCAGCCTAGTAGCAGATTTTTCGTATTTTAGCATTAGCTGTATTTTGGTTTGGAGATTATCGGTTTTTGGAGGCTTTTACCTTGAAGATATTTTGGAAGCTTTTGGATCTCAAGGTGCTTAGATTTGGATGTTCACTATCATTCTACTTCCTTTTTGAAGATTTTAACATATGATCTCTTATTGCTCTCTTATGTCATTATATTTGGAGTTGTGATTCATGTATTATGATAATCTGGTGTTGTAACAGATATTATGATGATGATGTATCTGTCATGTTATGCATGATATTCATTTTATTTCTGCTGGTTTATATTCATCTAATGTTGTTATAAGCTCCATCCGACGGGAGTTCGATGTTTGAATCTTTAACAGTCGAATACAAGTGAGGTATTTGATGTCAATTTTCAAACGATGGATTTCGGGTCATGACAAATAAACTTATGCTCTTACGTTTGAATTCATAAACAAGTTCACTTATTTAAATAAACAATTTCTGTATTATCATGCTTTCATCTTTCTTCTTCTTACCACAATGAAAATAAGCTCAATGAGAGATCATTTTATTCTTAATAGAATAATTAATGATAACCTTAAAAATGGTTATACTGCAAGTAAAGAGGGTACCAAAACAATAACTTGAGTGCCTTCAAATTTTGAAGTAATTTTCCATACAGTAATCATTTATGTTTTCCTTATTTGGACTATATGGATTCAAGCAATATAAAGCGTGTGTGACGACCCGGAATTTCTAACAACTAAAATAGAAATTTGTTAATTGATTTTAAATATTTAAAAGTTAATTTTTACTTGAATTCCAGATATCAATATTTACTTGATAATTAAATCATTGAATTATATAGTTTAAATATTGAATTTAATAATTGAAATTGGGTAAATTATTGAATCAGAAATTTCTAAGCCTGTTTAAAATAATTTGAAGGCTTATAAAATTTATAATGATGATACTGAAGATAATAGAATGGTTGAATTTAATTTAAAGGTGTTTTGTTCAATTTTAATAATATAGCGTTTAAATCGATATTTAAAAATAGCCTTCTGAGGCACAACTCAGAATTTGACGAAACAGTTCCATTAGATCCGTAATAGTTAGTTATTATCGGATTTCAATTTTTGTAGCGATCGGAATTGTCATTTGACCCTGGCAGCTTGAAACGCTTAGAAATTATTTTAATCGATTTAATTGAAATTTGATCGTTTTCTTTTGTAACTCGCACATACGATCAAATTAGCCTCCGAAACATGTTCCATTGTGTTCGGAATGCGGGTAGAACCTTATAAACGTTTGTCGGCATATCTGATTTGGGGTTCAGGGTTTCGCGTTATGCAAAAAGATATTTTCAATATTTAAATATTTAATTAAGACTCGTATTTAAGAAGCTAACCTCAAAACAATATTTATCACTGGCCCTCTCACCTTCAACAAAAGTCGAACTCATTTAAAAAAAAGAGAACCCTAAATCGATTTGCTGTACCTAACTCAAAATTCGAAATCAAAGCAATTCGAACTCGTTTCGAATCGCGTGAGTATATCATCCTTAATTGATGAGCGGCGACCTCCCTTTCATCGATGCATTTGGGTTCAACGTCGAGGTGGGACGTATGGCGGAGGCGCTTGGGTGTTTGCGACAGCATCATCGCGATGAAAGGAAGCAGCTGTCGCGAGCCTCGAATGATGGACCTTGGTGATTCGCGAGTTAGGGTTAGTTGTTGGAAGTCGCGATCGATTGTAGAGGATTTGAAGCCGTGCTCGAGTACGGTGGATGCAGTCTCGTGGAGGGCCGCGAGCATAGGGAAGCATGCATGCGATCTGGACGTCGCGATTGTGTGGATCTAGGGTTGGCAGCGATACTCGGCGACGAAGGGTTTAACTTGCATTCGAGGTAGTGAGGTATAGCCAATTTTAGATTTTTATTTGACTTAATAAATATTGTAAACATGATTTATTACAGTAAGGAATATTAATAAAAAAATGAAATTTTATTGCAGTAAGGAAAAAAATTATATTCATGCCTATCTTGGTTAATTTTATATATATAGAAAAGATTTTGATATGTATATAAGGATTTTAAAATGTTTGAGGAATTTATAAAGAGGTAGATTTTTAAATCTATAATTTATTTCTATATGTAGTTTTAAAAGAGGAATTAATAGTTAATTAAGTCATTAGTCAATTTAAATTATCATATGAAGTGATTAATTTAAAAATCAAATTTTAATTAAAATTGTTAAAAGGGATAGTTGATTGTTTGATTATGTAAAATATTAATAAAAATCATATAATATTTGTACAAGGTCAAAATTTGAGATGAAACAAGCTGGATTTGGGAATGGATGCTAATAAAATCAAAGGTGAGTAGTCTCACGCTTCTGGATTTTTTATTTAAATTTAAATGGTTAAATTTTAATGATTGGTTGGATGGTTGAATTGAATTGATGTGCTATATTATATATAGTAATATCTAGTATATATTGGAATGATTGATAGTCTGGGATGAATATTATTGGCAATTGGAATAACGAATGCTGTGAGTTGCTTGAATATTTCGGTACCCTGAATTATCGAACGTATAAAAAATTGGATTTTTGAAAGGAATATAAGGGTGAATTTTGAAAGTGAAATAATTATAGAATAAAAATAAGAATGAATAGGAAAGTAATGAAAGTGGTATTTAAAAACTGATGTTTTAAATAGTAAAGTAGAGATTTAAAACAAGTTCTAAATCAAAGTTAAATTTAACAAATAAAGTTCTTAAATATTAAGTGCTTTAACAACTTGAATGTAAAGAGCAATTGTAGATTGATTTGAATTTAGAAATAAATTTGGTTTTAAATTCTTTTAAGTTTCCATTATAAAATGAGTAATTTATTTATTTAATGAAGTAAATAAAAGGATAGTTAATTACAGGTTGAGATAAATCGAGAATGATTAACATTGTGGTTAATTAAAGTAATTAATTTGGATTAGGAAAAATTAAAATATAATTGGAAATCATTAATTTATAAAATCATTGATGTAATTAAAAATTGATTAATTAAGATTAAATCAATTCAATAAATAAAGACTTATGAGAAATTAATTACTATAAGTAATTAAGAATTAATGTAATTAATATAGATAATAAATTCATGAAGTAATTAATAAATTATGAAGTAATTAAGATTACTTATTGTTATTGGTTAAGAATAATAAATAGTGTGAAGTTAATTAATGATATTTTCTTGAGTGTGATTGAAGGATAATTAATCCATGGTGATTAATTACGATGAATAATGAAGGATTGACTAATTAATTGATTTGGAATTAATTAATGTTAAATGAAGGAATCTAAGTGATTGAGATTAAAAATTCAATTAGAACCAATTGAATTAATTTGGAATTGATCAAATTTGTTATGAATGATTGAATGATATTGGATGCTTGAATGAGATGATATTCCTGATATGAAATGTTGTGCACTTTATTATGATAATGTGGGTTAGGATGACACGAGTCTCGAAGAGGTCGGGGTCGGGTATTAGGAAATACCCGAAACCACTTCGATATTTTTATAGATTGATATGTGAAATCTATATGCTGGAGTGAAGTGATTTAAAGGAGATTGGACTATTTAAATCTAAGACTTGATACTCAAGGAATGGATGTGTTGAATTAAGCATATCTATAACTAATTGTCGCTTTGTGAATTGAATCGAGTTACCACGGGTTTCTGTGAAGACCCAAATTTTTGAGATTAAAATAATTTTGAAATGAAAAGAAAATTAAATTAGCTAATAGAGAATAATTGAAAAATAAAATAATTTCAAATTAAATTTTCAAATTGATAGTAATGAGAAGTAAAATAACTAAAGTATGAATGAATTTTTAAATTCACATATCTCATGAATATCACATATATATGTAGTCAAAAAAAATAAGAGTGATAAAATAACCCCTCTTGATAATTAAAATGCATAAAAACCAGTTAAGTGATATTTATGAGTTTTAAAATAAACCGAGAGGGAAGCAAATGATAAATTACGTTAGTTAAAAATAAAATTTATAGAAAGAAACATGAGAATTAACTCGGGTATGATAAGATACATTGTGAAATTAAGTCATATAAAAACAATGTGTAGATAAAAGCATGCAAAAAGCATGTGCACAGAAAATCAGTGAGATAACTGCTTTTACCAGAAATAGAAATTAAAAAGAAAATGGCAAGATTAGTCATAAGCATATACACATGATTCTCTAAATTATGTGGGGATAGAATGAGCTTTTCCCCTATTAAAACCCTAGCTAAATGATTTAAATCATGGGGGGGAAGTAACAGTTTGTTTCTGGAAGAAAACAGAGAAATTATTATATATAAAAAAGCAAAACTCACATTGCCTTCAAAATTAAGCATTCTCGGGGAAGAAGAGGAAGGTGAGTGATAATTATAGATGAAGTTTGAGGCATTAAGACCCATGCTAAGGGCAGCCAAGCTATTTTCCTTATATAGAAATTATAATATGGTTTTCTGTTGATTTTTCTGAATGAATGATTATGGATCATTGATGGTTTTTCTGGTTGAACTTTTGGTTGAGACTTTAATTTATTTTGGTCTGATATGATGACTTTAATTTCTGCTTTGAAATGTACTTGATCTAACACTAACCTTGATCACAGAAATGGATATTTGTAATCCAGTTCTCATTAGAAAATGAGTTAAGCATTTTTTTTTCTGAGAAGTAGGGTATCAAAGAAATAAAGAAAATAGGCAGTGTGAATAAGAAGGTTCATGCTTATGTCTAGTTCATTAAAAAACTGATATGAACAAAGCAATATTATGTATGTGCTGATTTGGTCAGATCATAAACCAATATGTTTTATGGGTTTTTCTCAAAAACCATGCCCTATGTTCACAGAAGAATAAATTTATATTTTTATATGATTTTATCAATTTAAACAAGCACTGGAAAAATTACTAGAAAATATGTATGAGCAGATTTTTGGAAAATTTGATTAAGTATAATCTCTGATTATAAGCAGTGTAATTTTATATGAATGCTAGTATGTTTGGATGTACTCTTTGAGTGAGATCAATGATTTTTGATTTATGAAATGAAGAAAAGAGCACAAGCATTTCTGGAAATTAAAAGAAAAGTTCCTTATAAAATAAATACTCATGGTCTCTAAATCATAACATGATTTAGGAGAAGTGCCTTGATCTGCTCATCATCAGGAGGATGAAGGGTATGTGCGTGACTTGCTTAAGTCCTGTAGGCCTCTGTGTAAAGGGTTAACAGAACTGAGCCCCTTTATAATGCACACATGGTGTTCAATGGCAAGGAGTTAGACCAAAAAAAATTGTAAAATTGAGATTGATCAATCAAGCTATGGAAATTATAGATTAATCCATAGGAGCATGTTCATGAATGTCTGAATGAAGTGAATGAATGGTTGCATGGGTGTATGATTGATAGATAAACTTACCCATGCTCAGATTTAGTATGAATTAGTGTATTATTGAACTAACATGTTCTATGTGCAGTTTTAGGAATATACAAAAAAAAATGTTTTAATTTATGATTTTCACTCACACCAGAAATTTATTTCTGACCCTATTTGTTGCTTTGTGACATTTGGGGTGTCTCATTTTTATTGAGGCAGCTCTAGATGTTGCTGCAGGAAAGGAAGCATGAGAAACTTGCTTGCATGGATATTTGGAAGATTTAATTGAGTTTTAAGTACTTAAGGAATATGACAGAAATATTGTAGTGAATAAGCTAGGCAAAAAAAAACTTCATTATGTTCTAAGTATATCTAGAGTTGATGTTGTTTGTTTCCCTGTGTAAAGACTATGTAAAGGTTAAAGTATTATATGTGTGAATGGGAGTTTCTGTTTTAAGTATCTGATCTGGGTATTTTTCTAGTGAAGTATGATGAAGGAAATTATGCCATATAATTTAATATGCGGTCATACTTTCTTTGGTAATGTCTGCTAAATAATTGATAGCAAAATTGATATGGTTTTAGAAAAAGCATGTAATAGATCTGTTAAGTGTTGAGTTGAAACTGCTCTGGGTTAACCAGTAAGGCTTGATCATGACTTTTAATTAATATAATTACATGTCAAGTTTAGAAAACAAGGCCTATAATCCTCAACCTGGGCAATAAGTTTATTTTAGGAATTTGTGTTGCTTGGTGTAGTAAGTTCTGTGCATTTCTGGAGTTTGTAGAATTCACTGCTACAATACTCAACAAGCCTTACTATCTAGATACATGGCCCAAGTCTGATTTCATTTGGTCATGATAAACCTGAGGCAGTTTAAGTAACATGTAGTCTAACCTAGATATTAAGCTTGTCAATAAATCCACTGTTTAATTGATCACAAACATTTGTTTCATAATTTGAGGATTTGTCAGCAACCTTCACTATATGTCCATTTGAAAGTTTTGCAACAGTCTGATTTTGATACTGCTTTAATCATACTATTTTCAAGTATATGCTGGTCTTCATTGACATGATAAATTGACTTAACATTTGATTCATGTGCATTGTTTTCACTGCTTGGCCTTTAAACTGATTTACTGCCTTGATATTCATCAGATCATTGCATACTTTATAAAATATGACATAAGCAATTTTCTTAACGTAAAAATTACTTGAGTTTAAGAATAGAATCCCCGGGATAGACAAACATGTATGAGTTGAACTAACACCCTGTATCAATCAAATTATCTAGTATCAAATCCCTAAATTCTATGGATCAAATAGCTAGCTTGTAAAACCCAGAAATTAATTAATCTGAGTTATAGAACAGGCTTGGAAATTAGACAAGAAAATGATGTGATTATTTTAGGATTAGAAATCATGTCCGAGTTCAAAAAAATATAGATAAAATGGCTATGTGACACAAAAGTCCCTCAATTATGAGGAACAAAGTGTGAGTGAGATTCTTTGCAATTTTAATTGCTCTGATAAGCAAAGAACCATTTATATATCATTACATATATAAACGACATGATTTAGTTTATATACTGATATTTTTATATTAGTTAAATTCTGGATCTTGGGAGAATGAATTTAAAGAAGTGATCACTTATATATATAAAAAAAACTCACTAAAAATCACATAAATTAGAGTAAGAAGAAGTGGGTCACTTCAGTTGGTATCAGAGCCATGTTGCTAAAACATAGCATACATGTATTATCCAATCTACTTATATGGATAAAATCCTAAAATAAAATAAATATTCACAGTAGAAATAAATTGTTGAAAATAATTAAATTAGAAATATGACTAACTAGCTATGCAATTGAATAGAGGATCATGGTAGGAAGACCACCAAGCACTGGAGCAGGACTCTCAAATGCTGCACCATTGGTTAACTTGCAAGATTTGGTGAGAGCATTTAGGGAAGGAGCAGTGCAGAGGGAAGAGAATCCTCATGAGGAATTAGATAAGCTATTGAAGACATTTTCAAATTTAGGAGGCAAGGATTTTGAAGGCACTGAAGGAGTAATGGGAGTGCAGACATGGTTGAGAACTTTAGAAAGGATATTTGCAGACATGCAAATTAATGATCAAAGGAAGAGGCAGATAGCTTCAAGAAGGCTCAAAGGAGCAGCACTAGATTGGTGGGAGGTGATCATCATAGGGAGGCCAGAAAATGAGATACTGGGATCAATTCAAGGAGATGCTTGAAGCAAGATTTGTTCCAACAACAACTAAGGCAACATTGCTGTAGGAATTCTTAAGGCTAAGGCAAGGACCAATGAGTGTGACTGAATACACTCAGAAATTTGAGAGCTTGTAAAAATATGGAACTATGCTCATAGGAAATAAAGAATCAAAGAATTCAAGATTTATTCAAGGACTCAATGCTAGTTTGAGTAGAGTAATGTTACCATACAAAGACAGGACATTTGATCAAGTCATAAATCTTACTCTTTCTTTTGAACAACATGATAATGCCAGAGAAAAGTTTAGGAACATGAGGGCCAATAGTCAGAAGAAAGGAAAAAATAGGACACATCTTTATGATAAAAAGAATGCAGACAAGAAGGTTGAAGGAGCAACTAATGGGGAAGTTAAGAAGAAGATTACTTGTTATAACTGTGGCAAAGTAGGACACATGAGTAATAGGTGTCAAGCAGCCAAGAAGGCACCATTTAGCTGCTATAACTGTGGGAAAGAAGGTCATATTAAAAGAAACTGCCCAGAGTTTAAGAAAGGAGCAAAGTTAGGAGCATTGGAAACAAAGGCAAAGGCAAATGCAGCAGGAAGCTCTGGACAATTGGAAGGTATACTTCTAATTAAAAATTACCCAATCACAGTTATATATGACACTGGAGCCACACATTCTCTAATCTCACAAGACATAGTGGATAAATTATCTCTCACCTGCAATACAGTTGAAAAACCCTTGTTTATTCAAAGTCCTCTATGTAGCTCTTGTCTGGTAGGATTAAAATGTTTGGGAGTAGAGTTAAACATATGAGGAAATGTGTTTAGATCTGATTTGTTTGTGTTAAAATATCCCGGAATAGGAATTATTCTAGGAGTAGATTGGTTGAGAAAATTCAAAGCAATTTTGAATTTGGAAAATTTTACTATTTCTTTGAAAACAGAAAATGGTAAAAATATTTTAGTCATGAGTGAAATAGCTAAAATAAATTGCCTTAATCAAATATGGAGTATGACTGAAAAGGAACTAATTTTAGAAAACATAGAAGTGATAAGAGAGTATCCAGATGTTTTTGGAGAGGTAGTAGGGGTACCAGACAATAAACCAGTTGAATTTCAAATAAGGTTAATTCATGGATCAAGTCCTATCATCAAGAAACCTACTAGAATGGGTCCAAAAGAATTAATAGAATTGAAGCAACAACTAGAAGAATTGGAGCAAAAAGGCTTCATAAGGCCTAGCAGTTCAAACTGGGGTTCTCCAGTGGTGTTTGTGAACAAGCATGATGGTACACTAATAATGTGTATTGATTATAGAGAATTAAATAAAGTCACCATCAAGAACGAATACCCACTCCCCAGAATTGATGATCTATTTGATCAATTAAATGGAGCAAAGATCTTTTCAAGGCTAGATTTAGCCTCTGGGTTTCATCAGATGAAGGTAGAGGAAGAAAGCATTAAGTATACTGCCTTCAACACAAGGTATGGGTTATATGAATTTTTCGTGATGCCTTTTGGATTGACAAATGCACCATCATATTTTATAGATTTAATGAATGGAACATTTAGAGATTTTCTAGAAAAATTTGTGGTTGTCTTTATTGATGACATATTATTGTATTCAAAATCAGAAGTGGAACATGCAAGGCATTTGCATCTGACTTTGTCAAGACTAAGAGCACATAACTTAAAAGAAAAATCTAATAAGTGCACCTTTTGGCAAAATGAAGTAAAGTTTTTGGGGCATATTATTTCTCAACAAGGAATTAGTGTAGACCCAAGTAAGGTTATGACAGTTTAATCATGGAACAGACCCAAATCAGTGACTGAGGTGAGATCATTTTTGGGAATGGCAGGCTATTATAGGAGATTTATAAAAGACTTTACAAGAATAGCCATTCCATTGGCCAAGCTAACTAGAAAGGAGCAGCCATATGTGTGGACAGAGAAATGTGAACAGGCCTTTACATTATTGAAGAAAGCATTGATGGAAGCTCCAGTTTTACAAGTACCAGAGGGAAATGAAGGATTAGTAGTTTACACAGATGCTAGTGGATCTGGACTAGGGGCAGTGCTCATGCAACATGGTAGAGTCATAGCATATGCATCAAGGCAACTCAAGCCAAATGAAACTAGGTATGCTACACATGATTTAGAACTAGCTGCTGTAGTATATGCATTGAAGCAATGGAGACACTATTTATTAGGTGCTAAGTTTAAACTGTTTACAGACCATAAGTCACTTAAATACTTGTTTTCCCAAAAAGACTTAAACATGAGGCAACATAGGTGGGTAGAATTTCTAGCTTCCTATGATCTTGATATATTATACACCCCAGGAAAAGCTAATAAAATGGCAGATGCATTAAGTAGACATCAAGCAAAATTGGCAAGCTTAATGATGGCTGAGTTGAGGGATTTGACAACCCTTAGTGAGGTGTAAGTGAAAGAAGAAACTAGTGTATCAGATAAGACACACAGTGAGATGATTGAATATGGTAAATTAAGACTCATTTCTTTAAAGTCAACACTGGTTGATAAGATAGGACAAATACAGAATCAAGATACAAATTTAAAGGAGAATAAGAACATGATATCACAAGGCATGACAGTGGAAAACTATGAGGTAGATGATAAAGGGTACTTAAGGAAAAAGGAGAAACCTGCATACTAAATGTGGAGGAGCTGAAGCAAGAAGTTATGGATGAGCATCACAAAATAAAATATACTATACATCCAGGTGGTACAAAAATGTACCATGATCTTAAGAGGAATTACTGGTGGCCAAGGATGAAAGGAGAAGTGGCAAAATATGTGGCAAATTGCTTGACATGCCAACAAGTAAAGGCAGATTATCAAAGACCCTCAGGCCTATTGCAACCTTTGGAAGTGCCTATTTTGAAATGGGAAAGCATATCAATGGATTTTGTGGATGGTTTGCAAGAAACAAGAAGAGACAATGATAGTATTTGGGTAGTGGTTGATAGGCGTACAAAAACAGCAATCTTCATTCCTATAAATTCAAACAGAAATGCCCATAAACTAGCTCAGTTATTTGTGAAAGAGATAGTGAGATTGCATGGCATCCCCAAGACTATCATTAGTGATAGAGATACTTTGTTTACTTCAAGATTTTGGAGTAGCTTTCAAGAAGCTATGGGGACAAAACTAAACCTAAGCACAACCTACCATCCCTAAACAGATGGGCAAACTGAGATTGTTAATAAAGTTTTAAAAGATTTGCTTAGAGCATGCATACTTGATTTTGGAGGCAACTGGGAGGATTATATTTATTTAGATGAATTTCTTATAATAATAGCTACCAGTCCACCATAGGTATGGCTCCATTTGAGGCCTTGTATGGAAAGCCTTGTCTATCTCCAGCATGTTGGATGGAGGCTGGTGAAAGAGTGTTGCTTGGACCAGAGAATGTAAAAGAAACTTTTGCAAGAATTGAATTAGTGAGGCAAAGAATGAGAGCAGCTCAAGAGAGACAGAAAGCATATGTAGATAAAAGGAGGAAGCCAGTGGAATTTGAGGTGGGAGACTATGTTTTTCTCAAAGTCTAACCAATGAGAAAAATACTGAGATTTGGCAAAGTAGGGAAATTATCACCAAGGTATATAGGGCCATATGAAATTATTCAAAGAATAGGCACCTTGGCTTATAAGTTGAAGTTGCCAGAGGAATTAAGCAACATACATGATGTATTCGATGTATCTCAATTGAGAAAATGGGTGCATAATAAGGAGGCCATTCTAGAATCTCCTACACATGTTGAAATTCAGGAAAATCTGGTTTATAAAAAGGAACCAGTGGGCATAGTGGCTAGAGAAGAAAAGTAATTAAGAAACAAGGTAATTAAATTGGTTAAAATTCAGTGGGGTCTAGAGGGAAATGATTGCACATGAGAGGCTGAAAATAGGATGAAGGATAAATACCCTAATATATTTTCTGCATAAAGGTATGCCTGAAATCATAATAGTTTTAACTATTATTTATATGTTTGATTAGCTCTAGATGCATAAGTTTTTGAATTGCTGAGATGAAATTAAGCTTTTGCACAGTGGAAAAGAAAAATATATATATTTATAATTGTGGGACATAATTCCTTTTAAGAGGAGAGTATGTGAAGACCTAAATTTTTGTGATTAAAATAATTTTGAAGTGAAAAGAAAATTAAATTAGTTAATAGAGAATAATTGAAAAATAAAATAATTTGAAAATATATTTTCAAATTGATAGTAATGAGAAGTAAAATAACTAAAGTATGAATGAATTAAATTCACATATCTCATGAATATCACATATATATGTAGTCAAAAAAAATATAAGAGTGATAAAATAACTCCTCTTGATAATTAAAATGCATAAAAACCAGTTAAGTGATATTTATGAGTTTTTAAATAGATCAAGAGGGAAGCAAATGATAAATTATGTTAGTTAAAAATAAAACTTATAGAAAGAAACATGAGAATTTACTCGGGTATGATAAGATACATTGTGAAATTAAGTCATATAAAAACAATGTGCAGATAAAAGCATGCAAAAAGGCATGTGCATAGAAAAGCAGCGAGATAACTGCTTTTAACAGAAATAGAAATTAAAAAGAAAATGGCAAGATTAGTCATAAGCATATACACGTGATTCTCTAAATTATATGGGGATAGAATGGGCTTTTCCTCTATTAAAACCCTAGCTAAATGATTTAAATCAAGAGGGGGGGGAAGTAACAGTTTGTTTCTGGGAAGAAAACAGAGAAATTATTATAAAAAAAAGAAGCAAAACTCACATTGCCTTCAAACTTAAGCATTCTCGGGGAAGAAGAGGAAGGTGAGTGATAATCATAGATGAAGTTTGAGGCATTAAGACCCATATTAACGGCAGCCAAGCAATTTTTCTTATATAGAAATTCTAATATGGTTTTCTGTTGATTTTTCTGAACGAATGATTATTGATCATGGATGGTTTTTCTGGTTGAACTTTTGGTTGAGACTTTAATATATTTTGGTCTGATACGATGACTTTAACTTCTGCTTTGAAATGTACTTGATCTAACACTAACCTTGATCACAGAAATGGATTTTTGTAATCCAGTTCTTATTAGAAAATGAGTTAAGCATTTTTTTTCTGAGAAGTAGGGTATCAAAGAAATAAAGGAAATAGGCAGTGTGAATAAGGAGGTTCATGCTTATGTCTAGTTCATTAAAAAACTGATATGAACAAAGCAATATTATGTATGTGCTGATTTGTTCAGATCATAAACCAATATGTTTTATGGGTTTTTCTCGAAAATAATACCCTATGTTCACAGAAGAATAAATTTAGATTTTTATATGATTTTATTAATTTAAACAAGCACTGGAAAAATTACTAGAAAATATGTATGAGCAGATTTTTGGAAAATTTGATTAAGTATAATCTCTGATTATAAGCAGTGGAATTTTATATGAATGCTAGTATGTTTGGATGTACTCTTTGAGTGAGATCAATGATTTTTGATTTATGAAATGAAGAAAAGAGCACAAGCATTTCTGGAAATTAAAAGAAAAGTTCCTTATAAAATAAATACTCATGGTCTCTAAATCATAACATGATTTATGATTTTCACTCACACCAGAAATTTATTTCTGACCCTATTTGTTGCTTTGTGACATTTGGGGTGTCTCATTTTTATTGAGGCAGCTCTAGATGTTGCTGCAGGAAAGGAAGCATGAGAAACTTGCTTGCATGGATATTTGGAAGATTTACTTGAGTTTTAAATACTTAAGGAATATGACAGAAATATTGTAGTGAATAAGCTAGGCAAAAAAAAACTTCATGATGTTCTAAGTATATCTAGAGTTAATGTTGTTTTTTTCTCTATGTAAAGACTATGTAAAGGTTAAAGTATTATATGTGTGAACGGGAGTTTCTGTTTTAAGCATCCGATCTGGGTATTTTTCTAGTGAAGTATGATGAAGGAAATTATGCCATATAATTTAATATGTGTCATACTTTCTTTGGTAATGTCTGCTAAATAATTGATAGCAAAATTGATATGGTTTTAGAAAAAGCATGTAATATATCTGTTAAGTGTTGAGTTGAAACTGGTCTGGGTTAACCAGTAAGGCTTGATCATGACTTGTAATTAGTATAAGTACATGTCAAGTTTAGAAAACAAGGCCTATAATCCTCAACCTGGGCAATAAGTTTATTTTAGGAATTTGTGTTGCTTGGTGTAGTAAGTTCACGTGCATTTCTGGAGTTTGTAGACTTCACTGCTACAATACTCAACAATCCTTACTATCTAGATACATGGCCCAAGTCTGATTGCATTTGGTCATGATAAACCCGAGGCAGTTTAAGTAACATGTAGTCTTACCTTGATATTATGCATGTCAGTAAATACACTGTCTAATTGATCACAAACATTTGTTTCATAATTTGAGGATTTGTCAGTAACCTTCACTATATGTCCATTTGAAAGTTTTGCAACAGTCTGATTTCGATACTGCTTTAATCATACTATTTTCAAGTATATGCTGGTCTTCATTGACATGATAAATTGAGTTAACATTTTGTTCATGTGCATTGTTTTCACTGCTTGGCCTTTAAACTGATTTACTGTCTTGATATTCATCAGATCATTGCATACTTTATAAAATATGACATAAGCAATTTTCTTAACATAAAAATTGCTTGAGTTTAAGAATAGAATCCCCGGGATAGACAAACATGTATGAGTTGAACTAGCACCCTGTATCAATCAAATTATCTAGTATCAAATCCCTAAATTCTATGGATCAAATAGCTAGCTTGTAAAACCCAGAAATTAACTAATCTGAGTTATAGAACAGGCTAGGAAATTAGACAAGAAATTGATGTGATTATTTTAGGATTAGAAATCAAGTCCGAGTTCAAAAAAATATATAGATAAAATGGCTACGTGACACAAAAGTCCCTCAATTATGAGGAACAAAGTGTGAATGAGATTCTTTGCTATTTTAATTGCTCTGATAAGCAAAGAACCATTTATATGTCTTCACATATATAAATGACATGATTTAGTTTATATACTGATATTTTTATATTAGTTAAATTCTGGATCTTGGGAGAATGAATTTAAAGAAGTGATCACTTATATATATGTATAAAAAAAACTCACTAAAAATCACATAAATTAGAGTAAGAAGAAGTGGGTCACTTCAGTTTTATATAAGTTATTTTCTTTGGTATTCCATGTTAGTTGAGTTTACTCACGTTGGTTTTCCAGCCTGACCGGGGTGTTACTTTGATGTAATGCTCGGGTCAGACCGGGTATTACAGATTTTCAGATAGGTGCGTACTGGAGCTCAGGAGTCAAGCGGGATGGAAGGAACATATAGGATATTTCCGCTGTATTATATTATTGTATATCTGAGATATGGTGATTGTGTATATTCAGTGTCTGTATATATGTGTAACTCTGATGTATAAAAAGATGTAATCGACAAAATATTATTCTTTTGTAAACTGTTATTGTTTATTATTATATTTATCCGCTGCGAATGTGAGATGTTGTTTTCTGATCTTCTTCTTCTATCTCTTTCTTCTTTTTCATAACTATCTGGAATTTTCGGTTTCGGAAATTTCGGGTCATTAAAGTTGGTATCAGAGCTGAAAGGTTAAGTGAGAACCTTGGCTCTGGTGGGGGTTACTCATTAAATAGAGTCCGTAGTACCCTAAAATGAGTTAAGTATGTGTGTGTTTGTGTGTGTGTGTCTATATATATATATATATATATATATATATATATATATATATATATATATATATGAGTGCATACTTGTTATTTTCTTATATAAAGGTTTTAAATGATTTAAAAAAAAGTATTTTGATATATATAGCAATATTTCCTTCTAATAAATAATAAGGTGATTGGATGTTAAGTAAATGTAATTAAATTAAGAAGTAATATACTACAATCAAATTGAAATCTTGAATTAAAATTAAGTGGTAACAGAAATACAATCCAATTAAAATTTAATTGATTGGAAATGAAATTCTAGAAATTGAGCTCAAAAATTACGTTGTTTAAAAACTTTAAATAAAGATAAGTTGAAATGGATTCAATTGGAAATTTAATCTTGAATTTATCGAAGTAAGAATAATATATATATATATATATAATTTGTATCTAGATATGATTACCCTGGGTATTATCATAAATAATTATTGTGTTATTAAGTTAGCCAAATGAAGTAAATTTATAAGATGAGTATAAATTCTAAATTAAAGTAGGTTTTAAAATTGTGAAGTTTTAAAACCTAAGTCTAGAAACAATCAATTGTTTCAAAGAGTTAAAGGAAAATAATAAATAATATAATTCAGACTATTTGGAATATAGTCTTATTTTAAAACAAGAAATGTTTAGAAGATTTTTTTAAGGGATTTGTTTTGAAATTAAAACAAAGGGTGGTTTAAAATTTAAAAGTAGCCTGGTGTGTAAAGGAAATAAAAATGAAAATAAACTCTAAGGTTGAGTTTTGAATTTTCCTTGGAATGTGATGTGAAACCCAAAGTTAAGCAAGTTTTAAACTTAAGTGGAAAGGTTATTAATCTGAAGGTTTAAAATTTGAATGGGAATTGAGATTAAATTCAAGTAGAAACTGAAAAGATTTGAAATTGAAGTGGATTCAATTTGAAATTAGTCCAAATTTATTTGAATAATTTGGAACTGTAAATAAAGTTGAATAAGTAAGAATCAAATGGAATTTGATTTGAAATTGGAAAGGAATTGGGAATTAATTCAACTTGTGGGAATAAAACAAGTCCAATGGAAATTGGAGTTATTTAAATTGAAATTGGGTCAATTTAAATGTAAGTGGAAATTTAAGTTAAATTGTTGGGGAAGCGAACAGTTTGACTCTAGACTATGTTCAATATAAATTGTTTTAATATAAACTTATTTTTTTCAAGCTATTAAATATATACAACCTTTCTTTTTAAAGCTAACTTATTTTATATTTATTTTACCATTATTTTTGTAACTATTTAACAATTTTTCAACTGTTTTATAAAATAATTACTATTTTTCAACTATTTCAGAAATTAGTTACTAGGTTAAACTATTTTGCAATCTAAAATTTCTAAAACTATTTAAATATTTTTCAACTATTTTATAATTAGTTAACTATTTTGTAGCAATTTTGCAAACTAATAATTATTTTTAAACTACTTATCTATTTTTAAAATTTTCAAGCTATTTTCTAAATATAAACTGGTCGGAGTTCAAACTGTTATTGATTAAATACCCAACTGAGATAAGGGTTGAAGTGATAATTCAATGGAATTGAGGCAATTGTGAATAGAAAGGAAATTGATTTGGCTAGTAATCAATGAAAATAAAAACGTAGGATGTACGTATATTATTCTATTCGCATAGAGATTTGATCCAGATTCGAGCACAGAATTTCGAGATGGCTATCGGTCCGAGTTCGGATTTTTCACTCGATTTTCGACGGTGAACCTGGATATGGATTGTTGATTGGTTCTGGATATTCTCTATCATAGTTATGGCTATACAAGGAGAATGACGGTTTCTAATCAAGAAACTAGATCTGTGTCCGCACTAGGAAGTCGGGTGGATGATACTAGTTCGGAAGTGAAATCGTGTGATCGAGTGAGCGATCAGATTGGTATAGCGTACGGATGATATGTTTACATCGTACGGATTTGAATGAAATTGATATTGAAAAGAGTAATCAAATTGGAATATTTGGTTTTGAATAAACAAAGTTATATATCTTTGTTATATAAAGATAAATCTCCCCTTGTTAAATCTTTTGCCTGAAGAAAAGGATTTTTGAAGGTGTTTGAAGTATAAAAGGAGTTTTATACGAGTTTGAAAGGATCCAAAGTTTTTAATATATATATATATATATATATATATATATATATATATATATATATATATATATAAGATCCTATGAGGATTTTTGAAACGGGTTTTGGGAACCTTTGGATTTGGAAAGGCTTTTGATTTTTGGGTAAAATCAATATTTGAATTTGGAAAGCCTAGTTTTAGAATTATCGATTTTGGGATAATTGATTTTGTGTAAAGGAGCTTTATATGAGATCATACTAGGTGTATGATTTGAAATATACTATATGTGTATAGTATAAAGTGTTTTGATGATGGCTCTGGGGAAAAAGGCGCTCCACTGAAATGAACTTCTCAGGAGTGCCACCGGGTGGTGATGCCTTGAGCCCCAGGGGGGTTCTAAAGTTGATCCTGTGAGGAGTCCGAACAAAACTAGTTCCTGGGGATTATGAGTACTGTATACCATAGCGAAAGTCATGTGTGCCGCTGAGAGCCAACAGTCTGCGTTTGATTTATATCGGTAGACTGCGACCTATGGTAACATAGCGAAAGTCGTGTGTGCTGCTGAGAGCCAACAGTCTGCGTTTGATTTTATATTGGTAGACTGCGACCTATGTAGGAGTGGAGAAGTTTCATTTTGACAGCGAAAATCGTGTGGGGCGCTGAGAACCAACAGTTACATGGACTTTTGCTGTGATGGCAATGTAACCCTGGAATGTAACGACGATCTGTTGTGGGTTCCATGGCGTAATCGAGAGGCCGCGGAGAGCCTACAGTTACACGGACTTTTGCTGTGATGGCAACGTTACCCTGGAATGTAACTGCGGCCATGGACGGGAGTGTTGATCTCCAGAGCATTCTCACCAAAGATATTTCCTCTATTTTCAAAAACTGTTTTTTATATTCTCAATAAAATTATTTTCCAAGTATTTTCACTGGGTGTTGAAAACGGGTTTACCAAGTACTTATAGATTTTCAGTCCTACGCCTGATCAACGTATGACTGAATTTCTATGAGAACAAGGATGGACTGGTTGAGACATCAAGTTATAATAAGTATTTTATTTAAAATCTATTTTAATAGTATTATCTGAATTTAAAAGCATTTCTAATTTTTTTAAATTAAGGTGTTGGAATTTTGAAAGATGAAAGAAAATCCAAACCGGAATTATAAAATAAAATTTGAATTCAGGAAAATTTAATAAAGTGATTTTTTAATAAAATCAAACATTGATTTAAAAGTTGGAAGTAAGCTAATTAACTAAATAAATTATTTGAAAAAAATATATTAATAAATTTAACTCGGTTAAATAAAATGGATTGTAAATTAATAATGGAGTTTGAAAATGAATTCGAATTTTAAATAGAATTCGACTTGGATTTGATAATGAATTAAATAAGTGGAGATGCTATAGAAATAGAAATAAAATGGAGTTGGATCGAAATAGTGATGTTTTAAATTACAAATAAAATTCAATTGCAATATGAATAGTATTTAACGAAATTTGCAAGTAAATTAGATATAATGGAAGTGTTGTCGAATGAAATGAAAGTGAATTATAATAGAAATGGTTGAATTACAAACAAAACCCAGATATGTAGAATAAATTGAAAGTGGCCTTATAATTAGTTAAATGAGTCGTGAATGAATTGAATTTGGAAATTTAATTTATAATGACTAATCAAATGAATTTGTAGATTGAAATGAGATTTGATTGAAATAAAATCAAGTTAAGGTGAAAAGAAAATTTATTTGCAAATGATGTGAGCTTAAGTTATGAAGTTGAAATAATTTGAAGAAAGTAAATTAACTTAAGTTTAAAATTAATAGAAGTTTGGCTTCGAGCGAAAGTAAAAGATTATAAAAGTCTGGGTTAAATTAATTTGAAAATGGTTATTAATTTATAAGTTTGAATGTGCCAAGCTTAATAAATTGTTTTGAATGAATCCAATGCGGAGATGAAATGAAATGCAATGTATGGTTGGTAAATAAATTAGAAATGAAATGGAATTAAATACAGAATGAGTAGAAAATTAATTTAAGTATTTATAAACTAAAATAGATAGTCTGTTAAGCGAATATCGTTGAAATGGCATAAAAATAATTTTCGTTTAGCGTAAACAAAAGTAATTAAAATTCTATGAGTTGATAGATATTAAATAAAATTTATTTTAAATCATTTAAATTGAATATGAGCTTGTTTGGATTAAAAATCAATTGAATGTAAGAAATTAAGTTGCAAACCATTAAAATTGAAGGAAATGGTATATAAATTGGTTGAAAGCAATTGAATTAGTTTTGAAAACATATAAATTGCTCGAGGAAGTTATTTTGAATGCATTTATTTTAGAATTTAAGTGTTATTGTTGTTTAAATAAGAGGGATGTTATAAACTTCACATATATAGTGCTTATATGTGTAAATTGAGTAAGTACAGGTACCTGAAGAGCCGTTTGGCTGGATTTGGTTGCGCTAATTGCTTAAATTAATAAGCTGCTTGCTAAAAATGCTAAATAAAGGTACACCTACACAATAAAAATAGGAAATATGAACCGTTTTTACTTTTTCCGACCGTGTGGGTCGATGTATATATATTTATATCTCTTGTTAAATTGCAAAGCTCCTCCGTACAAAGGAGACTCTGCCAAAAAATTTCAAAATTTTTGGGAGTTAGAAAATTTTTGAAATTTTTTGGGAAATTTTTTGTTAAGACAAAACGTTTCAAATTGGAAATGGAAATAAACAAATGAATGAAACTAATCTAAAGTAATGATATGAATCAGTTATAAATGAAAGATAGAATTCAATATTAAAAATTTAAAAATAAGTTCAATTCTTATGAAAATGGGGAAAACTAATTTAAATAGAAATAGATATGAAAACTTCTGTACGGAAATGTATAAAATGGTTTGAAGGGTTACGATTGAATATGGTTGCTTGGTAAGATATGAAGGTATTAAAGGGAAAAAGGAAATTGGATTTGAGTTCGGGAGATAATTCGAATTGCCCGACAAAAAGGTATGTATTTAAATTTCTATATGAAATTGGATTTGGTTTTTGATCAAGCCACTTGGATTTCTATTTTCTTTTTGGAAGTTGGGAGCCCGTAGAGGCCTTTTATAGTAGTACCGAGCTAGCCGAGCAAAGGAGATGCTGGCAATTTTTTTTTGGAAATTTAGAGAGTTAGAATAAATTTGAGAAAATTTTGATAATTCAAAATTTGGTTTTAAATTGAAATCTTAATGATTGAGCAACAGGGTTTTGTTTGAAAACTATAAAAGGTTTGGGCAGTTGGCTAAGGTGATAGTGGGTCTTTAATAAAGGATAGTTGGTAGGAAGTTGAATTGTGAGTTTTGGGAAAAGTAAACGGGTTTTGGTCCATTCTTCCTAACTAGTAATTTCAGGGACGAAATTCTTTTAAGGGGGAAGACATGTGACGACCCAGAATTTCTAACAACTAAAATTGAAATTTGTTAACTGATTTTAACTATTTAAAAGTTAACTTTAACTTGAATTACAAATATCAATATTTACTTGATAATTAAATCATTGAATTATATAGTTTAAATATTGAATTAAATAATTGAAATTGGGTAAATTGTTGAATCAGAAATTTCTAAGCCTGTTTAAAATAATTTGAAGGCTTATAAAATTTATAATGATGATACTGAAGATAATAGAATGGTTGGAATTTAATTTAAAGGTGATTTGTTCAATTTTAGTAATATATCGTTTAAATCGATATTTAAAATTAGCCTTCCGAGGCACAGTCTCGGAATTTGACGAAACCAGTTCCATTGGATCCGTAATAGTTAGTTATTACCAAATTTCAATTTTTGTAGTGATCGGAGTTGTCATTTAACCCTGGTAGCTCGAAACGCTTAGAAATTATTTTAATCGATTTAACTGAAATTTGATCGTTTTCTTTTGTAACTCGCACATACGATTAAATTAGCCTCCGAGACATGTTCCATTGTGTTCGGAATGCGGGTAGAACCTTATGAACATCTGTCGGCATATCTGATTTGGGGTTCAGGGTTTCGCGTTATGCAAAAAGATATTTTCAATATTTAAATATTTAATTAACACTCGTATTCAAGAAGCTAACCTCAAAACAATATTTATCACCGGCCCACTCACCTTCAACAAAAATTCGAGCTTATTTAAAAAAAAGAGAAGCCTGAATCGATTTTCTGTACCTGAATCAAAATTCAAAATCAAAGCAATTCGAACTCATTTCCAATCGCATGAGTAAATCGTCCTTAATTGATGAGCAGCGACCTCCCTTTCATCGATGCATTTGGGTTCGACGTCAAGGTGGGACGTATGGCGGAGGCGCTTGGATGTTTGCGACAGCATCATCGCGATGAAAGGAAGCAGCTATCGCGAGCCTCGAACGATGGACCTTGGTGATTCGCGAGTTAGGGTTAGTTGTTGGAAGTCGCGATCGATTGTAGAGGGTTTGAAGCCGAGCTCGAGTACGGTGGCTGCAGTCTCGTGGAGAGCCGCGAGCATAGATAAGCATGCGTGTGATCTGGAGGTGGCGATTGTGTGTATCTAGGGTTGGCAGCGATACTCGGCGACGAAGGGTTTGGCTTGCATTCGAGGCAGTGAGGTATAGCCAATTTTAGTTTTTTATTTGACTTAATAAATATTGGAAACATGATTTATTACAGTAAGAAATATTAATAAAAAATGAAATTTTATTGCAGTAAGGACAAAAATTATATTCATGCCTATCTTGGTTAATTTTATATATATAGAAAAGATTTTGATATGTATATAAGGATTTTAAAATGTTTGAGGAATTTATAAAAAGGTAGATTTTTAAATCTATAATTCATTTCTATATGTAGTTTTAAGAGAGGAATTAATAGTTAATTAAGTCATTAGTCAATTTAAATTATCATATGAAGTGATTAATTTAAAAAATAAATTTTAATTAAAATTGTTCAAAGGGATAGTTGATTGTTTGATTATGTAAAATATTAATAAAAATCATATAATATTTATGCAAGGTCAAAATTTGAGATGAAACAAGCTGGATTTGGGAACGGATGCTAATAAAATCAAAGGTGAGTAGTCTCACGCTTCTGGATTTTTTTTATTTAAATTTAAATGGTTAAATTTTAATGATTGGTTGGATGGTTGAATTGAATTGATGTGCTATATTATATATAGTAATATCTAGTATATATTGGAATGATTGATAGTCTGGGATGAATATTATTGGAAATTGGAATAACGAATGCTGTGAGTTGAATATTTTGGTACCCTGAGTTATCGAACATATAAAAAATTGGATTTTTTAAAGGAATATAAGGGTGAATTTTGAAAGTGAAATAATTATAGAATAAAAATAAGAATGAATAGGAAAGTAATGAAAGTGGTATTTAAAAACTGAAGTTTTAAATAATAAAGTAGAGATTTAAAACAAGTTCTAAATCAAAGTTAAATTTAACAAATAAAGTTCTTAAATATTAAGTGCTTTAACAACTTGAATGTAAAGTGCAATTGTAGATTGATTTGAATTTAGAAATAAATTTGGTTTTAAATTCTTTTAAGTTTCCATTATAAAATGAGTAATTAATTTATTTAATGAAGTAAATAAAAGGATAGTTACTTACAGGTTGAGATAAATCGAGAATGATTAACATTGTGGTTAATTAAAGTAATTAATTTGGATTATGACAAATTAAAATATAACTGGAAATCATTAATTTATAAAATCATTGATGTTATTAAAAATTGATTAATTAAGACTAAATCACTTCAATAAATAAAGACTTATAAGAAATTAATTACTATAAGTAATTAAGAATTAATGTAATTAATATAGATAATTAATTTATGAAGTAATTAATTAACTATGAATTAATTAAGATTATTTATTGTTTTTGGTTAATAAATATTGTGAAGTTAATTAATGATATTTTCTTGAGTGTGATTGAAGGATAATTAATCCATGGTGATTAATTAAGATGAATAATGAAGGATTGACTAATTAATTGATTTGGAATTAATTAATGTTAAATGAAGGAATCTAAGTGATTGAGGTTAAAAATTCAATTAGAATCAATTGAATTAATTTGGAAGTGATCAAATTTATTACGAATGATTGAATGATATTGGATGCTTGGATGAGATGATATTCCTGATATGAAAATGTTGTGTACTTCATTATGATAATGTGGGTTAGGATGACACGAGTCTCGAAGATGCCGGGGTCGGGTATTAGGAAATACTCGAAACCACTTCGAATATTTTTAAAGATTGATATGTGAAATCTATATGCTGAAGTGAAGTGATTTAAAGGAGATTGGACTATTTAAATCTAAGCCTTGATACTTAGGGAATGGATGTGTGGAATTAAGCATATCTATAACTAATTGTGGCTTTGTGAATTGAATCGAGTTACCCCGGGTTTTATATAAGTTGTTTGCTTTGGTATTCCATGTTAGTTGAGTTTACTCACGCTGGTTTTCCAGCCTGACTCGGGTGTTACTTTGATGTAATGCTCGGGTCAGACCAGGTATTACAGATTTTCAGGTAGGTGCGTACTGGAGCTCAGAAGTCGAGCGGGATGGCAGGAACATATAGGATATTTCAGCTGTATTATATTATTGTATATCTGAGATATGGTGATTGCGTATATTCAGTGTTTGTATATATGTGTAACTCTGATGTATAAAAAAGTGTAATCGACAGAATATTATTCTTTTGTAAACTGTTATTGTTTATTATTATATTTATCCGCTGCGAATGTGAGATGTTGTTTTCTGATCTTCTTCTTCCATCTCTTTCTTCTTTTTCATAACTATCTGGAATTTTTGGTTTCGGAAATTTCGGGTCGTTACAGCGTGCTTGTTCCCCTATAGTTTTTGGCAAAACACTTTCCAGTTTGTTAAGAACTCCTGAAGATTGATTATCCCTACGAATATCACACCCTTAAAAACTTTTTAAATATTCTATCTTATGACCATTTGACTTTTGCAATTTGAATCATCTCATATATCAATGTTTTTCATTACATTATAAGAGCATTCAACTGCAATAGGGGTAAAAGTGTGATCCTCTTAAATGTAAGGACTAGATCCATACAGTCAAGAACAAGCAATATGTTCTCTTAGTAATCCTTAGAGTTTGTTCTAAAAAAGATGAGAATATTATTAAAACTGGCATGTACTTTAAAATTATTTGAAAATTGAACAAAGAAAAAGATAGACTATATACGTTCACATCCAAAAATTAGCCATGGTAAATTCAAATAATTGGCAAGTCTATTCTCAAGATACCTAATACAACATTAACATCGAGTCATTTGACAGTGATATTAATTGCAAAGGGTACTCTTGTTGCAATGATCAGATACGATAAATTTAAGTCAAATAAAAATCTTTCTTTGAGCCGATTAATTATTCACTTATAAATCCATATAATTGCCATATATTTATCATCATATATGTGTAAGTAACTCGACAAAATATTAGCCTTCCTTTGGACTGGCTAACATGGGCATGAATAAATACATATAAATATAAATCATTTTCATGAACAACTAAAATAAAAAACCTTTGGTGACATGTTATATAACGACCCAGATTTTCAGTCGTTCGAAAATGGAATATTTAATGATTTTAAGTATTCAAAAGTTAATTTTATAAGCTGAATAACTTATATTTAATATATAGTGATTTATTTGACAATTAAATTGTTAAATTTAGTTTTTGAAATTGTTTAAGTAATTTGAATCTGAATTAGAAATGAATAAAAATTGCAACGACCCGCAAATTTTCAATAATTAAAATTGTTAATTTAATAAGATTTTGAAATTTAATATTGAAGGAAATAAAAATTTAGTGAATTAGTAATGGAAATAATAACTTGGATAAGATTGGTAAGTTAATTGTTAATAACTTGGATGTAATTCCAATAAGTGAAACAATGTAAATGTAATTATATTCTCATTATAATAAAAGAATGTTACCAAGATGAAATGATTAATTTGATTTAAAATCTTAATTAATGTGTGAAATAATGTAACAGGGTGTAATAAGTTGGGAAGATTGAACATACAAGTAATTAAAGGTTACTTTAATGACGATTAATATAATAACGAAAAGTTGAATGTAAATTGATTAGAAACGAAAGTTTATTTATAAGGCAGTAATTGATGAATAAAAAAGTTTGAAACCAAGTAGATAAATTTATTGAGAACATTTAATAGCAATTAATGTATATATTTGACAATTGACAATTTATGAATTTGTTAAGATTGTAAAATTATAATATAATATTACGTAATGTTAACTAAGGAAGCTTAACTAAGGTAACTATTAATAAATTAAACGAAATGCAAATCAATGGAATTAACGTACACGTATACTTAGCTACAAATTGAATATATGAAAACAAACTGTAAGCATAGGATTAAATTAAGGAAATTAAATTTTAATAAACGATCTTTTAATAAAACCAATGTTTTGGGAGTAATTATAATAGTTGTTTAAAATATGTATAAACTTTGATTTGGAAATCAATTGGATTTAAAATGAAATTTGGTATTACATTTATGAGTTTAAATGTTATTTTATTTTGTAAAGTAATAAATGATGTAATAAAAGAATGCATCAAGATATAACCAGTACTAATTAAGATTAATACATAATGGATTGAATGAAATGACAATTAATGAAGATATGTTAGGCATAAGCGAATAAATGGAATATTAGTTGAAATTATACTATGGAAATAAATGGTAACATTTATTTGTAAGTAATAAAAGATTATTAATATGACAAAAATTTAGCGTAACGGTTATTTTATGTTACCTATTCTTGTTGCTTATTTATTTAAATTGGAAATCAGTTACCACAAGTCTAATGTAATATTACATTAATATTAATTAAGGCAATATTTAGAAAAAATTGTTAATTTATCAGGATATATACCAATGTAAATGGTACCTAAGATGAAAATATGATAATTAATTGAATTAAAAGATTGGGAGCCAGGATTTATTTATTTATTGGAATTTACAGTTAAATAATTCGATTTATTGCAAATAAGTAGAAATAAATATTAAATTTCACTTTAATTGAAATGAAGAAGGTATATGAGAAATTTTATGTATAGTTTTGAATCCAATGTTTAATCTATCTATTTGACAGGAATGAATGGAATAATAATTAATTTATTTAATTAAAAGGAATTTTGGGAATTTTATTTATAATTTGTGAATTTAATGAAATTGAGGTTAATATTGGAATTATAAATTTATCATCTCTAAATTGACAATTAAATTTGTTTAAACCCATTATAAATGATTGAGAAATCAAAAATGATAAAAATTATCAATTTTAGAATTTAAATGGGAAATTTGATTTAATTAATCAATTATTAGTTATTTCATTAACGTAAAAATAGCCATTTTGGCCATTGACTCGGATTTCGACGAAACCAGTTTCATCGGATCTATAATGGTAAATTATTGTACGATTTCAAGTTTCGTAGCGATCGGACTTGTCGTTTGATCGTACGAACTCGAATGGCCTTGAAATCAATGAAATTGAAATTAATTGAAATCGATTTGGAATAAATTTATTTTAGCATAACTTCTTCATACGATGGAATTTGGGCTTGAAACCTTTTCCATCGCGTTTAAAATATTTTAAAACATCTATTTTGATATATGGGTTGACCAAATTTCGTTCCGTAGTCGAAACGGGCTTTTCGGGCCATATATCGTTCAACACGTTTATAAATCGGGCCCATCTATTCTATTTCAGTTGTCTATAAATACCCTGTTATAAAACCCTAGCAGCCTCTATTCCTCATTTCTATACATACAGAAACTTCTGTGCTCCTCTTCCTCAATGACTGTAAATCCTAATTTATCCAATTCAAAAATCAACTTCAAAATTTCAAGCTCCTTAAAAAAATTCAGAAAAATTATATATCGAAGTTCTCGATGAACGCAATTCATATCTGCAATTCATTTCTAGGTTCGAATCATCGTTTTTCCTGAAATCGGAAAGCATTTCTGGCCGTTCATATTGGATTTTCGACGATCCAATGGTGGATCGTCGACCGTTTGTGGATCGTCGACCGTTTGTCGATCGGGTTGTGCTGTTATGGAGGTGTTCTCGAGCAGGTCTTCCGGTGCTGTTCGCTCATGCTTAGGGGTGGTGGTTCGCCTAGAAACACCATAGGAGGCAGCGGCGGCATGATGGTCCAGGATGCGACCGGAGGTGATGATTTTTTAAGCGTATGGGCGGCTCGGCCTGGGCTAGCGTGGGGTGTTGGCCGATCGACTTGTTGCCAACCGTGGGCGTGGCGAAACGTTGGTCAAAGGGGAGATAGCGTGCATTGGTACTAATCTTCATGCGTGCGTTGCTGTTCGTTGGTTTCGACAATGAGGAAGAGAGTGACGTGTTTCGTTGACGTGGCTGTTGTTGGGAGGTGAGTTTTATTTTCTTTGTTTTAATTTTATTTTTGTTTTCAAACAATCTAACACGTATAACTTTTTCTCACAAGGTCCAAACCACGCACGGTTTCTTGCGTTAGGATCGTATCAAAATTCCGGAGAATTTGACTCTAATTCGGGCAGATTCTGAGACTGTTGAAATTTTGGACTTAAATTAGACTGTTGAAGTTTTGGGTTTAAATTGGATTCAAATTCAATTTAAATTCAAAAGGTGAGTGTTTTAACCCACTCACAACTTTTAAAATTTCATATGTTTGGTAAATTAATTTATGTTGTGATTATGCATTTATTTATGACTGTTTCGTATATTTTAACCATCATCTCAGTTAATTGCATTTATTGAAATTAAATCATTATTTAATTTATTATTGAATATAACTGCCAGTTAATTACTTGTTATATATTGTCAGTTATATATTGATATTGATTGATTGATTTGTATGATGATTGTGATGGATGTATGATTTTATGATGGATGAATGGATGTTTTATTTATATCATCATAATCTACAAGTTGTTACGCATTTATTTTGATTTGGGATTGCGGTTCGAAATGATATACAACCGCATTTTTTATTTTTAAATTGCGGATTAAAATGATAAATATCCTTATCACTTGACCATATGATAGAAAATTATATACAGGCACCGCGGTATATATATATATATATATATATATATAATTATTTTTGAAATAATTTTTACGGTTTTGTAAAGAAATATATGGGCTATACAGATATTGATTTTAGATGTTATATAAATGCTACTTTATTATTGATTTAGATATGTATAAATTTGTTTTGAATTATAAAATAAGCTAAATAATAAAGTTTGATTTCTTTTATATAATATGGTTAAGTATCTATTTAAATTCTATTGTATATAGAGTTTATAATGACTCAAATAAAATTAAGGTTGGAAGATTTATGATTTGGTTTTAAGATTTAAGGATTATCCTCGAAAAATTGGATTTGAAATATAAATAAATTGAGATTTAAAAAAAGTATGATGTTATAACTTGATTTTTTTAGAGGATTTAAATGTATCAAATTTGTTTAAATGAATATTATCAAGTTAATGTAATTGGAAGAATATCCAGTTATTTGAAGTCAAAAGGTTTTACTAGAATGATATTTGATTTATCAAGTAAACATTTCAAATCTAAATAATAGTAGTTGAAATTGATATATATGAAATTATCAAAGAATAAATTTTGAAATGGTGGAATAATTAAAGCTTTGGAATATATGGAAATTATATTGATTTATTTGGGAATTTAAAATCCATGTTGGGATTGATTTGTGAAGGTGAAGAAGCTATATTACTATATAAAGTAATTAAATATTTAAACCATTTAAGTGGTGTAGTATGTTTCAAAGTTATGAAATTCAAAGTTTTATGTTTTGAAAGGCTATATTTCAAGTTTTGGTTTCGAAATATTATAACTTTGAAATGTTATGGTTTTTGAAAAGGATATATTTGAAAATGATACCAAATTTGGTTTGGTTTTTAAAAGGGGGAAATGATATCGTATTATGTAGTTTTGAAATGGATATTATACTCTGGTTTTAAAAGTATAATCATTTTAAAATGACCGCGGTGTTATAATAACGTTTGGTTGTTAAAGAGGCCGGGATCGGAAGTTGTCATACTCCCTGCCAACTCTGAAAACCACTTTAACAACCGTGTACGCGATGGAGATTCCAGAATGAAGTAGGGTGGCGGCGGCGTTTCCTTTGAGGTAAATACGTGGAGCCGACTCTCGTGAGTTGGCATAAGGTGGCTAAAATAGGAGCGATTGATGGACTAATGAGGTAGCACCTTTGATCGGACACATCCCTTCGATATTATACTTTGACTTTTGGATTTATTCGGTGGCCACTATAATTTTATTTTTGGGGGTGTGGCCCGAGGTGGACGGTTGCTACGCGCTGCGCGTTACCGCGGGTCCGGAAGCGTAATTGGTATATCTACCCTGGCATTGCCTTGTTGTGCCGTGTCACCTAACCTATCGCGCGTTGTACGAGTTTGGTTTTCTCCCGTAGCCCCTGTGGTATCCTCTGGTGGCTTCCCGATCAGGAGGGACAATGATATTGGATAGACTATTGGGACTATTACGTGTTGAGGGCTATATGGGTAACCCCTTAATGCTATGAAAAAGGTAAGTTTACTTTACTATTAGACACTATTATAATAGCGAAATATTACTACATAGTAAATAGTTTAACGGATCCTTAGGAGATGTGAATCCCGAGCATCTCTTAAGTTACTGCACTCAGGTTAGACACTGGATAGGAGATGTCAAACCCCGTAAACATCTCCGACGCCGTTACACTCATTTATTTCAGTTGATTTAACTTACATAAGATCTTTTAATTCTGACTCGAATGTTTTGTCCGCTCGGGTCAGTCCGAGCATTTTAGGATCGAAGACTTTATTTATGGAGGACGAAGACGAAGATTTTATTATTATTATTATTATTATTATTATTATTATTATATATTATATTGTTCCACTACACACTATATTCCGCTGCATCGATTATTAATATTCTCTGGTATGTGTAACTCTGATATGTATAGTATTAGTATATAATCATATGTTTTTGTAAAATAGCTTCATGAACTGTTTATTTGATTATTATATTTTATCATTCCGCTGCAAGATTCTATTTTGTTTTCTTTCTTTCTCTGCTTTTCTTATTTACCCCATAACAATCCACCCTTCTATATGGTTTAAGTATGACGTGTGTTGTTTATCGTCGATCTAAAGCGTACAAAAAGGTGGGATGTTACATTTGGTATCAGAGCTTAGTTTAGCGATAAACCCTAGCTTTGTGGGGTCTAACGCTTTATTAATAGGGTGGTGATATCCTATGATGAGTCATTGAGTGTATATATATGAGAAAGCGTATTTGCTAATGTTATAAAAAGGTTTTGATATTGTGTTTCTTTGTTCCGTTTTGTATATATAAATTCTGGTTGGTGCATGGGACGCTATGACATCAATAGGGATTTCTAAACACTTAATAGGATAGACCGACATAATACTTGTTTTTAATATAGGTGAATAAAATAATTTTGTCTATTATATTTTCTATATATAAAATAAATTTTTATAAATGATATATATTTTTGGTTGCAATATATTGGGTGTTAGGTAAAGAAATTTATAAATAATAGTTGAAATAAGAGTGAAATAAAATAAATGAAAATTAGAAATTTAGAACTTAAGTTCCGGGGTTTTGAATATTTCTTTTGAATGATTTTGGAATATAATAATAATATTATTAGAAGTATTTTCTGATATAAGTATTTATATATAATTTGAAAAAAAATGTTTTAAATTTTTTTTAGAAAGAAATTAGTTTTGTACTCCCCTCTCTGTCACTGGAAAATAATTTCGGTGATGAGTGCACGCATCATCGACATTCATTTTCGAGTTTCGAAGTGGGAAGGCCACTGTAGTAGTTTTACTGCAGATTTATTTGATAAACAAGTATAAATTTTTAAATTGTTTTAAATATAATTGGATATATAAAGTGTAATTGTATACATTTATCTATTATTTTAAAACGATTTGAAATTAAACCCATTATTTAGTTCTTAAGTTTCCGTTATTTAATAGTTAAATTATTGTAGCGAAATGGAAAGTAACTTACTGATAATTGAAATCTCAAAATGAAATAAGAAATGTAATGCTAAGTCATAAATGAGATTAATAGAAAGTTGAAATTGTAACTTATAAGACGAAGTATAAAATTATTGAACATCTAATTAATTAAAAGAAATAAGATAAACTTGTATGATTTCAATTACATTCTTTAAACACACACACACACACACACACACACACACACACACACACACACAACTTACCAAATATTAAAAGTTGAAATGTCCAATAAGAAAATGTAATAGAAATTGTACGAGTAAATTTATGTAGTAAAAGTGTTCAATAAATTTCTTTTATTAATTGGTCTTGATGCTATAGTTGTAATAAATTTGAGTTATAAACTGGAATCCTACTATAATAAAATATGAAAAGAGTGAGTATTGTAAGTAAGCAACTATAAACTTAAGTAAATACATGAAATTAAGTAGTAATGAGTGAATGAATATAATGCAACAAAGAAGAAACTTACATGACATTAAAATGAAAAATGAATAGATGTAAATGTTGTAAGAAATAAATATAAAGTAAAAAGATAAACCATTATATGAATGGAAAAGAAATCAAACAACAAATATATGAAATGAAATTAAAAGAATAAACTTGATCTATTGTTTGAAATCGTTGTTTGTTTGGTTTATGGTTGTTTGGGCAAGGATACTTTAATATTGTTTGGATGAACGAATAATCTATTTAGTTTCATCTAAGACTGCTGAGTAAATGGTGCACTTAGTAGGTTATTCCCCATTCTGTACAATTTAAAGTTTTGTATCCGAACAACTATTTGTTTGTTTGATATGGACAGATAGTTGAATTGTGTTGATTCTGTATGATGGTTGTATGCTATTTGGGCAATTGATTTGATGTTTGTATTGATTTTTTTGTTTATGGTTGAACCACTTTAAACCTTTCATTTTATATATAATTATTAACTGTTTTGGATTATATATGTAAAATACAGGTTATGGAAGCAATTGCTACTGCGTTTGGTTTCATAATTAAGCATTAATTTCCCGACAAATAGGTACGCTTTCGGATTACGGTTTATAGCGTTATTATATTTGTTTTTCCCGGGTTGGGATATATATTATTTTGGAAAATATAAGTTGTATATTGTTATATTTGATATTTTATTTTTCCCAAGCCTCTCCGTACAAAGGAGACTCTACCAAAATTTTTCGAAATTTTTGGACTTAGAAAATATTTTAAAATGTTTTCCAAACCTTATTAATTTGAATATAAAAGATTTAATTTTTAATAAATCTATATATTTTATTTAAATTATCATATTCTGTAAATTTATTGTTATGAATATAGTGTTTTGAATAATATATATTGATTTCTTAATTCTTCTTTTCCCTCCTCTTCCTTTTCGGGGACGAAAAGTTTTGAGTGGGGGAGAGTGTAACGACCCGCAAATTTTCAATACCTAAAATTGTTAATTTAATAAGATTTTGAAATTTAATATTGAAGGAAATAAAAATTTAGCGAATTACTAATGGAAATAGTAACTTGGATAAGATTGGTAAGTTAATTGTTAATAACTTGGATGTAATTACAATAAGTGAAACAATGTTAATGTTAATTATACTCTCATTATAATAAAAGAATGTTACCAAGATGAAATGATTAATTTGATTTAAAATCTTAATTAATGTGTGAAATAGTGTAATAGGGTGTAATAAGTTGGGAAGAATGAACATACAAGTAATTAAAGGTTACTTTAATGATGATTAATATAATAACGGAAAGGTGAATGTAAATTGATTAGAAACGGAAGTTTATTTATAAGGCAGTAATTGATGAATAAAAAAATTTGAAACCAAGTAGATAAATTTATTGAGAACATTTAATAGTAATTAATGTATATATTTGGCAATTTACAATTTATGAATTTGTTTAGATTGTAAAATTATAATCTAATATTACGTAATGTTAACTAAGGTAACTTAACTAAGGTAACTGTTAATAAATTGAACGAAATGCAAATCAATGGAATTAATGTAGGCGTATACTTAGCTACAAATTGAATATATGAAAATAAACTGTAAGCATTGGATTAAATTAAGGAAATTAAATTTTAATAAATGGTCATTTAATAAAACCAATGTTCTGGGAGTAATTATAATAGTTGTTTGAAATATGTATAAACTTTGATTTGGAAATCAATTGGATTTAAAATGAAATTTGGTATTACATTTATGAGTTTAAATGTTATTTTGTTTTGTAAAGTAATAAATGATGTAATAAAAAAATGCATCAAGATATAACCAGTACTAATTAAGATTAATACTTAATGGATTGAATGAAATGACAATTAATGAAGATATGTTATACTTGACTATAAATGGCATAAGCGAATAAATGAAATAGTAGTTGAAATTAGTACTATGGAAATAAATGGTAACATTTATTTGTAAGTAATAAAAGATTATTAATGTGACTAGAATTTAGCGTAACGTTTATTATATGTTACCTATTCTTGTTGCTTGTTAATTTAAATTAGAAATCAGTTACCATAAGTCTAATGTAATATTACGTTAATATTAACTAAGATAAAATTTAGAAAAAAATGTTAATTTATCAGGATATATACCAAAGTAAATGGTACCTAAGATGAAAATATGATAATTAATTGAATTAAAAGAATGGGAGTCAGGTTTTGTTTATTTATTGGAATTTACAGTTAAATAATTGGATTTATTGCAAATAAATAGAATTAAATATTAAATTTTGCTTTAATTGAAATGAAGATGGTATATGAGAAATTTTATGTATAGTTTTGAATCCAATGTTTAATCCATCTATTTGACAGGAATGAATGGAATAATAATTTATTTATTTAATTAAAAGGAATTTTGGGAATTTTGAGAATTTTATTTATAATTTGTGAATTTAATGAAATTGAGGTGAAATTGAGGTTAATATTGGAATTTATAAATTTATCATCTCTAAATTGACATTTAAATTTGTTTAAACCCATTGTAAATTATTGAGAAATCAAAAATGATAAAAATTGTCAATTTTAGAATTTAAATGGGATATTTGATTTAATTAATCAATCATTAATTTATTTAATTAATGTAAAAATAGCCATTTTGGCCACTGACTTGGATTTTGACGAAACTAGCTTCATCAGATCCGTAACGGTAAATTATTATAGGATTTCAAGTTTCGTAGCGATCGGACTTGTCGTTTTATCGTACGGACTCGAAAGGCCTTGAAATCAATGAAATTGAAATCAATTTGGAATAAATTGATTTTAGCATAACTTCTTCATACGACGGAACTTGGACTTGAAATCTTTTCCATCGCGTTTAAAATATTTTAAAACATCTATTTTGATATATGGGTTGATCCAATTTTGTTCCGGCGTCGAAACTGGCTTTTCGGGCCATATATCGTTCAACACGTTTATAAATCGGGTCCATCTATTCTATTTCAATTGTCTATAAATACCATATTATAAAACCCTAACAGCCTCTATTCCTCATTTCTACACGTACAGAAACTTCTGTGCTCCTCTTCCTCAATGGTTGTAAACCCTAATTTATCCAATTCAAATTTCAATTCAAAAATCAACTTCAAAATTTAAAACTCCTCAAAAAAATTCAGAAAAATTATATATCGAAGTTCTCGATGTGCGCAATTCAGATCTGCGATTCGTTTCTACGTTTGAATCATCGTTTGTCCTGAAATCGCAAATCATTTCTGGCCATTCGTATTGGATTTTCGACGATCCAACGGTGGATCGTCGATCGTTTGTCGATCGGGTTGTGCTGTTATAGAGGGTTGTCGAGCAGGTCTTCTGGTGTTGTTTGCTCATGCTCAAGGGTAGTGGTTCGCTTGGAAATGCCATAGGAGGCAGCGGCGGCGTGATGGTCTAGGATGCGACCGGAGGTTATGAATTTTAGGCGTATGGGCGGCTCGGCCTGGGCTAGCATGGGGTGTTGGCCGATCGACTTATTGCTAACCGTGGGCACGGCGAATCGTTGGTCAAAGGGGAGATAGCGTGCGTTGGTTCTGGTCTTCGTGCATGCGATACTGTTCGTAGGTTTCGACAGTGAGGAAGAGGGTGACGTGTTTTGTTGACATGGCTGTTGTTAAGATGTGAGTTTTATTTTCTTTATTTTAATTTAATTTTTGTTTTCAAACAATCTAACGCGTATAACTTTTGCTCACGAGGTCCAATCCACGAATGGTTTCTTGTGTTATGATCATATCAAAATTCCGAAGATTTTGACGCTGATTTGGGCAGATTCTGAGACTGTTGAAATTTTGGGTTTAAATTGGATTTAAATTCAATTTAAATTCAAAAGATGAGTGCTTTAACCCACTCACAACTTCTAAAATTTCTTATGTTTGGTAAATTAATTTATGTTGTGATTATGCATTTATTTACGACTGTTTCGTATATTTTAATCATCATCTCAGTTAATTGAATTTATTGAAACTAAATCGCTATTTAATTTATTATTGAATATAACTACCAGCTAATTACCTGTTATATACTATCAGTTATATATTGATATTGATTAATTGATTTGTATGATGATTGTGATGGATGTATGATTCTATGGTGGATGAATGGATGTTTTATTTATATCATCATAATCTGCAAGTTGTTATGCATTTATTTTGATTCGGGATTGCGGTTTGAAATGATATACAACCGCATTTTTTATTTTTAAATTGTGGATTGAGATGATAAATATCCATATCACTTGACCATAGAATAGAAAATTATGTATGGGCGCCGCGGTATATATATAAAATTATTTTTGAAATAATTTTTACGGTTTTGTAAAGAAATATATGGGCTATACAGATATTGATTTTAGATGTTATATAAATGCTACTTTATTATTGATTTAGCTATGTGTAAATTTGTTTTGAATTACAAAATAAGCTAAATAATAAAGTTTGATTTCTTTTATATAATATGGTTAAGTATCTATTTAAATTCTATTGTATATAGAGTTTATAATGACTCAATTAAAATTAAGGTTGGAAGATTTATGATTTGAATTTAAGATTTAAGGATTATCCTTGAAAAATTGGATTTGAAATATAAATAAATTGAGATTTAAAAAAGGTATGATGTTATAACTTGATTTTTGTTTAGAGGATTTAAATGAACATCAAATTTGTTTAAATGAATATTATCAAGTTAATGTAATTGGAAGAATATCCAGTTATTTGAAGTCTAAAGGTTTTACTAGAATGATATTTGATTTATTAAGTAAACATTTCAAATCTAAATAATAGTAATTGAAATTGATATATATGAAATTATCAAAGAATAAGTTTTGAAATGGTGAAATAATTAATGCTTTAGAATATATGGAAATTATATTGGTTTATTTGGGAATTTAAATTCATATTGGGATTGATTTGTGAAGGTAAAGAAGCTATTTTACTATATAAAGTAATTAGATATTTAAGCCATTTAAGTGGTGTAGTATGTTTCAACGTTTTGAAATTCAAAGTTTTATGTTTTGAAAGGATATATTTCAAGTTTTGGTATTGAAATATTATAACTTTGAAATGTTATGGTTTTAGAAAAGGATATATTTGAAAATGATATCAAGTTTGGTTTGGTTTCTAAAAAGAGGAAATGATATTGTATTATATGGTTTTGTAATGGATATTATATTCTGATTTTAAAAGTATAATCATTTTAAAATGACTGCGGTGTTATAATAACGTTTAGTTGTTAAAGAGACCGGGATCGGTAGTTTTCATACTCTCTGCTAACTCCGAAAACCACTTTAACAACCGTGTACGCAGTGGAGATTCCAGAATGAATTAGGATGGTGGCGCCGTTTCCTTTGAGATAAATACGTGGACCCAACTCTCGTGAGTTGGCATAAGGTGGCTAAAACAGGAGCGATTAATGGGCTAATGAGGTAGCACCTTTGATCGGACACATCCCTTCGATATTATACTTTAACTTTTGGATTTATTCGGTGGCCACTTTGATTTTCTGTTTGGGGGTATGGCTCGAGGTGGGTGGTAGCTGCGCGCTATGCATTACCACCGGCCCGGAAGCGTAATTGGTGTATCTACCCTGACATTGCCTAGCTGTGCCGTGTCACCTAACCTATCGCGCATTGTACGAGTATGGTTTTCTCCCGTAGCCACTGTGGTATCCTCTGGTGGCTTCCCGATCAGGAGGGACTATGATATTGGATAGACTATTGGGACTATTACATGTTAAGGGCTATATGGGTAAACCCTTAGTGCTATGAAAAAAGTAAGTTTATTTTACTATTAGACACTATTATAATAGCGAAATATTACTACATAGTAAATAGTTTAACGGATCCTTAGGAGGTGTGGATCCCGAGCATCTCTTAAGTTACTGCACTCACGTCAGACACTGGATAGGAGATGTCAAACCCCGTAAACATCTCCGACGCCGTTACACTCATATTTATTTCAGTTGATTTAACTTACATAAGACTTTTAGTTCTGACTCGAGTGTTTTGTCTTTTCAATTCGCTTGGGTCAGTCCGAGCATTTCAGGATCGAAGACTTTATTTCTGGAGGACGAAGACGAAGATTTTATTATTATTAAATATATTATATTGTTCCACTACACATTGTATTCCGCAGCATCGATTATTAATATTCTCTGGTATGTGTAACTCTGATATGTATAGTATTAGTATATAATCATATGTTTTTGTAAAACAACTTCATGAACTGCTTATTTGATTATTATATTTTATCGTTCCATTGCAAGATTCTTTCTTTTTTCTTTCTCTGTTTTTCTTATTTACCCCATAATAATCCGCCCTTCTGTATGGTTTAAGTCTGACGTGTGTGGTTTATCGTCGATTTAAGTCGTGCGAAAAGGCGGGACGTTGCAAAAATGATTTATAAAGTTGATTTAAATTCTATTTTATTTAGAATGGAGTTAGTGAACTTTTACTTTTATAAGAAGTGAATAAATATAAATTGGAAATTTCTAGTTTTCATTGATGTGTAAAAATAGTCATTTTTGGCAATGTCTTGGATTTTGACGAAACCGGTTTATTGGATCCATGATAGTGAGTTATTATATGATTTCAAATTTCGTAGCGATTGGACTCATCGTTTAACCATGTGAGGCTGAAAATTCAATTAAAGGAATTTAATTAAAATCATTCGATTTTAAAAACCTATCTTCTGTATATGATGGAATTGGCTCTCGGTATATATTCTATTGTGTTCGAAATAGGGGTAAAATATTAGAAATGCCAGGCAGCACGCTTTGTTTGGAGTTCAAAATATTTTTGGTGAAAAGTGTTTTATAAATGGCTATACAAGGACCTTAAGCTAATTTCATTTGCCCTAAACCCTAGCCTATCTCTTCTGCGCCGCCACTTTCGTTTTCAATGTCCAAAAATGTTCCTCCTTCCTATTCTAATAACTCGTAATTCACAAAAATTTAGAGAAAACTTTCGACTAACAAAATGTAGAGAACGTCGAGATCTTCAAGTTCAAGGATGGAGATCATCATAGGTAAAGCGAGGCGGCCAAATTCTTCCTCCGTTCAAGCTCAAGTCATGGGTTTTCAGCAGTGGAGTTCGCGTATGTGTGTACGCGCATGGAGGCATGGGTCTGGGCTGAGGCGGCGTGGCACTGGAGGGAAGCGGCAATGCAGGCGGCGCGACGTACGGCTTGGGTGAGCAATTCACATTCGAACGCGATATAAAAAAAACTTCGGGCATGCTTGGGAAGTGTACCGGGGGAAACGAAAATTTAAGGAAGGTTTAAGTTTAATTATGATTAAGTTAAGTTAATTATATAATTAATTACTCAAACGGTTATTAATTCATAACTCTTACATACGAGGTCAGATTCGCATGAAACAAGCGGCTTGGATTCGTATTGTTGAATACTACGCATAGAAATTGGATTGGATTGAGTTGGAGCACGTATGAATTTTGGTTAAATTTGAACTCCTATTCGATTTTATCAAAATAAACGCTGCAATGATGAATGCGATCAAAGTGAGTAAAACTCACTATCTCTAGCCCGCTTATATTTTTATATAAGTGGGAACATTTTTATTATGCTGTATGGATGATTGTTTGCACGTATATTATATATATATGTATGTGTGTGTATATATATATACACGTTGGTTGGTTAGATATATTCCCGCATATTTTAGCAGATGAGAACCTATTGTGTTTTCTTGTATGAGCGGATGACCCATTATACATGCGTCTATCTCGACGCAGACATGGAACATTTTTCTCATATGCTGTATTTTTTACAGGTTACAGATTAGAGGGATCCAACGGGATTCCTCACCACTATTGATTTATTTTCATATATATGCTGATATATGATGTTTGATTGTCATGTTGATGTTATGATTTGACTTATTTGGTGCTACAGTAGCACCGGGCCTTATTTTGGATATTTTGAAATATCGGAATGGTGATTTTGATTTGAGAATGATTTCAAAGCGATTTCAAAGTGTATATGTTTTCAGTGATTTTAATTTATTAAAGGAATGATTTTTTTTAATAAAAGTATGGTTTTTGATTTTTTAAAAGTATAGTTTTATGAAATACTTTGAAAATAGATATTTGAATAAGTTTGTATAAAGATTTATGAAGGTGATATTTTTTATAAATATGGAAGTTGTTTTGTAAATGGAATTATAAATAGATTTTATAAACAAATTTTATTTTTAAAATAAAAGGATTTTGATAATAAATTAGTTTTTATAAAAGAAGGGATTTATAAATAGAATTTTGTGAATAAAGGAATTTTTATAATAAAAGTTTTATAAAATAGAAAGGAGATTTATAAAAATAGTTTAATAAATATGGAAGTGATTTATGTTGAGAAGCAAATATGTATTTTTATTTAAGGAAATGTGAAAGTGATATTTTGAGGGAATTGAAGTTTTAGAAGTAATTTATCTTTCAAAAATTAATGGTTTTGGGAAGTAATGGTTTTAAATGGAATCAAATGGTTTGAGAATAATTTAAAATGAGACAAGTAACGGAAACATAGATTTCAACATTTATTGTCGTAATAGACTTTTTCGGGGAAGTAGGAAGGCATGGACTATAACACAATTGTTATGGTAAATTATTTCCAAAAGGAATGTTTTATACAGTATATGGGATTCATTTATCTACATATTTATTTATAGAATCCCTGTGCTAATATTTTTGGGTTGTCATAACGATGTCTTACACAATGTTCGTTTTGACCTAATAAAGCATGCTTTGAGAAATATAAAGCTTTTTGAAAATGATTTGTAAATATGCTTATATTGTTAATATAAGCATATGAAAATATAGTGATGAGATGAAGTGATTTGTGAATGTGCTTATGCCGTTGACAAAAGTATATGAATTTTTTTTAAAGTGTTGGAAGTGAGGTGATTTGTGAATATACCATCGATATAAGTACATGAAAATATTTTCTAAGTGTTGAAAATGAAGTGGTTTGTTAATATGCTTATACTGTTGATATAAGTATATGGAAATGTTTTTCAATATCGAAAGATTTGAAATGGTTTCGAGGGTATATCTTTTTAAAGATAATTTGAAGCAAATATTAAAAATATTAATTAATAAAGATTAATTAAATGGCCGAATGATTGCTTATGGTGCTAGATTTGTTTGTTTGCTTTGATAGTTAAATGACAGATTATCAATTAATTGGCCTTTTTATCGTTGTTGGTTCCGAGAGACCAGGGTCGGATTTATCCGAGAACCACTTCGGACCAATGTATGCATTCGAAAGTGCAGGCTTATGATTATGATTTTGAAGATGGAGATCTTTATGATGTAGGGCTACTTACCACTAGTCCCTAGAGGTGAAATTTACCATATCATGCATTTATGGTGTCAGTAGTGCTTCGTTATGAAAATCTACGATATCCAAGGACTTCTCGCTACTAATTCTAGGGGTAATTCCTAATAGGATTTGGTAGGAGAGTACCTTCGGTTTGTCCTGTTCCTGAACAACTTATATGGATGGATGTCTGATGTTGCATTCTAAGACTGCATCGATGACATTTATATAGCTACATCTATTTGGTGGCGGAAAGGGAAATTTCTCTTAGCTTGATACCCTTCTATGAGACGTACGAGCTCGGAGGTTGTAAGTTTGCGAAAGTCAACAGCGATCGAGGGAATAGTAATATGGCATTTATAGTGGAATGTGCTATATGAAAGGTAATCGTGATCTTATGCCTTATCACTCGAAAATGATAGAAATAGGGTAGAAGCGGCAGAGCTATGTAGGTCGCACCTACAAGGATATGATCATCACCTTTCTAGATTACCCTATATATTTGAGTGTTGTATGCTATGGCCATAGATAGGTCGGGAACAACCGAGGTGTTGTCATATTCGGTACTGTCCAGATTGAAGGGGTAGGCCGGTTCTATGTTGGTTTAGGAGTCCAGTATCTGGACCCTATGTGCATTTTTCTAGAGATGTACTGTACGGAACTAGTCCCTTACCTTGTCATTTGCATGGAACCCAATCTCTAATACGTGCCTGCCATTTTGTTTGTAGAGCCTAGTATGCTGGAATTTAATAATGGTAAAAATTTGGCTATTTCAAATTATTATTTGGATACTATACACTAGTATAATACAACATGATTTGATACGAAGTGTTTTGTTATCATAAAGTAAAAACCCGTTCGTGTTTATGTGTGGACATGCTTATGAGATACCTTTGTTTTGATAAAAAAGGCGCTTTTATAACTTTAAAATAAATTCTGCTGAGATGTATTTTCTCACGCTGGTTTACTAGATTGATCTGGACGTTGTTCCTTTTCAATGCTCAGGTCAGATAAAGTATATTTACAGATGTAGATTTGGATGCTTTGGAGCTTCAGTAGGAGAGTTGGATGTCTTCTGGTCATGTTCCATGTATATGTCTATTTTCCACTACATTTTTGTTTTAATTATCAGCATTTGTGAGGACTAGTTATTATAATTGTCCAGGCTAATGATTTTGATTTGATTGTTGTATTTTGATTTATGTATGTATATACGTCACAATTTTTGTTTTGTAAAGATCATTGATACAATATTATATGTTTTTTCGCTGCGATTGTGAGATTCTGTAATTGTTTTAGTTCTTCTGTTTTGTCTTCTGTTTCTTCTTTTTTTTCTTTTTCTTCTCTCTTCTCTTTCTTCTTCTCCTCTTCTCTCCCTTTCCTTTCTCTTTTCTTTTCTTTTCTTCTTTCTCTTCTTCTATCTTCTTTATCTTCTTCTCCCTTCTTTCTTTCTAATAAAGATCCGGTTTTCCATTCAGTTTGGGTTGTACATGTGCAGTTAATTATTAGTTTGAGCTAAGAGGATTTCTAGGCCTTTACAACTGGTATTAGATCTTAGGATTTTGCTTGCGCCTAGGCTTTGATGGGTACTCGCTATAGATAGGTTAATAGCACCGAAGATCGAGTTTAAGCGTATTATATACATGAGCACGTATTTATTAGTGATTATAAAGATATTTTATATTGAGTTTACTTATCTAGTTGTGTTGTTTATGATTCTGGTAAGTAAGTGGGACGCCATGTGATCGATAGGAGTTTCTAAACACTTATGCGAGGCAAGTCAACATAATATTGTTTCAAAATGAGGTAAATGAAATAATTTTACCTAAATTATATTTTACATATAAAGGAATAATTTTTTGGAAATATTATTGTTATATATGAATGTTTAATTGCTGGTGGATGGTAATACTTGATTATTATCAATTGTTGTTTGTGTGGTAATAATAAAAAGTTGTTATTATTATAAATATAAACAAAGATAAAGAAATTAGGAATGGTTTTATATAATGAAGGTGAAATAAGTGAATTATATATAAGTACAAATTTATAAATATGATTTATAAATAGAAAGGATAAAAGTATAAAATTTTAGGATCTCCCGTTGCTTTTAAAATTTGTTCGCAAAGCCTTCAAAATTAATAGTAATGTTATTTGAATGTGTTTTGGTTAGAAATATATTTTGAAAATATTTTTAAAAGAAATAAATAGCACTAAACTCACTTTAATCATTGGAAACTAATGCGGGTGATGACTACAGCATCATCAATATTATTTTCAAGTCTCTAAGTGATGAATTGTTACCCTTAATGATTTTTCTATTGAAGTTATGTTTTGCTAAAACAAGTTTTATTGTGATAAAACAAGTTTTGATTTCATAAAATTTTCAAGAATGATTTGATAAATATATGAAATAAAATTTTGAACTTATAGTTTTGAAATGGTATAAATAGGAAATAAGTTTACAGCTTATGAATTTGAATTGCATAACTGAATCCAAAATTTTAAAATGGTTGAATAGTTTGTTAAGAAAACAAAAAAGAAATTGGAATTTGAGATATATGAAATAAAAGAAGTACCTGGAATAAGTTAAAAAAATGAAGTTAAATCAATTAAGTTAGTGAGGTGAAGTAAATGAATAAAATTTGACTTAGGAAAAGTTAAATGAAAGAAAGTTGAATTTGTAATGAATTAATGAAACTAGTTAAATGAAATAGAAATTGAATTTTGAAATGAAGATGAACATAAGTAATAAAAATGCAATTCAATTTGAGTTGTAAAAAGAAATGAATATATCTTAGAATGTTGTTTGATTGAAATTGAATATGAACATAAATGTAAGATGAAATAAAAATAAGAAGTGTTGTATAAATGTTTAAGCAAACTTAAGCAAATTTAGTAATGAAATAAAGTAGCAGTTATATGTTATTACTATTAAAAGAATTATACTAAGTGAATAATGAAATGCTGTTAATCATGAATTGGAAGTAAAGTTGACAAAATTTAAGTGAATGTTAATAAACTGAAAGAAAATGTATGTTAACAAATGAATTGGTATGAATGTAAATTATTAGAATGTGAACTAATTAAATTGAAGGGATGAATGCAAACTAATTTGATGAGAATCAAATGAAAGTAAAATGAGAATGAATGTAATAAAATGATTGTTAGTTAATTTGAATGTGAATTAGTTGGATGAAAAATTAATAGTAAACGAATGAATTGGTTTGTTGGATGTTAGTTGTTTGATGATTGCTTATGTTGCATATGTTTCATTTTCATATGATTATTATATATTAAATTATATATTGATATTATATGCTACATACATATTTGTCATTTGGCTGTTGAGTGTTTAGTAAGTGCGGATGGCATATGCTTTGCATTTGGAGCTCGCTTTCATGCTATATTAGTTGTATATGCTCGCTAATAGTATATAAGATACATATTTCGGATTACATATCGTACTTTTGCATTTTTCCCTATTGGATGCCTCAACCTTGAAGATGAGATGTATATTTGTGATATATATATATATATATTGTGGACTTTACTACAATCGAAACACGCAAAGGAGAAGTTGGTGAAATTTTTCATAAATTTAAGGCATTGGAATTTTTTTGAGAATTTTAGGAAAAGATTTTGATAACTAAAGGTTCGATTTTGAGTTATAAGTTGAAATTATATCAGTTGATTTTTGAAAGATGTTACTTAATAATAAAGAATGAATTTGAAAATTTAGAATTTTTTTATAAAAAGTTAACTAACTGATTTCGAAATGTTAAAAGGTTTGAACGAATTTGGTAATCCAGTTTCCACTATTTATTTTGAAAAGTAAACCTATATTAATTTAAGTTTCGTGACATTTTTTACTTTGTAATTTCAAGGATGAAATTCTTTTACGGAGGGGAGAATGTAACTACCCATAATTTTAGTCGTTCGAAACTGAAATATTTAATTAATACTAAATATTCAAAATTTAATTTTATGAGTTGAATAACTTTTATTTCAAATATAGTAATTTATTTGATAATTAAATTATTAAATTTAATATTTTAAATTGTTTAAATAATTTGAATTTTAATTAAAAAAGAACAAAAATGATTTATAAAGTTGATTTAAATTCTATTTGAATTAGAATGGAGTGAGTGAAATTTTAATTTTGAATAAAAGTGAATAATAAAAATTGGAAATTTCTAGTTTTAATTAACGTGTAAAAATAGTCATTTTTGATACTGTCTCGAATTTCAACGAAACTAGTTTCATTGGATCCATAATAGTGAATTATTATATGATTTCAAGTTTCATGGTAATCGGACTTACTGTTTGACCGTGCGAGCTTGAAACACATAGAATTTTATTAAAGGAATTTAATTAAAATAATTCGATTTTGAAAACTTATCTTCAATATATATAATGGAATTGGCTCTCAATATATATCCCATTGTGTTTGGAATAGTGGTAAAACATTAAGAACGTTAGGCGGCACGCTTCATTTGAATTTCGAAAACATTACGGGTGAATAGTGTTTTCTAAATGGCTATATAAGGACCCTAAACTAATTTCATTTGCCTCAAACCCTAGCCTATCTCTTATGCACCGCCACTTTTGTTTTCAATGGCTAGAAATGCGCCTCGTTCCTCCCCTATAACTCACAATCCGTAAGCATTTAACAAAAACTTTCAACTAAGAAAATGTAGAGAACGTCGAGATCTTCAAGTTCAATGGTGGAGATCGTCATAGGCGAAGCGAGGCGGCTGAATTCTCCCTCGTTCAAGCTTAGTTCATGGGTTTTCTTTCACTAATGGAGTTCGCATATGCGCATGGAGGCGTGGATCTGGGCTGAGGCGGCGTGGCACTGGGTGGAAGCAGCGATGCAGGCGGCACGGCGTACGGCCGAGACGGGTGATTCGTGTTCGAACGTGACATATATGAAAAAAGAAAAAGAAAACTTCATGCGTGCCTGGGAAGTATACCGGAGGGAAACGAAAATTTAAGGAAGGTTTAAGTTTAATTATAATTAAGTTAAGTTAAATATATAATTAATTAACCGAATGGTTATTAATTCATAACTCTTAAATACGAGGGCGAATTCGCACGAAACAAGCGGCGTTGGATTCATATTGTTGAATAATACGCATAGAAGTTGGATTGGAATGATCTGGAGAAAGAAGGAATTTACTTAAATTCGAACTCCTGTTCGATTCAATCAAAATAAATGCTGCAATGACGAATGCGACCAAAGTGAGTAAAATCCACTCTCTTTGGCCCGCTTATTTTTTTACATAAGTGGGAATAATTTTATTATGCTATTTGGATGATTGTTTGGATGTGTATTATATATATATATATATATATATATATATATATATATATATATATATATATATCAGAGTGTGTGTGTGTGTTTGTTAGTTGGTCCTGCATATTTTAGCGGATGAGACCCTAATGCTTTTCCATGTATGAGTGGATGACCCTTTGTACGCACGTCTACCTCGAAACAAACATTGTACATTTTTCTCATATGTTGTATTTGTTGCAGGTATCAAGTTGGAGGGATCTAACAGGATTCCTCACCATTATTGATTTATTTTCATATATATGTTGATATATGTTTGATGGAAAATTTTCTATTGGTTTAGAAAATCGTCGATAAATTTCAAATTCAAATTTAACCGCAAGCGCACGATGTACAATTAAAGTACGTGGCGAGTGCGGGTTGATCCGCAGGGAATTGTTTCAGATTTTAAAAAAATCAGTTCAATCAATTAGATCAAAGCGAGAGGAAATTTTTAACCACAAAAATGAAGCGAAAACTAAAAATAAAATGAGATTTAAAAACTATTAGATTAGAGAACATTTTAGAGGCAAATCCATTCTCATATTTTTGTAAATCAACAACAAATAATTTATGATCTCTAATTATGACATTAAGTGAAATAACGCTACATTTATCATAAGTATGGTTTATTTATGTTATTAACTAACATAACTCAAACCATCAAACAATAATACCAAAATTATACCACTTATAAATTCTCATGAAAATGAAGCCAAAGCTAATTTTTTTACGTATGATCTATTTTTTATTGTAATTAGTAAGATAGATCATCAAATTTTGTTTTTAATTTCTTCTCAAAATAAAAAATCAAATAGCAAGTGATGATGTAAATTATGTTTATATTGAATAAGAATAGCTCATTTGCAAGAGCAACATGAGCTATCAAACCCACTTGTATAAACTTATATCAAAACTTACTTTCATGAAGCACAAACAAAAGAGATCATAAATCATATAAATATTGAAATTACATAAAGTTAGAGAGTTTCATTACCTCTAAATTGAAGGGGTTTAGCTACTCATTTATGTTATCATATCAACACATGTAAATGTCAACATTAAAAGCAAAAGAAATAGATAGTAAACAAAAGGAGGAAAATGAGATTATGTAACGATCCCAGTTTTAAAGACGGATTTAAATTTATAATTTGATTGAATTTAAGATTTAATTATGGAATTATGTGAAATTTTCAAACTAATGTATTTTAAAAAGAAAAATTGATTTGAACTCAAGAATGAATATTTTCAATTGAATTGAAAAATAAATAAAGTGTTTAAAATAAAAAAATATATAAGCGAAACCAGAAAAATATGAAGCAAGAAAATAAGCAAAACAAGGTGGTCGTGTACTTATGTAAAGCAACATAACAAAATAAATGCATAAACAAACAAAGAATTGTGCAAAACATAATTAGAAAGTATAGGTTATAAACAAAAGAAATATCTACTAAATAAAAACAAAGAAGTACAAACTACATACATATAAAAAGCAATATGAACAAACAAAAAAAACTGTATAAAGCTAAAGTATAAAAGCTTGCAAATGAACTGTATATACATAATAATAAAATAAAAAGAATAGTATAGCTTGTACACCTAATAACTCATGCATTTAATGTCAAAATCCTCTCAGCACCATTGAAATCTCCCCAGCCGAGTTAAATAAGTATGAATACTTGGAAAGCAAAGCCAAAAGTTATAAACAAAAGTACATATAAAATATATAGCATAGGAGAGTAAAACAAAATGAGAAAAAACACAAACAAAGCAAGTCTTGAAATCATCTCAGCCAAGTACAAAGTAAAATAATGAACTGTACAAAGTAAGCTTGTAAACATGAAATTAGACCAAGGCATTTAATGCCAATCTTCTCAGCAAATATATAAAATCTCTCAGCCGAGATTTGCTTTATAACATATTATATGTAGTTGCAAAAGAAAGAACAAAGCAAACAAATACATACATAAATAAAAATATAATAAAGGTGTTGTAAACAAAATATGTACAGATAACTAAAATAATATTACATTAAGTAATGCAAGATGTAAACCTGGGAAAGTAAAACGAGAAAGTAAGTATTTAAATGAATCAAAACAGCACTTACATATATATATATATATATATATATATATATATAAAATTAAATCTAAATATGCAGTAAGTATCAAACAAGTATGGATGAGCATTAAATGCATATACTGTCTAGCATGGAGCACGGCATGCTGCAAATAAATGAAGGGGCTACTTACATACTTTCATTAAATGATTTCAAACATGCCTATACACACTGTCCTCTCTATATATTTATATGTATAAGTCTGCTTTATTTCATTTAGTTCAAAACCAAACTTAGCAGCCTGAAATAAAAAAAAAATCTGAAAACAAATTAAAGCCTACTAGAAAAAAGAAGAAGAGAAGTTTCAGTTGCAACTGAAACAACTTCAAACTTGGAAGAATCAAGCAAAACAAAAGTTGCAAATCACCATTTACAAGTTCAAACATCATTCAAGTTTAACAAAAGCAAAACAGGCTTCACTGTCTCTGTTCTTCCTCTTCTCAAAACAGTGAGTAAATATTTTTACCTAGAAATTTTCTTTTGTGTGTTAATGCCTGTGAGTAAACAACTTAAAAAAGAGATTTCATTTGCTGCTTGTTAGCCTGAGATTTGAAGTTGCTTTATTACACACATGCATAAATATCCCTTGTGTTTGTTATCAGCAGATGTGAATGTTTTGACTGAAACCATCTATGCCTTGTTACAGAACATCACTTCTGTTCAAAAACCCAACATTTACCCACTTAATCATTGATAAGCCTGGATATTAAAAGCAAATATGTGTATTCAATTATTAGTTATTATTTCAAAATAATTACAAGTAAAATAACAAATTATATTTTGTAAAAAAACCTGATTTTGTACAGAGCATACATAAATCTTAGAAAATTCGAATGTCATGAAATTCAAATCTGATTACATAATTTGAATTGTTATCAGAAGATAGGATTTTTAAATCGGAAATGGTAATTTTTCAATGGGTATGCAAGGAGAAATTGGCAGATGATCTGGAATTGGTTTTTGATCAATTCCTGGCGACGCGATGAACTGGGAGTGTCGGGGTTTGGGCCGAGGCTAGGTGAGTGAGCGTGGAAGTCGAGAAAATTGGTGGAAGGGGTGCACGGTGACCGAGGCGTCGGCCAAAGGGTGGTTAAGTTTTAAACCCTAATGTTGGACGAGGTTGAAAAAGGGGTCGCTGGGATTTCGCGCGTGCATCGAGTTGCACATGGGTTTGTGGGATGATAGTATGGAAGCTGACGAGTTCATGGCCGAAGTTTTGAATTTTCTGGTGGTCGAGGTTGGGCGAACGGCAATGTTTTAGGTTTGGGAGACTTCGGTGATGAAGTTCCAGGTTGAGGATGGAAGCTCCATTTTGATTCGTGAGGGGTTTTGATGATTTGGGTGGTCGGAGTAGTTGCTGGGGGCTTAGGCGACTTGTGGGTATCCTCGGCGATGACCAGAGGGGCGTCGCTGCTCCGTGCACGTGCACGGCGACTAAGTGATATCTGGAAGTCATTCTTTTTGGGTTCGTGAAGACAGGGAAAATTCTTGATTTCCTGAAGATTGATTCGAGTTGATTCTGGTACGCGCGTGTGTTGGTGAATACAGTAGTTTAAATTTTATAACTTAAGCAACAAAATAAAAACGAAAAAAAAAAGAAGATCAGGTAGAAAAGAAGAAGAAGAAGTAAGTCCAGGGGAAGGGATGGTGTTCCATCGGGTTGGGGTTCGCGTGAAATGCCTGTGCAACTCGAAGTAAAATAGAAGAGCCTCGGGTAGTTTTCTTTTGTTCAGGTTATAAAACAAAAATCTGCTCCTATTTGAAGTTTAAATTAAATTTTAAAATTTTAAAGCAAGCTTAGAACTAATATTTAAATCAGGGAATTAACTAAGCTTTCATTATTAAATAGTCTACTAACTGTGTTTAAGTATTGAAGAGGATATAAATATAACTTGGGCTTTGAAATTGGAATTTTAAATCTTGGGTTAAAAATGAAATTTAGGAAAGTAAGTTTGAAATTAAAAGATTTCAAACATATTTGCAAATTATATTTAAATCACTAGTAAGAATGAGTTCACCTTAAATTTAATAAAGATTGAATGAATTGTATAACATTAATTCTTAAATTAGTTAGAATGGATAATTAATGTTTTGAATCAATTTAATTTGTAATTGTAAGTTTAACTTTATTAATTATGGTTTAATTTCTTAAATAATTAATAAATTGGTTAATTAATTATGAAATTGGTTTAAAAGAATTGATTTAAATTGATATGATTAATCAAGAATAATTTAATTAATTTAAGAAAATTATTTGATAATTGGATAGGTGAATTTACTTAGTGAAATTAATGGAGATAATTAATTATGGGATAATTAATTTATTTAAAGAGTAATTAAGGAATTGATTAATTGATGTAATTAATTAAGTTGATTGATTAATTAATTTATGTCAAATGATTTGTAATTAACTAATCCCGCTTATAAATGGCTATTGAATACTTGACAATACTTATGAATGATTGTATGGTATAAGATGCATTGAATTGATTGTCCTATCTGATTTGTGATATTTTGTTCTGTGGATTGAGCTGTGTATGATTCATTCATTGATTTATATTTGTATATTTCTGTGTTCTGATCTATGATGATTGAATGATGTTGCACTATTGTGTTAAATCCCTGGAACACACTATACACACACAAATATGGATTTCACGAGGAAATCGGTTAAGTTGCAGATTTTTAAATAAGTTTGAATTTGAATTTTAAATTCAACCATTTTTGGAAATAAATTAAGTTTAATATGAAAAGCTTTTGAAAGGCTGTTTTAAGAATAAAAGTTATTTTTGAATAACTAATAAAGATTTGGAATTTGAATAATTGGATTTAAATTGAAATTCAAAAATCTGAAATTGAATTCTATATTCAATACTTATGATTTAAAAAAGGATTTTTACAAGTTATACGGGTTTAAACCATTTTTAAGCATTGATTTGAAAATTCGAATTAAAGATTGTAACTTTTATAAATGGAATCGGGGTTTTCCCAAAATAAAACTATTGTTTCTAAGTGATAAAAAGCTTTCATATAAGTAATGAACTCCCAATTAATATTAAAGAGATTTCAAGTTTGAATCGAAAATGATTTTCCAAGTTATGAATGAATCTTTGGAAATAAGTTTTGAAAGCTATGAGATAAATCTTTGATTTAAAGATTTAAATGAGTTAATTCAATTGAAACGGAAATTGTTTTGAAATCCGTAAATGAATCTTTGTGAAACTGAGTGAACTTTGTGAAATAAATCTTTTTGTTTAAAAGATTTCAAATGATAATTGGTTTAAACCATTTGAAAGAAACTTTGGAATTATTAAGTTGTAACTTAATCGAAATCCCATATCCATATGTTTTAAATGTTGCGCTCACTATTCGGGTTAGCCGGGAAAGGACCTTTGGGTCGTATAACCCATTCCGAATATGTGATATGTCGTTATGGATAGCATTTGAAGACCGGTGTTGAAGACCGGGTATTTGCGAGAGCGATAGGATGACCTGTCGATTGACTCTGCACCGAGTTGCTCCGGTATAGAGTTCTCCATATGTGATGGGGAATCCGATCAGGATTGTGGATATCCGGATTGCAAGGACTTCTTTGTAAGTGCCTTCGGTTCTGTTCGAGCCCGGAACAGACTTGTATGGATAGTATGTCTGACATTACAAATTGAGATATAAAGCCGATTTCTTTCAAATATATTTCTGTTGGTGGCGGAGAATTTATTCTTTTAGCTTAACACCCTTCTCTGAGACGTACGAGCTCAGAGGTTATGTAGTTGAAGGTTATCAGCAATATATTCCCAATTTGGTAATGTGACATGCTGAGTGTTGCTGTGAAATGATCATTGTGTTGATCATTTGTGATAGGATCATTTGTGTGATCGTCTATCTTAGTGATCATTTCTATGATCATTTGTTGACCCAAAGCATGGCTTTTGTATAAAGTATGTTTTTGTGGACGTGACTTCGTCGAGCCTCACAAACCGGTAATGGTCGAAACAGGAATTGTGCGGCAAGGTTTTCAGGGATAACTTCCCTAGGGTATGACCATTCCTTCTGGAAAAGGGTAGTATCATGGTATGGAGCCCAGATACTTACTCATGTTGAAACACTTATTATTATGGTGTGATGTTGGTTAGAGAGCGCTCTCGTTTAAAGGTCCCAAAGGACCGGGGGTGGCATATCTGAGGGTTTGTAATATCCCTTGGGAAAAGGGGTTCCCGGCTTTGTTTAGCAGAGAACGGTGGTTCTCGGGGCGTCCTTCCAGAGGCGTTTCCATGTGGCAATGGGAAGTTCCTTGGCCTGACCATTTGTTGGAAATTCATTCTTCAAATACGTACCTTGTACGGTATTAGTTGTAGAACCTATCATTCACTTATGGTGGCGCCCCACTGTTTGGATGGTAGCTATAGTAGGCATAGTTCGAAATGTCTATGTCGGCTAAGATTTATATCTTTACTTTCGAAATGAATTTTCTCTACACTATGCACTGGTAATAATATCAAATGTTCTTTTTAATGCGTATCAAGCATCTTTGACTATCATAAGGAGAAATCTCCTCCGATTCTGCGTTTGCATTGTGTGTGTGTGCGGGAGGCCTTATGGTAGTCTCATTTAAAAAAAAACATTGCGAATTGACTTTGAAATTCTTTTGTTGAATGTTTTAAAAGATAAACTGTTTTGTTGCTCACACCAGTCCCATGACTGATCCAGAGTTTATTGTTTATTTCCTAAACTCTGGGTGCTCAAAATTTTTCTACACGGGCAGTCTAGAGTTTGGTTTCTCAGATAATTAGATTCAGTAGATTATCTGGAGCTAGTTCAGTTTTCTTTGGATCTGGACGAGACTTGTTTAGCTTGGTGCAATCTCGAGTGGATCGAGATAGGAGTTTTGGAGCTTTGTCTTTGGAGCTTTTTTGGATCAGAGTTGCAGTATTATATTCCGAGAAGACTTATTTCATATTGTATCGTGTTCCGCTGTATTCTATGTTGTATATTCTCTGATGTTGATGATTATCATTGTATCAAATTGATGTATCGGATATTGTATTCATGTTATATCAGTGATATCATCTTTTATTTCCGCTGTGTTATTTATCATTTAATGGTGTTGCAAGCTACCGCGAAACGAATTTGATGTTGTTTGTTGGACATCGAGTTCGGGTCGTGACAGATTAGCTACTAACTACTTGCATAAAAGAAATACAACAAAACTATTCTACTTGCATGACTGTAAATTTAATCTACTAACAAAGAAGAGAGCATGGAAAACATCAACATAAAAGTAAATAAAAGCAAGTAGAAAAAGAAGAGAAAGAGGCTTGGAAGCCATTTTTATTTCACTTTGATTTGTGTTTACAACTTGCTAATTTCTTAAGTAAACATAAGAGAGAGTAGAAGATATTTACATGTACATAATAGGGCAATTTATACATGCATAAAAACCAAATTCCCTTTTTTGGGTGCTTTCCAAAATGCTCTTCAGGAAGTGTGGCCATCATGTAACCATTAGCTACTAATTAATCCATCATTTAATGTGCATGAAGCTTTAACCTCCACTTAGTTGTCCATTAGCTTCTAATTATATATTTAGGTAAGTGGGTGGGGTCCTCCATGATCATGGTCTTGAATTATTTCCCTCTTCTTTCCTTTGTATTCATTTGTGCATGCACAGATCTTCATAACAGCATCTTCCATATGCATCCAAATTCCTATAAAATTCATCAAAAAATGTACAAGTAAAAATTCTCAAATTGACACAAGCACATAAATGACCATTTTTCCCCTAAATGAAGATGAATATACGATGATTTGAAAATTATTGGATTATAATTTTAAACATGTTAAAATGCTAAAATATGACTTTTATTTATATAAAAATGGATAAAATATGGATGTAGATATATGCACATTTACGTGCACATCAAATACACTCACACTTATCTTTTATTCGTCCTCGAATAAAGAAAAACTATGATAAACCATTTTTGTAAGGAGCACGATTGCATTGAGCGTATGCAGTAAGCCGTTAAACCTTTGGGTGTCCCCAGTAGGATGAGTGTTGTCTCGTGAGGGATTTCAACGGATACTACTCGCAAAATCCAAATGCAAAGTGAAAATATTTGCAAAATGCAAGATTTATTTACAATTGGATGAATGCAAGTTTTTTTCGAAAATATTTACAAATGAAAGATTTACTTTTAAATAGACACAAATAAGTTAAATATAAGTTTTGTTCATTATGTTGAAAATTTAAGTTATTTACTCGTCAAAATTTCCAATAAAAATCAAGTTGTCATAACAGATAGACTATAGTTTGGCTAGTTGTTTCGGTTGATAACACAATGTAATTATGAAATGGATCCTTAGTTGATTATCAAAGTTCATCAAAGTGATATTCTCATTTCTTTTCAATAACAAGTTAAATCAAACAGGTAGAAATCGTGCTTAGATTTGTATTGCTTACACTCTCTATATTTTTTTGAAAATTTAATTGATATTTACTATATATATATATGTCTAACCCAGATAAACTGAGGCCAGATATATCACCCATGCACTGTCTTGCGGATTGATGTAAGGGGAATATAGAGTGCAGCGAGTGACACACAATTGTGAACACTTATCCACTATAGGCATTGAAAAGAATTTTTATATACATATACCTAGCTCAGATAAACTGAGGCCATATATATTGATCGTGCACTGCCTTTCGGGCTTACGTGAGAAGGGTATAGAGCATGGCGAGTGAATACACGAGTGTGAATACATGACTCTAGGTGTTAAAAATGTATACATATATACAAATGTTTCTTTTACTTATATATTTTTTTGTTTTTTTTTTGCTATTTTTTTAGAAAGAGAGTTTTGCAAAATCATCTTAGCACCATTTAACTTAGAAGATAAAATGTTATAACCTTTAAATTAAATTTACCACTTTTTTAAACATAGATTTTCAATTAGAACATACTTCATAATTAACACATATGAACCATACTATATACTAGTTAAACAATTGTTAATTATAGTCAAACTTAATTTTTATTTTTGTTAAGACGAATAAATTTTTAAAATTTTAAATTTATTGACCAAAACTTATACTTATCCCATAGTGATTCTTCAAAAATAAATCAAAATGCTAAAAAGAAAATGTTTTTGAGATTTAGAAATTTTGAGTTTTTTTAAGTTAAGAGAAAATGAAAATTCAAAAATTCCATGAAACTTAAAAAAAATGAAAATGAGACCCCCACACTTAATTTTGATTGTGCCCCCATAGTCAATGCATGATATAACGAGTGCAACGGGGAAAAATATGTATATATTTACAAAAGAGGGTTAGCATTCTTACTAGACGTAGCTTGGCTCATGAAGAATCATGAGCTCCTCCTCTTGGTTACATGGCAATTCTAAGAAAGGTTTCAAACGATGACCGTTGACATTGAAAATCGATCCATCCCTAAGATTTTCTATTTCTACGGTACCATGTGGAAAAACGGTTCGTACGACAAATGGTTCGGTCCATCTTGATTTAAGTTTCCCAGGGAATAAATAAAGTCTCGAGTCATATAAAAGAACTTTCTGGTTAGGCGAAAACATTTTCCTTTGGATTGACTTGTCATGGAAAACTTTCGTTCTTTCTTTATAAATTTTCTCATTTTCATACGCGTCGTTCCAAAGTTCTTCTTGTTCGTTGAGTTGTAGTTTTCTGTTTTCGCCAGCTTTCTCTAGATCAAAGTTTAAATTCTTTATTTCCCACAATGCTTTGTATTCAATTTCAACGGGTAAATGGCAAGCTTTACTGTAAACTAAACGAAATGGGGACATCCCAAGGTTTGTTTTAAAAGCAGTACGGTAAGCCCAAAGCGCGTCAGTCAATTTATGAACCAGTCTTTTCGATTATTGTTAATAGTTTTCTTTAGATTTGTTTTATTTGATGATTTGAAACTTCAACTTGCCCACAAGTTTGAGGATGATATGGAATGGATAAATTGTGCGTTATTGAGTATTTTTTCCATTAAAATTTCAAAAGGACGGCTGCAAAAATGGATCCCGTTATCACTGATTATTGTGCGCAGTGTGCCGAACCTCGAAAAGATGTTTTCTTTGAGAAATTTCACAACAATTCTACGGTCGTTGGTTTTTCACAGAACGACTTCGACTCATTTTGAGACATGATCGACAGCGAGAACGATATACAAGTTACCATAAGAATTGGAAAAAGGTCTCACAAAGTTGATACCCCAAACATCAAAGATTTCGATAGTAAGAATGGGGTTTAGAGGCATCATATCTCATCGAGAAATTCGTCCAACCATTTGACATCGATCGCCAGTTTTACAAAATTCAAATGAGTCTTTGAATAGAGAAGGCAATAGAAACCACACTGAAGCACCTTTGCCGTAGTTTTTTGAGGACCGAAATGTCCACCACACGCTTGATCATGGCAAAACAAAAGAATACTTCTGATCTCATTATCCGGAATGCAACGTCGGATGATTTGGTTGGGATAATATTTGAACAAGTATGGATCGTCCCAAATTTCACTTGGGACATGAATTTGCATTTGTCCTGTTTGGACCAAGATGAGGGAGTTTCTTTAATGACTAAGTAGTTCGCTATATCAGCGTACCATGGATCGATAAAAATTGGAAGGAGTTATCTATCGGAGAAATTTTCATTGATTGGCAAAGAAGATGGTGCGTTTGGAAGACGAGACAAGTGATCAACTATGACGTTATCAAATCCTTTTTTATCTTTAATTATAAGGTCAAATTCTTGAAGAAAAAGGATCCAACAAATCAAATGGGATTTAGTATCCGTTTTAGCGAAGAGATGTCGAAGCGTAGAGTGATCTGTGTACAAAGTAATGTGTGAACCTATCAAGTAAGGTCAAAACTTTTCAAGTTCAAAAAAAGAAGCTAGAGCACTTTTTTGGTTGTTATGTAGTTGAGTTGAGCGTCATTTAAAGTCATACTCGTGTAGTAAATGACATGATGGATTTTGTTGATGCGTTGTCCTTAGACAACACCAACCGTAAAGTTAGAAACGTCACACATTATTTTGAATGGAAGATCCCAATTGGGTGCGCAAATGAGTGGAGTAGAAATGAGTTCGTTTTTGAGATGTTCAAAAGAAGAGATACACTCAGAGTTGAAATCAAATGGAACATTTTTTCGAAAACATTCGTCAAAGGATGTGCGATTTTGCTAAAGTTTTTCACAAAGCGTCGGAAAAAGCCAGCGTGTCCTAGAAATGATCGAATGTCCTTAATAGATTTGGGAATGGGTAGGTTTGCAATTATGTCAATTTTCGCTTTATCTACCTCAATGCCTTTATTTGAGATGATATATCCAAGGTCTATGCCTTGTTTGACCATAAAGTGGCATTTTTCCCAATTCAAAGTCAAATGTTTTCCTTCACATCAATTTAGAACCAACTCGAGATGATGTAAACATTGGGAAAAAGAATCGCTAAAGATAGAGAAATCATCCATAAAGACTTCTTCAAAGCGTTCAATCATATTGGAAAAAATGCCAGCCATGCATCGTTGGAAAGTAGCAGGAGCATTACAAAGTCCGAATGACATACGTCGATAAGCAAAGGTACCGAATGGACACGTGAAAGTCATTTTCTCTTGATCTTCGGGAGCGATGGGAATTTGGTTATAGTCGAAATAACCATCAAGGAAGCCGTAGAATTCGTGGCCGGCTAAACGTTCGAGCATTTGGCCGATAAATGGAAGAGGGAAGTGATCTTTTCGATAATCAATGCAAACACGCCAACCTATTTGACTACAAGTTGGAATAAGTTCGTTTGAATCGTTTTTAACAATGGTTAGCCCAGACTTTTTCGGTACAATGTTAATTGGGATAACCCATGAACTATCAGAGATTGGGTAAATGATTCCGTTGTCGAGAAGTTTAAGAATTTCATCACGCACCACATCTTTCATTTTGGGATTAAGCATTCATTTCGCATCATGAACAGGCTTGGCGTCATCGATTAAATGGAGGCGATGTTAAACAAGAGTGGGGCTATTTCCCTTTATATCGGAGATCGATCATCCAATTGCTTCTATGTTTTTCGAAAGATTAGAGAGTAAGGAGGTTTCTTGATCAAGAGAAAGATCGTTAGAAATTATGTCAAGATAAGTTTCGTTTTCACCTAAGTATGCATACTTAAGGTGATCGGGAAGTGGTTTGAGGTCCAACTTCGGGAGTTTCTCGATCAAAAAATTGGGTTGAGATTGGGACTCAACTTGAAGTAATTCAAAAGGAAGAGTGTATTCAGTCTCATTGGGAATTATTGAAACAATTTTTCGTACTCGGCCTCGGGTTCATCGTTAAGGTCAAGTGTCTCACTTTCGATGTTTTGTGAATGGCATTAACTTCCAACGTTTGGTTACGAGGTTCGTTAAATTAGCTTTCAAGATTGAAAATGTTGAGATCCAAGTCATGTTTCCAAAAGAGATTTTCATCGATCCGTTACGACAATTGATTAAGGCATTTGAGGTGGCTAAGAATGGTTGGCCTAAAATCAATGGAATTTGACTCCCTGGATTTGTCATGGGTTATGTTTCGAGAATGATAAAATCAACGTGGAATATGAATTGCCCTACTCGAATGGGCACGTCCTCGATTTCTCCCACAGGCTTCTTAATAGAGCGATCGGCAAATTGAGTTGTAACTTTTGTGGGTTTGAGCTCACCTAACCTAATTGTTCATACACAAAGTATGGAATTAAATTGACACTCGCACCTAAGTTTATCAAGCATTTGTTAATTGTCTTTTCTCCAATTGTACACGAAATTGTATGGCTGCCACGATCTTTGTATTTGACGGGCATGGATTGGAAAAGACTTCACTCAAACAGGTGGCTAAGAATACGTTTTTGGGCACTTGAGTGTGTCGCTTTTATGTAACGACCTGGTTTTTCAACTTTTGAAAGTCGACATTAATACGTCCACTGTATCAACTGCCAAACCGTCGAACGTCGGAAAACCGAACCATTAGGGTTTAAGAAGAAGAAGGTAGAACAAGAAATAGAAACAATAACAGAATCTCACATTTCACAGCAGAAGGATAAATAAATATCTTTAAACAGAATCACTATATCAGTTATTACATTACATCATATTACATTATCAGAGTGTAAAACAACAAACAGCGGAAAGAAATATAACATATACTAGTGATACACTTCGTCATCCAGCTCGTACCTGATCTCCACAACAACTCCCGAATTCCAGAATGACCTGATAACCTGACTCTAGACTGCCCGTGTGGAAATTGGTGGGCACCCAGAGTTTAGAAAGGGAACAATAAACTCCAGGTCAGTCATGGGACTGGTGTGAGATCTTAAAAACAGTTATTTTCACAAAGAAAATAAAAAGAAACCCGCTATGCTTTTTTTAAAATGGAACTGCCATAAGGCCTCCTGCCACGCACACAATGCAAACGCACACTTGAAGGAGATTTCTCCTTATGACAGTCAAAAATGCTTAATACGCAAAATCTTTGGATATTAATTTTAGTGCAAAATGCAGAAAATATTTCGAAAGTATAATATTAATCTTAGTCAGCATGGGCAATTCGCACTTATGCCAACTATAGTTGCCATGTTCAATAGCAGGTTACCGCCATATTCCATGGCAGGTTATACAACTAAAACCGTACAGGACTCATATTGTTTCTTTGGATTTCCAACAAATGGTCAGGCAAAGGAACTTCCCATACCAAAATGGAACACCTCTGGAAGAACGCCCCTGAGAACCTAACTGGATCTCTGCTGACACAAGGCCGAGTTACCACACGCTTCTGGGAGCAATGAAGCTGCAGCTTGATAACTCCACACATAAAAGCATGCCATCCCCGGTCGTTACAGACCTTTATCCGAGGATCCTCAACCACAAAGAAACAACCACAAAGTATAATAATTTGCAGCATCAAAATAGGTAAAATATCTGCGCTCCATACCATGATATCACCTCTTATCCAGAGAAAATGGACATACCCTAGGGGCGCGAACCCTAAAAAACCTTGCCGCAACATTCCTGTTTCGACCATTTCCGGGTTGTGAGGCTCGACGAAGTCTCATCCACAAAGCTACGCTTTTCACAAAAGCCATGCTTCGATCAACAAATGATCATCAACACTTCATATGTCACATTACCAAATTGGGTATGTATCACTAGTAACCATTAACTACATAACCTCTGAGGTCGTACGTCTCAGAAAAGGGTGTTATGCTAAGAGAATAAATTCTCCGCCACCAACAGAAATGTATTTGATAGAAACTAGCTTTACATCTCAAAGTGTAACATAAGACACACATCCATACAAGTCTGTTCCGGGTTCGAACAGAACCGAAGGCACTTCCGAAGAAACCCTTGCAATCCGGGTATTCACAATTCCGATCGGACTTCCCATCACTTAGGGAATCTCTATACCGTAGCTACTCAGTGCAGAGACAATCAATAGGTCATCCTATCATTCTTGCAAATACCCAGTCTTCACCACCTGTCTTCAAATGCAATCCCATTTCGTCGTATCATTATTCTGAATGGGTTATATGACACAGAGGTCCTCTACCGGCTAGTCCGAATAACGAGCGCTTATTTTTAAAAATAAGTGTTCGTTAAGATTTCAAAAAAATCACAACAATTTTAACTTTTATCTTTGAAATAGAAGATCTATCACAATCACAATGGTTCGATGTGGTTTCCGGATATCCACTTGGAATCCGACCCCTAGTCGCATCGAAATTCACACGCCATTTAAAGGCAAATATTGATAGTCGGTTATTTAACTATCAATCAACATTCACAGTAATCACTGGATTTCAACTAATTATCCCAATTATTAATTTTCAAAATATCTTCGCAGGATATATTTTTAACACTTCATCACTTTGAAAATCAAATTTCAAATCGATTTCCCATCCTTTGAAACAAGTTTCAAATCTTTTTCACACTTTAAAAATAAACCAATGTTTATTTTAAAACCAATTTCCCTTCCCTTATAAATTTCCATTGTGAATTTACATTTCTAAATATCAACTGATATACGAATTTAAATCGATTTTCCAACATTCACTTTCAAACACCAAATGAAATTCCAAATTGATTTCTAAATTTATTTTCAAAACAAGGAATCAATTTCCCTTTGAAAACCAAATCAATTTTCATATTTATTTCCAAAATTTATTTCAATTACCAAATCAATTCCAATTTGATTTCCAAAATTGCTTCAAACACCAAATTAATTACAAGTTGGTTTCCCAAGGATTTATTTTCAAATACCAAGTCAATTTTCCAAATCGATTTCGAAATTTATTTCAACTCCAAATTAAATCCCTAATTTAATTTCTAAATTTATTTCCTTTTTGAAATAAATTCCTTTATCTCTTTCAAATATTTAAATCCATATTTTAAATAAATTCTTCAACCTTTGAATAATATTACCCGAAATCCATTTATTAAGCCTTTTTCTCATATTTTGGAATTTATTCAATAGGATTAAAAATAAAACTTTATCCTTTTAAAATTCCTTCTTTTAAATTTATCCAATTCTCAAAAATAAAGTTTACTATAAACTTTCAACTTGAATTTTCGAAAATCCAATTTTTTTATTGATTTCCGGTACACATCGATACCAAAAATATATTCGGTTAAATTATAGCCTTTAACAATTTTAACCACAAATAAAATCACACAGGGATTATAAAAAATCAACACACAACACATGAAACAAATTAAAATGTTTGAGGAATCCAGTTGGATCCCTCCAACCTGTTTCCCTGCATCCACAGATGTTAGCACAACAATTTAAATACCAATTCCACTTCGAGGTGGAATATCGCGGTATATGGGATTTATAAAATATTATCCACTATTATGCGGCACAATAGGGTCTATTCCAAAACAAATAATAACAACCATCACCCAAGCACACAATCAACCATCTTAAATTTAACTATTTAAAATTAAACAAAACCCTTTGTTTGAGTGGGAAGATCTCACCTTGGCTTTGCATGCAATACATTTTCATTCCAGTTTGTTTTTCACGATCTTTTGACCTTGTATAAACATTATACAGTAAATTAATATTATGAACAATTGGAAAATCAATTACCATTTATTTATTAATTTTGAACAAATCAATTACCATATTAATAAATTTAATTAGCTAATATTTTATTTTAAACCAATAATTTTCCTGTTTTAAAAAAAAATCTTTTAGTAGCTAAATAAGTTTACTTATCAAATTAATCACTAAAATACATTATCTAAAATAAATTAAACTTTCTGATTTCAAAAATAATATTTAAAAAACTCCTATCTTCTTTCTTCTGCATTTACACAGATATAAATATTATCATTAAACTTTAAAATACAGGAACTATATACCTTACTGTCTAATTTTTTTGTTTTGAATGCAAATAAATCTGCAATTACCTCAAACCTAGATCGAACCAAGTAATGAAATCACTGCATCTACAGCGAATTCCTAACCCAAAACTGCGCATTGCCATTTACGGCCAGGCACCACCATGACCCAGAGCTCGACTTTGATTTCAATCGGCCTCCACCCAGCGACGCCTCGCGATTTCCACCGGAGTGCTCGAACTCGAGCCTCAATTCCAACGGGTTCCTCCAGATCTCACGGAGTTCGCATGCGAACCACTGTCGCTTCAACTTCCATGCAACAACGATCATCTACTCGCCGTGCCGAAACAACCCATGAATTATACTGCTCGAGCTTCATTCACACGACATCGGCCACGACCTGCTTCGGCCCCGACCCCTCGCTGCTGCCCCCAATCAATCGCACGCTACAATCTTCGATCTTGCTCGGGTGAATTGGCTTCAGACCTTTTTTTTGATCTGTTAAATTATGAAGAAGAAAGTTTCGTTTTCTTATTATCATTTTTGTTTTATTTTTGAGGTAGAAATACGTGATTTTCATTCCCTGAACAATTCGATTTCGGCAGTAAGCAAAACAAAGGGAAAGCTCGTGTTTTTAAAGGGAGAGAGGGTAGCTTCGGCTAAAAGATGGATTGAAGTTGAATTTTTTTCTTCTGATATCGGCTGTTGTGATTGAGATGACGGAGGAGAGTGATACTTGAAACGAGAGGAAGCGTGTTAGGGAAGGTTGGCTATAATAATTGAGGAAGGACGGAAATGAAAAAGGTATGATGGTGAAAGGAAGTAGGCTAAAGTTGACTAGGGTATATAAATTTATATTTAAATTAAATCGATTAATTATTATCTAGATGTTTATATCTTGTACGATCACACGATAGCTCCGAAAGCTACGAAATTTGAAATCCGATAATAATTCAATATTACGGATCTAATGGAACTGGTTTCGTCGAATTCCGAGGCTGTGCCTCAGAAGGCTATTTTAAATATCGATTTAAACGATATAAATTCCAAATAGAACAAAATAGTTCCAATTCCAATTCTGAAGCTTCCATTAACCTCAGTATTATCAATATAAATTTGCTAAGCCATTGAAATATTTTTAATCGGCTTCAAACTGAAGATTCAAATTTTTACCCAACTTTGATAAATTAATTTTAAATAATTAAATTGCGAAATCCATAGTAAAATTTGAAATTCTAGTTTAAAAACAACTTCCAATATTTAAGATCAATTAAATATTTTCAAATTCAAATACCGAAAATTCTGGGTCGTCACATCCTTTCCCACTTAAAAGAATTTCGTGCCGAAATTACAAGTTAGGAAGAATAATCCTTAACCCATTTATTATTATTTTTCCAATCCAAATAGTTTTATCATCTTACCAAAACAAATCTTTTTATTTAAGCCCCATCATTAGTTCAACTAACTTCCCAACTTCAACTATAAGTTTCATACAACATTGTTTTCTTTAACAATTTAAATTTAAATTTAAATTCTAAACTTTCAAAATTTTCCCAAAAGTTTTCTAACTCCCAAAATTTTCCAAAAATTTCGCCAGCATCTCCTTTGCGCGACTAGCTCGGTATGACTACAAAATGGCACCACGGGCCCTCAAATCCAAAAAGGAAACAAAAAGCCAAGTGGCTTGATCAAAACCCAATCAAATTTCATATTGAAATTTAAATACATACCTTTTTGTCGAGCAATTTCAAATTTATCTTCGAAATCAAAATCCCAATTACATTTCCTTTCATACACCTGTATATCCTGATACCCACAATATCCAATTACAATATTCAAATATCATTTTGCACCTTTTATTACAAAATTTTCAATGTATGCTTCTTATACCATTTTTACTTCACTATTGAAGTTATACATCCATTTTCATTCAATCTTGCATTTTCAATTTTATTTGAATTTAATTCATACTTCAATTCTATTTGGATTCAATTTACCTTCAACATTGAATATTGAATTTTTATCTTCCATTTATAGCTGATTCATATTATTATTTTAAATTAGTTTCATTCACTAATTTACTTCAATTTCAAATTTTAAATAGTTTGTCTCTAACAAAACTTTTCAAAAAATTTCTATCTCCCAAAATTTTCAGAAAATTTTGACAGAGTCTCCTTTGTACGGAGGAGCTTTTGCAATTTGACAAAAGATATAAATATATATACATTGACCCACCCGGTCGGAAAAAACAAAAACAGTTCATATTTCCTATTTTTATTGCATAGGCGTAACTTATTTAGCATTTTTAAGCAAGGTGGTTTATTTTTAGCATTTTTAGCGCGACCAAATCCAGCCAAACGGCCCTTCTGTACTTGTACTTACTCAATGTAAACACGTAAGTGCCATATATAGGAAATTCATTTACATTTCCCTCATTTTTAATAGTACACACATAGTTTTCACAAGCAAAATATTAAAAATTGTTTACATTAGCAGTTTATATGGTTTCAATACAATTTTAATTGCTTACAATCAATTCACATACCATTTCTATTCAATTCAAATGATTTACAATTCACTTTTTCTTCATTCGATTCATTTTTAACCGAAACAAACTCATATCCATTTCAACTGATTCAAAATCAATTTGATTTGCTTTTATTAACTCTTGGAATTTTATACATACTCGTTTGCGCCAAATGACAACCATTTCTATGCAAATTTCGATGATATTCACTAAACAGACTATCCAATCTAATTTATAACTAATTTAAATTAATACAAACTCAATTTACTCTTTATTCTATTTCATTTCCAATTGATTCCATTCAATTCATTTTGCATTCCATATTCACATTCATTTCAATTAAAACCATTTCACAATTTCCATTTTATCCTCCATTTATTAATTTAGAATATTTTCCAACTCTAAATTTTACTTAAGAATTTTACCATTTATTTCTTAAGTTCAAGATAATTATTCTATATACTTGTTATATTTATTTCCAGTTCACCACTTTGGTTTATAACCACTTATATTTAAACTGGATTCCAAATTCCATATGAATTCATTTACCTTTCATTTATAAATATTGTATTCAATTCATTTTAAACCATATTAAATTTGTCATTCTTTTAATTAGTTTCACTAATTAATTTTAATTCCTTTATTAACATTTAGCTCCATTTGATCCATTATTTACTTATGTTATTTCAATTCACAACTCAAATTTATTATTATTATTTACTTGTAACACTCCCCAATTTAAATCCTTGATTTCATTTTCATTTATCAAATCCATTCCATTTACAAATTTTAATTAAATTAATTTTATTCACTTATCCATTTTTAATTTCAAATTTCCTTTCTCAATTCATCTCGGGTTTATTTTATCAATAACAAGGAAAATTTTCAATTTTATTTCTACTTACTTTAATTTATCTGCAAATTTAACTTATAATTGAATTTTAATTTAACTAATTCAACTTTCCTATTTCATGAATTAATTAATTATCATATTAGTTTACTTGAATTTAATCCATTTTATTTTTCTTCCCGAGTTTGGATTTTTTCTCTCTTAGCTTTTGGTTTTGATTTCAATCCCTCATACAATGATAATAATAATTTAATATTATCGCTTTCTAACAACCAAGCAACCATATATTATAATAATTTATAGAAAATTTATTTCTTTTATATACGAAAATAGTTTTGGGTAAAATTATTTCATTTACCCTATTTTAGAACAATACTGTGTCGGTTTATCTTGTTTAAAAGTTTAGAAACCCCTATCGATACAGTTCGACAAACTGCACCGACCAGAATCTATAAACAATCAACCAATAAGTCAACACAATATAAAACAATTTTATATTCACTAACAAATATGTGCTCATAACTATTATTACACTCAAACTCATTCTAGAGTACTGCTGACTCTATCTCTAATGAGTAACACCCAACAGAGCCAAGGTTATTGCTTAACCAAATGCTCCGATACCATATTCGTAACGACCCAGTTTTTAGGCTTCCGAAAGTCGACATTAATACGTCCACTATATCAACTGCCGAACTATCAACTGCCGAACCATCGAACGCCGGAAAAACAAACCATTAGGGTTTAAGAAGAAGAAGGTAGAAGAAGAAATAGAAACAATAACAGAAACTCACATTTCGCAGCGGAACAAACATAATAGATAAATAAATATCTTTAAACAGAATCACTATATCAGTTATTACATTACATCACATTACATTATCAAAGTGTACAACAACAAACAACGGAAAGAAATATAACATATACTAGTGATACGCTTCGCCATCCAGCTTGCTCTTGATCTCCACAGCAACTCCTGAATTCCAGAATGACCTGATAACCTGACTCTAGACTGCCCATATGGAAATTGGTGGGCACCCAGAGTTTAGAAAGGGAACAATAAACTCCAGGTCAGTCAATGAGACTAGTGTGAGATCTTAAAAACAGTTATTTTCACAAAGAAAATAAAAAGAAACCCGCTATGCTTTTTTTTAAAAATGGAACTGCCATAAGGCCTCTCGCCACACACACAATGCAAACGCACACTTGGAGGAGATTTCTCCTTATGACAGTCAAAAATGCTTAATACGCAAAATCTTTGGATATTATTTTTAGTGCATAGTGCATAAAACATTTCGAAAGTATAATATTAATCATAGTCAGCCTGGGCATTTCACACTTATGTCAACTATAGCTACCATGTTCAATAGAAGGTTACCGCCATATTCCATGGTAGGTTATACAACTAAAACCGTACAGGGCTCGTATTTTTTCTTTAGATTTCCAATAAATGGTCAGGCAAAGGAAATTCCTACACCGAAATGGAACGCCTCTGGAAGGACGCCCCCGAGAACCTAACCGAATCTCTGTTGGCACAAGGCCGAGTTACCACATGCTTCTAGGTGCAATGAAGCTGTAACTTGATAACTCCACACAAAAAAGTATGCCATCCCCGGTTGTTACAGACCTTTATCTGAGGATCCTCAACCACAAAGAAACAACCGAAAAGTATAATAATTTACAACATCAACATAGGTAAACTATCTGGGCTCCATACCATGATATCACCTCTTATCTAGAAGAAAATGGACATATCCTAGGGGCACGACCCCTAAAAAACCTTGCCGCAACATTCCTGTTTCGACCATTTCCGGGTTGTGAGGCTCGACGAAGTCTCGTCCACAAAGCTACGCTTTTCACAAAAGCCATGCTTCAATCAACAAATAATCATCAACACTTCGTATTCCACATTACCAAATTGGGAATGTATCACTAGTAACCATCAACTACATAACCTCTGAGCTCGTACGTCTCAGAGAAGGATGTTAAGCTAAGAGAATAAATTCTCCCCCACCAACAGAAATGTATTTGATAGAAACTAGCTTTACATCTCAAAGTGTATCGTCAGACACACATCCATACAAGTCTGTTTCGGGTTCGAACAGAACCGAAGGCACTTTCGAAGAAGCCCTTGCAATCCGGGTATTCACAATCCCGATCGGATTTCCCAGCAATTAGGGAATCTCGATGCCGTAGCTACTCAGTGCAGAGACAATCGATAGGTCATCCTATCATTCTCGCAAATACCCGTCTTCACCACCGGTCTTCAAATGCAATCCCATTTCGTCGTATCATTATTCGGATTGGGTTATATGACACAAAGGACCTCTTCCAGCTAATCTGAATAACGAGCGCTTATTTTAAAAATAAGTGTTCATTCAGATTTCAAAAAAATCACAACAATTTTAACTTTGATCTTTGAAATAAAAGATCTATCACAATCACAAAGGTTCGATGTGGTTTTCGGATATCCACTTGGAATCCGACCCCCGGTCGCATCGAAATTCAAATGCCACTTAAAGGAAAATATTGATAGTCGCTTATTTAACTATCAATCAACATTTACAGTAATCACTGGATTTCAAATAATTATCCCAATTATTAATTTTCAAAATATCTTCGCAGGATATATTTTTAACACTTCATCACTTTGAAAATCAAATTTCAAATCGATTTCCCATCCTTTGAAACAAGTTTCAAATCTTTTTCACACTTTAAAATAAACCAATTTTTATTTTAAAACCAATTTCCCTTTCCCTTATAAATTTCCATTGTGAATTTACATTTCTAAATATCAACTGATATACGATTTTAAATCGATTTTCCAACATTCACTTTCAAACACCAAATAAAATTCCAAATTGAATTCTAAATTTATTTTCAAAACAAAAAATCAATTTCCCTTCGAACATCAAATCAATTTTCATATTGATTTCCAAAATTTATTTCAATTACCAAATCAATTCCAATTTGATATCAAAAATTGCTTCAAACACCAAATTAATTACAAGTTGGTTTCCTAAGGATTTATTTTCAAATACCAAGTCAATTTTCCAAATCGATTCAAAATTTATTTCAACTCCAAATTATATCCCTAATTTAATTTCTAAACTTATTTCCTTTTTGAAATAAATTCCTTTATCTCTTTCAAATATTTAAATCCGTATTTTAAATAAATTCTTCAAACTTTGAATAATATTACCCGAAATCCATTTATCAAGCCTTTTCCTCATATTTTGGAATTTTATTCAATATGATTAAAAATAAAACTTTATCCTTTTAAAATTCCTTCTTTTAAATTTATCCAATTCTCAAAAATAAAGTTTACTATAAACTTTCAACTTGAATTTTCAAAAATCCAATTTTTTATTGATTTACGGTATCCAACGATACCAAAAATATATTCCGTTAAATATAGCCTTTAACGATTTTAACCGCAAATAAAATCACACATGGATTATAAATAATCAACACACAACATATGAAACAAATTCAAATGTTTGACGAATCTTGTTGGATCCCTCCAACCTGTTTTCCTGCATCCACAGATGTTAGCACAACAATTTAAATACCAATTCCACTTCGAGGTGGAATATCACGGTATATGGGATTTGTAACGACCCGCCACTCTGACCGCCTCTAGTCGGTAATTAAACCAACTCGAAACGTTCAAAATGACGGATTGTTGTTCAGTTTATAGAGTTTAAACAGAATCAGCCACAGAATCACAGAATAATCATAATATTATTCATAAATGAATTTTTCTTACATACATATATCAGAGTTTGTACAATGCATTAAGTTTTTATACAGCGGAATATATATCTTTTATTTTTGAGTACAAGAAAAAAAAATTCTAGAAAAAACTTTAGTGGAGTGCTTTCCCCAACTCTCTCTAACTTCGCGGCCTGAAAATCTTCAAGCTGTAAAAGTACTCGGTCTGACCCGAGCGTTTATTGCAAACACAAAAACACTCGAGTCAGGATTAAATCTTTATTCAAGTAATTAAATTTGTAATGAACTGAATAAAATGGTAACAGAGATGACGAATCACATGAATCAATTTAAATCTATTATGGATTTTCACATTAACAATATCCTGTGTGGCTGCAGTACACACGTATATTTATACACATGTGCACTGCCTCGCCAACTCGTGTGCACCAAACAAAAGCACAATCTACAAATCATGTACAAGTCAAAGTGAGGTTGCACAAGTACAAATAATACACAGCAGCACAGTGCAATGAACAAGAAACACAAGTACATGCAGCAGTCTCAAGTGACACAGTGCGAACAGCACTGTCAAAACAGGCAGCCAAGGGCAGAGACTCAGAAATGCCAAAGACACGAAGACATAAACAACAACAAGTGCAAGACCAGACGCAAAAGTAACACATCAGAAGTGAATAAGAACTCCACTGTGAACATGAGGACTGGAACAGCTACAAAAGTTCAAGGCTGAGACAACCCAATGCACCAATGCACAACATAAAAGGTGCAGACACAAGGCTAGACAAAGGAAACCAGATACAAGTTCAAGTGCTTAGTGCAGACCCCAAAATGCATGCTAAGTCTACAAGTGACTTGAACAAGACTCGAGAAGCTACAGATATCAGTTGCATTTTTATAGAAATGTGATTTAATAATTGGCACAATTGTGAAAACGAATGTTGTACAGAAAGTATGCAATTTAATAATCAAATCTTCAACAAGTTTCAATTCAAGGCTCACACAAATACAAAACAGAAAAAGGGCTGGAAGCATTTTTCTTCAATTTGAAGTAAAAATATAGAAATCTGGAAATCAACAGAGATTAACTCTATACTTTCTCTCATTTCAAGACAAAGATTCAAACTTCTTAAATTATGTATGATAGCAAGTAAACAAGAAGCAGAAGTATGCAAGTTAATAATCAAATCAAAAGGCTTCAACAGGTTTTTTTTTTTTTTTACTGAGATTTTTGATTTAAAACTCAAGTTTTAATATAAATGAATTTAACTACATGCTTTGGATAGAAGAAAGCAGTGTAGTGCTTTGAAACAAACTTAAGCAAAGAAATCGGTGATAAAAATCAAATCTGGGTTTCAAGTAACAGGTAAAGCCTTCTCTGTTGTATAAGAAATCAGGTGTAAGGCAAAGATTTGTTCTGTTTTCAAATGCAAGAGGCCAGAAAATAATGTTGTAGTGAAAGAAATAAAGATAAGAATAAAATGCAATACATCTTAGTATGAAATCAAAGCAAAGGTTCAGGCATGCAGATGGAAATGTGACATCTAGTGCTGGAATCAAACTAAAGCAATCAAGCCAATCTCTTCTTCAAATTCAAAAGCTAAAACTGAAGTATTTCTAAAGCCACAAAACTGTAGTGTGCTATCAGGTAAGTTTTTACAATGTCATAGTTAAATAACAGAGCACTGCACTTGAATTTCAGGCATGCACAACATACATGCAAGCTGATTGATTTTTCAACATATCAAATATCAGGAAAACAAATCAATTTAAGCATGCATCAAGACATATAGCAGGTTCAAGATGAATTTGTTCACATGGTCATGTGAACAGAAACTAGACACTATATTTTTCTCTTACTGATGCTTTTAAACTTGCATGTTTTTAGGTTGCTTGATCTTCTTATTTTCAGGCATACATTTCAATTATCATCACACCATCAAATAATCAGCATAACATCACAATGTATCAACCAAATCAGGTTTCAAAAGAGGAAGTTGCTCACAGTTTTAATGAAGACAGAGAGGAACGATGAACAAAGAGGACTCAGATCATTTTCTTACTGTACTTTACTATTTTTTTTTTTGAAACAATCACTGGATTTAAAAACGTAAGTCAAGAACATCAACAATTACTGATACTAACAGTGTATACATACTTATGTAAGTACATAGTAAATTTCCAGAAACTCGTATACATACAAACAAATTTCTTCAATATTATCTTGCATCTGTCCTTATGGGTTTAAAACAAAAATTAATAGCATCTGCTCTTATCAGTTTAAATCGAATTACCAGAGCAATTCATAGCAAATATCACCCAACAAACAGACATGCAGTGTGTTATCTGCCCTTATTAGTTTAAATTCAAATAACCGAGCAAATGATAACAAATAACACCGCAAATCATAGCATGCAACCAAGCATTCAATTCAACACATTTAAAAACTTGAATTAATACCAATCGTGAGCAAAGAACTCACCTTGACTCGAATCGAAATGGAGCGACGCAAATCAATCATCAGAAAACAAGCGCGACGAATTTTGAGATGAAAGCCCTAATTTTTCGAACAAAGGAGAAGACGTACGAGGCCGCCACCATTTTTTTCTTTGCTTTGATTTTTTCTGTGTAAAGGAGGAAAGGGGTAGGGTTTCGTGTTTTAAGGGGAAGGAGACGTGATTTTTAGCGTGTTTAAAGGCGTAGGTTAAGGCGTGTTTACAGCTGAACAAAGTAAGGCCGTGTATACTTTTTATTTTATTTTATTTTTATTATATATTTTTTTTCAATTTAAATTCAATTAGTTTTGTTATTTCTTTGCTTTGTTTTGTTTTGTTAAAATTATGTTGTTAAATTTTCTCAAATGTAGTTACATTATATTTTTCAAAGTTTATAAATATGTTGTTTGACTTTTTACTATGTGTATTTATTTATTGATTTTATATTGATTAAAATTTTATTCCTTTTTTTTTAAACTAAAGAAAAATGTTATTAAAACTAATCATCCTTTATTAATTTAAATAAATAATTCTTGTATCCAAATTTATTTTCTTCTAAGTCGTTAGTTCGAATTTCAATTACTAATTCAATATTCAATTTCAACTTCAAAGTTAAATTTAAATTTATTCAACTTTAAATAGATTAAATTCTAATATTTAATCGCCAATTTATTCTGATAATTTGAAATTCAAGTCAATCATCATTCGAATATTTAAAATTAATTAAATATTTTCATTTCTAAATTGTTCAAAATTCAGGATCGTTACAATCTCCCCTACTTAAAGAATTTCGTCCTGAAATTATAAGTTAGGAAAAATGATTGCTAAAATCTCACCGATATTTATACCCTACACAATTTTACCAAGTTTCAAACTCGCAAATAAATATAGGATTCATTCCATTTATTTTATTTCACTAGTTTTGTTCATCAATTTTAATAATCAAGACACAAGAGTCTTTAACCAATTTTTTTTGACTTACAAAACTCAAATTTTCGAACTTGAAATCTTTCATGCTAAATATTTGCATATTACATCTTTTCCAAAGCTGTGTGCTTTCAAGATATTTTAAAGATCTTCTTCCTTAATTCATTAAGTTAGAATTATGTAATTCTAATTTCAGATTATTGATTTTCTATTCAAAGTTTGAAAATACTTGATAACTCGAAGTTTAACAAGTCCATCGTCGTTCTTACAGACATTAGGCATACGCTGGCTAGGCGCAAGACTAAAAATCTCCAAGTACTAAACATACTTGCTTCAACTCCCAGTGAAAATACTTTTTAAAAATTATTTTAAAAATGGATATGGAAAGCACGTTCCCCCATGGATCACAGTTTACCCGGCGGTTACGCTACTATCTCAGTAGAATCGCTTGTAATCTTAGATTTCTCATCACTCATGAATTTCGCCATGGTTGTCGCCTTAGATCGCGGTCCACACGGCGGTTACGCTACTATCTCAGTAGAATCGCTCGTGGCCTTAGGCATCACGCCCCTCGAATTTCGCTTCGGTTTCCAGATCGCAGTTTACTCGGCGGTTGCGCCACTATCCCAGTGGAATCGCTTGTAACTGTAGGCATCACGCCCCACGAATTACGCCAGCATCAATTCACATAATCCCAAACACGATGATCCATCGTGGGGGATATCATATCAGTCCCAATGGACATTCCACTAGTGGAATTCTACGTAGCTACGATTTCCAATGGACACTCCATCGAGTTCCAATCACCTTCACAAATAATAAATGGAAGGTACATTTCCATATCCTCAGTTTTTTAGAAAACATATGTCATATACATATAGTACTTCATTTCACATTTCGTACATATCATACCTATGTAAACCTACACAGGACTTTTCATAATAATGACTTTCCAAACTGATAGTTTTCGAATTATATTCACATATATAAGTTACGAAAACTCAATTCACATTCACAACAAATAGAGGATTCCAAATTTTCCATCACGTTTAAAATTTTCCTCTAAATCGATTTGAAAATTTAAGGTTATCTCAAACCTAATTCACATTCATAATCCAATTCATTATCGACTTCACATTCGATTTGGATTTCACGTTACATCGTCAATTCTCAACACATAATTGATGTCTATAGATATATAACCTCTAAGCTCGTACGTCTCAAAGAAGGGTGTTAAGCTAAAAGAATAAATTCTCCGCCACCACAGATATATATTTAATAGAGATCAAATGCTATGTCATCAATTCACAATGTTAGACATACAATCCCAATCGACTATCCCAAAATTCAAAGCTCAACTTATATTGTTTTTGGTGTCAAAGTTAAACTCAATTTTAACTCAAGATTCAATCTTTTTTTTTTTGGAAAATATTCAAGTTGAACTGATCGTTCAAATTTTTCAAAAATATCTTAACAAGATATATAATTTTCCAACTTAGCCATTTGAAACAAATTTCAAATATTCATTTTTCAATTTATCTTCAAAAGATAATATTTCAAACCTTTCCTTTCATATTGGAAAACATTTCCATACTTATTAAATAATAAGTAATTCACAATTTCTTTTATTTTCAACTCTTTGAAAATATTCGATATACTTGAATCAAAATTAAGTATATATTTCACTCTTTAAGGAAATCATTCTTTTAAACACATTTATTTGAGTTAAAACGAATGTTGCGTAAAACATCGTTACGACAACTCAAAATCACTAGTATAGGGATTCGAATTTAAGATAGATATATAAATCCCAATATTATAAACAACATTTCCTTCCGGAAACCATTTACTATAACAATAGTGTTATAGTCCACCATTTCCTTAATTTTCTCGAAAACGTCTATTTCAACAATTGAATGTTGAAATCTATGTATTCGATAGTTAATGCATTTTAAAACATCTTTAAAACTATTAACTTTTTCAATTTCAACTTCAACTTAATTCATAGTTTGAATTCCTCATACTTTTCATAATATTAGTTCTAAACCAATTTCAAACTTTTCAATATTAAGTTTTTCACTTAATTTAAATTTTCTGCACGTTTAAATTCAAATTCATCACTGAATTTATTAAACCTATTATGGATTATCATGTTGACAATTTCAAATTTGAAATTTAAATTCTATTTGAACTTTGCATTTACTTTCTATTTCAAAAATAGTCAACTAATTCTTTAGTAAGTCATTCATCAACTTAGTTCCATTAAATTCATATTTCCACATTAATTATTTTAGGCAATAGTTTTAAACTTGGAATATAAGCTTCATATCAAAACTAGTTTGATTCATACAGTTAAATCAACAATTAAATTTCCTTCCCAAGATGCTATTTCATTAAAATATTTCTTCCGTACAAAATTTTACATAGCTTAATACTTTTAAAATACGTACACAGAAGATTGTGGATTACAAAAGATAGTATTACAAAATATATCGATTGGTTTTAAGATTCAGAAAAATTAAGGACTATCGACTTCTTGTCCGGTAGTATGCATCTTTGCCAAACTTTCATCTTCGGATGACACTATTTCATGTTGTGTTAAAGGAGAATTAACACATTCAAAATCCACATATGTCCCCAATCCTTACAGTTATTGCAAAAATATGAGATATTTCCCTCCTTATCAATCACCTTAGCACTTTTCGCTCTAGCTGGTCGGGCTATAGCTTGCTTTCCCTGCTGTCTTTCGGTGCAGTTTCTGGCTATATGTCCAGTCTGACGACAATGGTAGCAGATTGTCAATCTATCGACGGGTAAATCGAGTGCGCACTTTTTCCTTTTCACTTTAGGGCAATGACTAAGAAAATGCCCTTTCTCCCGACATTTAAAACACACAATCTCAGGACGAGCGAACCGGTCATCCACATTCCTTTTCTTTCTTCTCTTTCGGCACTTAATGGCATAATGTCCCTTTTTATGACATCGATAGCAAATAACCTCATCATATGGACCAGGTGCTTGTCTTTCACTGAATCACCTTTCCATTTCCGCACGTCTCGCTTCAGCTTCTCTACGAGCAATTGCTCTTCGTTCACGGCGTGCTGCTTTTTGTGCTTCGGTTTTCACCATTATAATAAACAAGGTGTTTTCGAAGTTTCCTATCAATATTTGCAATTTTTATTAGCAGAGGTTGGATTATTCAATCATTCTCAATAAAACATATTCGTTTATTCAATAATATATTCACTGTCCAAAATCGTGAATATGCTTTGTCAACTAATTTCATCATTTCTTCAACTTATTTTTTATTTTTAAAGGGTTATCCACTGTCCAAAATCGTGAATATAACTCCTTTAATAAGCTACAACAATTTACTTATCAAATTCAATTGATTTCGAATTTATAAACAACTTTTACAAATTCCTTTTCTATTTATAAAACTTCGATTTATAAATCTTCTTTAATAATTCAACTCAATTTATATAACCCAATTATATATCAAAAGTTCATATTATAAGTTAAGTACTTATAATCCATTTATTCACTAAATCGTTCTTCAAAACATTTGAAATCAATTTTCAAAAGAATTCAGAATCAAATTCTCAAGTTATAGTTTAATTATCCTCTTGGCTATAACTAAATTGAAATATCATTTTATTTCACAATTTATTATTTTGTAGATATTCACAATATTCGATTTAAACCAATTCATTAATTCATTTAACTTATATTTCATTTTTCATAAATCTCAATAATTCGATAATGGATTTCGAATGAGAAACTATCGCAATCCTAAATTTAGAGAGGGGAATTTTCAAAATAATTTTAATTTCCAAAATACCTTTCATGTTAAAGAAAACAATTTTATACTTCTTTAAATTTGAAAAGCACTTTCTTTAAAGTGGTTCTAGTAACTATTCATATTAAACATCATAAACTGAGCTTTGAGTAAACCAAAGCTCTGATACCACTTTTGTAACGACCCGCCATTCTGACCGCCTCTAGTCGGTAATTAAACCAACTCGAAACGTTCAAAATGACGGATTGTTGTTCAGTTTATAGAGTTTAAACAGAATCAGCCACAGAATCACAGAATAATCATAATATTATTCATTAATGAATTTTTCTTACATACATATATCAGAGTTTGTACAATGCATTAAGTTTTTATACAGCGGAATATATATCTTTTATTTTTGAGTACAAGAAAAAAAAAATTCTAGAAAAAACTTTAGTGGAGTGCTTTCCCCAACTCTCTCTAACTTCGCGGCCTGAAAATCTTCAAGCTGTAAAAGTACTCGGTCTGACCCGAGCGTTTATTGCAAACACAAAAACACTCGAGTCAGGATTAAATCTTTATTCAAGTAATTAAATTTGTAATGAACTGAATAAAATGGTAACAGAGATGACGAATCACATGAATCAATTTAAATCTATTATGGATTTTCACATTAACAATATCCTGTGTGGCTGCAGTACACACGTATATTTATACACATGTGCACTGCCTCGCCAACTCGTGTGCACCAAACAAAAGAACAATCTACAAATCATGTATAAGTCAAAGTGAGGTTGCACAAGTACAAATAATACACAGCAGCACAGTGCAATGAACAAGAAACACAAGTACAGGCAGCAGTCTCAAGTGACACAGTGCGAACAGCACTGTCAAAACAGGCAGCCAAGGGCAGAGACTCAGAAATGCCAAAGACACGAAGACATAAACAACAACAAGTGCAAGACCAGACGCAAAAGTAACACATCAGAAGTGAATAAGAACTCCACTGTGAACATGAGGACTGGAATAGCTACAAAAGTTCAAGGCTGAGACAACCCAATGCACCAATGCACAGCATACAAGGTGCAGACACAAGGCTAGACAAAGGAAACCAGATACAAGTTCAAGTGCTCAGTGCAGACCCCAAAATGCATGCTAAGTCTACAAGTGACTTGAACAAGACTCGAGAAGCTACAGATATCAGTTGCATTTTTATAGAAATGTGATTTAATAATTGGCACAATTGTGAAAACGAATGTTGTACAGAAAGTATGCAATTTAATAATCAAATCTTCAACAAGTTTCAATTCAAGGCTCACACAAATACAAAACAGAAAAAGGGCTGGAAGCATTTTTCTTCAATTTGAAGTAAAAATATAGAAATCTGGAAATCAACAGAGATTAACTCTATACTTTCTCTCATTTCAAGACAAAGATTCAAACTTCTTAAATTATGTATGATAGCAAGTAAACAAGAAGCAGAAGTATGCAAGTTAATAATCAAATCAAAAGGCTTCAACAGGTTTTTTTTTTTTTACTGAGATTTTTGATTTAAAACTCAAGTTTTAATATAAATGAATTTAACTACATGCTTTGGATAGAAGAAAGCAGTGCAGTGCTTTGAAACAAACTTAAGCAAAGAAATCAGTGATAAAAATCAAATCTGGGTTTCAAGTAACAGGTAAAGCCTTCTCTGTTGTATAAGAAATCAGGTGTAAGGCAAAGATTTGTTCTGTTTTCAAATGCAAGAGGCCAGAAAATAATGTTGCAGTAAAAGAAATAAAGATAAGAATAAAATGCAATACATCTTAGTATGAAATCAAAGCAAAGGTTCAGGCATGCAGATGGAAATGTGACATCTAGTGCTGGAATCAAACTAAAGCAATCAAGCCAATCTCTTCTTCAAATTCAAAAGCTAAAATTGAAGTATTTCTAAAGCCACAAAACTGTAGTGTGCTATCAGGTAAGTTTTTACAATGTCATAGTTAAATAACAGAGCACTGCACTTGAATTTCAGGCATGCACAACATACATGCAAGCTGATTGATTTTTCAACATATCAAATATCAGGAAAACAAATCAATTTAAGCATGCATCAAGACATATAGCAGGTTCAAGATGAATTTGTTCACATGGTCATGTGAACAGAAACTAGACACTATATTTTTCTCTTACTGATGCTTTTAAACTTGCATGTTTTTAGGTTGCTTGATCTTCTTATTTTCAGGCATACATTTCAATTATCATCACACCATCAAATAATCAGCATAACATCACAATGTATCAACCAAATCAGGTTTCAAAAGAGGAAGTTGCTCACAGTTTTAATGAAGACAGAGAGGAACGATGAACAAAGAGGACTCAGATCATTTTCTTACTGTACTTTACTATTTTTTTTTGAAACAATCACTGGATTTAAAAACGTAAGTCAAGAACATCAACAATTACTGATACTAACAGTGTATACATACTTATGTAAGTACATAGTAAATTTCCAGAAACTCGTATACATACAAACAAATTTCTTCAATATTATCTTGCATCTGTCCTTATGGGTTTAAAACAAAAATTAATAGCATCTGCTCTTATCAGTTTAAATCGAATTACCAGAGCAATTCATAGCAAATATCACCCAACAAACAGACATGCAGTGTGTTATCTGCCCTTATTAGTTTAAATTCAAATAACCGAGCAAATGATAACAAATAACACCGCAAATCATAGCATGCAACCAAGCATTCAATTCAACACATTTAAAAACTTGAATTAATACCAATCGTGAGCAAAGAACTCACCTTGACTCGAATCGAAATGGAGCGACGCAAATCAATCATCAGAAAACAAGCGCGACGAATTTTGAGACGAAAGCCCTAATTTTTCGAACAAAGGAGAAGACGTACGAGGCCGCCACCATTTTTTTCTTTGCTTTGATTTTTTCTGTGTAAAGGAGGAAAGGGGTAGGGTTTCGTGTTTTAAGGGGAAGGAGACGTGATTTTTAGCGTGTTTGAAGGCGTAGGTTAAGGCGTGTTTACAGCTGAACAAAGTAAGGCCGTGTATACTTTTTATTTTATTTTATTTTTATTATATTTTTTTTTTCAATTTAAATTCAATTAGTTTTGTTATTTCTTTGCTTTGTTTTGTTTTGTTAAAATTATGTTGTTAAATTTTCTCAAATGTAGTTACATTATATTTTTCAAAGTTTATAAATATGTTGTTTGACTTTTTACTATGTGTATTTATTTATTGATTTTATATTGATTAAAATTTTATTCCTTTTTTTTTAAACTAAAGAAAAATGTTATTAAAACTAACCATCCTTTATTAATTTAAATAAATAATTCTTGTATCCAAATTTATTTTCTTCTAAGTCGTTAGTTCGAATTTCAATTACTAATTCAATATTCAATTTCAACTTCAAAGTTAAATTTAAATTTATTCAACTTTAAATAGATTAAATTCTAATATTTAATCGCCAATTTATTCTGATAATTTGAAATTCAAGTCAATCATCATTCGAATATTTAAAATTAATTAAATATTTTCATTTCTAAATTGTTCAAAATTCAGGATCGTTACAGGATTTGTAAAATATTATCCGCTATTATGCGGCGCAGTAGGGTCTATTTCAAAACAAATAATAACAACCATCTCCCAAGCACACAATCAACAATCTTAAATTTAACTATTTAAAATTAAACAAAACCCTTTGTTTGAGTGAGAAGATATCACCTTGGCTTTGCATGCAATACATTTTCATTCCAGTTTGTTTTTCACGGTCTTTTGACCTTGTATAAACATTAGACAGTTAATTAATATTTTGAACAATTAGAAAATCAATTACCATTTATTTATTAATTTTGAACAAATCAATTACCATATTAATAAATTTAATTAGCTAATATTTCATTTTAAACCAATAATTTTCCTCTTTTTAAAAAAAATCTTTTAGTAGCTAAATAAATTAAATAAGTTTACTAATCAAATTAATACTAAAATACATTATCTAAAATAAATTGAACTTTCTGATTTCAAAAACAATATTTCAAAAACTCCTATCTTCTTTCTTCTGCATTTACACATATGTAAATATTATTATTAAACTTTAAAATACAGGAACTATATACCTTACCGTCTATATTTTTTATTCTGAATGTAAATAAATATGCAATTACCTCAAACCTAGATCGAACCAAGCAATGAAATCGCTGCATCTACGGCGAATGCCTGACCCAAAACTGCGCATCACCATTTACGACCAAGCACCACCATGACCCCGAGCTCGACTTTGATTTCAATCGGCCTCCACCCAGCGATGCCCCGCTATTTCCACCGGAGTGCTCGAACTCGAGCCTCAATTCCAACGCGGTTCCTCCAGATCTCACGGAGTTCGCATGGAACCACTGCCGCTTCAACTTCCATGCAACAACAATCATCTACTAGCCGTTCCGAAACAACCCATGAATGATACTGCTCGAGCTTCATCCACATGACATCGGCCATGACCTGCTTCGGCCCGACCCCTCGTTGCCGCCCCCAATCGATCGCACACCGCGATCTTCGATCTTGCTTCGGTGAATTGGCTTCGGACCTTTTTTTGATCTGTTAAATTATGAAGGAGAAAGTTTCGTTTTCTTATTATCATTTTTGTTTTATTTTTGAGGAAGAAATGCATGATTTTCGTTTCCTGAACAATTTGATTTCGGCAGTAAGCTAAACAAAGGGGAAGCCCGTGTTTTTAAAAGGAGAGAGGGTGGCTTCGGCTAAAAGGTGGATTAGAGTTGAATTTTTTTCTTCTGATATTGGTTGTCGTGATTGAGATGACGGAGGAGAGTGATATTTGAAATGAGAGGAAGCGTGTTAGGGAAGGTTGGCTATAATAATTGAAGAAGGACGAAAATGTAAAAGGTGTGATGGTGAAAGGAAGTAGGCTGAAGTTGACTAGGGTATATAAATTTATATTTAAATTAAATCGATTAATTATTGTCTAGATGTTTATATCTCGTAGGATCACACGATAGCTCCAAAAGCTATGAAATTTGAAATCCTATAATGATTCAATGTTACGGATCTAATGGAACTGGTTTCATCGAATTCCGAGACTGTGCCTCGGAAGGCTATTTTAAATATCGATTTAAACGATATAAATTCCAAACTGAACAGAATAGTTCCAATTCCAATTCTGAAGCTTCCATTAACCTCAGTATTATCAATATAAATTTTCTAAGCTATTGAAATATTTTTAATCGGCTTCAAACTAAAGGTTCAAATTTTTACCCAACTTCAATAAATTAATTTTAAATAATTAAATTGCGAAATCCATAGTAAATTTTGAAATTCCAGTTTAAAAACAACTTCCAATATTTAAAATCAATTAAATATTTTCAAATTCGAATACCAAAAATTCTGGATCGTCACATTTTAGGTGCATAAATCCTTAAGAAATTTTGTGTAAGTAGGGACATGCTGAACGATGTCAAGAAGCGGGACGTTAACTTTCACTTGTTTATAAATTTCCAACATCTTTTCCATTTGGTCTGAGTGTTTCCTGGGTCGAAGACGATATGGAAATGGAACACGATACTCGGTAGGCGGGTCTACTCGAGTAGTAGAAGAATTTTGATTGGCATTTGATTCAACGTTTGACTCCATGCTCTATTCTGATTCTTTTGTTGTTTTAAAAATGTGGAGAGAGGTTTTCGGTAAATCATTTGGATTAACGACTTGATTATCGATTTGTTTACCGGATTGTAGAGTTTGAAAGCATTCAATTAGGTGACATTGCTATCTTGGACAACATGAGCTTGTATTGAATTTGCGTTTTAATTTTTAGGATTTGGAAGGGGCTGACTTGGGAATGTTCCTCGTTCACGTTCACTTACAGACGTGACCAATTGACTCATTTGCATTTCGAGTTTTGCAATTGATTGGTTTGTGTTTTGCATATATGAGGTCAATAAGTTTTGCAAATTGCTACTTGATTGAAGGCTTTGAGTAGTTGCTTTATCCAACGTTTCAAGAGTTTTCTCAAGTAAACCTAAACATTTTGGGAGGATGAGCAGAATTTGGTTGAAAATTTGGCTGTTGCAGTTGATTATGAGATGGACCCGCAAAGTTTGTTTGATAATTGTTGGGCTGAAAGGGAGGATTTAAAGCATTATTCGAAAATTCTTGAAAATTGGGACGAACCGTATTCGTGTTGGGGTTGTTTTGGTTCCAAGCAAATTTTGGGTGATTTCTCCAACCAGGGTCGTACGTTGGAGAAAACGAGTCGTTTTTGGCTTTATTGAAAGGATTAATTTGTTCGACGGAATTGGGACACTGATCGGCTATATGATTAAGATCATTGCATTTATAGCACATTGGTTGGGAAGCTTGGTTCATTTTATTTAATGAGAAAACATTATTGAATTTTTTAATAATTGCGTCGATCTTAGCTTCCAAAGCAAAAGAAGATCCTAAAATAGAATATAAAACACATAGCGGGGATACAACGAGGATATAGCAGGATATAGCGGATGACTCTAAAATAGAATATAAAACTCATACATAATGTCTTTACAAATATGTAAATAGTAATTAAATGAAAAATTAACATTCAATTGAATTATAATTAATATATAAATAGTTTTAAATGAAAACATGTGTGAATGTGCTATAAATAAACGTAAAACTATTATATAACATAATTGAATTTAGTAGAATATTAGAGTATATTCATTTCTAAAAATATATTCAAAATTCAATTAAATAGATTAATTTATAATTTTTATAATATATAAATATCATTTTTCAATTCATTTCTTTTAAAGAAGATATAGCGAAAATAGTGGGAATAACGGATATAGCGGAAATAGCGGGGTTTAAAGCGAAAAAGCTATATTTGGGGCTATATGGAAAAATCATAGCAGTAGAAATCCGCTATGAGATATAGAAGGGTTATAGCGGGTATTAACGGGGCATTAACTTCACAGCTTGGTGATGAATGAAGAAGGATGTGAATTGCATATGAAGTATGGACTGTGTGCAATGGTTTTAAAGAAGTGAGTATATGCAACTGTGAGGAGTTGTGGTTGTAAGTTGTGAAGGTGGGAGGCTTGTTGAACTGATTTGCAGCAGTGTGCAGAGAAGTTGAAGTTTTAGTGGTGATAGTTTTTGTGCAAGTGGAGTTGCTCGAATGTATGTAGGATGATGATAGGAAATTGGAGCAGTTTTTAGAGGGGGTTGGGGTGGTTCGAGACAGTGGTGAGGTCAGATTGAAGATGATAGCAGTTTCCTCTTTTTTTTGATGTAAATGTAAAAAAAGGAAAATGAAATTGTTAAAAGAAAATGTAGATGCCAAATTGTAAACGAAAATGAAAATAAAATATTTTTGTTTTTGTTTTGAAATTGTGAATGTTTTTTCAAATAGAAGAGCAAATGCAAATGTAAGAAAAACAACAAGCACACAAAAGCAAATGACAAACACAAAACACAACAAAAAGTTTTTAAATGCAAACAAACACTGTACCGGCCATCTTTTTTGGAAGGTTCAAATCAACAATAAACCACACATGTCAGACTCAAACCATTCAAAAAGGAGGATTTTTAATGGGGTAAAGAAGAAAATAAATTATGTTAATATATGTGCACACTACATTAACGCAATCAATAAATTAACAATCAATCATTTAATTAATCAACCAATTTATATATATATATATATATATATATTTTCATTACTCGGACCAATTTATTTATTTATGAATATATATCTACCTATGCACGATAAAAATAATTTACTTTACTTTTTACTTACTACAACGGTCACATTAATACAACCAATTTACAAATTTTAACCATATGAAAAATGGAAAAATAAATATATGTGAACTTATGTAATTAATGCACAATTGTTAATAAAAGATAATTTCTAATTTATTCCACAATATTTACACAACCATGAATCCTCTAATATATTTTAAAGTTTGAATATTGATGTGTGTGTTTGTGTATTATTCTAAAATTCAATTTTTTTTTCAAAATCATTCTTGTTCAAAATGAAAGTTTTATTTTTATACGTCTCAAAACATACAAAAATTAATAACAAAATAAATGAAGGGATCATGTACATCGCACAACCATTTTGAAATTCAACTTGTGAAGCGTAACAAAATTAATTTCATTAACTCAAATAATATTCAAATTTGTACGCATTTAGTTTTTTATCTATGGATAATAAATAAAATTACTTGCCATAAAATGAAAACTTTCAATTTGGTTTTCCGAAAATGATCTTTTATTTCCATTAAAACATCCTTTTTGTTTAACACAAAAGGTGCATTTCTTTTATTAAATCTATTAATTGCAATCAATATTTTCTTCCCTTCCAATTGAAATATTTCAATTGCATTAATTACAATTACTTATAAAGTTATATTTCAAAATAGACAGTTAAAATGGATGAAAAATAGAATACTTGTTTCTTTTAGTCATTTAAACACGTTTATAAATTTGTTGTTTATACAAAAGGGCAATAAATAACTTACTTAAATAAATTGTTTTTCTATTCTTGTAATCCATCTATATATGCTAAAACACAGTTCAAATATACATTTATTTCTTCCTTTAAATCAATCATTCTATTCTCTATTTTAATGAAATTAAACCTATATTCACAAATGAAACATCCATTTTATTTGATATAAATGTCCTTTTCATTAAACCAACTTTCCTTATATTTTCACAAAACATAAGCTAAGCTTAATTACACCTATTAATTTACAATTTGGTATCCTCTCTATCATTAACTGAAATTATTCAATTACATCCTTTTCAATTGTTTACAAAGGTGAATTTGAAAATGGAAAAAAATAAACGTAATGAGAAATAGAACAATTATTTCCTTTCAAATAGTGATTTAAACATATTTATACACTATTGGATACAAACATGAATTATACAATTCTTACCATAATAATAGTTTCTCATCTCTGCAATCAATCACTCAGCTACCAAACATTTCAAATAAATAAACATTTGATTCTTTTTTTAATAAAGAAACATTTATTATTCCTTATTAACATTTATTATTCCAATCAGTTGGAAATTTACATTCATACAATTATTAATATCATTCAAACCAATATTATTAAAATACACACTAACATTTGTTATCATCCTTATATTATTGCAAAATATGTCATTAATAGAAATTTTAATTAAGATCATAAATTGTATCAATAAAATCTTAATTTTTTTAATTCCTAACTGCTTTATTCAAAAATCTTAATTTATTTAATACTTTTACATGTTTAAAAATACGGGCCGTTACAAACACACAACACAAGCACATAATAAAATAAAATAAAACTAATCCCAAGAATAGAAAATTAAAATAAAAAAAACCCCGGTAACAACGCCAAAAAATTGTCTAACGGCAAATTTTCTATCGGTTTTGAAAATCACCGATAAATTTCAAATTAAAAGTTAACCACAAGAGCACGACATATAATATTAGTACGGGGCTAGTACTGGTCGATCCATAGGGAATTATTTTAATTAGACCAAAGTGAGAGGAAACTGTTAACTATAGAAATGAAGCTAAAGCTGGAACTAAAATAAGATTTAAAAACTATTAGAATAGAGAACAATTTAGAGGCAAATCCACTCTCATATTTTTGTAAATCAACAACAAATAATTTATGATATCTAATTATGATATTAAGTGAAATAATTGTTGCATTTATCATAAGTATGGTTTGTTTATGCTATTAATTAACATAACTCAAACCATCAAGCTATAATACAACAATTATACCACTTATAAATTCTTATGAAAATGAAGCCAAAAACAAAAGCTATTTTAAGTATGATCTATTTACTATTGTAATTAGTAAGATAGATCATCAAATTTTGTTTTTACTTTCTTTTCAAAATCAAAAATAAATTAGCAAATGATGATGTAAATTATGTTTATGTTGAATAGGAATAGCTCATTTGCAAAAGCAACATAAGCTATCAAACCCACTTGTATAAACTTACATCAAAACTTACTTTCATGAAGAACAAACAAAAGAGAACATAAATTTTATAAATGTTGAAATTACATAAAGTTAGAGAGTTTCATTACCCGCTCATTTGTGTTATCATATACACATGTAAATGTCAACATTAAAAGCAAAAGAAATGGAAACTAAACAAAAGGAGGAAAATGAGATTAGCTACTAGCTAACTACTTGCATAAAAGAAAAAGAAAACTATACTACTTGCATTAATGTAAATTTAATCTACTAACAAAGCAGAGAACATTGAAAACATCAACGTAAAAGTAAATAAAAACTAGTACAAAAGAGAAGAGAAAGAGGCTTGGAAGTTATTTTTATTTCACTTTGATTTGTGTTTACAACTTACTAATTTTCTAATTAAATATAAAAGAGTGCAGAAGATATTTACATGTACATAAGAGGGCTATTACACATGCATAAAATCCTAATTCATTTTTTGGATGCTTCCCAATATACTCTTTAGGAAGTGTGGCCACCTAGTAACCATTAGCCACTAATTAATCCATCATTTAATGTGCATGAAGCTTTAACCTCCACTTAGTTGTCCATTAGCTTCTAAGTGTAGATTTAGGTAAGTGGGTGGGGTCCTCCATGATCATGGTCTTGAATTATTTCCCTCTTCTTTCCTTTTATTCATTTGCGCATGCATGTTTCTTCATAAAAGCCTCTTCCATATGCATCCAAATTCCTATAAAAATCATCAAAAAATGTACAAGTAAAAATTTTCAAATTGACACATGCACAAAAATGACCATTTTTCCCCTGAATGAAGATAAATATATGATAATTTGAAAATAATTGAATTATGGTTTTTAAACATGTTAAAATGCCCAAATATGACTTTTGTTTAAATAAAAATAAATATGGATGTATATATACGCATATTTTCGTGCACATCAATATATGATGTTTGGATGTCATGTTGATGTTGTGATTTGACTGATTTGGTGCTACGATAACACTGGGCCTTATTTTGGATATTTTGAAATATTAAAATGATGATTTTGATTTGAAAAGGATTTCGAAGTGTTTTGGTAGGGTATATGTTTTTAGTGATTTTAATTTATTAAAGGAATGATTTTGTTTAATAAAAGTATGGATTTTGATGTTTTTAAAATATTGTTTAATGAAATATTTTGAAAATAGATTTTTGAATAATTTTATATAAAGATTTACAAAGGTGATATTTTTATAAATAAGGAAGTTGTTTTGTAAATGGATATATAAATGTATTTTATAAATAAATTTGATTTTTAAAAGAAATGGATTTAGAAATGGATTTTAATGATAGATTAGTTTTTATAAAAGAAGATATTTATGAATAGAATTTTGTAAATAAAGGAATTTTTATAATAGAGGTTTTATAAAATTGAAAGGAGATTTATAAAATAGTTTTATAAATATGGAAGTGATTTATATTGAGATGTAAATATGGATTTCTGTATAAAGAAATGTGAATGTGATATTTTGATGGAATTAATGTTTCAAAAGTAATTTATCTTTTAAAAAGCAAAGATATTAGGAAGTAATGGTTTTAGATGTATGAATTAAAATGAGATAACTAATGAAAATATTTATTTCAACATTTATTATTGTAATAGACGTTTTCGGGGAAGTAAGGAAGGCAATGTGTGATGACCCACATTTCGAATGGTTTAAATTGACAATAATCAACACATATCCAATTTAAACAATCTAGAATATAGATAATCAATGGGTTTAAGAAAAATAAGGAAAGAAGAAGAAAACTAATACAGAATCTCGCAGCGGAACGATAAAATATAATAATCAAATAAATAGTTCATGAAGCTGTTTATATTATACCTTTGATTATACAACATCTATCAGAGTTATACATACAACAGAAACAAAATAATGTAGTAGAAAAACATGATGCGAGGAATAATACTAGTACTAATATATCAAATCTTCATTTCTGTCCTCCGGAAAAATGATCTTTAATACGTTGAAAAACTCGGGGCTGAGCCAAGCGTAATGAAAAGTCAAAAAAAATCTAGTCAAAACTAAAATATTCTTATATGAGTCAAACCAATATCGCATATAACATGAGTGTTGTGCCATCAGAGATGTTTATGAGTTCTACATCTCATATCCAGTGTGTTACATGCATGTAATAACTCAAGAGATGTTACAGGATTTTCCATCTATTAAGGAGCCAAAATATTTACATGTAGCAAAGTACGGTACATATATAATGTCTACCAGTAACATAAGATATCAAAATAGCGTCAAGGCTTTACATTGATCCCGCTTAACGTGTTTTTAAGCATTTTTGTACAATTTGCATATAAAACACTAGTAAACCATCGGTGGATAGGGATGCGCTATGATACGACAACACTAAATCAAAATCATAGTGGCCTCGTACACGGATAAAAGTATGACAAGGCACGTGAGGCAATGCCCAAGGTAGGATACTACCTATTTACCCTTTCCGGCTGGTGGTAACCCCTAACAGCCCACCCTGTCCAACACTCCCAAAATCCGAGGGTGCGCACTGATCAGTCACAATGTAAATGATCGTAATATGAAGAAGTGTGTCCGCTGTAGGTAGCTAGCATGATTGGTCGGTACGGCTCCTGTTTATTCATTTCAAGTGGACATAGGTGTAAGGCCAATCCACATCATTCTATTTCTTCGTATCCACCAAACGACGCCAAATCCAACCATTTCTTTAACAACCAATTGCCGTTATACACACCGGTTGGTACTTTTACATTCGAAAACAATTCGTATTTGATATCAAAATATCATGTCGCTTCAAAATCCAATTCAATTCGAAATCATTATATTCACTCAAAAAATACTATTTCAGTTCAAAATAATGTTCTTCTTAATATCTCTATTTCAGTTCCAATTCAAAATTGCTTCGAATTTTCATTTGGGTTATAACTTCAATTTAACCCAATACGTATTTAAATCCATGATTTAAATATAAACCTTCTAGCTTTGACCAGTTTGACTTTTAGAAAAATAGTTTGAAAGCTCAAATTATTTGAAAATAGTTTAAATAATTAAAATAGTTTGATATAAAACGACTTAAGTATTTAAAACGTTTTATAAGGTAAATAGTTTGGAAAATCAAAATAAATCGAATTAGGACTCGAGACCACTTCCATTGAGCTCAAAATGGAATTTGCGACATTTTTGAGTATAAACATCGATATGTTGGAGTTGATTAGAATTTGAATGTTTTCATTTAGGGCTTTGGGTTTCAGCCCATTAACCCAACATATGAACCCAACTCCACTCCACTCCTCTTCATTCCTTCATAATATTTCCTAATACTCAAGCTTTAGTAAAAATGAAGTAAGAAAAAAGAAATTAGGAATTCCTAAGCCTACTTCCTTAGGAATTATAAACTTCAAGCTAGAAATCAAGGAGAAGCTTAGGTAAGCATTCTCTTCATCTTCTCCATCTCAATTCCTCTTCAATTTCAGAAATTTCCTAAACCCTAACTTAGGAAATGTCTTTCTTATGAGCTTAGATTGAATCTTCTTGGGTTAAAATTGAAGAGTGGTTGTTCTTGTCTTGCCTTATCGCTTCTCACTTGTGTTTTTGAGCAAAAGGCGAGTTTTTGAACTCACATCTATGTCTATAGATTTCACTGGTGCTAGGTATGAATTCCTAACATCTATTCATGTTCATTTGCTTTTGATTTGAATGGATTTGGTGAATTTTCCAATTTTTGATTCTTGTTGTCCAATTTATGAAAATCCTATTATGGATGTTTGGACATGTTTTTGGGGTGTGTCGAAGAGCCTATAAGGCTGGGTTGTCATGTGGCATAAATCTCTAGTCATCATTGCTCGTTTGATCGCCTCCGTTATGATTTTAGCCCTTCAATGGGGCTAGGCTGAGAATATTGGAAATACCAATTCTGTCGACTGAACCTGAAAGTTAGTCGACTGAACCAGAACCCAGGAATTTCCTGATCCAGTATCAGTCGACTGACCACTATGGTCAATCGACCGAACCTGGAAACCAAAAGTTTCAAGGCATAGTTCAATCGACTGACCAGCCTGGTTTAGTAGACTGAATCTGTTGTCTCAGCCAATTTCGCCTTTTGTGTGGATTTCCAATTTTTAATCGATTCTAGTGGATCCGATTTGTTGTTATCACCTTTCTTGACTTTGATAACTTCTGTTTCGGGATTTCGAGAATATCCATTTTGATGGATTTTATATCGATTTCTTTGGATTTAATTCACGTCTTCAAATGTGAATTTCTGGTGATTGATTGCTTCTACAATCATTTCTATTGTTTGTCACTTTAAAATGCAAAGGTTTCTAACTAGTAGTAAATATCAAAACTCTTTCATCAAAACGATTTCAACACTATTTTAATACAAAGCTCAATTATTAAAACCGTTGCCAACCTATTAGTATATACAAACCTTTACCTCATTCGTATGAGAAATTTTAATTAAAGGGTTTAGCAAAACAAGTGGTATGAAATTCTCGCGTTTACTTCATCGGTTATTTTTTAGACTTGTCCGATCGAAACTCTTGTGATAATTTTGGAGTGGAGGTCTACAATTTGTTCGTAAAGATTTAAGTTAAGCCATTGGTTATGGGACATGAAGCTAAACTCATTTATTTACTAGCTTAGTGTAATTCACACTTTTTATTTATCAAAGATAATCATTTTGTGATTTAGACTAGCAATAGGCTATGTCTTCTTGTCTACGTGGGGGACTGTACGTTGTTTTATTGCGTTTCGTCTCATTTCTTTTATAGGTTAACAACCTATGGGTTCCATGGAGTTTCGAATCATTTTTGTGGGCTAGCGACCCATGTTCTTTTATGGAGTTTGGTTCATCGGACATACTGTTGTACTACGTCGTTGTACCGGCTTATCAGGTTCATCGGGCGTACCGTTGTACTACGTTGTTGTTTCGAATTACTTGAGTTTTAGGTTCCTATTGTAACGACTCAGAATTTTTAGTAATTAAAATTTTAATATTTAATTAATTTTAAATATTAATAAGTAAATTTATAAGTCGAATAAATTTTATTTTGAATTATTGGATTTTATTGAATAATTAAATCGATAATTTAATATGTTAAATTATGGAAATAATTGAAAATTGACTTAAATATGATTGAAAATGATTTGTAAAATTTTATTTTATCATATTGGAGTTAGAACGATATTTTAGAACTTTTAAAATCGAATTAAAAGTTAATTTGTGAAAATTGAATATTTTAATATTAAAATCGACTAGTGAAAATAGTCAATTTTTGAACAGTCTCAGAATTGAATGAAACCAGCTCCATTGGATCCATAATAGTTAGTTATTACCGGATTTCAATTTTCGTGTCAATCGGAGCTATCGTTTGAGCGTGGCAGCTCGAAACGCATCGATTTATTTTTAATTTAAATTTGACGAGCTAAAATAGCCATTTTTCAAAAAGTCTCGGATTTCGACGAAACCAGTTTCATCGGATCCGTAATGTGATATTATGGTAAGGTTTCAAATTTCAAGTCAATTGGATTTACCGTTTGTCCGGTACAAATTAAAACGCCTAGAAAATCGCTTAAATCGGTTTAATTTAAATTGAGCGTTTATAACCATAACTCGCACAGATGTCCGAATTAGCTTCCGAAACCTGTTCCATTGTGTTCGGAACGCGGGGTAAACCCTAGAAACGCTGGTTACGGCGCGTAAATCGGAGTTCGGAATTTCCGGGATGAATAGTGTTTCGTCGGTTCCTTATAAATAGCCCTTCACTCTAAAAAAAATAAAAAAAAAATTACAAAACCCTAATTTCATAACCCTAGCCGCCACTATCCTATTCAATGGCCAGAATTTGATCTCACTTCTCCCTCAATCACTCTCAATCTACAAAGAATTAGCCAAAGTTGTTAACTACAACATCGAAGAGCATGAAGAGAGCTAGAGATCTATACGGTGATGATGGATTTTGGTGCAACGGAGGGGGAGATAAATGGGGCCGTTTGCTTCAGGTCACGCATGCAACTCGAGGAGAATGGGGGGGCCGAGCTTCAGGTGGTTGGTGGTGGAGGTAGCTCTCGCGAAGGGCTTCGACATGGCAGTGGTTTGATGAGGTTTAGTTGAGTATTGATGGTGCAAATTGGAACCCTAGTTGGCTAAGAATGGGTTTGTGGTGACGGCAAATACTGGAGATGGAACGTGATGAGGAAGGAGAAAGGGGACGGCCTGGATATTCTTGGCTTGTGATGGATGGCTTAGATTGAAAGTTAAGTTAAAATATAAAGGTTATGTTGAAATTTGTATATAAATTAAGTCGTGAAACTTTAAAAATTCATAACTTTTTCATACGAGGTCGAAACCGCGCGAAACCAGTTGCGTTGGGATCGTATCGTCGAGCACTACGCGATGGAGTTGATTTGGAGTCGTTTGGAGTTAGTGAGAATTTTGGGTAAAATTAAACGTATTCGAAATAAATCGCTAAAACGGAAAATGAAACCAAAGTGAGAATTTCTCACTCAGTCGAATTAGTTTCGATTTTATTTTAAATAGTTAGATTTAAAATATTTGAATGCATGTTGAATGATGATTGTTATCTATTGATTGTTAAAATAGACATTATACGCCGTTAGTAAGCGGATGTTATTTAATAAAAACATATACCGCGAATATTTCATAAACATTGAAATTGGTATTATATATAATAGCAATATATATATATTGGCATATGTATATATTGGAGTTATTGATTTCCCGCATTTTTTGTTTAGCGGATGAGACCCTATTGCGCCGTCTATTAAGCGGATAATATTTAATAAGAACATATACCGCGATAATTCCGTACTGGAGCGGAATTGGTATTGTGCTAATGTTTGTGGATGCAGGAAAACAGGTTGGAGGGATCCAACTGGATTCCTCAACAGTATTTATTTGATTTCAGATATTTTGATAATTGATGGATTATCATATCGATATATGATATCGTTGTTGTCGTGATTGACTATTTGGTATGTAGCATCATTGGACCAAGTTTTGGAATTTTAAAATGATTTATAAAGTGATTTTTGAAAATATACTATATGTTTGGAATTTGATATATTTTAAATAAATAAACGTTATAATTTTTAAAGTTATAAAAATTATGATTTTTGAGAAAAATAGTTAAAAACTGATTTTTGAGAATATGATGCTAATGATTTTTTTTAAAATAGTTTAAATTGGATTTCTGAATTTATTTATAAAAAGTTTAAATATAGGATTTATAAAATTTGATTATTTTATAAATCAGAATGGTGAAATAATAAAGGAGATTTAAAGAAGTTTTAAAAGAATAATATAAATTGATTTATATTAAGAGATTTATAAATGGATATTTATAAATTGAAATATTGACATTATAAAACGAGTTTTTATAAGTGTTTGAATGAAGTGAAGATGAATTTAGTAAATGAATGAAATTTACAGGATTATAAACAGTGAAGTTATAAATGAAATTTTATAAACAGTAGGTTTATAAAATTTATAAAGTTATTGAAAGAATGGAGTTTTGATAAATAAACAAATCTTATAAGTTATAGGATTTAAAATCATGAAGTTCAAAGGAACGATTTTTTTTGCAAATGAATAAATTATAAGTATTTGACTTATAATACGAACCTTTAGTTTATAATTGAGTTATAAATCGAATAGGTTAATAAAGGAGATTTATAAAGGAAGTGTTATAAAATAAATAGAAATGGAATTTATAAACGTTGTTTTATAAATTCGCAAATGACTTATTTTGATAAGTAAACTGTTGAAACTTAGTAATGGAGTTATATTCACGTTTTTGAATAGTGAATAATATGTTAAAGAAAATGTTTAGATTTGATGTTTTAAATAGAAATTAAAACGATCTAACAATGTTGTAAAATGTGTTGAGATTCGAAACCATAGATTTCAACAATTATTGTTGAAATAGACGTTTTCGAGAAATAAAAGGAAATGGTGGACTATAACACTGTTGTTATAGTAAATGATTTCCGAAAGGAAATGTTTTGTATAGTATTGGGATTTATATATCTATCTTAAAATTCGAATCCCTATACTAGTGATTTTGGGTTGTCGTAACGATGTTTTACGCAACATTCGTTTTGGCCCAAATAAATATGTTGAAGAGAATGATTTCCTTAATAGAATGAAATATATACTAAATTGCGATTTAAGAATATTGAATATTTTCCAACGGTGAAAATAAATAAAATTTGTGAATTACTTATGAATAAATAAGTATGGAAATGTTTTTCCAATGTGAAATGAAACGTTTTGAGAATTTATCTTTTTGAAGATAAATTGAAATGAATTATTGAAATCATATGCATGGATATTTTGAAAGGTAAATTCACTAAGGAATTTATAAAAGAAAGTGGGATTGGTTTAGAAAAATAAATATTGATTTATTTTTGAAGTATGAAATAATATATCTTGTAAAGATATTTTGGAAAATAAATAATTTGGAAAATTATTTGGAATCTGGTGATGTGTGCATATCCATTGATAGTTCAATAACTGACTATCAGTATTTCCCTTTGAATGGGTAATTAATGTGATTTGTTTGAATGTGAATGCCACACTTATTTTTGAATAAGCGCTCACTATTCGGGTTAACCGGGAAAGGACCATGGGGTCGTATAACCCATTCCGAATATGTGATACGTCGTTGTGAATTGCATTGAAGATCGGTGTTGAAGACCCGGTATTTGCGAGAACGATAGGATGACCTGTCGATTGACTTTGCACCGAGTAGCTACGGTATAGAGTTCTCCATATGTGATGGTGAATCCGATCAGGATTGTGAATATCCGGATTGCAAGGACTTCTTTGTAAGTGCCTTCGGTTTTGTTCGAGCCCGGAACAGACTTGTATGGATTGTATGTCTGACGTTACAAATTGAGATATAAAGCAGATTTCTTTCAAATATATTTCTGTTGGTGGCGGAGAATTTATTCTTTTAGCTTAACACCCTTCTCTGAGACGTACGAGCTCAGAGGTTATGTAGTTGAATGTTATCAGCGATATATTCCCAATTTGGTAATGTGACATGCTGAGTGTTGCTGTTAAATGATCATTGTGTTGATTATTTGTGATAGGATCATTTATTTGATCGTCTATCCTAGTGATCATTTTTATGATCATTTGTTGACCCAAAGCATGGCTTTTGTATAAAGTATGTTTTTGTGGACGTGACTTCGTCGAGCCTCACACCCCGTGAATGGTCAAAACAGGAAAGAAGCAGCAAGGTTATGAGGGGTAGCGCCCTTTAGGATGTGTGCATTTCCTTCTGGAAAAGGGTGGTATCATGGTATGGAGCCCAGATACTTACTCATGTTGAAAACACTTTGCTATGATTGTGTGAATTGATTGCGAGCGCTCGGTGAAAAGGTCCCAAAGGACCGGGGGATGGCATATTCGGTCAGTTGTTACTCAGTTAGGGGTAACCCGGCCTTGTGTTGGTAGAGATCCGGTTTGGTTCTCGGGGATGTCCATCCAGAGGCATTCTCATGTGGCAATGGGAAGTTCCTTGGCCTGATCATTCGTTGGAAATCCAAAGAAACAATACGATCTTGTACGGTATTAGTTGTAGAACCTATCATTCACTTATGGTGTCGCAACACTGTTTGGATGGTAGATATAGTAGGCATACGATAATGGTCGTATGTTGGCTAAGATTTATATTCTACTTTCGAAATAATTTTTCCTACACTATACACAAATAATAATATCAAATGTTATTTTAAATGCGTATCAAGCATCTTTGACTATCATAAGGAGAAATCTCCTCCGATTCTGCGTTTGCATTGTGTGTGTGTGCGGGAGGCCTTATGGTAGTCTCATTTTTAAAAAGCATTGCGAATTGATTTAAAAATATTCCTCTATTTTGATTTTAAAGATAAATAAACTGTTTTGAGTTCTCACACCAGTCACATGACTGACTTGGAGTTTATTGTTTTCCTTCCTAAACTCTGGGTGCCCACCAATTTCCACACGGGCAGTTAAGAGTTAGGTTTATCAGGATATTCTGGATATTCTGGAGTTGCTGGAGGCAAGCTGGATGGCATGGCGTATTACTAGCATATAGTATTTGTTTTTTTCCGCTGCACTGTTTGTTGTTGTATGTTGTTGTACACTCTGATGATATGATGTGATGTAATGTGATGTAATGTAATAACTGATATAGTTCTTTGTTTAAAGATTATTCATTTATCTATTATATGTTGTTCCGCTGCGAATTGTGAGATTCTGATGTTGTTCTATTTTCTATCTGTTCTCTTTTTGTTCTATTTTCTATTTTCTTTTCTATGTTCTTCTATTTTCCATTTTCTTTTCCTCTCTCTTTTCTATCTCTCCTACTTTTTTTCTCTCTTCTTCTATCTTTTTCTTTTCCTAAATTTTTCTTAAACCCCTAAGGGTTCGTATTTTCGTTCATCTTGAATAAATCAATGGAGATTAGTGTCTATTCAAGGAGTACGGATTTACGGGTCTTTACAGCTGGTATCAGAGCATATGGTTAAGCGACAACCATGGTTCTGTTGGGTATTATTCATTAGAGATAGAGTCAGTAGTACTCTAGAATGAATTTGAGTGTAATAATAGTTATAAGAGCGTATTTGTTAGTGAATATAAAATTGTTTTATATTGTGATGATTGGTTTATTGAGTGGCATATGAACTTTCGTCAGCGTGGTCCGCAAGACTATGCCGAAGGGGTTTCTAAACACTTGAATAGAACAATTCGACACAGTATTGTTTTAAATTGGGTAAATGAAATAATTTTACCTTGATTATATTTTATATTTAAAGGAATAATTTTTCAAAATTATTAAAGTGAAAATAAGTTGATTGTTTAGTTGTTTGAATAATCTAAATAAAAGAATAATTGTATAAGCAAAAGAATTATAAGAATTGAATTATAATTAAAGTGATTTATAATTGTGAAATAAACTTATATATATGAGAAGTGAAACTATATGAATATATTTATGAATATGAGTTGTAATAAAAATGAACTTGAGTTATGAAATGAAATTCAACTTTTGTAATTGAATTGAATTAATGGATTGAATATTAATCAATTGAATGTGAATAAAGTTGATAAGAAATAATGAATATAAGTGTTTATTCATTAAAATCTAATGTTATTGGAAAGTTGAATAGTTGAATGAAAATCAATTAATTAAACCAATTGATAAGTAAAGGAATTTGGTGGTAATTAATATACATTGGTTGTTATATGGTTGTTAGTTGATTGTATATAATTCATTAAGTGTTAATGAAATTGAAAACTAAATTAATTGGGATTCAATTGGAAGTTAAGTAAAACTTAAATAGAATTGAATTTGAATTGGAAGTAAACCAACTTGAATATGGATTAGTGAATATAAACTAATTGAGAATGAATGTTAGTAAACATCCACTGTTAATGAATCAAATGTGATTAAATTGAAAACCATTTCATTGAATATTAATGAGAATATAAATGAATATTTATTGGTTATGGATGATAGTTGGTTGATGTTTGCATTTGTTGCTTTAGTTGCATTTGCTATGTTGACATATATAGTTATTATGTTGCTATATGATGTATATTGATACTATTGTCATATATGCATGATTCTCATGTTGTTTGTTGAGTAATTAGTAGGTGCGGATCGCGTTTGCTTCGCATTTGGAGCTCGCTTTCGCGCTATATTAGCCGTATATGCTCGCTAATAAAATATAAGGTACATATCTCGGATTACATACCGTACTTTTACAATTTTTCCCTTCGGGATGCCTCATTACTTGATGAGATGTATATTTGTGATATATATACTGTCATTTTTTTTTCGGATCGAGCCGCGCAAAGGAGACTATGGCGAATTTTTCCGGAAATTTAAGGCGTTAGAAAATTTTTGAGAAAATTGGAAAATTTTGAAAACTTTAACTTTGATTTGGAATTGAAGTTAAACATTAGTAGTTGTTTTTGAAAAGATAACTAAGTATGATTTAAAAACTTAGTAAAGATTTATAAGAAGTTTAACTATGAATTTTTGGAAAGTTAATAGATTCTGTAACTTTTCTTACTTAATAATTTCGAGGACGAAATTCTTTTAAGGGGGGAAGATTGTAACGACCCAGAATTTTTAGTAATTAAAATTTTAATATTTAATTACTTTTAAATATTAATAAGTGAATTTATAAGTCGAATAAATTTTATTTTGAATTATTGGATTTTATTGAATAATTAAATCGATAATTTAATATGTTAAATTATGGAAATAATTGAAAATTGAGTTAAATATGATTGAAAATGATTTGTAAAATTTTATTTTATCATATTGGAGTTAGAACGATATTTTAGAACTTTTAAAATCGAATTAAAAGTTAATTTGTGAAAATTGAATATTTTAATATTAAAATCGACTAGTGAAAATAGTCAATTTTTGAACAGTCTCAGAATTGAACGAAACCAGTTCCATTGGATCCGTAATAGTTAGTTATTACCGGATTTCAATTTTCGTGTCAATCGGAGCTATCGTTTGAGCGTGGCAGCTCGAAACGCATCGATTTATTTTTAATTTAAATTTGACGAGCTAAAATAGCCATTTTTCAAAAAGTCTCGGATTTCGACGAAACAAGTTTCATCGGATCCGTAATGTGATATTATTGTAAGGTTTCAAATTTCAAGTCAATTGGATTTACCGTTTGTCCGGTACAAATTAAAACGCCTAGAAAATCGCTTAAATCGGTTTAATTTAAATTGAGCGTTTATAGCCATAACTCGCACAGATGTCCGAATTAGCTTCCGAAACCTGTTCCATTGTGTCCGGAACGCGGGGTAAACCCTAGAAATGCTGGTTACGGCGCGTAAATCGGAGTTTGGAATTTCCGGGATGAATAGTGTTTCGTCGGTTCCTTATAAATAGCCCTTCACTCTAAAAAAATAAAAATAAAAATTACAAAACCCTAATTTCATAACCCTAGCCGCCACTACCCTATTCAATGGCTAGAATTTGATCTCACTTCTCCCTCAATCACTCTCAATCTACAAAGAATTAGCCAAAGTTGTTAACTACAACATCGAAGAGCATGAAGAGAGCTAGAGATCTATACGGTGATGATGGATTTTGGTGCAACGGAGGAGGAGATAAATGGGGCCGTTTGCTTCAGGTCACGCACGCAACTCGAGGAGAATGGGGGGGCCGAGCTTCAGGTGGTTGGTGGTGGAGGTAGCTCTCGCGAAGGGCTTCGACATGGCAGTGGTTTAATGAGGTTTAGTTGAGTATTGATGGTGCAAATTGGAACCCTAGTTGGCTAAGAATGGGTTTGTGGTGACGGCAAATACTGGAGATGGAACGTGATGAGGAAGGAGAAAGGGGACGGCCTGGATATTCTTGGCTTGTGATGGATGGCTTAGATTGAAAGTTAAGTTAAAATATAAAGGTTATGTTGAAATTTGTATATAAATTAAGTCGTGAAACTTTAAAAATTCATAACTTTTTCATACGAGGTCGAAACCGCGCGAAACCAGTTGCGTTGGGATCGTATCGTCGAGCACTACGCGATGGAGTTGATTTGGAGTCGTTTGGAGTTAGTGAGAATTTTGGGTAAAATTAAACGTATTCGAAATAAATCGCTAAAACGGAAAATGAAACCAAGGTGAGAACTTCTCACTCAATCGAATTAGTTTCGATTTTATTTTAAATAGTTAGATTTAAAATATTTGAATGCATGTTGAATGATGATTGTTATCTATTGATTGTTAAAATAGACATTATACGCCGTTAGTAAGCGGATGTTATTTAATAAAAACATATACCGCGAATATTTCATAAACAGTGAAATTGGTATTATATATAATAGCAATATATATATATTGGCATATGTATATATTGGAGTTATTGATTTCCCGCATTTTTTGTTTAGCGGATGAGACCCTATTGCGCCGTCTATTAAGCGGATAATATTTAATAAGAACATATACCGCGATAATTCCGTACTGGAGCGGAATTGGTATTGTGCTAATGTTTGTGGATGCAGGAAAACAGGTTGGAGGGATCCAACTGGATTCCTCAACAGTATTTATTTGATTTCAGATATTTTGATAATTGATGGATTATCATATCGATATATGATATCGTTGTTGTCGTGATTGACTATTTGGTATGTAGCATCATTGGACCAAGTTTTGGAATTTTAAAATGATTTATAAAGTGATTTTTGAAAATATACTATATGTTTGGAATTTGATCTATTTTAAATAAATAAACGTTATAATTTTTAAAGTTATAAAAATTATGATTTTTGAGAAAAATAGTTAAAAACTGATTTTTGAGAATATGATGCTAATGATTTTTTTTAAAATAGTTTAAATTGGATTTCTGAATTTATTTATAAAAAGTTTAAATATAGGATTTATAAAATTTGATTATTTTATAAATCAGAATGGTGAAATAATAAAGGAGATTTAAAGAAGTTTTAAAAGAATAATATAAATTGATTTATATTAAGAGATTTATAAATGGATATTTATAAATTGAAATATTGACATTATAAAACGAGTTTTTATAAGTGTTTGAATGAAGTGAAGATGAATTTAGTAAATGAATGAAATTTACAGGATTATAAACAGTGAAGTTATAAATGAAATTTTATAAACAGTAGGTTTATAAAATTTATAAAGTTATTGAAAGAATGGAGTTTTGATAAATAAACAAATCTTATAAGTTATAGGATTTAAAATCATGAAGTTCAAAGGAACGATTTTTTTTGCAAATGAATAAATTATAAGTATTTGACTTATAATACGAACCTTTAGTTTATAATTGAGTTATAAATCGAATAGGTTAATAAAGGAGATTTATAAAGGAAGTGTTATAAAATAAATAGAAATGGAATTTATAAACGTTGTTTTATAAATTCGCAAATGACTTATTTTGATAAGTAAACTGTTGAAACTTAGTAATGGAGTTATATTCACGTTTTTGAATAGTGAATAATATGTTAAAGAAAATGTTTAGATTTGATGTTTTAAATAGAAATTAAAACGATCTAACGATGTTGTAAAATGTGTTGAGATTCGAAACCATAGATTTCAACAATTATTGTTGAAATAGACGTTTTCGAGAAATAAAAGGAAATGGTGGACTATAACACTGTTGTTATAGTAAATGATTTCCGAAAGGAAATGTTTTGTATAGTATTGGGATTTATATATCTATCTTAAAATTCGAATCCCTATACTAGTGATTTTGGGTTGTCGTAACGATGTTTTACGCAACATTCGTTTTGGCCCAAATAAATATGTTGAAGAGAATGATTTCCTTAATAGAATGAAATATATACTAAATTGCGATTTAAGAATATTGAATATTTTCCAACGGTGAAAATAAATAAAATTTGTGAATTACTTATGAATAAATAAGTATGGAAATGTTTTTCCAATGTGAAATGAAACGTTTTGAGAATTTATCCTTTTGAAGATAAATTGAAATGAATTATTGAAATCATATGCATGGATATTTTGAAAGGTAAATTCACTAAGGAATTTATAAAAGAAAGTGGGATTGGTTTAGAAAAATAAATATTGATTTATTTTTGAAGTATGAAATAATATATCTTGTAAAGATATTTTGGAAAATAAATAATTTGGAAAATTATTTGGAATCTGATGATGTGTGCATATCCATTGATAGTTCAATAACTGACTATCAGTATTTCCCTTTGAATGGGTAATTAATGTGATTTGTTTGAATGTGAATGCCACACTTATTTTTGAATAAGCGCTCACTATTCGGGTTAACCGGGAAAGGACCATGGGGTCGTATAACCCATTCCGAATATGTGATACGTCGTTGTGAATTGCATTGAAGATCGGTGTTGAAGACCCGGTATTTGCGAGAACGATAGGATGACCTGTCGATTGACTTTGCACCGAGTAGCTACGGTATAGAGTTCTCCATATGTGATGGTGAATCCGATCAGGATTGTGAATATCCGGATTGCAAGGACTTCTTTGTAAGTGCCTTCGGTTTTGTTCGAGCCCGGAACAGACTTGTATGGATTGTATGTCTGACGTTACAAATTGAGATATAAAGCAGATTTCTTTCAAATATATTTCTGTTGGTGGCGGAGAATTTATTCTTTTAGCTTAACACCCTTCTGTGAGACGTACGAGCTCAGAGGTTATGTAGTTGAATGTTATCAGCGATATATTCCCAATTTGGTAATGTGACATGCTGAGTGTTGCTGTTAAATGATCATTGTGTTGATTATTTGTGATAGGATCATTTATTTGATCGTCTATCCTAGTGATCATTTTTATGATCATTTGTTGACCCAAAGCATGGCTTTTGTATAAAGTATGTTTTTGTGGACGTGACTTCGTCGAGCCTCACACCCCGTGAATGGTCAAAACAGGAAAGAAGCAGCAAGGTTATGAGGGGTAGCGCCCTTTAGGATGTGTGCATTTCCTTCTGGAAAAGGGTGGTATCATGGCATGGAGCCCAGATACTTACTCATGTTGAAAACACTTTGCTATGATTGTGTGAATTGATTGCGAGCGCTCGGTGAAAAGGTCCCAAAGGACCGGGGGATGGCATATTCGGTCAGTTGTTACTCAGTTAGGGGTAACCCGGCCTTGTGTTGGTAGAGATCCGGTTTGGTTCTCGGGGATGTCCATCCAGAGGCATTCTCATGTGGCAATGGGAAGTTCCTTGGCCTGATCATTCGTTGGAAATCCAAAGAAACAATACGATCTTGTACGGTATTAGTTGTAGAACCTATCATTCACTTATGGTGTCGCAACACTGTTTGGATGGTAGATATAGTAGGCATACGATAATGGTCGTATGTTGGCTAAGATTTATATTCTACTTTCGAAATAATTTTTCCTACACTATACACAAATAATAATATCAAATGTTATTTTAAATGCGTATCAAGCATCTTTGACTATCATAAGGAGAAACCTCCTCCGATTCTGCGTTTGCATTGTGTGTGTGTGCGGGAGGCCTTATGGTAGTCTCATTTTTAAAAAGCATTGCGAATTGATTTAAAAATATTCCTCTATTTTGATTTTAAAGATAAATAAACTGTTTTGAGTTCTCACACCAGTCACATGACTGACTTGGAGTTTATTGTTTTCCTTCCTAAACTCTGGGTGCCCACCAATTTCCACACGGGCAGTTAAGAGTTAGGTTTATCAGGATATTCTGGATATTCTGGAGTTGCTGGAGGCAAGCTGGATGGCATGGCGTATTACTAGCATATAGTATTTGTTTTTTTCCGCTGCACTGTTTGTTGTTGTATGTTGTTGTACACTCTGATGATATGATGTGATGTAATGTGATGTAATGTAATAACTGATATAGTTCTTTGTTTAAAGATTATTCATTTATCTATTATATGTTGTTCCGCTGCGAATTGTGAGATTCTGATGTTGTTCTATTTTCTATCTGTTCTCTTTTTGTTCTATTTTCTATTTTCTTTTCTATGTTCTTCTATTTTCCATTTTCTTTTCCTCTCTCTTTTCTATCTCTCCTACTTTTTTTCTCTCTTCTTCTTTCCTTTTCTTTTCCTAAATTTTTCTTAAACCCCTAAGGGTTCGTATTTTCGTTCATCTTGAATAAATTAATGGAGATTAGTGTCTATTCAAGGAGTACGGATTTACGGGTCTTTTCACCTTGGGCGTACTGTTATTGTACTACGTCGTTGCACCGACTCTATGGTTAGCGACCATGGATTAGCGACCCGTTTGTGATGCACGTGTTGGTGAGTTTTCATGCTCCTGTTTGTGATAGGCTTCCCCCTTTGTGATTTCTGGATTTTTAATTGATGATTTATAGAATTTATGTTTCACTAATTTTGCGATTGGCATTGTTATATGTGTCAATATTTTTGCTTTGGTGAATAAAATAAAGAACATGACATTCTTTTTTATCTCTGAAATTCTTGAGATATTGTATGATTTTTGTTGTTGTTGAATGTATACTTTTCATAGTATCACATTATTGTTATCATACGTTTTTGTTATATCTCTTATCCTCTATCATTTTATTTGATATTTATAGCTAGACCGATCTGTTTACTATTTTCTTATTAAATATACTTGGGTCAGACTGTAACGTATGCGGATTTTCGTTGCCGAAAAATCGAATAGTTATGGGTTTTTAAAAAGAATTTAAGAAAAGAAAAAGACAGAAGAAGAGAGAAGAAGATAGAAAATAGAGAAAGAAAATAGAGAAAGAAAATAGAGAAACAAAAAAATAGAGAATTTGAAAATAGAACGGACAGAAAGAAAACAGAACGGAAACAACATCAGAATCTCACAATTCGCAGTGAAACAACATATAATAATAAATGAATAATCTTTAAACAAAGAACTATCTCAGTTATTACATTACATCTCATTTCATTTCATCATATCATCAGAGTGTACAACAACATACAACAACAAACAGCGGAAAAAGAAATACTATATAAACTAGTAATACGCCATGCCATCCAGCTTGCCTCCAGCAACTCCAGAATATCCAGAATATCCTGATAAACCTTAACTCTTGACTGCCCGTGTGGAAATTGGTGGGCACCCAGAGTTTAGGAAGGAAAACAATAAACTCTGAGTCAGTCATGTGACTGGTGTGAGAACTCAAAACAGTTTATTTAACTTAAAAAAAAATCAAAATAGAGAGATATTTTTAAATTCAATTCGCAATGCTTTTAAAAATGAGACTACCATAAGGCCTCCCGCACACACACACATGCAAACGCAGAATCGGAGGAGATTTCTCCTTATGATAGTCAAAGATGCTTGATACGTATTTAAAATAACATTTGATATTATTACTAGTGCATAGTGTAGAGGAAATATTTCGAAAGTAGAATATAAATCTTAGCCAACATACGACCATTATCGTATGCCTACTATAGCTACTATCCAAACAGTGGTGACCACCATAAGTGAATAGCAGGTTGTACAACTAATACCGTACAAGTTTCGTATTGGGAATTGGATTTCCAACAAATGGTCAGGCCAAGGAACTTCCCATTGCCACATGAGAATGCCTCTGGATGGACATCCCCGAGAACCAAACCGGATCTCTACCAACACAAGGCCGGGTTACCCCTAACTGAGTAACAACTGACCGAATATGCCATCCCCCGGTCCTTTGGGACCTTTATCACCGAGCGCTCGTAATCAATTTACACAATCATAATAATAAAGTGTTTCAACATGAGTAAGTATCTGGGCTCCATACCATGATACCACCCTTTTCCAGAAGGAAATGCACATATCCTAAAGGGCGCTACCCCTCATAACCTTACTGCTTCTTTCCTGTTTTGACCATTTCCGGGATGTGAGGCTCGACGAATTCACGTCCACAAAAACATACTTTATACAAAAGTCATGCTTTGGGTCAACAAATGATCATAGAAATGATCACCAAGATAGACGATCAAATAAATGATCCTATCACAAATAATCAACACAATGATCATTTCAGCAACACTCAGCATGTCACATTACCAAATTGGGAATATATTGCTGATAACCTTCAACTACATAACCTCTGAGCTCGTACGTCTCAGAGAAGGGTGTTAAGCTAAAAGAATAAATTCTCCGCCACCAACAGAAATATATTTGAAAGAAATCGGCTTTATATCTCAACTTGTAATGTCAGGCATACAATCCATACAAGTCTGTTCCGGGCTCGAACAAAACCGAAGGCACTTACAAAGTAGTCCTTGCAATCCGGATATTCACAATCCTGATCGGATTTCCCGTCATTTATGGAATCTCTATACCAGGAGCTACCCAGTGCAGAGACAATCGACAGGTCATCCTATCGCTCTCGCAAATACCGGTCTTCAACACCGATCTTCAAATGCAATTCACAACGACGTATCACATATTCGGAATGGGTTATACGACCCCATGGTCCTTTCCCGGTTAACCCGTAGTGAGCGCTTATTCAAAAATAAGTGTGGCATTCAATTTCAATCAAATCACATCAAATACCCATTCAAAGGGAAATATTGATAGTCGATTATTGAACTATCAATTGATATGCACACATCACCAGATTTCCAAATAATTTTCCAAATTATTTACTTTCCAAAATATCTTTACAAGATATATAGTTTCAACACTTCATAAATAAATCAATATTTATTTTTAAACAAATTCCACTTTTCATTTATAAATTCCTTAGTGAATTTATATTCCAAAATATTCATGCATATACGATTTCAACTATCCATTTTCAATTTATCTTCAAAAAGATAAATTCTAAATATTCACTTCATATTGGAAAACATTTCCATACTTATTAAAAATAAGTAATTCACAAATCTTTTTATTTTCAACCTTGGAAAATATTTAATATACTTAAATCGAATTAAGTATATATTTCATTCTTTAAGGAAATCATTCACTTAAACATATTTATTTGGGCCAAAACGAATGTTGCGTAAAACATCGTTACGACAACCCAAAATCACTAGTATAGGGATTCGAAATTAAAATAGATATATAAATCCCAATACTATACAAAAACATTTCCTTTCGGAAATCATTTACTATAACAACAGTGTTATAGTCCACCATTTCCTTTAATTTCTCGAAAATGTCTATTTCAACAATAAATGTTGAAATCTATGGTTTCGAATCATAACACATTTAAAACATCCTTAGATCGTTTTAATTCTGTTTAAAACACCACATTCAAAACATTTTCTTTAACACGTTATTCACTATTCAAAAACGTGAATATACTTTGTTAACAAATTTCATCCTTTCTATACACTTTATTTCAAAGGATTATTCACTATTCAAAAACGTGAATATAACTCCTTTAATAGGTTTCAGCAATTTTCTTATCAAAATAAGTCATTTGTGAATTTATAAAACAACGTTTATAAATTCCATTTCTATTTATTTATAAAAACTTCCTTTTTATAAATTTCTTTATTAACCTATTCCAGTTTATAACTAAATTATAAACTACAAGTTCATATTATAAGTTAAATACTTATAAAACGATTATTTTACAAAATCGTTTCTTTTAAAGACTTTCCAAATCATAAATCTTATAACTTATAAGATTCATTTATTTAACCAAATCTTTTCTTCAATTAACTTCACAAATTTATAAATCTTACTATTTATAAATTTTATTTATAACTTCACCATTTATAATTCTATAAATTTCATTCTTTAATGAAATTCATTTTCACTTCATTCAAACACTTATAAAAACTCGTTTTATAATTCAAATGTTTTAACTTATAAATATCAATTTATAAATCCTTTATAAAATCAATTTATACTATTATTTTAAAACATCTTTAATCTCCTTTATAATTTCATCATTCTCTTGATTTATAAAATAATCAAATTTTATTAATCCTATTTTTAAACTTTTTTTATAATAAATTTAAAAATCCAGTTTAAACTATTTTATAAAATCATTGGTTCATATTTCTCAAAAATCAGCTTTTAACTATATTTCACAAAAACTATAATTTTGATAACTTTAAAAATTATAGCGTTTAATTATTTAAAATGGATCAATTCTAAAAATATAGTATGTTTTCAAAAATCACTTTAAAAATCATTTTAAAATCCCAAAATCTGGGTCCAATGATGCTACACACCAAATAGTCAATCACGACTACAACGATATCATATATCGATATGATAATCCATCAAATATCAAAATATCTGAAATCAAATAAAAACTGTTGAGGAATCCAGTTGGATCCCTCCAACCTGTTTTCCTGCATCCAAAAACATTAGCACAATACCAATTTCGCTCCAGTACGAAATTATCGCGGTATATGTTTTTATTAAATATTATCCGCTTAATAACAGCGTAATAGGGTCTCATCCGCTAAAAAATACGGGAAATCAACAACTGCAATATATACATATGCCAATATATATATATTGATATTATATATAATACCAATTTCACTGTTTATGAAATATTCGCGGTATATGTTTTTACTAAATAACATCCGCTTACTAACGGCGCATAATGTCTATTTTAACAATCAATAGATAACAATCATCATTCAAACATGCATTCAAATATTTTAAATCTAACTATTTAAAATAAAATCGAAACTGATTCGATTGAGTGAGAAGTTCTCACCTTGGTTTTAATTTCCGTTTTAGCGATTTATTTCGAATAAAATTAAACGCGCGTTTAATTTTACCCGAAATTCACTAACTCCAAACGACTCCAAAAAAACTCCATCGCGTAGTGCTCGTCCATACGATTCCAACGCAACTGGTTTCGCGCATTTTCGACCTCGTATGAAAAAGTTATGGATATTTGAAGTTTATACAAATTTTTATACACAATTTACAACATAAACTATAATTAAAACCCTACACAAGTTACAGGCCGTTGGATTTCAATCCAAGCCATCAAGACCGCACGTTTCCATCTCCTTCCTCACGCATTTGTTCCCAGGTCGCGCACGAACACGTTGAACCCATTACATGAATCTAGGGTTTAACTATTACTACCTCATTTCTCGACGAAATCACATCAAACCACCTGCAAATCGAAGCTCTTCGCGAGAGCTACCTCCACCACCCATGGCTTGAAGCTCGGCCCCCCCTAAACCCCTCGAAATGCGTGCGAAAATCTGCAGGTTCGGCCCCAATTGCTCCCTCCATGCGACTCCAAACACGATCATCACCGTATGGATCTCTAGCTCTCTTCATGCTCTTCGACTTCCGTGTTGAACACTTCGCGTAATTCTTTACGGATTGAGAGAGATTGATGAAGAAGTGAGAGCGATTTCTGGCCATTGGTTATTAAAGTGGTGGCTAGGGTTAGGTTTAGAGATATTTATTTATTTTTTATTATTAATGAAGGGTAGGGGGTGTATTTATAGAGAAACGATCGACACTATTCACCCGGAAATTCCGAACTCCGATTTACGTGCCGAAACTGACGTTCCTAAAGTTTACCCCGCGTTCCGGACACAATGGAATAGGTTTCGGAAGCTAATTCGGACACCTGTGCGAGTTATGGCTAAAAACGTTCAATTTAAATTAAACCGATTTAAATCGATTTCTAGGCGTTTTAATTCGTACGGGACAAACGGTAAATCCAATTGACACGAAATTTGAAACCTTACAATAATATCACATTACGGATCCGATGAAACTAGTTTCGTCGAAATCCGAGACTTTTTGAAAAATGGCTATTTTAACTCGCCAAATTTAAATTAAAAACGATTCGATGCGTTTCGAGCTGCCACGATCAAACGATAACTCCAATTGACACGAAAATTGAAATCCGGTAATAACTAACTATTACGGATCCAATGAAACTTGTTTCGTTCAATTCTGAGACTGTTCAAAAATTGGCTATTTTACAGTCGATTATTAAATATTAAAATATTCAATTTTCACAAATTAACTTTTAATTCGATTTTAAAAGTTCTAAAATATCATTCTAACTTCAACATGATAAAATAAAATTTTACAAATCATTTTCAATCATATTTAACCCAATTTTCAATTATTTCCATAATTTAACTTATTAAATTATCGATTTAATTATCCAATTAAATCCAAAAATTCAAATAAAAATTTATTCGACTTATAAACTCACTTATAAATATTTAAAATTAATTAAATATCCAAATTTTAATTACTAAAAATTCAGGGTCGTTACAATCTTTCCCACTTAAAAGAATTTCGTCCTCGAAATTACAAGTAAGAAAAGTTACTGAATCTATTAACTTTCCCAAAATTCATAGTTAAACTTCTTATAAATCTTTACTAAGTTTTCAAATCATACTTAGTTATCTTTTCAGAAACAATTACAATTGTTTAACTTTTAATTCCAAAATAAAAATTTAGTTTTCAAAAATTTTCCAATTTTCTCAAATTTTTCTAACGCCTTAAATTTTCGGAAAAATTCTCCATAGTCTCCTTTGCGCGGTTCGATCCAAAAAAAAAATGACAGTATATATATCACAAATATACATCTCATCAAGTAATGAGGCATCCCGAAGGGAAAAAAGTATAAAAGTGCGATATTTAATCCGAGATATGTACCTTATATTTTATTAGCGAGCATATACGGCTAATATAGCGCTAAAGCGAACTCCAAATGCGAAGCAAACGCGATCCGCACCTACTAAACACTCAACAAACAACATGAGAATCATGCATATATGGAAATAGTATCAATATACAACATATAGCAGCATAACTATATATGTCACATAGCAATTGTAGTAAAACAACATATATTCAACCATCAACCAACTAACATCCATAACCAATAAATATTCATTCATATTCTCATTAATATTTAATGAAATGGTTTTCACTCTAGATCATATTTGATTTATTTACATTGGATTTTATCAACTTTCATTCTCAATTCAATTAGTTATCATTTACTAATTTAAATCCAATTCACATTCAATTCTATTCAAATTTATTTACTTTCAATTTGAATTCAATTTCATAGCTTCCAATTTCGCTAATTCACTTTCATTAACACTTAATGAATTATATACAATCAACTAACAATCATATAACAACCAATGTATATTCATTCTCATTCAATTTATTCAACTTCCAATAACATTAGATTTTAATGAATTAACACTTTCATTCATTATTTCATATCAATTTTATTTACATTCAATTGATTAACATTCATTTCATTAATTCAATTCAATTTCAAAAGTTGAATTTCATTTATCTTTGAATTCACTTTCATTTACAACTCATATTCATAAATATATTCAAATAATTTCACTTCTTATATATATATATATATATAAGTTTATTTCACAATTGTAAATCACTTTAATTATAATTCAATTCTTATAATTCTTTATACTTATACAATTATTTCTTTATTTAGATTATTCAAACAACCTAACAATCAACTTACATATACTTTAATAATTCTGAAAAATTATTCCTTTATATATATAAAATATAATCAAGGTAAAATTATTTCATTTACCCAATTTCAAAACAATATCGTGCCGAATTGTTCTATTTAAGTGTTTAGAAACCCCTTCGGCATAGTTTTGCAGACCGTGCTGACGAAGGTTCATATGCCACTCAACAAACCAATCATCACAATATAAAACAATTTTATATTCACTAACAAATACGCTCTCATATCTATTATTACACTCAAACTCATTCTAGAGTACTACTGACTCTATCTCTAATGAGTAATACCCAACAGAACCATGGTTGTCGCTTAACCATATGCTCTGATACCAAATGTAACGTATGCGGATTTTCGTTGTCGAAAAACCGAATAGTTATGGGTTTTTAAAAAGAATTTAAGAAAAGAAAAAGACAGAAGAAGAGAGAAGAAGATAGAAAATAGAGAAAGAAAATAGAGAAAGAAAATAGAGAAACAGAAAAATAGAGAATTTGAAAATAGAACGGACAGAAAGAAAACAGAACGGAAACAACATCAGAATCTCACAATTCGCAGTGGAACAACATATAATAATAAATGAATAATCTTTAAACAAAGAACTATCTCAGTTATTACATTACATCTCATTTCATTTCATCATATCATCAGAGTGTACAACAACATACAACAACAAACAGCGGAAAAAGAAATACTATATAAACTAGTAATACGCCATGCCATCCAGCTTGCCTCCAGCAACTCCAGAATATCCAGAATATCCTGATAAACCTTAACTCTTGACTGCCCGTGTGGAAATTGGTGGGCACCCAGAGTTTAGAAAGGAAAACAATAAACTCCGAGTCAGTCATGTGACTGGTGTGAGAACTCAAAACAGTTTATTTAACTTAAAAAAAAAATCAAAATAGAGAGATATTTTTAAATTCAATTCGCAATGCTTTTAAAAATGAGACTACCATAAGGCCTCCCGCACACACACACATGCAAATGCAGAATCGGAAGAGATTTCTCCTTATGATAGTCAAAGATGCTTGATACGTATTTAAAATAACATTTGATATTATTACTAGTGCATAGTGTAGAGGAAATATTTCGAAAGTAGAATATAAATCTTAGCCAACATACGACCATTATCGTATGCCTACTATAGCTACTATCCAAACAGTGGTGACCACCATAAGTGAATAGCAGGTTGTACAACTAATACCGTACAAGTTTCGTATTGGGAATTGGATTTCCAACAAATGGTCAGGCCAAGGAACTTCCCATTGCCACATGAGAATGCCTCTGGATGGACATCCCCGAGAACCAAACCGGATCTCTACCAACACAAGGCCGGGTTACCCCTAACTGAGTAACAACTGACCGAATATGCCATCCCCCGGTCCTTTGGGACCTTTATCACCAAGCGCTCGTAATCAATTTACACAATCATAATAATAAAGTGTTTCAACATGAGTAAGTATCTGGGCTCCATACCATGATACCACCCTTTTCCAGAAGGAAATGCACATATCCTAAAGGGCGCTACCCCTCATAACCTTGCTGCTTCTTTCCTGTTTTGACCATTTCCGGGATGTGAGGCTCGACGAATTCACGTCCACAAAAACATACTTTATACAAAAGCCATGCTTTGGGTCAACAAATGATCATAGAAATGATCACCAAGATAGACGATCAAATAAATGATCCTATCACAAATAATCAACACAATGATCATTTCAGCAACACTCAGCATGTCACATTACCAAATTGGGAATATATTGCTGATAACCTTCAACTACATAACCTCTGAGCTCGTACGTCTCAGAGAAGGGTGTTAAGCTAAAAGAATAAATTCTCCGCCACCAACAGAAATATATTTGAAAGAAATCAGCTTTATATCTCAACTTGTAATGTCAGGCATACAATCCATACAAGTCTGTTCCGGGCTCGAACAAAACCGAAGGCACTTACAAAGAAGTCCTTGCGATCCGGATATTCACAATCCTGATCGGATTTCCCGTCACTTATGGAATCTCTATACCAGGAGCTACCCAGTGCAGAGACAATCGACAGGTCATCCTATCGCTCTCGCAAATATCGGTCTTCAACACCGATCTTCAAATGCAATTCACAACGACGTATCACATATTCGGAATGGGTTATACGACCCCATGGTCCTTTCCCGGTTAACCCGAATAGTGAGCGCTTATTCAAAAATAAGTGTGGCATTCAATTTCAATCAAATTACATCAAATACCCATTCAAAGGGAAATATTGATAGTCGATTATTGAACTATCAATTGATATGCACACATCACCAGATTTCCAAATAATTTTCCAAATTATTTACTTTCCAAAATATCTTTACAAGATATATAATTTCAACACTTCAAAAATAAATCAATATTTATTTTTAAACAAATTCCACTTTTCATTTATAAATTCCTTAGTGAATTTATATTCCAAAATATTCATGCATATACGATTTCAACTATCCATTTTCAATTTATCTTCAAAAAGATAAATTCTAAATATTCACTTCATATTGGAAAACATTTCCATACTTATTAAAAATAAGTAATTCACAAATCTTTTTATTTTCAACCTTGGAAAATATTTAATATACTTAAATCGAATTAAGTATATATTTCATTCTTTAAGGAAATCATTCACTTAAACATATTTATTTGGGCCAAAACGAATGTTGCGTAAAACATCGTTACGACAACCCAAAATCACTAGTATAGGGATTCGAAATTAAAATAGATATATAAATCTCAATACTATACAAAAACATTTCCTTTCGGAAATCATTTACTATAACAACAGTGTTATAGTCCACCATTTCCTTTAATTTCTCGAAAACGTCTATTTCAACAATAAATGTTGAAATCTATGGTTTCGAATCATAACACATTTAAAACATCCTTAGATCGTTTTAATTCTGTTTAAAACACCACATTCAAAACATTTTCTTTAACACGTTAATCACTATTCAAAAACGTGAATATACTTTGTTAACAAATTTCATCCTTTCTATACACTTTATTTCAAAGGATTATTCACTATTCAAAAACGTGAATATAACTCCTTTAATAGGTTTCAACAATTTTCTTATCAAAATAAGTCATTTGTGAATTTATAAAACAACGTTTATAAATTCCATTTCTATTTATTTATAAAAACTTCCTTTTTATAAATTTCTTTATTAACCTATTCCAGTTTATAACTAAATTATAAACTACAAGTTCATATTATAAGTTAAATACTTATAAAACGATTATTTTACAAAATCGTTTCTTTTTAAGACTTTCCAAATCATAAATCTTATAACTTATAAGATTCATTTATTTAACCAAATCTATTCTTCAATTAACTTCACAAATTTATAAATCTTACTATTTATAAATTTTATTTATAACTTCACCATTTATAATTCTATAAATTTCATTCTTTAATGAAATTCATTTTCACTTCATTCAAACACTTATAAAAACTTGTTTTATAATTCAAATGTTTTAACTTATAAATATCAATTTATAAATCCTTTATAAAATCAATTTATACTATTATTTTAAAACATCTTTAATCTCCTTTATAATTTCATCATTCTCTTGATTTATAAAATAATCAAATTTTATTAATCCTATTTTTAAACTTTTTTATAATAAATTTAAAAATCCAGCTTAAACTATTTTATAAAATCATTGGTTCATATTTCTCAAAAATCAGCTTTTAACTATATTTCACAAAAACCATAATTTTGATAACTTTAAAAATTATAGCGTTTAATTATTTAAAATGGATCAATTCTAAAAATATAGTATGTTTTCAAAAATCACTTTAAAAATCATTTTAAAATCCCAAAATCTGGGTCCAATGATGCTACACACCAAATAGTCAATCACGACTACAACGATATCATATATCGATATGATAATCCATCAAATATCAAAATATCTGAAATCAAATAAAAACTGTTGAGGAATCCAGTTGGATCCCTCCAACCTGTTTTCCTGCATCCAAAAACATTAGCACAATACCAATTTCGCTCCAGTACGAAATTATCGCGGTATATGTTTTTATTAAATATTATCCGCTTAATAACAGCGTAACAGGGTCTCATCCGCTAAAAAATACGGGAAATCAACAACTGCAATATATACATATGCCAATATATATATATATATTGATATTATATATAATACCAATTTCACTGTTTATGAAATATTCGCGGTATATGTTTTTACTAAATAACATCCGCTTACTAACGGCGCATAATGTCTATTTTAACAATCAATAGATAACAATCATCATTCAAACATGCATTCAAATATTTTAAATCTAACTATTTAAAATAAAATCGAAACTGATTCGATTGAGTGAGAAGTTCTCACCTTGGTTTTAATTTCCGTTTTAGCGATTTATTTCGAATAAAATTAAACGCGCGTTTAATTTTACCCGAAATTCTCACTAACTCTAAACGACTCCAAACCAACTCCATCGCGTAGTGCTCATCCATACGATTCCAACGCAACTGGTTTCGCGCGTTTTCGACCTCGTATGAAAAAGTTATGGATATTTGAAGTTTATACAAATTTTTATACACAATTTACAACATAAACTATAATTAAAACCCTACACAAGTTACAGGCCGTTGGATTTCAATCCAAGCCATCAAGACCGCACGTTTCCATCTCCTTCCTCACGCATTTGTTCCCAGGTCGCGCACGAACACGTTGAACCCATTACATGAATCTAGGGTTTAACTATTACTACCTCATTTCTCGACGAAATCACATCAAACCACCTGCAAATCGAAGCTCTTTGCGAGAGCTACCTCCACCACCCATGGCTTGAAGCTCGGCCCCCCCTAAACCCCTCGAAATGCGTGCGAAAATCTGCAGGTTTGGCCCCAATTGCTCCCTCCACGCGACTCCAAACACGATCATCACCGTATGGATCTCTAGCTCTCTTCATGCTCTTCGACTTCCGTGTTGAACACTTCGCGTAATTCTTTACGGATTGAGAGAGATTGATGAAGAAGTGAGAGCGATTTATGGCCATTGGTTATTAAAGTGGCGGCTAGGGTTAGGTTTAGAGATATTTTTTTTATTAATGAAGGGTAGGGGGTGTATTTATAGAGAAACGATCGACACTATTCACCCGGAAATTCCGAACTCCGATTTACGCGCCGAAACTGACGTTCCTAAGGTTTACCCCGTGTTCCGGACACAATGGAACAGGTTTCGGAAGCTAATTCGGACATCTGTGCGAGTTATGGCTAAAAACGTTCAATTTAAATTAAACCGATTTAAATCGATTTCTAGGCGTTTTAATTCGTACCGGACAAACGGTAAATCCAATTGACACGAAATTTGAAACCTTACAATAATATCACATTACGGATCCGATGAAACTGGTTTCGTAGAAATCCGAGACTTTTTGAAAAATGGCTATTTTAACTCGCCAAATTTAAATTAAAAACGATTCGATGCGTTTCGAGCTGCCACGATCAAACGATAACTCCGATTGACACGAAAATTGAAATCCGGTAATAACTAACTATTACGGATCCAATGAAACTTGTTTCGTTCAATTCTGAGACTGTTCAAAAATTAGCTATTTTACAGTCGATTATTAAATATTAAAATATTCAATTTTCACAAATTAACTTTTAATTCGATTTTAAAAGTTCTAAAATATCGTTCTAACTTCAACATGATAAAATAAAATTTTACAAATCATTTTCAATCATATTTAACCCAATTTTCAATTATTTCCATAATTTAACTTATTAAATTATCGATTTAATTATCCAATTAAATCCAAAAATTCAAATAAAAATTTATTCGACTTATAAATTCACTTATAAATATTTAAAATTAATTAAATATCCAAATTTTAATTACTAAAAATTCTGGGTCGTTACACAGACCGAAATGTTACAAGTGCTTCTGCTTGACTCCTTATCTGGCACCATCATTTGACTTTTGTCTAACTACATAGTTTAGTAGTTTTTGTCAATATACATTCGAGATAGAGACTCCTTGATGTATACATATTCTTTTATGTAGCACTTGTACCTATTCTTTTGTAATGTAGTGGATCTTGAATGACCACTACTTTGGTGTACCCATTTATGTGATATATTCATATCTGTTTCCGCCTTTGTGATATGGATATCTATGACCGATTTGTGTTATGCTTATTTCTATATTTGTTTCCTAAGACCACATAGCCACTACGTAGTAGCTTTGAGTTTGTATTTGATATGTCGGATTTCCTCTTGAAATGAAACGTGTGACACACTATTTGACATATTGGTGCTCGCACAAAGCAATTACATGGATGGTCGCTCCTCAACAGCCTTATTTTTCATGCTAGCCGACGGCATTACCCCGTAGTGTTCTTGGCTAGCGTGAGTATAGAGGTGGGGCGTCACAGCATGGTTTCAGAGCAAAACTTCGAAACAATGTAGAATAATCTAGCAAGGATTAATTGTCCTAAGTTCTTCTTAGGAATCACGCCTTAGGATTTTATCCCAGTCTTAGGACCCGTTCTATTCTAATTTCTTTTATGATGCTTTGTTTTATCAATCATGATTGTCTGATATTCATTTTGTGAATAACCTTTTTCTTCTTCTTTCTTTCTTTCTTAAAGAAGAGAAATGGTTAGACCAGGCCGTCCCAGCGCCAGTCAATCCAGTGCTACTCCTCAGGATGGAGTATTTATGTCTGCCAAATAGCTTCTAGATCTTGTAAAGAATGCTCATGCTGTCGGACTTATTTCAGAACCTACTCACCCTAAATCTGGGTTTGCACGCTTGTGTAGTAATTATACCAATTTGGAGGGAAAGCCATTCAAGGGTTCCGAAACATTATAGAAGTCCAAGCTTGGCTTAGAACATGCGATCACATCTTTTCTCGTATGAATCTTATTGATCTACATCGTGTCCAAGTAGCTTCTAGTATGCTCCAAGAAAGAGCATTAGATTGGTATGAGCTTTCGATTTCTGAAATTTCTAAAGCGAATCTCACTTGGGAGCAACTCCGGGAAAGATTTGGATTGAAATTTGTGCCGAAAGATGAAAAAGTTACTTTAGCTCGGCGCTTTATTGAACTTGATCAAGGTGAATCCTCTGTGACGGATTACATCACATCTTTTGAATCCCTATCTAAATATGTGGTCGAGTACATTAATACCCCATTGTAGAATAATCAAAGGTTTTTCTATGGCCTGAATAAGAATCTCAAAAAGCCTTTACTTCTAAAATTGGAAGTTTCTATCGACCAACTTGTTGATATCGCTCTTCGACTCGAAGAGGCCGATAAAGAAGATGATGTTGAAGTTGTGGGTACCAAACCAAACTTTAACAACAACAAGAAAAGGCCTATTAAGTTCAAAGGTCCTTATCCCAACAAGAAAGGGAAGCAAGCAACTCCGACGGCAAAGACTACTACCTCTAGTCATTGGCAATGCTACAATTGTTGTTTTAAGGACCATTTCGCTAATAGATGTCCGAAACCTCTCTTTTGTCGTTATTGCAAAAGTTTGGGTCATCTTTTACCTTCATGTCCCAAACTTCAAAGCGAGAATGAGGGAAAGCTAAATGTTGTGCAAACCACTAGTAATACTTCTCGTGGTCAAGGTATTTCTCATTCTATCCTTGATGGCATTATTATGTTTCGTGATCTTCCTATTCGAGTTCTTTTTGATATGTGTGCATCCCATTCTTTTATATTAAAAGAACTTGTTGATAATTTTTCTTTAAGTGTCATGGCTTTGATGACTTCTTTGAGAATTGCGAATCCGGTTAGTGGATCCGCAACACTCAGTTTGCTTTGTAAAGATGTCGATATTATTTTATGTGATTTTTCCTTCCCTGTCGATTTGCATGTCATGCGTTACTTAGGCTTCGGAATGATTTTGGGAATGGATTGGCTTAATCGTTATGAAGCTCACATCCAATGTCCTGAGAGGACTATTCATCTTCGACATCCTCAATCTGTTAAGCAGATTTCTATTGTTATCAAAGGTTTAGATTCTAAATTGGCAGCATCCTTGTATTCTCTAAACCCTCATGATGACAATAATGATGATGAGGAAGATGTCATTTCCCTCATTCACGTTGTTCGTGAATTTCCTGACATATTTGATCCTGTCTTAGGATTTCCCCCTAAGCGAGTAATTGAGTTCAGAATTAATCTAATCCCTAGAGCTCTACCTATAACTCGTCATCCTTATCGTATGTCTAATAAGGAAAATGAGGAGATGCGTAAACAATTATCCGAATTGGAAGCAAAGCAATTTATTCATTCTAGTTCCACTCCTTGGGGAGCTCCAGCTATTTTTGTGAAGAAATTCGGTGGTACACAGGATTTGCGTTGACTACCGCAAGCCTAATGATCTTACCATTAAGAATAAATATCTTTTACCTCGGATTGATGATCTATTTGATCAACTTAGTGCTGCTAGAGTCTTTTCACAGTTAGACTTAGCAATCGGTTTTCATCAGCTTCGAATTGCAGAGGTTAGCATTCCTTTGACATTGTTCCGTACTCGTTATGGATCTTATGAATGACTTATTATGCCATTTGGTTTAACGAATGCTCTAGCTTATTTCATTTACCTTATGAATCGAGTATTCAAAGACTTCCTCGATCGATTTGTTCTCATCTTTATAGATGATATTCTTATTTATTCTAAAACTGAGGAAGAGCAGGAAAAGCATCTTCAAATTGTGTTGGAAACTCTTAGAAGCAATCAATTGAAAGCAAAATTTTCTTAGTGCCGCTTTTGGCAATCTCATGTGAAATTTCTCGGGCATATTATTTCTGAATTCGGAATTTCTGTTGATCTTTCAAAGATTGAAGTGATTCAAAATTGGAAGAGACTGGAGAGTGTGACGGAAATCCGTAGCTTTCTTGGATTGGCGGGTTATTACCATCGGTTCATAAAATACTTTTCTAACATTTCCGTGCCTCTTACTAGTTTGACAAAGAAGGGAGTTAAGTACATTTGGTCTGATAAATGTGAATCTCCTTTTCAAAGATTAAAAGAACTCCTTTCCGATGCTCCTATTCTTATGATTCCCGAAGGGAACCAAAAATTTATTGTTTATACCGATGCCAGCCGTGTTGGTTTGGGAGCCCTTCTCATGTAAAGGGAACGTGTTATTGCTTATGCTTCTAGGCAATTAAAGCCTGCCGAGACTAGATATGCCACTCGTGATTCAGAGCTCACGGCTATTGTTTTTGCCCTTAGAATTTGGCGTGATTACCTTTTAGGAGAGAAATTTGTTCTCTATACCAATCATAAATCTTTGAAGTATTTATTTTCTCAAAAGGAACTTAATTTGCGTCAACAACGTTGGCTCGAGTTCCTTGCATCTTATGATCTTGATATTCTTTGTACTCTCGGAAAGGGAAATAGTGTTGCCGATGCCTTAGTCGTAAGCAATAAGCGGCTGTTTCCATGATGATATCCGAATGGAATGATCTCGAGACTTTATCCACTTGTGAGATTCGAGATCGTGAATCCTATTTATGTTCATCTCTTGTCCTATGTAGCCTTGATGCTCATCCATCACTTTTGGACCGCATTCTTGAAGCTCAAAAGCATTATCCCGAATTGGATCTTCTTAGCCAAAGTTGTCGGGATAGAGATAGTGATGGTTTGAAAGACTTTGAAATTGGTGCTCGTGGCGGCATTCGAAAATTTGGTAGATTTATCGTGCGAAATATTAGTGATCTTCGTAAAGACATTTTAGAAGATTCTCATCATTCTAAATTTACCATTCATCCCGATAGTAGTAAAATGTACACGGATATGAAGCAACTTTATTATTGGAATGTAATGAAATCTGATATTGCTAACTTCATTAAGTATTGCATGACTTGCCAACTCATAAAGGCCGAGCATCAAAGGCTCGGTGGGTTATTGCAACCTCTCGATGTTCCTATTTAGAAGTGGGATCAAGTCTCCTTGGACTTTATTGACGGACTTCACTGTTCTCGTTCGGGCCATGATAGTTTATGGGTGATTGTTGATAGGCTTACCACCATTTTATTCCCGTCCGGTCTAATCGGACCGTACCTATTTTGGCCAAACTCTATATTAATGAAATTATTAAATTGCATGGAGTTCCTACTTCTATTGTTAGCGATCGTGATCTATTGTTTACTAGTGGATTTTGGAAGAGTCTTCAAAAATCTTTGGAAACGAAGCTTAATTTTAGCACCGCTTATCATCCTCAGTCCGATGGACAAAACGAGCGTGTGAATCAAACTCTTGAAGATCTTCTTCGTGCATGTCTTCTTGATTTTGATGGAAGTTGGGAAGAACATATTTCTCTTGTTGATTTTTGTTATAATAATAGCTTCCAATCTAGTATTGGTATGGCTCCTTTTGAGGCACTCTATGGAAGGTCATGCCGATCTCCTTCTTATTGGCTTGAAGCTGGTGAGAAGATGGTTTTAGGTCCAGATTTTATTCGTGACTCCACAGCAAAGATTGACCTTATTCACCATAGGATGAAAGAAGCTCAATGTATACAAAAGTCCTATGCTGATAACCGAAGGAGAAAATTAGAATTTTCTGTCGGAGATTTGGTGTTTATTCGTGTTTCACCTATGAAGGGTGTTGTGCGTTTCAGTCGATCGAGAAAATTAGCGCCTCGATATATTGGTCCATTTCCCATCACCGAACGTATTGGTTTCGTGACTTTTTCCTTTTATTACCGGCTCAATTTTATACTATTTATGACATATTCCACGTCTCTCAACTACAGAAATGCCTTAGGGATTCCGATTCTATTCTTGAGCCCGGTGTTATCGAAGAAATTAAAGTTTCGCCTAATTTGAATTATAAGCAACATCCTATTCGTGTTATTGCAATGGAAGTTAAACGCCTTCGAAATAAAGATGTTTCGCTTGTGAAAGTTCAATGGTCCTCAAATCCTAAGGATTGCTCTTGGGGAATCCCGAGAATTCATCGAGCGAACACATCTGGACTTACTCTCCCGTGCTTTTTGAGGTGAAGTTCTTATTTCAAATTTTCTTTTTGTTGATATGCTTTTATGATTTTTACTTTTTATTTTCTCCTTAAGTATTGCGAGGATGCAATTTCTTTAAGGAGTGGAGTCTGTAACAACATGCATATTTTACGATTGTATATTTAAATATTTTATTAAATATAGCATCGTTAGTCGGATTTAAGTCCGACATGCTGCTTTTTGCAAACAGTCGAATTAGAACTCGAGACCACTTCCATTGAGTTCAGAATGGCGTTTGCTACCTTTTTAAGTATAAACATCGATATGTTTGGGGTTGATTAGAATTTTGATGTTTTCATTTTGGGCTTTGGGCTTGGGTTTCAGCCCATTAACCCAACATATGAACCCAACTCCACTTCACTCCTCTTCATTCCTTCATAATATTTCCTAATACTGAAGATTTAGTAAAAATGGAGAAAGAGAAAAGAAATAAGGAATTCCTAAGCCCTACTTCTCTTAGGAAATATCAACTTCAAGCTAGAAATCAAGGAGAAGCTTAGGTAAGCATTCTCTACATCTTCTCCATCTTAATTCCTCTTCAATTTCAGAAATTTTCTAAAATCTAACTTAAGAAATGTCTTTCTTATAAGCTTAGATTGAAGCTTCTTGGGTTAAAATTGAAGAGTGGTTGTTCTTGTCTTGCCTTATAGCTTCTCACTTGTGTTTTCGAGAAAAAGGTGAGTTTTTGAACTCACCTTTAAGTCTATAGATTTCATTGTTGTTAGCTATGAATTCCTAACATCTATTCATGTTCATTTGCTTTTGATTTGAATGGATTTGGTGAATTTTTCAATTTTTGATTCTTGTTGTCCAATTTATGAAAATCCTACTATGGATTTTTGGACATGTTTTTGGGGTGTGTCGAAGAGCCTATAAGGCTGGGTTGTCTTGTGGCATAAATCTCTAGGCGTCGTTGCTCGTTCGATCGCCTTTGTTACGATTTTCGCCCTTCAATGGAGCTAGGCTGAGAATACTGGAAATACCAGTTCAGTCGACTGAACCTGGAAGTCAGTCGACTGAACCATAACCCAGGAATTTCCTGAGCTAGTATCAGTCAAGTGACCACTATGGTCAAGTCGACAGAACCTGGAAATCGCAAGTTTTCAGGCATAGTTCAGTCGACTGACCACCCTGGTTCAGTCGACTGAATCTGTTGTCTCAGCCAATTTTCCCTTTTGTATGGATTTCCAATTTTTATCAATTCTAGTGGATCCGATTTGTTGTTATCACCTTTGTTGACTTTGATAACTTCTATTTCGGGATTTCGAGAATATCCATTTTGATGGATTTTGTATCGATTTTTTTGGTTTTAATTCATGTCATCGAATGTGAATTTCTGGTGATTGATTGCTTCTACAATCATTTCTATGGTTTGTTACTTTAAAATGCAAAGGTTTCTATACTAGTGGTAAATATCACAACTCTTCCATCAAAACGGTTTCAACACTATTTTAATACAAAGCTCGTTTATTAAAACCATTTTTCAACCTATTAGTATATACAAACCTTTACTTCGTTCATATGAGAAATTCTAATTAAACGGTTCAGCAAAACAATATGAAATGCTTGCGTTTACTTCATCGGTTAATTGTTGGACTTGTTTGATCGAAACTCTTGTGACAATTTTCGAGTGGAGATCTACAATTTGTTCGTAAATATTCAAGTTAAGCCAGTGGTTATGTGATATGAAGATAAACTCATTTATTTACTAGTTTAGTGTAATTCACACTTTTTATTGATCAATAAAGATCATTTTGTGATTTAGACTAGCAACAGGTTATGTCTCTTTGTCCACGTGGGGACTGTACCTCGTTTTATTGAGTTTCGTCTCATTTCTTTTATAGGCTAACGACCTATGGGTTCCTTGGAGTTTCGACTCATTTTTGTGGGCTAGCGACCCATGTTCTTTTACGGAGTTCGGTTCATCGGACGTACCGTTGTACTATGTTGTTGTACCGGCTTATCAGGTTCATCGAGCGTACCGTTGTACTACGTCGTTGTTTCGAATTACTTGAGTTTCAAGTTCCTCGGACGTACCGTTATTGTACTACGTTGTTGCACCGGCTCTATGGTTAGCGACCATGGGTTAGCGACCCATTTGTGATGCACGTGTTGGTGAGTTTCATGCTCCCGTTTGTGATAGGCCTCCCTTTTTGTGATTTCTTGATTTCTAATTGATGATTTCTAGAATTTGTGTTTCACCAATTTTGCGATTGGCATTATTATATGTGTCAATATTTCTGGTATAGTGAATAAAATAAAGAATATGACATTCTTTTTTGTCTCTGAGATTCTTGAGATATTTTATGATTTTTGTTGTTGTTAAATGTATACTTTTTATAGTATGGCATTATTATTATCATATGTTTTCTATATAAAGAGGCATGATTTTAAAATATATGGTATTCAAAATGATTGGTTGTCATGATAATAATTTATCATCTAGGATTTGAGTGGTCTTATTTGTCAAACTTGAGTAGTTACATTGGTTGTCCTTTTTTACTTGAGAATACCCTTAGAAATCTGAACCCTTTAGGATTTGAATCTTGGAGAAATGGATTTTTATTGAGTGTTATTTACTAAAGGAATTTGGAAAACATTTAAAATTAATATTTTGGAAAAAATTTCCACCCTTAAAAATAATTTGATGATTATGGATTTCTAAAAGGATATTTGAGAATTTAAACCTTATAACACTTTACTTTGTTGTGTGTGTGTGTGTGTATATATATATATATTTATAAATTGAAGTAATAAATTGTCTATAAACTTAATGTATTATTGTATATTTTTCTCTACTTTATAACCACTTTTCAAATATATACTTAAATTATATTTTGAAAAATATAAATTTTGGGTAATAGGAAATTTAAAAGGGGGAATAAATTTTGAAGTGTAAACTTTGATGTACTGTTTAACCTATAGAAGTCTAACGTTAGGATCTCACCTTTAGGTTTTGGTATTGATTGTAGAGAACCCGTAGCATCAGTCGAGGTGGAGCTTTGGCTAGGGCTAGGAGCGATGGTGATTTTGATCGGGTTAGGAGATTTCGGGCGGATCTTAATGAGCCATCCTTATATGAAGAAGAGCCAGAGGAGCCGATAGAGCCTGTTGAGCAACCTCAGCCTCAGCTTCAGAAAGAAGACCCTGAGGAGTAATTCAAAAGTGAAGAAGAGTTTGAAGTCGAAGGAGAAGATGTTGAGTTTGATGATGAGGAAGAGTTCGAAGTGGAGGAGGATCTCGAATCGAAAAATGACGATGTAGTCATTTGGGAGATAGGGGAAGTTGTTGAGGAGCAAGTTTGTAACGACCCGATTTTTCGACTTTCGAATATCGACATTAATACGTCCACTATATCAACTGCCGAACCATCGAACGTCGGAAAACCGAACCATTAGGGTTTAAGAATGAAGAGATAGAAGAAGAAAACAAAAACAATAACAGAGTCTCACATTTCGTAGCAGAACAATATATAATATATCAATGAATAATCTTTAAAACAAAGAATCATATATGTTATTACATTACATCACATTACATTATCAGAGTGTACAACACAAACATCGGAAAGAAATATTACATATATAAGTTATACGCCTCGCAATCCAGCTTGTTCCTGATCTCTACAGCAACTCCTGAATTCCAGAATGACCTGATAACCTGACTCTAGACTGCCCGTGTGGAAATTGGTGGGCACCCAGAGTTTAGAAAGGGAACAATAAACTCCAGGTCAGTCATGGGACTGGTGTGAGATCTTAAAAAACAGTTGTTCTTTTACAAAAGTAAACAAAGTAATTTAAAAGAAATCCGCTATGCTCTTTGAAAATGAAACTACAATAAGGCCTCCCGGCACACACACAATGCAATCACACACTTGGGTGAGATTTCTCCTTATGATAGTCAAGCATGCTTAATACGCAAAATCTTTTTAATATTATCATTAGTGCATAGTGCAGAAAACATTTGCAAGTATAATATTAATCTTAGCCAGCATACGTACCATTATAGTATGCCTACTATAGCTACCATATTAGATGGCAGGTTCTATAACTAAAACCGTTCAAGGTGCTTATTGGTAATTAGATTTCCAACAAATGGTCAGACTAAGGAACTTCCTGGGCCACATGGACACGCCTCTGGAGGGACGCCCCGAGAACCTAACCGGATCTCTGCCAACACAAGGTCGGGTTACCTCTTCAGAAGTAGGTAACCACTGACACGAGTAAGCCATCTCCCGGTTGTAAACAACCTTTATCCGAGGATCCTCAACAACAACAATCACAAAGTAACATATATTTGCGATATCCACATAAGTTAAGTATCTGGGCTCCATACCATGATACCACTTATATCCAGAAGGAAATGCACATACCCTAAGGGGCGCTACCCCCTATAACCTTGCTGCATTCTTCAAGTTTCAACCATTCCGGGGTGTGAGGTCCGATGAAGTCTCGTCCACAAAGCTACGCTTTTCACAAAGTCATGCTTTGATCAACAAATGATCAGAGTACTTCGTGTGCGACATTCCCAATTTGGGAATGTATCACTAGTAACCATCAATTACATAACCTCTGAGCTCGTACGTTTCAGAGAAGGGTGTTAAGCTAAGAGAATAAATTCTCCGCCACCAACAGAAATGTATTTGATAGAAACCGGCTTTACAACTCAAAGTGTAACATCAGACACACATCGATACAAGTCCGTTCCGGGATCGAACGGAACCGAAGGCACTTCCAAAGAAGCCCTTGCAAATTCGGATATTCACTAATCACGCCCGGAATCCCCATCACAAAGGTGATAAAATCTCTATACCGGAGCAACCCGGTGTAGAGACATTCAACAGGTAATCCTTTCGCTTTCAAAAATACCCGGTCTTCAACACCATCTTCAATGCAATCCCAATTCGTCGTATCGTTATTCGGAATGGGGTTTATGACACAAGGTCCTCTCCCGGCTAATCCGAATAACGAGCACTTATTTTAAAAATAAGTGTTCATTCAGATTCAAACAAATCACAACAATTTGACTTTGATTTTTTAAAAAAGGTCCATCACAATCACAAAAGTTCGATGTGGTTTTCGAATATCCAGTTGGAATTCGGCTCCCGGTCGCATCGAAATTCAAATGCCGATTAAGGCCAATATTGATAGTCGGTTATTTAACTATCAACCATCATTCACAATAGTCACTGGATTTCAAATAATTTTTCCTAATTATTATTATTTTCAATATATCTTCGCAAGGTAAAATTTCACACTTCAATCCTTTTAACATAAATTTCAAATCAATTTCCACATTTCAATCTTTTTTTTGAAAACAAATTCAAAACACTCTTCTTACGCGGAATACGTTTCCAATAATTTATTTATTTTTACTGAAAATCTACCGATAATATAAAAATACTTCTTCAAAATATACTTGGAAACATTTCAAATAAACTATTTTAGAATATTTTCTTAAATATTAGTTATGAAAAATATTACACTAATATCTCATATAAAAATTCAGGTCCAAAACTAATTTTTAAATAAAAATTTGTAAATAGAGTATAAATATTTAAATAACTATTTTCTAGATCAAATATCAATTTAAATATTTAAAATAATTCCTTATATAATTAATTAAATAAATTTTTACTTTAAACAATTTCCAAACTAATTTCTCCAACAATATTATTTTAAAACCAATCTAAAACTTTTAAATTTTATTCAAAAGCTATTTTAAAAATATACTCAGCTTTCCAGGGAAGAATTCTCTTTCCGTTACAAAATGGTCCATTCCAATAAATTAATAAATCTTCTTGATTTATTTTGATTTACATTCCAATTTGTAAATATGTTTCCACACTTTAAAAATAAACCAATATTTATTTTTAAACAATCTCTTTTTTCTTTACAAATTCCCATTGTGAATTTACATTTTCAAATATCAACTGACATATGAATTTTAAATCGATTCCCAAATATCATCTTCAAACCCAATCAAATCCCAAATTGATTTCAATTTTATTTCAAACACAAAATCAAATTCCAAAATTGATTTCTAAATTTATTTTCAAAACACGAAATCAATTTCCCTTCGAACACCAAATCAATTTCCATATTGATTTCCCAAATTTGCGTCAAACACCAAATTAATTACAAGTTGGTTTCCCTAGTATTAATTTTCAAATACCAAGTCAATTTTTCAAATCGATTTCAAAATTTATTTCAACTCCAAATTAAATCCCTAATTTAATTTCTAAATTTATTTCCTTTATGAAATAAATTCGTTTATCTCTTTTAAATATTTAAAATTCGTATTTTAAATAAATTCTTCAACCTTTGAATAATATTACCCGAAATCCATTTATTAAGCCTTTTCCTCATATCTTGGAATTTTATTCAATAGGATTAAAAATAAAACTTTATCCTTTTAAAATTCCTTCTTTTAAATTTATCCGATTCTCAAAAATAAATTTTACTATAAACTTTCAACTTGAATTTTCAAAAATCCAATTTTTTTTATTTTCGGTATCCAACGATACCAAAAATATATTCGGCTAAATTATAGCCTTTAACAATTTTAACCACAAATAAAATCACACAGGGATTATAAATAATCAACACACATCATATAAAAGATTTAATATTTGAGGAATCCACTTGGATCCCTCCAACCTGTTTCCCTTCATCTACAGATGTTAGCACAACAATTAAATACCAATTCCACTTCGAGGTGGAATATCGCAGTATATGGAATTTATAAAATATTATCCGCTATTACGCGGAGCAATGGGGTCTCATCCGCTATATAATGCGGGAAATCAATCACCCAATATATACTATATACTAATATATATAATATCATCTAGTGAATAATTATTATAAATCAATCAACCAAGCACACAGTCAACCAATTTAAATTTAAATATAAAAAATCAAACTGGAAATTTCAATTTGAACTTGAGTGAGAAGATATCACCTTTGCTTTTATTTTGTAATTCCATTTCCATTCCGACTTGATTTCACGGTTTTAACCTTGTATAAGCAATTATACAATTTGTTAATATTCGAACCAATCGAACAATCTATCAGGAATTTTTAATTTTAATTCAACTAATAATTTAATTTTAACCTTGGGATTTAATTTAGTCAACTAATAATTTAGTTTAAACTAATCTTCCCTTTAAATTATCCTTTAGTATCAAAAATAAATCTAATAAGATAATTAACCAAGTCAATAGCTTGATTAAATCGAACAATCAACTATCCCTTTTATTAACTTTAATTTAACTAGTTTTACTTTAATAATCTATATAAATTGAAGGTCCAATTTTTTTTTATATATATATAGTTATAAAATTAACATATCAGCATTCAAAAACAAGACAGTGAATACCTTCTCCTGAATCTCGAAGTCATACCCTCTCTCCGTAGAACGAAGAGCGACCCAAGCCCACTGCAATCGAACGCGGCCGCCAATGTCGAGCACAACAACAAAGCACGCGAGCGAAACCTCACAACTGTCATCGCCTTTGAACTCGAGCCTGACGAACTCGTCTTCAATTTCCCCCTTTCCATCGAGCGCCGCACTTCCCTGCTCGGCCCCACGTCGCAGCGCACAAGACAGCGTGACCATCCTCTCAGGCGAATTTTTGATTTCCCATCGCGCATACGAGCGCACGCGTGTGCTTTACTACTAGCGACTCTGGAATCAACCAACGACAAGGCGGCAACGAAAGAACAGATCCGGCCCTATTGCTTCAATCGGTTCGAATCGATTAAATGAAAAGGAACTTGCGATTCCCTCTATCAACATGAATTTGATTTTTAAGGTAAGAGAAGAAGGAGAGAGTACGTGAATTTCGTTCGGCCATTTTTTTTTCGTTCGATAATTTGATTTTTGAGAGAGGAGGAGCTCGGCCATTTTTCTTTGTCTGAATAAATTTTGTTCGTGGTTTTCTTTTTTTCTCTGGCATTTCGATCTGACTTTGACAATAAAAGAAACGGAGAAACATGATGACGTCGCGTGTACGAGTGGAGACAGTGATTTGAAGAAGAGGTAGCTGAATGTTGGTTTGTAGGAGAATAAGTATATATTTATTTAATTTAAATTTAAATTCAAAACGTCCGATAAATGCAACTTAAAAACTTGACCTCCTATTGAGGATACCACATTGTAACGGTCTAGGCCTTTTAACCATCGACAGCGACCAATCTCGACTGGTAGGCTTTTCAACCATCCTAGCCTTGCCGTGGCATACAATGGTACCCCAAACTTGCTTTTACGGGCAACCTTTCACTATCACAGCTTACGCCTAACCAACCCCTTAAAGAGGACGTGTAGGGGTAAGAGTCTCATGCTCGCCACCAAACAAAAAGCGAGATCCCCCCATCACGTTTCACCTAGATAAGCAAGACTGGTGTGAGATCTTAAAAGCAGCTATTCTTTAACAAAAGAAAACAAAGGAATTTAAACGATATCCACAATGCTTCTTGGAAAATGAAACTACCATAAGGCCTCCCGGCACACACACAATGCAATCGCATACTTGGGGGAGATTTCTCCTTACGATAGTCAAACATGCGTAATACGCAAAAATCTTTTTAATATTATTATTAGTTCATAGTGCAGAAAACATTTGTAAGTATAATATTAATCTTAGCCAGCATACGTACCATTATAGTATGCCTACTATAGCTACCATATTAGATGGTAGGTTCTACAACTAAAATCGTACAAGGCGCGTATTGGTGATTGGATTTCCAACAAATGGTCAGGCTAAGGAACTTCCTAGGCCACATGGGTACGCCTCTGGAAGGACTCCCCGAGAACCTAACCGGATCTCTGCCAACACAAGGCTGGGTTACCTCTGCAAAAATAGGTAACTACTGACACGATTATGTCATTCCCCGGTTGTGAACAACCTTTATCCGAGGATCTTCAACAACAACAATCACAAAGTAATATATATTTGCGATATCCACATAAGTTAAGTAACTGGGCTCCATACCATGATACCACTTCTATCTAGAAAGAAATGCACATACCCTAAGGGGCACTACCCCTTATAACCTTGCCGCATCCTTCCTTTTTCGACCATTTCGGGGTGTGAGGTTCGATGAAGTCTCGTCCACCAAGCTACGCTTTTCACAAAAGCCATGCTTCGATCAACAATTGACCAGCAACACTTCGTATGTCACATTACCAAATTGGGAATGTATCACTAGTAACTGTCAACTACATAACCTCTGAGCTCGTACGCCTCAAAGAAGGGTGTTAAGCTAAGAGAATAAATTCTCCGCCACCAACAGAAATGTATTTGATAGAAACCAGCTTTATATCTCAAAGTGTAACGTCAGACACACATCCATACAAGTCATTCCGGGATCGAACGGAACCGAAGACACTTCCAAAGAATCCCTTGCAAATCCGGATATTCACTAATCACGTCTGGAATCCCCATCACAAAGGGTGATAAAATCTCTATACCGGAGCAACCCAGTGCAGAGACATTCGACAGGTATCCTTTCGCTTTCGAAAATACCTGGTCTTCAACACCATCTTCAAATGCAATCCCATTTCGTCGTATCGTTATTCGGAATGGATTCTATGACACAAGGTCCTCTCCCGGCTTATCCGAATAATGAGCGCTTATTTTAAAAATAAGTGTTTATTCGGATTCAAACAAATCACAACAATTTCACTTTGATCTTTTAAACAAAAGATCCATCACAATCACAAAGGTTCGATGTGGGTTTCGAATATCTGGTTGGAATTCGACTCCTGGTCGCATCGAAATTCAAATGTCGATTAAAGGCCAATATTGATAGTCGGTTATTTAACTATCAATCATGATTCACAAAAGTTATTGGATTTCAAATAATTTTCTCCCAATTTTAATTATTTTCAATATATCTTCGCAAGATAAAATTTCACACTTCAATCCTTTGAAAATAAATTTCAAATCAGTTTCCTTACGCGGAAAACATTTCCAATATTTATTCATTTCCACTGAAAATCTGCTGATTTCAAATATCTTAAAATAATATAAAATACTTATTCAAAATATACTTGGAAACATTTAAAACAAACTATTTTAGAATATTTGCTTAAATATTTGTTATGAAAAATATTATACTAATATCTCATATAAAAATTCAAGTCCAAAACTAATTTTAAAATAAAACCTTTGATAGAGCATAAATATTTAAATAACTATTTTCTAAATCAAATATCAATTTAATCCTTAAGATAATCTCTTATATAATTAATTAAATAAAATTTCACCTTAAAACAATTCCCAAAAATAATTTCTCCAACAATAGTATTTTAAAATCAAATCTAAATTTTTTAATTTTATTTCAAAAGCTATTTTAAAAATATACTCGGCTTTCCAGGGAAGAATTCTTTTTCCATTGCAAAATGGTCCATTCCAATAAATTAATAAATCTTCTCGATTTATTTTAATTTACATTCCAATTTATAAATTTCTTTCCACACTTTAAAAATAAACCAATATTTATTTTTAAACAATTTCCCTTTTCTTTACAAATCCCCGTTGTGAATTTACATTTCCAAATATCAACTGATATACAATTTAATCGATTCCCAAATATCATCTTCAAACCCAATCAAATCCCAAATTGATTTCCAGTTTATTTCAATACAAAATCAAATTCCAATTTGATTTCCCCAAATAAATTATCCAATATCAAATCAATTTCAAATTGATTTTCCAAGTTATTTCCAAAACACCTAACCAAATTTCCAAATCGATTCCTAAGATTTATTCTAACTCCAAATTGATTCCCGAATCGATTTCTAAAGTTAATTTCAACTCTAAATTAAATTCCAAATTTAATTTCTAAATTTATTTCCTTTTGAAATAAATTTCTTTATCTCTTTCAATTATTTAAAATACGTATCTTGAATAATTTCTTCAACCATTAAACAATATTACCTGAAATTCCTTTATTAAAATATTTTCCCACTTTTTTGGAATTTATTCAATAAGTTTTCAAAGATAAAACTTTATCTATTTAAATTACCTTCTTTTGAAATTCACCCGACTCCTTTGAGTGAATTTATTATAAATTTTCTACCCAAAATTCAGAATCAAATTTTTATTTATTTCTGGTATCCTACGATACCAAAAATATATTTGGCTAAATTATAGCCTTCAACGGTTTCAGTCACAAATAATCATACACAGATTATAATTAACCATAACACAACATACGAAACAAATTAAATATTTGAAGAATCCAGTTGGATCCCTCCAACCTGTTTCCCTGCATCCAAAGACGTTAGCACAATAAATAAATACCCATTCCACTTCAAGGTGGAATATCGCGGTATATGGGATTTATTAAATATTATCCGCTATTATGCGGCGCCATAGATTCTCATCCGCTATATAATGCGGGAAATCAACAACTCCAAATACATATATAATACCAATTCCACTTCGAGGTGGAATATCGTGGTATATGGGATTTATAAAATATTATCTGCTATTATGCGGCGCAAGTGGTCTAAACTAATATAACTAATAAAAAATCAATCATCCAAGCAAAATCAATTTTTTTTAAATCTAACCATTCAAAATTTAAATCAGAAAAATATTTAATTAAGTGAGAAGATCTCACCTTTTGCTTACGCATGCAACCATTTTCCAATCCAGCTCATTTCTCGAATTTCTTTGACCTTGTAAAAATAATTATACAAATTTTTTAATATTCGAAACAAATTGAACAATCCATTTTCATTTGATAAACTTAACTAGCCAATGATTTAATTTTAAACCAATTTCTTTTAATACATTTGTTTAACTAAAAATTCAAATTAAAACTAAATTCCCTTTAATATTTTATTTTTAGTAGTCAAAATGATTAAGTAGTTAAATAAAATAAATTAATCACCAAACATAAGATAAATTTGTTTTAAAATCTTTTTTATTATAAAGAGTTAAAATAAAATTATAACGACCCTGACTCGACCTTCGAAAATCAACACCGAATACTACACTCGTATTCAAATGCCGCAGATCCAAACGTCGAATCTGGTTCGCCGGAGCTTATAACACAATTAAGTAAAACAACACGGCTGAAGAAAAAGAAATGAATATCATTGATATACAACATTTGATACAACAATGATACAATAAGAATCAATATCAAAGATATAAGAAAACAATGCTACAGCGGAATAACAATATGATATAGTAGCGGAAAACGAATAGCCAAGAGATAACTACAAGTGAACCTTAGATAAGTATGAATCCACAACTGCAATTCCAAACAAATGCTCGAACCACCATCCATTTCATCAAGAAAAGCAAGTCTCGTCCACCAAAGACTTCAATATCCAAAGTCTCCAAAGAATTACAAGGAGAAAGCTGAGAGCTACTCGATCGATATCTATATCTACTAGCTAGAAAACCCAACTCTAGACTGCCCATGTGGAAAATAGTGGGCACCCAGAGTTTAGGAAAGGAATAATAAACTCCAGGTCAGCCATGGGACTGGTGGGAGTAACAAAAACAGTTTTATCTTTAACAAACCACAAAGAATTTTAAAATATTGAAATCCGAAATGCTTTTTGGAAAATGAAACTACCATAAGGCCTTCCGGCACACACACAACGCAATCGCACACATGAGGGAGATTTCTCCTTATGATAGTCAAACATGCTTACTACGCAAAATCCTTTTTGATATTATTATTAGTGCATAGTGGAAAACATTTCGAAAGTATAATACTAATCTTAGCCAGCATATGTACCATTATAGTATGCTTAATATAGCTACCATGATAGATGGTAGGTTCTACAACTATAAACGTACAAGACGCGTATTGATAATTGGATTTCCAACAAATGGTCTGGCTAAGGAACTTCCTGGGCCACATGGGTACCCCTCTAGATGGACGCCCTGAGAACCTAACCGGATCTCTGCCAACACAAGGCCGAGTTACCTCTATAACTAGGTAAATACTGACACGAGTATGCCATCCCCCAGTCGTAACTGACCTTTATTCGAGCGCTCGATACCAGCAACTACAAAGTAATGTATTTGCAGTAACCACATCGATTAAATATCTGGGATCCATACCATGATATCACCTCTATCCAGAAGGAAATGAACATACCCTCATGGGGCGTTACCCCCAAATAATCTTGCCTTATTCTTCATGTTTCGACCATTTCGGGTTGTGAAGTTCGACGAAGTCTCGTCCACAAAGCTAGGCTTTTCAAAAATGCCATGCTTTGATCAACAAATGATCAGCAGCACTTCGTATGCCACATTATCAAATTAGGAATGTATCACCGGTAACCATCAATTACATAACCTCCGAGCTCGTACATCTCAAAGAAGGGTGTTAAGCTAAGAGAATAAATCTCCGCCACCAAACAGAAATGTATTTGACAGAAACCGGTTTTACATCTCAAAGCGTAATGTCAGACACACATCCATACAAGTCTGTTCTGGGTTCGAACAGAACCGAAGGCACTTCCAAAGAAGCCCTTGCAAATCCGAGTATTCACAATCCCGATTGGACTTTCCATCACTTAGGGAATCTCTATACTGGCACGACTCAGTGCAGAGACAATCGATAGATCATCCTATCGTTCTCGCAAATACCCGGTCTTCACCACCGGTCTTCAGATGCTATCCATAACGTCGTATCATCATTCGGAATGGGTTATATGACACAAAGGTCCTCTCCGGCTAAACCGAATAATGAGCGCAATATTTAAAATCATACGGATAATGGGATTTCAGTTAAGTCACAACTTTAAAACCCAAAAACTTTTCTTTCAAATAGTTAAACGAATTACCATTTATAAATCTTTTTAACCAAAAAGATTCACTTCCAGAAACTTTTCAATGGCTTAAACAATTTCCACAATTTAATCTTTTAAACAAAAGATTTACTTTTAAGATCCCTTTCGATTTAAAACAAGGTTCACCAATCTTTTAAACAAAGATTCATTCATAACTTTCAAAACAATTCCGGGTTTCAAATCTTTTATATAAAAGATACATCATTTAAAATTCTCTTCAATTTTAAAATAGGGTTCAACTATCTTTGACAAAGATTCAATTTCAGCTTTCAAAACCATTCAATTTCAAACTTGAAATCTTTTCATCATAATTATTATTTGAAACTACTTGTTTCCGTTTCAGAAAACCCAATTCCATTTCTAAAGTTATTTGGATTCAAGCTTCAAACTTTAAAACTATTTCAAAATATTAAATTCAAATATCTGTGACTTAACCGATTTCCTCGTAAAATCCATATTTGTGTGTGTATGGTGTAGTCCAGGGGTTTAACACAATAGTGCAATATTATTCAACCATCACAGATCAAAACACAGAAATATCGATAAGCGGTATAACCTATAACGCTTATCTTCATTTACAAATTCATAGATAAATGTATCACAGATGAATAAATAAATAAATAAATTACATACAGCTTAATTCATAGAACAGAATATCACAGATCAATCAATTCAAGGCAATCATACAAGGTAAACATTCATAAGCAAGGTCAAGCATTAAATAATTATTTATAGGTAGGATTAATTAATCGTTTAATCCTAATTAATTCAATTAATTTCCAATTAAATTAATTACTTATGAATTAATTATCCAATCCTGAATAATTACAAATAATTTAATATAAATTAATTAATCAATCACCTTAATTAATTACATCAATTAATTACTTCATTATTAATTATTTCCTATATTAGTCCATTATAAATTACATCATTAATTATATATATTGATGATCTCTAATTATATTTAAATTAAATTACTTCATTTAAATTAATTACATTAAGTAATTAATCATCAATTAAACCATATTTATTAATCACTCTTGATTAATCACATTAAGTAATTAGTTACACTTAATTAATTACATCTCTTTATTATCTTCAAATAACTTCATTAATCAAATCTTAATTAATTACACTAAGTAATTAATTATTAATTACATCCACTAAGTAATTATTCTGCATACTAATTACATATTAATTACACAAAGTAATTAATTTCCAAAACTCTTTCATTACCCAATTATCCTTCAATTTAATTACATCAAGTAATTTATCTTCTTATTTACTTCATTAAGTAATTTTTTCATTATTAATTACATTGGGTAATTACTTCTTAAATTATCCATTGATTATTTTAAACTAATTAAACTTAATTAATTAACTTAAACTGATCAAAATAAACTTAATTAATTACAATTAGTAATTAATTTCTTAATTACTTTCATTAAGTAATTACTTAAACAATTCACAAATGATTATCTTTGAATTAATCAATGTAATTAATCATTAAAAATTAATCTCATTAATTAATTATTAAATAATCCTATGTTAATGATCTTCATTATCCATTAACAGATCTTTAATTACTTCTTTAAAGTAATTAACTGAGATTAATCATTATTAATTAAAAACTAATTACCTATAAAACTCATTAATTTAAACTCTAATTATTTAATTAATCAAGTGTTAATCTATAAATTAACTTTTTAATTACTTGATTAATAAGTTTCAAACCATTAATTTAAAATCAATTCTTATCTAATTAATGATTTCTTAATTACAATTCAATCTAATTCTTAATTAATTTACTTGATCATTAAATTAATTTAAATTAAACCCTTAATTACTTAATTAGTTAACCAAATTATTAATTTAAAATTAACTAATAACCCATCTAAACTACCTTAATAATTTAAATGAACTATAATCATTAAGTCCTAATTAACTTAAAAATAAACCTAAATCTTACTAAAGATTAAACTATCATTAACAAAATAATTAAAACAATTTACTTTAAATTTACTATTAAATTCCATTTTAAATTTAAGATTTAAAATGAAAACAATTTTAACTTTAACAAAGTTTTTAAAACAATTCAAAAATCCTTTTTAATTACATGTCAAAGAATTACTTATTTTATAAAAGAAATTTTAAAAGAAATTTAAACCGAATTCATTTCAACTTCTAAACCATATTTTAAAACATTTAAAGTTGTTTTAAAACAATTTAAATTCAAAAAATTATTTTATTTCAAACTAGGATTCAAATTCATTTGTTTTTTGAATTCCAGATTCTAAACTTAGATTTGAACACTGTTTAAAATCTTATATTTTTAGATTTTAAAACATGTTATAAACTACTTTAATATTCAACTTATTTACAACGTTAGAATTTATAAGATTTATTTTCTTTTCAAAACTTTAGATTCAAATTCAAGTTTGAATTCAGATTTTAAAAATTAAACTTAAATTTGAAATCCTATTTAAATCTCATTTTCAGATTTTTAAAACACTTTATAAAATACTTTAACCATTTAAAGTGGTTAAAACATTTCATTTTTATAAATTTATTTATTTTTAAAAAGTAAAATTAAAATCTCATTTGAATTCAGATTAAACTTATTTTAAAACTTTTGTTTACAACCTGCTTTTTCTTTTATTTAAATTTAGTTTAAATTTTTTAAAACTGAACACAGTCAGGTTTTTAAAACAAAACCTGTAATCGTAACTTACTCGACCCAAACGACATTGCCCCGAGTCCAAAACCAAAAATCTTCGTGCTACACACTTGAGTTACTCGAGACAAACCCGAGTTCAAAACATTTCCCAAAGCAAAAGAAAAACCTGACACCCAAACTTGCCACCCTACACCACCCACGGCGAAACTCCGACCATCGCCTACACTTCCCACTCAACCACGATCAACCACGACCTTGAATCCGACCACGAGAATTTCAACATACCCTCGAATTCAAAATCGAGATACAATACCCAAACCTGGAACACCGAACACCTCCTCAAAACCAAACCTGTCAACGCACCAATCTCCGTCCTCTGACCACCGTTAGTGCTACAACTCCTTCCATGCCCTCGTCATCGACCCAGCTACCATCCCTCAAAGCCCTATCTCACTCGATCAACCATAGAGACAGAGACGATAAAATTCCTAACTTGATCAAAAACTAGGGTTAAATATAAGGTTTGCCTCCTGCCGCCACCACATCACCTTAAACGACCCCCTGACATTTTTGCCATGATACCAGATCCCTCTACTTCTTCCATTGTGAACCCTGACCATCCAGATTGCCCCGATCGCCAGAAAATACACCGAACATCATTTCCAGATAAAAGTGAACTGCCCCCAAAATCTCAAACTAAAAATTTTGATTTCTGATTTAAAAAACATGTTTTCATATAAGGTTTCAGATCACAAGCTTAATTTAATGAATTAAGGAATTTAATTTTTAAACAAACTCATGTTTGCCCGATTATTTTGGTTTCTAAAGAAAGTTTGTATTTATTTTAACTTAATTAAATTTTTAAACTTAAACTTATGATCACACAAACAATTTTTGTTTGTTACTCAATTCTTAACAATAATTAGATCAAGAGATAGGGGATATAAATAAAAAAATGGACTTGAATCTGGGAACAAAGTCATTGCAGACCACAGCATACGTGCACAAACCATTCATCCATATATACAAATGTACTTGTAAATATTCACACAAGCAACCTTACTTCCAGAGAAAAATCAGACAACTAGAATCATACTAAATTAGGCAACCATGATTTAAATTAAGTGATTATCAAAAAAAAAAAGATGTTACTCACAAGTTTTCTTCAGGAAAACAGAGCCTCCATTGGAAATGAAAAAGCTTTTACTCCCTGTTAAAAAATTCACGCATGCTGGCTCTTTGATTTTTAAAGTTGATTCCAGGTTTAAGAAATGTTTTTGGAATTGAATTTTTACATGCTTATGTAGCTTGTCATAGAAACATGCAAAGATGATCCAGGTTTGAGAAAAATGCAGACATTGATCTACATTTCAGTTTGAATTGCTTGAGGATTTAATTTGTGACGCCCCACCTCTATACCCATGCTAGCCAAGAACACTACGATGTAATGCTGTCAACTAGCACGGAGAATAAGGCTGTTGAGGAGCGACCATCTGTATAATTTCTTTGCGCGAGCACCGATATGTCACATAGTATAACATGCAATACGTTATCAAGAGGAAATCCGACATACCGATACAAACACAAAGCTACTACACAGTGGCTATAATAATCTTCGAAAACAAATATAGAAATAAGCATAACACAGACCAGTCACAGATAATTCATATCACAAAGGCGGAAATAGATATGAATATTACACATGAAAGTGTACATCAGAGTAGTGGTCAAAAGGATCCGCAATAATACAAAGGAATAGATACAAGTGCTAGACAAAAGAATAAGTATACATCATAGAGTCTGTATCTCAAATGTATACAACAAAAACTACTAAACTAGAGTAGTTAGCCAAAAGTCAGAAGATGGTTCCAGGTAGGAAGCCATGAGTAAGCACCTGTAATATCTCAGTCTGACCCGAGTATTATTTAAGAAGAAAATAATAAACGGATCAGTCTAGCTATAAATATCAGATGAAGTGATATATAATAAGAGATATGACATAAACATATAATAATCACAATGCCAAGCTGCGATAAATAAGTAATTGAAAATCAACAAGAGATTAATCAATATCACAATAATTTACTCAAGATAAAAAGGAATGTCATACTCCTAATTTCATTCACCAAGCCACAATAATTGACATATATATCAATTCCTATCATAAAAGTTGGTGAAACATAAATTCCAGAAATCAACACACGAAATTCAGAAATCACAAAAAGGTATGTGTGAATGGAATCACACAAGTGGTGTCTAGGCTAACCGAAAAGGTATGTGCGAATGGAATCACACAAGTGGTGTCTAGCCTAACCAAATCACAAAAAAAGTATGTGTGGATGGAATCACACAAGTGGTGTCTAGGCTAACCGAAAAGGTATGTGCGAAAGGAATCGCACAAGTGGTGTCTAGCCTAACCAAATCACAAACAAAGAGACATCGCACATTGCTAGTCTAAACCATAAAGATGATCGTCATGATCAACGAGAAGTGTCAATTACAATAAGCTAGTAAATATATGAGCTTAGCTTCATGTCCCATAACCACTAGCTTAACTTAAATATTTACGAACAAATTGTAGATCTCCACTAGAAAATTGTCACAAGAGTTTCAATCGAACAAGTCCAAGAATTAACCGACAAAGTAAACGCAAGCGTTTCATACCACTTGTTTTACTAAGTCGTTTAATTAGATTTCTCATACGAGTGAGGTAAAGGTTTGTATATACTAATAGATTGAAAAAAACGGTTTTATAAACGAATTTGGTATTAAAATAATATTGAAATCGTTTGAGGGAAGAGTTTTGATATTTACTACTAGTATAGAAAACCTTTATATTTTTAAAGTGACAAAACACAAAGAAGATTGTAGGAACAATCAATCACTAAAATTCACATACAAAGATGTGAATAAAATCCAACGAAACCGATAAAGAATCCATCAAAATGGATACTCAAAAATCCCTAAAAGGGAGTCATCAAAGTCATAACAAATGATAACAAGACATAGGAAACAATACGAATCGATTAAAGTTGGAAACCACACAAAATAGGCGAAATAGGAAAAATAACATCAGGTCGGTCGGCCGGCCCACCTGGCTCGGTCGACCGAACCTTGTTATGAGAAAATTCTCGGCATCAGGTCGGTCGACCGAACCAGAAACAGAAGTGCACTGCACTGTTATTAGCAGGTCGGTCGACCGGACCAGGGGGGTCGGTCGACCGAACCTGATAATATGCAAATTTATGCCCATTTAATTGATGTGCAACCTCCAATTCGCAACCGAACGAGCACGGACGCTAGGGAATTATGCCTAACGGCTACCCGGCCCTATTGGCTCCTCGATGCACCACCAAAAACACATTTGAACATCAAAGCTATGATTTTTAAGGATTGAACTCGAAACACTAAAAATTGGAATATTCACAAAAGCAATCCAAATCAAAATCAAATGCACATGAATAAGTGTTAGGAATTCATACCTAACAATAGAAGAGAATTATAAGCATAGACGTGAGATTAAAAATCTCACCTTTTTAACTCAAGAACAAGAAGAAGAAGCTCAAATGCAAAGGAAAGGCTAACCACTCTTCACTCTTACTCAACAAGCTTCAATCTAAGAATAAAACACATATTTTCCTAAATTAGGTTTAGGATATTTTCTGAAATTGAAGAGGAGAAGAGATGGAGAAGATGGAGAAGAGGCTTACCTATCCTTCTCTTTGAATTTGGAGCAAGAATTTGGATTATCAAGAGCAACTAGGGCTTGGGAGTTTCTACTTCCTCTTCCCCTCCCCCATTAACATAAAAGCTTGAGTATTAGGAAAATAGAAAAGAAGTGAATGAAGAGGAGAGGGTTGGAGCTGAATACATAAGTGGGCTCAGCCCAAACCAAAACCCTAAGTGAAAAGTAGAAAATTTCAACTTTCTCCAAACATATCGAAGCTTATACTCAAAAAGGTCGCAAACGTCATTTTGAACTCAATGGGGGTGGTCTCGAGTCCCAATTCGACTGTTTGCAAAAAGTAGCTTTTCGAAATAAAATCCGATTAACGATAAAATATTTAAATATAAAATCGATAAATATGTGGGTTGTTACAGACTCCCCTCCTTAAAGAAATTGCATCCTCGCAATACTTAAGAGGAAAATAAGAAGTAACAACCATGGAAGCATATCAACACAAAAGAAAATTTGAAATAGGAAGTTCACCATAAAGTGCACGAAAGAGTTAGCAAGAAATCTGGTGAAACTTCAATTTCCACAATAACACCGGGCTCAAGAATGAAAACCGAAATCCCTAAGGCATTCCCGTAGATAAAAGACGTGGGGAACGTCAAAAATAGCAGAAAATTGAGTCGGTGCAACGGCGTAGTGCGAAAACGGTACGCCCGAGGAACTAGAAACTCAAATAATTTAGGACATCAGCGTAGTACAAAAACGGTACGCCCAATGAACCAAAAAGAAAAGACATTGATGTAGTACAAACGGCACATCCAATGAATCCAAAAAGAAAAGACATTGATGTAGTACAAACGGTACATCCAATGAATCAAAAGCAAAGACATTGATGTAGTACAACGGTACATCCAATGATCCAGATAAGACGGAACATCGATGTAGTATAATAATAGTACATCCGATGAACCGAACACCATAAAAGAACACCGGACACTAGTCCATAAAAGGAATGAGATAAAACTCAAAAAAACGAAGTACATCAAAACGTTCGATGAACTTGATAAAGAGATAATTCCCTTCAGACATCATCAAAGAATCAACCACTTGTTGCCTACGACAAAGTGCATTGGCAACACGATTTCCCTTCCGGGAATAAAAAGAATATCAAGATCATAAGATACCAGGAACTCGATTTGACATAAAGTTCCTTATGAGAAAATAAATATTCCAAGGATTTATGATCGAGATGGAGAACAAATTCCTCCCCTAAAAATGATGATGCAAAACTCTAAAAGTAGAAACAATAACCGCGAGCACTAGATCATGAGTGGTATATCTAGTCTCGATAGGCTATAATGATTTAGAAGCACAAGTGATAACACGTTCTCCTTTGCAAGAGAATGGCATCCAAACCAATACGACTAGTATCAGTACAAATAGCAAAGTCTTGGTTCCCCTTCAGGAATCACAAGAATAAGGGTATCGAAAAGAAAGAATTTCTTTCAAATAATCTTCTTTCCTGAAAAGTTAAAACTTTCAAAATTACATTTATCATTATGTAATAATCTTTCTAGAAAATTTTACTATTTTCAAGTTAATATACTTTGTCTGATTGTCTCATCAAAGCGTTTAGGAAATTCCTATCGATAACGTTGATCAAGCGCATCGACCAGAATTCTTAAAACACTAAATGGGCAATACAATCACAAAATCGTATTCTATAGGATAAGTAAGTTTCTCAAAAACTTCTAAGAATATTCTTTGTTCGTTTTAAGAACAAAAATCCGATTATACTTCTAAATAAATCTTATGAAAAAGATTTGCAAAATTTTAAATTACTATTTTCGTCCAAAATCAGTAAATATAAGAATAGTCTCATCGAAATATCCATAGAATATTCGATCTATAAAATGGATGAAATAAGCTGGACAAACTGAATGACAAAATAATTCATTCAAAGAATCATAACGAGTGCGGAGTGCGTAAGTGGAATGCTAACTTCCGCAACTCGTAGCAAATGAAAACTGGTGGCAAGGTCAAGCTGAAAAGACCTTAACACTACTCAAAAGATTGCTTAGGTGGCAGCCCTAAGACAAATTCAAAAATACCGAAAAATTTCTCAAACTATTTAGATAAGAGAAATAACACTTTTCTCATCTTGAGGGCTTAGAGAATAAAATGATGCCTTCAAAAATTTGAAATCGGAATCACAAGAAAAAATAGAAATCTGCTTAACAGATAGAAAATGTCGAAGATGAATAGTCCACTCGAAAAATAGGATATGGGCTTCACAATGATCAAGCCGATCCCTTCAAAAAAATCAATTCCGAAGCCTAAGTAAAAATATCGGCTCGGAAAGAAAAATCCCATAAAATAATTTCGACATCAATAAAAAGCAAATTGAGTGTTGCGGATCTACCATCCGGATTCACAATCCTCAAAGAAGTCATCAAGCACAAAATACTTTCAACGAAAAGAATCGACAAGTTCTTTTGATATAAAATAGTGAGATGAAACTCATATCAAAAAGAACTTAAATAAGAAGATCACAAAATAAATGTAGTCAAGGATTAAATGAGAAATACCTTGGCCACGAGATGTGTTGCCAAGGGCTTGAGCCACATTCAACTTTCCCTCCCTCTTGCCTTCACGTTTGAGGCATTGATGGATGAAATGATCTGGGCTCTTACAATAGCGACACGATTTGGGCTTTGAGCACTTATTAGCAAAATGATCCCCAGATCCACAGTTGAAGCATCTCGCACTACTAGGAGAAGGAGACTTTGCAGCAGGCGTTGCTTGCTTACCCTTTTTGTTGGGATAAGGGCCTTGGAATTCGTTGGGTCTCTTTTTGTTGTTGAAGTTGGGGTTGGCACGCACAACTTCTTTATCGCTTTCTCTATCGGCCTCTTCAAGACGAAGAGCGATATCAATAAGCTGATCAAATGAAACTTCAAGTTTCAGGAGTAGTGGCTTCTTAAGATTTTTATTTAAGCCATAAACAAATCTCTAATTTTTCTTCAATGGGGTGTTGATGTATTCAACCCCGTATTTGGACAGAGATTCGAAAGATGCGACATAGTCTGTCACAGAAGATTCACCTTGAACAAGGTCAATAAAACGCCGGGCCAAAGTTACTTTTTCAGCCTCCGGCACAAATTTCAATTCGAACCTTCCCCGGAATTGCTCCCAAGTGAGATCCGCTTCAACGATTTCAGAAATTAAAAGCTCATACCAATCCAATGCTCTTTCTTGGAGCATGCTAGAAGCTACTTGGACACGATGTAAATCAATAAGGTTCATGCGAGAAAAGATGCGATCGCATGATTTAAGCCAAGCTTGAATTTCTATAACATTCTCGGATCCCTTGAATGGCCTTCCACCCAAATCGGTGTAGTCTCTACACAAGCGTGCAAAACCGGATCTAGGATGAGTAGGCTCTGGATTGGGACCGGCTGCTTGAGCGTTCTTTACTAGATCAAGAACCTGCTGGGCAGACATAAATACTCCATCTTGAGGAGTAGCACTAGATTGACCGGCGCTGGGACGGCCTGGTCTAACCATTTCTCTTCTTTAAGAAAGAAAGAAGGAGAAAAGTTATTCTCAAAATAAATATCAAGCAATCTTGATAGATAAAACAAGGAATCATAAAAGAAAGTAGGATAGAATGGTACGAAGTCCCGAATAAAATCCTAAAGCACAACTCCTAAGAAAGACTTAGGACATGATCCTTGTTATAATATTCCATATTGTTCCGAAGTTTGGCTCTGATACCAAGCTGTGACGCCCCACCTCTATACCCACGCTAGCCAAGAACACAACGGTGTAATGCTGTCAACTAGCACGGAGAATAAGGCTGTTGAGGAGCGACCATCTGTATAATTTCTTTGCGCGAGCACCGATATGTCAGATAGTATAACATGCAATACGTTATCAAGAGGAAATCCGACATACCGATACAAGCACAAAGCTACTACACAGTGGCTATAATAATCTTCGAAAACAAATATAGAAATAAGTATAACACAGATCAGTCACAGATAATTCATATCACAAAGGCGGAAATAGATATGAATATTACACATGAAAGTGTACATCAGAGTAGTGGTCAAAAGGATCCACAATAATACAAAGGAATAGATACAAGTGCTAGACAAAAGAATAAGTATACATCATAGAGTGTGTATCTCAAATGTATACAACAAAAACTACTAAACTAGAGTAGTTAGCCAAAAGTCAGAAGATGGTTCCAGGTAGGAAGCCATGAGTAAGCACCTGTAATATCTCAGTCTGACCCGAGTATTATTTAAGAAGAAAATAATAAACGTATCAGTCTAGCTATAAATATCAGATGAAGTGATATATAATAAGAGATATGACACAAACATATAATAATCACAATGCCAAGCTGCGATAAATAAGTAATTGAAAATCAACAAGAGATTAATCAATATCACAATAATCTACTCAAGATAAAAAGGAATGTCATACTCCTAATTTCATTCACCAAGCCATAATAATTGACATATATATATCAATGCCCATCGTAAAAGTTGGTGAAACATAAATTCCAGAAATCAACACACGAAATCCAGAAATCACAAAAAGGTATGTGTGAATGGAATCACACAAGTGGTGTCTAGGCTAACCGAAAAGGTATGTGCGAATGGAATCGCACAAGTGGTGTCTAGCCTAACCAAATCACAAAAAAAGTATGTGTGAATGGAATCGCACAAGTGGTGTCTAGGCTAACCGAAAAGGTATGTGCGAATGGAATCGCACAAGTGGTGTCTAGCCTAACCAAATCACAAATAAAGAGACATCGCACATTGCTAGTCTAAACCATAAAGATGATCGTCATGATCAACGAGAAGTGTCAATTACAATAAGTAGTAAATATATGAGCTTAGCTTCATGTCCCATAACCACTAGCTTAACTTAAATATTTACGAACAAATTGTAGATCTCCACTAGAAAATTGTCACAAGAGTTTCAATCGAACAAGTCCAAGAATTAACCGACAAAGTAAACGCAAGCGTTTCATACCACTTGTTTTACTAAGTCGTTTAATTAGATTTCTCATACGAGTGAGGTAAAGGTTTGTATATACTAATAGATTGAAAAAAACGGTTTTATAAACGAATTTGGTATTAAAATAGTATTGAAATCGTTTGAGGAAAGATTTTTGATATTTACTACTAGTATAGAAAACCTTTATATTTTTAAAGTGACAAAACACAAAGAAGATTGTAGGAACAATCAATCACTAAAATTCACATACAAAGATGTGAATAAAATCCAACGAAACCGATAAAGAATCCATCAAAATGGATACTCAAAAATCCCTAAAAGGGAGTCATCAAAGTCATAACAAATGATAACAAGACATAGGAAACAACACGAATCGATTAAAATTGGAAACCACACAAAATAGGCGAAATAAGAAAAATAACATCAGGTCGGTCGGCCGGCCCCCCTGGCTCGGTCGACCGAACCTTGTTATGAGAAAATTCTCGGCATTAGGTCGGTCGACCGAACCAGAAACAGAAGTGCACTGCACTGTTATTAGCAGGTCGGTCGACCGGACCAGGGGGGTCGGTCGACCTAACCTGATAATCTGCAAATTTATGCCCATTTAATTGATGTGCAACTTCCAATTCGCAACCGAACGAGCACGGACGCTAGGGAATTATGCCTAACGGCTACCCGGCCCTATTGGCTCCTCGATGCACCACCAAAAACACATTTGAACATCAAAGCTATGATTTTCAAGGATTGAACTCGAAACAATAAAAATTGGAATATTCACAAAAGCAATCCAAATCAAAATCAAATGCACATGAATAAGTGTTAGGAATTCATACCTAACAATAGAAGAGAATTATAAGCATAGATGTGAGATAAAAATCTCACCTTTTTAACTCAAGAACAAGAAGAAGAAGCTCAAATGCAAAGGAAAGGCTAACCACTCTTCACTCTTACTCAACAAGCTTCAATCTAAGAATAAAACACATATTTTCCTAAATTAGGTTTAGGATATTTTCTGAAATTGAAGAGGAGAAGAGATGGAGAAGATGGAGAAGAGGCTTACCTATCCTTCTCTTTGAATTTGGAGCAAGAATTTGGATTATCAAGAGCAACTAGGGCTTGGGAGTTTCTATTTCCTCTTCCCCTCCCCCATTAACATAAAAGCTTGAGTATTAGGAAAATAGAAAAGAAGTGAATGAAGAGGAGAGGGTTGGAACTGAATACATAAGTGGGCTCAGCCCAAACCAAAACCCTAAGTGAAAAGTAGAAAAATTCAACTTTCTCCAAACATATCGAAGCTTATACTCAAAAAGGTCGCAAACGTCATTTTGAACTCAATGGGGGTGGTCTCGAGTCCCAATTCGACTGTTTGCAAAAAGTAGCTTTTCGGACTAAAATCCGATTAACGATAAAATATTTAAATAAATTATTTAAATATAAAATCGATAAATATGCGGGTTGTTACATAATTGCTTGTCTCAGGTTTGAAAGGAAATGCAGGTTTGAATTTGAAAATCTTGTTACAGGCTATTGATTTGCAATTATAATTTGAGGAGTGTTACAGATCTTTATGTTTGAGGGATTTTCAGATTTACTTAAACTTTTCTTAGCTTAGAATAAAAGATAGGAAAAAGAGAGTGAAGGGAAAAACATGGCCTATAAAGGCTGAAATAAATTTAACAAAATAAAAGAAGGATAAAAATAAATTGACACTTGTCATGAACCTTTATTCTTTAATTAACACATGTAGTTTGATTGTTTAATATGTTAACACATGTCTTGATTAAATTTTCTTTTTATTTTAAATGTTAATAAAAGTTTAACTTAATTTATTTATACTTATATAAATATATGTGAATTCAAATAACTTATACTTTGAATCAAATTAAATGCATCATATGATTATAAGCTTGAGAAATTTATTTTAACTCTTTATAAAAAAAAATTAAAACAAATATATCTTATGTTAAAATTTTAAAATGAAAGAATATTGAAAACAAAAGAAAAATTTACTTCGAATTAAATTCTTATTTAAACTAAATATTAAATAAGAAATTATCCTTGTTATAAAAAAATATAAATCTCAAATATCCTTTGGAAAAACATCATTTTAAATATAATTTCCAAATTAAAATATCATTTGTTTTCAAAAGAATTAAACTTGCCAATTTTATGTTGTTAGGAAGAATGTTAATATATATTATCAAATTACTTTTAACTAAAATTTCAGGGATGTTACAGAGATTCCGGACGTGATTAGTGAATATCCGGATTTGCAAGGGCTTCTTTGGAAGTGCCTACGGTTCTGTTCGATCCAGGAACGGACTTGTATGGATGTGTGTCTGATGTTACACTTTGAGATGTAAAGCTGGTTTTTATTAAATACATTGCTGTTGGTGGCGGAGAATTTATTCTCCTAGCTTAACACCCTTCTCTGAAACGTACGAGCTCAGAGGTTATGTAGTTGATGGTTACTAGTGATGCATTCCCAATTTGGTAATGTGGCACACGAAGTGCTGTTGATCATTTGTTGATCAAAACATGACTTTGTGAAAAGCATAGCTTTGTGGACGAGACTTCGTCGGACCTCACACCCTGGAATGGTCGAAACAGGAAGATTGCAGCGAGGTTATAGGGGGCAGCGTCCCTTAAGGTATGTGCATTTCCTTCTGGATAGAAGTGGTATCATGGTATGGAGCCCAGATACTAACTTATGTGGATATCACAAATATATATTACTTTGTGATTGTTGTTGTTGAGGATCCTCAGATAAATGTTGTTTACAACCGGGGGATGGCATACTCGTGTTAGTAGTTACCTATTTTTGCAGAGGTAACCCGACCTTGTGTTGGCAGAGATCCGGTTAGGTTCTCGGGGCGTCCCTCCAGAGGCATATCCATATGGCCCAGGAAGTTCCTTAGCCGGACCATTTGTTGGAAATCCAATTACCAATACGCACCTTGTATGGTTTTAGTTGTAGAACCTGCCATCTAATATGGTAGCTATAGTAGGCATACTATAATGGTACGTATGTTGGCTAAGATTAATATTATACTTGCAAATGTTTTCTGCACTATGCACTAATGATAATATTAAAAAGATTTTGCGTATTAAGCGTGTTTGACTATCATAAGGAGAAATCTCCTCCAAGTGTGCGATAGCATTGTGTGTGTGCCGGGAGGCCTTATGGTAGTTTCATTTTCAAAAAGCATAGCGGATTTCTTTTAAATTCCTTTGTTTTTGTTAACGTAAAAATCAGACGCTAACACCCCGGTGTAGATTGAGGTTGAACGAAAGCACCACCCGTGAACACGGGAACTACATAACAAGTAGAGAAATCACAGAAAAAAAACAGAAAAGACAACAGTTTTTATAGTGGTTCGGCTTAGGGTAAGCCTACGTCCACTTTAACTCTCTTTGTTACTGAATTTGGTTACAACTTTACAACAATCTTCAATTACAATTCTGATGAGACAAACAACTAGAACTTTGATGGAGAATAATCTTCCGAATTCATGTCGAATGATGTAGATTTTCCCTTGGAGATCGTAGTAGTGTCCTTGGTGTTTGGAGTACTTGAAGTGTTGAGTGAGTCGAGAATTCAGCAGAGTATCGGTGCTTGAAGTGATCGGCTAAAGTCCTCTGCTAGTTGGTGTTAGGGCTGTATTTATAGGGAATACTCTGGGCCGAATTTTATCACCAAGTGCTAGGTCGCATACGACCTAAGGTAGGTCGTAGGTCGTAGGTCGGCGACGACATAGGGGATCACCTGTACCAGCTATATTGGAACTTACCCTGAATAAGTTATTAGGTCGGCAGCGACCTAAGAGATGGGATCTGACTTATCTTGACTGCATTTGGTTCTCTTCTGAGCAAATTAATAGATCGCGTGCGACCTATCATAGGTCGTGAGTCAACTGAGATTTAGGTCGCTGAGACCACTTCGCTCTTAGGTCGGTAGGCTGTGGCATTGCTTAGGTCGCATATGCTTGAGGTCGTAAGACCGCTGACTCCTTAAGTCGTTAGGTCGCTAACTCCTTAAGTCGTTAGGTCGCTAACTCCTTAAGTCGTTAGGTCATTTTTCCACTTAGGTCCGCAGGTAGTTAGGTCGCTAGAACCTTTCCATAGCTAGGTCGTTCGCCTGTTTGTCTCGTTAGGTCATAGCCTGTTATGAACTGTTAAGTCGTGAACTAGACCGTTGAGCTTGATAGGTCGCTTACTACTTGAGCTGTTAGGTTGGAACTTCCTATAGGTCATTTCTGTAGTTAGGTCGCCCACTTTTTAGGTCATGAGCACCCTTAGGTCGTTAGTACCTTTTAGGTCATTGAGTCGCGTAAGTCTTAGGTCGTTGAGTCGCATAAGTTTTAGGTCGCTTCAGAAATAGGGGTTAAACACTTACCCCTCGAAGTACAGGCCTATGCCATAGGTCGCGTGCTTCGATCTGACTTAGCTAGGTCGTGAGCGACCTAAAACTTATATTAAGTCGCATGCCTATTCGTCTTCCCCTTTTTGCCCCATATAAATTTGCTAGGTCGCGAACTCCTCCTCACTCTACTGCTCCAATCTCCCACTGCCATTGACGAATTTTCAAGTTTCCAAAAGCAAATTCAACTCGTTTAGTCACCGATTCATCTTTACCATTATATATCGTAAGTGAATCTGATCTCCATCCCACCATAATCACCATTGAATTATGAATCCCCATTTTCCGATCGTAATTCAATTCCATGTGTTGTGCTCCATTTTGAGTGACTGTTATAGTCGACTTTTGATCGCCGTTTGACTGATTTAGGAAGGCACGGAGATATGTTGAATCTATGATGGATCGGGGATGTTTTGCATTGTTTTTGAAGTGATCAGGTGCTATGAAGGGATGGTGAATTTCATGAGGAGGACGATGAATTTCTATGTGCAGTTGGTAATGGGTTATCGGGTTGCAGTTTGACGAGATGGATTGCGTGAGGAGGAAGTTAGCGACTCAACAGATCTGGGCGACCTAAAACCTAGGTCGTGCTGGGATTCTCGCGACCTAAGGATCCTTCGAATCTGCGACTTAACTTTTAGGTCGCGCTGGGATTCAAACGACCTAGGACTTAACAAATTAACGACCTAACCTTTTTTGCGGCATAGGCTGTAGGTCGCGACCTAAGGAAACTCTGACCTATGCTAGGTCGCTGGACGACCTAAGACTTGTGAAATTTTGAGAAGACTTGGCTGAATTGTTTGAACTTGAATTTTGTTGTACTCCTTTGCAGATTATTTTAACTTTTAAAGCTGTCAACCTGTTAAATACAACATTTGCAGAAAAATGGGACGAATATACTATCATTGACCGCCCACATCGAATGACAGATTAGTCGATAAAGAATAATCAACTTAAATGAACTGTGTGAACGAAATGCTGCGAACTAAAGAATTCAAGTGAAGTATTAAAGCAAAACTAAAATATCCAATTAAAGCCGATTCGTTTGCATTAACACTGCACTTGAGTTTTATATTAACAAGTCCTGAAATCTCATAGTCGACGAATTGTCAACTAGCTTAATTTCAGTTATGTTTGCTTTCTGTTTTTGTTAGTTCTGCACAACACTTCACACTTTTTAGGAAACGTGCACCTTCTTATTTGAATGTCTAGTTCTTTGTATAGAATGACTTCTCAACAAGGAGAAACAGAATCGGCTGAAGAGACTTTCCCAATTGCTACTCCATTGGTTAATCCTCCAGAGAGAAATTCAACCACACTAACATACAAAGTTTCCGCCAACTGTGCGCTCTATTTGGCATTGCTGAAGCAGATGCCATTCTTCCTGAGAGAAGCGATACTTCCGATATACAACCTTCTGGTTTTGTAGCAGTTAATCTTCAAATGTGCACGAGTGGAGCTATCCCTCCTTTTAACGACTTTCTTCAACGGCTTCTCCGACTGGCTATCTCCCCCTTCCAGCTGCACCCCAATGGCCATGCTATTCTGATGGGGTTATGTGTGCTATTCGGAAGGATGCTGGATCGCTTTCCGAGTTTTGATGAAGTTTGCTATTTGTGCACGTTTTCCAAAAATAAAGACCATCCCTCCATCATTCTTGTGAGAAGCGCTAGGAACCGTAAACTAATAATCGGCCTTCCCGAAAGTGCTCACGGTTTTCTAAGTCAATTTTTCTTCGTTCGCTGTCCTCCGGATTTCTATGCTACCTGGAGAGTGGGAAGTAAGAGCATTTATCTTTGTTCCTGATGTTTTTCTCTGAGCTTTTCATAGCCTAAGTTGTCAAATGTTAACTTCGCCTTTTACTTTTCAGTGCTTCCTCCTCCTTCTAGGGATTCTAGTCATAAACCAACTTTTGAGAGGCTTATGACCGTGCCAGTTGAGTAGAGAAGCATTCAATTTCTGTTGAAAGACGAATTTTTGCATCAATACGGACTTTTGCATACCTCTCGCTCTACACACCTTCATGAAGTCCCAGATTCCCCAACCCAAGCATTGGATGCCCCAGTTTCTACCGATGCACCCATACCGAAAGAACCTGCCTCTGAGGCTTCTCTAGTGAAGTGCTCCACTTCTGTTGATGTCGCGGGGTCATCCGACAAACTTGCCCCGGTCACTGAAGAAAAAGAGCTTCAGGAATCTCCTCCACATTCGAAGAAGTCTGGTAACGAAGAAGCTGGGAAAACAAGCCCTGTCAAACAGAGTGGAGATGACACTTTCGAAGGGTTGAGCGACCTGTTTGTCACTTCACAGGAGCTCTTTAAAGACGACCCCGTCACCACCAGGGTTTCTTCTTCAGTAGTTGAGGCGACTTCTACTCTACAACAAACTCCGTCGACTCAAGAGTTGACGTTAACTACTACTCCTACGATTACTCCGCAATCAAAGAGCGGTTCGTAGTTTGATGCGCGTAGCTTGCACATCACACACACTTAGAATCTTTCGGCACTTTTACACTCCTAACTCTCTGTACTTTGAAGATTCTAAAGTTACACTTCTTTTCTCTGAAAACTTTTAAGACTTGTCTCTTCTTTTTATTTCAAATTCTCCGATGGGACGTAGCAGCTCCTACTATGATGACTTTCAGCGCTACGGGAGGCGTAGTCAATATGATTATAGGCGCTACCTTCCCGCTCACAGAGAAACCGATGAAGAGAGAGCCGCTCGAAAGGCTCAAGAGAGAAGGGCTCAAGAAGAGCGTTATGAGAGAAAAGAAAGGGAGGAGCACCATGATTCTTCCCATAAAGGTGACGATTCCCACAAGAGAAAATCCCATGATGACCGGGGAAAAAGTCATATGGTTGAGGACCCAAGTAAGCGTGCTCGACACAGTGAGAAGCATACTTCTACAACTCCTGAAAAGGTCACTGCCCCCATCTCACTTGACATTCCTTCTGGCTCTCCCGCTCTTGAGAAGACAGATATTCAAACAATAATCAGCAGGCCTAAATTCCAAGTTGGATCAGGCCTGGCCACTCTGCAAAGCCGGTTTTCGCACTGGTGCCTGAAGGGAGTGCGGTTCGATCTTGACTTGATCCCTATCGACAAGCCTGCCATGCTGCAAAATCTCGACGCCGTCAGGCTTGATATTGAAAGGATGTCGAACTGGCAAAAGCTTGTGGATGAGCTTCAAAGGGTCAACCGTGCGAATATAGAGGCCATGCTTACTATGGAGAATGATAAGGCCGAATGGCAGAAGGTTCTTGAGCAGCATGATACCGAAATGAGGAGCATCGCTACTTACAATAAAGAGCTTGAAGCGAAAGTTGAGGAACTTAAACAAGAGCTTGCTACTTCTTCTACCACATATACTCAAAAAGAAGAAGTATTTCAGAAGCAAGTTCGCGATGCTCACGCGGCTCAGCGACATGCCGAGGCACAACTTGAAGCTGAGCAGAAGACAGCATGAAGGTATCGTGCTGAGGTTACAGAGTTGCAGGAGAAAGTCAACTCTCAGGAGGCGGAAATTCAAATGCTAAAGCTTCAACTTTCCAAGACTGAAAGAGAGCGCGATGAGGCCGTTGCCGGTAAAATTGCAGCTGAAGAATCTCACGAGGCAATGAAGACCAACATCAGCTCGACACTGTTTGACTTTTACCTGCACAGCATCTTGGGGCACGGTAGTCTCGCCTTCCTAGGCCCCAAATATGAAGTTACACTGGCTGAAGTGTGGGAGGCTGCACTTGACATGCTTGGCGGTAAAGGCGCTGGCTATGCCGAGTCAGCTCTTGAGGAGCATTACTTGGATGATGATGCTCACGCTGCTCTTGCCAAAGGAAGGGAACAACTTGCAAAATTAAGAGCTGGAACGGCAGAAGGGGAACAGTTAGGAAAAACTACTTTAACTATTCCAATCCAGCCTTCTCCTTCGGCCGAAATTGACATTATTGGCTCCAGCTCTCATTCTCCATCCCTGACCAAAGCTACAACTGAGATCACAAGTATACAGGGTGGAGATGAAGGTGAAGAGAGTGCCGAAACACAGGCTTATGAGGTTGATATCAGGAAGCCGACTTCTCCAGGTAACTCTACTGTTAATCTTGCCCAAGTAGACTGCTCATCTGTTTCTTACGAGCTTGATGAGCTTCTTGACTATTTCCTGAACCTCAGCGAGCCTTTATCTCCTCTCTTTACTGACTTTAACTTCTTTTCTTCTGTAGAGAAAGCATCAACCATTGTCCAAACTTCCCCTCCTCCAATTATTCCTCCTCCGTCTCTTCAGGTCACTCCTCCTTCTGCCTCGCAACCAGGATCACAAGAGGAGCAAATAGAAGCTCTCCAAGACTTGGACGATCCCATTGCTTCACAAGAACACATGGGAGAAGAAACTGAAGGGAGTGAGAAGACTCCAGAACCAACTGGTTCCGATGATGAACCATTAATTACACTTTTCTCTCCTGGTAGTGGGTCTTCTACGAGGAAGAGAGGGAAGCATGGAGTTTCTAAGAAGAAGAAGGAGGCTTCTGCTAGCAAGACACAAGCGGGAGAAGAACCTATTGTATCCCTTTCCCCTTCCTCTCCCACTTTTACAAGCCGGCCTAAGAAGTTAACCATTCGGCCAGGCGCAGGCTCAAAAGGCGGAAGGAAGAAGAAATGATGGCTTTGGTCCTGTGCTTTTTATATCACTTTTTTTTGCTTTTTGCATGTACTGGCCGGAGATTGTGCGGGTACCGGCCTCCGCTTTTCTTTTTCTTTTTATTTTGAAACCTGTACCTGTACAAAATTTTAACAGTACTGAATAGAATGATTCTTTTTCTTTGTACAAACTTCTGTCTGTATCTAAGAATGCATTTATTATTCATTTTCGTACAAGTTTCTTTACATGATATTGCAGCGAGCTTGTGGTATGTTGTTCTAGCGTAATTTTACCAATATAGTTATACCATGTTGTATGTAACTATACCATGTTGCCCCTATACCATAAGCTTGTTGCAATATTTTATATTTTGAGGGGACTTGTACTTTTATTTTCTAGAGAATAATTATTCCATACTTGGAGGAATATTATTTCGTTAAAAATAGAGTGCAACTCCCTCCATATAAGTTTTTACGCTTCATCCTTCGAAGATATCACTTTTTCTTTTGTGCATATACACATTTTACCAAGTGAATTCTCCTATGTGGTAAAGCGGGCCTCTGAAGGGTACTTCAACTTCTTTTTGAGGAAGAGTATTTTCTAGAATAGGTGAATAATTCTTCCTTTGAGAGTTAAAGTGTGCCTTTGAAGAGGGCTTCTTTTTTTTATTACGCCACAGTAAAGGACTTTCTGATTTTTGCTTCTTTGAAAAGTTGCACCTCTGAGGAGGGCTTTTTCACGTTTCGACACTTGGAAGTTTTATTTCAATCTCGGTGAAACGTGTGCCTCCGAGGAGGGCTTTTTTCAAGTTTCAACACCTGGAAGATTTATTTCAATCTCGGTGAAACGTGTGCCTCCGAAGAGATCTTTCTGTTCGATTGCACCTCCGGGAGGAGGTCTTTTCATTTATGCCTCTAGGAAGAGGTCTTTTTTGTTTCTGCCTCTGGGAAGAGGTCTTTTTGTTTTGTTGTGCCTTTGGGAAGAGGTCTTTTTGTTTCTGCCCCTTGGGAGAGGCTTTTATTTTTCCCTGTTCGTTGGGAAGCGGGCCTCCGAAGAGGGCTTTTCACATTTCATTTCACGGGAGTGTATCAACCGATCATGATGAAATGTGTGCCTCTGAGTAGGGTTACTGCCTGGAAGTTTGGCGTTTCTTTCTCTCGGTTGGACGGATTCATGGGAGTGTATCGACCGATCATTCCGCAACTTTGTATCGAGAAAGATCTCTCTTTTTCTGGTTGGCCCGCTCGAGGTCTTTTATCGTTTCAACTGTGGTGAAATGGGCCTCCGAAGAGGGCTTTCACGTTTCAACACCTGGAAGTTTTATTTCAATCTCGGTGAAACGTGTGCCTCTGAGTAGGGCTTTTGCCTGGAAGTTTGGAGTTTCTTCCTCTCGGTTGGACGGATTCACGGGAGTGTATCGACTGATCATTCCACAACTTTGTATCGAGAAAGATCTCTCTTTTTCTGGCTAGGCCCGCTCGAGGTCTTTATCCTTCGAAGAGTTGTGCCTCCGAAGAGGGCTTGTGCCTCTGAAGAGGTCTTTTGCTGATTGATGCTTGCTCGCCCATGTCTCTTTGCCATCGATTCATGTTGGCGATCCCCGTTGTCTTTTGTAAGTGTTTTCACTTTTTAGTTGCCAATAATTTCCCTTATCCGAAGAAATATACTTCGTAGTTAAGTGAGTTGGTGGTGGCAGACATAGTCTATTTAACTGGTAGTTAGTTAGAAATGGTCCACTTCCATCCACATTGCTAACTTTTGTTTGAAGCACTTCTTTTGTAGGATTTGAGTACGGAAATTTTGAATGGTTTAGTGTTTGCTTGCTGAATGATGTCGGGGACCGCTTGGTCTTGCGATGGATAAGCTTTATTTTTATGGCCTGCATTATTAAATCGACATTTTAGTAACACAATTAACGTATTTTATGTGTCGAAATAAAACAAAGCAGTTTATAATAGTAGAGAACACAAGATTTATAGTGGTTCGGCCAAAAACTGGGCCTACATCCACTTTATAGCTTTTCATTATTCACTTGCTTTACAATTGCATTCAATACAAGAATCATATATTTGCAATTCTTTTACAACATTTCAGCAAAGCTTTTAAGTAAAATAAGGACGCAAATGATTGCTGTTCCAAGCTCTTGGGATTGGTTCTCCTTCGACAGTTGTAAGTTTGAATGTGCCGTCAAGAAGCTTCGTGCCTATAACATATGGCCCTTCCCAGTTTGGCCCAAACACACCTGTAGCTGTCATGATTCTCTTTAGAACTAGGTCCCCAACTTCAAAGCTGCGCTGACGAACTTTGGAATTGAAGTGCCTGGCTATCCTTTGTTGATGAGCTGCAATTCTAAGCCTAGCCTCTTCTCTTCTTTCATCAAGGAGGTCAAGTGCTTCTAGTTGCAGTTTTTCATTCTCATCTTGATCAAAATGGATCCTTCTGTGTGAGGGGACTTCAGTTTCCACTGGAATCATCGCTTCTGATCCATATGCCAATGAAAATGGAGTATGCCCAGTCGCAGTTTTGTGAGTGGTCCTGTATGCCCATAGTGCAAGTGGTAACTTATCGACCCAACCACCTTTTGCTTTTTCCAGCTGCTTTTTGATGGTTGATTTGATGATTTTGTTTACTGCTTCCATTTGCCCGTTTGCCTGCGGATGAGCCACTGCTGAGAAGCTTTTTCGGATCATGAATCGTTTGCAAAAATCTTGGAACTCCTCACTTTCAAACTGAGTACCATTGTCTGTGATTATCTTCTGAGGCACACCATACCTGCAAATGATATTTTTAGTCACAAAACTTATCATTTTCTTAGAGGTAATAGTGGCCAATGGTTCGGCCTCAGCCCATTTAGTAAAATAATCAATAGCAACAATAGCATATTTAATCCCTGATTTGGCAGTCGGCAAAGGCCCAATGAGATCTATTCCCCAGATGGCAAACGGCCATGGACTGACCATCTGTGTTAGCTCAGTGGCAGGTGCTCTAGGAATTTTAGCGAATCTCTGGCATTTATCACACTTTCGGGAATAGTCAGCAGCATCCTGATTAATTTCTGGCCAAAAGTATCCATAACGGAGGATTTTCTTTGCTAAAGTTTGACCACCTGTATGATCCCCACATTCCCCTCCGTGTACTTCAGTTAGAATTGTCTTAGCTTCTTCCTTTGTCACACATCGGAGTAATGGCATTGAAAATCCTCGTCTGTACAAACGATCATCTTGAACTATATATCTGGAGGCTTTCCTCATCAGCTTTTGTCTCTCTTTTGAATTTTCTGGCAGAGAACCATTGAGCAGATATTCAAGTATCGGAGTCATCCATGATTTTTGCTCTTGGAATACATCCATAATCCACTCAACATCCATTTCATCTGTGCTTGGAGCTGACAAGACTTCGACGGGAACTAAATCCAATAGTTGAGCTTCACCAGTACTTGAATACTTCGCAAGAGAATCCGCCTTCATATTTTCTTCTCGGGGGATATGGTTTATTGAATAACGGTCCAAATCTTGAAGGAGCCCCCAGGCTTTTGATAAATAGGCTGGTAAATTCCCTCCTTTAGCTCGAAATTCCTTCTTGACTTGACAAACAATAAGTTGAGAATCACTGAAGATATGCAATGCCTTGATGTTTAGTTCTTTAGCGATCCTTAAACCAGCGATGAGAGCTTCATATTCAGCTTCATTGTTTGTCGAAGGGAATTCTAGTCTCAGGGCATAACACAACGATCGCCCATCTGGGGTTTCAAGGACAACCCCTGCTCCAGAACAGTAATCATTCCTTACACCATCGACGTACAATTTCCATTGGATTGGAACGCTATTAGTAGCTTCCTCCTCACTATCACCCTTATCCATGCATTCCGTAATGAAATCTGCCAAAGCTTGTCCATTGATTGCTTTTCGGGGATGGTAAGTGAAGTCATATTGACTGAGTTCAATATTCCATTTCAAAAGACGGCCCGAAGTCTCTGGACGGAATAGGACTTGCTTTAGAGGTTGATCAGTGAGGACTTTGATGGGATGAGCTTGGAAATACGACCTCAATTTTCTTGATGCAATCAACAAACAATAGGCGATCTTTTCTAATCTTGAATAGTTCATCTCTGCCCCAGTGAATCTTTTGCTGATATAATAGACTGGGCGTTGGATCCTTGTGTCTTCCCGTACCAACACTGTACTGAGAGCATGAGACGAAATTGCCAAATATACGAAGAGATCTTCACCACTATCAGGCTTTGAAAGTATCGGAGGCACTTCCATATGACGAATCAACTCATCAAATGCTTTCCGACAATCAGGAGTCCACTCAAAGTTTTTTCTTCTTTCTTCAGAGCGTCAAAGAATGGAATGCATTTATCAGTAGCTTTGGAAATAAACCGACTCAAGGCAGCAACCTTTCCATTAAGACTTTGCAATTCCTTCTTCGTTCTAGGAGCCTTGACTTCTCTCAGAGCGGCGATCTGAGCTGGATTGGCTTCAATGCCCCTAGTGCTCACAATGAAACCCAAAAACTTTCCGGACTCCACTCCAAATGAGCATTTCAGGGGATTAAGCTTCATTCTGTACTTGCGGAGTACTGCAAACATCTCTGCCAGGTGATCCATATGGTCCACTGCTTTCTTAGACTTTACTAGCATATCATCAACATAAACTTCCATTGTCTTGCCAATCTGTGGTTTAAACATGGCATTAGCAAGCCTTTGGTAAGTTGCCCCTGCGTTCTTGAGTCCAAAAGGCATGACCTTGTAGCAGTAGAGTCCAACATCTGTAATGAATCTCGTATCCTCTTGATCTGGCTCATGCATCATAATCTGGTTATATCCGGAGTATGCATCCATAAAAGATAACAATTCATGTCCTACCGTGCCATCCACCAACTGATCGATCCTGGGTAGCGGGAAACAATCTTTGGGGCAGGCTTTGTTCAGATCTAAAAAATCAATGCACACTCTCCACTTTCCGTTAGCTTTCTTAACGAGGACTGGATTTGAGACCCTATTTGGATAAGTAGATTTTCTAATGAAATCGTTCTCCATGAGCCGATCAACTTCTTCTTTCAATGCTGCCGTCCTCTCAGGACCCTGAGTTCTTCTTTTCTGTTTCACAGGTGTAAACCTTGGATTAATATTTGGAGTGTGTACTGCAATCTCTGGGGATATTCCGCACATGTCAGCATGAGTCCAAGCGAATACATCCAAATTAGCCTTCAAAAATGAAATCAGAACATTCTGAACTGTCGGATGGAGTTGTGAACCCACATTAAGCACTTTGTTTGGGTTCTTTGGGTCAACAGGCACCGGTACTGTTACCTCTACTGGTACCACTCTATTCTCCCCTGCACTGGCTTTCCTTGGATCCATCTCTCTTCGTGCCCCACTACATTCACCAGTGCAGGGTCGACCCTGTAATTGCTACAAGGTTGGTTCTTTGATGCGGACTGGAATCGCCGCACCTTTTCCCATCTCTCTCTTCCTGGATTCTCGCAATTCTGCAAAATAACATTCTCGCCCCGCATCTTGGTCTCCCTTAATCACACCAACCCCGTTATCTATGGGGAATTTTAGAGTCAAGCACCATGGGGGCAAGAACAGCTTTGAATGCAGCAAGAGTTGGTCGGCCTAAAAAGGCGTTGTAGGCAGAGAATTCTTCAACAATTATAAAGGTTTGCTATCGAGCCACCTTCCTCAGTCCCTTTCCGAGTTCTACAAAAAAATCTATGGTTCCAATCGGCTGTTTGGGTTCTCCAGCAAACCCAGCAATCTTAAGTGATGAAGCTTGAACGTCAGCCATTGGAATTTTCATTTGATCAAAGGTCTTCTTGAAGAGGATGTTGCATGAAGCTCCACAATCAACTAGAACCCTTCTCACAGTTGCTGGCCCAATACCAGCGGATATGACCAAAGGATCTATAGTCGGAACCTCGATACCCGAAGAACCCTGGCACTGAACACAATATCATCTGTGGAAGTCTTTTGTTGCTTCAAAGGCGCATCATTCTCTAAAACAAAAACATTCTCTTCAGCTGGTACATGCCTCAAGGCCCGGGCATACCTCTCCATCTCCCCCCAGCTTTTGCCTACTGGGTGAGGTCCCCCAGTTATCATATTGATAACAGGTCTTTCTGATTCATGTTCCACGACCTTCTCACTTGAGCCAGGATGGTGAGCGGGAACTTGCTGTCCTTGGTTTGACGAAGCTGGAGCATTTCTGTTCCTTTTCACATACTGTTGGAGCTTGTTCTCTTTCAAAAGCTGTTCAATTACCTCTTTCAACTGATGGCATTCGTTGGTGTCATGGCCGGGCTGGTTGTGGAACCGGCAGAACCTTCCACTTTTTTCCATCTTAATCGCAACTCTCATTTTAGGTGGTGCTGGATAATTGACATCATCCTTGGTTGCAAAGAAGATGTTTTCAGGGGTATCGGTCAAGGGTGTGAAATTGAAAGAACGGCCTTTCTTACCGTCTCCCTGTTTCTTTCCACTATCGTTTCCCCTTTTCTGAGTGTTTGGTTCTTTCTTGTTCGAAGCAGCATCATTGCTCCCGGCTTGCGCTGATACCACCTTAGCCGGTGTTTGGAGGCTCTCCAAGCGCATGAACTCATCCGCTTTCTTGTAGAATTTGTCAAGTGAGTTTGGTTCTTTCATTTTCAACCATTTTCCAAATTCACTCGATTTGTCAATCGCCCTCATCAAGTATGTCAGGACCATGCGTGGCTCAGCATTATCTACCTCAGCTAATGCTATGTTAAAGCGATTCAAGAACGACCTGATAGATTCTCCCGGATTTTGCTCTAGACTTGACAGCAACATTATGTCCTTTGCTTTAGAAGCATACAATCGAAATTGCTCCTTGAACTTCCTAGTCAAATTAGAGAATTGATCGATGGACCTGACCGGCAGCTTCGTAAACCACAATAGAGCTACACCTTCTAGATAAACCAGAAAGTATCGGCATTTAATTTCATCAGACGCCCTGGCACCAGTCATATGCCAGTCGTACTTATACAGAAACTCGTTTGGATCACTCGTCCCCTTGTAAGCTGGAATAGTAGGGGGAACGAATTTCCTTGGGAACTCTGCCTTCAAAATCCTTTCAGTGAATGGAGTTTTGCTTGGAGCAAATCCCCACTCTTTCTCATCTTCATCTCTTCGCATACTTTCTTTCATGATTTGACGAACCATCCCCGAAAAATACTCTTCATCATTGAGAGGCTCTGGAGGGCACACATCAGCCACTCTCTCTGAATTCTGCCTTGACAATCGTTCACGGAGGGTCGGCTGTGGCCCTGATCCTCCAGCTTGAAGAGGAGTCCTTTCTACAGGGTCTGCGGCTCTTTGAGAAATGTTTCCTTCAACATCCTGAACTCCCACATTAGGGTTCCCATCATTATTACCCGGTTGAAGGTTTGCCCCAAGTAGATCATTCAGTTTACTCAAGATCAGGGCATTCTGGGCCTCCAATTGCGCATTCTGAGCATTTAATTGCTGATTCAATCCCAAAACTACGGCGTCCAACTCTGCCCGTGTAACTCCAACAGTTGGAGCTGCTTGACTTGAAGGAGGAGAGGTAGCAGTATTCTCTTGAACATTATCGGATCTTACAGAACTTCGTTTTCTCCTAGGAGCCATTATTTCCAATAAACTTCTGGTTTTAAAAGAAATTCTTTCAACAATCCTTTGCGGAGCAATAGTGGAAATTTCCTGAGTTGGGTTCTCAGTGAAAGCACCAAAAATGTTAACGTAAAAATCAGACGCTAACACCCCGGTGTAGATTGAGGTTGAGCGAAAGCACCAACCGTGAACACGGGAACTACAGAACAAGTAGAGAAATCACAGAAAAAAACGGAAAAGACAACATTTTTTATAGTGGTTCGGCTTAGGGTAAGCCTACGTCCACTTTAACTCTCTTTATTACTGAATTTGGTTACAACTTTACAACAATCTTCAATTACAATTCTGATGAGACAAACAACTAGAACTTTGATGGAGAATAATCTTCCGAATTCATGTTGAATGATGTAGATTTTCCCTTGGAGATCGTAGTAGTGTCCTTGGTGTTTGGAGTACTTGAAGTGTTGAGTGAGTCGAGAATTCAGCAGAGTATCGGTGCTTGAAGTGATCGGCCAAAGTCCTCTGCTAGTTGGAGTTAGGGCTGTATTTATAGGGAGTACTCTGGGAAGAATTTTATCACCAAGTGCTAGGTCGCATACGACCTAAGGTAAGTCGTAGGTCGTAGGTCGGCGACGACATAGGGGATCACCTGTACCAGCTATATTGGAACTTGCCCTGAATAAGTTATTAGGTCGGCAGCGACCTAAGAGATGGGATCTGACTTATCTTGACTGCATTTGGTTCTCTTCTGAGCAAATTAATAGGTCGCGTGCGACCTATCATAGGTCGTGAGTCAACTGAGATTTAGGTTGCTGAGACCACTTCGCTCTTAGGTCGGTAGGCTGTGGCATTGCTTAGGTCGCATATGCTTGAGGTCGTAAGACCGCTGACTCCTTAAGTCGTTAGGTCGCTAACTCCTTAAGTTGTTAGGTCGCTAACTCCTTAGGTCGTTAGGTCATTTTTCCACTTAGGTCGGCAGGCAGTTAGGTCGCTAGAACCTTTCCATAGCTAGGTCGTTCGCCTGTTTGTCTCGTTAGGTCATAGCCTGTTATGAACTGTTAAGTCGTGAACTAGACCGTTGAGCTTGATAGGTCGCTTACTAATTGAGCTGTTTGGTTGGAACTTCCTATAGGTCGTTTCTGTAGTTAGGTCGCCCACTTTTTAGGTCATGAGCACCCTTAGGTCGTTAGTACCTTTTTGGTCATTGAGTCGCGTAAGTCTTAGGTCGTTGAGTCGCGTAAGTTTTAGGTCGCTTCAGAAATAGGGGTTAAACAGTTTTCTTTTGTAAAATAATAACTATTTTTTAAGACCTCACACCAGTCCCATGACTGACCTGGAGTTTATTGTTCCCTTTCTAAACTCTGGGGTGCCCACCAATTTCCACATGGGCAGTCTAGAGTCAGGTTATCAGGTCATTCTGGAATTCAGGAGTTGCTATAGAGATCAGGAACAAGCTGGATGGCGAGGCGTATAACTTATATATGTAATATTTCTTTCCTCTGTTTGTTGTTGTACACTCTGATAATGTAATATGATGTAATGTAATAACATATATGATTCTTTGTTTTAAAGATTATTCATAGATATATTATATATTGTTCCGCTACGAAATGTGAGATTCTGTTATTGTTTCTGTTTTCTTCTTCTACCTCTTTATTCTTAAACCCTAATGGTTCGGTTTTTCGACGTTCGATGGTTCGGCAGTTGATACAGTGGACGTATTAATGTCGATATTCTTGATGTCGAAAAATCGTGTCTATACAATTGTGGTACCAGAGCATTTGGTCAAGAGACAACCTTGGCTCTGTTGGGTGTTACTCATTAGAGATATAGTCAGTAGTACTCTAGAATGAGTTTGAGTGTAATAATAGATATGATCGCGTATTTGTTAATGAATATAAATCGTTTTATATTGTGTTGATTTATCGGTTGATTGTTTATAGACTTTGGTCGGTGCAGTTTGGCCAACTGTTTCGATAGGGGTTTCTAAACTCTTAAACAAGATAAACCGACATAATATTGTTTTAAGTTAAGGTAAATGAAATAATTTTACCCAAAGTTATTTTCGTATATAAAAGGAATGATTTTCCATAAATTATTATGGTATATATGTTTGCTTGGTTGTTTGGTAGTGGTAATATTAAATCATTATCATTAAAGTTGAAAACGAAATTGAAGTCATGACAAAGAGTTAAGAAAATAAAATCCATATACAGATGAGAACTGTAAATTGAAAATGTGATTTATAATTTGAAATAGAACTCCAGAGAAATATTTGGAAATGTTCTTGAAAATATTTGAAAGTCGGGAAGTTTGGAAACTAAATTCCTTTTGGGATTGGAAATAGTTTTCAAGGGTTTGGAAAAATGTTTTTTGAAGGGATAAAAGCTCTAATCTCTTTACGGTCAAAAATAATTCCCGTGATGATCGCGACATCATCGGTGTTCATTTTCGGGTTTTCAAAAGAGGAACTGCTGCCAAATTGATTTTAAATTGAAAATTGTTTCCTAAAGTTGGGTTTGTTTTGGAAATACAAAGGGTTTGGATATAAAATTTACTTCAAAATGATTTGGGCAATTATTTATATCTCTGGAATCCTATTTAAAAATAGTTATGGAATAATAAATAAATTTGAAAACTTAGAAAATTATGAATGAATGAATAAATTTACAATTACAAATTAATGAAAGTGAAATTGAAAATTGAGATTCATTTCGAATTTGTAAGCATATAGAATTGAATCGGAATTGAATTTGATTTGTTATAAGCAAAGCGAAGTATTGAAATAAAAAATTAGTAAGCGAAACTAATTGAAGAAAAGACCAAATAGATATGGTTGGAAATAAATTCAATATTTATGTAAATAAAAGGTAAATTAAATTCATATGGAATTTGAAATCCAGTTTAAATATAAGTGGTTGTAAACTAAAAAGATGAATTGAAATTGAATTGTTTTTGGGAATGAATAAAGGAATAAAACTGGAATTGAAATGGAATATTGAAAACCAATTTGAATTGTTTGAGATAAAAATGAATTGAATAGAAATGATATGGAATGTAGTTGTAAGCAACTAAAATTGTATCGAAACCGTATAAATTGCTAATGAAATAATTTTGAATATTTTGCTTGTGAAAACTATGTGTTCACGATTGAAAATAAGTGAAATGTAAATGAATTTCCCTATATATGTCACTTATGTGTTTAAATTGAGTAAATACATGTATAGGAGGGCCGTTTGGCTGGATTTGATTGCGCAAAATGCTAATAATAAGCCGCTTGCTTAAAAATGCTAAAAAAAGGTACGCCTATGCAATAAAAATAGGAAATATGAACTGTTTTTGTTTTTTCTGACCGGGTGGGTCGATGTATACATATTTATATCCTTTGTCAAATTGCAAAAGCTCCTCCGTACAAAGGAGACTCTGCCAAAATTTTCCAACATTTTTGGCAGTTAGAAATTTTTTGAAATTTTTGTTAGCGAATAATGATTTTAAATTTGAAATTGAAGTAAATTAGTGAATGAAACTAATTTAAAATAATAATATGAATCGGTTATAATTGAAAGATAAAATTCAATATTTAGAAGATAAATTGAATCCAAATAAAATTGAAATTGTAAATAGAATTCAAATGAAACTGAAAATGCAAAATTGAATAAAAATGGATATATAATTTCAACTTAAGAAGTATATATTGAAAATTTTGTAAAGGAATGTGCAAAATGATATTTGAATGTTGTAATTGGATATTATGGATATCAGAATATACAGGTGGATACAAGGTGTATGATTGAAAATTCTGTAAGGAAATGGATTTAACGGTTTTGGATACGGTAATTGGATATTATTGCTTAATAGCTTACAGGTATTATAAAGGAAAAAGAATTGGATTTTAATTTTTGAAGATAAAAATTGAATTGCTCGACAAAAAGGTATGTATTTAAATTTCAGTACGAAATTTGATTGGGTTTTGATCTAGCCACTTGGCATTTTGTTTTCTTTTGGAATCTGAAGGCCTGTGGTGCCATTTTGTAGTCGTACCGACCTAGCCACGCAAAGGAGAAGCTGGCGACATATTGAGAAAATTTAGGGAGTTAGAAACTTTTTGAGAAAAGTTTGAAATTTAAATTTAAATTTGAATTGTTAAAGAAAAAAATGTTGTATGAAACTTATAATTGAAGTTGGGAAGTTAGTTGAATTAATGATGGGTCTTAAATTAAAATATTTTTTTTGGTAAGATGATAAAACTATTTGGATTGGGGAAAAAATATAAATGGGTTAAGGATTATTCTTCCTAGCTTGTAATTTCGGGACGAAATTATTTTAAGGGGGGAAGGATGCGACGACCCAGAATTTTTGGTATTTGAATTTGAAAATATTTAAGCAATTTTAAATATTTGAGTGATGATTTAACTTGAATTTCAAATATAACTATGAAATTTGCAATTTAGTTTTTGAATTTAATTTATTTAAGTTGGGTAAAATATTGAATCTTGATTTTTAAGCTGATTATTTCAAGGCTTATAAAATTTATATTGATAATACGGGAGATAATATAAGCTTCAGGATTGAATTTGGGAATGATTATTTCAGTTTTGCAATTTTATCGTTTAAATCGATATTTAAAAATAGCCTTCCGAGGCACAGTCTCGGAATTTGATGAACTTGTTCCATTGGATCCGTAATAGTTAGTTATTATCGGATTTTAATTTTCGTAGCAATTGGAGTTGTCGTTAAACCCTGGCAGCTCAAAACGCATAGAAACTGTTTTAATCGATTCAGTTTAAAATTTATCGTTTACTTCCGTAACTTGCGTATATGATCGAATTAGCCTCCGAAACACTTTCCATCGTGTTCGGAATATGGGTATACCATTATAGATGCCTAGTGGCACGCCTCAATAGGAGGTAATGTTTTTAAGTTGCATTTATCGGACGTTTTGAATTTGAATTTAAATTAAATAAATATATACTTATTCTCCTACAACCCAACATTCAGCTACCTTTCCTTCAAATCACTGTCTCCACTCGTACACGCGACATCATCGTGTTTCTCCTTTTCTTTTATTGTCAAAATCAGATCGAAATGCCAGAGAAAAAAAAGAAAACCACGAACAAAATTTATTCAGAGAAAACAAATAAATGGCCGAGCTCCTTCTCTTTCAAAATCAAATTATCGAACGGAAAAAAAAGGCCAAACGAAATTCACGTACTCTCTCCTTCTTCTCTTACCTTAAAAATCGAATTCGTGTTCATAGAGGGAATCACAAGTTCCTCTTCATTTAATTGATTCGAACCGATTGAAGCAATAGTGTCGGCGCTGTTTTTTCGTTGCCGCCTTGTCGTTGGTTGATTCCGGAGTCGCTAGTAGTAAAGCACACGGGCTCATGATGGGAAATCAAAAATTCGCCTGAGGGGATGGTCATGCTGTCTTGTGCGCTGCGACGTGGGGCCAGGTAGGGAGGTGGGCGCTCGATGGAAAGGGGGAAATTGAAGACGAGTTCGTCAGGCTCGAGTTTGTAGGCGACGAAAGTTGTGAGGTTTCGCTCGCGTGCTTCGTTTTTGTGCTCAACATCGGCGGGCGCGTTCGATTGCAGTGGGCTTGGGTGGCTCTTCGTTCCACGGAGAGAGGGCACGACTTCGAGATTCTAGAGAAGGTGTTCACTGTCTTGTTTTTGAATACTGATCTATTAGTTTTATAAGTATATATATATAAAAAAAATAGACCTTCGGTTTATATAGATTATTAAAGGAAAACTAGTTAAATTAAAGTTAATAGAAGGGATAGTTGATTGTTCGATTTATTTAAGCTATTAACTTGGTTAATTATCTTATTAAAATTATTTTTGAAACTAAAGGATAATTTAAAGGGAAGATTAGTTTAAACTAAATTATTAGTTGACTAAATTAAATCCCAAGGTTAAAATTATTAGTTGAACTAAAATAATAAAATGCCGATAGATTGTTGGATTGGTTCGAATATTAATAAATTATATAATTGCTTATACAAGGTAAAAACCGTGAAATCAAGTCGAAATGGAAATGGAATTGCAAAATAAAAGCAAAGATGAGATCTTCTCACTCAAGTTCAAATCGAAATTTCCAGTTTGATTTTTTTATAGTTAAATTTAAATTGGTCGACCGTGTGCTTGGTTGATTGATTTATAATAATTATTCACTAGATGATATTATATATATATATATATATATATATTAGTATATAGTATATATTGGGTGATTGATTTCCCGCATTATATAGCGAATGAGACCCTATTGCGCTGCATAATAGCGGATAATATTTTATAAATCCCATATACCGTGATATTCCACCTCGAAGTGGAATTGGTATTGAATTCATGTGCTAACATCTATGGATGCAGGGAAACAGGTTGGAGGGATTCAACTGGATTCCTTAAATATTGAATTTGTTTTATATGTTGTGTGTTGATTATGTATAATCCCTGTGTGATTTTATTTATGGTTAAAATCGTTAAAGGCTATAATTTAACCGAATATATTTTTGGTATCGTTGGATACCGGAAATAAAAAAATTTGGATTTTTGAAAATTCAAGTTGAAAGTTTATAGTAAAATTTATTGTTGAGAATTGGATAAATTTAAAAGAAGGAATTTTAAGAGGATAAAGTTTTATTTTCAGTCCTATTGAATAAAATTCCAAAATATGAGGAAAAGGCTTAATAAATGGATTTCGGGTAATATTATTCAAAGGTTGAAGAATTTATTTAAAATACGGATTTTAAATATTTGAAAGAGATAAAGGAATTTATTTCATAAAGGAAATAAATTTAGAAATAAATTTAGGGATTTAATTTGGAGTTGAAATAAATTTTGAAATCGATTTGGAAAATTGACTTGGTATTTGAAAATTAATACTTGGGAAACCAACTTGTAATTAATTTGGTGTTTGAAGCAAATTTTGGAAATCAAAGTGGAATTGATTGGTAATTGAAATAAATTTGGAAATCAGTATGGAAATTGATTTGGTGTTCGAAGGGAAATTTATTTTGTGTTTTGAAATAAAATTTAGAAATCAATTTGGAATTTGATTTTGTGTTTGAAGTAAACTGGAAATCAATTTGGGATTTGATTGGGTTTGAAGATGATATTTGGGAATCGATTTAAAATTCGTATATCAGTTGATATTTGGAAATGTAAATTCACAATGGGAATTTGTAAAGAAAAAGGAAATTGTTTAAAAATAAATATTGGTTTATTTTTAAAGTGTGGAAAGAAATTTACAAATTGGAATGTTGTAACGACCCGTATTTTTACGGATCGAAACATTGTTAAACTATATGCTTTAAGTCGTTGATGTTGTTAAGTCGTTTAAAGTTGGAGTCGACCATAGCTTAAGTCGTATGGAAGCTAGCTCGTGTGGTGCTTAAGTCGTGAGAGGGCTTAAGTCGTGACCGACTCATAGATATGACCGACTTAAGGGTTAGCAAGTTAGTGTATTGAGCGACTTAAGGTTGTAAGCGGGTTACGAGTTAAGAGAGCCAGCGACTTAGGGGATAAGGTGATAACGACCTAGTGGTTAACGGCTTGGGGGAAGTTAGCAGCTTAACAGGGTTAACGGGTTAACAACCTAAGGGATAAGTCGTTCGAACGACCTAAGGGGGAAGACTTAAATCGTGGGACTCTGTGTGCTGAGTTGGGTCGTATAGCGTTAGGTCGCTGAGTCGTGTGAGCGACTTAGTGGTAGGTCGTAACTCGTGCACGAGTTAGGTCGCGTATCTCTGTCAGGTCGCGTGCATATTGAGTCGTTGGGTCGGTATCAGGTTTAGTGGTTAGGACGGCAGGGCTTTAAGTCGTAGGCTGTTGAGTCGCGCGCGTGTGTTAAGGACTTAGGTCGTTAGGTCGAGGCACTGCATGTGTTGAGTCGTGCCTGTGTTGAGTCGTGCGTGAGGCTCCATGTTTGTTAGGTCGTAAGCCGTTAGGTTGTGAGTGTGCTAAGTCGTAGGTCGTGGGTATTAGGTCGTGGACAACTTAGGGGTTCTGTTGAGTCGTGGACGACTCATAGGGGCGGCGACTTAAGGGACGTTTCAGCCTATAAATACTCGTCCATATCTCACTATTTTGGCACCGGATTTTGAAGGGACGAAGTGCTGCCATTTTGAGAGCTCGACTACAACACTTCTTCACTTCTTTTCTCCTCTCTAACCTAGTGATTTCTTCCATCTAAATTGAAGATCAAATCAAAGATCCAAGAGCCAAAGTTGAAGATCTTCATCCAACAAAGAGAGATTTCATCGTTTGAAGTGAGATTTTTCCGGATCAAGCTTGGTTCCTTGCTGTCCAGATCTGGAGTTGATAGTTTTTAAGGTGTTTAGGTGATTTGGTGAGTGGTAGTTATCTCTCACATGGATCCAAAGGAGTATATTGGATTGGTGGCTTGTTTATGTGTTAAAGATAGTGATTTCTTGCATTTTCCTAAAGTTTGCATGTAGATCTATCATCTATGAAGTTTTGACACCTATTTTACTACATGATTACTTGTATAAGTTTATTCATCAAGTTGTAGAGACATATGCCTATGATTCATACTTGTTAGATTTGGACACTTTAATTACGAAATTGCCATTATTGTTGCAATTGTCTATTTTGATCTTGTTTGAATGATTGATTACTTGGATTGATGTTTGATTTGATTGATTAGTTGATTGATAACTTGATTTGGACAAGTTGGTCGAAGATGATTCAAAAGATAAGTGGAAAGGCTCTTGAATGGTGAAAGCTGCTTGTGGCATATGAAGCGGATGTGGAAGCTTATATGGATAGATTCGATGATGATGAACTTTTCCATGATGCGATGGGGCAAACCATGATGTTGAGATGGGACTTTGCTATGAATCGTTGAAGCAAAGCATGATGTGTGAAGCCTTGGTTTAATCCAGACGGGATCATCCCAAGTATGTTGATAACTCGATGATGCGGTTCGAGTTGGTTGATAATGGTGGGCTCGAGAGGCGCTTGAGCTAGTGTGAGAATAGTCGTCGAGGAGGATGACTAGGAGGCTTGGATCTTATCGTTATTGAAGGTTCTAGCATGCTCAAAGCAAGAGTACGTTGGAACGGGTCACGATGACGTTCCAAACACGGGTCATGATGACGTGTTAGTACTCTGGGCAGATGCGATAGTCCTAGGCACGGGTCATGATGACGTGCGGAGTTATGTCTAGAACCGGGGTTACCATTAGCCCTTGACAGGTGGTCATTCAATTAACGGTGAAATCGAGGCAATGATAACAGTGATAGCCAGAGTCATGGATGTTTGGTTGTATCGTCATTCGGACTCAAGAGAGGTGTTTTCTGGGTGCTTATCTAATCTTGGTTTAGGCCTTGGGGGTTTGTATTTGGAAAACATCGACCTTGACTCGAGTGATAATTACTCTACTTAAATTGTCTGCTTTGCTATGCTTGTTTATGCTTAGTGGGTCTGCGGGCTATCACTGTAGAATGAGGTGGAGTGGGATGGTTGAGTTCCTATTCCTTTTATCCTTTATGCTCTTTTGGTATGTTTGGTAGTTAATTTACTGCTCACTAAGACTGTTGTCTGACTCAAGGTTTTATGTTCAACTCTTATTACCTTGGGCTGTTCATCCATGTTGGGATGGGCAGACTAGGTAGCAGGTGACAGGTGCTGTTCTTGGCTACCAACGCTGTTGATGACGAAGACGAGCTGGAGGCTAGCATATTAGTTTCTTACTATATGTACTGGATGTTCCGCTGCTTGTATATGTTTGAGTGTTATGTAGTGAGGCTTGATGTATTAATTGTTCAGATGCTTGTATCAAACCTTTATGAAGACTATATGATGTTATTCTGTTATGAGCTTCACTATATACATATATTTCTCTATTGTATTTTGTCCATGCGCTGTGAGTTGTACGATAGAGTTTGCTGTTTTACCTTACCTAGATCATCGTCCATGGCTGTCTGGCACGCTCCTCAGCGCACTATTTCCTTGTTTTGGTGCGGGAGTCATGGGCGGTCGTCACATTTGGTATCAGAGCGAGGTTAAATCGATTTTAGCCAACGCTCGCTGACGTAACTACGTATTAGAGACGTAATTGTATTTTGATGGATGATTACTATATATATAATATAGTAGCTTAGAAGGATTTGAACTCCTTATGCAGTTGTTTCTCAAGGTGTTCTAAGTCATTCCATTTTGTAGATATTAAGGATGAGTCGAAGAGGGAGACCAGCTGCTAGGGAAGGCCGTGCTGTTGAGGGGGCTGCTGATTATGCTCCTATGTTCGAGGCTATGATGACTTCGATCATGAGGTGGATGCCAGCTCCGGGGCCATCAGTAGATGTTAGAGTTCAGGTTCAAGCTCCAAGACCAGTGGACTTTGCTAAGTTGTGTAAAGACTATACTGCTCTCGGAGGAAAGGTTTTCTTGGGAACGGAATTGACTATTGAAGTTCAGAGATGGATAGATGCTTGTAGAAGGATCTTTGGTGACTTGGGAATTGAGGATGCAACTAAAAGGAAGCTTGCATCGAGACAGCTTCAGGGAAGAGCTGCTGATTGGTGGGGTTCTATCACCATTGATACTCCAGAGGAAGAGATCACTTGGGAGCAATTCCAAGTTAGATTTGAACCTAAGTTCATTTCTACAGCTCAGAAGTCTGTTTTGTTTAAGAAGTTTGTGGAACTTAAGCAAGGTGGGAGACCAGTTCTTGAGTATGTTTCTGAGTTTGAAGCTTTGTCCAAGTATGCTCGGCCGTATATTGAATCTCCCTACCAGAAGAACGAGAAGTTTGTGACAGGTTTGGACAGTTATCTTGGGAGGCAGTTGGTGGATCATCTGGACGATCCTTTTGAGAAACTTGTGGAGAAAGCTCTCAGGCACGAGAGTTTGTTTCCTAAGGAAGGGTCTGTTGTTGCTGTGACCAAGGAAGAGTCCAAACCACAGAAGGGTGGAAATAAGAAGAGGAAGTAGCAACAGCAGAAGGGTAAGGATGGCCAGAAGAAGCCAAAGGGTGAAGTGACCTGCTATAATTGTCGGCAGAAGAGCCATCTCTCCAGGGATTGCAAGAATCCAAAGGTACTGTTGAAGTGCTACAACTGTGATAAGTTGGGGCATATTAGGAAGAATTGTCCAGAACCACAGAAGGACAAACAGATTGTGCAAGCTTATGCTTTGGGGGCTGTTCCATCATCTTCGAAAGCTCCTACTGCGGAAGAGAAAGGGAAGAGTGTGGTGGTTCAAGGTATTCTTTCCATATGTGGTGTTCCAGTTAGGGTGTTGTTTGATACTGGGGCATCGCATTCGTTTGTTTGTGATGATCTTGTAGGACGGTTGGGTTTGGAACCGGAAATTGTTGATAGACCATTGGCTGTGACTAATCCAGTTGGGGGTTCGTCTTGTTTGTGTATGGTATGCCGTGGTCTAGTGGTATCGAGTCATGATTGCTCTTTTGTTTGTGATTGTTTTGTTCTGAACTTTGCAGGGTTCGAAATTATTTTGGGTATGGACTGGCTTAGGAAGTATGAGGCAAAGGTTGATTGTGAGAAACTGGAGGTGACAGTCGGGAATGTGGAAGGGCGAAAGGTTGTGATACGATGTAAGCATGAAGAAGGCGTCTTCATGGGCTTCATGTATTCGCTAGTTGTTCCACGGGATGGACTGTCATCGATGCCGGTTGTGAATGGATTTGAGGATGTCTTTGACGAGGTCAAAGGGTTACCGCCGCATAGGGAGATCGAGTTTCGTATCGATCTAGTTGAGGGAGCCAGACCTGTTGTGATGCCTCTTAGACGGATGGCGCCTAGAGAACAACAAGAGCTAAAGGTGCAGGTTGATGACCTTTTTCGGAAAGGATTCATTCGGCGTAGTGTGTCCGAATGGGGTGCACCAGTTGTGTTCGCAACCAAAGCGGATGGATCGTTAAGGTTGTGTGTGGATTATCGTGAGCTGAATAAGGTGACTAAGAAGAACAAGTATCCATTGCCGAGAATAGATGACTTGTTTGATCAGCTTCACGAAGCTAAGGTGTTTTCTCAGATGGATTTGGCAACGGGATTTCACCAGTTGAGAGTGGCTAAGGATAGTGTGTCGAAGACTGCTTTTAGGACACCATCCGGTTTTTATGAGTGGCTGGTAATGCCGTTTGGATTGACTAACGCACCAGCATATTTTGTGGATCTTATGAATAGAGTGTTCAGAGATCAGTTGAACAAGTTTGTACTTGTGTTCGTGGATGATATTCTGATTTATTCCAGAACTGAGGAAGAGCACAAGACACACTTGTGTATTATTTTGGAAATCTTGCGGAAACATCAGCTGAAGGCTAAGTTTTCAAAGTGTCACTTCTGGAAGAGTGAAGTGAGGTTCTTAGGCCATGTTATCTCTAGAAATGGAATAGCGGTTGATCCCGCTAAGGTGGCAACAATCCAGGATTGGATTAGACCTAAGAATGCATCTGATGTGAGAAGTTTTCTTGGATTAGCAGGATATTATCGTCGGTTTATCAAAGACTTTTCCAAGATAGTTGCACCGTTAACAGGATTGACGAAAAAGAATCAGGTATTCACATGGGATGATAAGTGTGAGCAAGCTTTCGTAATTCTGAAAGAGCGACTGACAAGTGCTCCTGTTTTGATTATTCCAAGTGGGAATGATGAGATGGTGGTTTACACCGATGCATGTGGTACTGGACTTGGAGCAGTGCTAATGCAAAAGGATAAAGTTGTTGCATATGCAAGTCGACAATTGAAGCCGCATGAAAGGAATTATCCGACTCATGATTTGGAGTTAGCGGCGATTGTTTTTGCTCTGAAGATGTGGAGACATTATCTATTGGGAGTTCGATTCGAGTTGTTTACAGATCATAAGTCTTTGAAGTATCTGTTCTCCCAAAAGGATTTGAATCTTCGGCAGCAACGATGGCTAGATTTTTAGCATCATATGATTTTGGTATAGCCTATACTCCGGGAAAAGGTAACGCAGTGGCTGATGCGTTGAGTCGAAGACATGCAGGATTGGTAGCCATGTTTTCGGAATGGAAAAATCTTGAGTATTTGGCTGGATTTGACTTCAGGCCTAGATGTGAATTGGAACCTGAGATATTGGCAAACTTATCGATAAGACCTACTCTTGTGGAAAGAATTGGCGAGGGCCAAAAGCGAGATGATAAGCTTGTCAAGATTATCCGTGATTTGGAATCTGGATTGAACCCAGAAAAGGATAAAGGATTTGAAGTTGATCGAAAGGGTTGGTTTCGGAAACAAGGACGACTAGTTGTTCCCGATATAGATGGATTGAGAGATGAAGTTTTGAGGGAAAGTCATCACTCGAAGTTGACAATTCATCCAGGTGGAAATAAGATGTACCGGGATATGAAGAGAACCTACTACTGGGAAGATATGAAGAAGGATGTTGGAAATTTCATTTCCAAATGTTTGAATTGCCAGTTGGTGAAAGCTGAGCAGAAGAAGCCTAGTGGATTGCTTCATCCATTAGAGGTTCCTACATGGAAGTGGGAGCAGATATCGATGGATTTTATCGTTGGTCTACCTAGAACCAGGGAAAGAAATAAAGGGATTTGGGTCATCGTAGATCGTTTGACTAAAAGTGCAAGATTCATCCATGTTCGATCAACTAGGACTGCATCGAAGTTGGCTGAGTTGTATGTTAAGTGGATAGTTCGATTCCATGGTATTCCGAAGAGTATAGTGAGCGATCGAGACCCATTGTTCACTAGTGGATTTTGGAAGAGCTTCCAGGAAGTTTTGGGGATTGAGTTGTGTTTGAGTACAGTTTATCATCCCCAAACAGATGGTCAGACCGAGAGAGTCAACCGAGTTTTGGAAGATCTTCTCAGAGCATGTGTTTTGGACTTCGGGGGATCATGGGAAGATCATCTTCATTAGGTGGAATTTGCATATAATAACAGTTACCAGTCAAGTATTGGTATGGCACCGTATGAAGCATTGTATGGAAGGCCGTGTAACTCTCCGACATGTTGGTTGGAAACTGGAGAAAAGCTGATACTTGGGCCAGAAATAATTCGACAGACTACGGATTGTATAGAGATCATTCGGCGACGAATGAAGGCAGCCCAAGATCGTCAGAAAAGTTATGCCGATAAGCGTCGTAAGGATTTGGAGTTCGATGTAGGCGACATGGTTTTTGTGAAGATTTCTCCACTGAAGAATGTTATTCGATTCGGGAAGAAAGGGAAATTGACTCCGAGATTTGTTGGACCATTCCCGATCATCGAGCGAATTGGAAAGCTCGCTTATAAAGTGGAGTTACCGGAAAAGATGGTGAGTGTGCACAATGTTTTTCATGTATCTTATCTACGGAAGTATGTGCATTACTCGAATACGGTGGTTTCTGCAGATAGCTGTGAAGATTTAGAGGTTGATCCAGTTGTTACGAGACCTCGTAAGCCGCTTCGTGTTGTTGAAACCGACACGAAACAGCTTAGGAGGAAGACGATTACGTTGCTCAAGGTACAATGGAGTGTTGATGTTAACGACTGTACATGGGAGGAGGAAGAGAGGATGAAGGCAGCTCATCCTGAACTCTTCGAGGTATGGCCCTAAGGTGTCATGACATCTCATGAATTTGTAGCTTGTTCTAAGTCTTAGAATTCTGCATGCTAGGCTAGTAATTGGATGCATGGTTTGTTGATTGCTATGGATGGTAGGCATGCGGAATAATTTTGGTTGCTCTTGTTGTTTGGAATTTCGGGGGCGAAATTCCTAAGGGGGAGAGAATGTAACGACCCGTATTTTTACGGATCGAAACATTGTTAAATTATATGCTTTAAGTCGTTGATGTTGTTAAGTCGTTTAAAGTTTGAGTCGACCATAGCTTAAGTCGTATGGAAGCTAGCTCGTGTGGTGCTTAAGTCGTGAGAGAGCTTAAGTCGTGACCGACTCATAGATATGACCGACTTAAGGGTTAGCAAGTTATTGTATTGAGCGACTTAAGGTTGTAAGCGGTTTACGAGTTAAGAGAGCCAGCGATTTAGGGGATAAGGTGATAACGACCTAATGGTTAAAGGCTTGGGGGAAGTTAGCAGCTTAACAGGGTTAACGGCTTAACAACCTAAGGGATAAGTCGTTCGAACGACCTAAGGGGGAAGACTTAAGTCGTGGGACTCTGTGTACTGAGTTGGGTCATATAGCGTTAGGTACCTGAGTCGTGTGAGCGACTTAGTGGTAGGTCGTAACTCGTGTATGAGTTAGGTCGCGTATCTCTGTCAGGTCGCGTGCATATTGAGTCATTGGGTCGATATCAGGTTTAGTGGTTAGGCCGGCAGGGCTTTAAGTCGTAGGCTGTTGAGTCGCGCGCGTGTGTTAAGGGCTTAGGTCGTTAGGTCGAGGCACTGCATGTGTTGAGTCGTGCCTGTGTTGAGTCGTGCGTGAGGCTCCGTGTTTGTTAGGTCGTAAGCCGTTAGGTTGCGAGTGTGCTAAGTCGTAGGTCGTGGGTATTAGGTCCTGGACAACTTAGGGGTTCTGTTGAGTCGTGGACGACTCATAGGGGCGGCGACTTAAGGGACGTTTCAGCCTATAAATACTCGTCCATATCTCACTATTTTGGCACCGGATTTTGAAGGGACGAAGTGCTGCCATTTTGAGAGCTCGACTACAACACTTCTTCACTTCTTTTCTACTCTCTAACCTAGTGATTTCTTCCATCTAAATTGAAGATCAAATCAAAGATCCAAGAGCCAAAGTTGAAGATCTTCATCCAACAAAGAGAGAGTTCATCGTTTGAAGCGATATTTTTCCGGATCAAGCTTGGTTCCTTGCTGTCCAGATCTGGAGTTGATTGTTTTTAAGGTGTTTAGGTGATTTGGTGAGTGGTAGTTATCTCTCACACGGACCCAAAGGAGTATATTGGATTGGCGGCTTGTTTATGTGTTAAAGATAGTGATTTCTTCCATTTTCCTAAAGTTTGCATGTAGATCTATCATCTATGAAGTTTTGACACCTATTTTACTACATGATTACTTGTATAAGTTTATTCATCAAGTTGTAGAGACATATGCCTATGATTCATACTTGTTAGATTTGGACACTTTAATTACGAAATTGCCATTATTGTTGCAATTGTCTATTTTGATCTTGTTTGAATGATTGATTACTTGGATTGATGTTTGATTTGATTGATTAGTTGATTGATAACTTGATTTGGACAAGTTGGTCGAAGATGATTCAAAAGATAAGTGGAAAGGCTCTTGAATGGTGAAAGCTGCTTGTGGCATATGAAGCGGATGTGGAAGCTTATATGGATAGATTCGATGATGATGGACTTTGCCATGATGCGATGGGGCAAACCATGATGTTGAGATGGGACTTTGCTATGATGCGTTGAAGCAAAGCATGATGTGTGAAGCCTTGGTTTAATCCAGACGGGATCATCCCAAGTATGTTGATAACTCGATGATGCGGTTCGAGATGGTTGATAATGGTGGGCTCGAGAGGCGCTTGAGCTAGTGTGAGAATAGTCGTCGAGGAGGATGACTAGGAGGCTTGGATCTTATCGTTATTGAAGGTTCTAGCATGCTCAAAGCAAGAGTACGTTGGAACGGGTCACGATGACGTTCCAGACACGGGTCATGATGACGTGTTAGTACTCTGGGCAGAAGCGATAGTCCTAGGCACGGGTCATGATGACGTGCGGAGTTATGTCTAGAACCGGGGTTACCATTAGCCCTTGATAGGTGGTCATTCAATTAACGGTGAAATCGAGGCAATGATAACAGTGATAGCCAGAGTCATGGATGTTTGTTTGTATCGTCATTCGGACTCAAGAGAGGTGTTTTCTGGGTGCTTATCTGATCTTGGTTTAGGCCTTGGGGGTTTGTATTTGGAAAACATCGACCTTGACTCGAGTGATAATTACTCTACTTAAATTGTCTGCTTTGCTATGCTTGTTTATGCTTAGTGGGTCTGGGGGCTATCACTGTAGAATGAGGTGGAGTGGGATGGTTGAGTTCCTATTCCTTTTACCCTTTATGCTCTTTTGGTATGTTTGGTAGTTAATTTACTGCTCACTAAGACTGTTGTCTGACTCAAGGTTTTATGTTCAACTCTTATTACCTTGGGCTGTTCATCCATGTTGGGATGGGCAGACTAGGTAGCAGGTGACAGGTGCTGTTCTTGGCTACCAACGCTGTTGATGACGAAGACGAGCTGGAGGCTAGCATATTAGTTTCTTACTATATGTACTGGATGTTCCGCTGCTTGTATATGTTTGAGTGTTATGTAGTGAGGCTTGATGTATTAATTGTTCAGATGCTTGTATCAAACCTTTATGAAGACTATATGATGTTATTCTGTTATGAGCTTCACTATATACATATATTTCTCTATTGTATTTTGTCCATGCGATGTGAGTTGTACGATAGAGTTTGCTGTTTTACCTTACCTTGATCATCGTCCATGGCTGTCTGGCACGCTCCTCAGCGCACTATTTCCTTGTTTTGGTGCGGGAGTTATGGGCGGTCATCACAAATGTAAATTAAAATAAATCAAGAAGACTTATTAATTTATTGGAATGGACCATTTTGTAATGGAAAAAGAATTCTTCCCTAGAAAGCCGAGTATATTTTTAAAATAGCCTTTGAATAAAATTAAAAGTTTTAGATTTGGTTTTAAAATAATATTGTTAGAGAAATTAGTTTGGAAATTGTTTGAAGTAAAAATTTATTTAATTAATTATATAAGGAATTATTTTAAAGAATTAAATTGATATTTGATTTAGAAAATAGTTATTTAAATATTTATACTCTATTTACAAATTTTTATTTTAAAATTAGTTTTGGACCTGAATTTTTATATGAGTTATTAGTATAATATTTTTCAAAACTAATATTTAAGAAAATATTCTAAAATAGTTTATTTTAATTGTTTCCAAGTATATTTTGAAGAAGTATTTTTATATTATCGGCAGATTTTCAGTAGAAATGAATATAAGTTTGGAAACGTATTCCGCGTGAGAAGAGTGTTTTGAATTTGTTTTCAAAAAAAAAAGGTTGAAATGTGGAATTTGATTTGAAATTTATGCTCAAAGGATTGAAGTGTAAAATCTTACCTTGCGAAGATATATTGAAAACAATAATAACTAGGAAAAATTATTTGAAATCCAGTGACTATTATGAATGATGATTGATAGTTAAATAACCGACTATCAATATTGGCCTTAATCGGCATTTGAATTTCGATGCGACCGGAAGCCGAATTCCAACTGGATATTCGAAACCCACATCGAACTTTTGTGATTGTGATGGATCTTTTGTTTAAAAGATCAAAGTGAAATTGTTGTGATTTGTTTGAATCTGAATGAACACTTATTTTTAAAATAAGCGCTTGTTATTCGGATTAGCCGGGAGAGGACCTTGTGTCATAAAACCCATTCCGAATAACGATACGACGAAATGGGATTGCATTGAAGATGGTGTTGAAGATCGGGTATTTTCGAAAGCGAAAGGATTACCTGTCGATTGTCTCTGCACCGGGCTGCTCCGGTATAGAGATTTTATCACCCTTTGGGATGGGGATTCCGGACGTGATTAGTGAATATCCGGATTTGCAAGGGCTTCTTTGGAAGTGCCTTCGGTTCCGTTCGATCCCGGAATGGACTTGTATGGATGTGTGTCTAATGTTACACTTTAAGATGTAATGCTGGTTTCTATCAAATACATTTCTGTTGGTGGCGGAGAATTTATTCTCTTAGCTTAACACCCATCTCTGAAACGTACGAGCTCAGAGGTTATGTAGTTGATGGCTACTAGTGATACATTCCCAATTTGGTAATGTGGCACACGAAGTGCTGCTGATCATTTGTTGATCAAAGCATGACTTTGTGAAAAGCATAGCCTTATGGACGAGACTTCGTCGGACCTACACCCCGGAATGGTCGAAACAGGAAGAATGCAGCATGGTTATAGGGGGTAGCGCCCCTTTGGGTATGTGCATTTCCTTTTGGATAGAAGTGGTATTATGGTATGGAGCCCAGATACTTAACTTACGTGGATATCGCAAATATATATTACTTTGTGATTGTTGTGGTTGAGGATCCTCGGATAAAGGTTGTTTACAACCAGGGGATGACATACTCATGTTAGTAGTTACCTATTTTTGCAGAGGTAACCCGGCCTTGTGTTGGCAGAGATCCGGTTAGGTTCTCGGGGCGTCCCTCCAGAGGCGTACCCATGTGGCCCAGGAAGTTCCTTAGCCTGACCATTTGTTGGAAATCCAATTGCAAATACGCACCTTGTACGGTTTAGTTGTAGAACCTTCCATCTAATATGGTTGCTATAGTGGGCATACTATAATGGTATGTATGCTGGCTTAGATTAATATTATACTTGCAAATGTTTTCTGCACTATGCACTAATGATAATATTAAAAAGATTTTGCGTATTAAGCGTGTTTGACTATCATAAGGGGAAATCTCCCCCAAGTGTGAGATTGCATTGTGTGTGTGCCGGGAGGCCTTATGGTAGTTTCATTTTCAAAAAGCATAGCGGATTTCTTTTAAATTCCTTTGTTTTCTTTTGTAAAAGAATAACTGTTTTTTAAGATCTCACACCGGTCCCTTGACTGACCTGGAGTTTATTGTTCCCTTTCTAAACTCTGGGAACCCACCAATTTCCACACGAGCAGTCTAAAGTCAGGTTATCAAGTCATTCTGGAATTCAGGAGTTGCTGTAGAGATCAAGAACAAGCTAGATGGCGATGCGTATAACTTATATATGTAATATTTCTTTCCGCTGTTTGTTGTTGTACACTCTGATAATGTAATGTGATGTAATGTAATAACATATATGATTCTTTGTTTTAAAGAATATTCATTGATATATTATATATTGTTCCGCTACGAAATGTGAGATTCTGTTATTGTTTCTGTTTTCTTCTTCTACCTCTTCATTCTTAAATCCTAATGGTTCGGTTTTCCGGCGTTCGATGGTTCGGCAGTTGATACATTGGACGTATTAATGTCTATATTCGGAAGTCGAAAAATCGGGTCGTTACACAGTTGCTGGTGCAGATTTTCTTTAGAGAGAGCCTTGTCCAGAGATTGTTTGGGTTTCGGACAGTGATGTGGAGTCCAGGGAATTGTCGGGACCCGAAGGGGAGGACTCAAGTAGTAAGAGTCCATAGTTAGTTTGGGTTGCTTTCTCTTGGTAGTGTATGCCTTTTGTATGTGTCTATAACCCTTGGACATCATGGATGTTAGGTGTTAAATGTTTGGTAGGGCAATATATATATATCTGTATATATATATATGTATGTTTGTATGGAGAATGGCAGCACTTGTAGAAATATTTTGGCCGGTACTAGATGAAATGTATATTTTGATATACAAGTATGAAATCTATGTATTTACTGGTGTAGTATGGGTTGTTGTTAATCAGTTCTATGTGTGTGGATAATTTTACTAAATTAGCTATGGAATTTCGGGGACGAAATTCTTTTAAGAGGGGAGGAATGTTACAACCTGGGATTTTGGACATCCTGAGTTGTGAATAGTAATTTATAATATTTAATAATATTGTATTTTAATGTACAATATTCCCATCAAATAGTAACTAATAATTGTATACAATTTTCCAATAATAATATAATTTGAATTTTTAGATCTATATTGATTTAAATGGAATTTCTTATATATTATATTTTGTTTTAAAGGTAAAATATGTATATATTGTTTTAGATTAAATATGTATATTTTGCTTTAGAGATAAATATGTATATTTTATTCTAAAGATAAAATATAATAGAGAATTAAGTTAATTGAAAAAATCAAATGCATATATTTTTACATATAAGAATAATAAATTTATATGTATATAAAATTTGGATAGAAATTCATAATGAAGTAAAAAGAGATATTTTTGATTTTGGGTATATAAACAATATTGTTTATATTAGATAAAAAGAGTTTAAGTTGAAAGCTTCTCAAGTAATAATATATATACATCTCGAATAAGAAGGTTATATATATATGTAATGATAAGTTAAAAAGGAAAATTTATAATATTTAAATATATGAAAATGTTATAAATAAATTGATAAATAAGAGAAAACTATGTATAAACATAGATAACTGATGCATTTAGTTTATTTGGAAATAATATATTTTTATATTATAAATGAAAGATGTATATATGGATATATATATATATATATATATATACGTGAAGGCTTAAAAATAGTTTTTAACATCTTATAGTCCTTAAAATACATATGAGTATAGGGTGTTTACTTATTGAATGTTATTTATTTCATTTAAGTAACTATATATATATATATATATAAGTATATTAATCAAAAAGTGTGTTATTTTAATTGATTAATTTCTCACCTTTATTTTAAAATGCATAAGAGTATATATATATATATACCTTAAGTGTTATTTTAATCTTGTTTCTCATTTTTATTTTAAAATGTATAAGGAGTACAAGAAACAAATGCAAACACTAATATATATATAGGTTGTTTATCTTCATAAGTGTGCTGACATATACTTTACAATATCTTATGGTTTATATAAACTATATAATAATAAAAGACTTTAAGTCATGATCTGTTAAGATAAAACAGTTAACAAAAACTGTTTTTAGTTAAGTAAACCAATGGGAAATTAAGTGATAAATTTAAAATTAGCAAATATACTTACATTTGGTAGTAAAACTACTGGCAACACGTTGTAATAATTTTCTTTTCTTTTGAATATTCCACTCCGTAGAGATAATATCATTTCCAGCCTCCAATAGTCTCTTCCCAAATCTAAGTAGATATTTCATAGCTTGTGTATCTATATTTATGGTATTAGATTTGAATTGTTGTTTGAGAATTAAAACAAGTAACTTAAAAAAAAATATAGCCTCTGTTCAAATTTTTAAGCAACAACAAAACAAATTAAAAAGAAAAGAAAGTACTTTGTAAATCTAGCCTAGAAGTTTAAGAAGACATGAAGCATTCTTTATTTTTAAAATTCAAACCACCAGGAGGATTCAAAAGCAAGTTTAGATCCAGTTTTAAAGATTTCAAGTTTTTAAATTGAAGATTTCAACTTCAAAGTTCTAGAACCAAAATGTTTAAGGTGAGAAACATTTATTTTCGATTTGAAAATGAAAATGATTGCTCTGTTGACAGTATAAATATTGTTCATCCCAGTTTCAAAAACCAATATCTCTTTATCTAGTTCATTTTTGATGATGATGTAAACTAGTAAAATATTCATTTGCTAGTATAGTTTAAGTTAAAATTAGTTTGTGAATATATTTTGCTGTGTAGTTCATTTATGTTAGGTTTTACAGTGAATAACATATTTTAGTGAAAAAACAATATTTTTAAATCAAGATTACAAGCATGCAATCAGGTTGCCTGTTTGGAAATATGAATTTTAGTGGTAAACTTATAACTTCTAGTGTTTTATACCTTGAGAAATTGATGGATGAACAGTTTTCGTTTAAAAATTAATTTCTGGCGATCTCATCGCCGTGAGGTGGCGCAGATAGGTTTGGAAGGGGCAGGTAGGCATAAAGGAGGTGTCGACCATGGCGAAATTTGGGTTTTGGGCTGGGATTGGTTGTTCGAGTCAGTTTTAGGGTTTAAGGGTGGTATTGGTTTTGGGTGGCGTCATGTTGGAACCGAGAGCTGAAGGCGCTACCAGACCATGCGATTTTTGGCAGAGAGGTAGTGTGGTGGAAGGGCTTTCAATCGACGAAGGAGGCAGGGGAATCAGAGGTGAATGGCGAGTGCAATTCGTCGATTTGGAAGGTAGGGTTGGCTTTTCTATCTTGTCTAAAGATTAGTTTTTTCGATGGGTGGGTTTGAGTCATCGTCATGGTGGCGATGGTAACCAGTGGAGGAAGGAGCGTCGACACCGAGGTTCACGATGTCGGAATAGGCGTTGGGGCAATGGTGCACGTGCATCGTTTGCACGTGATGGCTCGGCCTGACTGAATTGGGGTAGCCGAGAAGAATAGGATTCGTTCCAGGCTGGGTTGTTTCGCAAGCGTTGATGTTTGTTGGAAGATGTTAAATCGGTAGGAGACGTTCTTTCGGTACCTTGGCATCAGAATTCGAGTGGTTTGGGTGGAATGTTTTTAGTCTGGAAAGAGGGAAAGTGTGAGAGAAGAAGGTTGGAAGGTCTTCTGTTGTTTTCGTTGTTTTGGATCTGGGCTTCGACCCATTTGGGTTGTGCTAATTAATGGGATCGGGTTGTTTTCTTTATCTTTGGGTTGTGAGCTATGGGCCAATGGATTTGGTTTTAATTTAAGCAAGATTTATTAATAAAAGAATTTGTTATAAGAAAATCCATAATCCATTATCTTTCCAAAGTTTATAACAAACATGTTGTTTTAAAATAAATCTTCTAAACAAATTTTCTTTAATGTTAAATGTTTATTTAAAGTACATATGGACAAAGGAAACTTGGAAAATAAAATTGATTCTCTTTAAGATTTTTAATTTTAATTTAGGTAATTTAAATAAGTTATTTTATCATAAAGTAGTCAAGCTTTTAAATAATTTTTTTTATTATTAATCCTTGAGTTTATTTGAATAAAGTGAAGTATAGTTAAGATAATTAAGGGAAAATAAATGTTCATACTTTTGAATTGATTCGGGTTCTTAAGTAATACTATATTTATATTAACTAGTTAATTTCTCATATAATAAAGTGTTATTAAGTGGGTGGTTCGTATTGACGAATGTTACGCCGTCATACGATCTATTGTGAAGTTAAACAAGTAAATTTTATAAGCTAAAAATTATCATTGAGAATAAATGCCGATGTATAATTTTATGCAGCCAAACAATTAAGATGTTCCCGAACTGAATAAATGTGTTACTTGTAGATTATTCAAACCGTTTGACAACTGATCAGTGGAAACAGACATCATTCCGATAAATAGTTAATTTAAATCCTGTGGATAGTTTAAGCTATCGATCTGATAAATTATGTGTAATGGTTGTAATATTTACTAGCAATGATAATCTCTGATCTTCTTATTCATCCATATATCTATTTATTTACCTGTTAGTTATATTTGAGTATTAATGTGAATCAATCTATGGAATCTGATTGCTATTGAATATCTGTATTGACATGCTTGACTGTGAATTGTAGCTTGATAAGTACCCTTGAGACTGATAAGCCTTATTCTATTTGGATTGTTTTTAACCTTGTTTATTTTAAAAATGAATATTATTTTTAATGATGTTTTTAAAGGAGAATTGATAAATATTTTGGAAATATCATAAGTAGTTTATTATTATTTTTGGAAATCTTTATAAAGGTATAATTTTTATAAGTATGAATTATTTAAACTATTTCAAGTATAAAACTATTTTGTAATAATCATTTAAAAGTTTTTATTAGAGTAATTAGTATTTAAGTATATTTTTCTTCAGTATAAACCCATTTAATATAAATATTGTTTTAAATAATATATTATAGCAACTTTTATAAAAGAATATTTTATATTAAACTTGAGAAATGTATTTGGAAATTTTATAAGTGTGATTGGAAAGAAATGGTTTTAAATATATTTACCCAATGAAATAAGCTTACTTAGTAAATTTTAACCGATTGGGATTTTAAATGTAAGCAAGGCTTAATGGTTGCAACGGGTAACTTGGTTGAATTGATTGATTATTTTGATAGTTAAATAACCGACTATCAAATCTGGACAAAAACTTAACTTTGGAAATATCTAAAGGAAACTAGGGAATTATATGGTACGGTTACCGTTTGAGGTGCTATACTATATTTATAAACTCGTTTGTTCTCTAGGATGAATTATAAGGAAACCTGTCCACTAACGGTTAGGAGGTGAACTCCGATCTTATATTTCATCTGTGTATTTCCTAAAGAACCTGGATTGAGTTTATCGAGAAATAGCGAACGTTGTTTCGAAGAGACCGGGATCAGATTTGTAATCCGAAAACCACTTCGATCCAATGAGTACGTTTTCGTGATGAAGAAAAGAGTTTGGAGTCGAATATGGAGCAGTGAAGTGCAAGGGCTAATCGCTACTAATCCTGAGGGTGATTCCAAAATGGATGTAGTAGGAATAGTGCCTTCGGTTCCATTCGAACCCGGAACGGACTTGTATGGATGAATGCTTTCAGAACATCGTTAGGAGAATGGTGAGCATTCTAAGTGAAATGTTCTAAAAAGGTAACGCTGGGCCTCGAACCTCATGAACTGGGAATGGCTAAAAATCAAGAGATATGCAGCAAGGCTAAGCGGGTAGCACCCAAGTAGAGTAAGGTCATCCCTGTCTAGAGGTCCCTTTTTAATTCGGCTATATGGGCTGTTGCTAATCCCAACCATAGGGTGATCTTACTCGCGCTATCTAGTAAGGGATGGTCCGGTTTTGTGTTGCATGGGAATGGAGGGGTCCTTGGTATGCTGATCTAGACCAGGTACCGTGATAGGTGGTACCGCAGTGCCTAATCATTCGTTGGAAATCCATCCTCCCTACGTGCCTTCACGGTTTTGATTGTAGAACCCACTTTGTGGCTAGTATTGCTAAATGAATGTAACAGTTTTGGCTACTTGAATAAGTATTTGTATATAGACACTATTATAATATCAAAGGATTTTATATGAAATGTTTTGGTTATCGTAAGGTAAAAACCCGACATGTTTATTTATGGCGTGGTCTTATGAGATACCGTTGATTTCCAAAGGATTTCTAAACTTTAATTAATCAAGTTGAGTGTGTTTCTCACGCTGGTTTACTAGACTGACAAGGCTTGGTGTTTTTCCTATATGCTCGGGTCAGACCGAGCATATTTCCAGGTTTAGCTGGAAGAGTGGAAGCTTCAGGAGAGGAGCTTAAATCAGGAGACGTACTCACGTAGATGCCTATATTCAGATGTCATTGATTTTGTTGTCAACAAGTTATAAGGACAGGTTGTTATAAGCTGTCCGAGTTGAATGGTTGTAACTCCGATTTGAAGTCTGTATATGTTATTAAAGTAACAGTTTTGGTTTCATGTAAATATTTATTTATATTATAGTTTATTCGTTCCGCTGTAAGATTCTGATTGTTCTCTTTTCTTCTATCTTCTTTCTGTCTTCTAGCTTCTACCTTCTTTCTTTCTTTCACTATCCGTCTTTCCATACGATTTGGCTGACAAGTGTTGGTTAGAATCAGTTTAAATCGGTATGGAAAAATGAGTCGTGACATAATTTATTTAATTAACATGAAATAGCCATTTTGGCCACTGTCTTGGATTTTGACGAAACCCGTTTCATCGAATCCATAACAGTGAATTATTGTAAGGTTTCAAGTTTCGTAGTGATTGGAGTTGTCATTTGACCGTACGGTCTCAGAACACGTAGAAATCAATTTTATCGAATTAAATTGAAATAAGCTGATTTTAAAAGCCAACTTCTTCATATGATGGAATTAGGATTTGAAACCCATTGAGTTTAAAAACATAGAAAGCATCTATTTTGATATATAGGATGACCTACTTTCGTTTCAGAGAAGAAACGGGCTTTTCGGGTCTCTATTGTCATTCGTACCAATTTGAGATGTGTTTATTTTCTTATCGGGCCCTGTTCATATAAACACTATTGTTTCCCAAAAAGCTTAGCAGAGAATTTCTCATTCTTGTCTGTACCATTCTATCTGCTTGCTCCTTCCTCAATGGCAGAAACCCTAATTTTCAAATTCAATTGCAAATCAAAATTTAATCGAAAAATTAAAGCTCCTCAAAATATATCATATTATATATCAATTCGAAGCTTTCGACGAGATCAATCTACTACAGTGATTTGTTTCTCAAATCGGATCATCATTTACCCAGAAATCAATAAATTAACACCAACCGTCCATCGCGTTGTGATCAACTTCAACCGATCGTCGAATCAAGGGTACCGGGTTGCGGAGAGTGTCACACGTTGTTCATCGGTGTGGCTAACTTGTCGAATTGATGGCTAGATTGACCGAAAAATTCAGTTAGGTAAAAAAAATTATGGCGGCGACTGTGCATCCAAGGGGGTTTCACGCATCATAAGTGGTCGAGGAGTCTCAGTGGTCGATCGACGGTAGGCGCTCGATGGTCTGGCAGGCCCTAGCGGCGGCGGCGAATGAGTGTTAGTGGCGCTGTACGTGCATTGCAGATTCGAATGAAGATAACAGCTAGGGTTCTGAGTTCTATACAATGGCATGGCATGTAATTTATTATTTATTATTTTATTTAGTTTAATTTCAATCATGTATTGTTCTAATGTGTATAAATTTCGCATATGAGGTTGGTTTCACGTGTTGTTTTCTCCACCGCGATCGTATCGAAATTTCGAACACTCAAGAACTGGTTTGGACGAATTCTGAGATTGTGGAATTTTAGGCCTTATTTTGGATTTCAAATCAATTTGAAATCAAAAGTGAGTGTTTTAACCCACTCACAATTTCTATTTTATGTTAATTTAAATTTATGATATGATTAGAAATTGATTGATTGATGCTTGGTCTGTTTAAATTGTCATTGCGGTTAAATCTGACTTTTATTGAATATTATCGCTATTAATTTAATATTAAATTCTGAGTTTCAAGTTAATACCCGTTATTGATAATCAATCACTTGTTATTGTTAGTGGTTGTTTGAATGGTGATTATGATAGATGTTGATTGTTAATATTGGATTATTGGATGTTATATTGTTGTATTATTTTAACACTACCAGCTCCTTATGGGTTGAAATAATACATACTCGAACGATATGATAAATTAGGAAAAATCGTTATGAGTTGAAATGATAGACTCAAGCAATTTCATGGATTTGAAGTAAAATTTGGGATTGCGGGTTGAAATGATATATACCCGTAAATTTAAATTTATTGCGCGTTAAAATGATATATATATGTGTGTGTGTGTGTGTGTGTGTGTGTGTGTATATATATATCCGTATCACTTGACCATAGGGTAGAAAATTAGATACAAACACCGGATTGGTTAAATTATCTTAAATCCTTAATTTCTAAAGTCGGTTAAACGATATTTTGAAATGAAATTTGATTTATACAAACTGAAATATTGTCGAAAACTCGAGTTTAAAATGTGAAATGTTAATTGGTTTTAAATGAATTGTTTAAAGGACTCAAATTGAAATTTGAAAGATAGATGTGGTCTAGGTGTGTTGAAATGAAGCTAATAATCTAATTTGATATTAATTCATTTTAATATAAATTGCGTGAAGAGATATTGCACTAAAAATCTTGATTATCAAGGTTTTCAAACTATTTAACTATCTTAATCTATTTTTAAACTATTTTAAACTATTTAATCAAATTATCCATTAAGTTTATTTTAAATCTATTTTAATTTATTTTAAATCTATTTTAATTTATTTTAAATCTATTTTAAATCTTTAATCTATTTTAATTTATTTTAAATATATTTAATCTATAATAAATCTATTTAATCTATTTTAAATCTATTTAGACTATTTTAAATTTATATAAACTATCTAAAAACTAGTTAAAATTATGATAATCCATTGTTAAACTATGTTATAGTATTTCAAACTATTAATTTTTTTAACTATGCTAAACTATTTATGACTATCTAAACTATTTTCTAAATTCCAAGCTATGTAAAGTGAAAGTGTTTATATTTAAATCCTTGATTTAACACCAAAGATGATTAAATGATGTTATAACCTAAATTCAAATTTGAAATGATATTTTCTAGTGAAATAACACGTTCTAAGTAAATATGATAATTTTAAATGAGGGTTTAACCTATTTTGAGAGTGTGATTTTGAAAGTGATACGATTGTAAATGTGATATGATTTTGAAAGTGATTTTGAGAATATGATATTTTGATATCAATTATGAATTTGATTTTTTTGCATGTAAAAGAAACTACCGGTGTAAAATAAGTATTTGGTTGTTAAAGAGACCGAGATCTGATATTGTCATACTATCTGCCAATACCGAAAACCTTTTTAACAACGGTGTATGTGGTGGAGAATCCAGAAAAAAGTAGGATGATTTGGTGTACGATTAGGAATGAGGTATGTATGTAGCCCGGACTCCGGTGAGTCGGCTTATTTGTGACTAAAACAGGAGCCACACTGGGCCAATTGAGGTCATTCCTCCTATCGGGCATATTTTTTTGATGTCATATTTATTGCTTTGTGGTTGATTTGGTGGCCACCCCTCGATTTTGATTACAGCAGTGTGTTCTAAGGTGGGTGGTAGTAGCTACTACGCGTTACCACCAGTCGGGATCCACAAATGGTAGAATCCTACCCTAGAATTGCCTCAGTGCCATGTTCACATACCTTATCGTGCCTTTTACGAGTTTGATTTGTACCAAACCTACAGAGCGCCCTTTGGGTAAACCCCATGGAGGAGCTTACGATACTGTATGGACTATAGGAATATATATATATATATATATATATATATATATATAATGTGTTAAGGGGATATGGTTAACGCCTTAACCTATTTTAATACTTTATTTTACTGTAGACGCTATTATAATATCGTATTATACTAAGTATGTAGATAGTTTAACGGATCCTTAAGATATGAAAATCCCGAACATCTCTTAAGTTATTGCACTCACGTTAGACACTGGAAAAGAGATGTCTAAATCCGTAAACATCTCTGACTCCGTTACACTTATATTTATTACCGTTGATTAACTTACATAAGATCTTTTAGTTCTTACTCGAGTGTTTTGTCTTTTCAATTCGCTCAGGTCAGTCTAAGCTTTTCTATATATCGAAGACTGTTTATTTGGAGGACAAAGATAAAGGTTTACTCCTACTAGTATTATTTATTTCATTATTTCCACTGCATCATACTGTTCTACTGCATTGTTATTTATTTCTACTGTATGTAACCCTGATTCTGTATTGTAAAAGTGTAATTAAATGTTATTTGTAAAAAAACTTCATGAACTGTTTTTTGGATTATTATATTTAATTATTACGCTGTGAGATCATGTGTTTGTTTCTTTCTATCTCTGCCTTTTCTTATTTACTCCATAGCAATCTGCCTCTTTGAATGGTTTGAGTTTGACGTGTGGTTTATCATCGATTTAAACCGTCCAAAAAGGCAGGTCGTTGCATTTGGTATCAAAGCCAGGTTTAGCGATAACCTTAGCTTTGTGGGGCCTGACTCATTAGTAATAGGGTAGTAACACCCTAGAATGAGTCGTTGAGTGTATATATATGAAAGACTGTATTTTTTAGTGTTATAAAAGGTTTTTGTTGTACGTTAATTTGTTCTGTTTATTATTTATAAATTCTGGTCAGTACATGGGACGCTATAGCACAGATAGAGATTTCTAAATACTAAATAGGGCAGACCGACATAATACTGTTTTAAAATATAGGTAAATGAAATAATTTTACCTAGCATTACATTTTTTTATATAAAAGAATAATTTTATAAACAATACGATTAGGTGTGATATAATTCTTTGTTTGGTTGTAAAATAGAATGTTATAAATAAAATGAATATAAATTGAAATTTGAGAACTTAAGTTTTGGGATTTTAGGAAAATTGCTTTCAAATGATTTTGCAATACAATATTATTATTATTTGGAAGTATTTTGGATATAAATATTTAAATATGATTTGAAAGGAATGTTTTAAACGAAATTTTAAAGGAAATAAGTTTTGTACTCTCCTTTTTGTCGTTGGAAAATAATTTTAATGATGAGTGCATGCATCATCGACGTTCATTTTCGAGTTTGAAAGTGGGAAGGCCGCCGTAGTAGTTTTACTACACATTTGTTTTGATAAACAAATCTTAATTTTAATTTCCAGATGTGATTTGATATATATAAAAGATATGATTATATATATATATATATATATATTATTTTAAATGATTTGAAAATGGAACCCAATATTTAGTTCTTAGATTTCTGTAAATTAGAAATTTCAATTATTGTAACGAAATGAAATCTTGACCATATTAATAATTGGAAAATTCTAAATTATGCAATCAGAAACTAGACGCTAAGTGAAATAGATAAGAAATTGGAAATTGGAAATTGGAAATTGTAACTTATAAATTAAAGAATTATGAAAAATAAGAAGATGTAACTATTGAATATTTTGTTAACTAAAATAATAAGATAAACTTATGTGACACTCAATTACATTCTAGAAGATATATATATATATATATATATATATATATATATATATATAACTTACTAAGATATTAATAGTTGAAATGTTAAAAAGAATATATGATACAATATTATATGAGTGAAACTTTTGTAATGAAGATCTTCAATAGAATTATTCCTATAAATAAAAACAGATGTTACAGAAATGTTATAAACTTAAGCTAATAATTTGAAATTCTAGAAATTGTAATTAATAAAAAGGTGAATGCTGTAAGTAAATGATTATAAACTTAAGTTAATGTTAAAGCCATCTATAATTTAAGTGAATACTATATTAATTGGATGATTATGACTTTAGAAAGTGTGGAAATGGTTTAGAAATGGATTTAATATTCAATAATACTATATATGTAAAAATGAATTTGGAAAAGAAATAATCTATTAATGGTGAATAAAATTGTAAAGAGACTTACATAATAATGGATGATCAAATAATTGAAATGGAAATAGCTTAGTAAGCAATGAATGCAAAGTCATGAAAATAGAAAATGGCATTGTATAAACGAATGGGAAGTGAATTGTAAGTGATGAATGTAAATTAAATAAATAAACATTGTAGGAATGAATGAAACTAAAGAACAGTAAATAATATGAATGAGATTTATAAGAATAAACTTAATTGATATTCGAACTTTTTTGTATTGGCTTATGGGATAATTGTAAAATGATACTTCTAACTGTATAAAAATGCTTAAATAATCTATTGAATTTTATCTACGACCGTTGAGTGTATGGTATACTTAGTAGTTTATTTATCATTTTATACGATTAAAAGTTTCTAAGCCCAAAAAAAACTATTTGTTTTGGTTGCTATGGATGGATAATTGTTTTCATTGTTGAAAATGATGTTTGTACTGTTTGTTTGTAAATGGTTTTTGTTATATTGTGATTGTTTTGTTGTTATTAGTTGAAACAACTTAAATATTTCTATTTTACTTAATTATTAACCTTCTTGCATTGTACAAATGAAATGCCGGTTTATGGAGGCAATAACTACTGCTTTTGGTTTCTTAAATAAGCGTTGTTTGCCCCACAAATAGGTATGTTTTCGGATTATGGTTTTCTAGCAATATTATATTGTTTTCCCATGGTTTTGGATATTTTATATTGAAATATATGATATATATATTGTTATTATTGATATTATTATTTCTCTTAGACCTCCCTGTACAAAGGAGACTCTACCGAATTTATTTATGAATTTTAGACTTTGAAAAACTTTGTGAAATGTTTTTTAAACTTTTATTAACTTGAATATGAAAGATTTAATAAGTTGTTAATTGATATATTTTATTTAAATATTTAATTATGTAAATTAATTGTTTATAAATTGAATGCTTTGAATAAATTATATTAGTTTCTTAATTCTTTCTTTTCTCTTTTCGATGACGAAAAGTTTTGAGTGGGGAGAGTGCAAAGACCCATAATTTTCGATGATTAAATTTATTAATTAAATAACATTTTGAATTTAATGTTACGGAAAAATTAAAAATTTAACATTTAATAATGAGAATAAAACCAGAATGAAATGTAACAAAGATAATTTGAGTTAATTGTTAATTATTTAATGTAATTCCAATTTAGTGAAATGATTGAAAGGTTATAATTGGTTATAAATTGTAAATGAGGTAATAGATTAAATGTTGTATTAATTGATGACATAATGTGTAATTAAGTGGAACTGGATAAAATCAGTGTTATGTAAGTAGTCATAACATTTGATGGTAGATAATAAACTTATAAATGTGATTAGATTAAGTAAAAGGTGACAATTGTCATTTGTTACCTATTTTTTAATCTATTGAACTAAATTGGTGTAACGAACCATAAATTTTAATGAATAAATTTGATCAATTTAATTAAATTTTGTAATTAAATTTAGGAAGAAATAAAAAATTTATAATTATACCGAAGTAAATGTTAAAATGAAATTGCAATTAATTAAAACAGATTGTAGAGTTATAACTAATCTAAATTAGATAATCGGGGAATAAATTCAAAAGTTATTAACTAATAAAGTAATACGTAATAAACTGAATATAACATAAACTTAAGTGTACATTTAAGGGTATGATAACAATTATTATAAATTACTAATTAATTGGTTAATGAATATATTGGAAATCAAGTTCATTTAAAATGTTAAGTAATTATAATGTTGTTATTGATAATAAACGTCACTTTAATGATTATTAATATAGTAATGGAAGTATGAATGAAAACTTAATAGAAACATAAATTTATTTTAAGGAAACAAGCGATATATTGTACAAATTGATGAATTAGTATAAATTTAAAGGTAATTGGATAAAATCAATATCATATGAGTCATTGCAACATTTGTTGTAAATTACAAACCTATAAATGTGATTTAGGGCAAATAGTGACCGTTATTATTTGTTACCAGTTTACTAAGGCTATTAAACTGTGAGTGGAAATCCATTGAAATTTAAAAATAAAACTTGGTATTACAATTATGAGTTTAAGAAAATAATTACAAGATATAAATGTAATAAGATGCATAGAAATGTTGGGAATTTTGCAAAGTAATAAATGATGTAATAAAAGAATGAAATCCAGATAAATAAATTTAACTGAGACTTTATGTAACGACCCTGGATTTTGGCCCTATTTATTTTAATAAATAGTCAAATCAATTTAAATAAAATGTATACTTAATCATTTAAAAAGGATGTGATTTTGAAAATAATTGCCATTGTTTATGTAAATGGTATTTTTAAAGAAATTGATTTGGAAGTGTAATAAATTATCTCAATAATATTCATAATAAAATTTGTCTTTTGTGATTAAATTAAAATTAAATACTTTGTTTATATTTGGTAAGTATACATATGAATGATAATGTTTGAAATAGAATTAAAATATAAATGTGAAATATAAGTTAACTTATCCTTATAATTTAAATAAAATACAAATGGAGATAAATAAGTATAAGTGTAAATAAATATTATTCATAATTTAAATATTTATAGATAAATACAAATAAATATAAAGAATGGGTAAACTCGCGAATCTAATTTAAATACAGACAGTTAAAATATATATATATAAGAATATTAACTATAACACATGATTAAGAACAAGGTATAAAGTAAAATAAAAACAATATATAAAATAAAATAACACAAGTAGAATTTAAATAGATAAACAACCATACAACATAATCTTAAAATTTGTAAGCAAAATAAAATGGAATATGACACTAATATGCAAAATATGTAAACTAGAAGCTGTCAAAAACAAATACATATGAACACATCTTCTTTCACAAGCCTTAGACCTACTTGCAAGTATACTAATCAATTTCATATAAAATATTTAATGACAGAGAAGATATAGCAAACATGATAACTATGTAAATATGTTAATAATTATGCAAACAAATTAAGGTACAATACAAATAAAAAAAAATGAACAAATGAATGGCTTCATATGCAAGCTTTGATAGCCTGCAAAATAAAAGAGGAACAAAATCTGCAAGTGTCAAAATAAGCTTGTCAGCAAAGCATTAGAAGATAAACTGTATATGCACAGTACAAAACAATAGTATACGAATGTTATATACAGCTAAACATAATGAGTGTGTAAACCTGTTTAGGAAGCAACCATTTAATGCTCAGCCTCCATTTGTGTCAAGTCAAGATATTTGTAAACCTGCTCAATCTAGAAATTTATTGTCCAGTTAAAGCCTCCCCATCATGTTCTCTACTTATATGTATCCATTATGATATTGCAAATTCGTGAAACAAGAAAAAAAAAAGAAAAAAAAATGGAACCTGAAGAAACTAAAAACAAGAGAAGGAAACACATTAAAAGAAGAACAGATTCATGAACTAGCACAGACAGTTTTCAACTGCAGTTCAAGGCATTCAAGGGATTTCAGTTCAACAGTTTATGAGTGAGTAAACTTCACTTTCCAAACTTAAGTTAATTAAAGCAGTAAGATAATTTCATGAGATTGTTTGTGCTTTGTTTTGATATTTGTCTGAGATTATATACAAGTGAACCTGGAATATTTAAGATGCTGAACTATGCTTTGTGTTATAGGGTTGAAACAATTAAATGTTTGAATTGTTTTCATTGATTTATAGTAAGTTTAAATTTTGTATTCATCAAAATCTTGTTGCATGAACTTCAATCAGAAGATTGTTGTGAAAAACTGTACCAACATATTAGTAATTTTATTTTTATTTTTGTTGTTTCTCTGTTTACAGTCAAGCAAGGGAACATAGGTAAATTCAATCATATATAAAAGCTAATTCAAACTTATCTCCTGAATTATGACTACAAGTTATGATTTTTAAAGGTTGAATGGGAATTTTTAGCTCAATATATCAAGAGCAATTTGTTGTTGAACAAACATTGAACTTTTATGGAATTCTCGAAAATTACTCAATATAAATAGTTGAAATTCAAATCGAAGCAAGTATGGAGGTATATGATCTTAGGAAAAATGTCCATTAAATTTTCTATTGCATAGAATCTTGATACGAGATCGTAATAGGGTTTTACTGCACAATTTTGTTCATGCCAGTAAACAATGGGTTTCGACTCGCGCACGTGACCGAGTGAAACGAGGCTCGAGAGGAAGGTTTCTGGTGACGTGGACGTGGTGTAGTCAAGTTTCCAGCGCCTCCGGTGGACGTGCTTAGGTGGCGTGGCGTCTTGTTTGCAGTGTGGTCGACAGTTTCTTCCATTCGAACTGTGAAATTTCGAATTGGAATTTTTGGAGGTTACGTAACCTTGGATATCTCGTAATCGTGCTAGCTTGGATTTGCGCGACGCCTCAGAAGCTCGCCAGAGTCACGAGCGGTGCTGTACACGTGTACAGCACCCAAGCGTATCAGCGTTGAAGTTGGGGAGAGGGGGGGTACTGTCTTGAGTTATACTCGAGAATTTTTAGTGGATGCTTCGGGTTATCCTTTGGAGTTTGAGTGCGTGAATACTCTGATGTTTACTTTATAATTAAAGTTTTATAAAAGCTTGCTGGAAATCAAACTGAGGGAAGAAGGAGAAGTCGCGTTTCTGGTTAGTGACTCGGCTGAAGGGGTGATTTACTCGAAGCAATGCTTGCGTTTTTGCAGGGGAGACCTCGGGTCTTTTATTTCTGAGTGTAAGATTTTTTATAAAATTTGTTGATAAATATAGGTTTCAGTAAGGTATCACAGTGAAAATAAATACCGTTCAAAGTTTAAGTTTAAATTTAATTCAAGTATAATTTAGCCTAGTCAAGACTTAACATTAGTTTTAACTCGTGATCAATTATTTAAATTAACTAATTACTTTTGTTTAAGCTTAACCATGTTTTAAAATCTTGTTAATTAAACAAATATTGTTTCAGTTAGCAATATAACTGATATTAAAATTCAAGAAGACTCGAATGTTAGTTATGTGAAAAATCAATAGTGATTGATTGAATTCAAAAGTAATTAAGAGTAATTACTTTGTAATTTTAATTAGTAATGTATTGTAAATAATAAGTGAAATTGTAATTAACCACTTCATTAATTAATAAACGAGTAACAGTTAATTAATCAAGTGATTTAATTAAGAATTGAAAAATGATTAGTGAAGCAATTAGCAATAAATAAACAAGTGATTAAGTTCTATTTAGGCCGAAGAGTAGTGATTAAGAAATAATTACTTAAGTTATTAAAATTAGATAACTTGAGTAAGAAAGTAATTAGTTAAATAATGTGAATAAAATAATTAAGTAATAAAGCAATTAAGACACATATATATACTAATTAAGAAATGATTTGTTGATTAAATAATTTGAAGGGAAGTAAGTGATTAAACAGAGTTAAGAGATTAACTCTCAAGTAATTAAGTAATTGATAATTAAGTTCTATAAATTAATAATTAAAGTTATTAATTAATAATTACTTGTAATTAACTAAGTAATTAAGATATAATTATTAATTAAGAGTTGATTATTAAATTAAATAATTTGTAATGGAATAAGTAATGAATTATTGACTAATGATTAATCTAACAGGATTAAGAGGTTAATCCTCAAGTAATTGGTTTAATTGAATTATTTAAATTGAGAACTTAAGATGATTGCTTATGGATGTTGTATATGTTGTATATTTGTTTGTGATGTTGGTTGATGATATTCTGTGATGCTCACTGATATGCTGTAATATATCCATGGCAATTGTATATGATTCATCTGTGATACATGTTATGTTAATTCAATTGTTGAATTTAAATTATTAAACTGTTAAGTTCATTAGACAACTTGGACTTTAAAATGGCGTTTGGATTTCGATGAGACCGGGATCGGGTATCCAATTGATATTCCGAAAACCACATCGATCCAAATTAAACGTTAGGTCGTGAATTCTCAAGTGAAGATCAAGACGGTGCTTTCAGAATGCAAGGGTTATCGTCGTTGACTCTGAGGGTGATTCCAAAATGAGTGTGACGGGATAATGCCTTCGGTTTCGTTCGAACCCAGAACGAACTTGTATGGATTGAATGCTTTCAACACATCGTCAGGCGGACGATGAGCATTCTAAGTGATATGTTCTCTAAAGGTAATCGCAGCCTCAAGCCTCATCAACCGGGAATGGCTAAAACAGGGGAGGTGCAGCAAGGTTAGGTGGGTCATGCCCAAGCAGGACGAGATATACCCCTGTCTAGATGTCCCTTTATTTCGGCTATGTGGGCGGTTGGAATTGCGCACCAACTGCGGGGTTATCTTGTTCGGGACTGTTCAGTAAGGAATGGTTCCGGCCTTGTGTTGCAGGGGAGTTAGGGTGGCTCCTCGGTACTGTGATCTAGACCACGTACTGTGACGGGCGGTACCCCAGTAGCCCTGCCATTGTATGGGATCCAATTTCCAATAAGCGCCGTACGTTTTGATTGTGCCCAACTATGTTGAAATGTGAGATGTAAGCATTTCAGCTATTTCTGTATTTTACTTGAAAACCCTAGACACTATTATAATATCACTGGATTTCCTATAAAATGTTTTGGTTAGCGTAAGGTAAAAACTTTCCCGTATTTATTTGTGGGGAGTCTTACGTGATACCTTTGTTTTTAAATGGTTTTCAAAGTTAAACAATTTAACCGTTTACTCATACCAGACCCATGTCTGACCCAGAGTTTATTTTTGTTTCCATAAACTTTCAGGTACCCAAATTTTTACGGGTAGCCAAGGGATTCAGGTTGGCTTTGACGACTTCTGGAGGAGCAATGGAGCAGGAGGCTTCAGCGTTGTAGATATCTATCTTGTTCCGCTGTGATAGTTGATGTATACTGTATCTCTGATGTATATAGTGACAGATGTATGTATGATTGTCATGTGTATTGATATTATATAACTCTGATATATATAGATCTATGTAATAGATATGTGATATATTATATTTTGTTCCGTTCCACTGTGAGATTCTGATGTTTTGTTTCTTTCTTTTCTATTCTTTTCTATTTCTACCCCTTTCTTTCTTAATGATGATGCGTCTTTCTGGTAGTTAGAAGGGCGGGTCATCACACCTGGTATCAGAGCGCTAGGTTGAGTGAGTACCTAGGCTCTTAAGTGATTTCTTCCTTGAGAGAGCGTATTTGTAATTTTGCTATATATATATATTTATTTATTTCTACCTATTTATTGGGTTACCTGTTCGGGTTTTCCAATATAAGTTATAAAGGTAGATAAGATAGTGGTGTGTGAAACACGACTACCGATGGTTGGAGTTTTGAATATTTGTAGTTGAAGTGTATCTTTCGAGACTGTAGACCTATTATCGTCTCGAGTGAACTTTGGGTGATGTGAGGATTTCATTGTTGGAATGTAATTTTGGATGAGCTTGAGTTTGGATCTATTGGATGGACATGACCAAGTCATGATATCTTGATATCTCAGGGTGTAGTAGCTATATAATGAGACTCAGTGAGTTTGGATGTCTCCGAAGGCGTTTCTTTGGAACTAGTTAAGGAAGTAGGTCCATTTCGGAATTGTGACTAAGTTCAGTAGGGTAATTTTATTTGAATGAAGCCCGAGTTTTTCGAAGAGCTTTGAATGGAAGTCTTTGGTCATCGAGGTTAACCCTATAGCCTGAAGCGTTCTGTGTGCTGTCGAGAAGGTTTGTTGATTTGCAGTTTTCTTGAGGTGATTTCAGATGTAGCAGAGTGGATTGATCCGAACAATATATGACTGTTCTGGATTGTGAAGGGAGAACAAACTTATTTGGGTAGAATTACCAGGATGTTGTACGACAATTCTGGAATACATTTGAGTAGTCTTTTATTGGAGTTGGGACTTCTCAAGAGAGGTTTAAGTTATTGTTGTAATCCAAATTGGAAGAGAGATAGGGTTTCGTGTTGATTTGATTCCAAGGTAGTGCTAGTGATTCAGTCTAGTTGGAGAATGGCTCCGAGAAGGAAGTAGAGTTAGTTGAGCAGATTTAGGATCGATAAGAGTATGAATAAGTATGTTTATGTATATTCTAAGTTTGAAGAGGAGCTCAAGCTACATTTGAAGATAGTGTTGGAGACACTGAAGAGGCGTGTTTTGAAGGAGAGTTCTTTTAGTGCCATTTTTGGAAATCGGAAGTTTTTTTATAGGCACATTATATTGGGTGAAAATATCTCTTTAGACCCAGCGAAGGGAGAATCTATTCTAAGAGTGGAAGACGAGGCTAACCAAAGCTCCAGTGATTGTTATTCCGAAAGTGAAGGGCAGCTTTGGAATTTATACGGACCACAAACTATTGGAATTTTCTCTCTAAGGGGATTTTAATTTGAGGCAGCCGTGGCGAATCGAATTTCTGACCTCATATGATATGGATATGCTGTATACCCAGGATAAGCGAATGTTGTGGATGATGCTCTTAGTAGGAATGCGGTATTGTTCTTTTAGAAGCTGTTTCTTCTCTCCAGGGCAGAATCATAAGTAAGCTAAAGGAGGATCGATCTTTTAAGGAATTGATTCTTAAACTAAGGATGGAAGGCGTTCAGATTGTAAGAGGATGATCAAGGTGCCTAAAGGATTAGTGGTCGTTTGTGAGCTTGATATAGATGAATTGAGGCAATAAGTTTTAGCTAAATGACATCACTCCAGACTGAATATTCACCCAGAATCTTTAGGATGTATAAAGATATGAGGAGAATTTTCTGAAGACCGAGCATGAAGAGGGTTGTAGCCGCTTGCGTTAATAATAATACTTTCTATCAGCAAGTTAAGGTGATCAATAGAAGTTGTCTAGGACTATTGCAATCTTTAGAAATCTCAGATAGAAGTGGGAAATGATTTCAATGAATTTCATCGACGGTTTGCCAAGAAACGAGAAGAAGCGATGGAATATGGATTATTGTGAATCGGTTAACTAAGAATGCTCATTCTATACTAGTTAGATAACTCAGACTACAGTTTCAGGCCGAAAATCCTCTTGAAGGAATAGTAAGATTGCTTGGTGTTCCTGTTAGTATAGTAAGTGATCGTGACCCTAATTTTCACCAGCAAAATTCTGGAAGGTTCTACAATTGACCTTGGAATTGAATTTAAAATTTAGTATAGCCTATTATCCACGGACGGACAGAGAGACTGAACCGAATTTTAGAGGATATGCGGCAAGTTTGAGTTTTGGATTTTGGTGAAGTGTGGAAGACTATCTTGTGTTTGGACCAGTTTTGTTTTGTGAAGTTTCTGATAAGATTAGGTTTATCAAGGGATAAGATAAGAGCTTCTCAAGACTGTCAGAAGAAGTACGCAGATAAGAAGGCGACAATTGGAATTTGTTATTGGTAATTTTGTTTTGGACAAAGTTTCCCGATTAAAAAGGAACTATTAGATTCGGAAGGCGGAAAAACTTGACTCAGGATATATTGGACTATATTGGATATTGAAAGGATTGGAACTGTAGCTTGCAGAGCCGAATTGTCAGAATAGATGTATGGAATTCATAGTGTATTCTGTGTGACCCATCTAAAGAAATTTGTTCTTGATTTAGTATTAGTTGTAGAATCAATAGTACAGGAAGACTTGAAAGATGAGCCGAATGTGACTGTGGATAGAAATTCAGTTCGGATTATTAGTTAAGGTGAGAGGCAACTCAGGAGTATAGTAGTATAGCTTATCATAGTGTAGTGCGGCGGGGATCCCAGGTATTTCACCTAGAAAACTCTGGATAGTTTAAGAAAGCTTATCTAGATTTGTGTCTGGATGGCTAGCGATGTTTGTTAGGATAGATTGTTGGTTGTTTGCTAATATATGAAGGATATATATGTTTGAATGGTTGATATGACAATTTTTAAATTATCTTTGTTTTAAATTTCGGGGACGAAATTCTTTTAAGGGGGAGGAATGTAACGACCCTGGATTTTGGCCCTATTTATTTTAATAAATAGTCAAATCAATTTAAATAAAATGTATACTTAATCATTTATAAAGGATGTGATTTTGAAAATAATTGCCATTGTTTATGTAAATGGTATTTTTAAAGAAATTGATTTGGAAGTGTAATAAATTATCTCAATAATATTCATAATAAAATTTGTCTTTTGTGATTAAATTAAAATATCTTACTTTGTTTATATTTGGTAAGTATACATATGAATGATAATGTTTGAAATAGAATTAAAATATAAATGTGAAATATAAGTTAACTTATCCTTATAATTTAAATAAAATACAAATGGAGATAAATAAGTATAAGTGTAAATAAATATTATTCATAATTTAAATATTTATAGATAAATACAAATAAATATAAAGAATGGGTAAACTCGCGAATCTAATTTAAATACAGACAGTTAAAATATATATATAAGAATATTAACTATAACACATGATTAAGAACAAGGTATAAAGTAAAATAAAAACAATATATAAAATAAAATAACACAAGTAGAATTTAAATAGATAAACAACCATACAACATAATCTTAAAATTTGTAAGCAAAATAAAATGGAATATGACACTAATATGCAAAATATGTAAACTAGAAGCTGTCAAAAACAAATACATATGAACACATCTTCTTTCACAAGCCTTAGACCTACTTGCAAGTATACTAATCAATTTCATATAAAATATTTAATGACAGAGAAGATATAGCAAACATGATAACTATGTAAATATGTTAATAATTATGCAAACAAATTAAGGTACAATACAAATAAAAAAAATGAACAAATGAATGGCTTCATATGCAAAATTTTAATAGCCTGCAAAATAAAAGAGGAACAAAATCTGCAAGTGTCAAAATAAGCTTGTCAGCAAAGCATTAGAAGATAAACTGTATATGCACAGTACAAAACAATAGTATACGAATGTTATATACAGCTAAACATAATGAGTGTGTAAACCTGTTTAGGAAGCAACCATTTAATGCTCAGCCTCCATTTGTGTCAAGTCAAGATATTTGTAAACCTGCTCAATCTAGAAATTTATTGTCCAGTTAAAGCCTCCCCATCATGTTCTCTACTTACATGTATCCATTATGATACTGCAAATTCGTGAAACAAGAAAAAAAAGAAAAAAAAATGGAACCTGAAGAAACTAAAAACAAGAGAAGGAAACACATTAAAAGAAGAACAGATTCATGAACTAGCACAGATAGTTTTCAACTGCAGTTCAAGGCATTCAAGGGATTTCAGTTATACAGTTATGAGTGAGTAAACTTCACTTTCCAAACTTAAGTTAATTAAAGCAGTAAGATAATTTCATGAGATTGTTTGTGCTTTGTTTTGATATTTGTCTGAGATTATATACAAGTGAACCTGGAATATTTAAGATGTTGAACTATGCTTTGTGTTATAGGGTTGAAACAATTAAATGTTTGAATTGTTTTCATTGATTTATAGTAAGTTTAAATTTTGTATTCATCAAAATCTTGTTGCATGAACTTCAATCAGAAGATTGTTGTGAAAAACTGTACCAACATATTAGTAATTTTATTTTTATTTTTGTTGTTTCTCTGTTTACAGTCAAGCATGGGAACATAGGTAAATTCAATCATATATAAAAGCTAATTCAAACTTATCTCCTGAATTATGACTACAAGTTATGATTTTTAAAGGTTGAATGGGAATTTTTAGCTCAATATATCAAGAGCAATTTGTTGTTGAACAAACATTGAACTTTTATGGAATTCTCGAAAATTACTCAATATAAATTGTTGAAATTCAAATCGAAGCAAGTATGGAGGTATATGATCTTAGGAAAAATGTCCATTAATTTTTCTATTGCATAGAATCTTGATACGAGATCGTAATAGGGTTTTACTGCACAATTTTGTTCATGCCAGTAAACAATGGATTTCGACTTGCGCACGTGACCGAGTGAAACGAGGCTCGAGAGGAAGGTCTCTGGTGACGTGGACGTGGTGTAGTCAAGTTTCCAGCGCCTCCGGTGGACGTGCTTAAGTGGCGTGGCGTCTTGTTTGCAGTGTGGTCGACAGTTTCTTCCATTCGAACTGCGAAATTTCGAATTGGAATTTTTGGAGGTTACGCAACCTTGGATATCTCGTAATCGTGCTAGCTTGGATTTGCGCGACGCCTCAGAAGCTCGCCAGAGTCACGAGCGGTGCTGTACACGTGTACAGCACCCAGGCGTATCAGCGTTGAAGTTGGGGAGAGGGGGGGTACTGTCTCGAGTTATACTCGAGAATTTTTAGTGGATGCTTCGGGTTATCCTTTGGAGTTTGAGTGCGTGAATACTCTGATGTTTACTTTATAATTAAAGTTTTATAAAAGCTTGCTGGAAATCAAACTGAGGGAAGAAGGAGAAGTCGCGTTTCTGGTTAGTGACTCGGGTGAAGGGGTGATTTACTCGAAGCAATGCTTGCGTTTTTGCAGGGGAGACCTTGGGTCTTTTATTTCTGAGTGTAAGATTTTTTTTTATAAAATTTGTTGATAAATATAGGTTTCAGTAAGGTATCACAGTGAAAATAAATACCGTTCAAAGTTTAAGTTTAAATTTAATTCAAGTATAATTTAGCCTAGTCAAGACTTAACATTAGTTTTAACTCGTGATCAATTATTTAAATTAACTAATTACTTTTGTTTAAGCTTAACCATGTTTTAAAATCTTGTTAATTAAACAAATATTGTTTCAGTTAGCAATATAACTGATATTAAAATTCAAGAAGACTCGAATGTTAGTTATGTGAAAAATCAATAGTGATTGATTGAATTCAAAAGTAATTAAGAGTAATCACTTTGTAATTTTAATTAGTAATGTATTGTAAATAATAAGTGAAATTGTAATTAACCACTTCATTAATTAATAAACGAGTAACAGTTAATTAATCAAGTGATTTAATTAAGAATTGAAAAATGATTAGTGAAGCAATTAGCAATAAATAAACAAGTGATTAAGTTCTATTTAGGCCGAAGAGTAGTGATTAAGAAATAATTACTTAAGTTATTAAAATTAGATAACTTGAGTAAGAAAGTAATTAGTTAAATAATGTGAATAAAATAATTAAGTAATAAAGCAATTAAGACACATATATATACTAATTAAGAAATGATTTGTTGATTAAATAATTTGAAGGGAAGTAAGTGATTAAACAGAGTTAAGAGATTAACTCTCAAGTAATTAAGTAATTGATAATTAAGTTCTATAAATTAATAATTAAAGTTATTAATTAATAATTACTTGTAATTAACTAAGTAATCAAGATATAATTATTAATTAAGAGTTGATTATTAAATTAAATAATTTGTAATGGAATAAGTAATGAATTATTGACTAATGATTAATCTAACAGGATTAAGAGGTTAATCCTCAAGTAATTGGTTTAATTGAATTGTTTAAATTGAGAACTTAAGATGATTACTTATGGATGTTGTATATGTTGTATATTTGTTTGTGATGTTGGTTGATGATATTCTGTGATGCTCACTGATATGCTGTAATATATCCATGGCAATTGTATATGATTCATCTGTGATACATGTTATGTTAATTCAATTGTTGAATTTAAATTATTAAACTGTTAAGTTAATTAGACAACTTGGACTTTAAAATGGCGTTTGGATTTCGATGAGACCGGGATCGGGTATCCAATTGATATTCCGAAAACCACATCGATCCAAATTAAACGTTAGGTCGTGAATTCTCAAGTGAAGATCAAGACGGTGCTTTCAGAATGCAAGGGTTATCGTCGTTGACTCTGAGGGTGATTCCAAAATGAGTGTGACGGGATAATGCCTTCGGTTTCGTTCGAACCCGGAACGAACTTGTATGGATTGAATGCTTTCAACACATCGTCAGGCGGACGATGAGCATTCTAAGTGATATGTTCTCTAAAGGTAATCGCAGCCTCAAGCCTCATCAACCGGGAATGGCTAAAACAAGGGAGGTGCAGCAAGGCTAGGTGGGTCATGCCCAAGCAGGATGAGATATACCCCTGTCTAGATGTCCCTTTATTTCGGCTGTGTGGGCGGTTGGAATTGCGCACCAACTGCGGGGTTATCTTGTTCGGGACTGTTCAGTAAGGAATGGTTCCGGCCTTGTGTTGCAGGGGAGTTAGGGTGGCTCCTCGGTACTGTGATCTAGACCACGTACTGTGACGGGCGGTACCCCAGTAGCCCTGCCATTATATGGGATCCAATTTCCAATAAGCGCCGTACGTTTTGATTGTGCCCAACTATGTTGAAATGTGAGATGTAAGCATTTTAGCTATTTCTGTATTTTACTTGAAAACCCTAGACACTATTATAATATCACTGGATTTCCTATAAAATGTTTTGGTTAGCGTAAGGTAAAAACTTTCCCGTATTTATTTGTGGGGAGTCTTACGTGATACCTTTGTTTTTAAATGGTTTTCAAAGTTAAACAATTTAACCGTTTACTCATACCAGACCCATGTCTGACCCGGAGTTTATTTTTGTTTCCATAAACTTTCGGGTACCCAAATTTTTACGGGTAGCCAAGGGATTCAGGTTGGCTTTGCCGACTTCTGGAGGAGCAATGGAGCAGGAGGCTTCAGCGTTGTAGATATCTATCTTGTTCCGCTGTGATAGTTGATGTATACTGTATCTCTGATGTATATAGTGACAGATGTATGTATGATTGTCATGTGTATTGATATTATATAACTCTGATATATATAGATCTATGTAATAGATATGTGATATATTATATTTTGTTCCGTTCCGCTGTGAGATTCTGATGTTTTGTTTCTTTCTTTTCTATTCTTTTCTATTTCTACCCCTTTCTTTCTTAATGATGATGTGTCTTTCTGGTAGTTAGAAGGGCGGGTCATCACACTTTAAATATAAATAATGGGTGAAATAATAGGATAGATGGTAATTGTTGGTGGAGAATAACCATACAAGTCTTATAAAGAGTATATTGGTGATAAACGATTAATTCGAATAAAGGTAATTATATATTACTTTAATAGATATAAATGTAGTAACGGATAGAGTGAATGAAATTAGCATTATGAAAATGAATGCCAACATTGATATGTAAGTAATAAAGGCTTATTTATATGACTAAAGAGTAACGATAACGTTTATTTTAGGTTACCTATTTATTTATATTGTTATTCGGAATTGGAGATAAATTGTAATAAATGGAAATAAATATTACATTAATGTGAAATATAATACAAATGGTTAGGGGTTGTCAAATTTGGTAAACTAAGGTAATTATTAATAAATTGAATAAACTTCAATTCAATGGAAATAATGTAAAAATATATACTTAGCTACACATTGAATATATGAAAAAAATGTAAGCATTGAATTAAATTAATGAATTTAAATTATAATAAATGGTCATTGAATAAAATCAATGTTCTGGAAGTAACTATAATATTTGTTTGAAGGAAATAAGCTTGGTTATTGGTAACTAAAGTTTAATGGTTACAATTGTCATAAATTACCAATTTGTTTAGTTCATAGAATTTAGTTTGAAAGAAATTGTAGTAATTGACTTAAGTAGTGCAATCCCAATTTATTAAAGCAATTAGTAGGATAGGAAGAATGGAAATCAAAACTTTATTTATTTAAGTGAAATGGAAAATTCAATAATTGGATTTAATGGCAATTAAATGAAATTGAAATAGTTAGATAATACGTTATTTGAAATAAAGATAATGTGAGAAATTTATGTAATAGTTTTGAATCCAATATTTAATCCATCTATTTGACAGGAATGAATGGAATAATAATTAATTTATTTAACTAAATGGAAATTTGGGGATTTTATTATAATTTGTGAATTTAATGAAATTAATTATTAAAAGTGAGGTTAACATTGGAATTAATGAATTAATCAACTTTAATTTGACATTTAAATTTATTTAAATCAGTGTAAATGATTTGGAAAATTTAAAATGATAAGAATTAGCAACTATCGAATTGAAATTGAAAATTTGATTAAATCGACTAAATTTTATTTATTTAATTAATATAATAATAGACATTTTGGCCACTGACTCGGATTTCGACAAACCAGTTTCATCGAATCTGTAATGGTGAATTATTGTTGGATTTCAAGTTTCGTAGCGATCGGATTTGTCGATTGATCGTACGGACTCGAAACGCCTTGAAATAAATAAAATTGAAATCAATTGAAATCAATTTGAAAATGTTGATTTTAGCATAACTTCTTCATACAATGCAATTTGAACCTGAAACCTTTTCCTTTGTGTTTAAAATATTTTAAAACATCTATTTTGATATACGGGTTGACCCAATTTCATTCCGTGGTCGAAACGGGCTTTTTGGGCCACTTTGTCCTTAGCGTGTATATTCAATCCGATCCATCTATTCTATTTCAATTTCCTTATATATATATATATCCTATTGTAAACCCTAGCAGCCTCTATTCCTCATTTTTATACGTACAGAAACTTCTGTGCTCCTCTTCCTCAATGGATGTAAACCCTAATTTATCCAATTCAAATTTCAATTCAAAAATCAGTAAAAAAATTCGAACTCCTCAGAAAAATTTGAAAAATATATATATCGAAGCTCTCGATGTACGCATCTCAGATCTGCAGTTTGTTTTTGGATCTGAGTTTCTGTGTAGCTGGAATTGGCTCGTTTATTTTTGGTCGTTCGTTGATCGTTGATGAACTTTGATGGATTAGCAAATCGTTGGTATCATGGCGTAGAGGGGACCGAGTGCTGCACATCGGAGTTGTTGATTTGTCGAATCAACAGCTGGATGGTCGTGGAAAATTCAATTTGGGGATATTAAATACAGCGGCTGCTGCTCATCTTGAGCATGCTCGATGGCGTCAGAACCTCGAAGTTCGAGGCTCCTCCGGTGGGTCATCGTCACGGCGTTGCAGGACGAGGAGGCGGTGCCACTTGTCGCGTGTGATCAGTGCGATATGTAGGTTGACGAATGAAAACCTGAAAGGATGGACGTGCGATCTGCGTGCAGAGAGATGCTTGAAGATGCTGGCGTGGTGAAAGCTACTTTCTTTATTTTTTTTGTTTTAATTTAATTTTGATTTCAAATATTATAATCGCTATATCTTTCGCATATGATATCCTATTCACACGCGGTTTCTTGGATTAGGATCGTATTTATATTCCGGAGATTTTGGCACAGGTTTGGTCAGATTCTGAAACAGTGAAAGTTTTAGGTTTAAATTGGATTTAAATTCAATTTAAATTCAAAAGGTGAGTGTTTTAAGCCACTCACAACTTCTAAAATTTCTTATATTTGTTAAATTAATTGTTGATGTGATTAGAAATTTATTTATGATTGTTTGGCATATTTTTAATCATCATCTCGGTTAAATTGCATTTATTTAATTAAATCGTTGTTTAATTTTCATTGCATATAAACTACAAGTTAAATTGTTATTTATTTATTTTTGCATATAAACTGACAGTTAAACAGTTATTTAATTTATTATTGAATATAAACTGCTAGTTAATACATGTTGTTTATTATTCGTTCTATATTGATGCTATTGTTTGAATTGGATGGTGATTGTGATAAATGGTTGATGGTTGATATTGGATAAATGGATGCTATATTTTATAATGTTATAAACGGAAAGTTATTATGCATTTTCATTTCATTCGGGATTGCGGTTTGAAATGATATATAACCGTAATATATTTTTAAATTACGGATTGAAATGATAAATATCCGTATCACTTGACCATAGGGTAGAAAATTATGTACAGACACCACGATCTATATATATATATAATATTTTGAAATGATTTTTTATGGTTTTGGAAAGGAAAATACGGTTTAATAAATATTAAATTTTGATGTTATATAAATATTGTTATATATATATATAGTTAAGTCCTTGAATTTAAGCAATTTATAAAATTGATTAATAAAAAATGAGTTTAATAATGGAGTTTGATTGTTTTATATTCTATGGTTTAGTACCTCTTTGAGATATTGTATATATAGAGTTTTTAATTGACTTAAATGAAATTTAAGTTGGAAGATAAATATGAAATTGGTTTAAATTGAATTATTTAAGAATTGTACTTGAATAAATTTGATCTGGAATTTAAATAAAAATGGAGATTTTAAATGAATATGATTCTTATAACTTAATTTGGTTTAAAGTGATTTAATTGAATATAAAGTTGAGATAAATAAATTTATCAAGTTAAATAAATTGAAAGAATATCCAGTTGGTTGAAGTTAAAAGTTTTACTTAAATTATATAGGATTTATTAAGTAAACGTTTCAAATCTAAATAATAGCAATTGAATTTTATATATATGGAATTATCAAAGAATTAGTTTTGAAATGGTGGAATATTTAAAGCTTTGAAATATATGGAAATTTTAAATGGTTTATTTGGAGGTTCAAATTTGAATTTGGAATTTATTTATGAAATTAAATAAGTTATTTTATTATATAAAGTAATTTAATATATAAACCATTTAAGTAATTGAAGTTATGTTCAAAGCTATGGGTTTTCAAGGTATATAGATTTGAAAGTGCTATGATTTTAGAAAAAGGATATACTTGAAATGAAAATGATATCATATTGATTTGGGTTTTAAATGAAAATGATATCGTATATTAATGGTTTTGAAATGAAATATTTATTCTGGTTTTGAAGTGTAATTATTTTAAATTGACTGCGGTGTTATAATAACATTTGGTTGTTAAAGAGACCGGGATCGGAAGTTGTCATACTCTCTACCAACCCCGAAAACCACCTTAATAACCGCGTACGCGGTGGAGATTCCAGAATGAAGTAGGATGGTGGCGGCGATTCCTTTGAGGTAAATACGTGGATCCGACTCCCGTGAGTTGGCATAAGGTGGCTAAAACAGGAGCCATTCTCGAGCTAATGAGGTAGCACCTTTGATCGGACACATCCCTTCGATATTATACTTTGACTTTTGGATTGCTTTGGTGGCCACTTTTGATTTTTTTATTTGGGGGTATGGCTCGAGGTGGGCGGTAGCTGCGCGCTATGCGTTACCACCACCCCGGATACATAATTGGTATATCTACCCTGGCATTGCCTAGTTGTGCCGTGCCACCTACCCTATCGCGCCTTGTACGAGTTTGGTTTTCTCCCATAGCCTGGTGGCTTCCCGAGCAGGAGGGACTATGATATTGGATGGACTACTGGGACAATTACGTGTTAAAGGGAATAGTGGGTCACTCCTTAACGCTATTTAATAGTATGTTTATTTTACTGTAGACATTACTATAATAGCAAAATATTACTACATAGTAAATAGTTTAACGGATCCTTAGGAGATGTGAATCCCGAGCATCTCTTGAGTTACTGCACTCACGTTAGACACTGGATAGGAGATGTCAAACCACGTAAACATCTCCGACGCTGTTACACTCATATTTATTTTTGTTGATTTAACTCACATAAGATATTTTAGTTCTGACTTGAGTGTTTTGTCTTTTCAATTCGCTCGGGTCAGTCCGAGCATTCCAGGATTTGAAGATTTTATTCTAGAGGACGAAGACGAAGATTTGTAGTACTATTATCTACTATATTATTCCACCACCCCATTAAATTCCGCTGCATTAATTATTATTCTCTGGTATGTGTACTGTGATATGTATTGTATAAATATAATCAAATGTTTTGTAAAACAGCTTCATGAACTGTATATTTGATTATTATATTTTATCGTTCTGTCACAAGATTCTATTTTGTTTTTTTTCTTCCCCTATTTTTCTTTTTTACCCTATAACCGTCCACCCTTCCTTATGGTTTGAATTGGCACATGTGTCGATTTAAAGCGTGTGAAAAGGCGGGGCGTTACATTTGGCATCAGAGCTTTGGTTTAGCGATAAACCTTAGCTTTGTGGGGGTCTGACTCTTTATTAATAGGGTAGTAATACCCTATAGGAGTCGCTGAGTGTATATATATGAGAGAGCGTATTTGTTAGTGGTATGAAAAGGTTTTAATATTGGGTTAATCTGTTCGGTTTTGTATTTATAAGTTCTGGTTGATGCATGGGACGCTATGAGATCAATTGGGGTTTCTAAACACTTAATAGTACAGACCGACATAATATTTGGTTTTTGTATAGGGGAATGAAATAATTTTGCCTATTATATTTTCTATATATGAAGTAATAAATTTTATGAAGGTTATATTTGGTTGCATTATATTAGTTGTTAGGTATTGAAATTTATAAATAATAATTGAAATAAGATTGAAAATGAAATAAATGAAAATTGGAAATTTAAGAACTTAAGTTCCGGGGTTTTGAAATTTCTTTTGAATAATTTTGAAATATAATAATAATTTTATTAGAAGTATTTTTTGATATAAATATTTCAATATAATTTGAAAGAATTGTTTTGAAGAAATTCTGGAAAGAAATAAGTTGTACTCCCCTCTCCGTCACTGGAAAATAATTTTGGTGATGAGTGCACGCATCATCGATGTTCATTTTTGAGTTTCGAAGTGGGAAGGCCACTGTAGTAGTTTACTGCAAATTCGTTTGGTAAACCAAATATAAATTTTTAAATTGTTTTAAATATAATTGGATATATAAAGTGTAAGTATGTACATTTATCTATTATTTTAAAATGATTTGAAACTAACCCGGTATTTAAATTCTTAAGTTTCCATTAATTATTAGTTTCAGTTATTGTAGTGAATTTGAATGTAAGTAAATAATAATTGAAACCTCTAAAGGAAATAAGAGATTTAATGCTAAGTTATATATAAAAAGAAATTAAAGGATATGTTATAAACGAAATAACAAGAAAGTTAAATTTGTAACATATAAGACAAAGAATAGTATTATTGGATTAATTAAAAGAATTGAGAAAAACTTTTATAAATTTCATTTGCATTCTTTAACACATATATAACTTACCAAAGGATGTAAAAAGTTGAAACGTTAATAAGAAAATATAGGGGAAATTGTACAAGTAAACTTATGAATGAAAGTGGTCAATGAATTTCTTTAGTAAATAAGATTTTTATGTTATAGGGGTTATGAACTTGAAATGTACTATAATAAAATATAGTAGAAAAGTTATAAAGAAATCCAAATAAATAGATAAATGTAATACAATAAAAATAAATTTCAAACTTGAGTAAATAAGTTGAAGTTATTTCTAAATAAATTTGCAATAAATAAATGTGAATTATAAGAAATCATTATATGAATATAAAGAGAAATCAAACAACAAATGTATGAAATGAAATGAATAATAAATAAATTTGATTTGTTGTTGGAATTGTTGTTGTTCGGTTTATGGTTGTTTGGGTGAGGATACTTTAAGATTGTTTGGATGTATGAATAATCTATTTAGCTTCATCAGAGACTATTGAGTAAATGGTGCGCTTAGTAGTTTATTTTTCATCCTGCACAATTTGAAGTTTGTACGCAAACAACAATTTGTTTTGTTTGATATGAATGAATGATTGATGTGGATTGATTTTATGTGGTGGTTGTTTGCTTGTTGCAAGTGACTGATGTTTGCATTTATTTTTTTGTTATGGTTGAAACCACTTTAAACATTTCATTTTATATAATTATTAACTCTTCTAGATTATATAAGTGAAATGCAGGTTATGTAAGTAATTGCTACTGCTTTTGGTTCCATAAAATAAGCGTAAATTGCCCGACAAATAGGTACGTTTTCGGATTTCGATTATTATAGCGTTATTATATTATTTTTCCCCGGTTGGGATATATATTACTTTGGAAATTATTATGTTATATATTGATATATTTAATTTTATATTTTCTCTTGAGCCTCTCTGTACAAAGGAGACTCTGCCAAAAAAATTCGTAAATTTTGGACTTACAAAATATTTTCAAAAATGTTTTCCAAACTTTATTAATTTGAATATAAAAGATTCAATTGTTTATAAATCTAATATTTTATTTTATTTATCCACTTCTGTAAAACTTACTCCTATGAATATAATGTTTTGAATAAAATATATTGATTTATAATTCTTCCTTTCCCTTTTTTCCTTTTCGGGGACGAAAAGTTTCGAGTGAGGGAGAGTGTAACGACCCGTAAATTTTGATGAATAAATTTGATCATTTTAATTAAATTTTGTAATTAAATTTAGGAAGAAATAAAAAATTTATAATTTATATTAGAGTAAATGTTAACATGAAATTGCAATTAATTGAAACAGATTGTAGAGTTATAATTGATTTAAATTAGGTAATCGGGTAGTAAATTCAAAAGTTATTAACTAAGAAAGTACTACGCAATAAATTGAATACAACATAAACTTAAGTGTAAATTTAAGGGTATGATAACAATTATTATAAATTACCTAATTAATTGGTCAATGAATTTATTGGAAATCACGTTCATTTAAAATGTTAAGTAATTATAATGTTGTTATTGATAATAAATGTCACTTTAATGATTATTAATATAGTAATGGAAGTATGAATGAAAACTTAATAGAAGCATAAATTTATTTTAAGCAAACAAGAGATATATTGTACACATTGATGAATTAGTATAAATTTAATGGTAATTGGATAAAATCAATATCATATGAGTCATTGCGACATTTGTTGTAAAATATAAACCTATAAATGTGATTTAGGGCAAATAGTGACCATTATTATTTGTTACCAGTTTACTTAGGCTATTAAACTGTGAGCGGAAATCAATTGAAATTTAAAAATGAAACTTGGTATTACAATTATGAGTATAAGAAAATAATTACAAGATATAAATGTAATAAGATGCATAGAAATGTTGGGTATTTTGTAAAGTAATAAATGATGTAATAAAAGAATCAAATCCAGATAAATAAATCTAATTGAGCCTTTAATTATAAATAATGGGTGAAATAATAGGATATATGATAATTGTTGGTGGAGAATAACCATACAAGTCTTCTAAAGAGTATATTGGTGATAAACGGTTATTTCGAATAAAGGTAATTAAATATTACTTTAATGGATATAAATGTAGTAATGGATAGAGTGAATGAAATTAGCATTATGAAAATGAATGCCAACATTGATTTGTAAGTAATAAAGGCTTATTTATGTGACCAAAGAGTAACGATAATGTTTATTTTAGGTTAGCTATTTATTTATATTGTTATTCGGAATTGGAGATAAATTGTAATAAATGGAAATAAATATTACATTAATGTGAAATATAATACAAATGGTTAGGGGTTGCTAATTTTGGTAAACTAAGGAAATTATTAATAAATTGAATGAATTTCAATTCAATGGAAATAATGTAAATATATACTTAGCTACACATTGAATATATGAAAAAATGTAAGCATTGAATTAAATTAATGAATTTAAATGATAATAAATGGTCATTGAATAAAATCAATGTTCTGGAAGTAATTATAATATTTGTGTGAAGGAAATAAGCTTAGTTATTGGTAATTAAAGTTTAGCGGTTAAAATTGTTATAAATTACCTATTTGTTTAGTTCATAGAATTTAATTTGAAAGAAATTGTAGTAGTTGACTTAATTAGTGCAATCCCAATTTATTAAAGCAATTAGTAGGATAGGAAGAATGGAAATCAAAACTTTATTTATTTAAGTGAAATGGAAAATTCAATAATTGGATTTAATGGCAATTAAATGAAATTGAAATAGTTAAATAATACGTTATTTGAAATAAAGATAATATGAGAAATTTATATAATAGTTTTAAATCCAATATTTAATCCATCTATTCGACAGGAATTAATGGAATAATAATTAATTTATTTAACTAAATGGAATTTTGGGGATTTTATTATAATTTGTGAATTTAGTGAAATTAGTTATTAAAAGTGAGGTTAACATTAGAATTGATGAATCAATCAACTCTAATTTGACACTTAAATTTATTTAAATTAGTGTAAATGATTTGGAAAATTTAAAATGATAAGAATTGGCAATTATCGAATTGAAATTGAAAATTTGATTAAATCGACTAAATTTTATTTAATTAATATAATAATAACCATTTTGGCCACTGACTCGGATTTTGACGAAACCAGTTTCATCGGATCTGTAACGATGAATTATTGTAGGATTTCAAGTTTCTTTGCGATCGGGCTTGTCGTTTGATTGTACGGACTCGAAACGCCTTGAAATAAATGAAACTGAAATCAATTGAAATCATTTGAAAATATTGATTTTAGCATAACTTCTTCATACGATGCAATTTGAACCTGAAACCTTTTCCATTGTGTTTAAAATATTTTAAAACATCTATTTTGATATATGGGTTGATCCAATTTCATTCCGGGGTCGAAACGGGCTTTTTGGGCCACTTTGTCGTTAGCGCGTATATTCAACCCGATCCATCTATTCTATTTCAGTTTGCCTATATATATCCTGCTGTAAACCCTAACAACCTTTATTCCTTATTTCTATACGTAAAGAAACTTCTGTGCTCCTCCTCCTCAATGGCTATAAACTCTAATTTATCCAATTCAAAAATCAACAAGAAATTCAAACTCCTCAGAAAAATTTGAAAAAAATATATATCGAATCTCTCGATGTACGCATCTCAGATCTATAGTTTTTTATTGGATTTGAGTGTCTGTGTAGCCGGAATTGGCTCGTTTATTTTCGGCCATTTGTTGATCTTTGATGAACTTTGATGGATCGGCAAATCGTTGGTACCATGGCATAGAGGGGACCGAGTCCTACTCATCGGAGTTGTTGATTTGTCGAATCTATGGCTGGATGGTCGTGGAAAATTCGATTTGGGGATATTAAAAATAGTGGCTGCTGCTCATCTTGAGCATGCTCGATGGCGTCAGAACCTCGAAGTTCGAGGCTCCTCCGGTGGGTCGTCATCACGGCGTTGCAGGACGAGGAGGCGGTGCCACTTGTCGCATGCGATCTGTGCGATATGTAGGGTATCGAATGAAAATCTGGAAGGATGGACATGCGATCTGCGTGTAGAGAGATGCTTGAAGATGCTGACGTGGTGAAAGCTACTTTCTTTATTATTATTATTTTTAATTTATTTTTGATTTCAAATACTATAATCACTATATCTTTCGCATATGATATCCTATTCATGCGCGGTTTCTTGCATTAGGGTTGTATTTAAATTCCGAAGATTTTGGCGCTGGTTTGGTCCGATTCTAAAACGGTGAAACTATGGGTTTAAATTGGATTTAAATTCAATTTAAATTCAAAAGGTGAGTGTTTTAACCCACTCACAACTTCTAAAATTTCTTATGTTTGTTAAATTAATTGTTGATGTGGTTAGAAATTTATTTATGACTGTTTGGCATATTTTTAATCATCATCTCAGTTAAATTGAATTTATTTAATTAAATCATTGTTTAATTTTCATTGCATATAAACTGCTAGTTAAATTGTTATTTATTTATTTTTGCATATAAACTGCCAGTTAAACAGTTATTTAATTTATTATTGAATATAAACTGCTAATACCTGTTGTTTATTATTCGTTCTATATTGATGCAATTGTTTGAATTGGATGGTGATTGTGAGAAATGGTTGATGGTTGATGTTAGATGAATGGATATTGTATTTTATATTGTTATAAACTGCAAGTTATTATGCATTTTCATTTCATTCGGGATTACGGCTTGAAATGATATATAACCGTATTTTATTTTTAAATTACGGATTGAAATGATAAATATCCGTATCACTTGACCATAGGGTAGAAAATTATATACAGACACCGCGTTCTATATATATATATATAATATTTTGAAATGATTTTCTATGGTTTTAGTAAGGAACATATAGTTTAATAAATATTAAATTTTGATGTTATATAAATATTATTATATATATATATATAAAGTTAAATCCTTGAATTTAAGCTATGTATAAAATTGATTAATGAAAAAATGAGTTTAGTAATGGAGTTTGATTGTTTTATATTCAATGGTTTAGTACCTATTTTAGATATTGTATATATAGAGTTTTTAATTGACTTAAATGAAATTTAAGTTGGGAAATAAATATGAAATTGGTTTAAATTGAATTATTTAAGAATTATACTTGAATAAATTTTGATCTGGAATTTAAATAAAAATGGAGATTTTAAATGGATACGATTCTTATAATTTGATTTGGTTTAAAGTAATTTAATTGAATATAAAGTTGAGATAAATGAATTTATCAAGTTAAATAAATTGAAAGAATATCCAGTTGGTTGAAGTTAAAAGTTTTACTTAAATTATATAGGATTTATTAAGTAAACGTTTCAAATCTAAATAATAGCAATTGAATTCGATATATATGAAATTATCAAAGAATTAGTTTTGAAATAGTGGAATATTTAAAGCTTTGAAATATATGGAAATTTGAAATGGTTTATTAGGAGATTCAAATTTGAATTTGGAATTTATTTATGAAATTAAAGAAGCTATTTTATTATATAAAGTAATTTAATATTTAAACCATTTAAGTAATTGAAGTTATGTTCAAAGCGATGGGTTTTCAAGGTATATAGATTTGAAACTGCTATGATTTTAGAAAAAGGATATATTTGAAATAAAAATGATATCATATTGATTTGGGTTTCAAACAAATGATATCGTATTTTAATGGTTTTGAAATGAAATATTTATTCTGGTTTTGAAGTATAATTATTTTAAATTGACCGCGGTGTTATAATAACGTTTGGTTGTTGAAAAGACCGGGATCAGAAATTGTCATACTCTCTGCCAACCTTGAAAACCACTTTAACAACCGTGTACACGGTGGAGATTCCAGAATGAAGTAGGATGGTGGCGGCGTTTCCTTTGAGGTAAATACATGGACCCGACTCCCATGAGTTGGCATAAGGTGGATAAAATAAGAGCGATTTTCGGGCCAATGAAGTAGCACCTTTGATCGGCCACATCCCTTCGATATTATACTTTGACTTTTGGATTGATTAGGTGGCCACTTTTGATTTTTTTTATTTGAGGGTGTGGCTCGAGGTGGGCGGTAGATGCACGCTACGCGTTACCACCAGCGCAGACGCGTAATTGGTATAGCTACACTGGCATTGCCTAGTTGTGTCGTGTCACCTACCCTATCGTGCGTTGTACGAGTTTGGTTTTCTCACGTAGCCCGTGTAGTATCATCTGGTGGCTTCCCGATCAGGAGGGACTGTGATATTGGATGGACTACTGGGACTATTACGTGTTAAGGGGAATATTGGGTCACTCCTTAACGCTATTTAAAAGTATGTTTATTTTACTGTAGACATTACTATAATAGTGAAATATTATTACATAGTAAATAGTTTAACGGATCCTTAGGAGATGTGAATCCCGAGCATCTCTTGAGTTACTGCACTCACGTTAGACGCTGGATAGGAGATGTCAAACCACGTAAACATCTCCGACGCCGTTACACTCATATTTATTTCTGTTGATTTAACCCACATAAGATATTTTAGTTCTGACCCGAGTGCTTTGTCTTTTCAATTCGCTCGGGTCAGTCCGAGCATTTTAGGATTTGAAGATTTTATTCTGGAGGACGAAGACGAAGATTTGTAGTACCATTATCTACTATATTATTCCACTAAACCATTAAATTCCGCTGCATTAATTATTATTCTCTGGTATGTGTACTATGATATGTATTGTATAAATATAATCAAATGTTTTGTAAAACAACTTCATGAACTGTATATTTGATTATTATATTTTATCGTTCCGCTGCAAGATTCTATTTTGTTTTTTTTCTTCCCCTGCTTTTTCTTATTTACCCCATAACAATCCGCCCTTCCATATAGTTGGAATTGGCACATGTGTCGACTTAAAGCGTGTGAAAAGGCAGGGAGTTACAATTGGAAAGTAATTGCAATTAGATGTAATTAAATATTGCGCAAATATGACTTAAGATGATAATTGAAGAATATTAACATAATATGCAATAAGCCAATGTTAAATATATACATAAAGTAATAGAGATTGAATAAAAAGGATTGAAATCAAGTTTAATCAATTTATTTGAATTTAAATTATAATTAATTGGATTTAATTACAGTTGAAATTGAACATTGTAATTAGTGAAATATTTAGCGCTAAATTGATATGTAAATTTGTTTTAAATTATGGTAGTCTAATTAATCGAAAATGAAAAAATTTATTAGTTATTAAATCTGAAATTGAAAAGTGATTTAATTAATGTAATATTAATTTAATTAATTAATGTAAAATAGCCATTTTGGCCACCTTCTCGGATTTCAACAAAACCAGTTTCATCTGATCCGTAAGAGTGAATTATTATAAGGTTTCAAGTTTCATAGTGATCGGACTTGTCGTTTGATCGTGCGGGCTTGAAACGCGTAGAAACCAATTTAATTGAATTAAATTGACTTATTTTAAAAGCCAACTTCTTCATACGATGTAACTAGAAACCTGTTTCATTGAGTTTAAAAATATTGAAAGCATCTATTTTGATATATGGGATGAGCTACTTTTTTAGAGATTAAACGGGCTTTTCGAGTCGCTATTGTTGTTCGTACTAATTCGAGACGTGTTTATTCTCTTATCAAGCTCTGTTCATATATTTTTTCCCAAAATCCCTAGCAGTCATTTTCTCATTCCTGTACGTACCATTTTATCTGCTTGTCTCCTTCCTCAATGTCAGAAACCCTAATTTCCAAACTCGATTGCAAATCAAAAATTAAATTGAAAAATTAAAACTCCTCAAACTATAGCATATTATATATCGATTCGAAGCTCTCGACGAGAGCAATCTACGGCAGTGATTTGTTTCTCGAATCGAATCAACATTTGTCCAGAAATCAATAAATTAATCTTGGTCATTCATCGCATTGTGATCAACTACAATCGATCGTTGAATCAATGGTATTGGGTTGTGGAGAGTGTAGCGCTATTCATCGGTGTGGCCCGCTCGTCTAATTGATGGCCAGATCAACCGAAAAAATTCAATTAGATCACAAAATTCATGGCGGCGTCTATGCGTCCAACGGGGTTACGCATGTTGCAGGTGGTCGAGGTGGCTCGATGGTCGGCGCTCGATGGTCTGGCAGTCCATCGTGGCCCTAGCTGCGACGATGAATGAGGGTTAGTGGCGGCATATGTGCATTACTGGGTCAAATGAAGATAGCGGCTTAAGGTTCCTGAGTCCTGTACGATGGTATGACGTGTAATTTATTATTTTATTTAGTTTAATTTCAATAGTGTATTTTTCTAATGTGTATAACTTTTGCATACGAAGTCAGCTTCATGCGCGGTTTTCTCCACCGCGATCATATCGAAATTTCGGACATTATGAAACTGGTTTGGATAAATTCTAAGACTGTGGAATTTTAGACCTTATTTTGGATTTCAAATCGATCTGAAATCAAATGTGACTGTTTTAACCCACTCACAATCACTAAATTATCTTATGTTAGTTAAATTAAATTTATGATGTAATTAGAAATTGATGGTTGATGTTTGGTCTATTTAAATTGTCGTTGTAGTTAAATCTGACTTTTATTGAATATTATCGCTATTAATTTAATATTAAAATCTTAATTACCAGTTAATACCTATTATTGATAATCAGTCACATGTCATTGTTAATGATTGGCTTGAATGGTGATTGTGATGGATGTTGATTGTTAATATTGGATGATTGGATGTTATATTGTTGTATTGTTTAATACTATAGTTCACTATGGGTTGAAATGATACATACTGGAACGATCTGATAGATTAAGGGAAATCGTTATGAGTTGAAATGATAGACTCAAGCAATTTCATGGATTTGAAGTTAAATTTGGGATTGCGGGTTGAAATGATATCTACTGGTAAAATTAAATTTATTGTGGGTTGAAATGATATATATCTGTATCACTTGACCATAGGTTAGAAAATTATATACGAACACCGGATTGGTAAAATTAAATGATTTTAAATCCTTAATTTTTGAAGTTAGTTAAATGATATTTTGAAATGAAGTTTGATTTATATAAATTGAAATATTGTTGAAAATCCGAGTTTTAAATGTGAAATTGGAATTGGCTTTAAATGAATTGTGTAAAGGACTTAAATTGGAATTTGAAAGCTGGACGTGGTCTAGAGGTGTGAAATGAAGGAAATGGTCTAGTTTGATATTAATTCATTTTAATATAAATTGCGAGATATTATTCTAAAAATCCCGATTATTAAGGTTTCCAAATTATTTAACTATTTTAATCTATTTTTAAGCTATTTTAAACCATTTAATCAAATTAACCATTTAATTTATTTTAAATCTATTTTAATTTATTGTAAATCTATTTTAATTTATTTTAAATATAACTAATTTATTTCGATCTATTTTAATTTATTTTAAATCTATTTAATCAATATTAAATCTATTTAATCTATTTTAAATCTATTTAAACTATTTTAAATTTATATAAACTATCTAAAATCTAACAGTATGATAATCCATTTATTAAATATTTTAAAGTATTTTAAGCTATTTAATTTTTTTTTAAATATGCTAAACTATTTATGACTATATAAACTATTTTCTAAATTTCAGGCTATGTAAAGTGGAAGTGTTTATATTTAAATCCTTGATTTAACAGCGAATATGATTAAATGATGTTATAACCTATGTTAAGATTTGAAATGATATTTTCTAGTGAAATAACATGTTTTGAGAAAACGTGATATTTTAAACGAGGGTTTAACCTATTTTGTAGAGTGTGATTTTGGAAGTAAATATGATTTTGAAAGTGATGCAATTGCAAATGTGACATGATTTCAAAACTGATTTTGAGAATATTATATTTTGATATCAATTATGAATTTGATTTTTTTTAAATGTAAAAGAACAAACCTGTATGAAATAAGTGTTCGGTTGTTAAGGAGACCGGGATCAGCTATTGTCGTACTCTTTGCCAATACCGAAAACCACTTTAACAACTGTGTACGTGGTAGAGAATCTAGAATGAAGTAGGATGGTTTGGTGTACGCTTCTTTATAAGGTATTTACGTAGCCCTGACTCTTGTGAGTCATCTTAGATGTGACTAAAATAGGAGCCACACCGGGCTAATTGAGATCATTCCTCCTATATGGCACAATTCTTTGATGCCATATTTATTACTTTGTGATTGATTTGGTGGCCACCGGTCAATTTTGATTAAAGTAGCGTGTTCCGAGGTGGGCATTAGTAGCTGATATGCGTTACCACCAGTCCGGATCCACAAATGGTAGAATCCTACCCTGGCATTGCCTCGAGTGCCATGTTCACATGCCTTATCACGCCTTATACAAGTTTGGTTTGTACGCACCTACGGAGTGTCCTCTAGGTAAACCTAGCGGAGGAGCTTACGGTACTGTATAGACTATGAGAATATATAAAATGTGTTAAGGGGGACATGAGTAACGCCTTAATGCTATTTTAATACTTTACTGTAGGTACTATTGTAATAGCATATTATACTATGTATGTAGATAGTTTAACGGATCCTTAAGAGATGGAAATCTCAAACATCTCTTAAGTTATTGCACTCATGTTGGACATTGGATAAGAGATGTCAAAACCTATAAACATCTCTATTGCCCTTACACTCATATTTATTTATTGTTGATTAACTTACATAAGATCTTTTAGTTCTGACTCGAGTGTTTTGTCTTTTCAATTCGCTCGGGTCAGTTTGAGCTTTTTAGTGCATCGAAGACTATTTTTGTAGGACGAAGACGAAGATTTAGTACTACTACTATTATTATTTATTTCATTATTTCCACTGCATCATACTGTTCCGCTGCATTATTATTTATTTCTATTTTATGTAACTGTGATTCTGTATTGAAAAAATGTAATTAAATGTTATTTGTAAAACTTCTTCATGAACTGTTTATTTGATTTTTGTATTTTATCATTCCGCTGTGAGACTCTGTGTTTGTTTCTTTCTTTCTATGCTTTTTCTCATTTACCCCATAACAATCTGCCCTTTTGAATGGTTTGAGTCTGACGTATGTGGTTTATCATCGATTTAAACGGTATAAAAAGGCAGGTCGTTACAGTCGTATAGTTTGCATATAAAACACCAATTAACCATCAATAGATAGGAATGCGTCAATATACGACAACACTAAATCAAAATCGTAGTGGTCTTGTATAGGGATAAAAAGTATGACAAGAATGTGATGCAATGCCTAAGGTAGGATACTACGCGTTTACCCTTCCCAGCTGGTGGTAACCTTTAATGGTCCACCATGTCCTGCACTACCAAAGTCCAAGGGTGTGCACCAATCAATCACAATGTAAATGATGGTAATAAGAAGAAGTGTGTCCTGTAGAGGTAGCTAGCCTCATTGGCCGTTACGGCTCCTGTTTTAGCCATTTAAAATTGACACAAGTGTCAGGCCAATCCATCATCGTTCTCTTTCTTCATATCCAACAAACGATGCCAAATCCAACCACTTCCTTCTGGCGTCTCCTCCACGTATATAGTTGTTAAAGTGGTTCCAATATTAACAGAGAGTATGCTAATAAGAGGCTCTGGTCTCTTTAACAACCAATTGCCGTTATAAACACCGGTTGGTACTTTTACATTCGAAAACAATTCTTATTTGATATCAAAATACCATATTCGCTTCAAAATCCAATTCATTTTGAAATCATTATATTTACTCAAAAAAATACTATTTCAATTAATATCTCAATTTCAGTTCCAATTCAAAATTTCTTCGAATTTTCGTTTAGGTTATAACTTCAATTTAATCCAATTCATATTTAAATCCATGATTTAAATATAAACCTTCCAGCTTTGACCAGTTTGACTTTAGAAAAATATTTTGAAAATTTAAATTATTTAAAAGGGGATTTTAGGCTTAAGGAAAAAGTTGTAGAAAAATTTAGCTCTAGCGACAAGAAGTTTGCTTTTTAGGCTGAAGGACACTTTTTAGTGTGAATCACAGAATGATAGTTGTAACAATCATTTTCTGTTTACACTAACAAATGTCCTTCAGACTAAAAAACAAACTTGATGTTCTTAAGACTAAAAAATTTCGCAACTTCTTCTCTATGCCTATTTTCCTGTATTTAAAATAGTTTAAATAATTAAAATAGTTTGACATAAAATGGTTTAAGTATTTAAAATGTTTCATATGGTAAAATAATTTGGAAAATCAAAATAAATTGAATATGTAAAAAGGTAGATTTCAAATAGTTTATATTAAAATAATTTATTTGAAAATAGTTTCAAAGTCAAACTACTTTAATTTCCAAACCTTTGAATTCAAATTAAATACATTTAATTTCCATTTCCATTTCAATTGATTCAATTTCGATTTCTATTCGAATTAACTTCGATTCTAATTTATATTCAAATCAATTTCAGTTCTGATTCCAAATTAATTTAATTTCTATTTCAATTCTAATTATTTCCAATTCTATTCCAATTTAAATTAATTTCAATTCAATTCTCAATTTCAACCATTTCAATTTATATAAATTCGAGTTCGATGTCAGAATATTGATTAAAATCACCAAATCTGAAATAAATTTCAATCTTCGAATTTAGATTCACAACTTAAAATAAATTACATTCTTGAGTCCAAGTCTATATATCCAATTATATACTTTTACTTAGCAATAATTCAAAGTTCGAATGAAATTTCAAATCTTTTTTAAAACAAATCAACTTTCGAAATTCAAATCATATTTCTATTATAACTTCAAAATCTCAATTTCGAATATTTAAACAATTTCCATTACCAAATTTAAATTTCAACATTTCGAGTGCAAGTTCGAAAAAAATTTGATTTCTGTAATTTGATTTTTGTTGCACTAAACCAAAATCATTTAAATAATTTCAAACCAAAAATTTTAAAATCATTTAATTTAACCAATCCGGTAACTATATATAAATTTATATCTTATGGCCAAGCAATCAGTTACTTCAGTTTAATTTTAGGGACAGATATGTATCGTTTTAATTAAAATCAAAGTGTCATTGGGGGTGTGTGTGTGTGTGTGTGTAACATTTCAACCTATTTCTTAATTTGTTCAAAATAATTAAATTTATAATTTTATATATACGACAAATAATTTACAAGGTGATGCATGATATATATAAAAATAAATAAACATCCAGTCATCCAAATATCAATCAATTGGCATCCATCATAATCAATCATCAAAATAGTACTATAATTTCATACTTGTTAAAATTGGGTATTTTTCTGGCAGTTGGATTCCAATTTCAAATTTTACTGTCAATTTTAATATTTAATAGTTAATTCGAATGATAATTTAGATGACAATTGAATTTATCAAACAACGATCAAGAAATTTATATCACTTCATAGTTTCAAATTTAACTAGCATACAAATATTATAATACTTCGTAAGTGTTATAAAACACTCACCATTTATTTGATACTAAAAATATTTCAGCTTCGAATAAATTCCAATACCACTCCATGTTGTAGCCTTCGTTGATACGAATCCAATGCAATTTGTTTCGTCCAAAACGGGCCTCGTACGAACACAATACGATTATTAGAACATTCGAATTTTATTTAAATTTAATTAAATAAATTTTAAATGTTTAATTGCTTACCCCTTAATCATGTTTACACGTTAAACCCCTCTCTCTAGAATGATGCTATTCCTAGAACGATGGAACCCATCGCCGATTTCAACATCCACCTATCGCGCCTTCCTCCAACTACTGGAGCTCGATCAAACACTACCACGTGAAGCGCCATGCTTTTCTCCTCCATCTCTGAACGATTGACCCTCTACCTCGTCCCCAGTGACTAGATTTCTGCCTCCAAACACGTAGAAACGCGGCACTCTAGCACCTCCAAACAGCGACGATGGGATAATCCATCTATACCAAAATGTAGAGTTCGTCGAGCTCTTCAATTTCCTAGTAGACGTCGAGAGCCAAAAGCGAAAGGATTAGGAGAATTTTTGGGGAGAAGGTCAAGCATTTTTGGCTATTAAAACATAACTGGCAGTTAGGATTCCATTAGGGTTAGGGTTCCTTAAATGAAAGGGTTGAGGTCCTTATATGGATAATTATTAAATCACTATTCATGTCAAAAAATTTCGACTCCAAACGAAGCGTGCTGCTTGATATTTGTAATGTTTTACCCTCATTCTAAACACAATGGAACAAGTTTCAAGGCCTAATTTGATCGTATTCAGAAGATAGCTTTTCAAATCAATTAATTTTAATCCAATGCTTTTAATCAGTTTCAAGCTCGCACGGCCAAATGACAAGTCTGATCGCTACGAAGCTTGAAATCCTATAATAATTTACTATTATGGATCTAATGAAACTAGTTTCGTCGAAATCCGAGACAGTGGCCAAAACGGCTATTTTTACATGTTAATTATGATGAAATTTTTATTTATTTACTTTTATGTCCAATTTTAAATGTTAACAATCTTCATTCATATTTAAATAAAATCAAAATCAGTTTCTGATATCATTTTCAATCGCATTAATTCAAGATTTAATTATTTAAATAATTGCAATATTAAATTTTAAACAATTTGATTGTCCAGTAAATCATCATATTTCTTTCGTAGCGCTTTGGAAGTCACTGTGGCGTGGCTGAATGTAAAGCGATATGAGTTATTTAACTTGTAAAATTTTAGTTTTAAAATGAATCCAAATAACGAAACAACTACTTTCATTTTACAGTCATTCAACATTATTATTCATTCGAGCTATATATTACAAAAATTCGATACACAGAATTCCATTTCGCTATTTATTATTGCTTAAATCTTCAAAATTGTTTATTTCGTCATTTTATCTAAGTTCATATCAAATAAATTACATATATAAACATTAAATTTTTATTTCTAACCATCTTTATTCAATAATCAAATTAAATTTCATAACTTAAAATACTTAAAAGTACGAATCGTTACACATGGACTATAAAACAGTTATTATAGTAAATGATTTTCGAAAGGAGTTATTTATATAGTATATGAGATTTATTTATCTATATATTTATTCTTCGAATCCCTATATTAATGTTTTTGGGTTAGCGTAACGATGTTTTACACAACATTTGTTTTGATCCAATGAAGCATGCTGTGAATAATATAAAGCTTTCCTAAAATGATTTGTAAATATGCATATACTGTGAATATAATCATATGAAAATATTTTCTAAGTGATGAGATGAAGTGATTTGTGAATATGCTTATGTCGTTTATATAAGTATATAAAGATATTTTTTAAGTGTTGGAAGTGAGGTGATCTGTGAATATGCTTATACCATTGATATAAGTATATGAAGATATTTTCTAAGTGTTGAAACTGAAGTGATTTGTTAATATGCTTACACTGTTGATATAAGCGTATGGAAATGTTTTCCAACATAGAAGGATTTGAAATGGTTTTGAGGATATATCTTTTTAAAGATAATTTGAAACAAATATTTGAAAATTTATTTAATTAATAAAGATTAATTAAATGGCTTAGTGATTGCTTATGGTGCTAGTTTTTTTTGTTTGATTTGATAGTAAATAACCGACTATCAAATAATTAGCCTTTTTACCATTGTTGATTCGGAGAGACCGAGGTCGGATTTATCCAAGAACCTCTATGGACCAATGATTATGATTTTGAAGACGGAGATCTTCATGATGAAGGGCTGCTTGCCATTAGTCCCTCGAGATGAAATTTACCATATCATATATTTCTAGTGGCAGTAGTGCTTCGTTATGAAAATCTACGATATGCAAGGACTTCTTGCCGACGGGATGTGGTAGGAGAGTACCGTCGGTTTGTCCAGTTCTTGGACAACTTGTATGGATGGATGTCAGATGTTGCATTCTTGAGATTAAATCGTTGACTTTTATAAATGAACATCAGTTTGCTGGCGGAGAGGGCAACTTCTCTTAGATTAACGGTCATTTTTGAGACGTACGAGCTCGGAGGTTGTATGTTTATGAAAGTCAACAACGATCGAGGGAATGGTAATGTGGCATTAAAAGTAGAATGTTCTATATGAATGGTAATCGTGAGCTTATGCCTCTTCACCCACAAATGACAGAAACATGTAGAAGCGGTAGGGCTATTTGGGTCGCACCCATAAGGATATGGTCATCACCTTTCTAGATTACCTTATATATTTGAGTGTTGTATGCGTTGGCCACGGATAAGTCGAGAACGACCGAGGTGATGTCATATTTGGTATTATCCAAATGGAAGGGGTATGCCGGTTCTGTGTTGGTTTTGGAGATCAATATCTGGACCCAAGGTACATGTTTCTAGAGATGTACTATACGGAAGGTAGTTTGTGACAGCCCGCATATTTTTACTATAATATATTTAAATGATTTAATTAAATATAGCATCGTTAGTTGAATTTAAAAGTCCAAAATGTGACCTTTGTAAATGGTCAAATATGGACTCAAGACCACTACCATTGAGTCCAAAATGGTGTTTGCGACCTTTTTCAGTATAAACATCGATACATTTGGAGTTCAGTGGAATTTTGCAATCTTTCCATTAGGCTTTGGGTTTCGGTTTGGGTTTCAGCCCACTAACCTAACAAGAGAACCCAACTCCTCTATCTTATAACTACCACTCCACTCCTCTTCATTCATTCATAACATTTCCTAACGCTCTAGCAAAAGGAAAAATGAGGGAAAGGAAAGGAGATTAGAAATTGCTAGGCCCTGGTTCTCTTAAGAAATTCAAATTTTAGCTCTAAAGTCAAAGAGAAGCTTAGATAAGCATCCTTTTTATCTTCTCCATCTCAATCTCTCTTCAATTTCCAGAAATTCCAATAACCTAACTTAGGAAAAACTTCACCTTTGATAATAGATTGAAGATTTTAAAGGTGTACTGAAGAGGAATTGGTCTTGCTTTGTTTTTGTAACAACCCCGATTTTGACGATTACCTGTAAATGTTAAATTATAACGGTAGTTGTAATTTAATATTGTGGATTGAAAATAAATTGGAGAGATAAAAATTTGTTAAAATTGTTTATTTCAAATAAACAATAGAATTGGAATTTTTTATTTTTTTATTTGGAATAAACAATAAAATTGGAATCAAATTGTGAAAATAAAGTTCAGAACTTCATTTTATTTTGTTTGGGTTGGTAATAAGTTGAAAAGGTTTTTTTTATTTTAAAAAAAATGCAATAATTATGTAATTATTGCCAATTCTACTATTTATGATTTTTAAGAGAAGTAATTGATTTTTTTAAAGGTGGCTTATTTTAATAGAAAGAAAGAAAGTGGTTATTAAAATATGCTTTGGTTATAATAAAGTTTGAAAATGGTTTGAAATATTTTTCTAAGTGAGAAAAATATTTTTGTCTAATTTTAGAAGTTAAAATTGTGAACTTTTGTATTTATTGGTGAAAATGGTGTATTTTTGTAAATTAAAATTTTTAATAATAAAATTGTTTTAAAAATAAAAATTAATCTTTTCATGTGATGGGAAATATTTTACTGCTTATGTTTGTAAGTTATAAATTTTTATTGTGCGAAAAGTGGAAGAAAATGGCTTTGTTCTTTTATATAATGTAAATATGAAGCCTTTTGATTTAAGTGTTGAATATATAACCTTAGCCTTTTTATTTTCTTTTGATTAATGGGTCTTAGCCCATTAGTATCTTGCCCAACCTATTAGTAAACCAAAAAAGAGAAAGAAATGAAGTACGTACCTTCTTTCTCCTTCGACCAGAAGCTTCAAAACATAAGAAACCCATTTCCTCTTACAAACCCTAGTCAAAAATCATCAATTCAAACTCAAATTTAGTGTTTCAAAAATCAATTTGAAGCTAAATCTACAGGTAATCAAAATCTAAACCTAATATTCCATCAAAAGTCCAAATTTGTGAATGATTGTTTGTTAACTACTTTCTTCTTTCTTGCATGCACTTGTTTCATAGTTACGGGTAAAAGAAGCTCAAATTTAACCCAAGCTTCAATCTTTCTCCATTAATTCGTGTATTTGCCATCAAAAATCAAAGGTGAGTATCAAAACTCACAAATGCTAGCTGAAGCCATGCTTCAAAATGCGAAATCTAGCAAAAAATGGCTTCAATTTATTGATTATGTTCATATTGTTTCTGTGAAAACTGAGTTTGTGTGTCACTTTGCACGTCAGTTTCTCTCAATTTCGGCAATGAAATGCTGTCGGATTTTCTTCAGTTGATAGCCTACATGTTGTAGTATATATCTATAACATTTCATAGCAAAAGTATTTCATTTGATACTTTAAAATCTTGCTGCAAAATCAATGCACAGCCTGAAAATAACCTGTGCACATTTTGTTTGCTGAGTTCTGCAAACATGGCCTGAGTCCATGTTTGAGTTAGCATAACTTTTGCATTTCTTAATGGAACTTGTTTATTCTTTTTTTATTTGGAATATGACGTTCTATACTACAAGCATACCAAATATCAGATCATTTCGACCTATATAACTTATAGAAACATGCTTTCGAACATTGACTCAAAGCATGTTTTTGCCCAGATTTTACAGTGAAAACACTGCCTGGGTCTAATCTTGAGACATCGTATCTTTTTCATTCTTTGTCTAAATTGCATGATTCTTAGTGCAGTTTAAAGTGTTTTTTTGTCTTTATGCATGTTAAATTTTAGGTCATTTCGACCTACATAACTTATAGAAACATGCTGCCGAACTTTGACTCAAAGCATGTTTTTGCCCAGATTTTACAGTGAAAATACTGTCTGGGTCCAACTTTGAGATATCATAACTTTCTCCCACTTCATCCAAATTGCACCATTCTTTTTTTGTTTGAAAGCTGTAGTTTTCTATTATAGGCTTAACATTCAAGTTAATTCGGTCTAATTTGTTTCTCCATTTCATGCCTGGAAGTTGAACCCCAGAGGATTTTCAGGCCTATATATTTTTTGTTTTTGAACTGTTGCAAACATGGCTTGAGTCCATGTTTGAGACAGTGTAACTTATTCATTTCCAGTCCGAATTCATTGATTTTTTTTAGTTTGAAAGATGAAGTTTTCTATTTTATTACATTAATTTTTAGTTCAATCAAAGATATTTCGGCCAGCTATATTGTATCCGAAATTTGAACCCAGAGAAGATTTGACATGGGTATTATTTTCGCTAAGTGTTTTTATGTTCTTTTTCCGTCCGATTTTTAAATTATACTTCTTGTTTTGTGATATTTCTGAAATGTTTTGAGGGCTATGATGCCTATCAATAGGCTAGCCAAGTTTTGATGAATTTGAAATTCAAATTTGATTTGAATTTGGATTGAATTTGAATGATGGTTTTGAGTGATTTCTTTGATTTCGAGCATAGATTTTCCAAACAATTTTGAATTAATTTTTCAAATAAGTTGTCATTAAAATAATTATTATGTAATATTTTTAAATTATTTTAAATTCTAAAATCTATTTATTCTCTATAATAAGGGAATTTTCAAATATCGTCTTCAAAATTGATTTCCAAAAATTGTTTTAAATGCTTGTTTCCTCAAATAAATTATTTTACATATAAAATATACACTTTTATACTATTCGAACGTATGAGAAAGAGAATTAAACGATTTAGTCAAACACGTGGTATGAGACATGTGCGTTTACTATTTCGGTTAATTTCGGACTTGTACGTTCGAAGCAATTTGAGATTATTGATTCTGAGATGTTTTGCCATTTTATGGCGTATTTTGAGTTTTATAATTCTATTTATTGGAATTATTTAAGATGGCCAATATTTGGCAAGTATTATAGTTTGAGATCTTCTATGTAGGAGTATGATCGATGAGAACCATTACGATGTTTTGTTTACTTGTCAATGATCTAAGGCAAGTCTTGAGTTTATGATTTCATATTTTGAGATTTATGGTTTATGAGAAACCATCATGATGTTTTCACTTGTCGATGAGATGAGACAAGTTACAATGCCATTTAATACTTATCGATGAGATGAGATAAGTATGGTATCTCTTTATCACTGTCCAATGAGACTAGGCGAGATATAATTTCCTGAGTTTTATGATGTTTCTAGTGTGGCATCGACTAACGGCAAGTAAACCGCTAAGTGCGATTGTGTGGTATGGGACACACGTTAACACTTTTCGGGTTCCTATCCGTGAGTTTGCGACACATTCACGATGTTTACCTAACAGAACTGCTTTAAGAGGTGTTAGCAACCTTATCGTGAGGACGAACCACTTTGGGAGGTGTTAGCGACCTTGTTAGGTCTGATAAAATGGCTTGGAGAGGTGTCAGCGACCTTGTCATGAGGACGAACTGCTTTGGGAGGTATTAGAGACCTTGTCTGAGGCTTCGGTTTTCTGAGTTTAGCACGTGCAACATTGCTTCAGCCTTACAATCGGGATTGGGCCAATCCGTATTTTTTGAGTTTTCGGTTTTATTGTGATTTCACCTTTTTAAGATGTTTTATTACATCCTAGTGCTATATGAGATGTTATACATATGATGATTTCAATTATAATGTTTTGAACTCTTATCGAGTTCCTTGAGTTATGAGTTTGGATATTTTCAAGATTTTATAGGATATCCTAGGTTTTGCCATTTTGGCGAGTTGAGATTGAGATTTACATACATTTATATCTATGAGATGAGGTATAATTGAATTTGGAGATTCATCTTTAATTTAGTTTTGGATCATCCTATTTGAAAATGTTTTATGTTTGCCATTTTGGCGAGAGTTTGTATTGATGTTTCTCCTTTTGAGGAGATACGGTTCATGGAACCATGTCGACATTTTAGGATATCGACGACGATATGGGGCACTTGTGTTTGATTTGAGTATTGAGTTTGAGTTGCCTCCTTCGAGGTATTTGTTCACTTAAGTAGCCTTTGTTACTTAAGTGTTGAGCTTATGAGTTTATTGATTCATTCTTCTCTTTCGAGAAGAAGTATCTTCTTGTCTATTCTGCTTCATATTACCGATATTGGCTGATTTGTGTAGCTTGACTGATCCATGTATTTATACTTGGGTCAGACCGAGTTGTTTCAGGTATCATCTATTGGACTTAGCTTAAAGTTGATGTTGGATATCAACTCTCCTTTCTCTTGAGCAATTTTTGTTCTTCCACATACTCTGATGTATTTGATTCAATATATATGGTGTAGTCGAGTACCACCTTTATTGTATTCATATTGTATTGTACTAAACATGATCAGTGTATATGTATATATATGATGTTGATTACTGTTCTGTGATGTGCTTTACATTTAGTTATTGTATTTTGTTCTGATAGATCCATTAGCCACCTATAGTTTTGGATTAAGCATTTACCGTGTATGTCGATCCATTGAGATAGAAAAAAAAAATCATATTGCATTTATCAACGTATTCAGTAGATGTTTAAGACAAAGTTATAGATGGTCGCCCTTAACCATCCCTATTCTCTGCTTTAGTAGACGGAATTACTCGTTAATTCTCTTTATTAAGGTGGGTCTCGGGGTGGGCATTACAGTTTTAAGCTTCTCATTTGTTGTCTTTGAGTTTTAAAGGTGAGTTTTTGAACTCACAACTACGTCTATAGTTTTCATTATTGTTAGGTATGAATTCCTAACATCCATTTTATGTTCAATTGCTTTTGATTTGAATTGATTTGGTGAATTTTCTAATTTTTGGTTTTGAAGTCAAAATCTTTAAAGATCTTATCTTGGATGTTTGGACATGTTATTGGTGGTGTATCGAAGAGCCTATAGGACTGGGTTGTCGATAGGCATAAATCCCTATTATCCGTCGCTCGTTCGATTGCATTTTGGTTTGGATTTTTGCCCCTTTTGGGCTAGGCTGATTTTTGCCTAGCTTGTAATTTTAAACGTCTGATTGAGAATTCAAACGTCTGGTTGAAAATCCAGACGTCTAGTAGAAAAATCCAAGCGTCTGGTAGGTGACACTGGAAAAAGAAAAAAAGGGCAGTGACAAAATCCAAACGTCTGGGTTAGTGGTTCAGACGTCTTGTTAGTGGTTCAGACGTCTGGTTGGTAATTTCAGACGTCTGAAAGTGTTCAATTTTGCCTATTATGACTGTTTTGGAGTGGATTTTCAATTTTAATCGATTTTTGTTGATTCGATGAGTTGTTCTAATTTATTATCGACTTTGATGACTTCTTTTCTGGATTTTTGGGAATATCCATTTGATGGATTTGATATCGATTTTTTATGGATTTAATTCACGTGTTGAATGTGAATTTTTGGTTGATTGATTGTTTTTACAATAATTTATTTGATTTTTCACTTTAAAATACAAAGGTTTCTATACTAGACGTAAATACTAAAACTCTTTCATCAAAACAATTTCAACATTTACTTTCAATATAAGGCTCGTCTTTTAAAACCGTTTTCCAATCTATTAGTATATACAAACCTATACCTTATTCGTATGAGAAATCTGATCAAACGACTTAGCAAAACACGTGGTATGATACGCTGCGTTTTTGTCGGTTAATTTTTGGACAAGTTCGATTGAAACCCTATGACAATTTTCGAGTGGAAATCTATAATCTATTCGTAAATATTTAAGTTAAGCTAATGGTTAAGGGACGTGAAGCTAAACTCATATATTTACTAGCTTGGTATAATTTACACTTATTGATCAATAATGATCATTTTTTCATTAGACTAGCGATATACAATGTCTCTTTTTCCATGTGGGGGACTGTACCTCATTGTATGAGGCTTCATCTCATTTTTATAGGCTAGCAACCTATGGGTGTTATGGAGTTTGGTTCATCGAGCGCACCGTTATTGTACTACGTCGTTGTTCCGAATTATTTGAGTTTTCGGTTCAACGGGTATACCGTTATTGTACTATGTCGTTGTTTCAAATTATTCGAGTTTCAGGTTCCTCGGGCGTGACGTTATTGTACTACGTTGTTGCATCGGCTCTATGGTTAGCGACCATGGGATAACGACCCGTTTGTGATACATGTGTTGGTGAGTTTTCATGCTCCCGTTTATGATAGGCCTCCCCATTTATGATTTTCTAGATTTCTAATTATTGATTTATGGTACTTTGTGCTTCACCATTTATTGTGAATTGCATTGATATGTTTTGCCAATATTTGGAGTTTGGTGAATTATTTAAGAATATGATATTATTTTTGGTGATTTGAGAACGTTTGAGGTATTATATGATTTTTGTTATTATCTAATGTGTACTTGTCGCAGTATGGCATTATGGTTATTAATGTTTTTGTCATATCTCTCACCCTATCTCATTTTATATGATATTTATAGCTAGACTGATCCATTTATTTATTTTCTTCTTAAATAATACTCGGGTCAGATCGGGGTGTTTCAGGTGCTTCTACTTGACTTCTTAGTAGGAATGGCTTCTAACTTTTGGCTAACTACTTTAGATTAGTAGTTTTTGCTTTTATACATTCGAGATAGAGACTCCTTGATGTATACATATTCTTTTATGATGTAGTGGATCTTGTACGACCACTACTTTGACGTACACTTTCATGTGATATATTCATATCTGTTGTCGCCTTAGTGATATGGATATCTGTGACTGATTTGTGTTATTCATATTTTATATTTGTTTTCAAAGACCTCATAGCCACTGTGCAGTAGCTTTGAGTTTGTATTTGATATATTGGGTTTCCTCTTGAAACCAAATGCATGATATACTATCTGATATATTGGCACTCGCACAAAGCAATTACATAGATGGTCGCTCCTCAACAGCCCTATTCTTCGTGCCAGTCGACAACATTACCCTGTGGTGTCCTTGACTAGTGTGAGTATAGAGGTGTGGTGTCACAACTTGGTATCAGAGCCAAACTTTGGAACAGTATAGAATAATTTTGCAAGGATCATTGTCCTAAGTCTCTCTTAGGAATCGTGCCGTAGGATTTAATTCGAGTCTTCGTACCGTTTTATCCTATTTCCTTTTATGATGCCTTGTTTTATCAATCAAGTTTGTTTGATATTCATTCTGAGGATAACTTTTTGCTCTTGTTTCTTTCTTTCTTAAAGAAGAGAAATGGTTAAACCTGGCCGCCCCAGCGTCGGTCAATCCAGTGCCACTCCCGAGGATGGAATATTTATGTCTGCCCAACAACATTTAGATCTTGTAAAGAATGCACAAGCCGTCGGTCCCATTCTAGAGCTTACTCATCCAAAATTTGGGTTTGCACGCTTTTGCGGTTAATATACTAATTTGGGTGGAAGGCCATTCAAAGGTTCCAAAAGCGTTATAGAAGTCCAAGCTTAACTTAGATCGTGACCGCATCTTTTCTCGCATGAATCTTATTGATCTTCATCGAGTCCAAGTGGCTTCTAATGTACTCTAAGAAAGAGCATTAGATTGGTATGAGCTTATGATTTAAAAAATTATTGAAGCGGACCTTACTCGGGGGCAATTCCGGGAAAGGATCAAGTTAAAGTTTGTGTCAGAAGCTGAAAAGGTAACTTTAGCCCGACGCTTTATTGACCTTGTTCAAGATGAATCTTCTGTGACAGATTATGTCGCATCTTTTGAATTTCTCTCTTAGTATGGGGTCGAGTATATTAATACCCAATTGAATAAAAATCAAAGGTTTGTCTATGGGTTGAACAAAAATCTTAAAAAGTCTTTACTTCTGAAACTTGAAGTTTCTTTCGATCGGCTTGTTGATATCGCTTTTCGCCTCGAAGAGGCCGATAAAGAAAGTAATGTTGAAGTTGTGGGTGCCAATAGAACTTCAATATCAACAAGAAGAGTCCTACTAAGTTCAGTCCTAATCCTAACAAGAAAGGGAAGCAAGCAACTTCGGTAGCAAAGACTCCTACCCCTAGTCGTGGGCAATGCTACAATTGTGTTTTTAAGGACCATTATGCTAATAGGTGTCTGAAACCCCTTTTTTGTCGCTATTGAAAAAGTTCAGGTCATCTTATATCTTCATGTCCCAAACTTCAAAGCAAGAAAGAGGGAAATCTAAATGTTATGCAAGTCCCTAGTAGCACTTCTCTTGGTCAAGGTATTTCTCATTCTATTCTTGATGGCATTATTATGTTTCGTGATCATCCTATTCGAGTTATTTTTGATATGGATGCATCTCACTCTTTTATATCAAAAGAACTTGTTGATACTTTTTCTTTAAATGTTATGGGATTTATGACTTCGCAAAGAATTGCGAATCCGGTTGGTGGATCCACAACACTTAGTTTACTTTGTAAAGATGTCGAGATTATTTTATGTGATTATTCTTCCTGAGCCGATTTGCATGTTATGCGTTACCTTGGTTTCAGAATGATTTTGAGAATGGATTGGCTTAATCATTATGAAGCCAACATCCTATGTCCTGAGAGGACTATACATCTTCAACATCCTTAATCTGCTAAGACGATTTCTATTGTTCTTAAAAATTCAGATCCCAATTCGATGGCATCCTTATATTCTCTAAATCCATATGATGACGATAATGATGAAGAGGAAGTTGTCATTTTTCTCAATCACGTTGTTCGTGAATTTCCCAACATATTTGAGGCCGTTTTAGGATTACCACCTAAGCTAGAAATTGAGTTCAGAATTAATTTAATCCCTGGAGCTCTACTATCACTCGTCCTTCTTATCTTATGTCCAATAAGGAAATTGAGGAGATGCGTAAACAATTATCCGAACTGGAAACAAAACAATTTATTCGTTCTAGTTCCTCTTCATAGGGAGCTTCAACTATTTTTGTGAAGAAATCTGATGGTACACTTAGGCTTTGCGTTGGCTACCGCAAGCTTAATGATCTCACCATCAAGAATAGATATCCATTACCTTGGATTGATGATCCATTCGATCAACTTAGCAGAGCTAGAGTCTTTTCACAGTTAGACTTAACAACAGGCATTCATCAGCTTCGTATTGTAGAGGATAGTATTCCTTTGACATCATTTCGTACTCGTTATGGATCTTATGAATGAGTTGTTATGCCGTTTAGTTTAACGAATGCTCCAGCTTATTTCGTCGACCATATGAATCGAGTTTTCAAAGACTTTCTCGATCGATTTGTTCTTATCTTTATTAATGATATTTTTGTTTATTATAAAACCGAGGAAGAGAACGAAAAACATCTTCGGGTTATGTTCGAAACTCTTAGGAGAAATTAACTGAATGCAAAATTTTCTAACTGCCACTTTTGACAATCTCGTGTGAAATTTTTAGGACATATTATTTCTGAATTCGGAATTTTCATGGATCCTTCAAAGATTGAAGTGATTCAAAATTGGAAGAGACCGGAGAGTGTGACGGAAATCCATAGTTTTCTTGGATTGGCGGGCTATTACCATCAGTTCATAAAAGACTTTTCAAAAAATTTCATACCTCTTACTAGTTTGACAAAAAAGGGAGTTAAATACATTTGGTCAGACAAATGTGAAGCTGCTTTTCAAAAATTCAAAGAACTCCTTTCCGATGCTCCTATTCTTGTGATCCCTGAAGGGAACCAAGACTTTATTGATTATACCGATGCAAGTCTGTTGGTTTGAGTGCCGTTCTCATGCAAAGGGAACGTGTTATCGCTTATGCTTCTAGGAAATTAAAGCCTGGCGAGACTAGATATGCCACTCATAATTTAGAGCTTGCGGCTATTGTTTTCTCTCTTAGAATTTGGCGTTATTATCTTTTAGGAGAGAAATTTGTTTTCTATATCGATCATAAATCTTTAAAGTACTTATTTTTTCAAAAGGAACATAATTTACGTCAATAATGTTGGCTCGAATTCCTTGCATCTTATGATCTTGATATTCTTTATACTCCCGGAAAGGGAAATCGTGTTGCCGATTCCCTTAGTCGTAAGCAACAAACTGTTGTTTCTATGATGATATCTGATTGGAATAATCTTAAGACATTGTCCACTTATGAGATCCAGGATCGAGAATCCGATTCATGTTCGTCTCTTGTTTTATGTAGCCTTGAGGCTCATCCTCCCCTTTTAGACCGCATTCTTGATGCTCAAAAGCATGATACCTAATTGGATCATCTTATCCAAAGTTGTAGGGATAAAATTGATGTTATCGGTTTGAAAGATTTTGAAATCGATGCTCGTGGAGGCATTCAAAAATTTGGTAGTCTTATCGTGCCGAATATTAGTGATCTTCATAAAGACATTTTAGAAGATTCTCATCATTCTAAATTTATCATTCATCCCAGTAGTAGTAAGATGTATGTGGACATGAAACGACTTTATTATTGGGATGGGATGAAATTTGATATTGCTAACTTCATTAGGCGTTGCATGACTTGCCAACTCGTAAAAACCAAGCATCAAAGGCCCGATGGGTTGTTGCAATCTTTGGAAATTCCATTTTGAAAGTGGGATCAAATTTCCATGGACTTTATTGATGGTCTTCCTCGTTCTCGTTCGGGTCATGACAGTCTATGGGTGATAGTAAATAGACTTACAAAATCCACCCATTTTATTCCTGTTCAGTCCAATCGGACCGTACCTCTTTTGGATAAACTCTATGTTAAAGAAATTGTTAAATTGCATGGAGTTCCTACTTCTATCGTAAGCGAGCATGATCCAATTGTTTACTAGTGGATTTTGGAAAGGTCTTCAAAAAGCTTTGGAAATGAAGCTTAATTTTGGCGCCGCTTATCATCCTCAGTCTGATGGACAAACCGAGCGTGTGAATCAAACCCTTGAAGATCTTCTTCGTACATGTGTTCTTGATTTTTGTGGAAGTAGGGAAGATCATATTTCTCTTGTTGAGTTTTTCTATAATAATAGCTTCCAATCTAGTAATGGTATGGCACCTTTCGAGGCACTCTGTGGAAGGCCATGCCGATCTCCTTCTTGTTGGCTTGAGGCCGATGAGAAGCTGGTTTTAGGTCCAGATTTTATTCGAGATTCCATAGAAAAGATTGACCTTGTTCATCATAGGATGAAAGAAGCTTAAAGTAGACAAAAATCCTATGTCGACAATCGAAGACGGAATTTAGAATTTTCTGTGGGAGATTTGGTGTTTATTCGTGTTTCACCTATGAAGGGTGTTGTGCGTTTCAGTCGTTCGGGAAAATTAGCACCTCGATATATTGGTCCATTTTCCATCATCAACGAATTGGTTTTGTGGCTTATTGTCTTTTATTACCGGCTCAATTTTCTGCTATTCATGATGTATTTCATGTTTCTCAACGACGGAAATGCCTTAGGGATTCCGATTCTATTCTTAAGCCCGATGTTATTGAAGTTTCACATAATTTGACTTACGAACAACATCCTATTTGTATCATTGCTATGGAGGTTAAACGCCTTCGAAATAAAGATGTTCTGCTTGTGAAAGTTCAATGGTCCTCAAATCCCAAAGATTGCTCTTGGGAATCTAGAGAATTCATCGAGCGAACACATCCAGACTTACTCTCTCGTGCTCCTTAAGGTGAACTTCTCATTTCGGAATTTCTTCTTTTGTGTTGTTATGCCTTAGTATGGTTGTTACTTCTTATTTTCTTCTTAAGTATTACGTGGATGCAATTTCTTTAAGGAGGGAAGTCTGTAATTACGATAATATATTTAAATGATTTATTTAAATATAGCATCATTAGTTGAATTTAAAAGTCCAAAACGTGACCTTTTGTAAACAGTCGAATTTGGACTCGAGACCACTTCCATTGAGTCCAAAACGGCGTTTGTGACCTTTTTGAGTATAAACATCGATACGTTCGGAGTTGAGTGGAATTTTGCTATTTTCCTATATGGCTTTGGGTTTGGCTTTCAGCCCACTTACCTAACAAGAGAACCCAACTCCTCTACCAAATAACTCCCACTCACTCATCTTCATTCATTCATAACATTTCCTAACACTCTAGTAAAAGGAAAAATGGGAGAAAAGAGAGGAGATTAGAAATTCCTAAGTCGCGGCTTTCTTAGGAAATTCAAGTTCTAGCTCTAAAATCAAAGAAAAGCTTAGGTAAGCATCTTCTTCATCTTCTCCATCTCAATCTCTCTTCAATTTTTAGAAATTCCTATAACATGAATTAGGAAAAACTTCACCTATGATAATAAATTGAAGATTTTGAAGGTGTATTGAAGAGGAATTGGTCTTGCTTTGTTTTAACGCTTCTCATTCGTTGTCTTTGAATTTTAAAGGTGAGTTTTTGAACTCACATCTACGTCTATAGTTTTCATTGTTGTTAAGTATGAAATCCTAACATCTATTTCATGTTCAATTGCTTTTGATTTGAATTGATTTGGTGAATTTTTCAATTTTTGGTTTTGAAGTCAAAATCTTTAAAGATCCTTTCTTGGATGTTTGGACATGTTATTGGTGGTGTATCGAAGAGCCTATAGGACTGGGTTATCGATAGGCGTAAATCCCAAGCATCCATCGCTCGTTCGATCAAATTTCGGTTTGGATGTTTTCCTTTTTTGGGCTAGTCTGATTTTTACCTAGCAGGTAATTTCAGACGTCACGTCTAGTTGAAAATCTAGATGTCTGGTAGAAAAATCCAAACGTCTGGTAGGGGTCCCTCGAAAAAGAAAAAAAGGGCAGAGATAAAATCCAGACGTTTGGATTAGTGGTTCAGACGTCTGGTTAGTGGTCGGACATTTGGTTGGTAATTTTAGAAGTTTGGAACTATTCAGTTTTTCCTATTTTGACTATTTTTAAGTGGATTTCCAATTTTAATCAATTTTTGTTGATTTGGTTAGTTGTTGTCATTAATTATCTACTTTGATGACTTCCTTTCTAGATTTTTAGGGAATATCCATTTGATGGATTTGATATCAATTTTTATGGATTTAGTTTACGTCATTGAATGCGAATTTTTGGTTGATTGATTGTTTTTACAATCATTTCTATGTTTTGTCACTTTAAAATACAAAGGTTTCTATACTAGTAGTAAATATTAAAACTCTTTCATCAAAACGATTTCAACATTTACTTTCAGTATAAAGCTTACCTTTTAAAACCGTTTTTCAATCTATTAGTATATACAAACCTTTACCTCATTCATATGAGAAATCTAATTAAATGACTTAGCAAAACAAGTGGTATGAAACGCTTGCGTTTAATCGTCGGTTAATTTTTGGACTTGTTCGATTGAAACCTCGTGACAGTTTTCGAGTGAAAATCTACAATTTGTTCGTAAATATTTAAGTTAGGTTGTGGTTATGGGACATGAAGCTAAACTCATATATTTACTAGCTTAGTGTAATTTACACTTATCGATCAATGATGATCATTTTATGATTTAGACTAGCGATATGTGATGTCTCTTTGTCCACGTAGGGGACTGCACCTCGTTTTATGGAGCTTCGTCTCATCTTTATAGGCTAGCGACCTACGGGTTTTATGGAGTTCGGTTCATCGGGCGTACCCTTATTGTACAACGTCGTGGTTACGAAATATTTGAGTTTTTGGTTCATCGGGCGTATCATTATTGTGCAACTTCGTTGTTCCAAATTATTCAAGTTACAGGTTCCTCAGTCGTACCGTTATTGTACTACATCGTTGCACCGACTCTATGGTTAGCGACCATAGGATAGCGACCCGCTTGTGATACACGTGTTGGTGAGTTTTATGCTCCCGTTTATGATAGGCCTCCCCGTTTATGATTTTCTAGATTTCTAATTATTGATTTCTGGAACTTTGTGCTTCACGATTATTGTGAATTGGCATCGATATGTTTTGCCAATATTTGGGGTTTGGTGAATTATATAAGAATATGATATTCTTTTTGGTGATTTGAGAAAGTTTGAGATATTGTATGATTTTTGTTATTATCTAATGTATACTTGTCGCAATATGGCATTATGGTTATCATACGTTTTTGTCATATCTCTTACCATATCTCAATTTGTATGATATTTAAAGCTAAACTAATCTGTTTATTATTTTCTTCTTAAATAATACTCAGGTCAGACCAAGGTGTTTTAGGTGCTTCCACTTGACTTCTTAGCAGGGACTAGCTTTTGACTTTTGGCTAACTACGTTAGATTAGTAGTTTTTTCTTTTATACATTCGAGATAGAGATTCCTTGATGTATACATATTCTTTTGTGATGTAGTGGATCTTGTACGACCACTACTTGAAGTACACTTTCATGTGATATATTCATATCCGTTTCCGCCTTAGTGATATGGATATCTATGACTGATTTATGTTTGCATATTTATATTCGTTTTTGAAGACCACATAGCCACTGTGTAGCAGCTTTGAGTTTATATTTGATATGTCGGGTTCCCTCTTGAAACGAAATGCATAATATACTATCTGACATATCGGTACTCGCGTAAAGCAATTACACAAATGGTCGCTCCTTAACAGCCTTATTCTTCGTGCTAGTCGGTGGCATTACCCCGTGGTATCCTTGGCTAGTGTGAGTGTAGAGGTGGGGTGTCACATAGTCCCATACCATGTCATTTGTATATAATCAAATCTCCAATATGTGCTTTCCATTTTGGTTGCAGAGCCTAGTTTGCTGGAATTTAATAATGGTAACAATTTTGGCTATTTTAAATTATTATTTGCATACTAAACACTAGTATAATACAACATGATTTTATATGAAATGTTTTTGTTATCATAAGGTAAAAACCTGTCCCTGTTTATGTGTGGTTGTATCTTACGAGATACCTTTGTTTTGATAAAAGAATGATTTTATATCTTTAAAATAAATTCAGCCGAGGTGTTTTCTCATATTTGTTTACCAAACCGATCTGGGCATTCTTTCCTTTCAATGCTTGGGTCAGATGGAGTATATTTATAGGTATAGATTTGGATGCTTTGGAGCTTCAACAATAGAGCTGGATTTCTTCTGGTCATATTCCACGTATATGTTTATTTTCCACTACATTGTTGTTTGAATTATCAGCATTTGTGAGGACACGTTATTATAACTGTCCAGGCTGATATTTTTATTTGATTATTGTACTCTGATTTATGTATGTATATTATATTACAGTTTCTGTTTTGTTAAAATCGTTGATACAATATTATATGTTTTTCCACTGCAATTGTGAGATTCTGTAATTGTTTTAGTTCTTTTGTTTTGTCTTCTCTTTCTTCATCTCTTTATTTTTCTTCTCTCTTCTCTTTCTTCTTCTCTTCCCTCTCTTTCTTTTCTCTTTTCCTTTTTTCTTTCTCTTCTTCTCTCTTCTGTCTCTTCATCTCTCTTCTTTCTTCCAAATAAAGATCTGGTTTTCCACTCAGTTTAGGTTGGACATGTGTGATTTATTGTCAGTTTGAACCGGATGGATTTCTTGGCCTTTATAGCTAGTATCAGAGATTAGGATTTTGGTAAAACCTAGGCTTTGATGAGTACTCACTATAGATAGGGTCAGCATCACCCAAGATTGAGTTTGAGTGTATTATATACGTAAGTGCGTATTGGTTAGTGATTATAAAGATGTTTTATAATGTATTTACTTATTTGTTGAGTTGTTTCTGAATTCTGATCGGTGCGTGGGACTCCATGTGATCGATAAGGATTTCTAAATACTTAAAAGAGGAAAGTCGATATATGAATGTTTGATTGCTAGTGGATGGTAATACTTGGTTATTATCAATTATTGTATGTGTGTTAGTATTAAAAAGTTGTTATTATTATGAATATAAACAAAGATAAAGAAATAAGAAATGGTTTTATACAACCAAGGTGAAATAAGTGAATTATATCTAAGTATAAATTTATAAATATGACTTATAAATAGAAAGGATAAAAGTTCAAAATTTTAGAATCTCCCGTTGCTTTCAAAATTTGTTTTCAAAGCCTTAATTAATAGTAATGTTATTAGGTTAGAAATATATTCTGAAAAGATTTTTAAAAGAAATGAATAGCACTAAACTCAATTTAGTCGCTGGGAAATAATGCGGGTGATAAATACAGCATTATCAGTACAATTTTCGAGTCTCTAAGTGATGAATTGTTATCTTTAATGATTTTCTATTGAAGTTTGTTTTGATAAAATAAGTTTTTTTTTGATAAGACAAGTTTTGATTTTATAAAATTCCCAAGAATAATTTGATAAATATATGAAATAAGATTTTGAACTTATAATTTTGAAATAGTATAAATATGAAGTAAGTTTACCACTTATGAATTTGAATTGGATAAGTGAGTCTAAATTTTTAAAATGGTTGAATAATTTGTTAAGCAAACAAAAATGAAATTAGAAGTTGAGATATATGAAATAAAAGATGTAGCTAGAATAAGTTAAACAAATTAAGTTAAATAAATTGAGTTAGTGAGGTGAAGTAAATGAAATGAAGTTTGACTTAAGAAAGTTAAATGAAAGAAAGTTGAATTTGTAATGAATTAATGAAACGAGTTAAATGAAACAGGAATTGAATTATGAATTGTAGATGAACATAAGTAATAGAAACGCAATTCAATTTGAGTTGTAAAAAGTAGTGAATATGTTTTAGAATTTTGTTTAATAGGAATTGAATATGAACTTAAGTGTAAGGTGAAATAAAAAATAAGTGTTATATAAATGTTTAAGAATAATTAAGCAAATTTAATAATGAAATAAAGTAGCTATTATGCATTATTAATATTAAAAGAATTATACTAAGTGAATAATGAAATGTTGTCAAACATGAATTGGAAGTAAAATTTTCAAAATTTAAATGAATGTTCATAAATTGAAAGAAAATGTATCTTAACAAATGAATTTTAATAAATGAATTGAAATGAATGTAAATTAGTAGATTGCAAACTAATTAAATTGAATGGATGAATGCAAACTAATTTGATGAGAATCGATTGAAAGTAAAATGAGAATGAATATAATAAAATGATTGTTAGTTAGCTTGAATGTGAATTAGTTGGATGAGAACTAAATAGTAAACGAATGTATTGATTTACTGGATGTTAGTTGTTTGATGATTGCTTATGTTGTATATGTTTCATTTTCATATGACTATTGTATAACATGTTACATATTTATATTATATGCTATATACATGTTTCTCATTTGGCTTTTGAGTGATTAGTAGGTGCGCATGGCGTATGCTTCGCATTCGCAGCTCACCTTTGTGCTATATTAGTTGTATATGCTCGCTAATAATATATAAGGTACATATCTCAGATTACATATCGTACTTTACACATTTTCCCTATGGGATGCCTCATCTCGAAGATGGGATGCATATTCTGATATATATATATATATATATATATATATATATATATATATATATATATTATGGTCTTTACTGCGATCGAACCGTACAAAGGAGATGCTGGCGAAATTTTTCGTAAATTCAAGGCATTAGAAATTTTTTGAGAATTTTGGAAAAAGAATTTTGAGAACTAAAAGTTTTATTTTGAGTTATAAGTTGAAATCATATTAGTTGATTTTTGAAAGAGTGTTAGTTATAACTAAGAATGAAATTGAAAATCTAGAAATGTTTTTATAAGAAGTTAACTAGTTGATGTCTAAATGTTAAAAGTTTTGAATGAATTTGGTAATTTTGTTTCCATAATTTCTTTTGAAAAGCAAACCCATGTTAATTTAAGTTTTGTGGCATTTTTTACTTAGTTATTTCGGGGACGAAATTATTTTAAGGAGTGGAGAATGCAACGACCCATAATTTCAGTCATTCGAAATTGGAATATTTAATTGACTTTAAATACTCAAAAGTTAATTTTATGAGTTGAATAACTTATATTTTCAAATATAGTGATTTATTTGATAATTAAATTATTAAATTTAATATTCAAAATTGTTTATATAATTTGAAATTGAATTACTAATGAATAAAAATGATTTATAAAGTTGATTTAAATTCAATTTGTATTAGAATGGAGTTAGTAAACTTTTTAATTTTGATTAACAGTAAATAAAAAGAAATTGGAAATTTCTAATTTTAATTAACATGTAAAAATAGTCATTTTTGATACTGTCTTGGAATTTGACAAAACTGGTTTCATTGAATATGTGATAGTGAGTTATTATAGGATTTCAAGTTTCGTAGCGATTGGACTTATCGTTTGACCATGCAAGCTTGAAACTTGCAGAATTTAGTTAGAGGAATTTAATTAAAATAATTTGATTTGAAAACCTATCTTCTACATTTGATGGAATTGGCTCTCGATATATATTCCATTGTATTTGAAATAGGGAACATTAGGAATTCTAGAAGGCGCGCTTCGTTTGGAATTTGAAAATATTTCGAGTGAATAGTGTTTTATAAATGGCTATATAAGGACCCCTAAACTAATTTTGTTTACCCCAAACCCTAGTCTATCTCTTTTGCGCTGCCACTTTCATTTCCAATGGCCAGAAACACGCCTTCTTCCTCCTCCAATAACTCACAATCCGTAAGCATTTAGCAAAAAAATTTCAAGAAAATGTAGAGAATGTCGAGATCTTCAAGTTCAACAGTGGATATCGTCATAGGTAAAGCGAGGCGGTCGAATTCTCCCTCGTTTGAGCTCAGATCAAGGTTTTTCTTATAGCAGAGGAGTTCGCGTATAAGCATACACGTGTGGAGGCATGGTTCTGGGCTGAGGCGGCATTGTGCTGGGGGGAGGCTGCGATGCAGGCGGCACCACATACGGTCTAGACAAGCGATTCGTGTTCGAACGCGATATATATAGAAAAAAACTTTACGCATGCCTAAGAAGTGTACTGGAGGGAAAGGAAAATTTGAGGAAGGTTTAAGTTTAATTATAATTAAGTTGATTATATAATTAATTACTCAAATGGTTATTAATTCATAACTCTTAAATACAAGGTCGGATTCGCATGAAACTAGGGGCGTTGGATTCATATTGTCAAATATATGCATAGAAGTTAGATTGGACTGATTTGCGGCATGTAGGAATTATGGCTAAATTTGAACGCCTGTCTGTTTTAATAGAAATAAACGTTGCAATATCGAATGCGATTAAAGTCAATAAAACTCACTCTTTTTGGCCTATTATATTTTTATATATGTGGGAATATTTTTACTATTTTGTTTGGATGATTATTTGGATGTAATTATGTGCGTGTGTATGTCGGTTGGTTGGTCCCACATATTTTAACGGGTGAGACCATATCGTGTTTCCGTGTATGAGCGGACGACTCTTTGTATGCGCTCCTACCTCGTAGTAAACATTGTACATTTTTCTCATATGTTGTATTTGTTGCAAGTGTTAGGTTGGAGGGATCCAACAGGATTCCTCACCATTATTGATTTTTTTCATATATATATATATATATATATATATATATATATATATATATGATGTTTGGATGTCATGTTGATGTTTTGAATGTGATTTGACTTATTTGGTGCTACTGTAGCACTGGGCCTTATTTTGGATATTTCAAAATATTCAAATGAGGATTTTGATTTGAAAAGGATTCGAAGTGATTTCGAAGTGTATATGTTTTTAGTGATTTTAATTTACTAAAGGAATGATTTTTTTTTAATAAAAGTATGGTTTTTGACATTTCAAAAATATAGTTTTATGAAATACTTTGAGAATAAATTTTTGTTTAAATTAATATAAAGATTTATAAAGGTGATATTATAAATAAGTAAGTTGTCTGTAAATGGATTTATAAGTGAATTTTATAAATAAATTCGGTTTTTAAAAGAATGGATTTGGAAATGGTTTTTAATAATTAATTAGTTTTTATAAAAGTAGGGATTTATAAATAGAATTTTATAAATAAAGTAATTTTTATAATAGAAGTTTTATAAAATAGAAAGGAGATTTATAAAAATAGTTTTATAAATATGGAAGTGATTTACGTTGAGAAGTAAACATGGATTTTCATTTAAAGAAATGTGAAAGTGATATTTTGATGGAATAAATGTCTTAAAATTAATTTATCTTTTAAAAAGTAAAGGTTTTAGGAAGTAATGGTCTTAGATGAAATTAAATGGTTTTGGGAATGATTTAAAATGAAATAAGTAATGGAAACATAGATTTCAACATTTATTATTAATATACGTTTTTGGGGAAGTAAGGAAGGCACGGACTATAACATAGTTGTTATAGTAAATGGTTTCTGAAAGGAGTGTTTTATATAGTATATGGGATTTATTTATCTATATATTTATCTATTTGATCCCTATACTAATGTTTTTGGGTTGTCGTAACGATGTTTTATGCAACATTCGTTTTGATCGAATGAAGCGTGCTTTGAAAAATATAAAGCTTTCTTAGAATGATTTGTAAATATCCTTATACTGTGAACATAAGCATATAAAAATATTCTAACTCATGAGATGAAGTAATTTGTGAATATGCTTATGCCGTTGATATAAGTATATGAAGATATTTTCTAAGTGTTGGAAGTGAGGTGATTTGTGAATATGCTTATACCGTTGATATAAGTATATGAAGATATTTGTAAGTGTTGAAAATGAAGTGATTTGATACTGTTGATATAACTATATGGAAATGTTTTCAATATAGAAAGATTTGAAATAGTTTTGAGGATATATTTTTTTAAAGATAATTTGAAGCAAATATTTGGAAATTTATTTAATTAATAAAGATTAATTAAATGGTCTAATGATTAGTTATGGTGTTAGATTTGTTTGTTTGCTTTGATAGTTAAATAACCGATTATTCAAATAATTGGCCTTTATATCATTGTTGGTTCGGACAGTCCAGGGTCGGATTTATCCGAGAACCACTTTGGACAAATGTATGCGTTCGAAAGTGTAGGTTTATGATTATGATTTTAAAGACGGAGATCTTCATGATGAAAGGCTACTTGCCACTAGTCCCTTGAGGTGAAATTTCCCGTATCATATTTTTATGGTGGTAGTAGTGCTTCGTTATGAAAATCTACAATATGCAAGGACTTATCGCTACTAATACCATGGGTAATTCCCGACAGGATGTGATATGAGAGTACCATCGATTTGTCCTGTTCTTGGACAACTTATATGGATGGATATCTGACGTTGCATTCTTGAGATTGCATCGTTGATTTTTATAAATGTACGTATGTTTGGTGGCGGAGATGGCAATTTCTCTTAGCTTAACACCCTTCTTTGAGACGTTCGAGCTCGGAGGTTGTATGTTTGTGAAAATCAACAACAATCGAGGGAATGGAAATGTGGTATTCAAAGTGGAATGTGCTATGTGAAAGGTAATCATGACCATATGCCTCATCACCCGAAAATGATAGAAACAGGGTAGAAGCAGCATGGCTATATGGGTCACACCCATAAGGATATGGTCATCACCTTTCTAGATTATCCTATATATCTCGGTGTTGTATGTTGTAGCCACGGTAGGTCGGGAATAACCAAGGTGATGTCATATTTGGTACCATCCATATATAAGGGTTAGACCGATTTTGTATTGGTTTAGGAGTTCAGTATCTGGACCCTAGGTACATTTTTCTAGAGATGTATTGCACAGAAGGTAGTCCCTTACCTTTTCATTTGTACGGAATCCAATCTCCAATATATATCTTCCTTTTTGTTTGTAGAGCCTAGTATGCTGGCATTTAATAATGGTAACAATTTCGGCTATTTTAAATTATTATTTGTATATTAGACATTAGTATAACACAGCATGATTTGATATGAAATGTTTTGGTTATCGTAAGGTAAAAACTCATCCGTGTTTAAGTGTGGGCGTGTCTTTCGAAATACTTTTTTTTTGATAAAAGAATGCTTTTATAACTTTAAAATAAATTCAGTTGAGATGTGTTTTCTCATGCTGGTTTACCAGACCGATCCGGGTGTTCTTCCCTTTCAATGATCAGGTCAGACCGAGTATATTTACATATGTAGATTTGGATGCTTTGGAGCTTCAACAAGAGTGTTGATGTCTTCTGGTCATATTCCACGTATTTTTTATTTCCCACTGCATTACTGTTTGAATTATCAACATTTGTGATGACAAGTTATTATCACCGTCCAGATTGATGATTTTGATTTTATCGTTGTACTCTGATTTATGTATGTATATTATATTACAGTTTCTATTTTGTAAAGATCATTGATATGATAATATATATTTTTCCGTCGCAATTGTGAGATTCTACAATTGTCTTACTTCTTCTGTTTTGTCTTCTGTTTCTTCTTCTCTTTCGTTTTCTTCTCTCTTCTCTTTCTTCTTCTCTTCTCTTTCTTTCCTTTCTCTTTTATTTTCTTCTTTCTCTTCTTCTCTGTGCTTTCTCTTCTTCTCTCTTCTTACTTTTCAATAAAGATCTGGTTTTCCATTCAGTTTGGGTTGGACAAGTGTGGTTTATTGTCAATTTGAACTAGATGGATTTTCGGGCCTTTACATGTTATTTCAGTTATCTCACTTGGAATGCAAGAGAGTTATAATTATTTTGTAAAGAAACACCACAAATATATTTGAATTTATTTCTTAATGTATGTACAATATATTTCAAGTGCTATAAAACACTGCCGAAATTGCGTTTGGTCTATATGGCACCTGAAGAACACCAAATTATAATCGTTGTACAATATGTTTTAATCTTAGTTGTTATAATCTTTTGCTTTGAGTATGCATGATGCAAGGCATCATAACTGAATTACAAATGTCATAGATGAACGCCAGAATTAAATGTCATATAAAATCATATGTAAATGACGTAGTAAATGTCATACTAAATATCATGAATGAACAGTAGTTATGATTTATATCTGAATCGTAATATCGCTACACAGAATGCTACTATGTCACTTTACCTTTAGTTTATTATTTGTATCTTACCTTAATTTATTCATTTCCATATTTTCCATAAATATTAATGAAAAATTCCAATACATGTACACATAAAAAACTTCATAACAAAAAAAATTACATCAATTAAAGTATATAAGTTCATAATATTTGTAATAAATATTGACTTCACATAAGTCCATGTGTTATTTAGTTGCTGCTCGATCCAAAGTAAGAAAGTGAAACACATATTCAACGAGCGTGAGTTATACATGAAAAATATCTGTAATTATCAAACCTAAGTGCATCAAATAATAAACCATATACTCTTTCTTATCCCAAATAAGAACAAGCTACATCATTTAATTTCTTATAACCAACACATTTGGTGCATTTATAATAAATTTAGTTAATTTATTACCATAACAACCATATTTAATGCATTTATGATAAAAATAAATGTAATTGACTATTACGTGGTCTAAAATGTAAACCAGTGTTATAACAAATTGATTTGATTGAAAATATATAAATCAACTGAACAAACGTTAATTGAAGCAACACAACATCATCTCATCTTAGACCTAAATCTGATATTACTCAATAAAAACAATCAATATAAACACCTTAAAGGAGCATACTTTATTTCTCATTAATCAAAATTTCCAAAATAACCCACTTAACTTGTGTGTGTGTGTGTGTGTGTATATATATATATATACATATATATATATATATATCCAAATAACTTTATCAAAAGTTAAGTAAGGTAAAATAAATTACTTAATCAGAAGTTAAGGTCTGCTGTGATTTGTGTAAAGAGCTATTGATATTATATATTGTTCAATCTGCTGTGAGATTCTGTTTTTTGTAGTTTCTTCTCTCTTCTACCTACTTTTTTTCCCTCAACAATCTGTCTTTTCGACGCTCGATCGTTCGACATGTTATACAATGGGTGTATTTATGTTGATTTTCGGGAGTCGAAAAGGTCGGTCTTTACATTACGATATCAGAGCTTAGATTGGCGATATACCTGGGCTTTGGTGGGGATTACTCATTAAAGATAAATTCAAGAGTACTCTAGAATGAGTTTGAGTGTATTAATAGTATGAGCGCGTAATTGTTTATGAAAATAAAAATGTTTTTATATTTTGTTGACTTATCGGCTGAGTGTTTATGAACTATGGTTGGTACGTGAAGTACAACCCTATCGATAGGGGTTTCTAAACTCTTGAACAAGGTGAACCGACACGGTATTGTTTTAAAGTGGGTAAATGAAATAATTTTATGAAAATATATTTTGATATAAAAGAAATAATTTTTTGAAATTACTATACCGTATATGCTTGGAATGTTGGTTGTTAATATTATAATCAAATAAGAAAAAAAAATGAAACGGTTACATATATAACCAAATAGAAATTTTAAAAATATGATCTATACAAAGGAATATAATTAAATTTGATTTAAACCAGAATTTAAATCTTGGAAATTTTGAAAAAAAATTTAAATGGATTTGAACTAAATGTTTGGGAATTTTTAAATCTTGGAAATTTTGGAAATGTTTTTCAAAATGGTTTGAAAGGAATAATGGAGTATTATTTTGAGATATTTTTGAATAGAAATTGTCTAAAAATGAATCTTGGAAGTAAGAAAGTATTGAACTCACTTCAATCGCTAGAAAATAATTCTAGTAATGATGGCCACATCATCAGTATTCATTTTTAAGTTTGCAAGTGATGGATTGCTACAGTGGTGGTTGGGTATGATTAATTATTTTAAACTTGTTTGATAAAAAAGTTTTGTTTTAGAAGTTCCGAAGGTAACTGTTTTGGGAAAAACCTAGTGGTTTTGAGATTTCAAGGGTATGATTTGATATTCCAAAGTGATATATGTATATTTTTGATTTCAAAATGTTTTGAAATAAAACCGGGTAATTGAATTCTGGGGTTTCTATTTAAAAGATTTGTAAAGTTAAGAGAAATTTGTTATTGAACTTGTAATTTGATTTTGATATAGATAAGGAAGGAAAATGAAAAGTTCAATCCTAGAATTAAAACTTAACTTGAGTATACTAAAGTGAATAAGATATGTTGGAATTTAACTTAAGATAAGTTAAATAAAATTGAGAGTTGGGTTTGAATTGAATGGAATGTTAAGCTGGAAACGAAAAATGACTTTATAACTATAAGTTACAATTATTGAATGAAATGGATATACTTAAGCTATCGAGTGATGTGAATAATTCAGAGTATGATTATAAGATGCAAATGGACTTAAGTAAGTAATGGGAGATATTAAGTAAATAAACTCTTGAACTTATGAATTGAGAAATAAAATAGTAAACCAAAAATGAAAATGGTTTGATATTATGGTAAAGGAATGGAAATCCAATTTGAATTTTTAAATGAAGGGTAGATTGAAATTGAGTAAAGCGAATATAAATATGAATAGTGGAGTGATTATATATAATTATAGGTTATCAATATTGAATGTGATTAAACTTAAGTGGAAAATTCAAGGAACCATGAGTAAATATGTGGTATAACTTATTGAATTGAGAAAATAGAAAAGTATAACCAAGTTAAAATGGTTAAGTATTGGATAATAAGAAATGGATTCAATTTAAAATGAATTAAAATTTGGTTTGAATGGAAACTTAACTTAAGTGATTATTAAAAAGTAAATTCATAAATAAAATTAACATGTATTGGATTGTTATTTAATGCAACATAAAGCAAAACTAGGGTTGGTGAATGACATAAGTGGAATCAAATGGAAATTGGATGAATTGGTTTAAAGTCAATTTAAAAAGGGAATAAATTAAAGCTGATAAAATAAATTTGCATATAATGGAAGTCAATAATGAGTGGAATAAAAATAAATTGATTGTGAATCAATTTGAAATTGAATAAAGGTGGATTTATGTAAATAAAACACGTATAAATCAAATTGGAGTGGATATGAGTTGTCGTTGGAAATATAAATAGAACGCAATAAATTGGGTTGCAAATCATTTCGATTGAATGAAATGATATATGGATCCATGGAAAGGGAATTAAAATTAGGCTTGGAACGTTAAAATTGCTTGTAATACATGATTGGCATGTTTGGATTATGAAGTTGATGTGTTTAGCTAGTTAAATAAATGAAATGTTATTAAAATTTCATGATTTAAAAAACTTATATGCTTATTTTGAGTAAGTACAGGTGTAGGAAGCTGTTGGATAGATTTTTGGGTTGGTTAAGTGCATATTAAATAAGCCGCTCGATTAATAACTATAACGTCCAGGTATTTTTAACCATTCACATCCGCACTTGTCGGACTGGAATTGCTCAAAATAACAGATTGTTAATTTTTATTTGACAAAACTCAGCATATATAGTAAATAAAAAATCATAGAATCACAGTGTAACGGCCGGGAAGATTTTCGAACCCGAAAATCGACACTAATACGTTCACTGTATAGAGTGCTGAGTAATCCGATGTCGAAAACCCCAGACTGTTAGGGTTAAGAAGAAAAGGAGGTAGAAGAAGAAGAAGAAACAAAAACACAGAATATCACAATCGCAGCAGAACAAATATAACATACAAATAACAACATTTTATACAATGAAAAGCTGTAGATGTTAATATATATATTAGATATCAGAGTACAACTAAAACTGGACAGTTGTAACAAATTGTCCTCAACTGCTATTTGTATAGCCCACAATACACAGCAAAATGTAATCAATACGTGCAATACGTCTCTATCATCCAGCTCGTCTCCTGAGCTCCAAACGTCTTAGCCTGAAAATCTGTAATACTCGATTTGACTCGAGCATTACAATAAAGTAACATCCAAGTCAAGCTGGAAACCAGTGTGAGTAAACTCATTTAATTTGAAATACCAAGTTGTAAAACGTCTTTGAAAATCAAGGTAACTCGTCCAACATTATGAGTTCTTATCTTGTTATAACCATACTTGTTACTAAATCCATTATTAAAATAATATCCAAGTGCAGTTATTCATTCAAATCAGTCGGATTTACTTAATTTATTTAATTCTAGCCCGTTTGATTCTACAAATCAAACACGTAAAGAGTGAAGTAGTTATTAAATCGAAGTGGTTTCGAATATCGCCTATATCTGATCCAGGTCTCTTCGAATTCAAACGCTATCCTTTAAGCCAAGTTGTTTGTAACAAAACAATTCAATTTTAGAATGTCAACCTTCATATAAAAATCCAATCACAATATTTATTCAAATAAACCATCTCACATTTTATATTTAACTGTTCACTTCAGGTTATTTCATATCACAGAATAGCTGGAAACATCGTGCAGAGAAACAAAGCAATCCAATATACTTAATCCAATTTAAACTATTCATAGACTATATTAACTAGTCACACAAATCATTAATTTACTTTAAAATAGAATCAATTAATTATTTTCAAATCATGTTTAATTATCATCAAAATAATTACAAACCATTTTCTTTTATTCTAATTAAATATCTAGAATTAACTAATAATTAACAAGTATAATTATTCTAATAAATTAAAGTTTTGGATCATTATATTTTATCATTAACTATTAACTAATTACAACTATTTATTTACTTTAATAAACCTTAGTAATTAATAAATAATTAGTAGATATATAATTACCTTAACTTAATTAATTGTAAATTTAAATTATTTTATTTATCCTAGCCATTACTATTCCTAAGGTTTAGGTTAACTTAAGGTTTTAAATCACTCAATTTATATAACCATAAACTAATTACTTTGAAACCATTTTCTTTTCATTTTCTTCCCTTGTTTTCTTTCCAAAAATCCAATACTTTTACTTTTGATATCTCAAAATATCCAAAATATATTCAGCAAAATCATAGCATTCAGTAGCTTCAATTCTCAATATAATCTATCACAGACTATCAAATAAATCACAATCACAGACTACGAAAATAAATTTTAATATTTTCGAGGAATCCAGTTGGATCTCTCCAACCTGTTTTTCTGCTTCTACAGATGTTAGCACAACATAAAAATACCAATCCCACTTCAAGGGGAATATCGCGGTATATAGGGTCATCGGCTATTACGCGGGACGCATAAGGTCTCATTCGCTATATAACGCGGGAATATCAGTCACTCCAATATATATATATATATATATATACACACTACTATATATAATATCACATCCAAACTGATAATAATTATCAATTCAAGCAATCAACCAATAATTTAAATTTTAACTATTTTAAATTTACCAGAAATCCAATTTGAGTGAGATTAACTCGCCTTGGTCTTTTAATTTACAATCTGATCCAAATCGGCTTGACTCTTCATGATTTTAGACCTTATATAAACATTGTATGGTTTATTAAAATTTGAACTAAATCGAATAATCAAATACCATTTAATAAAATTAATTAACTAATAATTAATTTAAACTATTTTTCCTTAAATAAATTATTTCTGGTGACTAAAATAATTAAATAGGTTAGTTAGACAAACTAATCTCCATAATACATTATTTTAAAATTAACTATTAAGTAAAAATATGTATGTATATTTCTATATAGATATATTTATATTTATATTTTCTTTGAAACCTTACACTTATAAAAATTAATTTATATAGATTCAAAAATCTAGTTTTTATAAAACTCTTTAACATTTAAAATTCCTATAATTTTTTTTCTAAAATCGAAAATAATTTTCTACTTCCCTATATATATATATATATATATATATATATATATATATATATATATTAAAATAAGTGCGTGCATTTATATTTATTTTTATTATCGAAATCTGTTTTCTTTTCCTGTAAAAATTAGCAGAAATTTCCTTTACTGTATATATACATACATACACATATATGAATCTATAAATTAAGGAAAATAAATTGAAAACAATTTGCATATATATTTCGCTGTATATATTTTTTCTATCATATATACATGTATTGAATTAAGGATAGAATGGTTATACCTTACTGCCTCTACCTAGTCTCGCGAATGTCTCCCCTTCCAGAATTTGACTTCGAGTCCTCCTTCATTGAACCAAAGCCCTTTAGTCGCGATCCTCCACCGCCCTCCCTCACTAGCGCGTGAGCTCGCAAGCGACCCTAAACCATCGTGTGCATTGCCTCCATCATGCGTCTACTATCTACATGTTGCCTTCCTTCACGAGTTCACTGCCATCGTGATTTGCTCGGCTAAGCCCAAATTGCACCACTGCCTCCCCTGCCGTGCTCCAATGTCGCCACGCCTACGTGAAAACGCGATCGATTTCAGTCGCAGTGCTATTTACTTTTTTAAGACGAAATGAATTTGGTTTCATTTGAGAAGAGGGAACAGTTTGATTTCGATTCTAGGATGAAAGAAATAAGGAGCAGCTGTTTTATTATCTTTTTTTATAAATAAACAAAATCGATTTCGATTGCAATTTACTGTGTTCTTCCATTTTCTTTGGAGATTTTGTTCAAACAAAAATGAAGCATCGCCGAGTTTTAAAAAAAAGGGCAGCTCACGATTATAAACATAAGAAAATGTGAAATGGTTCATAAATAGATTTAATATTAAAGGATATTATATGCGAAGAAGAATGTGAATCAAAGAATAGAGAAACTTAAATATGAAATGTTTCATTAATGAATGCTAATATAAAATGAAAATCAAGTTATATAGACAATAAATGTGAAGTTAACTACAAAGAAACATATGTAATACTTTAAGAATTTATTCATCAATGATTTTAAATATTGAATGAGGAAAATTTATATGAGTAAACGAATATAAATTAATAAAAGATGTTCTTCTATGAATGAGGAGAAATAAAATAAAATAAAAGTAAATAATGTGTAAAAAGAAACTAATAGAATAAAATATGTATGTTGTGCGTAGACTATTTTATTTGCATGACAGTTTTGATCCAGTTTCGAATACACGATTTGTGGAAATTCACATCAGTCTGAATTAGAGATTTTCGCTCGATTCTTGACGGCAAATGCTTGATACGAACTCTTGATATGATTTTGAAGTTTTCTATCATAGTTTATAGCCATGCAAGAAGAATGGAGATTTCTATTCAAGAAATCAGATCAAAGTCCACACTATAGTCGAGTTAACAATACTAATTCGAAAGTGAAATTTATGTATTCAAGCAAGCGATTAGAATTGGTATTACGTACAAATGATATATGCACGTCATACAAACTTAAAAAAATATTTAAATTCTACGTTGTTAGCTTATGGGATGTTTGGGAAATGATACTTTAAATTGTTTAAAGTTGTATGAATAATCTATTAAGTAGTTATCTAAGTTTATTGAGTGTAAGGAACACTAGATAGTTTATTTATCACTATCACGTCCCATAATTTGGAAGGTTTAAATCGACAACAATCCACTAACTTAAACTATCCGGAATATAGATAATCAATGAGGTCAATTAATAAAAATAAGAAAAATAAGAAAAAAACAAACACAGAATCTCGTAGTAGAACGATAAAGTATAATAATTAAGTAAACAGTTCATGAAGCTATTTATATTATACATTTGATTATAATTTATACAATATTTATCAGAGCTATATATAACAGAGATAAATAAATAATTCAGCAGAACAACATGATGCGGGGAATTATTGTAATAATATACCAAATCTTCATCTTTGTCCTTCAGAAAATATCTTTGGTGCGCTGAAATACTCAGGGCTGACCTGAGCATAATGAAAAGACAAAACACTTGAGTCGGGACTAAAATATTCTTATGTGAGTCAAATCGATATCGCATATAACATGAGTGCCATGGCATCAGAGATGCTTACGGTGTTTCAGATCTCCTGTCTAACGTATAACGTGCGTGGAACAACTCAAGAGATGTTACAGGATTTTCCATCTCTTAAGGATCCGTCAAAATATTTATTTGTAGTAAAATGCGCTACATATATAATGTCTAATCAATAAAATAAATATCAAAATAGCATTAAGGCTTTACATTGATCCCCTTTAATGTCTTTTTAAGCATTGTCGTACAGTTTACATATAAAACACCAGTAAACCATCAGTGGATAGGGATGCATCATGGTATGAAAACGGTAAACCAAAATATTAGGGTCTTGTATAGGGACAAAAGCATGACAAGGCAGGTAACACATGATAGCCATAACCCCTCTCCCCCCGCGTCCATCCATCCCATATCGAGTGAAAGGGAGCTATCCCAAATCAATGTGCACCAATCGAAACCAATAATAAGAGTAATAATATGGACTGAGTCCAAGAAAATCAAAAAACGGATCTCCGCTAGGGATAATTAGCCCACTTGGCCCTGTCAAGCCATCATGTTTTGGTCATTTCAAATTGGCACAAGTGCTGGGGTCCATCCACCATCGTTTTCTTTCTTCAAATCCAGCAAATGACTCCAATTCCAAGCACTTCATTCTGGAGTCGCCTCCATGTACACAATTTTCAAAGCAGTTCCAATATTGATAGAAAGTACGCCAATAAGCGGCCCCGATCTCTTTAACAACCAAACGTCGTTTTACATACCGGTTGGTTCTCTTATATTTTGAAAACAATTCATACTTGAAATCAAAAATATCACATTCACTTCAAAATCAATTTCATTACGAAATATCATATTTACTTTAAAATCATGTTCAGTTCAATACGTCATTCTCACTTGAAAATATCATTTGACTTTGGTGTATTGATTTCACTTTCAAAATCGTTTCGAAATTAGATTTAGGTTATAACCTTAGTTTTATCCAATTAGCATTTAAATCCATGATTTCAATATAAACATTTCCACTCCAACTAGTTTGGATTTTTAGAAATAGTTTGAAAAGTTTTAAGATAGTTTAAATAGTTAAAATAGTTTAGTAGAAAATAGTTTGGTTATTAAAATGGTTTATATGGTAAATAATTTGGAAAACCAAAATTTATTCGAATATTTATAAAGATAGATTTAAACAGTTGAAAATAGTTTCAAAGTCAAACCGATTTAATTTCAAATTTCCCAATTCAAATCATTTTCAATTTTCCATTTCCAATTACAACAATTCAATTCCGATCTCAATTCGAATTAACTTCAATCCTAATTTTATTTCAAATCAGTTTCAATTTTAATTCCAAATTAATTCAAGGTCAATTTAAATTCCAATTATTTTCAACTTTGTCCCAAATTGAATTAATTTCAATTCAATTCTCAATTCCAACCGTTTCGATTTATATAAATTCGAGTTCATTTTAAAATATCGATTAAAATCACTAAATTCAAATTAAGCTTCAATCTTCGAATTTAGATTCAAAACTTAAAATATATTCCATTCTTGAGTTCAAATCTATATATCAAATTATATTACTTTTACATAGAAATCTAAATGAAATTTCTAATCTTTTTAAAATAAATTAATTTTCCAAATTCAAGTCATATTTAAAGAATTCCTATTACCAAATTAAATTTCAATATTCCAAGCTCAAGTTCGAAAATAATTTGATTTCTATAAATTTGATTTTTTATTTCTTAAAACGATAATCATTTAAATAAATTTCAAATCGATTTTTTTTTAAAATCATTTAATTTAACCAATCCGGTGTCCGTATATAATTTTCTATCATATGGCCAAGTGATCAGTTATTTCAATTTAACTTCTAGGATTGATTTATATCATTTCAATTAAAATCATAGTGTCATATGTATATATCATTACAACTTATTTTTAATTTATTCGAAATAACCCAATTTATAGTTTTATATACTATAAATAATTTACTAGGTAATAACGGGATATATATATATATACACACACAAATAAATAAACCTCCAATCATCCAAATATCAATCAATTGGCATCCATCACAATCAATCATCCAAACAGTCAAAATAATTCACAACAATTTCGTAGTTATTAATATCGAGTATTTTACTGGCAACTAAATTCCAATTTCAAATTCAACTGTCGGTTTTAACTTTCAACAGTTAATCCAAACGACAATTTAGATGACACTTAAAAATATCAAACAACGATCAATAAAATTATATCACTTCAAAATTTCAAATTTAATTAGCATAAAATATTCTAGTATCTTGTGAGCATATAAACACTCACATTTTATTTTTGTTATGTCGTCGAGAGGTTCAAGTTTGGAAGTAAAACCAAACAACGTCTGATTTTAGCCCAAAATTCTATAGTTTTCAAATCCGTCCAAACTAGTTTCATTATGAAGCTCTCGTCTTCATGATCATAACACAAAACGTTTCATCCCGATCGGACCTCGTTTGGAGAGTTATTAAATTTTTAGTTCATCGATAAAAATATAATTGAATTAAACACTAATAAAAAAATATTAAAACCCAGACCCATATGCTTACTGACCCGTCCAACCAACTACCCTCCTTCCCCATCTCTATTTTCCTGAACATGAAATTTGTGAAACCCATATCTTTCATACATATTCTTGAGTGATACAGAGCTAGAGTGGTCGAAATCCAAAACCGTCGACCCGCTACACTCCTCTTCAAAAATTGCACCTGGACGTGACCACCACCATGCGACTGGCCTTCGTCTACAGGTCGCGACCTGCTCATACTCCATTCGACTGTAGCAAATGTCGAACTCCTCCCCAACCAGTCGCGACCCCCTAGAATCCTACCCTAGATGCCATACGACCCCATGAACTCGAATATAACCTCCATATCTCGAATCAATGTCTCCACACTTCAAAATTTTGAAACCTAGTTGCCGTGCCTAAATCATGACCACCAGAAACAATGTCGAACTCTAAAAGCTTCCACCAAAATAAAAATCTCGTCGTTCCAGATCCAAATAGCCTTGCTTTGCATTTTTTTATTGAATGGAATTTGCGAATTTAATTTTTGAAGTATTCCATTTTTTCTTCTTCTTTCTGCTTTACGATGCTTTCAAACAGAAGAAGAGGGGAACGCCTTTTGAAAGATAACATAATATGAACATAGCTGATAATATAGGGTGGCTGAAAAGAAAAATAGGTTGGGTTAAAATGATAGGTTGGAGGCTATGTTCAAATCAACACACACACAGATATATATATATATATATATATATATATATAATTCGAAATATCTAGCTAAATTTTTTGAATCCCAATCGAGGTATTGTGTTAGGCGTTCATGACATTATACCCTATTCCGAACGCAATGGAACAAGTTTCGAGTTTCAATTCGATCGTATGGAGAAGATAGCTTTTTAAACCTAATAAAATATTAAATTTTCGATATAAAATTCAACGCGTTTCAATTCCGTACGACCAAACGGTAACTCCAAATGCAAAGAAATTTAAAATCCGATAATAATACAGTGTCATGGATCCAATGACACCAGTTCCGTCGAATTCTGAGACTGTTCCCTAGAAAAATTATTTTTATATGTTAATTTAAATGAGTTATTTTTTCAAATAGGGTAAATCACTTTTAAATTCAATCTAAAAGTTCTATTACCTTCATCCTTATGAATATAAATTTAATAAGCCTTTAAACTATTTTTTTCAAATAAAAATCCAAGATTTAAATTATTCAAACGATTTTCAATTATTAGATCCAACAATTAAATTATCCAATAAATCGTTATATTTGAAATTCAAGTTGCTAAATCTATAAAATTAATTTTTAAACATTTAAAATCAATTAAATATTTCAATTTCAAATCACTAAAATTCTAGGTCGTTACAATCACCCTCGTATAATAAAAGTTTTATGAACCTAAGCAAATCATTACTTTTGGTTGCGTTGGATGTCTGATGGGTTCTTTTATTGTATATAATGGTTGTACTGCTTTTGTTTGCATATGATTATTTTATATGGTGTCTTTTTTGTGATACTGATTGAAATAATTAATATGTATTGCTCTTTTATATAGTTTAACACTCTTTTGGATTATGCATGTAAGGTATAGATTTATGGAAGCAATAGTTGTTGCTTTTGGTTTCATAAAAAGAGTTTTGTTTGCCCAACAAATAGGTACATTTTCCAATTACGGTTTTGTAGCGATATTTATTGTTTTTCCATGGTTTGAGACATTTTATTATTAAATATGATATATATACAATGTAATTATCGATAGTCTGTAGTGTTGTAACGGATTGGATCTTGAAATCAAGGCACTTAAAGAAGAAATTCATTTGCTTTCACCAGGGTCTGAACCGCTTCAAATGCATCAAATTGACTGACCATCTATTATAAAAAATCTACTGAAATAACGGATTAACCACACAACATTACTTGATCAATTGTACATAAACAAGAGACATCCAAATATTTCGAGCCGTTTTAGATTAGAGAAAAGTTCTACACAGGGAATCAAAGCACTTGTGTTTTATGGCTTTGAGTAGGTTTGGAATGCTATACAATTCTTCCAGACCTAGCCGCGCAAAGTAGATGCTGCCTAAACTTTTCGTGAATTTAAGACTTAAAAAATTTTCCCTAGAAGTTGAGTTATTTTTAAATTTATATTAAACTTAAATATTTAAGTAAATTGTTTATAAATTAACTATTTTAGATAAAATATATCAAATCTCTTGATTCTTTCTTGTTCCTTTCCGAGGGCGAAAAGTTTTGGTGAGTGAGATTGTAATGACCCGTATATTGGACAAAAAAAATATTCAATTTAATAAGAATTTGGAATTTAATATGGTGAGAAATTGAAATGTATGATTCAGTAATGAAAAAATTATTATGATATAATTTAATAATGTTGATTAGATGCAGTTGACAACTATTTTAATGTAATTTCAACTACTGGTAATAATAAATGTTAATAAGGAATAAAATTAAATGGTCTACTAAAAAGTGAAATCATAGGTTATTTGAACTTAATTGGTTTTAACTTTTGTAAGTAAATTTATAATTTTTGTTGTAAACAATAAATTTATAAATGTGTTTAAATTATTTAAATGTAACAATTATTTATTTATCATCTTATTATTAAATCCATTGAAATTAATTTGGAAATCAATGAAATTTATGGAATTTAAATATTTCAATTAAAATATGGAGAGATGTTACCTGTTGAGCTATGAATGTAATTAAAAATGGAAACTTGTGTTAAATAAATTACATAAGGGATTTATTAATTTAATAATAAGAATTTAAATCAAAATAAAAAAATTTGCTTGAAATATAAATTATGAATGGATTTTATTGCAGTTGTAACTAAACTTTGAAATTAATTTGATATTTAAAACTTGGATTTAATATGTAAAATTTAATTTTAAAAGATTATTAATTTTAGTTTAATTAAAATTATGATAGAAAACTTTTAATTTGTAATTAAAATTGATTAAATCAATTTAATAATAATTCTGTTAATTAACGTGTAAAAGTAAATATAAATTGATTTTTAGGATAACCCCTATATACAATAGAATTAGTGTTTGAAATTAGTTTCATTGAGTTCAAAAATATTGAAAACCTATACTTCAATATATGAGATGACCTATTTTAATTTCGGGAATGAAACGGGCTTTTTGTGTCTTTGTTATCGCTTTGGCCCAATCAATCTGTTCCATCGTTTTCTGTCCATCTTTGCCCATATATGTATATATCGTTATAAACCCTAGCAGCTTCTATTCTGTTTTCTATATGTACAATTCAGTTCTAATCTGTCCATCTCAATGGAGATTATCCTAAATCCTAATTACTGATTTTAAATCAAATTGCAAAAAATTCAAACTCTCAAATCCTATCATCGCGTAGCTCTCGACGAATGGAATTAGAGTCTGCAATTTGTTTTTTAATTGGAGGCTTCGTTTTTCTAGAAATTGGTGAATTATTCTCGATCATTCATTCTAGGGTTTGGATTCAACGGTGGACCGTCGACCAATCGACGATTGGAAGGTGCTGCGTGGTAAAGTATGGGTAGGGGAGTCGATTCATAGGCCTATATCAGGTTATCGATGCATGAATTTTCAAGAAATTGGCGAACTTTGGCGTGGCGATGAATCGCTCTAGGAGGCACTGGGTGATCGCGCGCGGGGCCTGAGTGGAAGGCCAGAGCAGAGGGACGCAGTCGTGGGGTCTAATGTGGTTGGAGATGACCTGTAATGAACCGGAGATTTTCGACCCTCGACAATTGACAACAATATGTCCATTGTATAAAACGCTGAACAGTCGAGTGTCGGAAATACAAGTTTATCAGAGGTGAAGAAGAAAAAGGTAGAAGAAGGAACAGAACAACACAAAATCTCACCATCGCAGCGGGACAAAATATAATATATAATAACAGATTTTAAATACAAAAATCTGTAACTGTCTAATACTCACAGTCGTAAGAGTACACGATCATTACATCAAATATGGATAGTTCAATATTACATCGAATCTAGACAGTTCAATAACTTGTCCTTACACAGCGGCAATACAATTCTACGGAAATATGCCTCGTCATCCAGCTCGTCTTCTGAGCTCCATAGCATCATGTCATGAATCTATAATACTCGGTTTGATATGAGCATTATAATAAAATAACACTCAAGTTAGTCTGGAAAACCAGCGTCAGGAAACACACTCAAATTGAATTATTAACCTCAAATTCCTTTGAAAACAAGAGTATCTTGTAAGACCGCGTCAGAAATAAACACGATGGGTTTTTACCTTACGATAACCAAAACAATTTTTATCAAAGTCATCTAGTACTATAATAGTGTCTATAGAAAGTAAATAGAATGTAGCTGAAATGCTTACATCTCATGTTCCAGCATAGTTGGGCACAATCAAAACCATACGACGCTTATTGGATAACGGATTCCATCGAATGATTGGACTACTGAGTACCGTCCGTCACAGTACAACTCTAGAACAATGTACCGAGGACCACTCTGGGATCCCCTGCCACACAAGTCCCGCCTACCCCTAACCTAAATAGACCGAATAAGCTTGTCCCTGCATCTCCCTTATTTTACTCATTCCCGGTTGATGAGCCTTGAGGCTACAATTACCTTTTAAAGAACATTCACTTAGAATGCTCATCATTCTCCAATGATGATGTTCTGATAGCATTCGTCCATACAAGTTGTCCTGGATCTGGACAAACCAAATCACCATCTTTATCATCTTCACGATATTCCTTCGTTACGTTCAAACCGGATCGAAGTGGTTTTCGGATAATTAAATCCGATCTCGGTCTCTTCGAAACGATTAACAAAATTAGTCAAAATTGATAGTCGGTTATTTAACTATCAATACCCATCCATAAAAAATCATCATGCCTTATTATAAATTTTTCAAAATTTATCTCAAATATCTTCATAAGATATTACTTTCAGTTCCTCAACATTTGAAAACAGTTTTCAAACCCTTTTTATTTTCACGGAACATTTCTAAACCTTCCCAATATTTTTCCCACTTCATTTGATATTCAACACTTGGAAAAATGTTTCCTTTTGTTTCCTTTTATTTCCTTTTCTTTTCTCAAAAATCATTTACAACTTTATTTTTAAATTTCCCAACTCGTTTCACTCAAATCTATAAATTTCAGAATTTCTTACTTAATTCCCTTAATATTTCCAAAATCAATTTATACTTGCTTATAAACTCAATCCCTTTTTCTACTTCTTTAAGAATTCTATTTTCATTCTTCAAAGTTCACTTTTATTTAACTTCTTTGGAAATTATTTTACTTTTCTTCCCAATTCCATTTAAGAATTTTCTTATATATCATATCCATTGAATAACCCATTTTCTCGGCTTTCGAGAAGGTTTATAAATAAATTTCAAACATTTCAAAACTCTGTGTATATATATATATATATAAGTATTTTAAAGAAAATAATAATAATTTATTTTTTTAAGACATATTCAAAAAAAAATTAAAATGCCGAAACACCTTTTATAATATCACTTTCTAGAGCAGATTTAAAAGTTAGTATTCTACTTAAAATAAATATCATTTATTTAAAAATTCATTCTTGAAGTATTCAATACTAACTAACTTTAAAATTTCATAGTTTGATAAATAAAAGTTTCCATTTCATAATTTAAAACTTAACTTATTTTAAAAACTTATTTTCAAGTCTGGACAACCAAATTTCCAGTCTATAACTCCTCTCAATTTTCATCAATTCTGCCATTTCGGTCTACTTAACCGTCTTCATTTTTAAAATAGAATCTACTATTTTCTCACCCTATTTCCATATTCTAATATAAATTCTCCTCAAAAATTTATATTCCAAATTTATCATCCGGTATCACTTTCCTTCATTTATAAACTTGGTTTATAAAATTTGTTATAGCTCCTTTGAGTTATCTAAAAATAATCTCATTTATAAAAAATTCAATTCCTTTTAAAATCCCATTTATTTTTGCCAATCTATTTTAAATATTGATTTCCAAATTCTTTCCATATTTTCCCAATACCGTTTTAAACTCTAGCCTTTTTAAAAAAATCCTTATATAATTTATTTTAAAATCTCCCATTTAAAAATATTTTTTCTGCGTTATTAAATACAATCAAAAATCCATTATTGTTTATTTAAATCAACCTATTTTAAATAATCCAAAGTTTCATATATACATATATATTATTTTAAAATCTCCTTTTAATTACTTAAAATTTTAAAATAATATTCATGGTATTTAATATACCCAAAATTAATTTCCATGCCATTATAACTTTTAAAAATTTACAGTGCACAATAATCTAGCATTTTTATATATATGAGGAATACTAATATATTTGAGGAATCCATTTGGATCTCTCCAACCAGTTTATCATGCATCCAAAGATGTTAGACAAAAATAAAATACCAATCCTACTTCGATGGTGATATCGCGGTATTTAGGGTCATCCGCTATTATGCAGAGCGCATAGGGTCTCATCCGCTATAATGTACGGGAATATCACTCCAAATACTAATATATATATACTACTATATATATATATTATATCATCCAACAAATAATTATAAAATTATCAACCAATCGAGCATCCAATGATTTAAATTTAGTATTAAATTTTTTAAAATGGTAATCCAATTGAGTGAGATTCTCACCTTGATTTTAATTTCGCAATCCGATCCAGTCTCGACTTGTTCTTTCCCGATTGAACCTTGTCTGGATGAAGTATGCCGTTTAAAAATATTTAATTCAACAATATGATATAATTTTTAGATTTACCTATAAGATAAAAATATGTATATACATTTTTTTCTAATCCATATATATATATATATATATATATATATATATATATATTTAATAAATTAAATTAAAAATAAAACTGCCTATATACCTCACTGCTATTAAACCCAGCCTGCCCTTCGACGCGCTGTCGAAACCCCTCCCCACCCTCACATCGCGAGCTCACTCGCGTACAACCCCTACTGCCATCACTGAAGCTTAAGCCAACATCACCTTAGCATGCATGCGTTCCACCACCGGCCTTAGCAACCCCTAAACCATTTAACACCGACACCCCCACTGCACGTGACCTAGCTTTGGCCAAAATCGCCAACTTCACTACACGGCCACGCTCGTCGCTTTCGTCCAGCCACGATATTCCCGCTCGCGACCCCTCGAGCTCACCCGAGCACTTCATGACGACAGACCCCTCTTCTCTTCCTCGCGCAAATGCGATTCGATCGCGATTCATATTTTGTTTTTTTTCTACGAACGAATTGAATTCGATTCCATTCATCATTTTTTTGAGTTGATTCGAACTTCAGAGAGAAGGAAAGAAAGGGTTATTATGTACACGTAAATATGCCTATTTTTACCATCATGTTTAATCTATTTAAAATAAATAAATGATCATATTGGGTGTTTTAACATGTTTAAACCAAAATTTAAATTATTTGAAATTGTCACATATTCATCTTCATTCGAGGGCAAAATGGTCATTTTTGTGCATATATATTAAAACAAGAAAATTTAATTGGAAATTTCAATATTATTTTTGTAGGAATTTGAACTCAAACACAAGTGATTTCATGAAGATATTTGCATGCAAAATTGGAGAAAAAATGAAGATGGAAATAATTCAAAACCAAGATCATGGATGACCCCACTTACCTTAATGAACAAATTAGAGCTAATGCACATGCTTAAAGGCCATTGCTCTCTTATTCTCTTATCTTCATGTAATGAGACTCTTTCTCTCTTATTCTCTTTATTTTAGTATAGGATCTCAAATAAAAGAAAGCTCTCTTTCTCTTTTCTTGGCTACTTAGCCATTTTTATTTTATGCAATTTTTTTCCTTTTTTATGCAATTTAATGCATGCTCTTTTTTTACATGTTTATTTACATTTCATGTTAGTAGTTTAGATTTACTTTTTATGCAAGTAGCTTAGTTTTTCTTACATTTAGCTCTCTTTTTCCTCTTCTTTTTATGCTATGTTGCATGCTACTTGTGTTGATATGATAATACAAATGAGAGGCTAAGCCCTTCAATTTAGGGATAATTAAGCTCTCTAATCATATAGATTCAACATTTTGATCATTTATGTTCTCTTTTTGTGCTTAATGGAAATATTTGAAGTGGTTTTATGTAGTTTAGCTTTGAATTTGATACTCTATGTTGTTCATAATAATATGCTATGCTTAAACAAACAAAACACAAATTACATCTTCATACAAATATGATTATGGCAAAGAAGTGAATGTTGAAATTAAAATTTGATGGCCTATATTTCTAATTAATAGTTAATAGGTCATGCTTAAAATAGGTTTTTCTTTCAACTTGTTGTCATTTTTCATGAGAGTTGAAAATTAGTTTAAGGGTTGTGTCATAGTTTGATGGCCTATGTTGAGTTAATTAATAGCACAAATATGTCATACTTATGAGAAGCACATCAATTAAACTTACTAATGGCTTAAAAAGGAAGATCATAATTTTATGTTTTGTTGAATATGTGATCTGAAGAGTGGATTTATCTCTAAATTGTCTTTCTGCTCTTATATTTTTATCACTTTCTTTCTGTTATTTTTTACATTTTTAACTACTCGCACTTTCAATTTTGGTTAATTTGATTGAATAGAGATTTAAAATCTAAAAATTCCCTACGGATCGACCCGTACTCACTACATACTACAATAATACACCGTGCGCTCGCGATTAATTTTATTTTAAATTTTTCGGCAATTTTCTAAACCGATTGAAAATTTGTCGTTAAACAAGTTTTTGGCGCCGTTGTCGGGGAATTGGCTTTGATTTCATTTCTATTCTTCGAGTTTTTTTTATTTGATTTTATCGTGTGTATTTTTGTGTGTGTTTGCATTAAAAAAGATTGGGTATTAGTTTGATATTTGGTCTCATTTTGATAGTGTGATTGTTGTTCTAGTTTGCATTGCATTTGCATTTCTATTTTTTTTTAAACATACACAATATGAAAAGAAAAAATTTCATTTTCATCATATTTTTTGCAATACATTTACCATTTTTCTTTTCTTTTTACAATTTTATGACTCTCTCTGCCTCTCCCCCTACCGCATAAGTCCTGACCTGAAAATCAACTGTCACACCATCCCACCAGCCACCTATTACCATTCAAACAACCATCACACCCATTGTTCCACTACAAGCCTTAAAAAACCCTTTAACCCATCCTGTGCACCATTTCATCAGTGCATATCCACATCCCCTTGCAAACATCAATATCAAACCTACCACCCATCAACTACACTGACAACAAGCTACAATTCACACTGCAACAACAATTCCATACTACTTCAGTAACCACACAGACCATACATAACAACTACATCACCATACTCATACAACCACCATTCACTGTCAACCACCCTGCACTATCAACTACACTCATACAACTGCCAACTACATGTTCACGGTGCTTTCAACCCATCAGTGCACTGTCATTTGCATTCTACCCACACTTTGTCCTCAACATACATAGCACTGTCCTGAACATACAAACCAAACAGTGCATCCACTCCTCACCTCCTCCTCCTCTGGCGTTACCTCTTTCATTTATTTCAACAACTCCCTCGAATTCAAACTGTTGCATTGCCTCTTCACGACAAATACTTCTAACCATCCATTATCCATCAGATTTCCCTTACCATATCATTTCTCGCCATCTCAGACAACATCACACTGCCCCCGTCAAACTCCTGCTGCTATCAAACTTTGTACAACCACCTATTGCATAATGCTTCATCACACCAACATCTACACACTTCCGGCAATGCTTTCATTACGGCACGCCTGCAACCTCCGACACCAAAGCAATCGAACTCCTTCATCTCCAGCAAACTCTCAATCAAACCCAAGTCTCGACAAAAATCAATATTCTACACAATCACCTCTGCTTTATTGCCCATCTCCAATCAACAGATCACTTATTACTACCATTTAAACAGCACTTCACAACAACTCAACAGCGAAATTGAAAAAAAGTTTTTACCTGAACCTCTACATCTTTTTCTGCCCGCAACCTCTTCGACCAAACTTCTTGTGATGGCCCAAGATTTTGGTAATATTAATTTGATGATCTCCTAATATAATTATTTAATTTGGCCAAATTTATCAGTTCAAAAATATATATGTTTCTAATTTATAATATATATTGTGTTTAGGGTTCGAATTTAATATAATAATTCTCAAAGGATATTTAAAATTATAATTCTATATTTTGAAACACTATAGATAAACATTTATTAATTTAAGATATATTAGCTTAAGCTTAAAATAAGATTTAATAAAAGGCTTATATACTTTCTTTTTAAATTACACATAAAATAAAGATAGTTTGTGTGTGTATGTGTATATATATATATATATATATATATATATATATAACATAAATAATATGTTAATAAAAACATAAGAAAAATATAAAATATTGGGTTTGGGCATTTGTAAGCTTGAGTATGCCATGCAAATACGAGTGGAAATATTTCTTTTCTTTTAGACTAAATATAAATAATAATGAGATGAGAAGAAGGCTGTATACAGATGATAACTTTCTACATATCTGTTTCTCAATTTATTTTCCTTCTTTCATTTTCCAATATTAAAACCAGAATAAAATTAAACAATTTCAACTTCAAATTTTTACTGAGAAAATTCAACTCGACCCAAATTAGATTTATGTTAAAGTCAACAATCAAGCTTCAGTTTAAAATCAGGTTCCAGATCAAAGAAAAGGCTCTGTTTCTCTGCTTATCAAAATTGTTGTGAGTAAACATAACCTTTTAAAACTAATTCTATGATTATACTTTGATGCATGTGCTAAATTTGTGAAGTAATGTTGTAAATATGATTTGCATGAATGTATTTTACCTGGAATATAGTTGAACAGTGTGTATATTTATGTGCATGTCTGTGTCTATGCATATACAAGCCTCTATTATGTTCAACATACTCAAGAATAACCTAAATAAATTCATATCTTCCCATCTAAACAATTTTAGGCTATGATCTCTAAAGGAAAAGTGATTGTATGGATGTAATATTATTTTTAAAAATAGTTTCAAGTGGATATATTAAGCAATTATTTTGAAAATAGGAAATTATAGTGAAAAATCAACTCAATTCAAAAAATTAATTATCTTAATTTCATGTTTTGATTTCAGAATTAGATTCGCACTAGAAAAATATGAATTTTGATGATAGTTTTGAGATTTTTAAGTTTGGAAATGTTGAGAATTCACGAGTTGAACGGTTTTGGGACTTTCGTCGATTCTCAACGATCGGTGAAGAGTTGAATGTCGTGCTTGATGATGGAGGAAGCTGGTGTGATGGGGATCAATGGAAAAATAGTAGGTGGATTTTTAGTTCGCCGTAGAGGTGGATCGTTGGCAAAGTAGGGTTTGTCGACAGTTTTGGTCGACGATGTTTAAGAAGGGTGTGCGTCGTCGTGGGTGCATTGTGATCGATCAGAGTGAGAGGGATCAAAGCGTGGGTCAACGGCGAAGCTCTGGTCATGATCACGAGGTCGCAGGAAAATAGAAGCGGCGGTGCGAGAGGGTTTTCGTCCTTGTGTCTGGGTTCAGTGAGTGCTTGACATTCTCATTTTCGATTCCAGGAGAAATCAATGATGCAGGGTGGTCAGAACGTACGAGTGGGTCATGGGAAACCCGTAGGCAACAACGAAGTTGAATGGAGCGGCGGCGAACTCGTGTGCACCTGCACAAGTTATCCTTCGTATCTGATGGCAGCTATGTTGTTTTGAGCATCGAGGAAGAAGGAGTTTTCTTCGGGTCAAGCCCGGGTTTGTTCGCGAGTAGCATCGGAGGAAAGTGGGTGAGTGTTTGGCTCGAGGTTTGGATCGGGTATTATTGTTGTGGGCTCAGGTATCTTTGTAAAGATAACAAAGTTTAAATAAAAGAAAATATAAATAAGTATTCATGCCAAGGTATTAACAAGTTTTAAAAAAACAAAGTAAATGTATTAACCAGGGTTCTAAAGTAAATTATTAACCAGGCTTAAAAAGAAAAAGTAAATTGTTAAACAAAGTTTTCAAAGCTAAATGAAAATAAACAAGTTTTCAAAGTAAAAGTATTTAACAAGATTTTCAAACAAGTTTAAAGACTAACTTTTTAAAGATTAAATGTTTAAAAATTAATTGATTTGATTTTGAAATAATTATATATTAGGATAATAATAAATTAATTCCTAAGTATTTTCAAATGGAATTTAATAATGGTTGAATTGCGTATTTAATTAATATAAATGGTTTATCTTAAATTAATTAAGGTCTTAAGTAATTAAAGGTTAAATAATAAATGTAAGTAATTAAAGGTTAAATAATTAATGTAAGTAATTAAAGGTTAATTAATTAATGTGAGTAATTTAAGGATAACTAATTAATGTCAATGATTAAAGGATGATTAATTAATTTCATTAATTAATGTAAATAATAATAAATGTTTATAATTAATTAAATTAAGCAGGATTTAAAAGTACTTGATTTAATTTATTTGGTGATTAAATTAAATTGATTAGGATTTGTATGACAAATTAATCTTGCTTATGAATGGAAAATTTGGATTGAACGCTTGGATTGGTTAATATCCCTAGTCTGTAGTTTGTGATGATCTGTGATATGAATGCTTCAGTTGAACAGTGATAATGTGGTTTATCTATTTATGATGAATTACTATGTAAATATGATATTCTGGATTTAAAATTGAATTGTATTCACTTAAACAACTTGGCTTAAACATGCTATTGGATTCGAAGAGACCGGAGTCGGATATCAGCAATATCCGGAACCACTTCGATTAGTAATCTATAAAAAAAATTATACTTGATTTTAGAATCAAATAGGCTGGAATGGAATAAATTGGATAAACTTGTCCATTTAAACTAAGTAACGGTACTTAGATATTACTTTGTGAAATAAGTATTTGACTATAACAAGATTGAACTCGTGGTGATGTACAAGTTACCCTGGTTTTTTTCAAAGATGCTTTATAACCTAGTATTTCATATTAGATAGGTTTACTCATGCTGATTTCCAGCCTGACTAGGTTGTTACTTTAATGTAATGCTCGGGTCAGACCGAGTATTATAAATTTTCAGGTTAGGACGTTTCGGAGCTTAGGAGGCGAGCTGGATGGCAGGAACGTATGGAGTATATTCCGTTGTGTATTAGATTGTATTGATAGTAGCCGGGAATAAGTTGTTACAACTATCCAGTTTATATGTAAATGGTTGTATTCTGATATATTGTATGTAAATTGATAGTTACAGCCTTTTCTTTATATAATGCTATTATTTGATATCATATTTTGTTCCGTTGCGAATGTGAGGTTCTATGTTTTGTTTTTTGTTTCTTCTTCTACCTCTTTTTCTTCTTTGCCCTAACAATCTAAAATCTTCTGCGTTCGGTTGTTCGGCACTTCTACAGTGAACGTATTAGTGTCGAATTTTCGGAGTCGAAAATTCCGAGTCATTACGTTTGGTATCGGAGCTGAAGGTTAAGCGAGAATCTTGGCTCTGGTGGGGGTTACTCATTTGATTAAGGGTCAATAGTACCCTAGAATGAGTTGAGTGTAATATATATGAGAGCGTACTTGTTATTTTCTTACATAATGATTTTAAAAGTAGTTTTTATACAAGCTTATATTTTGATATATAAAGCAATAATTTTTCTAATTATTATATTTATTAAAGTAATTGGTTGTTGATTATTGAAATTAAATAAGAATTAAGTGGAAATATATACACAACCAAATAGAAATTTGGGTAAGAAATGAACTATACAAATAAGATTAGCTAGAAATGGATCCAAACCAGAAATTAAAATCCTGAAATTTGTGGAAATGTTTTCAGAATGTTGATTTTACTTTCCAATAAATTATGAGATGATATATAATGAAATGATTTTCAGATATGATAATCTTGGTTATTATCATAAAATGGTTGTTATGTCTACTAAAGGGATGTTTATTTTTAAAATAAACAATGATAAAGCAAAATAAAATGTTTTAAGGAAGCAACAATTTAGAGAAGTATGACTTATAAATTGAAAAAGATTTAAATTGTGAAATTTTAAATCTAAGTCCAAAAAATTCAAATTGTTTTAAAGTGTTAAAAAGATATAATAAATAATATTTTTAAATGTAGGAATCTTATCTTGAAACAAGAGTTGTTTTAAAAAAAATTAAAGGAATTTGTTTTTAATTAAAAACCAAGAATGGTTTAAAATTAAAAATATGACTTGGTGTGCAAATGAAATAAATATATATATAAGTAGATATACATAATATCAATGTTGATTTGAGGTAAACACTAAGTGTTGAGTTTTGAATTTTCCCTGAAATGTGACGTAAAAACCCAAAGAGAAATAAGTTTTTGAACTTATAAGTGGGAAAGGATATGATAAGAAGTTTAAAATTTGAAATGGAGAATTCAAATTAAGTAAGGCTGACTGGATTAAACAAATTGAGATTTAACTTAGGGAAGTTGAATGGGTTAAAATGCATAGGGAATTATATATGATCTCAAAACGGATTTGAGTTCTGGAAATGGGTAATGGATGCTATTGATAGATGTTTTAGATAATTTGGATGCTTATTTACTTTGACATATCCTGCTATCATCCTATTGCTATTAATAATCTAGGGAACTGTAAATTGGATTGTTTTAAATGAATTAAGTAGTGGATTGAGATAATATATATCCATTACTGAAATTGAATGGAAATAAAACTGTAATTTGAAATTATTTAAATGATTTTGTTTTTTAGAAATAAAATTGAAATTATGGGAATGTAATCACTTGGAAATTAAGGTTTAAATGTTAAGAATGAACTTGCAAACTGAAAATTGTTTAAGAATTGGTTTCAAGTTAGAAGTTAAAATTGGGTAATAAATTGGATTCCGAAGATTAAATTGTTTGAAAAGACTTAAACTCTTATTTGAACCTTGAAATAAGTTAAGTAAAAGTAATTTAAATAAATGTAGAAATTTGGACTCAGAATTAAATTGTTTAAAAACCTAAGTTGTTAAATTAAAAGTAAAGGTTAATTGATTTAAGGAATCAAATCAATTGAAAATTTAACTTGAATTTGTATATTTCGAGATGATTTAAAGTTGAGATTGGAATTGAAATTTGTTCAAATTGAATTTAAATTGAATACTTTGGAATTGTGATTGAAGTTGAATAAGTTAATTGAAATGGGAATTGATTTGAATTTGGGAAAGGAATTGAGGTTAATTGAATCAATTTAAATGGAAGTGGAAATTGGAAAGTGGTTGAAATGGGAGATTGGAAGATTGAACAATTTGACTCTGAAATTATTTTCAAGTAAATTGTTTTAATATAAATTGTTTTAAATCTATTTTCCTAGCTATTTACTATAAAACTTTCTTTTAAAAACCCAAACTATCTTATACTTATTTTATAACTATTTTGAAAGCTAATTACTATTTTACAACCATTTTGCAACTATCTAACTATTCTACAACTATATAACTATTTTACAAATATTTTATAATTACTTAACTATTTACAGCTATTTTACAACTAATAACTATTTTACAACTACTTATCTATTTTAAACTTTTCAAGCTATTTTCTAAATTCAAGTGGGTCTTTTCCAAAATTCAAGTGGGTCAGAGTGAAAACTATTTATAATAGAAGTGATAATCCAAATGGAAATTTGAAGCAGTTGTGAATAAGTGAATAGAATCAAAATATAGGTGAATAAATAGAAACTAATTTAGCTAATAATCAATGAAGATAAATACGTAGAATGTACGAATATTATTCTATTCGCATAATAATTTGATCCAGATTCGAGCACAGAATTTCGAGATAGTATATCGATCCGACTTGGGACTTTTCACTCGATTTTCGACGAAGAACCCTGCATATGGATTTTTGGTTGGTTCTAGAAGTTCTCTATCATAGTTATGGCTATGCAAGAAGAATGACGGTTTCCGTTCAAGGAACCAAATCTGAGTTCGCACTAGGAAGTCAGGCGAACGATACTAGTTCGGAAGTGAAATTGTGTGATCGAGGAGCAATCGAATTTGATATTGCGTACGGATGATATATGTACAATGTACGTGCTTGATTGAAATAGATATTTTGAAAAGAAATGTGAAAATGATTTTTGGAAAAGAAAAGTATATTTTGGAAAATATATGATAAACAAAAGTGGGAGTTAGGTATCTCTATAATTGAAACTCATTTTATAAAAAGTAAGTAGTGTGGCAAATAATTTTATAAAATAAATCGAATTTGAATGTTGATTTGGCATAAGTAAAGTTATATATATGTATGTATGTGTGTGTGTGTGTGTGTGTGTATATATATATATATATATTTGTTTTATATGATAACTACCCTTGTTGAATCTATAACCAAAAGAAAAGATTTTTTTGAAAAATATTTGAAGTGTAAAAAAGGAATTTATATAAGTAGGAAGTGATCCAAAAATATTTTTTTCTAGTTAAAAAATAAACTTATATATATATATAAATGATTTTATGAGAATGATTTTGGGAAAAAGGTTTTTGGAACCCATGGATTTTGAAAGGCTTTTGATTTTGGGAAAAATCAATTTTGAGAATTTGGATAGCCAAGTTTGAGAATTATTGCTTTTGGGATATCGATTTTGTGTAAAGGAAATTTACATATGATACATATAAAGAGTATGATTTGAAAGATACTATATGTGTATAGTATAAAATGTTTTGAAAATGGCTGTGGGGAAAAAGGCGCTCCCATTTAAATGAGCTTCTAGTACGAGATCCACGGGGTGGTTCTGCCTTGAGCCCTAAGGGGGTTCTAAATTTGATCCTGGGAGGAAGTCCGGACTAACTGAAGTTCATGAGGTTTGTGGTTGGGTAGCGAAAGTCGGGGGCGCTGATGCCTACAGAGACATTGGGTTATACTGTGACCGCAGTGTAACTTGACGTAACTGCGATCTACTGCGCACCATTGCGGAAATCGAGGGGCAGCGATTGCCTACGGGCTACGTTTGATTTCGATGGGAGAGCGATGTAACATCGGTAGACAGCGATCTATGAAGACATAGCGAAAGTCGTGTGACAGTGAGTGCCTACAGGCTACATTGGGACTCGACTGATATAGTATGCGATCTATGTGGGAGTGGTGAAGTTTCGTTTGGCAACGAAATTTGAGGACGATGATGCCTACAATTACATGGGTTTTTGCCATGATGGCAACGTAACCCTGAAGGTAGCTGCGATCTGTGGCGGGTTCCATGGTGAAATCGAGGGGCGTGGAGGGTTATAGTTTTCTATGGTTTTGCAAGGATGGCGACGTAATCATCGGGCTAACTGTGACCATGGAGGGGGTGATGATTTCCAGTGCATTCTCATCAAAATGTTTTCTATATTTTCAAAAATGTTTTCTAAGTATTTTCACTGGGTGTTGAAAACGGATCTGCTAAAGACTTATAGATTTTCAGTCCTACGCCTGATCAACGTATGACCGAATTTCTGTGAGAACAAGGATGGACTTGTTGAGACATCGAGTTGTAAAAAGTATTTTTATAAAGCTATTTTGGTAATATTATGTAGATTTTAAAGTGTTTTAAAATTTTTAAATAAAAGGAGTTAAGAGTTAAAATGTTAAAAGAGTAATTTAACTGATAATAAGCATTTGTAATTAAAATTCTTGCTTCGTTCCTTTTGAGGACGAAAAGATTCAAAGGGGCGAGAAATGTGATGACCCGGGATTTTGGTAATGATGATCTCCTAATATAATTACTTAATTTGGGCAAATTTATCTTTTCAAAAATAAATAAAAATATGTTTTTAATTTATAATATATGTTGTCTTTAGGAAGCCATGGTCTGAATTCAATATAATAATTCTCAAAGGATATCTAAAATTAAAATTCTATATTTTAAAACACTATGGATAATTATTTATTAGTTTAAGATATATTAGTTTAAGCTTAAAATAAGATTTAATAAATGGTTTATATACTTTCTTTTTAAATTATACATAAAATAAAGATAGTTTGTATATATATATAAATATAAAACATAAATGATATGTTAATAAAAACATAAGAAAAATGTAAAATATTAGGTTTGGACATTTGTATGCTTGAGTATGCCATGCAAATACAAGTGGCAATATTTCTTTTCTTTTAAACTAAATATTAATAATAATGAGATGAGAAGAAGGCTGTGCACAGATGATAACTTTCTACATATCTATTTCTCAATTTCTTTTCCTTCTTTCATTTTCCAATATTAAAATCAAAATAAAATCAAACAATTTCAACTTCAAGTTTCTACTGAGAAAATTCAACTCAACCCAAAGTGGATTTAAGTTAAAATCAACAATCAAGCTTCAGTTCGAAAATCAGGTTCCAGATCAAAGAAAAGGCTCTGTTTCTCTGCTTATCAAAATTCTTGTGAGTAAATGTAACCTTTTAAAGCTAAATCTATGATTATACTTTGATGCATGTGCTAAATTTGTGAAGTAATATTGTAAATATGATTTGCATGAATGTATTTTACCTGGAACATAGTTGAACTGTGTGTATATTTATGTGCATGTCTGTGTATGTGCATATACAAGCCTCTATTATATTCAACAGACTCAAGAACAACCTAAATAAATTCATTTCTTCCCATCTAAACAATTTCAGCCTATGATCTCTAAAGGAAAAGTGATTGTATTGATGTAATATTATTTTTAAAAATAGTTTCAAGTGGATATATTAAGCAATTATTTTGAAAATAGGAAACTACGGTGAAAAATCAACTCAAGTCAAAAAAATCGATTAACTTAATTTCATATTTTGATTTCAGAGATTCATACTAGAAAAATATGAATTTTGATGATAGTTTCGAGATTTTTAAGTATGGAATTGTTGAGAATTCACGAGTTGAACGGTTTTGGGACTTTCGTCGATTCTCGACGATCGGTGAAGAGTTCAATGTCGTGCTTGATGATGGAGGAAGCTGGTGTGATGGATATCAACGGAAAAATAGTGGGTGGATTTTTAGTTCGCCGTGGAAGTGGATCGTTGGTGAAGTAGGGTTTATCGACAATTTTGGTCGACGATGTTTCAGAAGGTCGTGTGTCGTCGTGGGTGCATCGTGATCGATCAGAGTGAGGGGGATCGAAGAGTGGGCCTCTGGTCGTGATCGGGAGGTCGCAGGCGAATGGAAGCGGCGGTGCGAGAGGGTTTACGTCGTTGGCTCTGGGTTCAGTGAGTGCTCGACATTCTTGTTTTCGATTCTAGGAGAAATCGATGATGCTGGGTGGTCGCAACGTACGAGTGGGTCATCGACGACCTGTAGGAAACAACGAAGCTGAACGGAGCGGCGGCGAACTCGTGTGCACGTGCACGAGTTATCCTTCGTATCTGATGGCAGCCGTGTTGTTTTAAGCATCGGGGAAGAAGGAGTTTTCTTCGGGTCAAGCTCGGGTTTGTTCGCGAGTAGTATCGGAGGGAAGTGGATGAGTGTTTGGCTTGGGGTTTGGATCGGGTATTATTGTTGTGGGCTCGGGTTTCTTTGTCATGCCAAGGTATTAACAAGTTTAAAAAACAAAGTAAATGTATTAACTAGGGTTCCAAAGTAAATTATTAACCAGGTTTAAAAAGCAAAACCAAATTGTTAAACAAAGTTTTCAAAGCTAAATGAAAATAAACAAGTTTTCAAAGTAAAAGTATTTAATAAGATTTTCAAACAAGTTTCAAAGACCAAATTTTTAAAGATTAAATGTTTTAAATTTAATTGATTTGATTTTGAAACAATAACATATTAGGATAATAATAAATTAATTCCTAAGTATTTTCAAATGGAATTTAATAATGGTTGAATTACGTAATTAATTAAGATAAATGGTTTATCTTAAATTAATTAAGATCTTAAGTAATTAAAGGTTAAATAATTAATGTGAGTAATTATAGGTTAATTAATTAATGTGAGTAATTTGAGGATAATTAATTAATGTCAATGATTAAAGGATGATTAATTAATTTCATTAATTAATGTAAATAATGATAAATGGTTTATAACTAATTAAATTAAGCAGGATTTAAAAGTACTTAATTTAATTTATTTGGTGATTAAATTAAATTGATAAGGACTTGTATGACAAATTAATCTTGCTTATGAATGAAAACTTGGATTGAACGCTTGGATTGATTAATATCCCTAGTTTGTAATTTTTGATGCTCTGTGACATGAATGCTTTAGTGTAACTGTGATAATGTGGTTTATCTATCTATGATGAATTGCGTAAATATGACATTCTGAATTTAAAATTGAATTGTATTCACTTAAACAACTTGGCTTAAAGATGGTATTGGATTCGAAGAGACCGGAGTCGGATATCAGCAATATCCAAAACCACTTCGATTAGGAATCTATAATTCTTTTTATATTTAATTTTAGAACCAAAAAGGCTGGAATGGAATAAATTGGATAAATTTGTCCATTTAAAATAAGTAACGGTACTTAGATATTACTTTGTGAAATAAGTGTTTGACTATAACAAGATAGAACTCGTGGTGATGTACGAGTTACCATGGTTTTTTTCAAAGATGTTTTATAACCTTAGTATTCCATATTAGATGGGTTTACTCACGCTGGTTTCCAGCCTGACTCGGGTGTTACTTTAATGTAACGCTCGGGTAGGATCGAGTATTACAGATTTTCATGTTAGGACGTTATGGAGCTTAGAAAGCGAGTTGGATGATAGGAACGTATGGAGTATATTCCGCTGCGTATTAGATTGTATTGATAGTAGTCAGGGACAAGTTGTTACAATTGTCCAGTTTATATGTAAATGGTTGTACTCTGATATATTGTATGTAAATTGACAGTTACATCTTTTTCTTTATATAATGCTATTATTTGATATTGTATTTTGTTCCGCTGCGAATATGAGGTTCTGTGCTTTGTTTTTTGTTTCTTCTTCTACCTCCTTTTCTTCTTTGCCCTAACAATCTGAAATTTTCGGCATTCGGTTGTTCGGCACTTCTACAGTGAACGTATTAATGTCTAATTTTCGGAATCGAAAATTCCGGGTTCTTACATTTGGTATCAGAGCTGAAGGTTAAGCGAGAACCTTGGCTTTGTTGGGGGTTACTCATTTGAATAAGGGTCAATAGTACCCTAGAATGAGTTGGGTGTAATATGTATGAGAGCGTACTTGTTATTTTCTTATATAATGATTTTAAAAACGGTCTTAAAAGTAGTTTTTATATAAGCTTATATTTTGATATATAAAGCAATAATTTTTCTAATTATTATATATATTAAAGTAATTGGTTGTTGTTTATTGAAATTAAATAAGAATTAAGTGGTAATATATATACAACCAAATAGAAATTTGGATAAGAAATGAACTACACAAATAAGATTGGCTTGAAATGGATTCAAATCAGAAATTAAAATCCTGAAATTTATGGAAATGTTTTCATAATGTTGATTTTGATTTCCAATAAATTATGAGATAATATATAATGAACTGGTTTCCAGATATGATAATCGTGGTTATTGTCATAAAATGGTTGTTGTGTCTAATAAAGGGATGTTTATTTTTAAAATAAACAATGATAAAGCAAAATGAAATGTTTTAAGGAAGTAACAGTTTAGATAAGTATGACTTATAAATTGAAAAAGATTTAAATTGTGAAGTTTTAAATCTAAGTCCAGAAAATTTAAATTATTTTTAAGTGTTAAAAGATATAATAAATAATATTTTTAAACGTATGAATCTTATCTTAAAACAAGAGTTGTTTTAAAAAAAATTAAAGGGATTTGTTTTAAATTAAAAACCAAGAATGGTTTAAAGTTTAAAATATGACTTGGTGTACAAATGAAATAAATATGTATATATAAGTAGATATACATAATATCAATGTTGATTTGAGGTAAACACTAAGTGTTGAGTTTTGAATTCTCCCTGAAATGTGATGTAAAAACCCAAAGAGAAATAAGTTTTTGAACTTATAAGTGGGAAAGGATATTGATAAGAAGTTTAAAAATTTGAAATGGAGAATTTAAATTAAGTAAAGCTGATTGGATTAAACAAATTGAGATTTAACTTTGGGAAGTTGAATGGGTTAAAATGCATAGGGAGTTATATATGATCTCAAAACGGGTTTGAGTTCTGGAAATGGGTAATGGATGCTATTGATAGATGTTTTAGATAATTTGGATGCTTATTTACTTTGACAGTTCATCTCTGCTTATTCATCTCCGCAAACAACATTGCATCACCGTGAAACAATCTCCAATCCCCAGCAATCGATCACTGCTGCAACAATCGTTGGATTGGAAGTGTTGATTTAGAAATTTGCTGTTAAGTTTGCTTGAGATTTTAATTTTTATTTCTGTTTTTGTTCGACATTTTGATTTTTACTTGTTCGGCTAATTAAATTTGTGTTCGTTTTATTTGGGAATGTTTGTGATAAGTTAGTTTGGACCGGACCCTATATCTTTAAAAATCAAACCTTTAAAAAAACAAAACAAAAAACAAAAAACAAAAAAACAAAAACAAAACATTTCTTTTAATTTTGTTTACTTTGTTTTAGTTTAGTTTTGTTTAACTTGTTTTAGTTTTGTTTAAATTGTTTTTTCTTTTAAAAAAAATTCCTTTCGTTTTGTTTAATTTGTTTTGGTTTAAATTGTTTTAAGTTCCATCATTCTATATCAAAAAAAAATAAAAAATTAAAAATTAAAAATTAAAAAAAACTGTGCACAGCCGTGCAGTGTTACACTTGCATCTCTCTGTGCATTCTACTCATCCCCTTCCCTTCTGTTGATTTACAGTACATCTCCCCTCTGCAAACTGCTTCATATACCATATCTTGCTGCCATCATCTCGCCAATCTGCGTACAAGCTCGTTTCTGCCACTGCCAGTTGCAACATCTTCACCATTTTACTGTCAGCTTCCATCAACTCTTACCAAATTGCTTCCAATTCCACCTGTTCACCCATCTTTCAGCCCACCATATCAAATACTGCTCACATCAGTTCTGATCACTTCATCCCAAAAAATTTCACTTGCCAAACTTCTAGACTTACATTACCACTAAACAACACTCCTCTTCTTCATACATTGCTATCAGTTTAATTACACATAGCCTACCACCACCTACACCACATACAACTCACCACCACATCATCTACATTTTTACAACAATCCACAATCACCTACTCTTATTTCTACCATTCAAACTGCCTGTATACTTCCCTCCTACTATCCATCACCAGAGAAACATCAACCAATATTTGCATATCAACCACACCCCGCCATTACAACCAGAAACATTCTGTCCATTCAACCTGCATTTCAACCACATTGTGCCATTCAAACATCTACTCTTTGCTGCAACACCACCATATCAGCATGCATACATCTGCAACTCCTTCTACTCAGTCACCATTCATCAGCCACCTTGCCAAAATTGAACTCTTTCAAAAGTCACTATAATTCAAAACCTCCGACTTCCTCTACCACTGCCAATATTCCACTCCACCATTTCACTCAAACCAAATTTCATAACACAGTGAAACACTTGCCCTGCCTATTCCTCAACTGTGCCATTCCTACATCCATCAAACAGCAAGCTTATCCAATTTACTGCAATTTGCGACCACTCCATCACGCAACACCCGAATTTCCATCTCCATTATAGTTCACAATACCACCAAGCTACTGCAGTTCCCTGACAACACATAGCAGTCCACAACCCATAATTGTCACGTATAAACAAAAATTCATCTACCTGCAAACCCTCGCGACTTCGATGCTCCAGTTCCATCATATCTCAAGTCGTAGAACCCTACAATTGAATTCACCTCCGTCCCTAATTCTTCGAACCAAGAAAAAAAATCGCGTCTCCTTGAATCAAGAGCAATCACCTTATCAGCAGCAACGCCATTAACTCCACTCCGACATCGATCAACTCCCAATTCGCCACTCTCAATACCTGAATTGGAAACCATACCCAAGCCTGACAACTACCTCCTCGAACAGCTCTATAGCACCATGGCTATATGAAAATTTGTTTCAGAGAATTTCGATTTCAAAATTATACATTTTGTTTTGATTTGGTTGATGTTCAAAATTGTTTCAGAGGATTTTGATTTGAGACAAACTGAAAATTTGGCTTGAAATTGTTTAAGTGAAAAGTTTGGGTCTGGTCTCTTAACGGGCAGGATTGAAAAGATTGGGCTGCCAAAGCAAACCGGAGAAATAGCTTATTAAAAACTGCCGCTCTACTTGTCAGATAAATTTCTTTCTTGTAAAAAAAATTTGCGTCTTTGTTTTTATTTTGTTTTGCAGTGTTGTTGCATTTGTATTTATATTTCAAAAACAAAAACAAATTTTCATTTTAGTTGAATTATTAATGCACATTTAATTTCTGCTTTGCATTTCATCTTAAAATTTTATTAATAATAACGGTTAGATTTCGATAACACTTAATTGTATATTGACAAGTTGTCTTCTTTGAACAATTTAATTTCTTCGTGTCTAGGCTACGGTAGAGCAATAATCAGTTATAAAAATTACGGTGATTCGTAAATATTATACTGAATTGTTTCTTTGAAGGTACTTAAACCTTCGGCCGCATTGCTACGGTGATTCATGGTGCACCGATAACTCATGTTTGTTACCTGGCTGAGAACTATCTTGTTGATTTAAGACAAAGTGTGATTATACAGTTTTGGGTTAACTTAGGATAAATAATTTGTAATTAGACCCATGCATTCACTTAATTACATTAGTTCATGCATATTTAAAAAAAAACTTTAAAAATCCAAAACTAAAAAAATTGTAAATATTCCATTTCTTTTTCTTTGAAATTTTTAAATCCTTTTCCTTTGAAATTTCAAAAATCCAAAAAAATTTAGAAAATCCAAAATCCAAAATAATAATAAAATAAAATCCTTTTCAAAAATGAAAAAAATTGAAAACAAAAATCAATTTTACATTTTGAAAAATAATTCCTCTTTGTAAATATTTTTTCTTTATAAAAAACCAAAAGAAAACGATTCTTGAAAATGTCCGAATTTCCATATTCAAATAAATTTTATGATAGTTGTGAAAATCAATATAATTCATATAACTTCACTTCAAATTCTTATGGATATTTCAACAATAACTATTATTTAAATGATTCGAGTTTTGAACCACAAAATTTTCAAAATGTTGAATAGCCCTCGAATCTCGAAAATAGAATTTCATCTCTACTTGAAATCTCAACACAACAAAATCAAATGATAAATGATTTGTGTAATTCTTATTTGCGTGATAACTCAAGTCAAAATTTTCTAAATAACCAAAATTTGAATTCACTTCAAAATTCAAATGACTTCGAGTATAGCCCATGCTAATTCAATTTTGAACTCAAAAATAAATTTCAAAATCAAAATGGAAATGTGAATCACCTTTCAAATAATTTTGGCAATTGAAATAATCTCGACTATGATGCGAGTGAAAATATTTCTTCTCAACACTTCCAAATCAAAAATTCTCCAGTTAATAATTATAAATTGGATTTTGTTGAACAAATGAGCGACATTTACGATGATCACACGGATTTGTTGATTGAAACATACAAAAAAAATACAAGAACAACAAAACCAAATCCCAACGTGTAACATCCCGCCTTTTTGTACGCTTTAAATCGACGATAAACCACACAAGTCAGACTCAAACCATACAGAAGGGTGGATTGTTATTGGGGTGAATAAGAAAAAGCAAAGAAAGAAAAAAATGGAATCTCATAGCGGAATGATAAAATATAATAATCAAATAACAGTTCATGAAGCTGTTTTACAAAAACAATTATACTTATACAACACAGAATCAGAGTACACATACCAGAGAATAATAAGCAGCGGAGCAGTATGAATGTAGTTGAATGATATAATAAATAATAATAATAATACAATCTTCGTCTTTGTCCTTCAGAAATAAAGTCTTCGAATCTTGAAATGCTCAGACTGTCCCGACAAATTGAAAAGACAAAACACTCGAGTCAAAACTAAAAGATCTTATGTAAGTTAAATCAACAGAAATAAATATGAGTGGAACGGCGTCAGAGATGTTTACGGGATTTGACATCTCCTATCCAGTGTCTAACGTGAATGCAGTAACTTAAGAGATGCTTGGGATTCACATCTCCTAAGGATCCGTTAAACTATTTACTATGTAGTAATATTTCGCTATTATAATAATGTCTATAGTAAAATAAACTTACTTTTAAATAGCGTTAAGGAGTTACCCAATCTCCCCCTTAACACAATATAGTCCCAGTAGTCCATCCAGTATCAGCACATCTCCAGATCGGGAGACTGCCCTAAATACTCCACGGGCTAGGGAGAAAACCAAACTCGTACAAGGCACGATAGGCTAGGTGACACGACACACAAGGCAATGTCAGGGTAAATATACCAATAACGACATGGGCTGGTGGTGACGCATAGCGCGCAGCTACCGTCCACCTCGAGTCATACCCCTAAAATCAAATTCAAAAGTGGCCACCAAATCAATCTCAAAGTTAGAATATAATATCGAAGGAGTGTGTCCGATAAGAGGGGCTACCTCACTGGCCTGAGATCGCCCGTGTTTTAGCCACCTTAAGCCAACTCATGGGAGACGGGTCCACGTTCATACCTCAAAGGACGTCGCCACCATCCTACTTCATTATGGAATCTTTACCGCGTACACGGTTGTTAAAGTGGTTTTCGAAGTTGGTAGAGAGTATGACAACTTCCGATCCCGGTCTCTTTAACAACCAAACGTTATTATAACACCACGGTCATTTTCAAAATAGTTTATACTTCAAAACCAGGATATAGTATCCGTTCCAAAACCATACAAATATGATATCATTTCCATTTCAAAACCCAAATCAATATGATATCATTTTTATTAAACCCAAATCAATACAATATCATTTTTATTTCAAATATATCCTTTGTCCAAAATCATAGCACTTTCAAAGTTATAAAATTTCGAAATCAAAACACTTGAAATATAACACTTTCAAATAATAATACCTTGAAACTCATAACTTTGAAACATAACTTCCACCACTTAAATGGTTTAAACATTTAAATACTTTATATAATAAAATAGCTTCTTCAATTTCACAAATCAAATCCAACACAACTTGAATTTCTACATTTTATATTTAACCAAATCCCAAATCAGAAATTTCAATTCAATTCAGTTTCCCAAATAAACTACTTTACCAATTTCAAAACAAATTTAATCCACATAAACCATTTCAAATTCAAAAATATTTCAAACTTAAAGTATTCAACAATTTCAAAACTAAGTTTGGTAATTACGATTCAACAATTAAATTTTCTATTATTTAGTTTTGAAATAATTTACATAATAAATCCATTATCACTTAAATAAAACTAAAATTGCAAATAACTAAATATTTCCTTCAATCTATTTACTTGAAATATTCATTTAATTCACCTTAAACAAAAATCAAGTTATAAGAATCATACCTTTTGAAATTCCAAATTTTATGAATTTCACATCAACTTATTGAGTTTAATTCTTAAATAAATTCAATTTCAAATTAATCTTCAATTTATCTCCCAACCTTAATTTATTGAAATCATTATACACTCTATATTAAAATAAAATTTAAATACTTACCCACGTTAGATTTTAAAAAAATCAAACTCTATTATTAAACTTGTTAATTTTTTTTTAACAAATTTATACATAGCTTAAATTCAAGAATTTAACTACATATAAAATAATGTTTATATAATATCAAAAATCAATATTTATTAAACCATATATTTCTTTCCAAAACCATAGAAATCATTTTCAAAATATTTATATATAGACCGACGGTGTCTGTATATAATTTTCGACCCTATGGTCAATGATACAGCTTTTATCATTTCAATCCGCAATTTAAAATAAAATACGGTTATATATCATTTCAAACCGCAATCCTGAATGAAATAAAAATTCATAACAACTTGTCGTTTATAACAATATAAAATACAACATCCATACATCCAATATCAATCATCAAACATTTATGACAATCATCATCCAATTCAATCAATAACATCAATATAGAACAAATAGTGAATAACACGTATTTACTGGCAGTTTATATTCAATAATAAATTAAATACTATTTTATCCCAATAATTTCAAATAAACTGAGATGATGATTCAAAATATGCCAAACAGTCATAAATAAATTTCTAATTACATCATACATCAATTTAACAAACATAATTTTTTTAGAAGTTGTGAGTGGGTTAAAACACTCACTTTTTGAATTTAAATTGAATTTAAATCTAATTTAAACCCAAAGTTTGAACAGTCTCAGAATCCGTCCCAACCAGCACCAAAATGTCTGAATTTGAATACGATCCCAGCAAAACAAACCGCGCATGAATCCGAGATAATATGAAAAAGTTATGAAAAATAGAAGATTGGAAAATTCTGGTCCTAGGTCGACTTCGGGTTCAACTTCGGTCCACCGCCTCAAATCACCGGTGCTTTCTCTAAGTTTTTGCCAAAATGACCCGGAGAGACCCGAGTCATTTTCTTCCTGACCCGAAGTCAATGTAGGGATTTTGCCTCTGAAACTCGAAGCGCAACCCGAAGTTGCTGCATATCCGCAAAATAATTTTTTTTTTGGAATTGAAATTGGATTGGGAAGATTAGGGTTTTCAGCCATTGAGGAAGAGGAGCAGCAGAAATTTCTGTACCTACAGAAATGAGAAGTAGAAAGGCTGCTAGGGTTTATAATGATATATGTGTGTGTGTGTGTGTGTGTCTATATATCGGCAGAAAAAAATAGAAAGAAATGGGCCCGATTGGTTTGATTTTTTAACGATAATTGACCCGAAAAGCCCGTTTCGATTCCGAAACGGAAATGGATCAAACCATATATCAAAATATATGTTTTTAAATATTTTAAACGCAATGAAACTGGTTTCAAGTCCATATTCCATCATATGAAGAATTTATGCTAAAATCAAGTTATTTCAAATTGATTTCAATTAATTGATTTCTAGGCGTTTCGAGCCGGTACGATCAAACAACAAGTCTGATCGCTACAAAACTTGAAATCCTACAATAATTCGCTGTTAAGAATCCGATGAAACTAGTTTCATCGAAATCCGAGTCAGTGGCCAAAATGGCTATTTTTACATTAATTAAATAAATTAATAATTAATTAATTAAATCAAAATTTTAATTTCCATCCTAGAATTGACAAATTTTAACGGTTTTAAATTTCTTAATCATTTACACAAATTTAAATAAATTTAGATGTCAATTTAGAGTTGGTAAATTTATCAATTTCATTGTTAATCTCAATTTCATTAAATTCAGAAATAATAAATTTAATTTCCAATAATTCCATTTAATTCACTTTTCATTCTATTATTCAATAGATTGCTGTCAGTAGGATGAAATTAACATTGGATTCATGATCTATTACATTAATATTCTCAAATTCCATCTAAATTTCAATTAACGTAATGTTTAGATATTAAATTTCATTTAATTGCAATTAATCCAATTATTATAGTTCAAATCCCAATAAATTGATAAATCTTTATTTCCATTCCTTTAATTCAACAAATTGTTCTATTACGAATAACATTAACATTATTTCCAAATATTACCTTAATTAACATTAACGAAATATTTAGTTTAGATTTATTGTAATCGATTCAATTCAATATAATGAATTAAAAATACATCGGCAACTTATAATAATTATTGTCACTAACTCTTAATCATACTTCATTATCAACAACAAATATTATAATTAATTATCTAACATTGATTTTATCAAAATACAGTTTATTGCGTATTATTTCATCAATTAATATAACTTTGAATTATTTCTAAATTTACAATCAATTATAACCCTACAATTGTTTCAATTAATTGGGTCTGCATTAAATTAGTTATTTATTAACTTGCATTAACATTATTACCTTAATTTACATTCACTTACTATTAATCAATATATTATTTCATTGGTTAATTCAATACTTACTTTTATTTACTTATTTTCAATTTTATAAACAAGTGCAACAAATTCGCACTATTTCATTATTGGGATTTCACTCCAATTATCAATAGTCAACTTTAATTCATTTTAGCGTTCATTTCAATATTAAATTATAAAGTAATTTTTTCTTTCCAAATTAAATTACAAAATCTCGTTAAAATAGCAAACCTTATTATCTGAAATTTACGGGTCGTTACACTCTCCCCCGCTCAAAACTTTTCGTCCCCGAAAAGGAAAAAAGAGGAAAAAGAAGGAATTGAGTAAAAAATACATATTATTCAAAAATATTAACTTTATAAACAAATAAATTTACAGAATTAATTAATTTAAATAAAATATACTATTTTATAACCATTAAACCCTTTTATACTTAAATTAATAAGGTTTGGAGAACATTTTCCAAAAAAATTCTAAGTCCAAAGTTTCAGAAATTTTTGGCAGAGTCTCCTTTATACAGGGAGGCTCGGAAGAAAATATAATATCAAATATGACATATACATCACAATATCTCAAAATAATATATCCCAACAACAGGAAAAATAATATAATAATGATATAAAACCGTAATCCGAGAACGTACCTATTTGTCGGGCAAACAAACGCTTAATTATGAAACCAAAAGCAGTAGCGATTGCTTGCTTAACCTGCATTTCACTTATATAATCTAAAAGGAGTTAATAATTATATAAAATGAAATATTTAAAGTTGTCTCAATCAGTAGCAAGCAAATCAATATAAAAAACTATCACTTGCAACAAAGCATACAACCATCACATAAAATCAACATAATCAATTATCCATTCATATCAAACACACAAATAGTTGTTTGGGTTCAAAAACTTTAAATTGTACAGAATGGAAAATAATTACTAACTGCGCCATTTACTCAACAGTCTTAGATGAAACTAGATAGATTATTCATACATCCAAACAAACTTTAAAGTATCCTTGCCCAAAAAACCATAAATTAAACAAACAACAAATTCTAACATATTTAAGTTTATTCTTATAATTTATTTATTTTTCATTCATGCAATGATTCATCTTTCTACTTATTCTCATTATAAATAACTTTAATATTTACTTAAGTTTATTATCGTTTTTTTGTAACCTTTCTATTATATTTAATTAGCAGCATTTCAGTCATAACTTAAGTTTATAACAATTATAACATTAAATTCTTATTTATAAAGCAAATCCATTGAACACTTTCATTACATAAGTTTACTTGTACAATTTCCATTACACCTTCTTATTAGACATTTTAACTTTTAAATCCTTTGGTAAGTTATATATGTGCTTTTTAAAAATGCAATTGGCATTTGTACAAGTTTATCTCATTTCTTTTAAATTAATTTAATGTTCAAAAAACGTATCTTTTGTTTTTATAGGTTACAAATTTCAACTTTATTGTTATTTCATTTATAACCTAGCATTTAATCTCTTATTTCATATAGAGGTTCCAATTGTTAATTAGTTACATTCCATTTCAATACAATAATTGAAACTATTAATTAACGGAACTTAAGAACTAAATACCGGGTTTAATTTCAAATCATTTTAAAATAATAGATAAATATATACCTACAATTTATATATCCAATTATATATAAAACAATTAAAAATTTATATTTGGTTATCAAAATAAATCCTTAGTAAAACTACTACAGCGGCCTTCCCACTTTGAAACTCGAAAATGAACGTCGATGATGCGTGCACTCATCACCGAAATTATTTTCCAGCGACAGAGAGGGGAGTACAGAACTTATTTCCTTCCAATATTTCTTTAAAACAATTCTTTCAAATTACATTGAAATATTTATATCAAAACATACTTCTAATAACATTATCGTTATATTTCAAAATCATTAAAAAGAAATTTTCAGAAACCCCGGGACTTAGATTCTAAGTTTCCAATTTTCATTTATATTACTTTAAATCTTATTTCCAATCAATATTTATAAATTTCATTACCTAACAACCAATACATTACAACCAAATATAACCTTTATAAAATTTATTACTTTATATACAGAAAATATAATAGGCAAAATTATTTCATTCACCTATACTCAAAACAAATATTGTGTTGGTCTGTCCTATTAAGTTTTTAGAAATCCCTATTGAGGTCATAGCGTCATGTGCACCAACTAGAATTTATAAATACAAAACGGAACAAATTAACATAATATTAAAACCTTTTATAACACTAACAAATACGGTCTCTCATATATATACACTCAGCGACTCATCATAGGGTATTACTACCCTATTAATAAAGATTCAGACCCCACAAAGCTAAGGTTTTTCGCTAAACCTGGCTCTCATACCAGATGTAACATCCCTCCTTTTTGTACGCTTTAAATCGACGATAAACCACACACGTCAGACTCAAACCATACAGAAGGAGGGATTGTTATTATGGTGAACAAGAAAAAGCAGAGAAAGAAAAAACAAAACAGAATCTCACAGCAGAATGACAAAATATAATAATCAAATAACAATTCATGAAGCTGTTTTACAAAAACATTTGATTATACTTATACAACACAAAATAAGAGTACACATACCAGAAAATAATAAATAATAGTGCAGCGGAACAGTATGAATGTAGCGGAATGATATAATAAATAATAGTAATACAATCTTCATCTTCATCCTCCAGAAATAAAGTCTTCGAATCGTGAAACGCTTAGTCTGACCCGAGCGAATTGAAAAGACAAAACACTCGAGTCAGAACTAAAAGATATTATTTAAGTTAAATCAACAAAAATAAATATGAATGGAACGGCGTCAGAGATGCTTACGGGATTTGACATCTCTTGTCCAGTGTCTAACGTGAGTGCAGTAACTTAAGAGATTCTCGGATTCACATCTCCTAAGGATCCGTTAAACTATTTACTATGTAGTAGTATTTCATTATTATAATACTGTCTATAGTAAAATAAACTTACTTTTAAATAGCGTTAAGGATTACCCAATCTCCCTCTTAACACAATAATAGTACCAGTAATCCATCCAGTATCAGCTCATCTCCAGATCGGGAGACTACTCTAAATACTCCACGGGCTACGGGAGAAAACCAAACTCGTACAAGGCGCGATATGGTAGGTGACACGGCACACAAGGCAATGCCAGGGTAGATATACCAATTACGCACACGGACTGGTGGTGACGCATAGCACGCAGCTACCGCCCACCTTGAGCCACACCCCCAAAATCAAAAGTCAAAAGTGGCCACCAAATAAATCTCAAAGTCATAATATAATATCGAAGGAGTGTGTCCAATAAGAGCGGCTACCTCACTGGCCTGAGATCGCTCCTGTTTTAGCCACCTTAAGCCAACTCGTGGGAGTCGGGTCCACGTTCATACCTCAAAGGATGTCGCCACCATCCTACTTCATTCTGGAATCTCCACCATGTACACGGTTGTTAAGGTGGTTTTCGAAGTTGGCAGAGAGTATGACAACTTCCAATCCCGGTCTCTTTAACAACCAAACGTTATTATAACACCACGGTCATTTTCAAAATAGTTTATACTTCAAAACCAGAATATAATATCTGTTCCAAAACCATACAAATATGATATCATTTCCATTTCAAAACCCAAACCAACATGATATCATTTTTATTAAACCCAAACCAATACAATATCATTTTTATTTCAAATATATCCTTTTTCCAAAATCATAGCACTTTCAAAGTTATAAAATTTCGAAATCAAAACACTTGAAATATAACACTTTCAAATTATAATACCTTGAAACTCATAACTTTGAAACATAACTTCCACCACTTAAATGGTTTAAACATTTAAATACTTTATATAATAAAATAGCTTCTTCAATTTCACAAATCAAATCCAACATAATTCGAATTTCTACACTTTATCTTTAACTAAATCTCAAATCATTGATTTCAGTTCAATTCTGTTTCCCAAATAAACTATTTCAAATTTATCGATTTCGAATTAGATTTGATCCACAGAATAAACCATTTCAAATTTAAAAATATTTCAAACTTAAAGTATTCAACAATTTCAAAACTAAGTTTGGTAATTACGATTCAACAATTAAATTTTCTATTATTTAGTTTTGAAATAATTTACATAATAAATCGATTATCATTTAAATAAAACTCAAACTACAAATAACTAAATATTTCCTTCAATCTATTTACTAGAAATATTCATGTAATTCACCTTAAAAAAAAATCAAGTTATAAGAATCATACCTTCTGAAATTCCAAATTTTATGAATTTCGCATCAACTTATTTGAGTTTAATTCTTACATAAACTCAATTTCAAATAAATCTCCAATTTATCTCCCAACCTTAATTTATTTAAATCATTATACACTCTATATTAAAATAAAATTTACAGATTTACCCACATTAGATATAAAAAAATCAAACTCTATTATTAAACTTGTTATTATTTTTAACAAATTTATACACAGCTTAAATTCAAAAATTTAACTATATAAAAAAATAGTGTATATCAAAAATCAATATTTATTAAACCATTATTTCTTTCAAAACCATAGAAATTATTTTCAAAATATTTATATATAGACCAACGGTGTCTGTATATAATTTTATATCCTATGGTCAAGTGATACAGATATTTATCATTTCAATCCGCAATTTAAAATATAATATGGTTACGTATCATTTCAAACCACAATACCGAATGAAATAAAAATTCATAACAACTTGCCGTTTATAACAATATAAAATACAACATCCATAGATCCAATATCAATCATCAAACATTTATCACAATCATCATCCAATTCAATCAATAACATCAATGTAGAACAAATAATGAATAATGGGTATTTATTGGCAGTTTATATTCAATAATAAATTAAATACTATTTTATCCCAATAATTTCAAATAAACTGAGATGATGATTCAAAATATGCCAAACAGTCATAAATAAATTTCTAATCACATCATACATCAATTTAACAAACATAAGAAATTTTAGAAGTTGTGAGTGGGTCAAAACACTCACCTTTTGAATTTAAATTGAATTTAAATCCAATTGAAACCCAAAATTTGAATAGTCCTAGAATCCATCCCAACAAACGCCATAATGTCCAAAATTCTAATACGATCCCAGCAAAACAAACCGTGCATGAATCCGAGCTCGTATGAAAAAGTTATGAAAATTAGAAGATTGGAAAATTCTGGTCCCGAGTCGACTTCGCGTTCAACTTCGGTCCACCGCCTCAAATCCCCGGTGCTTGCTTTGAGTTTTTTCCAAAAGGAACCGGAGCGACCCGAGTTATTTTCTTCCTGACCCGATGTTGACGCAAGGTTTTTGCCTCTAAAACTCAAAGCACGACCCGAAGTTGCTACAGATCCACAAAATAAATTTTTTTTGGGAATTGAAATTGGATTGGGAAGATTAGGATTTTCAGCCATTGAGGAAGAGAAGCATTAGAAATTTCTATATGTACATAAATGAGAAATAGAAAGGCTACAAGGGTTTATAATGATATATATATATATATATATATATATATATATATATAGGCAGAACAAAATAGAAAGAAATGGGCCCGATTGGTTTGAGTTTTTTTACGATAATTGACCCGAAAAGCCGGTTTCGACTCCGGAACGGAAATGGATCAACCCATATATCAAAATATATGTTTTTAAATATTTTAAACTCAATGGAAAAGTTTCAAGTCCAACTTCCATCGTATGAAGAAGTTATGCAAAAATCAAGTTATTTCAAATTGATTTCAATTGATTTCAATTAATTGATTTCTAGGCGTTTCGAGCCCGTACGATCAAACAACAAGTCTGATCACTATGAAACTTGAAATCCTACAATAATTCACTGTTACGAATCTGATGAAACTGGTTTCGTCGAAATCCGAGTCAGTGGCCAAAATGGCTATTTTTATATTAATTAAATAAATTAATAATTAAATCAAATTTTTAATTTCGCTCCTATAATTGAAAATTTTTATCGTTTTTAAATTTCTTAAACATTTACACAAATTTGAATAAATTTAAATGTCAATTTAGAATTGATAAATTTATCAATTTCAGTGTTAATCTCAATTTCAATAAATTCAGAAATAATAAATTTAATTTCCAATAATTCCATTTAATTCACGTTTCATTCTATTATTCAATTCATTGTTGTCGGCTCATGATCTATTACATTAATGTTCTCAAATTACGTCTAAATTTCAATTAACGTAATTTTTAGATATTAAATTTCATTTAATTGCAATTAATCCAATTATTATAGTTCAAATCCCAATAAATTGATAAATCTTTATTTCCATTCCTTTAATTCAACAAATTGTCCTATTATGAATAGCATTAACATTATTTCCAAATATTACCTTTATCAACATCAACGTAATATTTAATTTAGATTTATTGTAATTGATTCAATTCAATTTAATGGATTAAAAATATATCGGTAACTTATAATAATTGTCGCCATTAACTCTTAATCATACTTCATTATCAACAACAAATATTATAATTACTTATCTAACATTGATTTTATCAAAATACAGTTTATTGCGTATTATTTCATCAATTAATATAACTTTGAATTATTTCTAAATTTACTATTTACAATCAATAATAACCCTACAATTGTTTCAATTAATTGGGGTCTGCATTAAATTAGTTATTTATTAACTCGCATTAACATTATTACCTTAATTTACATTCAGTTACTATTAATCAATATATTATTTCATTGGTTAATTCAATACTTACTTTTATTTACTTATTTTCAATTTTATAACCAAGTGCAACAAATTTGCATATTGGGATGTCACTCCAATTGTCAATAATTAATTTAAATACCATTTCTACATTTCATTTAACGTTCATTTCAATATTAAATTATAAAGTTTTTTATTTCCAAATTAAATTACAAAATCTCGTTAAAATAACAAAACTTATTATTGAAAATTTACGGTTTGTTACACAACATGTGACGTGTCAAGCGATAATCCACTTTTTGCCCAAATCGATGATTTTCAAATAACAACTTTTGAAATTGAAAACGAAAATCTGAATGAAGTTGTTGAAAAACGGTGATTGGCTTGGATTGCAATTCTTTTGAGGGTAAGAAACGTGATTTAAAATTCGATCTTTCATTTTTTTTATTTCGAAAATTTGAATACAAAAAATTTAAATTTTGAACTTGGCATATGCAATAAAGTTGTTAATAATTCAATAAACGATGATGCATTTAATGAACACGAATTTTTTGGACTTTTCGAAGGTGGGTTGTCTAGTTGTGAAGGGTAGATTTAAATCAACATTTTGACTTTGAAATCAATAATTTTAATGAAATTTTCAATGACAAATTGGAATTTCAAAATCGTGAAAATAAACTTGAAATTCAATCAATTGTTTCATCAACCTCGAAAATCATTGAAAATAAAACAACTCATATGATTTTTAAAACGACATTCATTTTTCCAAATCCACATTCAACTTCGAAATCTTTTATGGTTTAGTTTTTCGAGCTGAAGCTATGTCTCGTATGCTTGATGAGACAAATGAATTGCTCTTTGAAAGATCGTTTCATTTACTTTTTGACTGTATTTTTCCGATCTCCTGTAAATACCATTCATTTTCATATAAATTAGGTAATATTTTTCGCCTTTCAGTTGGGTTGACTGTGGGGACACAATCAAAATCAAGTGTGAGGGGAGACTCATCATCATTTTCGATTTTCCATGATTTATTTTATTTTGTTTTCTTTCCAAAATAAAAAAAAAACAAAAAAAACAAAATATTTTTTAACCATTTTGCTTTATTTTTTAATGAAACACCATAAGATAAAAATATGGTTTTGGTTTACTTAATTGAATTTTTTTGAAAATTTATTTGTCTTGACAAAAATAAAAATGAAGTTTGATTACAAATAACAATGATTTAACTAGTACATAGGAAGATTCATAAGTGTTAATTATGAAATACATCCTAATTGAAAATATTTGTTTTAAAAATTGGTTGATTTAAAGTTAAGATATAACATTTTTTTGTCTTCTAAGTGAAATGGTGCAAAGATGATAGTGCGAAACTCTCTCTTCTAAAAAAATAAAAAAATAACAAAAAAATTATATTTGTATATATGTATATAATTTTTATTAAAACCTAGAGTCATGTGTTCACACTCGTGTGTTCACTTGCCTTGCTTTGTACCCTTCTCATGCCGAAAGGCAGTGCACGATCGTTATATCTGGCCTTCGTTTATCTAAGTGTATATAAGTTCGTTTATCTTTTATTAATAACTCCTACAGTCGATAAGAGTTCACACTTGTGTGTTCACTCGCCACGCTCTGTATTCCCCTCACATACGTGCACAAGGCGATGCATGGGTAATATATATGACCTCAGTTTATCTGAGTTAGGCATATGTAAATATTGTTAATATCAGTAAATTTTCAAAAATTTTGTTAGAGAGAGTAAGAAATTGAAATCAAAGCAAATATTTTAACTTATTTATTTGACTTGTTATTGAAAAAAATGAAAATACCACTTTGATAAACTTTGATAATCGACCAAGGACCTATTTTATAGTTAAAATGTGTTATCAACCGAAGCAACAAGTTAAGTTATAGTATATCTATTTTAACAACTTTGTTTTGTTGGAAATTTTGGCGAGTAAATGACTTAAATTTTCAAGATAACGACCAAAACCTATAATTAGCTTATTTGTGTTGACTTAAAAGTTAATCCTTCATTGTAAATATTCTAAAAAACTTGCATTCATCCCATTGTAAATAAATTTTGCACTTTGTAAATATTTTCAATCGCATTTGGATTTTCAAACAACCCGCATATTTTACGATTTGAATATTAAAATGTTTTATTTAAATATAGCATCGTTAATCAGATCAAAGTCCAAAATTCTATTTTTTGTAAATAGTCGAATTATGACTCAAGACCACTTCCATTGAGTCCAAAATGGCATTTGCGACCTTTTTGAGTATAAACATCGATATGTTTGGAGTTGATTAGAATTTTGATGTTTTCATTTGGGGAGTTGGGTTTGGGTCTCAGCCCACGAACCTAATAAGAGAACCCAACTCCTCTACCTAATAACTACCACAGCACTCCTCTTCATTCATTCATTCATAACATTTCCTAACACTGTAGCAAAAGGAAAAATGGGGCGAAAGAGAGGAGATTAGAAATTCCTAAGCCCTAGTTCTCTTAGGAAATTCAAGTTCTAGCTCTAAAATAAAAAAGAAGCTTAGTTAAGCATCCTCTTCATCTTCTCCATCTCAATCTCTCTTCAATTTTCAGAAATTCCTATAACCTAACTTGGGAAAAACTTTACCTTTGATAATTGATTGAAGATTTTAAAGGGGTATTGAAGAGGAATTGGTCCTGCTTTGTTTTAAAGCTTCTCATTCGTTGTCTTTGGGTTTTAAAGGTGAGTTCTTGAACTGACATCTATGTATATAGCTTTCATTGTTGTTAGGTATGAATTCCTAACATCTATTCCATGTTCATTTGCTTTTGATTTGAATTGATTTGGTGAATTTTTCAATTTTTGGCTTTTGAAGTCAAAATCTTTAAAGATCCTATCTTGAATGTTTGGACATGTTATTGGTGGTGTATCGAAGAGCCTAAAGGGCTGGGTTGTCGATTGACATAAATCCCTAGCATCCATCGCTCGTTCGATTGCATTTCGGTTTGGATTTTTGCCCTTTTTAGGCAAGGCTGATTTTTGCCCAGCAGGAAAATCCAGACATCTAGTTGAAAATCCAGACATCTGGTTGAAAATCCAGATGTCTGGTTGAAAATCCAGATGTCTGGTTGAAAAATCCTGACGTCTGGAGGCGGTCCCTGGAAAAAGAAAAAATGCAGAGACAAAATCCAGACGTCTAGTTAGTGATTCAGACGTCTGGTTAGTGGTTCAGACGTCTTCTTGGTAATTTTAGACATCTGGAACTGTTCAATTTTGCCTATTTTGGTTGTTGAGTGGATTTTCAATTTTAATCGATTTTTGTTAATTCGGTTAGTTGTTGTCATTTATTATCGACTTTGATGACTACTTTTCTGGGTTTTTGGAAATATCCATTTGATGGATTTATGTAACAACCCGCATATTTAACGATTATATATTTAAATATAGCGTCGTTAGTCGGATTTTTGGGTCCGAAATGTTACTTTTTGCAAACGGCCGATTTAGAACTCGAAACCACTTCCATTGAGTTCAAAACGTCGTTTGCGATCTTTTTGAGTATAAGCTTTGATATGTTTGGAGTAAGTTGAATTTTGCAACTTTTTCTAGTTAGGTTTGGGTTGGGTTCAGCCCACTAACTATCTAATTAACCCTAACTCAACCCTCTCCTCTCATTCGCTTATTCCATTTCTTAAAACTTAAGCTTAAAACTGAAAATGGGGGAAGAGAATGGGAATTAGAAATTCCATGCCCTAGTTCTTCTTGCAAACTTGATTTCTTGCTCCAAAATCAAAGAGAAGTTATTGGTAAGCCTCCTCTTCATCTTCTCCAACTCTTTTCCTCTTCAATTTCAGAAATTTCCTAAACCTAACTTTGGAAAATATGTGTTTTACTCTTAGATTGAAGCTTGTAGAGTTGTAGTGAAGAGTAGTTAGTCTCCTCCTTGTGTTTGAGCTTCTTCTTCTTTGTTTTGTGATAAAAGGTGAGTTTTGAACTCACATCTACTTCTCTTGATTTCATTGATGTTGGGTATGAATTCCTAGCACTTGTTCATATGCACTTGCTTTTAGTTTGGATTGAATTGGTGAATATCCAAATTTTTAGTGTTTGGGTTCAATTCTTTGAAATCCTAACTTTGATGTTTTGATCATGTTTTTGTTGATGAATCGAAGTGCTTATAGGGCCGGGTAGCCGCGTGGCGTAAATCCCTAGCGTCCGTGCTCGTCCGATTGAAGGTTGGGAGAGTTTGCACTTCATTGGTAATAAGTAGGAAATGCAGGAGATGGGGTTCAGTCGACTGGATCCTCTGTTCAGTCGACTGAGCTGAAGCCCGAAATTTTTCTGGACAATTTTCAGTCGACTGAACAGGGATTTCAGTCAACTGACCTGCTCTTGTTTTCCTGTTTTGCCTATTTATGCTTATTTTGATTGGTTTTCCGAATGTTATCGATTCATGTTGGTTCTTAGTGGTTGTTATTGCCTCTTTGACTTTGATAACTTATTTTTGACTTCATCCACGGGTTTTTATAAAATAATCTTTCTAATCATATCAAAAGCTCGTTTCTCTAATTTATAAATTCTATTTAAACACACGCACAATTTCGCACTTCGAGCGAAGTGGAAGGGTGATTAAATGGTTGGGCAAAACACGGACCATGAATCTGTGCGTTTATCTTTCCGATTAATCCCCGACCTATTCAATTGATCGTTTTGACCTTCGGGTTTGGTTTACCGATGATATGAGGTGACTTTGTACCACTTTGAGTGTGAAATTAACTAACGGATAGTAAACCGTTTAGTGTGAACGAATGGTTATGGGACTCGCGTTACCACTTTTCGGATTCCTTTTTGAGAGTTATGACACATTCCGCCAGTTAGTGGTGTCCAGTACTGGGTCTCTGACCTTCACCACTACGGTTTGTTGCCTTCGGGTATGTGCCTTCGGGTTTGTTGCCCTTTAATATCGCTTCCGATGTTGGTCGTTATGAGCCGCATGGGTTATATTGGGTTGCCCTTTAGTATCGCTTCCGATGTTGGTCGTTATGAGACCCGTGGGTGATATTGGGTTTGGAGTCTTCGGGCTCATGGATCCTTGTTTATACAGTACTGAGCTCGAGCAATTTTTTGATGTTTCATTCATATGTATATTCCCTAGGTGTCGCCCTTCGGTGTTGGTCTTTTTGAGCCGCATGATGAGTAGCGTTTACCTTGTGGAACTTGCATACCTTATTGGTATTTGTTATTTGCCTTATGGCTTGATTTGGGATATTTGTATCCTTTGTTTCTCTATGTTGCCGATGATATGAGGTTTGTTATCATATGATTCATCTTTTGTTAGATGATTGTGTTATCTCTTTTAGAGATATTTGTTATACTTTGTAACCTTACAGGTTTGTTGTTGTTCAGTTTATCTAACTGATTTGTTTAGCTAGACTGACCTGTGTATTTCATACTCGGGTCAGACCGAGTTGTTTCAGGTTAGGTGCTTTTGGACTTAGCCTATTTTGCTTCTGCATGGACTATTCAACTTGTTCCTTTTTGCTATAGCTTTTTTGTAGTCCTGTTTTGTAGTAACTCTGATATGTATTCTTTTGAATCGTCTGTATATTGTGGTTTGCTATACCACTTGACATGTATTAGTTTGTATACTCTGTTATGTATCTGTATATATTTATATAATGATCTACTGTTCTGTGATGTATATTACATTTGAGCTGTTATATTCTGTTCTGATAGATCCTCCAACCACCTATGGTTTCTTTTTAAGTGTTCATTGGATATGTCGATCTGTTTGGTATGACTATTGTCGATATATTCAATAGATAGTTAGAGCAAGGCTATAGATGGTCGCTCCTAACCAGCCTTATTCTCCGTGTTAGTTGACGGCATTACCCTGTAGTGTCCTTGGCTAGCGTGGGTATAGAGGTGGGGCGTCACAGCGTGGTATCAGAGCCAGGTTCAGAACAAAATAAGATAAACACAGAATAGATGCACACATTACGGTACATCAAAGTGTATAAGTGATACAAATCTTTGAATCATCGTGTCTCTCTATTCCTTCTTTGCCTTTTGTGGTAGATAGAATGGGGGAATACGTCTAGGAATGCATTTTGTTCCGTGGTATTCCGCATTTGAATTAATGACATCTACCTTGTGAATAATCTTGTTCTTATCTTAACTTTCAGTGTATGGCTGAAAGAGGCAGAGGACGACGTTCAGACGCTGGGCAATCTAGCGGCTCACATCCGGATGACGTTTATATGTCTGCTGATCAGTTTTTGGAATTGTTTAGGAGCACTCAGCCTCCAGTTCCTCCTCGAGTATCTCCCCCTCACAAGTCTGCCTTTGCACGTCAGTGCAGTGATTTTTCTCATCTTGGAGGGAAGCCGTTTAAGGGCTCCGAGTCTGTTCTTGAAGTCCAAGCTTGGCTTCGCACGTGCGAACGTATCTACTCTCACATGGATCTTTCTGACCATGATAGAGTTCTTGTAACTTCTAGCTTATTACAAGAGCGTGCTCTTGATTGGTATGAGCTTCTTGTAGCCGAGATTGATGAGTCTACTCTTTCTTGGACTCAGTTCCGGGAGAGATTTGAACTCAAGTTCGTTCCTGAATCTGAAAAAGTTTTATTGACCCGTTGCTTCCTTGAGTTGAAGCAAGGGAAATCTTCTGTTTCTGAGTATGTTGCATCATTCGAGGCTTTATCTAAGTATGGTCTTGAATTCATCAGCACTTCATATAAAAAGAATTTGAAGTTTGTTTCTGGTCTTAAGAAACATCTTAAGAAGTCCTTGTTGCTCCAACTTAAACTTTATTTTGAGGAGTTGGTTGATTCGGCACTTCACCTCGAGACCTTCGAGAAGGAGTGTGATAGTGATGTTTGAAAGTGTACTATGGATCGTGTAATATGGATAAACAGTAATACAGAGTATAGATAGTAAATAACGCGAAATATAAAAGCAGTATAGTAAAATGACACCAGAGATTTTATACTGGTTCGGAGCACCGTCCTACGTCCAGTCCCAGACTCCTTCTGGAATTTTACTACAATAACCCTCACTTAACCCGGAGGAACAGGTTTATACAACCCTGAGCAGCAGAACAGGGACCCGAGCAGCAGAACAAGATTTCGCCTCAGCAGCCGAAGAGGACTTTCCCTTGCCTGAGCAGCAGAACAGGACTTTAACAAAATATGAAAGTAGTTTGACTAAGTGTGTTCTTGATAACACTGATTTGTCAATTAAGATTACAAACTTCCTATAATCAATTCCTCAAGTATGTAAATAGTATGTGAAGATTTGAGAAGGAAGAATATTGCTAAGAATCAAAGTATATAGAGTATAACTCAAAGATTCAAAGCAATGGAAAGTATGAGAGCACTTATAATAATCACAAGAGAGAATAGAGAGTTAGAATTAGAGATTGGTGTATTTTGAAGAAGAGAGAACTCCTATATATATTCATTAGAAAATTGCAACCCTTGGTGAAGAGTTTCAGCCAAGTGAAACAACTTTTGATGGTTTGCAACTCTTCGTGGAAGAAGATTTCTATTCAGAATTTTGCAGTTGAAGCCGGTTCAGTCGACTGGAAATATTGGTCAGTCGACTGGTATTTGAAATTTTAAAAACCATGTCTGTTTTAAAATTTAAAAGAGGTTACGACTGTGCATATGCACAGTCAGTCGACTGGCATAACCAGTCAGTCGTCTGGCTGTGCATATTCTGCACAGTGAATTTCTTTTTTAAAGAAATATTGAAAACCTGAGGATTGATTTTAACATATAACTAAGACTCAACACAAATAATAGTTACTTTAATCATATAGTTATAGCCTTGATCCTCTGTTGTCTTTTTTTTATGAATGAATGTAAATTCTTTTCTTGGTTTCTGAACTGATTTGTCATAATCAAAACAAGTGATTCAACATTCGTCCCCTTTTTGATTGATGACAACCTGTATATATTTTTAAAAAAATATCTCCCCCTGAATGTATGATATCTTTTTCCTGCATCAAATATGTTAGTTCACATACTTTTCTCCCCCTTTGTCATCGACAAAAAGGAGACAAGATTTAATATATAAATGTGAAGAGAAGAAATATAGAAGCAAGACTATTTAGTACAAGTCTCAACATTTGAATAAGTGACAAGATTTAATACAAGATTCAAATATGTTCGAAATTAAAACAAAAGCTATAGATAGATAATGCATACTTATCTCCCCCTTTATCATAAAGCCTACTCATCAAGATGTCAATTGAAATCTTCCTCTGGTGCAGGTTCTTTTCCAGGCCTAGAAGTTCCATGAGCACCACTACCTGTGCCACTAGTATCACTACTAGTATTCTCTTCAGATGTTGACCATGTAAACCTTGGTGCTGGTCGTTTACCATGAGCTATTGAGGAGGCAGGTGTGGAAGTTGAACATGAGATTGCATCCCAAAGAATAGAGAAGAATCCTTTTACTTTGTCCAATTGTCGTATCCATTTTCCTCTTTTCTTGAGTGGGACCTACAAAAAATAAACGATAATATTGGTACCCACTTTTTGATAGGGTCCTAAGAGTTAAATCTTAGGAAACCAAACCCAAGAGGGCTCAGTATCCCATTTAAAAATGTAATCCTTATTTTTATGAACAGTTTCAAGAAAAGTGTTTATATATTTCTTCCTAATTAAATTGTTATTTGTTTTAGGAACCCATATTTTTATACTTTTTGAGAAAGGATTTTTTGTGTGTATTTTAGTAGGATTAATATTTATCCTAATTTTCTTTCTCGGTGGAGCAGTTGTTTTGTTAACATATCCTAATCCTTTCTTACTTGAGATAGATTGAGAGCTATCAATAATTTTTGATAAGGTTTCTCTTCCTTTATTAAAGTTTGAGACATTTCTAGTAATGCTTTCTAACTTAGTTTTAAGACTAGTATTATCCAATTGTATCAATTTTACTTTTGTTTTTAGTTCATGATTTTCAGAAACAAGAGCGTCATTCTTTTCTTTTTGAGTTTCAATTTCTTGACTTAAAAGAGTGAGTTGAGAATTGATATTAGAGAATGATTCTTGTAATTTTTCAAGTTCTTCCTCTAGTATTTTTTTCTCATCTTTAAGAATATCTCTCTCAAATTCCGCTTTGTTCTGAAGTTCACGAGACTCTTTATATTTTCTTTTGAGATTTTTCAAAGTATCAATTAGTTCTGAATTTATCTCAATCATATCTTCAAAAGTAAAATCACTAACCTTATTTTCTGTAGCCATGAAGCAGACATTAGATTGCTCGTTTTCACTGTCACTACTGTTTTCTGATGAAGAAGTATCTGAGTCATCCCAAGTTACTGAGAATGCTTTCTTTTTATTGTCTTTTCTTCCGTTGATATATTTTTTCTTTAACTCTGGGCATTCCTTTTGAATGTGACCTTTCTTATGACAATTATAACATTCTAGAACTAAAGATGATGGTTTGATTGGAAAATTCCTTTTTCCATTATTCTTGTTAGTTTTTCTGAATTTTAAGAATTTTTTGAAATTTTTAGCAATAAATGCTAAATTTTCTTCATCCGAATCTTCATCCTTTTCTTCTTCAGCATGGAAAGCTATGTTCTTTGTGTCTTGAGATTGTACTCGTTTTGCCTGCAAATTTACTTCATAGGACATTAGATTTCCTATTAACTCTTCTGGTTTTGTGGTAGAGAGGTCATTAGCTTCTTCAATAGCCAAGACTTTTCTTTCCCATTCATCCGTTAAAGAGTTAAGGATTTTTGATACAATATTAAAATCAGTGTATTTCTCTCCTAATCCTAATAGTGAATGATAAATATCTTGAAATCTAGAGTACATATCATTGATGGTTTCATCTTGTTTCATACTAAAGTTTTGAAATTGATTTTTGAGCATGGAGATTTTGCTTTGTTTGACTTTGTTGGTTCCTTCATGAGTAATTTTAAGTGTTCTCCATATTTCATAAGCAGTTTGACATATACTAACACGATTAAATTCATTTCTATCTAATGCACAGAATAGCATGTTCATAGCTTTAGCATTGGCAATAGCATCCAGTTTTTGTGTGTTTGACCAAGTAGAATATTCTCCAGTAGGAAGAGTATATTCATTTTGAGTGATATTCCATGATTCAAAACTATTAGATTGCATGTAGATTCTCATACGAGTAGACCAATAATTATAATTCAAACCATTAATGAATGGAGGTCGTGTAGTAGATTGACCTTCAAGAAAACTAGTGTTAGTGACAGTGTTAGTGGATGTGCTAGTGTTATTTTCCATATTTAACAAGATATCAGATAACTTTGTAACGGTTATATGATGCCTGGCTCTGATACCAAATGAAAGTGTACTATGGATGGTAATATGGATAAACAGTAATACAGAGTATAGATAGTAAATAATGCGAAATATAAAAGCAGTATAGTAAAATGACACCAGAGATTTTATACTGGTTCTGAGCACCGTCCTACGTCCAGTCCCAGACTCCTTCTGGAATTTTACTACAACAACCCTCACTTAACCCGGAGGAACAGGTTTATACAACCCTGAGCAGCAGAACAGGATTTCGCCTCAGTAGCCGAAGAGGACTTTCCCTTGCCTGAGCAGCAGAACAGGACTTTAACAAAATATGAAAGTAGTTTGACTAAGTGTGTTCTTGATAACACTGATTTGTCAATTAAGATTACAAACTTCCTATAATCAATTCCTCAAGTATGTAAATAGTATGTGAAGATTTGAGAAGGAAGAATATTGCTAAGAATCAAAGTATATAGAGTATAACTCAAAGATTCAAAGCAATGGAAAGTATGAGAGCACTTATAATAATCACAAGAGAGAATAGAGAGTTAGAATTAGAGATTGGTGTATTTTGAAGAAGAGAGAAATCCTATATATATTCATTAGAAAATTGCAACCCTTGGTGAAGAGTTTCAGCCAAGTGAAACAACTTTTGATGGTTTGCAACTCTTCGTGGAAGAAGATGTCTATTCAGAATTTTGCAGTTGAAGCCGGTTCAGTCGACTGGAAATATTGGTCGGTCGACTGGTATTTGAAATTTTAAAAACCATGTCTGTTTTAAAATTTAAAAGAGGTTACGACTGTGCATATGCACAGTCAGTCGACTGGCATAACCAGTCAGTCGACTGGATGTGCATATTCTGCACAGTGAATTTCTTTTTTAAAGAAATATTGAAAACTTGAGGATTGATTTTAACATATAACTAAGACTCAACACAAATAATAGTTACTTTAATCATATAGTTATAGCCTTGATCCTCTGTTGTTTTCTTTTAGTTATGAATGAATGTAAATTCTTTTCTTGGTTTCTGAACTGATTTGTCATAATCAAAACAAGTGATTCAACAATGTTGATGTTGAGGTTTCCAAGAACCCCAACAAGAGGCCGTTTCCAATTCAGAAGAAGCCTTTTCATTCTAAGAAGAAGAAGACTGGTGGTCCTAGCTCTCAGCATCAGTCTTCCGGAACACCTTTCGTTCGAAAGTGTTTCAATTGTGGTTCTCCGGATCATATTATTCGAGCTTGTCCAAACCCTCTCTTCTGTCGTTATTAGAAGAAGGAAGGTCCCCATGTTTCAGCTTTCCCTACTGTTCCGGCTGGTGCCAAGTCTAGCAAGATTTATGCCGCTAAGGCTTCTGAAGGTCCTTCTCAGCCCAAAGGTATATCTCCATCTATTTTGGAAGGTTCTATTTTATTTCATGATCATAGTATTTGAGTTCTTTTCGATACGGGTGCATCACATTCTTTCATATCGAAAAAGCTCGTTGATGATTTATCTTTGGATGTTTCTTGTATGGTTACTTCTTTAAGGATTGCGAATCCTATTGGAGGATCCGCGACCCTTAGTATGCTTTGTGATGATGTTGAGATTGTTTTGTGTGGCTTTTCTTTTTGTGCGAATCTGCACGTTATTTCTTGTCTGGGATTTGATATGATTTTGGGAATGGACTGGCTAGTGAGACATGATGCCAGGATTATTTGTTCAGAGAGAATTTTGTATCTTAGACATCCGGATTCGCCTACTCAGCTATCTCTTGTTCTTCGGAATGTGGATAATTCCGAAATGGCTTTATATTCTCTTGACTCGCGAGATGATGATGATATATCTCGTATTCCTATTGCTTGTGATTTTTCTGATGTTTTTGAGCCTGTATCGGGTTTACCACCTAAGAGGGCAATTGAGTTCCGCATTGATCTCATTCTAGCGCGCAGCCAGTTAGTCGTCCTCCCACGAGGATGTCTACAAAGGAAAATGAGGAACTCAAGAAGCAGCTTTTAGAGCTTGAGTCCAAGCAGTTGATTCAGTCCAGTTTTTCTCCGTGGGGATCCGCGGTCGTCTTCGTGAAGAAGTCCAATGGAACTCTTAGGCTTTGCATTGACTATCGCAAACTTAACGAGTTAACCATCAGGAATAGGTATCCATTGCCTAGGATCGATGATATGTTCGATCTATTGAGTGGTGCTAAGGTCTTTTCTCAGCTCGACCTCGCCACAGGTTTTCATCAGTTACGAGCCGCGGAGGATAGCATACCGCTTACAGCTTTTCGCACTCGATATGGTTCTTTCGAGTGGCTCGTTATGCGTTTCGGTTTGACGAACGCTCCTGCTTTCTTTGTTGATCTCATGAATCAGGTATTCCGGGAATATCTCGATAAGTTCGTCCTTGTGTTCATTGATGATATCCTTATTTATTCTAAGTCTGAAGTTGAGCATGCTAATCACTTGAGAATTGTCTTGAGTACCCTCCGTCATCATCAGCTTAGAGCCAAATTCTCCAAGTGCCATTTTTGGGAGAATATGGTTAAGTTCTTAGGCCATGTTGTATCTTCCGATGGCATTTTTGTCGATCCCTCAAAGATCGAAGCCATCCAGAATTGGAAGAGGCCTGAGAATGTACATGAGATTCATAGTTTCCTTGGATTGGCGGGTTATTACCGTCGGTTCATTAATGATTTTTCCCGAGTTGTGCTTCCTCTCACCAGCCTTACTCGGAAAGGCATTCGTTTTATTTGGTCCGACAAGTGTGAACTTCCTTTATGTCATTAAAGGAACTTCTCACTAATGCTCCTATTCTTGTGGTTCCCGAGGGAAATCATGATCTTATTGTTTACACCGATGCGTGTGGTAGTGGTCTCGGTGCCGTTCTTGTGCAGAAGGATCGGGTAGTTTCTTATGCTTCTAGGCAACTGCGTCCGAATGAAGTTCGCTATGCCACTCATGATCTTGAGTTAGCCGCCATTGTCTTTTCCTTGAAGATTTGGCGACACTATTTGTTAGGCGAGCGCTTCATTCTCTATACCGATCATAAATCCTTGAAGTATTTGTTCACCCAGAAGGAACTCAATATGAGACAACAGCGTTGGCTCGAGTTTCTTGCCCCCTATGACTTTGATATCCAGTATACCCCTAGTAAGGGTAATCGTGTTGCTGATGCGCTTAGTCGCAAACATTCGGCGGTTATTTCTATGATGCTTGCCGAATGGGATATTCTTGAGACTCTATCTTTTTGTGAAATTCGTGATCAAGGTTCATCTTCTGATTCTCCTATTCCATTACTTAGTTTGGGAGCTTGACCCATTTTGTTGGATCGTATTGCCAATGCTCAGCGGTGTGATCCTGATTTGTTGCATCTTATTCAGCTTTGTGAGTCTGGATCCTGTGATGAGGCGTTGTGGGATTTCAACATTGATTCTTATGGGTGTCTTCGCAAGAAGAACCGTCTTTTTGTGCCTTCTGATTTTGCGCTTAGGCATGACATTCTTGATGATTGTCACCGTTCTAAGTATACCATTAATCCTGCTAGTAGTAAGATGTATGCCGATATGCATCATCTTTATTATTGGGAAGGCATGAAACGCGATGTGGCGAGTTATGTGAGTAATTGCATAACTTGTCAGCGTATTAAGGCCGAACATCAACGTCCTTGGGGTCTTCTTCAGCCTTTAGAGATTCCATTGTGGAAATGGGATCAGATTTCTGTGGATTTCATTGACGGCCTACCTCGTTCGAGATCGGGCCATTCTAGCATTTGGGTTATTGTTGATCGCCTCACTAAGTCTGCTCATTTTGTTCCTATTAAGTCTAATAGGACTGCTTCTCATTTGGCTAAGTTGTATGTCAAGGAAATCGTGAGACTTCACGGTGTTCCTAGTTCTATTGTGAGTGACCGTGATCCTTTATTCACGAGTCATTTTTGGAAGAGTCTTCAGCAAGCTTTGGGAACAAAGCTTAATTTTAGCACAACTTATCATCCGCAGTCTGACGGACAGACTGAACGGGTGAATCATATCTTGGAAGATCTTCTCCGTATTTGTATTTTTGATTTTGGTGGTAGTTGGGAGGATCACCTACCTCTTGTAGAGTTCTCCTACAACAATAGTTTTCAGTCTAGTATCGGTATGGCTCCTTTCGAAGCTTTATACGGAAGGCCATGTCGATCACCTTCTTGTTGGTTGGAATCTGGGGAGAAGCTTATTCTTGGTCCAGATTTTGTTCGTGATTCTTCCGAGAAGATTGATCTTATCCGGTTGAGAATGAAAGAGGCACAGAGTCGCCAGAAATCCTACGCGGATAACCGTAGGAAGCCTCTCGAATTCTCGATTGGTGATCTTGTTTTTATTCGTATTTCTCCTTTGAAAGGGGTTATGCGTTTCAGTACGACTGGAAAATTGGCTCCTCGCTTTATAGGACCATTTTCTATTACTGAACGTATTGGCCCTGTGGCTTATAGAGTTTCACTTCCTGCTCATCTATCTGACATTCATGACGTGTTTCACGTCTCGCAGCTTCGGAAGTTTCTTCGGGAGTCGGATTCTATTATTAATTCTCCTGATTTGCAAGAGCTTGAGGTCTCACCGGACTTATCTATTGTACAACAACCTATTTGCGTACTTGACACGGAGGTGCGACACCTTCGGAACAAGGACGTGTCGCTCGTTAAAGTTCAATGGTCCGCTGGTCCCAATGACTGTACTTGGGAAACCAAAGAGTTTATTGAGCGATCTTATCCGGATTTCTATCTTAGCTTGGCAACGGTGAGTATATCTTTTCATCTCAAGTTTATTTCCTTTTCTTTTGAATGTTTTATGTATGTTGTTGTTACAAATATCGTCTATAGGAATTGCGGGGATGCAATTTGTAAGGAGGGGAGATCTGTAACAACCCGCATATTTAACGATTATATATTTAAATGTTTTATTTAAATATAGCGTCGTTAGTCGGATTTTTGGGTCTGAAATGTTACTTTTTTCAAACGGCCGATTTAGAACTCGAAACCACTTCCATTGAGTTCAAAACGTCGTTTGCGATCTTTTTGAGTATAAGCTTTGATATGTTTGGAGTAAGTTGAATTTTGCAACTTTTTCTAGTTAGGTTTGGGTTGGGTTCAGCCCACTAACTATCTAATTAACCCTAACTCAACCCTCTCCTCTCATTCACTTATTCCATTTCTTAAAACTTAAGCTTAAAACTGAAAATGGGGGAAGAGAATGGGAATTAGAAATTCCAAGCCCTAGTTCTTCTTGCAAACTTGATTTCTTGCTCCAAAATCAAAGAGAAGTTATTGGTAAGCCTCCTCTTCATCTTCTCCAACTCTTTTCCTCTTCAATTTTAGAAATTTCCTAAACCTAACTTTAGAAAATATGTGTTTTATTCTTAGATTGAAGCTTGTAGAGTTGTAGTAAAGAGTAGTTAGTCTCCTCCTTGTGTTTGAGCTTCTTCTTCTTTGTTTTCTGATAAAAGGTGAGTTTTGAACTCACATCTACTTCTCTTGATTTCATTGATGTTGGGTATGAATCCCTAGCACTTGTTCATATGCACTTGCTTTTAGTTTGGATTGAATTGGTGAATATCCAAATTTTTAGTGTTTGGATTCAATTCTTTGAAATCCTAACTTTGATGTTTTGATCATGTTTTAGTTGATGAATCGAAGTGCTTATAGGGCCGGGTAGCCACGTGGCGTAAATCCCTAGCGTCCGTGCTCGTCCGATTGAAGGTTGGGAGAGTTTGCACTTCATTGGTAATAAGTAGGAAATGCAGGAAATGAGGTTCAGTCGACTGGATCCTCTATTCAGTCGACTGAGCTGAAGCCCGAAATTTTTCTGGACAATTTTCAATCGACTGAACAGGGATTTCAGTCGACTGACCTGGTCCTGTTTTCCTGTTTTGCCTATTTATGCTTATTTTGATTGGTTTTCCGAATGTTATCAATTCATGTTGGTTCTTAGTGGTTGTTATTGCCTCTTTGACTTTGATAACTTATTTTTGACTTCATCCACGGGCTTTTATAAAATAATCTTTCTAATCATATTAAAATCTCGTTTCTCCAATTTATAAATTCTATTTAAACACACGCACAATTTCACACTTCAAGCGAAGTGGAAGGGTGATTAAATGGTTGGGCAAAACACGGACCATGAATCTGTGCGTTTATCTTTCCGATTAATCCCCGACCTATTCAATTGATCGTTTTGACCTTCGGGTTTGGTTTACCGATGATATGAGGTGACTTTGTACCGCTTTGAGTGTGAAATTAACTAATGGATAGTAAACCGTTTAGTGCGAACGAGTGGTTATGGGACTCGCGTTACCACTTTTCGGATTCCTTTTTGAGAGTTATGACACATTCCGCCAGTTAGTGGTGTCCAGTACTGGGTCTCTGACCTTCACCACTACGGTTTGTTTCCTTCGGGTATGTGCCTTCGGGTTTGTGCCTTCGGGTTTGTTGCCCTTTAATATCGCTTCCGATGTTGGTCGTTATGAGCCGCATGGGTGATATTGGGTTACCCTTTAGTATCGCTTCCGATGTTGGTCGTTATGAGCCGCGTGGGTGATATTGGGTTTGGAGTCTTCGGGCTCATGGATCCTTGTTTATACAGTACTGAGCTCGAGCAATTTTCTGATGTTTCATTCATATGTATATTCCCTAGGTGTCGCCCTACGGTGTTGGTCTTCTTGAGCCGCATGATGAGTAGCGTTTACCTTGTGGAACTTGTATACCTTATTGGTATTTGTTATTCGACTTATGGCTTGATTTGGGATATTTGTATCCTTTGTTTCTCTATGTTGTCGATGATATGAGGTTTGTTATCATATGATTCATCTTTTGTTATATGATTGTGTTATCTCTTTTAGAGATATTTTTTGTACTTTGTAACCTTACGGGTTTATTATTGTTCAGTTTATCTAACTGATTTGTTTAGCTAGACTGACCTGTGTATTTCATACTCGTCAGACCGAGTTGTTTCAGGTTAGGTGCTTTTGGACTTAGCCTATTTTGCTTCTGCATGGACTATTCAGCTTGTTTCTTTTTGTTATAGCTTTTGTGTAGTCCTATTTTGTAGTAACTCTGATATGTATTCTTTTGACTCGTCTGTATATTGTGGTTTGCTATACCACTTGACATGTATTAGTTTGTATACTCTGTTATGTATTTGTATATATGTATACGATGATCTACTGTTCTGTGATGTATATTACATTTGAGCTGTTATATTCTGTTCTGATAGATCCTCCAACCACCTATGGTTTTGTTTTAAGTATTCATTGGATATGTCGATCTGTTTGGTATGACTATTGTCGATATATTCAATAGATAGTTAGAGCAAGGCTATAGATGGTCGCTCCTAACCAGCCTTATTCTCCGTGTTAGTTGACGGAATTACCCTGTAGTGTCCTTGGCTGGCGTTGGTATAGAGGTGGGGCGTCACAATTTGATATCAATTTTTATGGTTTTAATTCACGTCGTCGAATGTGAATTTTTGGTGATAGATTGTTTTTACAATCATTTCTGTGATTTGTCACTTTAAATTACAAAGGTTTCTATACTAGTAGTAAATACTCAAACTGTTTCACAAAAATGATTTCAATGTTACTTTTATTACAAAACTCATTTTAAAAACCTTTTTCCAATCTATTAGTATATACAAACCTTTACCTCATTCGTATGAGAAATCTAATTAAACAACTTTGCAAAACAAGTGGTAAGAATCGCTTGTGTTTACTTCATCGGTTAATTTTGGGCTTGTTGAAACCTCGTGATAATTTTCGAGTGGAAATCTACAATTTGTTCATAAGTATTTCAGTTAAACCAGTGGTTATGGGACGTGAAGCTAAACTCATTTATTTACTAGCCTATTGTTATTTATATTTTTTTACTGATTAATGGTGATCATTTTATGGTTTAGACTAGCGATATACGATGTCTTTTTGTCTATGTGGGGGACTGCACCTCATTTTATGGAGCTTCGTCTCATTTTTATAGGCAAGCAACCTATGGGTTTTATGGAGTTCGATTCAACGGGCGCACCGATATTGTATTACGCCGTTGTTTCGAATTATTTAAGTCTTCGGTTCATCGGGCATACCGCTATTGTACTAAGTTGTTGTTCTGAATTATTCGAGTTTCAGGTTCCTCGGGCGTAACGTTATTGTACTACGTCGTTGCACCGGCTCTTTGGTTAGCGACCATGGGATAACGACCCGTTTATGATGCATGTGGTGGTGAGTTTTCATGCTCCCATTTGTGATAGGCCTCCCCCTTTGTGTTTTTTGGATTTCTGATTGATGATTTGTAGAATTTTTGTTTCACCAATTTTCGTGATTTACATTGATAAGCTTTATCAATATTTGTGGTTTGGTGAATAAGTAAAAGAATGTGATATTCTTTTTGGATATTAGAGATATTGTATGATTTTCATTGTTATCAACTATATACTTGTCACAGTACGACCTTATTGTTATCATACATTTTTGTCATATCTCATATCATATCTCGTCTTATATGATATTTATAGCTACACTGATTCATTTATTATTTTCTTCTTAAATAATACTTGGGCCAGACCGAGGTGTTTCAGGTGCTTCCACTTGACTTCTTAGCAGGGACTAGCTTCCAACTTTTGGCTAACTACTTTAGATTAATAGTTTTCGCTTTTACGCATTTGAGATAGAGACTCCTTGATGTATACATATTCTTTTGTGATATAGTGGATCTTGTACGACCACTACTTTGATGTACACTTTCATGTGATATATTCATATCTGTTTCCGCCTTAATGATATCGATATCTGTGACTGATTTGTGTTATGCATATTTTATATTCGTTCCCAAAGAGCACATAGCCACTATGTAGTAGCTTTGAGTTTGCATTTGACATGTCGGGTTTCCTCTTGAAACGAAATGCATGATATACTATCTGACATACCGGTGCTCGCACAAAGCAATTACACAGATGGTTGCTCCTCAATAGCCTTATTCTTCATGCTAGTCCACGACATTATCCCATAGTGTTCTTGGCTAGTTTGAGTATAGAGGTGGGGCATCATAGCTTGGTATCAGAGCCAAACTTCAGAACAGTGTATAATAATCTTGCAAGGATCATTTTCCTAAGTCTCTCTTAGGAATCATGCCTTAGGATTTAATTCGAGTCTTAAGACCCGTTATATCCTATTTTCTTTTATGATGCCTTGTTTTATCAATCAAGTTTGTTTGATATTCATTCTGAGAATAACCTTTTTCCTCTTCTTTATTTTGTTCTTAAAGAAGAGAAATGGTTAGACCAGGCCGTCCCAGCATCATTCAATCCAGTGCCACTCCCCAGGATGGAGTATTTATGTCTGTCCAACAGCTTTTAGATCGTGTAAAAAATGCTCAAGCTGTCAGACCCATTCCAGAGCCTACTTATCCTAAATCTGGGTTTGCACGCTTGTGCAGTGATTATACCAATTTGGGTGTAAGGCCATTCAAAGGTTCTGAAAGCGTTATAGAAGTCCAAGCTTGGCTTAGATCATGCGACCACATATTTTCTCGCATGAATATTGTGGATCTACATCGAGTCCAAGTGGCTTCTAGCATGCTCCAAGAAAAAGCATTAGATTTGCATGAGCTTTTGGTTTCGGAAATTATTGAAACATATCTTACTTGGGACCAATTTCGGGAAAGGTTCGAATTAAAGTTTGTGCCAGAAGCTGAAAAGGTAACTTTGGATCAACACTTTATTGACCTTGTTCAAGTTGAATCTTCTGTGACAAATTATGTCGCATCTTTCGTATCTCTCTCTAAATATGGGGTCGAGTATATTAATACCCCATTGAAAAAAAATCAGAGGTTTATCTATGGGTTGAAAAGAACCTCAAAAGGCCTTTCCTTCTACAACTAGAAGTTTCTTTCGATTAGCTTGTTGATATCGCTCTTCGACTCGAAGAGACCGATAAAGAAAGTGATGTTGAAATTAGGAGTGCTAAACAGAACTTTAATAACAACAAGAAGAGGCCTATTAAGTTCAAAGGCCCTTATCCCAACAAGAAAGGGAAGCAAGCAACTTCGGTAGCAAAGACTCCTACCTCCATTCCTGGGAAATGCTACAATTATGGTTCTAAGGACCATTATGCTAATAGGTGTCCGAAACCCCTTTTTTATCCTTATTGCAAAAGTTCGGGTCATCTTTTATCTTCATATCCCAAACTTCCAAGCAAGAAAGAGGGAAAACTGAATATTGTGCAAGGGCCAAGCTGAGAATACCACTGTATCAGTAGCTTCCTGCCTAGTAACACTTCTCCTGGTCAAAGTATTTCTCATTCTATCCTTGATGGCATTATTATGTTTCGTGATCATCCTATTCATGTTCTTTTTGATACAGGTGCATCTCATTCTCTTATATCAAAGGAAATTGTTGATACTTTGTCTTTAAATGTTATGGGTTTGACGACTTCTCTGAGAAATGCGAATCCAGTTCATGGATCCGCAACACTTAGTTTATTTTGTAAAGATGTCGAGATTATTTTATGTGATTATGCTTTCCGAGCCGATTTGCTTGTTATGCGTTACTTAGGTTTTGGAATGATTTTGGAAATGGATTTGCTTAATCGTTATGAAGCCCACATTCTATGTCCCGAGAGGACTATATATCTTCGACATCCTTAATCTGTTAAGAAGATTTCTGTTGTTCTTAAAGATTCAAATTCTAATTCCATGGCGTCCTTATATTCTATAAATCCTCATGATGACAATAATGATAATGAGGAAGATGTCATTTCCCTCATTCACATTGTTTGTGAATTTCCCAACATATTTGAGCCCGTTTTAGGATTACCACCTAAGCGAGCAATTGAGTTCAGAATTAATCTAATCCTTGGGGCTCTACCTATCTCTCGTCCTCCTTATCGTATGTTCAATAAGGAAAATGATGAGATGCATAAACAATTATTCGAATTGGAAACAAAATGGTGTATTCGTTCTAGTTCCTCTCCTTGTGGAGCTTCAGCTATTTTTGTAAAGAAATCCGAAGGTACACTTAGGCTTTGCATTGACTACCACAAGCTTAATATCTCATCATCAAGAATAAAAATCCTTTACCTCGGATTGATGATCCACTCGATCGACATAGCGGTGCTAGAGTCTTTTCACAGTTATACCTAGCAACCGATTTTCATCAGCTTCGTATTGCGAAGAATAGCATTCCTTTGACATCCTTCCGTACACGTTATGGATCTTATAAATGGCTTGTATGCCGTTTGGTTTAACGAATGCTCCAGCTTATTTCTTTGACCTTATGAATCGAGTTTTTAAATACTTCCTCGATTGATTTGTTCTCATCTTTGTAGATGATATCCTTGTTTATTCTAAAACCGAGTAAGAGCATGAAAAACATCTTCGGACTGTGTTGGAAACTCTTAGAAGCAATCAATTGAAAGCAAAATTTTCTAAGTGCCACTTTTGGCAATCTCATGCGAAATTTTTAGGACGTATTATTTTTGAATCTGAAATTTCCATAGATCCTTCAAAGATTGAAGCGATTCAAAATTGGAAGAGACCGGAGAGTGTGACAAAAATTCGTAGCTTTCTTGGATTGACAGGCTATTAACGTCGGTTCATAAAGGACTTTTCTAAAATTTTCGTACCTCTTACCAGTTTGACGAAGAAGGGTGTTAAATACATTTGGCTAGACAAATGTGAAGCTACTTTTCAAAAGTTAAAAGAACTTCTTTCCAATGCTCCTATTCTTGTGATTCTCCAAATGTAACGACCCTGACTCGACCTTCGAAAATCGGCACCGAATACGACACTCGTATTCAAATGCCGCAGATCCAAACGTCGAATCTGGTTCGCCGGAGCTTATAACACATTAAGTATAACAACACAGCGGAAGAAAAAGAATAATACATATCAATATACAACATTGATACAATATCTGATACAATATGATACAAGATAACGGATGACACAATAGATATCATTAAACATCAGAGAACTGTACTGCTGTTGAATTTTTTTTCTTTTCCTTTTCATTCCTTTAGCTGTTTGAATTTTGAACTGCAAGCCTCTGTTTGTTGTTGATTCAAGATTTTTTTGATAATCTGTTTGACTCTAGGTTGCAACTGACCTTGAATTGATTTTTAGATGAATTACTTGCTTAAATCTTTCAACAACAAAAATTCTAGTTTTTGTTTTAAAAATCATCATTTCCAAAATGTATTCAAGTTATGAAATTAGATTATTAAATTATAACATTTGATTTATTACATTTATTCAAGTCTCCGCTGCATTTTCTTATTTCCCAGAAAAACTCTATCTGGTTATGTTTTAAAAATAATTTTAATTTTTTTTATCTTCATTTATGATTAAACAATTATAATTTATTTAAATACACATCCTATCAGAATTTTTAAATGAAAAGATTTGGATCCTAGCTTTGTTTTAAACCGTGGAAAATAAGAACAGGGTATATAAAATGATGTATTACAGACATGTACATGTAACCTTTTGAATTTATACATATGTATTTGTATTTATAACTAACATATTATCACACACATGCATTATCACAGACGAGCCAAGATTCACATATACAGGTTTAAAAATCTTCTTACCCAGCTTTGAAAAAAACTAAGAACTGATTTTTTTTTCATGTTTTAAAGCTCTACTGATTCTCTTCTTCCCATACAAATTATCCTCAAATTTATCTTAACACTACTTTTAAACTTGGATCTGGATTTGTGTAAACAAATTTTATTTACATTCTAAGATCAAAAATGAAGTTGAGAAGGGGATTTGGATTTATGAACAGGGTTTGAAAACCTGAAATCTAGAACAGGGCTCATGTCTTTGTTTACAGACCAATATTTCACACAGTCATACATGCACATCCACAAAACATACAAACAACTTCAAGCATACATAAGAGTTTAAGGGTTTTGCTCACCTGAATCAATGAAGAGCAAGAATTTATTGTTTATATCAATGCTAGTCGTGTTGGTTTGGGTGCCATTCTCATGCAAAGGGAACGTGTTATCGCTTATGCTTCTAGAAAGTTAAAGCCTGCCGAGATTATATATGCCATTCATGATTAAGAGCTCGCTTCTATTGTTTTCGCTCTTAGAATTTGGCATCATTATCGTTTGGGAGAGAAATTTGTTCTCTACATTGATCATAAATCTTTGAAGTATTTATTTTCTCAAAAGGAACTTAATTTGCGTCAACAATGATGGCTCAAATTCCTTGCATCTTATGATCTTGATATTCTTTATATTCCCGAAAAGGGAAATCGTGTTGCCGATGCCCTTAGCCGTAAGCAACAGGCGATGGTATCTATGATGATATCCGAATGGAATGATCTTAAGACTTTGTCCACTTGTGAGATTCGAGATCGTGAATCCGATTCATGTTCATCTCTTGTTTTATGTAGCCTTGAGGCTCATCCATCTCTTTTAGACCGCATTCTTGAAGCTCAAATGCATGATCCCGAGTTGGCTCATCTTAGACAAAGTTGTAGGGATGGAAATGTTGATGGTTTGAAAGACTTTGAAATTAATGCTCGTGGTGGTGTTCGAAAATTTGATAGACTTATCGTGCTAAATATTAGTGGTCTTTGTAAAGACATTTTATAAGATTCTCATCGTTCTAAATTTACCATTCATCCCAGTAGTAGTAAAATGTATGCAGACATGAAACGACTTTATTATTGGGATGGGATGAAATTTGATATTGCTAACTTTATTAAGCGTTGCATGACTTTCCAACACATAAAGGCCAAGGACCAAAGGCCCGGTGGGTTGTTGCATCCTTTAGACATTTCAATTTGGAAGTGGGATCAAATTTCCATGGACTTTATTGACGGTCTTCCCCGTTCTCGTTCGGGTCATGACAGTCTATGGGTGATAGTAGAAAGACTTACAAAATCTTCCCATTTTATTCATGTTCGACCCAGTCTGATCATACCTCTTTTGGCCAAACTTTATGTTAAAGAAATTGTTAAATTGCATGGAGTTCCTACTTCTATTGTTCGCGATCGTGATCCATTATTTACTAGTGGATTTTGGAAAGATCTTCAAAAATCTTTGGGAACAAATCTTAATTTTAGCACCGCTTATCATCCTCAGTCCAATGAATAAACCAAGCGTGTGAACCAAACTCTTGAAGATCTCGCGCATGTTTTCTTGATTTTGGTGGAAGTTGGGAAGATCATATTTCTCTTTTCGAGTTTACCTATAATAATAACTTCCAATCTAGTATTGGTATGGTACCTTTCGAGGCACTCTATGGAAGGGCATGCCGATCTTCTTCTTGTTGGCTTGAGGCCGGTGAGAAGCTGGTTTTAGGTCCAAATTTTATTCGTGATTCCACAGAAAAGATTGACCATTGTCAAAGGATGAAAGAAGTTCAAAGTAGACAAAAATCCTATGTCGACAACCGAAGAAGGAATTTAGAATTTTTTGTGGAAGATTTGGTGTTTATTCGTGTTTCACCTATGAAAGGCGTTATGCTTTCAGTCGTACGGGAAAATTAGCACCCCTATATATTGGTCCATTTTCCACCATCAAATGCATTGGTTTCGTAGCTTATTGCCTTTTATTACCGGCTCAATTTTCTGCTATTCATGATGTATTTCATGTTTCTCAACTACAGAAATGCCTTAGAGAGTCCGATTCTATTCTTAAGACCGGTGTTATTGAAGAAATTGAAGTTTCACCTAATTTGGCTTATGAGCAACATCTTATTCGCATCATTGCTATGGAGGTTAAACACCTTCGAAATAAAGATGTTCTGCTTGTGAAAGTTCAATGGTCCTCAAATCCTAAGGATTGCTCTTGGGAATCTAGAGAATTCATCGAGCGAACAACTTACTCTCTCGTGCTCATTAAGGTGAACTTCTCATTTCAAAATTTCTTTTTTTTGTTGTTATGCCTTAGTATGGTTGTTACTTTTTATATTCTTCTTAAGTATTGTGAGGACATAATTTCTTTAAGGAGGGGAGTCTGTAACAACGACATATATTATGATTTGAATATTTAAATGTTTTATTTAAATATAGCATCGTTAATCGGATCAAAGTTTGGAATGCTACTTTTTGAGTATAAACATCGATATATTTGGAGTTGATTAGAATTTTGATGTTTTCATTTGGGGCTTTGGGTATGTGTTTCAGCCCACTAACCTAACAAGAGAACCCAACTCCTCTACCTAATGATTCCCAATCTACTTCTCTTCATTCATTCATAACATTTCCTAACACTCTAGCAAAAGGAAAAATGGGGGAAAAGAGAGGGGATTAGAAATTCCTGAGCCCTAGTTCTCTTAGGAAATTCAAGTTCTAGCTCTAAAACTAAAGAGAAGCTTAGGTAAGCATCCTCTTCATCTTCTTCATCTCAACCGCTCTTCAATTTTTAGAAATTTCTATAACCTAACTTAGGAAAAACTTCACCTTTGATAATAGATTGAAGATTTTAATGGTGTAATGAGGAGAAATTGGTCTTGCTTTGTTTTAAAGCGCCTCATTCGTTGTCTTTGAGGTTTAAAAGTGAGTTCTTGAACTCACATCTATGTCTATAGCTTTCATTGTTGTTTGGTATGAATTCTTAACATCTATTTCATGTTTATTTGGTCTGATTTGAATTAATTTGGTGAATTTTTCAATTTTTGGTTTTTGAAGTCAAAATCTTTAAAAATCCTACCTTGGATGTTTGAACATGTCATTGGTGTTGTATCGAAGATCCTAAAGGGCTGGGTTGTCGATTCGCATAAATCCCTAGCATCCATCGCTCGTTCGATCGCTTTCGATTTGGATTTTTTCCCTTTTTGGGCTAGTCTGATTTTTGCCCAGTAGGAAAATCCAGACGTTTGGTTGAAAATTCAAACGTCTGGTTGAAAATTCAAATGTCTGGTAGAAAAATCCAGATGTCTGGAAAAGGTCCCTAGAAAAAGAAAAAAAGGCAGAGACAAATTCCAAACGTCTCGTTAGTGGTTCAGATGTCTGGTTGCTAATTTCAGACGTTTGGAACTCTTCAATTTTGCCTATTTTGGTTGTTTTTGAGTGGATTTCCAATTTTAATCAATTTTTGTTGATTCGGTTAGTTATTGTCATTTATTATCGACTTTGATGACTTTTTTTCTGGATTTTTGAGAATATCCATTTGATGGATTTGATATCTGTTTTTATGGTTTTAATTCATGTCGTCGAATGTGAATTTTTATGATAGATTGTTTTTACAATCATTTCTGTGATTTGTCACTTTAAAATACAAAGGTTTATATACTAGTAGTAAATGCTCAAATTCTTTCACAAAAATGATTTCAACGTTGCTTTTATTACAAAGCTCGTTTTTAAAACCGTTTTCCAATCTATTAGTATATACAAACCTTTATGTCATTCGTATGAGAAATCTAATTAAACGACTTAGCAAAACAAGTGGTATGAAATGCTTGCGCTTACATCGTTTGTTAATTTTTGGACTTGTTCGATTGAAACCTCGTGACAAATTTCGAGTGCAAATCTACAATTTGTTCGTAAATATTTAAGTTAAGCCAGTGGTTACGGGACATGTAGCTAAACTCATTTATTTACTAGCCTAGTGTAATTTACACTTTTTACTGATCAATGGTGATCATTTTATGGTTTAGACTAGCGATATGCGATGTCTCTTTGTTCACGTGGAGGACTGTACCTCGTTTTATGGAGCTTTGACTCATTTTTATAGGCTAGCAACCTATGGGTTTTATGGAGTTCGGTTCATCGGGCGCACCATTATTGTATTATGTCGTTGTTTCGAATTATTTAAGTTTCCGGTTCATCGGGCATACCATTATTGTACTAAGTTGTTGTTCTGAATTATTCGAGTTTCAGGTTCCTCGGGGGTAACGTTATTGTACTACGTCGTTGCACTGGCTCTTTGGTTAGCGATCATGGGATAGCGACCGTTTGTGATACACGTGTTGGTGAGTTTTCATGCTCCCGTTTGTGATAGGCCTCCTCCTTGTTTTTTCTGGATTTCCGATTGGTTATTTCTAGAATTTATGTTTCACCAATTTTCTTGATTTGCATTGATAAGCTTTATCAATATTTGTGGTTTGGTGAAAAAGTGAAAGAATGTGATATTCTTTTTGGATATTTGAGATGATTTGAGATATTGTATAATTTTCGTTGTTATCAACTATATGCTTGTCATAGTATGACCTTATTGTTATCATACATTTTGTCATATCTTATATCCTATCTCATCTTATATGATATTTGTAGCTAGACTGATCCGTTTATTATTTTCTTCTTAAATAATACACGAGTCAGCCCGAGGTGTTCCTAGTGCTTCCACTTGACTTCTTAATAGGGACTAGCTTCTGACTTTTGGCTAACTACTTTAGATTAGTAGTTCTTGCTTTTATACATTCGAGATAGAGACTCCTTGATTTATACATATTCTTTTGTGATGTAGTGGATCTTGTACGACCACTACTTTGATGTACACTTTTATGTGATATATTCATATCTGTTTCCACCTTAGTGATATGGATATCTGTGGCTGATTTGTGTTATGCATATTTTATATTCGTTTCTGAAGTCCACATTGCCACTGTGTAGTAGCTTTGAGTTTGTATTTGATATGTCGGGTTTTCTCTTGAAAGGAAATGCATGATATGCTATCTAACATATCGATACTCGCACAAAGCAATTACGCAGATGGTCACTCCTCAACAGCCTTATTCTTCATGCTAGTCGACGACATTACCTCGTAGTGTCCTTGGTTGGTGTGAGTATAGAGGTGGGGCATCACAGATTTTGTGGGTAGTATCCTCTGAAAACCCTCACGAGACAGCACTCGTCCTAGTGGGGACATCCAGAGGTTTAACGGCTTGTTGCATATGCACAATGCAATCGTGCACCCTAGGAAAACGGATTTATCTTAATTTTTCTTTATTCGTGGACAATAAGCGTAGGGGTATTTGATGTGCATGTAAATGTGCCTACTTTTACCACCATATTTAATCTATTCAAATTAAATAAAAGATCATATTGGGTGTTTTAACGTGTTTAAAGCAAAATTGAAATTATTTGAAATTGTTACATATTCGTCTTCATCGAGGGCAAAATGGTCATTTTTGTGCATATATTAAATCGAGGAAATTTCAGTGGATATTTCCATATTATTTTTATAGGAATCTGTACTCAAATACAAGTGGTTTCATGAAGATATATGCATGCAAGAATGAAGAGAACAAATGAAGATGGAAATAATTCAAAACCAAGATGGAGGACCCTACCTACCCACCTAACTTAATGAACAAATTAGAGCTAATGCATGTGCTAAAAGGCCATTAAAGCTTCATTCACATTTAAATGATGATTATCTTATGCTAATGGTTACTTGTCCATCACACTTTCTAAGGGTTAGTTTGGGTAGTTCCCAAAAATGAATTAGGGTTTCCAAACATGTATAAATACCCCTTATCTTCATGTAATGTGGCTCTTACTCTCTTCTTCTCTTTAGTTTGGTGTAGGATCTCAAATAAAAGAAAGCTCTCTTTCTCTTTTCATTTCTACTTAGCCATTTTAATTTTATGTAATTTTCTTTCTTTCTTATGCAATTTAGTACATGCTCTTTTCTTTTACATGCTTATTTACATTTCATGTTAGTAGTTTAGATTTACTTTTTATGCAAGTAGCTTAGTTTTTCTTACAATTAGCTCTCTTTTTCCTCTTCTTTTTATGCTATGTTGCATGCTACTTGTGTTGATGTGATAATACAAATGAGAGGCCAATCCCTTCTATTTATAGGTAATGAAGCTCTCTAATCATGTAGCTTCAACATTTGATCATTTATGTTCTCATATTGTACTTAATGGAAACATTTGAAGGGGTTTAATGATGTTGTTTAGCTTTGAATTTGATACTCTATGTTGTTCATAACAAATAAGCTATGCTTAAACAAACAAAACACGAATTTCCTCTTCATCTAAATATGATTATGGCACAGAAGTGAATGTTGATATTAAATTTGATGGCCTATATTTCTAATTAATAGTTAATAGGACATGCTTAAAATAGATTTTGCTTTCAACTTTTTTTCATTTTTCACGAGAGTTGAAAAGTATTTAAACGGGTGTGTTATAGTTTGATGGCTTATGTTGAGCTCAGTAATAGCACAAATAGGCCATACTTATGATAAGCACATCAATTAAACTTACTAATGACTAAAAAAGAGATCAAAATTTTATGTTTTGTTGAACTATGTGATCTAGAGAGTGGATTTATCTCTAAATTGTCTTTCCACTCTCATATTTTTATCACTTTCTTTTTGTCATTTTTCTACATTTTTAACTGCTCACACTTTCGACTTTGGTTAATTTGATTGAATAGAGATTTAAAATCTAACAATTCCCTACGGATTGACCCTTGCTGCTACGTACTACAATAGTACGTCGTGCGCTTATAGTTAATTTTATTAAAAGAAATTCGGCAATTTTCTAAACCGATAGAAAATTTGTCGTTAAGCAGGCTAGCGATCTCTAGAGTTAAATTTTGGATTGAATTTTTTTCCTCTGCGTTGAAAATGCTTTTGGCTGTAATGGTTGCATGCGATAAAGGAGGATGGACATGTAGACATTAGCATGTTTGAATGGGTTAGCTACAGTGAACTTGAGGTGATAAAAAATCAGCTGAAGTGAAATGTTTGACTAGATCATATATTGTTTAAATTACAAAACGAACCGATTTCGTAGCTTAAAATCTCGATATCCTATCGAGGCGTGCTACCAGGCATATATAATGTAATACCCCTATTCCGAACGTAATGGAAAAGGTTCCGGGTCCTAATTCAATTGTATGGAGAGGATAGCTTTTTGGACCCAGTTATTATATTGAATTTTCGATATAAATCTCGGCGCATTTATATCCTGTACGGCCAAATGATAACTCCCGACGCTATGAAATTTAAAATCCAATAATAATGCATTATTACGGATCCAATGGAACTAATTTAGTCAAATTTCGAGGCTGTGCTCGGAAGGCTATTTTTAAATGTTAATTTGAACCAACTATTTTTAAAACTGAACATATCACTTTCAATTTCCATTTTAAAACTTTTATTATCTATATTAATATTAATATAAATTTTACAAGCCTTTAAATAATTTTTATCAAGCATAAAACTCTAGGTTCACTATTTTAACAATATTCAATTTTAAACTTCAATAATTAATCAATCATACTAATTGCGATATTTAAATTCTGAATTTATTCTATAAATAAACCCAAATTTTCATATTCAAAATCAATCTATAATTCAAATTTAGTATTTAAAATCATTTAAATTTTTAAAATCGTACAACAAAAAATCTGGCTCATTACACTCCTTCCCTCTTAAAAGAATTTTGTCCCCAAAATTTCTAAGCAGAAAGAATACCCTAAACCCCTTTAACTTTTCCAAAACCATTTAGTGAAATCCAATATTCACTTTCCAATCCTTTAACTTCAACCAACAATTTATTTTTAATTGTAATTCCAAAATCTCTAATTTCAATTACAAATAGAAATCAATTTTGTCATTAACAAAAATTTTCAAAATTTTTCCAACACCTTGAATTTTCGAATTTTTTTGGCAGAGTCTCGGGAGGACCTTTTGCAGTTTGGCAAGAGATACAAATATATATACATCGATCTACACGATCGGAAAACAAAAATATATATCAATATTTATATATTAGCTGTATTTAATCCGAAAACGTACCTTATTTAGCATTTTTAAGCATTATTTAAAAAGCAAATTTACTTCATACGCAGTTTCGCAACCAATTCTAGCCCAACAGCCTGCAGGTACATATACTTAATTTAAACACATAAGTACTAAAAACGTGAAATTCAATAACATTTCATTTAGTCAAATGGTTAAAACACATAAATTTCATAACAATGCATGCTAACAAATATTTATAAGGAACTTTGAGGTTCCAACACTCGTTAAATTACTTTCAATCCATTCATATGTCGATTCATTCACCCTGAAATAATTTATAACCTAATTTGCTTACATTCAATTCACACTTTCACTAAACAAACTAATATTCATTCTGAATTGATCAAAAGTCAGTTTATTCACTTCTATTAATTTATAAAATTTTATTTACTTCCATTTATGTCAAACACCAAATTTTCTATGCAAATTCGATGATATTCATTTAATAAAATAACCATCCAGTTTATCGCTATTTTAAATTGATTTCAACTCAATTTATATTTAATTCCATATCATTTTCACACTACCTCAATTATATTTAATATTAACAATCTAAGTCGAATTTTATTTATAAACTCGAATTTCATCTTCAAATTCATTTTTTTAACTAACAATCCAATTTTATTTAACCGAGTAAACTTCATTAACATATTCAATTAAAATTATCTAATTAGTTCTTTTCAAATTTATAACTCAATATGCGATTTTTATCTCAAAAATTAATTCATTTAATTTTCTTGAGTTCAAATTTATTTATAATTCAAGTTTGGATTTTTTATTTCATTTCCAAAATATCAAACCCCTTTTGTTTTGGCTTATCTATCCCACTTTTCAACTATATAAGCCACACAACTTATATTTTCACATTTCCATCAATTCCATACTCATTCTACTTTTAACTCGAGACTATACATTTATTTATAGCCCAAATCTATTTTTATTCAATTTATTTCAATTCTTATAAGCTATCCAAATTTACTTATTCATATTCTAGATTTTTCACCTGAATTTTATTTCATTCAAAATCTTATCCATATGGTTTTATAATTTCCATAATTTCGAAATTTATATTTACTTCAATACAACATTATTTCTAATCCAATTCAAATTTCATAACTTATTGCTATATAGTCACTTTATAATTCTCATTTACATATTTTAATTCAATTCCATATAACTCAAATCCAATTTACTTTTAATTTATATTTTCAATGTAACGACCCAAAATTTTCGACTTCGAAAATTCGACACTAATATGTTTACTGTAGAAGTGCCGAGCAATCGAATGCCTGAAATCTCAGATTGTTAGAATAAAGAAGAAAGAGCTGGAAGAAGAACAGAAAACAAAACACAGAATCTCACATTTCGCAGCGGATCAAATGTAATATCAAATAATAGCATTTATAAAAAAAACTGTAATTGTTAATTTACATCAATACATCAGAGTTACAACCAATAATAAATAGACTGGATAGCTGTACAACATGTCCCAGACTACTGACAATACAACTCTAATACACAGCGGTAAACTCCATACATTCGTGCCATCTAGCTCGCCTCCTGAGATCCTAAACGTCCTAACCTGAAAATCTATAATACTCGGTCTGACCCGAGCATTACATCAAAGTAACACCCGGATCAGGCTGGAAACCAGCGTGAGTAAACCCATCTAACAATAAAATACTAAGATATAAAAATTATTTGAAACCCGAGGTAACTCGTACTTCACTACATTTTCATAACTTGTTATAGTCAACACTTATTTCACTCATCAATATCAATGTACCAAAACTTAGTTTAAATGGTCCAGTACTTAAATTATTCCATTCCATCCTATTCTATTTCACATATCAAATCTATAAAGAATTATTGTAGATTACCAAATCGAAATGGTTTCGGGTATCTACTGGTACCCGACCCCGACCTCTTCGTATCCAATGTTACCTATAAACCAAGTTGTTTAAGTGAAAACAATTCAATTCATATTTAGAGTAACATATTCACATAGCAATTCCATTACAGATAGATAATCCATATTATCATAGTTCAGCCCAAACATATCATCTTACATAGCATCGCATATCACATATCAGAGATATCAAACAATCCAAGGCATTCAGTACCATTCAATCATCCATAAGCAAGATTAATTAGCCACACCATTTCTAATGAATTTAAATAAATTAAATTAATTACTTCAGTCACTATTAATCCTTCTTACTTAACATTAATTAATTACATACTAATTAATTTATCATCCTTTAATTATCATTTTTATTACATTAAGTAATTAGCTTTTAATTAATTGCACAAATTAATTAACCTTCAACCATTCACATTAAAAAATCCTTTAATTACTCTCATAAAGTAATTAACAATAATTTATTTCATTGATTCTTAATTAATTACTCTAATTAATTATTCTATAATCACTTATATTGATTAATTGTCCTTTAATTAATCATATTAATTAACTAACCGTTTAATTAATTTCCCTAATTAATCAATCTTTTAATTAATTACACTAAGTAATTAATCCTCAATTACTTCTATTAAGTAATTATCATTTAATAAATTACTTTTAGTAATTACCCACTAATTATCCTCCTTAATTAATGACATTGGTAATTTTCCTTTAATTAATTTCATTAAGTAATTATCATTAATTAATTACCTTTAGTAAATTAATCATCTTTTAATTAATTACCTTAATTTATAAATAACATTAATAAATCAATTCTTTAAATTGATTACACAAATTAATTAACCATCCTTTATTACATTAAGTCATTAATCCTTTATTACATTAAGTCATTTAAATCACCTTTTAAAACATTATATAATTGCTTTTAAAACAAACAATTTTAAAACATTTTAAAACCTTGAAAACTTGTTTAAACTAGACAATGCTTTGTTTTTAGAACATGGTTTATATTTTGTTTTGAAACTTATTTATTTGATAAATTTTTAAAACTAGATTTATTTAATATCAATAAAGCATAAATACTTCGGTAAAGGAGCGACCCCATACCTCAATTTTCCCGAGCCAAAACTCAAATACCTCATCGATCGAACTAGAGAACAAACTTTGAGTAAACCACCCTTCTTCCCCAAAGCTCAAAGCAACAACAAACATCAGATATGAAACCGCCTTGTGCACGTACATAAGCATTCTGGTCATCTTCGACCGACGCTACAACCATCATCATGTCTGCGACATCATCGTCAACCCGCTCGACAACCCAGAAAACTCGAAAACCCATCAACACGAAATCGAGCAATTCGAATGAATCCAAAAACAAGTCGATCATCAAAAACTCCCCAGCATCGCCATCACAGACCACCGTTGGCCACGAAACTCCGGCCCAGGCTTCGTCTTCCTCTCATTCAGCTAATCCTCCTTCACCACACTTCCTAGTCGCCACTGCGATGCCACAAATGATCAAAAATCCACCACGACTCAAACCCAGGTTTAAACCCTAGTTTACCCTCACTGTACCTCCACATTGATCTAGAAGATCAGCGGCCATTTTTCCCATTACTATCGACATACTAGCAACCTACGTCCAAAACCCCATGGCTTTAGGACATTGCGATCGCTGGAGATTTCCAATATCCTAATTTTCGATCACCCCAAAAATTCTCCACGTACACAAGCTTAAAAATTTTGATTTTACCATTAAAAATCATCGCATCCAAAATCGAATCAGATCATATAATCAAAACTAGAGTTTAAATACTTAAATTTCTGACTTGCAGAGATTTCCTCTGTAATTTATTTTTCCATTAAATCTATGTATCAAATTTGCCTAAAACATTTTTATAAAATCGAATCTAGTTAATACTAACATATTTGATTAAGGGATCAAATCCTAAAAGGAATTGGCAAACGAGATTTAGGATTTTTAAAACTAATTTAGTATGTATAAACAAATACAGAGCAAGATATCAATATACAGACACACACACACACACACACACACACACACACACATATATACACATAGTTATCCAACTATATTCTAGGAAAAATACGCCCATGTAAATTATATTCGCAACATAACACAGTTATTTTTCACATGCGTTGGTATGTGAACATAGATTAAGCTTCTTTAAAATAATTTGTTTACTCACCTGTGTTTGAAAACAGGGAACATGCTTTTGAAATTTTGAAATCTATTCTTGTATCAGTTTTTAATTTGAAAACTCAAATGCCGAAAATGCCTGATCTGAGTTATTGAATTGATCTTGCTTAGTTTTAGCTTGAAATCTTGAAGGAGATAGTAAAGCTTGATGTTGTTTGCTTTCTTTTTATTTTCTGGTTTTAGTGTCATAGGATTTTGGTTTCTTAGTTGAAAATGTAGATCACTAAAAAATGAAAGAGAGGGGAAGGAATATGTTTGTATAACTTAGTTTGATTTATTTTACAATAAAAAGAAAAATAAATGACACTTGTAAATTTGGCATACACTTGTCATTAAACATATTCTTTTGCTTACATTTGTAATTATGTATACAGTTTAACTTACATTTGTAATTCCATGTTTTTATATTTAACCATTTTCCTTTATTTATCTATATATTACTTAAAGAAAATGAAATAAAAAACCCAATTATATATACTTAAAAATAATTATACAAACATACTAGTTTAATATATCCTTATTTATGTTTATAAAACCTTTGAAAGACAATGATATAAAACTAATCATATACTAATAAAAATCATATATAGTTATTTTTAAATACAATTTATTTCTGAGATGTTTATGTTTAAATTTCAAATCCAAATTCTCTTTAAAATCTACTCATATTTATATATACATATAACAACACATTATTATCTGTTTTAAAAGATTAATATGTCAATTTAAAAAATTATTTTAGGAGATTATCAAATAAATATTTATCCAGATATAAATATTTATTAGCAGATTTATTTGTCAAACTATAAATCAGTGTTTCAATAGTTAAAATCATTAATTATCCAATTACCTGATGCCCAAAAATCCAGGTTATCGCATTCCTCCCCCCTTTGAATCTTTTCGTCCTAGAAAAGGAATAAAGCCAAAATTTATTAAAATGCTTATTGTCAGTTTAAATTGCTCTTTGATCATTTCAACTATAAATCCTTTATTAAGAATTTTTAAAACACTTTAAAATCTATATAATATTACCAAAATAGTTTTATAAAAATACTTTTTTTATAACTTGATGTCTCCATAAGTCCATCCTCGTTCTCACAGAAATTTGGTCATATGTTGATCAGGCGTAGGACTGAAAATCTATAAGTACTTAGCAGACCCGTTTTCAACACCCAGTGAAAATACTTGGGAAAACATTTTGTTGAAAATATAGAAAACATTTTTGAAAATAGAGGTAACATCTTTGGTGAGAATGCTCTGGAAATCATCACCCCTTATATGGTCGCAGTTAACCCGATGGTTACGTTGCCATCTCGGCAAAATCTATAGATAACTGTAGGCACTCTGTGCCCCTCGATTATGCCATGGAACCTGCCACATATCGCAGTTACATCCAGGGTTACGTTCCCATCACGGCAAAAGTCCATGTAACTGTAGGCATCAGCGCCGTCGATTTTCACTGCTAAATGAAACTTCAGCACTCTCACATAGGTCGCAGACTACATCAGTCAAGTCCCAATGTAGCCTTAGGATCTCACGGCCACTCGACTTTCGCTATTTCTCCATAGGTCGCAGTCTACCGATGTTACGTTGCCATCATGGCAAAATCAAACGTAGTCCGTTGGCTCTCATGGCATACACGACTTCCGCCATGGTCCATAGTAGATCGCAGTGACATCGAGTTACACTGTCGTCACAACATAACCCAAATGTCTCTGTAGGCATCAGCGCCCTCGATTTTCGCTACCCGCTACACATAATCGTCAGGAACTTCAATTTATCCAGACTTTCTCCCAGGATTCAATTTAGAGCCTCCCTCTTAGAGCTCAAGGAAGATCCACCCCGTGGATCTCCTAATGAAGTTCATTCCAATAGAACGCCTTTTTCCCCAGAGCCAATCTCAAAATACTTTATACTATACACTTATAGTATCTTTCAAATCATACCCTTTATGATTTACATCAAAATATCCTTTACAAAAAATCAATATCTCAGATCGATAGTTCCAAACTGGGCTTTTCAAATTTCCAAAATTGATTTTTCCTAAAAATCAAAAGCGTTTTCCAAATCCATAGGTTTCAAAACCCTTTTCCAAAATCATTCTCATAAAATCATTTATATATATGTACATATATATATCCTTGAAAAATCTTGGATTACTTCATACTCATATAAATTCTCTTTTTATACTTCAAATATTTTTCAGAAATCTATTCTCCTGGCTATAGATTCAACAAGGGGAGTTTATCATATATAAAAATATATATAACTTTATTTATACCAAATCAAATATTCAAATTTGATTTCCCTTATAAATTTATTCACCATAATACTTATTTTCCAAAAAGTAAATTTCAATAATAGAGAAATTCAACTTCCACTTTAATCATCGAAATTTTTCTCAAAATATACCTTTCCTTTCAAAACCATTTCTCATTCTTTCAAAATTTCAATATCTATTTCATTTAAGCACATAAGATGTACATACTCCATCCGTACGCAATATCAAATCTGATCGCTCACTCGATCACACATTTTCACTTCCGAACTAGTATCGTCCACCCGACTTCCTTGTGCAGACTCAGATCTGGTTTCTTGATCAGAGACCGTCATTCTCCTTGCATAGTCATAACTATGACAGAGAATTTTCAGAACCAATCAATATCCATATCTAGGGTTCGCCGTCGAAAATCGAGTGAAAAATCCTAACTCGGATCGATATACTATCTCGAAATTTTGTGCTCAAATCTGGATCAAATCATTATGCAAATAGAATAATATACGTACATCCTACGTATTTATCTTCACTAATTATTAGTTAAATCACTTCTCGTTCCTATTCTTCTTCATTTTGATTCTATTCTTCTTCATTTCGATTCTATTCACTCATCCACAGTTGCTTCCAATTTCCATTTGGGTTAACACTTCAATTTTTATCTCAGTTGATATTCAATTTTAGACAGTTTGCGCTCTGACCAACTTGTATTAAGAAAATAGCTTAAATTTTTTTAAAATAGATAAGTAGTTGCAAAATAGTTATTAGTTGCAAAATAGCATTAGAATAGTTAAGTCATTATAAAATAGTTGTAAAATAGTTAGATAATTGCAAAATAGTTGTAAAATAGTAATTAGTTTATAAAATAGTTGTTAAATTGTTGTAAAATAGTTAAGTAATTCAAAAATAGTTGTAAAATAATAATAAGATAGTTTTGGGTTTTAAAAAGAAAATTTGTATAGTAAATAGCTAGGAAAATAGATTTAAGAAATTTTATATTAAAACAATTTATTTTGAAAATAGTCCAGAGCCAAACTGTTCAATTTCCCAATCTCCACTTCCAGTCAATTTCCAATTTCCACTTAATTGATTCAATTCCAATTCAACTTGAATTAACTTCAATTCTTATCCCAAATTCAAATCATTTCCATTTGAATTTTAAACTTACTCAACTTCAATTTCACTTCAAATTAATTCAGTTTAAATTTTCCATTTGAATTTTATACTTATCCATCTTTAATCACAATTCCAATTAATTCAACTCAAATTCAATTTGAACTAATTCAATTCAAATATCAACTTTAAACCATCTTGAATTATATAAATTCAAGTTAAATCTTCAAATGTTGATTTGATTCCTTTAAATCAAATTAACCTTTACTTTTAAATTAACAACTTTAATCTTTTAACAATTTAAGTCTGAGTCCAAGTTTCAAAATTCTATTTTAAATTACCTTAACTTATTTCAAAGTTTAAATAAGAGTTCAAAACATTTATACAATTTAATCTTAAGAATTTCATTTATCTCCAAATTTTTAACTTCTAACTTAGAAAACAACTCTTAATAATTTAGTTTGCACTTTTAATTCTTAATTCAACGTGATTCCATTTAATATCTGCAACGGATATATATTACCTCAATCCATTTCTTAATTCAATTAAAATAATCCAATTCACAGTTTCATGAATTATTAATAACAATAGTATGATATCAGGATAAGCCAAAGTAAATATACATCCAAAATATTTAAAACATTCGCCAATAGCATCTATCAATAGCACACATTACCCATTTCTAGATCTCAAATCCATTTGAGATCACATATAACTCCCATCTCAAATCGACCCATTTAACTTCCCTAATTTAAATTTAAATTTCATCTTGAAATTTACAATTCAGGCTGTTCTTATTTAATTTCCCCTAATTTAAATTCAATTCATTTAATCCAGTTAATCTTACTAAATTTGAATTCTCCATTTCAAATTTTAAAATTCTTATCAATATCCCTTCTCACTTATAAGTTCAAAGACTTATTTCACTTTGGGTTATTACATCACATTTCAGGGAAAATTCAAAATTCAACACCTAGTGTTTACTTCCATTCAAACTTGATCTTACTTATTTATTTCATTTGCACTTCAAGTCAAACTTTAGAATCAAACCATTCTTGTTTTTAATTTCAAAACAATTTCCCTTCAAAACTACTCTTCTTTTAAAATAAGATTCCTACACTTAGAAAATATTATTCATTATATCTATTAATACTTTGAATCAATTTTAAATCATCTAGATTTAGATTTAAAACTTCACAATTTAAATCCTTTTCCATTTACAAGTCATACTTATCTAAATGTTTAATTCCTTAACACATTTCATTTTGCTTTATCATTGATTATTAGAAAACACAATAACCATTTTATGATAATAACCAAGATTATCATATCTGGAGACCAATTCATTATATATTACCTCATAATTTATTGGAAAATAAAATCAGGGTCACTTAATTCAACCTTCTGAAAACACTTCTACAAATTCAGGATTTTATTTTCTAGTTTGAATCCATTTCTAGCTTACCTTATTTATAAAGTTCATATTATCCAATTCTTATTTGGTTGTATTTCTATTACCTCTTAATTCTTATTATTTTATTTTATTCCAATAATTCAACGACCAATTACCGTAATATTTATAATAATTAGAAAAATTATTTCTTTATATATCAAAATATAAACTACATAAAGACTAATTTCAAAACCGTTTTTTAAAATCATTATGTAAGAAAATAACAAATACGCATTCATATATATATATATATATATATATATATGCACTCAACTCATTCAAGGGTACTAGTGACCCTATCCTTAATGAGTAAACCCACCAGAGCCAAGGTTCTCGCTTAACCTTCTGCTCTGATACCAAAATGTAACCACCCAAAATTTTTGACTTCGAAAATTCGACACTAATATGTTTACTGTAGAAGTGTCGTGCAATCGAACGCCGGAAATCTCGGATTGTTAGAATAAAGAAGAAATATGTAGAAGAAGAACAAAAAAAAACACAGAATCTCACATTTCACAGCGGATCAAATATAATATCAAATAATATCATTTATACAAGAAAGCTATAATTGTTAATTTACATCAATACATCAGAGTTACAACCAGTAACAAATAGACTGGACAGTTGTACAACTTATACTAGTCTACTAACAATACAACTTTAATACATAGCGGTAAACTCCATACGTTCCTGCCATCCAGCTCGCCTCCTGAGCGCCAGAACGTCCTAACCTGAAAATCTGTAATACTCGGTCTGACCCGAGCATTACATCAAATAAACACCTGAGTCGGGCTGGAAACCAGCGTGAGTAAACCCATCTAACAATAAAATACTAAGATATAAAACTTATATGAAACCCGGGGTAACTCGTACTTCACTACAATTTCATAACTTGTTATAGTCAACACTTATTTCACACATCAATATCTAAGTACCAAAACTTAGTTTAAATGGTCCAGTACTTAAATTATTCCATTCCAGCCTATTTGATTTCATATATCAATTCTATAAAGAATTATTGTAGATTACCAAATCGAAGTGGTTTCAGGTATCTACTGATTCCTGACCCCGGCCTCTTCAAATCCAATGTTATCTATAAACCAAGTTGTTTAAGTGAAAACAATTCAATTCATATTCAGAGTAATATATTCACATAGCGATTCCATTATAGATAGATAATCCATATTATCACAGTTCAACCCAAATATATCATTTTGCGTAGCATCACAAATCACATATCAGAGGTATCAAATAATCCAAGGCATTCAATATCATTCAATCATCCATAAGCAAGATTAATTAGCCACACCATTTCTAATTAATTTAAATAAATTAAATTAATTACTTCAATCACTATTAATCCTACTTACTTAACATTAACTAATTACAAACCAATTAATTAATTGTCCTTTAATTATCATCTTTAATTACATTAAGTAATTACCTTTAATTAATTACACAAAATAATTAACCTTCAACTATTCACATTAAATAATCCTTTAATTACTCTCATAAAGTAACTAATAATAGTTTATTTCATTGATCCTTAATTAATTACTCTAATTATTTATTCTATAATCATTTATATTGATTAATTATCCTTTAGTTAATCATATTAATTAACTAACCCTTTAATTAATTTCCTTAATTGATCAATCTTTTAATCAATTACACTAAGTAATTAATCCTCAGTTACTTCCATTAAGTAATTATCATTTAATAAATTACTTTTAGTAATTACCCATTAATTACCCTCCTTAATTAATGACATTGGTAGTTATCCTTTAATTACATTCATTAAGCAATTATCATTAATTAGTTACCTTTAATAAATTAATCATCTTTTAATCAATTACCTTAATTTATAAATAACATTAATAAATCAATTCTTTAAATTGATTACACAAATTAATTAACTATCCTTTATTACATTTAGTCATTAATCCTTTATTACATTATGTCATTTAAATCACCTTTTAAAACAATATATAATGCTTTTAAAACAAACAATTTTAAAACATTTTAAAACCTTGAAAACTTGTTTAAACTAGACAATGCTTTGTTTTTAGAACATGGTTTATATTTTCTTTTGAAACTTATTTATTTGATAATCTTTTTAAAACTAGATTTATTTAATACCAACAAAGCATAAATACTTCAGTACAGCCCCGAGCCCAAACCACAATTTTCCCAAGCCAAAACTCAAATACCTCATCGATCTAACTCGAGAACAAACTTCGAGTAGACCACCCTTCTTCCTCAAAGCTCAAAGCAGCAACAAACATCAGATACGAAACCGCCTTGTGCATGTGCACAAGCATTCTGGTCATCTTCGACCGGCGTCGCAACCATCATCATGTCGGCGATGTCATCGTCAACCGCTCGACAACCCAGAAAACTCGAAAACCCATCAACACGAAATCGAGTAATTCGAATGAATACAGAAACAAGTCGATCATCAAAAACTCCCCAGCATCGCCACCACAGACCACCCGTGGCCACGAAACTCCCAGGCATCGTCTTCCTCTCTTTCAGCTAATCCCCCTACACCGCACTTCCCAGTCGGCACTACGATGCCACACGATCAAAAACCCACCACGACTTAAATCATGGTTTAAATCCTATTTTACCCTCGCTGTACCTCCACTTTGATCTAGAAGGTCGGCGGCCATTTTTCCCACTACCGTCGACCTACTAGCAATCTACGACCAGAACCCTATGGCTTCAGGACATTGCGATTGCCGGAGATTGACATTATCCCAATTTTCGAACAACCCATAAATTCTCCACGTACACAAGCTTAAAAATATTGATTTTACCTTTAAAAATCATCGCTTCCAAAATCGAATCAGACCATATAATCAAAATTTGAGTTTTAAATACTTAAATTTCTGACATGAAGAGATTTCCTCTGTAGTTTATTTTTCCCAGTAAATCTATGTATTAAATTTGCCTAAAACATTTTTTTAGAGTCAAATCTAGTTAATACTAACATATTTCATTAAGGGATCAAATCGTAAAAGGAATTGGCAAAGGAGATTTAGGATTTTTGAAACTAATTTAGTTTGTATGAACAAACACAGAGCAAGATATCAACATACAAACATTCACACACACACACACACACACACACACAGTTATCTAACTATATTCTAGGAAAAATACACCCATGTAAATTATATTCACAACATAACATTGGTATGTGAAAACAGATTAAGCTTCTTTAACAGAATTTGTTTACTCACCTGTGTTCGAAGACAGGGAACATGCTTTTGAAATTTTGAAATCTATTCTTGTATCAGTTTTTATTTTGAAAACACAAATGCTGGAAAATGCCTGATCTGAGTTGTTGAATTGATCTTGCTTAGTTTAATCTTGAAATCTTGAAGAAGATACTAAAGCTTGATGTTGTTTTCTTTCTTTTTATTTTCTGGTTTTAGTGTTACAGGATTTTGGTATTTTAATTGAAAATGTAGATTAGAAAAAAATGAAAGAGAGGGGAAGGAATATGTTTATATAACTTAGTTTGATTTATTTTAGAATAAAAATAAAAATAAATGACACTTGTAAATTTGGCTTACATTTGTCATTAAACATATTCTTTTGCTTACATTTGTAATTATGTATACATTTTATTTGTAATTCCATGTTCTTATATTTAACCTTTTTCCTTTATTTATCTATATACTACTTAAAGAAAATGAAATAAAAACCCAATTATATATATTTAAAAATAATTATACAAATATACTAGTTTAATATATCCTTATTCATATTTATAAAACCTTTTAAAGACAATGATATAAAACTAATCATATACTAATAAAAATCGTATATAATTATTTTTAAATCCAATTTATTTCTAAGATGTTTATATTTAAATTTCAAATCCAAATTCTCTTTAAAATCTACTCATATATTTATACATATAACAACACATTATTATTTGATTTAAAAGAATAATTTGCCAATTTAAATAATTATTTTTGGAGATTATCATATAAATATTTATCCATATATAAATATTTATTATCGGATTTATTTGTCCAACTATGGATTAGTGTTTCAATAGTTAAAATCAGATAATTATCCAATTACTTGATGCCCAAAAATCCGGGTTATCACATTCAATTCCTTTTTAACCAACATTTCAAACCATATTCAAGTTATTCACACTTAAACTAATGTCACTCTAAACCATTTTATTTTTAATTCATTCAGTTCATCATATATCCTAATTACTTCACTTAAGTTTAATTTTCATTCATTTTAACATTACGTAAGTTAAAATTAAATTCCGAAATCCAATTTCCATACTTTCCTTATTCAGAATCATTTCCAATTCATAAGTTTATAACTTATTTCCCGATGATCTATAAATCATTTAAATCAGGTTTCAGAATTCAAACACCCGACATTTTTCTTCAAATCATCTTGAAATCTCAAATATTCCCAAAATCACATTTTTTTTACATTTTAAACCAAATCTGGCTTTCATCCAAAACAAGTTCCCTTTGGAATTTCCAAAACAAAACTGGTTCGCCCAAAAATCTAAACAAATCAATTTTGGTAGCAATCCGTCATTTAGAAACTCGAAAATGAATACCGATGATGTGCGCAGTCATCATTAGGATTTTTCTTTGCGACCGAAGTGAGTCAATGCTATATCTCTTCCAACATCCATTTTAAAACAATTTACTTTCGAAAATATTCAAAAAAATAATCTTATTTTTATTTTTCGCCCACCACTTTGAAAAATATTATTTTCAAACTTTCAGGGATTTGAATTTCCATATTTCAATTTAATCCAGTTTTAATTATAATCCATTTGGATAATTTATGCTTATACAAATTTCTATTTGGTTATATAAACTATTTTCAATTTTATAATCCTATTTGATTACAATATTATCATCCAAACACTCCAAATATATATAATAAATTCCAAACATTATTTCTTTTATATCAAAATATGATTTTTGGTAAAATTATTTTATTTACCCACTTTTTAAAACAATACTGTGTCGGTTTGCCTAGTTTAAGAGTTTAGAAATTCCTATCGATACAGTTGTCCAAACTGTGCCGACTAGAATTTATGTACACTCAACCGAAAAGTCAACACAATATAAAATAATTTATATTCACTAATAAATACGCGCTCATATCTATTAATACACTCAATATATTCTAGAGCACCACTGACTCTATCTCCAATGAGTAATCCCCACCAGAGCCAAGGTTCTCGCTTAACCTTCAGCTCTAATACCAACTGTATTGAACCGGGGATTTTCGACCCTCGAAATCGACATCAATACATCCACTGTATAAAATGCCAAGCAGTTGAGTGCCGAAAATACCAGTTCATTAGGGGTGAAGAAGAAAAATGTAGAAGAAAGAACAGAACAACACAGACTCTAACTATCGCAGCGAAACAAAGTATAATATATAATAATAGATTTTAAATACAAGAATCTATGACTGTCTAATATTTACAATCATAAGAGTACACAATCATTACATCAAATCTAGACAGTTAAATAATATATCGAATCTGGATAGTTTAGAAACTTGTCGTTACACAGCGGAAATACAAATCTACGAAAATATGCCTCATCATCTAGCTCGTCTTTGGAGCTCCATAACATCATATCTAGAATCTATAATACTCGGTCTGACCCGAGCATTATAATAAATAACACCCGAGTCAATCTGGAAAACCAGCGTGAAAAAACGCACTCAAATTATTAACTTTTCAAATTCCTTTGAAAACAGAGGTATCTCATAAGACCACATCAAACACGACAGGTTTTTACCTTACGATAATCAAAATAAATTTTGTCAAAATCATCTGATATTATAATAGTGTCTATAGAAAGTAAATAGAATATAACTTAAATGCTTTCATCTCACGTTCCAACATAGTTGGACACAATCAAAATCGTACGACGCTTATTGGAGGATGGATTCCATCGAATGACTGAGCTATTAGGGTCCCGCTCGTCACAGTACACCTCTAGAACAATGTACCGAACCACTCCGGGATCCGCTGCTACACAAGACCGGCCTACTCCTAACCTAGACAGTTCGAATAAGATTATACCGTGATTGTGATCAGCAACCGCCACACAACCGAATAAACGAGACTCTAGATAGGGGTAACCTTACCCAACTTGGGTGCGACCCACTTAGCCTTGCTGCAGCTCCCCTGTTTTAGTCATTCCCGGTTGACGAGGCTTGAGGCTACGATTACCTTTTAAAGAACATATTCACTTAGAATGCTCATCATCCTCCAATGAAGATGTTCTACTAACATCCATCCATAAAAGTTATCCTGGGTCTGGACAATTCGAAGCACTGTCTTCATTATCGTCACGGTATTCATTTGTTATCATACCGGATCGAAGTGGATTTTGGTAATTAAATCTAATCCCAGTCTCTTCGAAACGATTAACGAAATTGGCCAAAATTGATAGTTGGTCATTTAACTACCAATACACATCCACAAACGATCATCGGGCCTTATTATAAATTTTCCAAAATTTATCTCAAATATCTTTATAAGATATTACTTTCCGTTCCTCAACATTTGAAGACAATTTTCAAACCCTTTTTATTTTCACGGAACATTTCCAACCCTTCCCAATACTTAGAATATTTTTCCCATTTCATCTCATATTCAACACTTGGAAAATGTTCATTTTCCTTTTATTTCCTTTTCTTTTCTCAAAAATCATGTACAACTTTATTTGTAAATTTCCCAACTCGTTTCACACAAATCTATAAATTTCGGAATTTCTTAATTAATTCCCTTAATATTTCCAAAACCAATTTATACTTGCTTATAAACTCAATCCTTTTTCTACTTCTTTAATGAATTCTATTTTCATTCTTCGAAGTTCACTTTTATTTAACTTCTTCAGAAATTTTCTTACTTTTCTTCCCAATTCCTTTTAAGAATTTTCTTATATATCATATCCACTGAATAACCCATTTTCCTGGCTTCCGAGAAGGTTTATAAATACTCTCTATATATAACTAAGTATTTTAAAGAAAATAAGAATAATTTATTTTGTTAAGACATATTCAAATAATTATTTAAAATACTGAAACACCTTTAATATTATCACTTTCCAGAGCAGATTTAATAGTTAGTGTTCAATTTAAAATAAATATCCAGTATTTAAAAATTCATTTCTGAAGTTTCAGTACTAACTAACTTTAAAATTTCATAGTTTAATAAATAAAAGTTTCCTTTTCAAAATTTAAATTTTAACTTAATTTAGAAACTTATTTTCATGTCCGGATAACCAAATTTCCAGTCTATGACCCTTCTCGATTTTCACCACATTTCTTCCATTTCGGTCCCTTTAACCATCTTTATTTTAAAAATAGTATCTACTATTTTGTCACCATATTTCCATGTTCCAATATAAATTTCTTCATAAATTTATATTCCAAATTATCATCCGACATCACTTTCCTTCATTTATAAACTACATTTGTAAATTTTTTTATAACTCCTTTGAGTTATCTAAAAACAATCTCATTTATAAAATTACATTTTATAAATTCAATTCCTTTTAAAATCCCATTTATTTTTGCCAATCCATTTTAAATATCGATTTCCAACTTGTTTCCATATTTTCCCAATACCATTTTAAAATCCAACCTTTTAAAAAAAATCCTTATATAATTTATTTTAAAATCCTCCATTTAAAAATATATTTTTTCGCATTATTAAATACAATCAAAAATCCATTATTTTTTATTTAAATCAAACTCTTTTAAATAATCTAAAGTTTTGATATATATATATATATATATATTATTTTAAAATATCCTTTTAATTCCTTAAAGTTTTAAAATAATTTTCATGGTATTTAATATACCTAAAATTAATTTCCATGCCATTATAATTTTTAAAAATTTACCACACACAATAATCCAGCGTTTTTATAAATATGAAGAATACTAGTATATTTGAGTAATCCAGTTGGATCCCTCCAAACTATTTTTCTAGCATCCATAGATGTTAGACAAAAATAAAATACCAATCCCACTTCGAGGGGGATATCGCGGTATTTAGAGTCATCCGCTACTATGCGGGGCGCATAGGGTCTCGTCTGCTATAATATGAGGGAATATCGCTCCAAATACTATACGACCTCACTCGTCGCTTTCCTCCAGCTGCGATATTCCCACTCATGACCCCTCAAGCTCACCTGAGCACTTCAAGATGGCAGACCCCCTTCTCTTCCTTGTGCAAATGCGAATCGATCGCGATTCGTATTTTGTTTTTTTCTACAAACGAATCAATTTCGGTTCTGTTCTTCAATTTTTTTGAGTTGATTTGATCTTTAGAGAGAAGGAAAAAAAGGGCTCGCAATCTCTGCAATTAAATTTTCAACCGATATATAGTTTTTTCCTCTACATTGAATATGCTTTTGGCTATAATGGTGGCGTGTGATATACGAGGAAGAATATGTGGACGTTAGCGTGTTCGAGTGGGTTAGCTATAGTGAACTTGAGGTGATAAAAAAATAGCTGATGTGAAATTTTTGACTTGACCGTGTATTATTTAAATTACAAAACGAATCGATTTCCTAGCTTAAAATCTCGACCTCCTATCCAGGCATGCCATCGGGCATTTATAATATTATACCCCTATTCCGAACACAATGGAAAAGGCTTCGGGTCCTAATTCGGTCGTATGGAGAAGATAGCCTTTTGGACCCAGTTATTATATTGAATTTTCGATATAAATCTCAGCGCATTTATATCCTGTACGACCAAGTGATAACTCCCAATGCTACGAAACTTGAAATCCAATAATAATACATTATTATGGATCCAATAGAATTGGTTTCATCGAATTTCGAGGCTATGCCTCAGAAGGCTATTTTTAAATGTTAATTTGAACTAACTATTTTTAAAACTGAACATATCACTTTCAATTTCCATTTTAAAACTTTTATTATCTATATTAATATAATATAAATTTTACAAGCCATTAAATAATTTTTATCAGGCTTAAAACTCCAGATTCACTATTTTAACCAACATTTAATTTTAAACTTCAATAATTAATCAATCACACAAATTGCAATATTTAAATTCTTAATTTATCCTACAAATAAACCCAAATTTTCATATTCAAAATTAATCTATAATTCAAATTCAGTATTTAAAACTATTTAAATATTCAAAACCGAACAACGAAAAATTGAGGTCGTTATATGACCCTAGCGCCGACGGTTGGTGGTTAAAGGATAACGGCTGTGGTTGGTCTGTCTCGTGTTTGATGACGCGATAGGATTTAAGGAGAGTTAGGTATTTATGAGTTTGCCCCTTGTTTAATTTAATTTTGAAATTTCAACCTTCTAATGCGACGACCCACGTTTTGGAAGGTTTAAATAGACAATAATCCACACACGACCAACTTAAACAATCCGTAACGTAGATAATCAATGAGGTTAAACAAGAAAAATAAGAAAAGAAAACAAAACCAGACACCGAATCTCACAGCGGAACGACAAAATATAATAATCAAACGACAGTTCATGAAGCAGTTTACTATACATTTGATTATAATCTATACACATTTATCAGAGTTATATATACATCAGCAGTAAATATATAAAGCAATAGAATAGCATGATTCAGAGGATAATAATAATAATATACCAAATCTTCATCTTCGTCCTCTAGAGAATAATCTTAAATAAGCTGAAAATCGGGACTGACTCGAGCGTAATGAAAGGACAAAACACTCGAGTTAGGACTAAAATACTCTTATGTAAGTCAAATCAATATCAATAAATATAAGTGTAACAACGTTAGAGATGTTTATAGGATTTTACGTCTCCTATCCAATGTATAAAATGCGTGCAATAACTTAAGAGATGTTATGAGATTTTCCATCTACCAAGGATCCGTTAAACTAGTTATATATAATAACATACGCTATAATATATAATGTCTATCAGTAAAAAATATATCAAAATAGCATTAAGGCTTTACATTATCCCCCTTCACACATTTTTATAGCATGTAGTCTATGCATGTCATGTAACACAACCAGTAACGTCAGTAGCCAATGAGTCCCCTACAAGTACAATACTAAACCAAAGTTGTAATGGGATTATATAGGGATAAATATGAAAAGGTGGAGGTAATGTCCAAGATAGGATTCTACCAGTTTACCCTTTCTAGTTAGTTGTAACACATCCGTGGCCAACCGCAACTATCAATCCAAATGAAAAGGTGTACCCATCGATTCGAAAATCATAATATTTATACGAGCAATCAATGTCGCTAAAGCTACCTAACCTCATTGGCCAGACATAGACTATTGTTTAGTCATTTTAATTATGATAGAAGTGTCAAGGCTATCTATCATCGTTCTCTTACTTCATTCTAGTAAACATTCGTCAATTCAACCACTACATTCTAGATATCATCCACTGCTTACACGATTGTCAAATTAGTTTCAATATTGACAGAGAGTATGCCGATAAGAGGCCCCAGTCTCTTTAACAACCAAACATCATTTTACACACCAGTTGGTTCTTTTACACTTCGAAAATAGTTTGTACTCGATATCAAAATTTTCAAAACCAAATTGTAACGACCCATATTTTTAGCTATTTTAAATTATTAAATTTAATATAATTATTAAATAAACATGGTTAAAAATAAAAATTTAATGATTTTGAATGTAAATATTGGATATGAACTTGAATAAAATTTGAAATAAACTAATTTCAAAGATTTAAGTATTAAGTATTGAAAGATAATGCTATGTATTAAATGAGTTTACAATCAATAGTTGGATTAAATAATAAATGTTGAATTCATTATATGTAAATAAAGTTATCGAATGATAACCAAAATTCATTTAAAATCTAATATCGAAATTTGTTTAATGTTGAACGATTAAATTGTTTAAATTAAATACCGGAGATTTGAATACTTTAATTCTGAATTTAATATGATTGAAAATGATATTGGAAGTTGGTGCAAATTCTATTTAAACAACAATGAAGATTTTTAATGTTTAAAATTGTATTTAAAAGTGAATAATTAGAAAGTGGAAATTTTATATTATAATCAAGACGTTAAAATAGCGATCCGGGACACTGTCTCAGATTTCAACGAAACCAGTTTCGTTGGATCTGCAATAGCGTATTATTATCATATTTCAAATTTCATAGCTTTTGAAGTTATCGTTTAGTCGTACAAAATATAAATGCGTCGAATTTAATATCAACAATTTAATATAATAATTAGGTCCAAAAAACTATCTTTGTCATATGATCGAATTGGGCCACAAAACATGTTCACTCCATTTGGAATAGGAGTAAAACATTATAAATGCCTGGCGGTACAATTCAATCGGAGTTCGAAATTAATAGCTATATATATTGAAATTTAAAATAACATATTTTTAGTCGATTTCTCATCGGCCGCACCTTTTGTCATCTGTCAGCCACCCAATGACCACAATTAAACCTTCCATTTCTCTTTGTTTAAAAAGACCATAGCAAAGAAAAAATAAAAAGAAAAGGTAATGGAAACTTCCAAAAAAATATGAAATCTCTTGTAATACTTGAAAAAATGTAAAACCAAGTTTAAAATTCATATTTAGTTTATGTTTCGATCTGGTATGATTATGGGAGGTATGGCAAAAATTTTGGGTGTTTGACAATCAAAGATGTGGACTTTGATCGACTAGGGTTTGCAATTTTGAGCTCAATTTCGAAGCCGATGTGGAGATTTGAGTGTATATTTAAGACGAGCACGTTAAGGCATACCTGGGGACGTGCTTTGGTGGCATGCGGTGGGACAAGGTGGTTTATGACTTGATGGTGGCCGAACGACCTAGGTAGTGTCGCATTTCAATTTAGGGGTGCTGGTGAGATGTGGAGGTGATGGTCGTGTCGAGCAGCTGAAGAGAGATTCGATGGTGAAGTCGTCGTGCATTTTCGGGTATCATAGCGTGCACGACAATGGGGACGGAGTTTGTATCATGTGTAGGAGGGTGGTTTTAAGGAAGAAGATAGATATGCAGGTCAGGTTTTAAAAAATTTTGGCCGACCTGTTGTGTTAGATTAAGAGATTTTGTTGTTATTATAATTACTTTTAAATAATATGATATTTAAACTTACAAAAATCATATTTTGTCTGCACAAGGGCCGATCCAAAAGATTCAAGTTGCGTTGAGATCGTATTGTTATCATCTGTGCCATGGAATTGAAGCGGTACTTATTTGAAGCAGAGAATTTTTCAGTTTCAAATAAAGGTGAGTGTTTTATAACGCTCACACATACTAGAATATTTTATGCTAGTTAAATTTGAATTATGAAGTGATATAAATTTGTTGGTCGATTGTTTGATAAATTTAATGGCATTTGAATTGACGGTTGAAAATTAAAATTGACCGCTAAAATTGAAATTGGAATTGAATTGCTAGTAAAATACTCGATATTAATAACTAGAAAATTGTTGTGAATTATATTTACTGTTTGGATGATTGATTGCGATGGATGATATTGGTTAATATTTTGGATGATTTGGATGTTTATTTGTTCTAATATATCCTATTATCACCCTATATATTATTTACAGTATATAAAACTGTAAATTGAATTATTTCAAATAAATTAAGGAATAGGTTGAAATAATATATACGTATGACACTGTGATTTGGATTGAAATGATATATATCCGTCCCTAAAATTAAATTGAAATAACTGGTCACTTAGCCATAGGAAAGGAAATTATGTACGGACACTAGATTGGTTAAATTAAATGACTTAAAATTATTAAAATGATTTGGATTTAAAGAAATAAAATCGAGTTTACGGAAATCGAATTCTTTTCAGACTTGAGCTCAAACCGTGGGATTATATTGTGTTAAATGAAATGTTTTAAATAATTAAAGTTAGATTTTTAAGTTATAATTGAATTATGATTTAAATTTTAGAAATTGATTTGATTTGAAGGATGGGATTTTTATTCAAACTTTGAATTTTACCAAGTAAAAGTATTTGAAAATTTGGATTTCAAATTGGGTATCGAAGGTAAATTTGATTTAAGTATTTTGGATCGATGTTATGAAAACTGAAAGTTGATAAATCAAAATGGACTTGATTTGGAATTGGAATGGTTTTAATTTTGAAATTGAAATTGAAGTCGACTGGAATTGAAGGTGAAATTGAATTAATTTGAAATCGAAGTTGAAATTGATTTGAATTGAAATCGAGATTGAATCGATTAAATGGAAATTGGAATTGATTTGAATTGGGAAGTTGAAATTGACTCCCTTTGACTTTGAAACTATATTCAAATTAATTATTTAATATAACTATTTAAAAGCTATCATATTAAATATAAAAATTATTTTGGTTCTCCAAATTATTTTGCTATACAAACCATTTTAATACTTAAACTATTTTATATTAAACTATTTTAACCATTTAAACTATTTTTGACTCTATTAACCATTTACACTTTTTTTTAACTATTTAAACTATTTTAAACTATTCAAACTACTTTTCAAAAAAACTCAAACTAGTCAAGAGTGGAATGTTATATTTAAATCTTGGATTTAATAAAAATTGGGTTAAAACGAAGTTATAATCTAAATTATAATCTGAAACGATTTTGGAAGTGAAATCGAGATATTAAGGCGAAATGATTTTGGACTAAAATAGTACATTTTGAGTAGATATGACGAGTTCGAAATGGATTTGATTTTGAAGTGAATATGATATTTTGATATCAAGTACGAACCGTTTTCCAAATAAAAAAGAACCAACGGGTGTGTCAAACAAGTTTGGTTGTTAAAAGATTGGGGCCTCTTATTGGTATACTCTTTGTCAATATTGAAACCACTTTAACAACTGTGTACCCGGAGGAGACTCTAGAACAAAGTGGTTGGATTTGGCGTCATTTTCTAGATTTGAAGAAAGAGAATGATGATAGATAGACCCCGACACTTGTGCCAATTTGAAATGACTAAAACACGACGACTTGATGGAGCCAAGTGGGCTAATTACCCCGAGCGGACATTCGTTCTTCGATTTTCTTAGACTCGATCTATATTATTACTCTTTTTGGTTTCGATTGGTGTATCTTGATTTTGGATAGCCTCCCTCTGACTCGATATGGGATGGATGGACGCGGTGGGCAGTCATGGCTATAATGCGTTACCACCAGCCCTGCGACCCGAACTGGTAGTATCCTACCTTGGGCATTGTTTCATGTGCCTTGTCATACTTTTATTCCTATATGAGACCCATACGATTTTGGTTCACTGTTATCATATCACGACGCATCCCTTTCCACCAACGTTTAATTGGTGTTATGCAAACTGTACGGCAATGTTTAAAAACGCGTTAAGGGGGATCAACGTAGAGCCGTAACGCTATTTTAATATTTATTTTACTAATTAAATATTATATATAGCGTATTGTACAACATATAAATATTTTGTTGGATCCTTAAGAGATGGAAAATCCCATAACATCTCTTGAGTCATTGCATGCACGTTATACACTAGATAGGAGATGCGAAATCCCATAAACATCTCCGACGCCGTTACACTCATGTTATATGAGATATCGATTTGACTCACATAAGAATATTTTGGTCTTGACTTGAATGTTTTGTCTTTTCATTGCGCTCGGGTCAGTCTTGAGTTTTTTAACTTATTGAAGATTTATTCTGGAGGACGAAGACGAAGCTTTGGTGCTATTACTTTTATTATCCCCACATCATGTTTTTTACTGCATCATTTATTTATCTCTGACGTGTGTTTGTATATATATAACTCTGACAAATTCTGTATAAACTATAATCAAATATAAACAAACAACTTCATGAACTGTTTATTTTATTATTATATTTTATCGTTCCCCTGTGAGATTCTGTGTTTGTTTTGTTCTTCTTTTCTTATTTTTCTTAATTAACCCCATTGATTATCTATGTTTCGGATTATTGTCGATTTAAACCTTTAGAAATGTGGGTCGTCACACAAATCCATTTTGTAACCATCATATTCACTTCATAAATTATGTTTTGCTTCAAAATGTCAATTCAGTTCGATATATCGATTTCATTCAAAATTTGATTCGAATTTAAATATTTTTATTTGTTAAAACTTCACTCTAATGTAATAAGCATTTAAATTCAAGATTTAAATATAAAAATTCCACCCTTTTGAGCGGTTTGAATTTTTAGAAAATAGTTTAAGTTAAATTGTTAAATAGTTTAATAGAAAATGGTTTGAGTACTAAAAATGGTATATATCAAAAATAGTTTGGAAAAATCAAAATAATTTGAATATTTAAGGAATATAGATTTTAAATTGTTTACACTAAAATAATTCATTTAAATATAGTTTCAAAGTTAAACTGGTTCACTTTCCAAATTTTCCAATTCAAATAAGTTCAAATTTCCATTTTAATTTAATCGATTCAATTCCAATTTCAAGTCGAATTTTATTTTGATTCCAAATTAACTTAAATTCGCTTCCAAATTAATTTCAATTCCAAATTAATTTCAACTCTAAGTCCAACTTGCGTTTTAATTCCAATTCAAATTAAAACTGTTCGGATTTATGTCAATTTCGAGTTCGATTATCAAAATATCGATTCAAAACACTTAAATCAAATTAACCTTCAACGTCCAATTTAAAATCCAAATCTTCAAATATAATTCAATTCCGAGCTCAATTTCGAAATATCTTTTTATATCACTTTTACATAGCAATATTCAAAGTTTGAATAGAAGTCCAATCTTTTAAAGCAAATCAATTTCTGAATTTCACATCATAGTTCGACTATAACTTCAAAATCTCAACTTGAAGTATTTAAACAATTCCTGTTATCAAATTTAAATTTTAACACTTCGAGGTCAAGTTCAAAAATAGTTCGATTTCCATAAATTCGATTTTTATTTCTTTAAATCAAATCATTTAAACAATTACAAATTAAAATTTTATAATCATTTAATTTAACCAATCCTATATCCATACATAATTTTATATCCTATGGCCAAGTGAATCAATTATTTCAATTCAATTCCAGGGATGGATATATATCATTTCAATCCAAATAAATGATAAAGGTATATACCATTTCAACCTATTTCTTTATTTATTCGAAATAAATCAATTTTTAGTTTTATATACTGTAAATAATATATAAGATAATAACATGTATGTCAAAATCAATAAACATCAAAATTTCAACCAATAGCATCTATCAAAATAAATCAACCAAGACAGTCAAAAGTCAAAAAAGTCAACCAATTATCAAAAGTCAAGCATTTTACTAACAGTTTAATCCTAATTCAATTTAACTGTAAGATGTCCATTTAAATGTCAATTAAATTTATCAAACAACTATCAATAAAATTTAAATCATTTCACGATATAATTTAGCTAACATAAAAATTATTCAGTCAATTGTGAATGTATAAACACTCATCTTTGATTTATCGACGATTTAAAATCCAAGTAAAGGCCAAATTTGAACGGTCTCAACCAAACCAGTTTCATGTTGTCTGGAGTTTTGTTACGAATGCAACAAAGAAATTGCATGTCAATCCGAGCTCATATGCAAAAGTTATTCAAGTTAGAACATTTCAATCTTTTATAAAATAATTAATAATTAAATAAAATAAAATACGTAACCCTTCTTTCATTTAATAACCGTGAAACCGAACCCATCAACATGCACGAATCCCAACGCACACATGCCCCTATACTCGATTGGAGATTGATAAAAAACCATCAACACTTGCACCTCGACCTCACGTGCCAGCGAACTAAATGCCTCCAACTCCACTGCCATCGTTCATGCTAAAAACCCTAAGAACGCGCGAACTTCAAAGCAAACTCCAGGTGATTTCGCGATGAAATAGCATACAACAACTTTATGGATTTGAAGAGGGGGTTGAGGTCTACAACTTTCGTGTTGGAAAATTTTCAATTCGATGAGCAGATTGAAAGGGATTAAGGAGGAAAAATCATTCCATTCTGGCCGTTAAAATTATAATAGCGGCGGCCAAGGAATTGAACTAGGGTTTTAGAATAAAATAATAACGTTTCTTGTTTTGCATGTGTATTTATATAGTTAGGTCCAAAACCGTCCAAACTCCAATCGAGGCATGCCGTCGGGCGTTTATAACGTTTTACCCCTACTCTGAATGCAATGAAACTAGTTTCAAAGCCTAATTCGTTCGTATACGAAGTACAGCTTTTCAAAATCAATTTATTTTATCGAATTCGATAAGTTGATTCTATATATTTCAAGCTTGCATGGCTAAATGACAAGTTCGATCGTTACGAAACTTGAAATCCTACAATAACCCACCATTATGGATCCGATAAAACTAGTTTCTTCGAAATCCGAGACAGTGGCTAAAATGGCTATTTTTACTCGTTAATTTAAAATTTTCAATTTTTAATTATTCACATTTAAATCTAAGTTTTATTGTTAACTATCTTCATTCATATTTAAATAAAATTTGAATCAATTTCCTATACCGTGTTTAATCATATTAAATCTATAGTTCAATTATTCAAATAATCTCCAATATTAAATTTAAAAAAATTAAACTATCCAATAAATCAATATTAAAAAATCATTAAATTTCAGATAAATTTTAGTTATCAACATTATTATATTTCTATCTAAATAATTCACATTTATTATTCGACTACAGTTATTTATCATAAATACCATCGATACATATAATTATTTCAATATAAATAATTCTTAAATTTTCGAAATTGTTTATGTCAAGATTTTTATGCAAATTCATATTTAATAAATGCACTAATAATTCATTAAATTTACTTTAACCCATTTATATTCAATGATTATATCAAATCTTATAATTTAAAACGGTTAAAAATACGGGTCGTTACATACTCCCCCACTCAAAACTTTTCATCCTCGGAAAGGTGTTAAGTACATAATTTAACATGCAATATTTTTTTTCAAAATAATTAACCAATTTCTTGTAAGCATAAACATCTCATTAGAAAACCTTTACTACGCTCTTGCTACATCCATCGATATCGGGTTTACAGAAATTACTAGTTAGTTGTCAAAACAAGCTACACAATTTCAAAATCTCAAAAAAAATTCTAACTCCCGAATTTATGGAAAATTTTGACAGAGTCTCCTTTATGAGGCTTGATTCGGAATTTTTTTACAATATAATATATAACACAAATATGCCAAATATATATCAAATATAAATCTCAACTCAATGATGAGGCATCCTGAAGGAAAAATAATATAGAATCGTGGTATGTAACCCGAGATACGTACCTAATTATTAATAATATGAATGATTTCGCTCGTATTATGCAAGAAAAAACATATAAATCCACGTATAAATCCAAACGGTCTTCGTATGTACCCATCTTAACTCAATTTAGAATATTAGTTTCTTTTGACAAGATATAAAACATGTATGAGTTAAATAGAACCATATAACACGATTTTGAATCCAAAAAGCACAAACACAACCATACAACTTACAACAATCATATGCAATCAAAACAGTTAAAACAATGATTTGCAATAAAAGAAACCATTCAACCATTGATGTTCATCTATTTAATCCAAGTTGTCACCATTTACATTTCAATGTCAATATTTGATTTATACACTACCATTTCTTGTAACGTCCAATTTTCATTAACATTTAATTGACTCAATTAAATTTATTTGCATTCAACCAATTTTCATTCAATTAAATTAGCGTTTAATTGATTTTTATTCAATTTATTTACTTCCAATTGATTGACATGCACTTATCAACATTAATGAATTCACATTCTTTCAATTTACATTCGTTTATAGTTACATTCATTTTTCCACTTTCATTATTTCATTGTCACTCAGTATTTTAATACTAATATTATTTATAAACCATTTAAATTTATCATAAACGTTTTAAAAAATTCAACTCATCTTTATTATTATTTCATAACTTAATTTCATATCAATTATTGATTCACTTAACTAGTTTATTCATTAACTCAAGTTTACCTTAATAATTTTTGCTTAAGTAAAATTTCATTTTATAGCTTCAATTCATAAAAAAATTCTTTCTTTTATCATCATCAATTTTATTCAACTCTTCTTACGTTAAACTTCAATTTATATTTATTCCCTTAACTTATTTCATACTCAGTTAGTTACCATTCAATTTTATTGAACTCATCCTATTTTCAATTAATTTATTTACATCTAGTTTAAATTAAATTCAATTACTTATATTAATTTTTACTTACACTTACTTATTTTATTTAATTTCTTTCACACTTAAATTATATTTCATTTCAAACTTCAAGTTCTTATTCATTTATTAATTCATTTTAGCTCAAGTGAAATTAGTTTGCTTTACTATTTCCTCTAGTTCAATTCAAATTCAACTCAACTCGTTTGATCTTTATTAAGTGAAATTCTATTTTAATCCATTTTTCATTTTATTTCACTCTCTTTTAAATATTTTCTTCTTATCATTCACATTCAACCAAATATTTTTAGCTTATATTGTCAAATCTATAAATTATACACACTTATTCATTTAGCTTTCATTTTATTATTTTATCTAATCCATTTTAAATACAATTCAGTTTTATTTAAGCTTTCTCAAGTTAAGTTCATTTTATTTTCTTCATTTACTAACTCAATTTATTTAATAGTCTTAAGTTAATTATTTTATTTTATATCCCAAATTCAATGTTTCTTTTGTTTGCTTAACCATAAATATTCAACAGTTTTTGTGACGACCCAAAATTTTTGAGCATTTAAAATTGAAATATTTAATTGATTTTAAATATTCAATAGAGTAATATTAACTTGAATTTCGAATATCACAATTTCTTTGATGATTAAATTATTAAATTAAACAATTTGTAATTGAGTAAAATCTTGAATCTAGAGTTTTAAGCCTATTAAACATAATTTGAAGGCTTATAAAATTTATATTGATAATACTGAAGACAATAGAAGCGTTAAAATTGAAATTAACAGTGATATGTTCAATCTTGAAATTTATATCGTTTAAATTGAATTTAAAAATAGCCTTCCGAAGCACAGTCTCGGAATTTAACGAAACCAGTTCCATTTGATCCATAATAGTGTTTTATTATAGGATTTAAAATTTCGTAGTGTTTGGGGTTGTGGTGTGAGAGTACGATATGTAAACGCGTTGAAAATTTATATAGCGACAAATTGAATTTAAATAAAGCAATGTTGGTCTACTCAAATTTTCTTCAGCCGTAATTGCATCCCGTCAATACTTTTTCGTTTCATCTCAAATTACTATAGCTAACTTTCTCTTACACGCTAACATGTTGTTTCCTTCCTCTTGAAGACAACCAGTTCGTTCCTAAAAAAAAATGTAAAACCTCACAGCCCAAAAAAAATCTCGAAACCATTTTTTCGTTCGTTCAAAATTCATGGCCGCCTTCTTCGTTTCTTTAATTTAAACTCGAGGGCATAATTGATTTCTATCAACAAACACGCGTGTACCCTTTTCTCCCTTTCTTCTTTCACGCAATCGAAAACGAATTCGACCCTGAAAAAAACAAAAAACAAAGAAGCCCTAAATTTGTAATCGGCCGAGCCATATCTTCCTCTGTCAATCGAAACCATGTTCAAGCTCAAGTTGGGGTCGAGCGAAAAGGCGCAGCGGTGCGTAGTGGAAGGTGCCTCGGTTGATCTGTAGCGGGTGGGGTCTTGCGAGTCTAGGGTCGAGTGTCGGGGTTGATGTCGCCACTGAGTCGCGACCCTGGTCTCTAGTTGCCGTGAGGGTGGAGGCGCGACCGAAGGGGGACTTGAGTGCTGTGGGAAATGGGGATGCATGCACGAAGCGAAGCGAGGAGAGGGGTGGTGCTCGAAGTCGAGGGTAGGGTTTCGACGTTGGAGGCTGTAGGTATTGATTTGTTTTATTTTATATAGGTATAAATGCAGATTTTTTTTTATATGCAGAAATTATATAGATAAGATTTGAACCATAGAAATTTTAAATATGGATGTTTATATGAAATTAAAATTTAAAGGTAATAGACTATTCTTATACATATAGTTTCAAAGAAGAACAAGTATACAAATACATTTTTATTTATTAGTCCATTCTAAATTAATGTATTATGGAGGTAAATGTTGTTAATAAATTTATTTAAATTTATTTAGTCACTAAAGAAGATGTTAAAGGGAAGAATCGGTTTAAACTGAAGTATTAGTTGATTAATTTATTTAAAAGAAAAATCAGTTTAACTTAGTTATTTTTTTAAAACTAAATCATAGTTTAATTAGATAAGTAAGTAGTATTAAGTTTTCAAATAATTCAAATATTAATAAATCATATATATTTATTTAAGGTCAGGAATTGAGAAATCAAGGGAATATTGGAGTGGATTGCAAATTAAAGGCAAAGGTGAGTTAATCTCACTCAGTTTAAAATTTAAATTTTAAAAGATAAAATTTAAATAATTGTTTGAATGGTAGAGATTGATTGATGTGGTATAGTATGGTATAATTTGAAATTGGCATATTATGTTGTGCTAACATCTGTGGATGCAGGAAAAACAGGTTGGAGGGATCCAACTGGACCCCTCAACTTTTATCTAAATTATTTAATTTCCTCTGTTCTGATTATTTGATATTCTGTAATGAATTATGTGGAAGTATTGAATGCTATGGCTTGGTTGATATAATTGAGTATAATGAATTACCAAAAATATAAATTTGATTTTTGAAATGAAAATAAAAGAAGTGAAATTACAAGTAAAATAATTATAGAATAAATTTAAGAATGACCTGGAAAAGAAATAAAGTGACTTTAAAATTCTAATAAATGAATCTTGAAAATGGAAGGGTAAATTAGTATAAACAGAAAGTTAATGAATTTTAAAATGCAATATTATTAATTAAAAAGAACAAACATTTATGTAGAATTTTAGGTTTGGATTATTGAAAGAGTAAAGAAGAATAAAATAATAAGAATAATAATAAAGTCCATAACTATAGAATTTGGAAATGTACTGATAAGTGAAAGAATTTATTTCAAATAAAATAAATTGGAAATCAATTTGGGAAATTGATTTAAGTGATTGAGATTTGAAATTCTCCCTGGATAACCATGTACGTTTTCAAAGTAAATTTTTAAATATAAGATAAAGGATTTTGAAGTTGTATTAAAAGTATGGTTTGTAAAATTTATTATGTCTAATATTTAAAGTCTAAAGTAAGTATTTCCTTTTAATCTATTATAACAGTAATTATTTAAAGAATGATTTGGTATTTTGATTAAAGAAGAAATCTAATGTTTAGTTATAAGGTAAACTTATTTAATTATTTCTAAAGTATTATTTAAAATTTAGTATTACGGTAATTTTTCCAAACTAAATGATAAATGTATTTTTCAAATAAGTGTTTTAAATTATTTTAAAAATCTAGTCTTGTGTTTGGTATTTCAGAGGAGATAGAAAATATTTGGGAAAGTTTATTCTAAAAGGAAAGATGGTTTTGAAACTGTTTTCAAAGGGTTGAAAATAGAAATATATCCTATGAAGATATTTTTGAAGTTAATAAATAATTTGGAAAATTATTTCTTATTTGATGGATGTTTGTAAATAGAAATTGATAGTTAAATAACCGACTATCAATATTGGCCAAATGCGTTGATCGTTTCGAAGTGTCCGGAATCGAGATTTATTTCTCAAAAACCACTTCGATCCAGTTTGTACGTTTCACGAAAACGATTTTGTATTCTAAGATGGAGCAGTGAAGTCCAAGGGCTAGTCGCTACTAATCCTGAGGATATTTCCAAAATGGATGTAGTAGGAATAGTGCCTTCGGTTCTGTTCGAACACGGGACAGACTTGTATGGATGAATGCTTGCGAAACATCGTCAGGTGGACGATGGGCATTCTAAGGGATATTGTTCTATAAAGGTAACACTTAGCCTCAAGCCTCATCAAATGGGAATGACTGAAAATCAGGGGTTATGCAGCAAGGCTAGGTGGGTAGCACCCAAGCAGGGTGAGGTCATTCCAGTCTAGATGTCCCTTATTATTTCGGCTTAGTGGACAGTTGCTGATCCCAATCGCGGGGTGATCTCACTCGGGATTATCCAGTAAGGGGTAGTCCCGGCCTTGTGTTGCAGAGGAGCGGGCGTACTCCTCGGTACGGTGATCTAGGCCCCGTACTGTGACAGGTGGTACCCCAGTGCCTAGTCATTAGTTGGAAATCCATTCTCCCTACGAGCCTTGTACGAGTATTGTTTGTATTACCCACTCTGTGGCTAGTAGCTGGAATTTAATCATGTAACAATTTCGGCTATTTTATAAGTATTTGTATATAGACCCTATTTAATATCAGAGGATTTCTATAAAAAAAATGATGTAGCTATCGTAAGGTAAAAACCCGACATGTTTATTTATGGCGTGGTCTTACGAGATGCTTTTGTTTTCAAAGGATTTTTGAAACTTTAATAATCAATTGAGTGTGATTTTCTCACGCTGGTATTCCATACTGACTCGGGTATTATTTAACTGTAATGCTCGGGTCAGACGGAGTATTATAGGATACAGGATATGATGCTGTGGAGCCGAGGAGACGAGCTGGATGACGACACGTACTCTCGTATTTGTTTATATATATTCCGTTGTGTTGAGTTGCTGTGTATCCATTTGTATGGTGTTGATGTTGAGCTGTGATTGTTGTACTCTGATGATGTAATATATGTAAACAGATATATTTGATTTTGAGTAAAGATTATTTATTATCTATTATATTTTACTCCGCTGCGATGGTTAGATTCTGTTGTTGTTTTCTATTCTCTTCTTCTACCTCTTCTTCTTTAACCCAAATGGTTCGTATTTTTGTACAACTTGAATTGATTGTTGTAGAATAGTGTTAACTCAAGGGGTACGGACTTGCGGGCTGTTACAGTGGTATCAGAGCATAGGCTGGTGATAACCTTGGCTCTGGTGGGAATTACTCATAAAATAGAGTCCATAGTACTCTATAATGAGTTTGAGCGTATTAATAGATATGAGCGCGTATTTGTTAGTGAATATAAATTATTTTAATATTGTATTGATTGATTTATTTAGTGGCATATGAACCTTCGTCGATACAGTCTGCGCAACTGTAGTGAAGGGGTTTCTAAACACTTGAGGAGAACAATCGACACGGTATTGTTTTAAATATGGGTAAATAAAATAATTTTACCCAAAGACATATTTTGATATAAAGGATAGTTTTTGAAAACTATTTAGCTAATATATGGTTGCTTGGATGTTAGAAATGATAATATTAACGTATTATCATTGATAAGTGGAAATTTAACTAGAAATTTCAATATAACTAAAATTTAAGGGAATAAATTCATTATAGAATGAAATTTATAAATATGAATTGTAAATGTGAATTATAAATTGAAATATAATCAAATAAGAATTTGTATGAGTATAAGCTATGCAAATGAATTATAGATAAAATTGATTTAAGTAGGATTCAAAAATTTAAATCCTGGAGATTTTGGAAGTGTTTGTCGAAGTGTTTTAATGATAAATAATAGTATTATTGTTTTGGAGATGTTTTTGAATGGAAATCTGTTTTAAATGAATTTTGGGAAGTGATATAGCATTGAAATCACTTGGATCATTGGAAGATAATTCTGATGATGACGGCCGCATCATCAGTATTCATTTTCGAATTTCTAAGTGACGGATTCCTGCAAATTGATTGTTCAGGAAAAACGAGTTGTTTTTGAAAATTTCAAAGGAAATTTGTTGGGAATAAAACCAGGATTGGTTTAACTTTTGAGAAATGTGATTTGGGAATGTTGGAGATTTCAAAATAATTAGAAGCCAAAAGTCGGGTGTTTAAAAATCCTGATGAGTTAGTTGTAAGCTTATAAATTAAGATGATTTTTAAATCATGAAAGAAATATAAGCTTTGAATAATGGAATTTAAAATGAAAATGAAATTAACTTGGATTGGGAAATAAAAATTTAACTGGGTTAAATTTAATTAAATGGGCTGGAAATAATATCCAGTTGTTTTTCGAATTAAGTTGAAATCGAATTGAGATTAAATAAATCTGAGTTTAAAATAAAATTGAATTGGAATAAAAAATCAATTGAGTTATTGAATGGAGGTAGATTCTTACCTGAATGAATGGAAAATAAATTGGTTAAGGATTGGATTGGAGTAAATAAATTAGAAACACTTATAAAAGAATCAGAATTAAAAATCCATAGAATAAAATATGCTTGGATTATAAATAAGTGTAAAACTCGAAATAAAAAAAAATGAATATATTCAAGCCTAGAATGAATGCGATTGTGTAAAATAATAAGTGACTTATATAATTGAAAACAAAGTGGGATAGAAAACCCAAAATAAATATTTTTGATGAATTGCAAACTAAAATAAAAATCAAAACTTGAATTATAAAATAAATTTGAACTTAAGAAAATTTAAATGAAGAGATTTTGAGATTAAAATCATGTTTTGGATTATAAGTTGGGGAAAAACTATTTAGATAATAAATTAGATAACGAAATATATAATGATAACCAATGTAGCTAAAGAAAAGCTGAATTGGTAAGTTAATATTGAAGTTTGGAAATAAAACTCAAGTTATAAATTAAATTCGACTTAAATTGTCGATGAAGTAAATATAAATGAACTGTGAGTTCATAAAATTGGGTGGTAAATTGAGAATGGACAGAGGATTCAGAACTTGAGTTATTAATTTAAATTTAACTTGAAGTTTTAACAAATTAGATATACTTGGAAAGGTATCGAATAAAAAATGAAATTGGATTAAAATAATAATGGTTTGTATTGTGAATAAAATCCAAATATGTAGAAATAAATTGAAATGACCTTGTAATTTTTTTAAGTGAACTGAGAATGGATCGAACTTGGAAATTTGAAATTTATAATAAATAATCAAATAAATTTGTAGTTTGAAAGGAGATTGGATTGAAATAGAATCAAGTTAAATTGAAAAGGGAACTTTGTTTGCAAAATGAGAATGAGCTTAAGTATAAATTGGAGTGAATAAACTTAAGCTAAAAGATGGAAAGGAGTTGAATTGAATTCAACTTAAAATTAAGTTTAATAATATTGGATTGGTTTTAAATCAAGAGAAAATAAATTTTTAATCGAAATAAAATTCGGTGAGTTATAAATAATATTAATGGAATGAAATTCTAGAAAAAATAATTGTAAACCATTTAAATTTTTTAAGGAATTGAAATAACTTGAGACAATAAGAAAATAGAATGTTTTAAGTTTAATAAAATGGATTTAAATAAATGTGGGTAAGAAATGAAGTATAAATGAGTGGACTGTGAATAAAATTTAATAGGTAATGAAGATGAACCTAAGTTGTTAATGGTTTTGAATAAACTAGTTTGGTTAATAAAATGAAATGCAAGTGAATGGATTCAAATCTGAAATGCAATGAAAATGAGAACATATGGATTGTGAATAAATTGAAAATGGAATAGAATTAATTATAAATTGAGTTGAAATCAATTTAAATTGGTTATAAAGCATAAATACTGATTTATTCACATAAATCTTGTCGAATTGCATGGAATAAATTGTCGTTTGGATGTAAATGGAAGTAATTAAAATTCTATGTGTTGATAAAGGTAAAATAAATTGATTTTGAAAGCAATTGAATTAAATATGAGTTCGGTTTGCTTAAGAATAAATTAAATGTAAGCGATTGAATTTTAAACCATTCAAATTGATGAACTGGTATACGAATGGATTGAAAACCATTCAAATTGAATGAAAATGGTTTATAAATTAATTGGAACAGTTGAATTAGTATGAAAGTTGTAAAAATTGCTTACGGAAAATGTTAGATGTGCATTTCTTTAGAATTCATATGTTTTAACCATTGCAACTAAGTGAAATATAGTTAAACTGCATATATTTGGTACTTACATGTTTAAATTGAGTAAGTACAGGTACCTGGGAGCCGTGTGGCTGTATTTGGTTGTGTTATTTGCTAAAATTAATAAGCCGCTTGCTTAAAATGCTAAATAAGGTATGCCTACGCAATAAGAATAGGAAATATGAACTGTTTTTGGTTTTTCCGACCGGGTGGGTCGATGTATATATATTTATCTCTTTTGTCAAATTGCAAAAGCTCCTCCGTACAAAGGGGACTCTGCCGAAATTTTTCGAAAATTTAAAGAGTTAGAAAATTTTGGAAATTTTTGTTAACGACAAACAATTTCAAACTGGAACTTGAAATAAGTTAACAAATGAGACTAAATTAAAATGACATGAATTTGTTATAATAGAAAACAAAATTTAAAATATTCAGAGTTAAAGATAAATTGAATTCGTATGGAAATGAAAGAATCAATGTGGATAGAAATGGATATAAACTAAAGTGGTAAGATGAAAATAAATATAAGAAACATATAAAATGCTTATGTTAACTTAAGTAAGGAATGGTCAATTCTTAATTGGAAGTTGAATATTGCAAAATATATTCTAAGTTGATATTTAGATAAAAATTGACATTTGGTAAGGAAGTCGATAAAATGCATTTGGAATGTTGTGATTGGATATTAGTGCTTAACAGGATATGCAGGTATTATAAAGGAAAGAGGGAATTGATTTTGATTTCAGAAGATAAATATGAATTGCCCGACAAAAGGTATGTATTTAAATTTGGTATGAAATTTGATTGGGATTTGGATTAAGCCACTTGGCCTTTTGTTTTCTTTTTGGATTTGGGAGGCCGTAGAGCCATTTTGTAGTTGTACCGAGTCAGCCGCGTAAAGGAGACGCTGGCGAAATTTTTCGGAAATTTAGGGGGTTAGAAAAATTTTGAGAAAATTTTGATAATTCAAAATTTTAGTTTTGAATTATAATTCGAATAGCTGAACAAGTAAGTTATTTGAAAACTATATAAAGTTTTGGAAAAGTTTGGAAAGTTAATAAGAATAATAATGGACCTTTTATAAAAAAGATAGTTGGTAAGATGTTGAATTGTTAGAAACTATTGGGTTTTGGGAAAGGTAAACGAGTTTTGGACCATTCTTCCTAGTTGGTAATTTCGGGGACGAAATTCTTTTAACGGGGGAGGAATGTGACGACCCAAAATTTTTGAGCATTTAAATCGGAATATTTAATTGATTTTAAATATTAATAGAGTAATTTTAACTTGAATTTCGAATATCACAATTTCTTTGATGATTAAATTATTAAATTAAACAATTTGAAATTGAGTAAAATCTTGAATCTGGAGTTTTAAGCCTATTAAACATAATTTGAAGGCTTATAAAATTTATAATGATAATACTGAAGACAATAGAAGCGTTAAAATTGAAATTAACAGTGATCTGTTCAATCTTGAAATTTATATCGTTTAAATTGAATTTAAAAATAGCCTTCCGAAGCACAGTCTCGGAATTTAACGAAACCAGTTCTATTGGATCCGTAATAGTGTTTTATTATCGGATTTCAAATTTCGTAGTGTTTGGGGTTGTGGTGTGAGAGTACGATATGTAAATGCGTTTAAAATTTATATAGCGACAAATTGAATTTAAATAAAGCAATGTTGGTCTACTCAAATTTTCTTCAGCCGTAATTGCATCCCGTCAATACTTTTTCGTTTCATCTCAAATTAATATAGCTAACTTTCTCTTACACGCTAACATCTTGTTTCCTTCCTCTTGAAGACAACCAGTTCGTTCCTAAAAAAAATGTAAAACCTCACAGCCGAAAAAAAAAATCTCGAAACCATTTTTTCGTTCGTTCAAAATTCATGGCCGCCTTCTTCGTTTCTTTAATTTAAACTCGAGGGCATAATTGATTTCTATCAACAAACACTCGTGTACCCTTTTCTCCCTTTCTTCTTTCATGCAATCGGAAACGAATTCGACCCTGAAAAAAAAAACAAAGAAGCCCTAAATTTGTAATCGGCCGCAAATCAATACCTTTAGCCTCCAACGTCGAAATCCTACCCTCGACTTCGAGCACTGCCCCTCTCCTCGCTTCGCTTCGTGCACGCATCCCCATTTCCCACAGCACTCAAGTCCCCCTTCGGTCGCGCCTCCACCCTCATGGCAACTAGAGACCGGGGTCGCGACTCAGTGGCGACATCAACCCTGACACTCGACCCTAGCCTTGCAAGACCCCACCCGCTACAGATCAACCGAACCACCTTCTACTACGCACCGCTGCGCCTTTTCGCTTGACCCCAACTTGAGCTTGAACATGGTTTCATTGACAGAGGAAGATATATATAGGTATAAATGCAGATTTTTTTTATATGCAGAAATTATATAGATAAGATTTGAACCATAGAAATTTTAAATATGGAAGTTTATATGAAATTAAAATTCGAAGGTAATAGATTATTCTTATACATATAGTTTCAAAGAAGAACCAGTATACAAATACATTTTTATTTATTAGTCCATTCTAAATTAATGTATTATGGAGGTAAATGTTGTTAATAAATTTATTTAAATTATTTAGTCACTAAAGAAGATTTTAAAGGGAAGAATCGGTTTAAACTGAAGTATTAGTTGATTAATTTATTTAAAAGAAAAATCAGTTTAACTTAGTTATTTGTTTAAAACTAAATCATAGTTTAATTAGATAAGTAAGTAGTAATTAAGTGTTCAAATAATTCAAATATTAATAAATCATATATATTTATTTAAGGTTAGGAATCGAGAAATCAAGGGAATATTGGAGTGGATTGCAAATTGAAGGCAAAGGTGAGTTAATCTCACTCAGTTTAAAATTTAAATTTTAAAAGACAAAATTTAAATAATTGTTTAAATGGTAGAGATTGATTGATGTGGTATAGTATGGTATAATTTGAAATTGGCATATTATGTTGTGCTAACATCTGTGGATGCAAGGAAAACAGGTTGGAGGGATCCAACTGGACCCCTCAACTTTTATCTAAATTATTTAATTTCCTCTGTTCTGATTATTTGATATTCTGTAATGAATTATGTGGAAGTATTGAATGCTATGGCTTGGTTGATATAATTGGGTATAATGAATTACCAAAAATATAAATTTGATTTTGGAAATGAAAATAAAAGAAGTGAAATTGCAAGTAAAATAATTATAGAATAAATTTAAGAATGACCTGGAAAAGAAATAAGTTGACTTTAAAATTCTAATAAATGAATCTTGAAAATGGAAGGGAAAATTCGTATAAACAGAAAGTTAATGAATTTTAAAATGCAATATTATTAATTAAAAAGAACAAACATTTATGTAGAATTTAAGGTATGGATTATTGAAAGAGTAAAGAAGAATAAAATAATAAGAATAACAATAAAGTCCATAACTATAGAATTTAGAATTTGGAAATGTACTGATAAGTGAAAGAATTTATTTCAAATAAAATCAATTGGAAATCAATTTGGGAAATTGATTTAAGTGATTGAGATTTGAAATTCTCCCTGGATAACCAAGTACGTTTTCAAAGTAATTTTTTAAATATAAGATAAAGGATTTTGAAGTTGTTTTAAAAGTATGGTTTGTAAAATTTATTATGTCTAATATTTAAAGTCTAAAGTAAGTATTTCCTTTTAATCTATTATAACAGTAATTATTTAAAGAATGATTTGGTATTTTGATTAAAAAAGAAATCTAATGTTTAGTTATAAGGTAACCTTATTTAATTATTTCTAAAGTATTATTTAAAATTTAGTATTACAGTAATTTTTCCAAATTAAATGATAAATGTATTTTTCAAATAAGTGTTTTAAATTATTTTAAAAATCTAGTTTTGTGCTTGGAATTTCAGAGGAGATAGAAAATATTTGGGAAAGTTTATTCTGAAAGGAAAGATGGTTTTGAAACTGTTTTCAAAGGATTGAAAATAGAAATATATCCTGTGAAGATATTTTTGAAGTTAATAAATAATTTGGAAAATTATTTATTGTTTGATGGATGTTTGTAAATAGAAATTGATAGTTAAATAACCGACTATCAATATTGGCTAAATGCGTTGATCGTTTCGAAGAGTCCGGGATCGAGATTTATTTCTCGAAAACCACTTCGATCCGGTTTGTACATTTCACGAAAATGATTTTGGATTCGAAGATGGAGCAGTGAAGTGCAAGGGCTAGTCGCTACTAATCCTGAGGATATTTTCAAAATGGATGTAGTAGGAATAGTGCCTTCGGTTCTGTTCGGACCCGGGACGGACTTGTATGGATGAATGCTTGCGAAACATCGTCAGGTGGACGATGGGCATTATAAGGGATATTGTTATATAAAGGTAACGCTTAGCCTCAAGCCTCATCAAATGGGAATGACTGAAAATCAGGGGTTATGCAGCAAGGCTAGGTGGGTAGCACCCAAGCAGGGTGAGGTCATTCCAGTCTAGATGTCCCTTATTATTTCGGCTTAGTGGACGGTTGCTGATCCCAACCGCGGGGTGATCTCACTCGGGATTATCCAGTAAGGGGTAGTCCCGGCCTTGTGTTGCAGGGGAGTGGGCGCACTCCTCGGTACGGTGATCTAGGCCCCGTACTGTGACAGGTGGTACCCCAGTGCCTAGTCATTAGTTGGAAATCCATTCTCCCTACAAGCCTTGTGCGAGTTTTGTTTGTATTACCCACTCTGTGGCTAGTAGCTGGAATTTAATCATGTAACAATTTCAGCTATTTTATAAGTATTTGTATATAGACCCTATTATAATATCAGAGGATTTCTATATAAAAAAATGTTTTAGCTATCGTAAGGTAAAAACCCGACATGCTTATTTGTGGCGTGGTCTTACGAGATGCTTTTGTTTTCAAAGGATTTATGAAACTTTAATAATCAATTGAGTGTGATTTTCTCGCGCTGGTATTCCAGACTGACTCGGGTATTATTTAACTGTAATGCTCGGGTTAGACCGAGTATTATAGGATACAGGATATGATGCTGTGGAGCTCAGGAGACGAGCTGGATGACGACACGTACTCTCGTATTTGTTTATATATATATTCCGTTGTATTGAGTTGCTGTGTATCCATTTGTATGGTGTTGATGTTGAGCTGTGATTGTTGTACTCTGATGATGTAATATATGTAAGCATATATGTTTGATTTTGAGTAAATATTATTTATTATCTATTATATTTTACCGCGCTGCGATGGTTAGATTCTGTTGTCGTTTTCTATTCTCTTCTTCTACCTCTTCTTCTTTAACCCAAATGGTTCGTACTTCTGTACAACTTGAGTTGATTGTTGTAGAATAGTGTTAAATAAAGGGGTACGGATTTGTGGGCTGTTACAGTTTTAAATTTTGATTTTATTTTCCTGTTCATAGGTTATAAACTAATTTTTTTTCTCTGCTATTTTCAATTATAAGTTCAAAAATATTTTCATATACTATTAAATCATACTTAGAATATATATTTTTCAAAATTAAAACTTGTTTTAATCGAAAATAAATTTCTTTTGGTAGAAATTCTCACTTATAAACTCGAAAATGAAAACTGGCAATGCTGCAGTCATCCTCAGAATTATTTCCTAGCGAATAAATGAGCCCAATGTTTTATTTCTTTCAAAATATTTTTCTAGTCAAAAAGTAATTTAAATAATATTAATATTAATTTAGAAGGCTTTGAAAACAAATTGAAACCAAAAGGACTTTAAATTCTAAAATTCTCAATTTTAAAATCACTCGTATTTATATGCTATATTTAAATGTAACGATCCCGGTTTTGAGTAAAATTAAATTTAGCAATTGATATTAATTTAGGGATTAAATTGTGAATTAATTTAATTTTTCAAATTAAATAAGATATTTATTTGTTTATATATGTATAAGGATTTATTTGAAATTGAATTTGAGATTCAAGATAAATATTTTTAAAACAAATTGGATTTATACTTTGGGATTAATAAAAAATTAAAATTTTAAAATATTTTCTCTAAAAAGTTATATAATAATAAATAATAAGAAATGTATAAATATAAACATTCATTCATTTAAAAAATATAATAACTTGACATTAAAATTTAAAGCAAAAATGAATACAAAGCTTTAATATGTATATATCTTTTGGTTAAGTAAATATCTTATTGGTAAATTGGTTTTAAAATCATTTTCCTAAAGGCTATATAAATAGTTATAAAAGCATATAACATTTATAACATAATAAGCGTAGATTTGAATATAAAATACATATGAATTATAGTACATAATTTATAATAGCATAAGGGTTGAAACACAATTTTTAAATTAAGTAAGATAAAGGACTTAAACATAAATTTAATAGTTTTTGACAAATGTATGACGACCCGCCATTTCGTACCATTCAAAACGACCATAATCCACACAAGTCAGACTTGAATGATGCGAAATAACAGATTGTACATAAATTTGGAGCAAATGAAATCGAATACACAGAATCACAGACACAGAACAATCAGAATAACTCGCAGCGGAATATAAAATAACATAGTAGTTCATGAAGCTATAATAACAGAGTCTCAAACCAAATACAAAATAACAGTCTAAAAACAACCTAACAGAAATCCCAAACACATAGAAGTTCACTAATACATGAGATAAACTAGAACAGCTAAAACAGAAATAGATATAAATGTAAATAGGCAGAAACTCCAACAAAGACCAGCTCCAGCAAGAGAATCCAAAGTTGTGAATACTCAGGCTGACCCGAGCGTAAAGCAAAGCACAAAACACTCGAGTCAGGACAATATATACTTATATAATGGAAACCAACTCAAGTGGACTGTAATAAAGATATAAGTAACTTAAAGGATGCCCGGGACCGCCCATCCTCTAAGGATCCGTCAAACTATTTACTATATAGTAATATTTCGCTATTATATTAATGTCCACAGTAAAATAAACTAACTTTAAAATAGCGTTCCGGGCTACCCATATCACCCATCACACATAACAGTCCCAGTAGTCCATCCAGTATCAGCATATCTCCAGATTGGAAGACTACCCTAAATACTCCATGGGATACGGAAGAAGAAAAAACTCGTAGTAAAGGCTCGGTATGATAGGTGACACGGCACACAAGGCAATGCCATGGTAGATATACCAATTACGCACACGGGCTGGTGGTAACGCAACTGCCACATACGCCCACCCCGAACAACACTCCAAATCAAGGGTTGCACCCAATTGATCACGACAGTAATAGAATGGTATCGAAGAAGTGTGTCCAGCCAGAGGTGCTACCTCTTTTGGCCCGAGATCGCTCCTGTTTTAGCCACCTTAAGCTAACTTATGGGAGTTAGGTCCACGTAATGTACCTTAGGAACGTCGTCACCATCCTACTTCATTTTGGAATCTCCACCACGTACACAGTTGTTAAAGTGGTTTTCGGTATCGACAGAGAGTATGTCCATATCCGACCATGGTCTCTTTAACAACCAATAGTTATTATAACCCATAGTTATAAATTTAAAAATGGTATTTATATTTCAAAAATCAAACATGATTTAACAATTCAATATCATTTCAAATCCATTTCAAAATATATAACTTATCATATCATTTCAAAACCACATTCATTTTGTTCAATTTAAAATACCATGTCAACTCACATTTTAAAATAGTTTATATTTCAAGACGAATTACTTCATTTAAATCATTAAAAATGAAGTTATTACATTTAATAATTAAATTATTAAATTTCCAAAATTTTAAACTTTTCAAAGTTCATTCATTTACTTAAATTTATCAAAACAGTGAAATTCATCTTTGGCGACATTTGGAAAATGCTACGGAAAGTTATGTTTAAAACAGTCCAATTTAACAAAAGACAACATTTATAATGCTGTAATAGGGTTACTTTAGTTCTAAGTAAAACTTAGTTAAATTTAGAAATTACAGCACTTACAAAGTGCTATAATAACCCTTTATTAAAATTTAGCCATTTGGTTCATTTATATCAACTACAACATTTACAAATGCTGTAATATCATTTACATTAGAAATACAGAGAGCTCTCTCCCTTTTTCCGCCCGACTCTTTGGTCTTAAGAATGCTGGTTTTATTTTAAGAACGAGTTCTCATTGGGTTCTTCTTTGCAAGGGAACGGGAAGTTCAGTTGTGCAGGACACCTCTCGACCAGACCAGCTTTTTGGTCTTTTTGTAAGACCTCTACCGTTTTTTTGAATTCGAAAAGCTCTTTTTGGTCTGGCTTGAGAATAGGTTTCAGGGTTTGCCCCAGCCACCCAAATGATCTGATTCAAAATTTCATAAAAATTGAGTTAGTAAAGTCTAGTCTTTCATATGCCGAAAAAAGGTATGATACGGCGGGTTCGGGATTGATCCCCGATAATGGATTAGATTGCACCAATATCAACCCTTTTTTTTCGAAAGTGAAGATTCCACAAGTTGATCGATTCGGGGAAGTGGAAAGCTTACAGCAATTGCTGGTAATTAACTTTCAAATATCCAATATAATTTTATAAACCATTAAATTTTATTTATATCATTTTAAACTTATAAAATCATACATTTTCACATTTATAACCATCATTTAATTTTCCTTAAATTCATGATTTTTTAAAGTTAAATTTCCATTCAAAAATCAATATTTAATAATAATTCACTTATTAAATTCCAACATTCAATTTCAATTCATATAAGTAAATTTTTAACTTTAGACTTAAGTTTAAATTTTCGAATATAACTTAATTTCATTTTATTTACTTAACTTAAAAGTTCATTTTTAAACCAAATTCACAAATTTCCAATTTAAGTTATATTTCAAAATTCAACTTAGTATTCATTCATTTAACATTTTAACTTTATTCAAAAATCATTAATATACTATAAAATCATTTTAAATTCATTTAAATTCAAAATATCATAAATTTATCATATTTTCATATTAAATTTAAATTCCTTTTAATTAAATCAAATTTTCCAAAATAACTTACATTTCAGATTTTCGAACTTTACCATTAATTTATTTCATTTATAAATTTTCAGAAAAAATCAATAATCTTTATAAAAATCATTTTTAATTAAGTTTAAATCAAAATATTATAATATTTAGATTTCTAAATATTTTAAAATTTTTAGAAAAACTTATATTAACTACGGGTCTGTATTTCATTTTCTAACCTAGGAAAAGTGATATGGATAATATATCATTTCAATCCATAATTTACAAAGAAAACCTGGGTTTTATCATTTCAAACTCGCAGTCCCAAGTAAAATGAAATAATTGAAAATCGTTCAAGCCTATCATTTCATCCCATAACGACTTTCCCCTATTCTAAAAATCCGTTCGGGTATGTATCATTTCAACCCATTGTAATTCTAATCTAAAGGGAACTTGCAGTGTGATAAACTGATATAAATAACAGAATAGCATCGTATAACAGTAACATGTGATATAATAGGTGTTTAAGCATGGGTGAACATGATATGATCATAACATAGCAGGTGTAATATGGTGATGCATTTTACAGATTCAAATGTGATCGATTTACTAGTCATATAAGTATAAAACTACCTGGTGAGAATAACTCACTGGTATAAGCTGGAGACACAACCAAAACACACAACAACGATCTTCAGATGCACAAAACCACGACAATGATTCGAGTGGGAGAGCCGAAGATTAATTTCCTTGTATACAATTCAAACAAAACAATACAACCATCATAAGTTTTCAACCCAAATTCAATTAAACAAAGCTAGAAATGAATGCACAAAACATCACCAAAGTGTTTGCACTTGCTTTCTATCACTTGTGTTTCAGTTATAGGCTAGAAAGGTATGGCAATGGAGTGTGTTTGGGTCTGGTTGTGGGTTCATATGGTCGGCCTAGCATGGGAAGAAGATGGTGCAAAGTGGTGATGCATGAAACTACAAGCCAATGCAACAAAACCTAGGTTCAAGGCAACAATGGGTCACGGCCCAAGGCTATATGGGCACGGCCAGGTCTGGTGTGGACCAGGGGTGATGTGGAAGAGGTGTCAGGTCAGATAGGGACTGGAGATGGTGGTGCAAGTGGCGGCCAAGGTGGAGTTTGGGGTGGTGGTGCAAGATGTGCTCGGCTATGGTTCATATAGGTGTAGTTTGGTGCATTTTTGTGATGGATCATCAACCAAGGGTGGCTAGGCTTGGCTATGGGGTTGGAAAGGAGGTGCTGATGAATGTTTCAGGTGGTGGTGGAGGCGGCAAGGTGGCTGGAGTGGTGAGGCCGAACCTAAAGTAGAAGAGAGCAAGTGCAAATTACATGATTCAAATATAAAAACAAATGAAAAAGAAGAAAAAGAAAAGAAAGTTTACCAAAGTTTTTGTCAAGAAGATGGCTGAATTTTTTTCTCAAATTTGAGATGTGAATTCAGGTGAAAAATGAATAGAAGTCGGCTAAAAGAAATGATAAAGTCAGCCTCTTCAATTCCTGTGGTGATTAGAAAATGAAAAGGTGGAATACAAAAGGCTTAAGCAAATCGAAGGTCACAAAACCCTTAAAATTTCCAACATATTCTTTTGGAATTTTAAATAACTAAAAAATATATATATATTCAGATAAAAACACAAAAATTTAGTAAATAAACAAAAATAAACAAATAAATATTAATTATATATAATTTAATTAAGAAAATAGCAAAGAAAATGTAAACTAGGCTAGAAAATTTGAAAATAAACAAATAAACTTTGGAAATTTTTTTATGTACTTGAAAATATTTATGAACAAAGATAAGAACACAAAAATAAAATGCATGCATCAAATTAAGTAAATAAATTTTAATTAAATATAATTTAAATGAAGAAAATAGCAGATGGAAACTAGCCTTTAAAAATAGAAAATAAATGCAATAAATTATGGAAATTTTTTATGATCACTTTAAAAATATTTAGAAATGAAATCTTACAAATAAAAAAAATTAAAATAATTTCAAAATAAAATAAAGTCAAATTTAAATTATATTCAATAATCTAGGGTTGTTACACTCTCCCCCACTCAAATCTTTTCGTCCTCGAAAAGAATGGACACGGAAAATAAAGAGAAACAAGATAGAAAACAAAATAGTACCTGAAACAAACCATTCCGAATTCGAAGCATGAATGCTCTCCTCCGTTTCCCAGGTACAATCTCGATCGTCAGTACTCCACTACACTTTGACCAGATTAACAGATTTCCTTCCGAGCTGCTTCGTACCTTGTCGACAATACGAAGTGGCTTCCTCTCAACAGTCAGATTAGGCTCAATATCCAAACTACCAAGAGCAGAAGGCTGGACAATAAGAGATGGATCATGAAGATGTCGGCGAAGATGCGAGACATGGAATACATCATGCACTCCAGATAGCTTCTCGGGAAAATCTAGACGATAAGCCAAAGAACCAACTCTTTCCATAATGCGGAAAGGACCAATGAACCTAGGAGAAAGCTCCCTTCTACAACCAAAGCGAATGACATTCCTCAAGGGAGAAATCTAAAGGAACACCAAATCACCAACAGCAAATTCCAAATTCTGCCTACGCCTTTCAGCATACATCTTATGCCTATCTTGAGCGGTTCTCAACCTCTTCTTAGTCTCCTCGACTCTCTCAGAAGCTTCCAAAATCACATCAGGACCAAGAACCAAACTATTACCGGATTCAATCCAGCAAAATGGAGATCTACAAGGCCGTCTGTATAGAGCAACAAACGAAGACATTTTGAGATTAGCCTGAATGCACATATGGAATGAGATAGATAAAAAGACTAAGAATAGCCGAAAAACAGAAGATAAGATTATACCCGATAGATATTATTGTAGGTGAATTCGGCAAGATGGAGATGATCTTTCCAAGATCCTCCATAATCAAGCACACAAGCACGAACAAGATCCTCGAGAATCTGATTCACTCTTTCCGTTTGACTGTCGGTCTGTGGATGGTAAGCAGTTCTCAGATTCAAACGAGTATCCAAAGATTCCTAAAAAGCCTTCCAAAACTGACTGGTAAAGATAGGGTCACGATCACAAACAATACTGAGAGGAACACCATGGAGACGAACAATCTCTCTCATGTAGATCTCAGATAAGCTAGAAGCAGAAAGAGTAGACTTGAACGGAATAAAATGAGTGGACTTGGTCAGTCTATCCACAATAACCCAGATACTCTCATTACACCTCCGATTCCTCGGTAACCCATCGATGAAATCCATGGAAACCTGTTCCTACTTCCAATTGGGAATCTCAAGGGGCTGCAACAAACCAGGGGTCTTCTGGTGACCGGCTTTGACTTGCTGACAAGTCGCACACCGACTAACAAAGATAGAGATATCCCTCTTCATCCTCTTCCACCAATAAAGCTTCTTCATATCCTGATACATCTTCGACACACCAGGATGAATAGAAAGTCTGGATCGATGATTCTCCTGAAGCAATTCCTGCCTCAAACCATCAACATTCGGGACACAAATCCTGCCATTAATCCTCAAAATCCCTCTATCATCATTCTGAGCTCCACTACTGCTACCACCACCAACCCTGCTACGAACACTCTTCTTTATCAATCTAAGCATCTCATCCTCATCCTGCTTAGCCATAATACGATCCAGAAGAGGAGGAGAAGAAACAACTAGCTGACACAAAAAGCCTTCTTCCAACTCAAAGCATCGGCCATAACATTAGATTTACCGGGAGTATAGCTAATATCGAGGTCGTAAGAAGCCAGAAACTCAAGCCAACGAACTTGCCTCTGATTCAAATCCTTCTGGGTGAAGATATATCTCAGAGACTGATGATCGGTGAAAATCTCAAACTTGGTTCCAAGAAGATGATGCCTCCAAAGTTTTAAAGCAAAGACAACAACAGGCAACTCTAAATCATGAGAAGCGTAATTTTCCACATGGGTTTTCAACTGACGACTGGCATAGGCAACGACCCTACCATCCTGCATGAGAATAGCACCCAAACCCTCACGACTAGCATCAGTATATACCGTAAATCCATCACTTCCGTTCGGATCGGTAAGAACTGGTGCAGAAGTTAGCTTGCTCTTCAACTCATTGAATGCAGCCTTACACTGATCACTCCAGATAAACTTGGCATTCTTACGAGTCAAAGTTGTGAGAGGTGCAGCAATCCAAGCAAAATTCTCAATGAATCTCCGGTAGTAACTGTCAAGGCCCAGAAAACTATGAATATCAGATGGAGTCTTTGGAGTTTCCCAATCCTGAAACAGAATAGGGAGAACATAAGGACAACCGAAAAGATAGAATTATTAAAATTTTAAAGAAGAAGAGAAAGAAAGAACGACTTACATTGATCGCAGCATCTTGACTGGATCAACTGAAACTCCATTACTAGAAACAATATGCCCGAGTTATCAGACTTCATCCTTCCAGAAATGGCATTTAAAAAATTTAGCCTTCAACTGATGATTTCTGAGAGTCTCTAGAACATATTTCAAATGCGACTCATGCTCTTCCTTGGTCTTAGAGAAGACAAGGATATCATCAACAAAGACTAGAACAAATTTATTAAGCATGGCACGAAAAACACGATTCATCAAATCAACAAAGAAAGTAGGAGCATTAGTCAAACCGAAAGGCATGAACAACCATTCATAAAAACCATTCCAGTGTGGAAAGCAGTCTTGGAAATTCTATCCTCAGCAACCCTGAGCTGATGAAAACCTGTGGCAAGATCAAGCTGAGAGGAAATAGTGGCACCAAAAAGCTGATCAAACATGTCATTGATACAAGGCATTGGATATCTGTTTTTCATAATAAGCTTGTTCAGCTCCCTATAATCAACACACATCCGAAGAGAACCTTCAGACTTGGTGACAAAAACCACCGCAGCTCCCCATTCAGAAAAACTAGGCCTAATCAGAACTTTGGAAGACAAGTCCTCAATTTACTTTCCCAACTCAACCTTCTTGCGGGGTGCCATTCTTCTAGGTGGAAGAACAACAGGTCGAGCACCAGGAATAAGATCAATCCGAAAATCAATTTCCCGCTTTGGAGGCAAAGAAGTGTTTCCACCAAATACATCGAGATTTAATCTAACCACAGGAGTCGAATCGAGATCACTGGGAGAAGAATCCAGAGAATAAACAAAGTTGCCAGCAAAATCCAGAGGCATGCGGCACTGAATAATCAAGGAATTCCCTTGATCATCAACAAGATGAACAGTCCGGGCTTTACAAGAGATATGAGCATCATGATTCACTAACCAATCCTGACCAAGCAATAAATCAAAACCATCGAAGCCCAAAACATAAAAATCACCACAAAAGCGATGATCAGAATGGAGAAGTTTCACTTGCTTACAATTCCGATTAAGTTTAGCAGGACCCCTAATAGGATTTGAAACACATAATGGAACAGAAGTATACTTAGGGGAAAGGAGATGCTCAAATTTATCACACAAATCAACAGAAATAAAACTGTGGGAAGCTTCAGTATCAAACAACACACGAACAGGATGATGGAATAAAGTAAATGAACCCTGGAGAGTACCTTGGTCATCACTAGGAGCAGGAGCAGGTGCAGGAACAGGAGATGATGCAGAAGTGACTGCAAATATACCAGAAGGAGTACCCCTCTGCTGAGTAGGGCAGTCCTTTTTAAAATGACCAGGTTGGAGACAGATATGGCAAAGATCACGCTTAGCCAACTGAGTAGGTGAAGGAACAGCAGCACCAGCTAAAGTAGGACAGCTATTGGCATAATGTCCCTTCTGATCACACCTAAAGCAAGTGATGGAGGAGAGATCAACTGATTGCCTTTGGGCAGGAGCAGATGATGAAGATCCCAAACCAGAACGCTTCTGCCAATTCTTCTTCTGCTGCTGGAAATCAGGCTTATGCTTCTTAGAATTAGCAGATGAAGACTGAGCACCAGAAACAGCAGGACCTTTGGATGTGGGGTTCTCATAGCGAATAGCCATATCCATAAGCTGGGTGAAAGAACCATGAACATGAGAAATGAGGCGACTATAATACTCTGGACGAGCACCAGCAATAAATTTCTCATTCTTTTTTAGAAGAGTATCAATAAGGCTAGGACCGAACTTGGAAAGTTCATTGAACTTCCTCTCATACTCAGCAAAAGACAATCTACCCTACTTAAGATCCATAAATTCTCGATAAAACTGAGATTTCCCGGCTTCTGGCATCCATTTTGCCACAAAAGCCTCCCTGGAAAGAGATATGGAACAAGCTTAAGATAGATTCAAAGGAAAGGAAAATAGGAACAAAATTCAAGATAACACAAAAGATACCTAAACTGCTCCCAAGTGATATCAGCCTCGACGTGTTAGCCGTAACGGACTCCCACCAATCTAAAGCAGAATCACGCAACTGCCAAGCTGCTGACTGATGCTTCTGGGCATCAGTAATATCAAGACCAGTAAATATCCTCTCAAGACTCTGCAACCACTGCTGAGCCTCAATAATACTCTCTGAACCAGTGAATGGGGTTCCACCAAGTTGAGAGAATTCCTTACAAAGAACACTGAATCGAACAGGAGCAACTAGTTGAGGAGCTGGGGCAATACCACGACCCCTACCTCTGGCATTTCCTCGATTCATCCTGAAAATATCAAGAATGGATTAGGACAGGATAAAGACAAGCCAAAAATAAATTAAGATAAGACAAGAGAATACACTTGGATAAATATCCTAAAGAAAGAAAAATCTAACAAGGTAGATATGAAAGAAAGGAAGATATAAAACATTTGAAAATTCTTCAAAACAAGAAAAAATTTATATCAAAATAATCTTTGAAAAACCTTTTTGAAAACATTTTGAAAAAAAATCATTTTATACTTTGAAAATACGTCTCTCACAAAGATATGATTCTGAGATTGATTTACCTCATTCTAGGGTAGAAATACCCTATTTCTAATGAGTTTTCGCTCCGCGGAGGCAATGGTTTGCCAAAAAAACCAAAGCTCTGATATCAACTGTGACGGGCCGCGCCAGTAGGGTAACGCCCACCATAGCATACATCGGTACCTGTGTTCTGCCTTTACGGCCTGCCTCTCGACTGCACCACCAACCCCCGTGAGTACATGTAGGAGTAAGAGTCAACCATTCGCTACCAAACCATGAAGCGAGAACCCCCTATCATGCTGCACCCTCTAAGTGCAATGGCAGACACACATGTCGGACTTGAATGAGGCGAAATAACAGATTGTAAATAAATTTGGATTAAATGAAATCGAATACACAGAATCACAGACACAGAACAATCAGAATAACTCGCAGCGGAATATAAAATAACATAGTAGTTCATGAAGCTACTATAACAGAGTCTCAAACCAAATAGATAATAACAATATAAAAACAACATAATAGAAATCCCAAATACATAGAAGTTCACTAATACATGAGATAAACTAGAACAGCTGAAACAGAAATAGATATAAATGTAGATAGGCAGAAACTCCAGCAAAGACCATCTCCAGAAAGAGAATCCAAAGCTGTGAATACTCAAGATGACTCGAACGTAAAGCAAAAAACAAAACACTCGAGTCAGGACAATATATACTCATATAATGTAAACCAACTCAAGTGAACTGTAATAAATATACAAGTAACTTAAAGGATGCCTGGGACCGTCCATCCTCTAAGGATCCATCAAACTATTTACTATATAGTAATATTTCGCTATTATAATAATGTCTACAGTAAAATAAACTTGCTTTAAAATAGCATTTCGGGCTACCCATATCAGCCTTCGCACATAATAGCCCTAGTATTCCATCCAGTATCAGCGTATCTCCAGATCGGGAGACTACCCTAAATACTCCATGGGCTATGGGAGAAAAACTAACTCGTAGTAAAGGCTCGGTATGGTAGGTGACACGGCACACAAGGCAACGCCAGAGTAGATATACCAATTACGCACGTAGGCTGGTGGTAACACAGCAGCCACATACACCCACCCCGAACAACACTCCAAATCAAGGGGTGCACCCAATCAATCACAACAGTAATAGAATGGTATCAAAGAAGTGTGTCCAGCCAGAGGTGCTACCTCCTTTGGCCCGAGATCGCTCTTGTTTTAGCCACCTTAAGCTTACTCACGGTAGTTAGGTCCACGTAATGTACCTCAGGAACGTCGTCACCATCCTACTTCATTCTGGAAATCTCTACCGTGTACACAGTTGTCAAAGTGGTTTTTGGTATCGACAGAGAGTATATCCATATCTAATCCCAGTCTCTTTAACAACCAATCATTATTATAACCCATAGTTATAAATTTAAAAATGGTATTTATATTTCAAAAATCAAATATCATTTAACAATTCAATATCATTTAAAATCCATTTCAAAATATCTAACTTATCATATCATTTCAAAACCACATTCATTTTATTCAATTTAAAATACCATTTCATATCACATTTTAAAATAGTTTATATTTCAAATCGAATTACTTCATTTAAATCGTTAAAAATGAAGTTATTACATTTAATATTAAATTATTAAATTTCCAAAATTATAAACTTTTCAAAGTTCATTCATTCACTTAAATTTATCCAAACAGTGAAAAAACATCTTTCGCGGCATTTGGAAAATGCTACGGAAAGTTATGTTTAAAACAGTTCAATTTAACAAAAGACAACATTTAAAATGCTGTAATAGGGTTACTTTGGTTCCAAGTTAAATTTAGCAATTACAGCACTTACAATGTGCTATAATAACCCTTTATTAAAATTTAGCCATTTGGTTCATTTATGTCAACTACAGCATTTGCAAATGCTGTAATATCATTTACATTAGAAATAATAGCATTACAGCAATTGTTGTTAATTAACTTTCAAATATCCAATATAATTTCATAAACCATTAAATTTTATTTATATCATTTTAAACTTATAAAATCATACGTTTTCACATTTATAGCCATCATTTAATTTTCCTTAAATTCATGATTTTATAAAGTTAAATTTCCATTCAAAAATCAATATTTAATAATAATTCACTTATTAAATTCCAACATTCAATTTCAATTCATATAATTAAATTTTTAACTTAATAATTAAGTTTAAATTTTCAAATATAACTTAATTTCATTTCATTTACTTAACTTAAAAATTCACTTTTAAACTAAATTCACAAATTTCCAATTTATGTTAGATTTCAAAATTCAACTCAGTATTCATTCATTTAACATTTTAACTTTATTCAAAAATCATTAATATATTATAAAATCATTTTAAATTCATTTAAATTCAAAATATCATAAATTTATCATATTTTAATATTAAATTTGATTTCCTTTTAATTAAATCAAAATTTCCAAAATAACTTACATTTCAGATTTTCCAACATTACCATTAATTTATTTCACTTATAAATTTTCAGAAAAAATCAATAATCTTAACAAAAATAATTTTTAATTAAGTTTAAATCAAAATATTATAATATTTACATTTCTAAAATATTTTAAAATATTTAGAAAAATTTATATTAACTACGGGTCTGTATTTCATTTTCTAACCTAGGAAAAGTGATACAGATAATATATCATTTCAATCCGTAATTTACAAAGAAAACCCGGCTTTTATCATTTCAAACCCGCAGTCCCAAGTAAAAATAATAATTGAAAATCGTTCAGACCTATCATTTCAGCCCATAACGATTTTCCCCTATTCTAAAAGTCTGTTCGGGTACGTATCATTTTAACCCATTCTAATCTAAAGGGAACTTGCAATGTGATAAACTGATATAAATAACAGAATAGCGTCATATAACAGTAACATATGATATAACAGGTGTTTAAGCATGGGTGAACATCATATGATCATAACATAGCAGGTGTGATATGGTGATGCATTTTACAGATTCAAATGTGATCGATTTACTAGTCATATAAGTATAAAACTGTCTGGTGAGAATAACACACTGGTATAAGCTGAAGACACAACCAAAACACACAAAAACGATCTTCAGAGGCATGAAAGCACGACAATGATTCGAATGGAAGAGCCAAAGATTAATTTCCTTGTATACAATTCAAACAAAACAATATAACCATCATAAGTTTTCAACCCAAAATTCAATTAAACAAAGCTAGAAATGAATGCACAAAACATCACCAAAGTGTTTGCATTTGCTTTCTACCACTTGTGTTTCAGTTATAGGCTGGAAAGGCACGACTAAAGAGTGTGTTTGGGTCTGGTTGTGGGTTCATATGGTCGGCCTAGCATGGGAAGTAGATGGTGCAAAGTGGTGATGCATGAAACTACAAGCTAATGCAACAAAACCTAGGTTCAAGGCAACAATGGGTCACGGCCCAAGGCTATATAGGCACGGCCAGGTCTGGTGTGGACCAGGGGTAATGTGGCAGAGGTGTCAGGTCAGGTAGGGGCTAGAGATGGTGGTGCAAGTGGCGGCCAAGGTGGAGTTTGTAGGATCTAGATTAACCCTAGAGGGGGGGTGAATAGGGTTATAGCAAAATTTCTCGATTTAAACACAGAAATAAACTACAGAAATAAATATGCAGTAAAGTAAATCACACACAAAATTTACCCAGCTTCGGCAACCCCTGCCTACTGCTGCATTCACAGATTTCTATTAGAATTAAACAGTATCACGCTTACAAACACTCTACTAGACTCGCAGACATTTGCTCCCGCTCACAAACACTCTACTAGACTCGCACACCCTGCTCGCAAACATTTGCTCCCGCTCACAAACACTCTACTAGTCTCGCACACCCTGCTCCGCCTATAGAGTTTCGCTTACTCGCAAACTTTGCTTCCCGCCTATAGAGCTTCGTTTACTCGCAAACTCTGCTCCCGCCTACAATAGAATTTTGCAAACTCGCACACCCTGCTCACTGAACTAATTCTAACTAGACAATCTGACACTACCTAAACCCTAGGTGGTGATTTACAAAGTTTTGATTCGGAAAATAAAAACGATAATTAAAAGACAATAGAAAATAACTCTTAACCATAGTTAACAAAATAATAAAGCCTAATTTAAAAACTAAAACCCTCTTCTATAACAAGGTCGGCCCTATTTTAACTTCAATCCAGCCCAATCCTTTTATCTTGAGAAAAAATGGCTGCTTTATTCTTCGTTCGTTCCTTTTTGAGATGGCGGCTTGTTCTTCTTTGCAAATTAGGGTTTCTGCAAATTGCTTTTGCTCCTTGCGATTCAAACTAGGGTTGTGCAAAAATTTAAGCGCTGCTCGATCTTGTTCAATAGTAGGCTTCGATGCTTTTGATTTGCTTACGGCTCTTCAATTTTGGATCGAATTCTGCTTTTTGGGTATGTATTTTTCTCCTTTTCCTTTGCTGGTTGATGCTTGAACTCGATGATTTATTGCCGATGATGATTAGGGCATTTATATAGGTCGAATTCCTATATTTGCGTTCGTATAAATTTGATTGAATTTGTCAAATTCTTTGTACTGCCGCTTGATTATGCTTGGACGTTTGAGATGATTGCGACTTGTTCAAAAACGTAATTTTCTGATGCTTGATCCCCACGGCTTTGAATTGCCGTGCTCATCACGGTGTTGATTTTGTGACTTGGTCAATTTTTCATCCTCACTTGAATTGCGTTGATTTGCTTTGACCATGTTGATTTCGTGAGATTTTTTTTTTTTTTACTGCTGGCTTTTGCCTTTGAATCATTTCGTCTCTGGCCATCTTTTTCTGGTTGGTACTGCATTGCATTTCTCAGTGAGCTCCATTTCACTTTGTTGCATTTCTGATTACTGCTGTGTCTTGTTTAATGGAGTCAATGATAATGATCACTGTGTTGGGCTTGTAGTACTTGGATGTTTGCAGTTTGTAGCATTATTGAGCTTGCATACTATTTTCATTTGTTCAACATGTAGTTGTTCACTTGGTCTTTGCTTGTGACATCCATGATCCCTGTTGAGTCTTTGGTGATGCTTCAACTGTTATGTCTGCAACTTGTAGCTGGACTTGTGCACCTTGTTTCATGTTTAAGACTTGAGTCTTTGTGGTCTGGTTGCATGTTCACTATTTGTATCTGCAGTGGTATTGTCTTGTTTGCATATATCACTGGTTCATTCCATTGTTTCATGCATGTGACATTGGTGCATTGTCGTGAGTAGTTTTAGTTGCTTCTGTGCATATATATTGATGCTGCAGTCTTCAATATACTGGTGACATGTGCATTGCTTCATGTTGCCTTCAGTAGCTTCACTGTTGCATTTGTATCACTGTTTCATTGTACTGTTTCATGCATGCTCGACATTGTAACTTGAGCTTTGTATATGAACTGTGTTGTCTTCATGCCTGACTTGATGTTTGTAACTTGTGGTTTCATGCTTCATGTATGTACTCTGTTCATATATTCTTGGTGACATTTCTTTGGTCTGCACTGCTTGTTGATGTTTGGTCTGTGTAGTTGCAGTATTCATTATGCATTGATGCAGTGCTGTCATGTTGTTTTCAGTAGTCTTGGCCATGTTGGTTCGAATTGCACTTGCTCTTTTGTACTACTTCACCATGTCACTTGAGGCTCTGCAGTTGGTTTATGATCTTCACTGTGAACTTTACTTGGGCATTTTGTATGTTTCATTTTGATCCACTTTGTCATTGCATATCTATATATGCTTGACCTCTGTTGCATGCTTGCTGTATTCGTTGTAGTGTATGTTGTACTTTGATCTAGTTGTGTAGTTTGCCACTGTTGGTTTTGCTGTGGTCTTCAAGCATGTTGCTGCCTGGTCTGACCTGATCTGCATACATGATTGTTGCAGTCCGTTTTGATGTTGGTCTTCGTTTCATTCATGTCATGTTGCCTTGTGTTGAATCCAGTTTTAAAACTCGGGTTTGACCTTGTGCTCGTGTTATTTAATTTTACTGCGTTAGTTTATATTTTTGCAGATTGCTCAGATGCTGGATTCAAACTGGAATGCAGTTGAAGATAAATATGAGTGTGAGTGATATGTAGTGAGGTTAACTGTAAATGTGAAATGTGATGTGATTGTAATCAAAAATGTATATGTATAGTGAGAGCATGAAATTGTACTATTTAAAATTGTAATAAATATTAGTTTGAATAAAATTTCTGTTTGAATTCAAATTCTGTGTTATTTAATTTTATTCAGCAAATATTTATTTATTCTATGAAAAATAAAATAGTATATTAACAAATACATTTAAACGAATGTATATATGTTTATTATCATCAAACAAAAATCATATAAGCGCAAAGCGCATATTCAACAGAGTTTGGGGTGGTGGTGCAAGGTGTGCTCGGCTATGGTTCATATAGGTGTAGTTTGGTGCATTTTTGTGATGGATCATCAACCAAGGGTGGCTCGGCTTGGCTATGGGGTTAGAGAGGAGGTGGTGATGGCTGGTTCAGGTGGTGGTGGAGGCGGCAAGGTGGCTGGAGTGGTGAGGCCAAACCTAAAGTAGAAGAGAGCAAGTGCAAATTACATGATTCAAATATAAAAACAAATGAAAAGGAAGAAAAAGAAAAGAAAGTTTACCAAAGTATTTGTCAAGAAGATGGCCGAAATTTTTTCCCAGATTTGAGATGAGAATTCATGTGAAAAATGAATAGAAGTAAGCTGAAAGAAATGATAAAGTCAGCCTCTTCAATGCATGTGGTGATTAGAAAATGAAAAGGTGGAATACAAAAGGCTTAAGCAAACCAAAGGTCACAAAACCCTTAAAATTTCCACCATATTCTTTTGGAATTTTAAATAACTAAAAAATATATATATATTTAGATAAAAACATGAAAATTTAGTAAATAAACAAAAATAAATAAATAAATATTAATTATATATAATTTAATTAAGAAAATAGCAAAGAAAATGTAAACTAGGCTAGAAAATTTGAAAATAAATAAAATGAACTTTGGAAATTTTTTTATGTACTTTAAAATATTTATAAATAAATATTAGAGCACCAAAATAAAATTCATGCATCAAAATAAATAAATAAATTTTAATTAAATATAATTTAAATGAAGAAAATAGCAGAAAAACAGAAACTATCCTTTAAAAATAGAAAATCAAAGCAATAAATTTTGGAAATCTTTTATTATCACTTTAAAAATATTTAGAAATGAAATATTACAAATAAAACAAATTTCAAATAATTTCAAAAAATATATATTAAAATTTAAATTATATTCAAAAATCTAGGGTTGTTACAATATGTTTAATAAATAAGATATAAAAGAACAAGTGTTAACATAAGTATGTTAGGAATTAACAAGTGGCAAAGAAAAATATTCTTTTAACTTAAATTTTAAAACAATAACATGTATGATAAAAAGAGTAAACCAAGCTACATTTTCTTCTTTCTCAAAAGCAAAATCATGTAACTCAAAAAGCCTGAGATCAATGCAACCAAACCAGAAGAAAAAAAACATAATCAAAATTCTTTCATCTTCTCTAAAATCAAATCTGAGAAAAGAAACTAAGATCAGATTAACAACTTCTTTTCAAAACCAAAACCTGGTAATAAAACCAAATAAACTCAAACCTGGAAGCTTCAATTTCAAATTAAGATCTGATCTCAGAGCAGAATCAAGTAATTCCAGATCAAGGCAAGTAATGGTTGGAAGCTCAACTCAAATATATCAAAGCTCATATCAGTTTTCAAATAAAACGCAAGCTCCAGATCCAACTAGAAAATAAAGAAGATCAAATAAAAAAAATACCTATGCTCTGTTCAAATCTCCCAGGTGGTCAAACTACCCTCGAACTTTTTTTATTTTTATTATGTGTGGTAAATACTTGAAGCTTTGATGTGAAATATGTTGCATAATTGAGTAAATATGCTTGCATGTATGGTAATATATATATATATGATGGTATGTATCTTCGGCATCGTGGATGGACCAAAGGTGATTGGACCAAGGCAAGAGGGTGCGTGGATCTTCAGCGAGTTTGTGGATGAAGTTATGTGGTGGCTGGTGGATAGTGGCGTCAGGCGAAGGGGTTTTCCGTCGGCAACTTTTGAGTTCAGTTCAATTGAGTTGTTCGATTTCGATCGATGATGGGTTTGAGCGATCTGGGTGGTCAGGCTAGGTAGCGATGTTGTTGGTGACTCGTCGAGAGGATCGGCGATGGCCGGAGCGTCGCCGTGCGGCTATACATATGCACATGTGCTTCCTGATATCAGATGGTAGCACGGTGGTTTTGGCATCGAAGAAGAAGATGGTTTTCCTCGGGTTTACTCTCTGGATGGATTCGTGTGTTACTCGAAACAGGAGCGAGAGTGTGTGGCTCGGGTCTGGACTCGAGAGCTATAGGGTTAGACCCGAAGTAGGGTTTTCAACAGTTTTAAAAGGTTTATAAAAGCAAGTTTTTAAATTTAAATTGAATTTAGTTTAAATTTTTATATGATAATGTTTTAAATTATTTGATTAAAAGAAGTTATAACTTTTTTAACCTAATTTTGTTAAGTTAAATGTTTATTTTATTTTAAAACTTAAATTACATGTTTTAATTAAGTAAGTTAATTTTAAAGATAAATTATTTTTTAAAATATGTTAATGATAATTAAGTAATTAATAGAGATAATGGTTTATCTTAAACGATGATTTGAATTGTACTTAACTTGAAGATATTAAGTTAATTTATATAAGATTTTAAAGATAAAATGGTTTATCTTGAAATAATGATTTTTTTTATCAATTAACTTAAAAAGGGTTTAAGTTAAATTGTATGATTTTGTTAATTCGTCTCAAGGAATGAAGGTTTAAAGATTAAATGTTTTAAAGTTAATTGATGAATAATTATTTGTGTAATTGATTTAAAAGGTAATTATTTTGTGCAACTAAATAGCATTATTTAAAGCTTAGTTATTGGATGAAAGAAATTAAATTAAGGTTGACTTATTGAAGAAATTAAAGGTTAATTAAATTATAATAAGTAATAAAAGGGTAATTAATTACTTAAAGATAATTATTTAATTAAAAGTAATTGATGAATGATTAAAGTGGATTAATCAAGTGATTAAAGGATAATTACTCAGTGTAAGTAATTTATGATATAAGGGATTAAGGTTAATCACTTATTGTAATTAATTAATAAAGGACAATTAATTAAATGGTAATTAACTAATGGTTAATTAATTAATGTAATTAATTAAGGTTAATTTATTAAAGAATAATTAAATAATTAAAGGTTAATTATTTAGTGATTAAGGGTTAATTGATTTATTAATTAAGGTTGATTAATTTTTAGTTAAGGGTTAATTAATTTTTATTAAAGGTTAATTAATAAATGATTAAAGGTTAATTAATTAAAATGGTTCGTAATTAATTAATCTTAATTAACCAGGAATAGTTTAAGTTAATTTATAATCGGGATTGAGTAATTAATTCATAAGAAATTAATTTAATTAAAAATTTAATTTTATTAACTAAGGATTAAACAATTAATAAATCCTGCCTATAAATGATTATTGAATGCTTGGATTGCTTATGAATGTTTGTATGGTATGAGATGCCTTGAATTGATTGTCCTAGTTGATGTGTGATATTTTGTTCTGTGAATTGAGTTGTGTATAATTTGTTTATTTATCTATGATACATTTGTATATTATCTGTGAATTTGTGAATGAACAATAAGCGTTATAGATCATACCGCTTATCGATATTGATGTGCTTGACTCTGCGATGATTGATGATGTTGAACTATTGTGTAAAACCCCTGGACTACACCATACACACACAAATATGGATTTCGCAGGAAATCGTCTAAGTCATAGATATTTGAATTTAATTCAAATGATGGAATGGTTTTAAAAGATGAATTTTGAATCCTAATGGTTTTGAAAAATGGAAGTGGGTTGAATATGAAAAGCTTTTGAAAAGGAAGTTTTGAAATTGAAATTTAAGTTTTGAATATAATATATCTTGTTTAAAGTTTTGAAATTATTTTGGAAATTATGGTTTAAAAAGATTATACAAGTTATACAATGTATTTATAAGGGTTTTAAACCATTTAAAAAGTATCCTTTTAGGAATTTAAATTTATCCCTAGTTGTATACTTGAAGGGCTTTAACTTGTCCAAATATAATTGGATGTTTTCCGAAACAAAAACTCTTTGCTTTCAAATGATAACAGCTTTCAAATAAAGAAAGGATTTCTAGTTTTTGTTGAAAAGGTTTTCAAATTTGAAATGAAATTGTTTTGAAAGCTATGAATGAATCTTTGTGAAAGATTGACAAACTTTGTTTTCAAATTGAAAAGGATCTTAAAGGTGTATCTTTTCTATAAAAGATTTGAATTGGAAATTGTTATGAAAAGCTATGAATGAATCTTAGTTAAAGATTGGACTTTGTAAAATGAATCTTTTTGTTTGAAGATTTGAAATGGTACTTTGTTTAAACCATTTGAAGAAAGGTTTTGGGGCTTAAGTTGTGACTTAATTGAGATCCCACTATACATATGGTTTTTAAATATTGCGCTCACTATTTAGTTTGCCGAGAGAGGACTTTATGTCATATAACCATTCTGAATAGTGATACGACGTAATGGATAGCATTTGAAGACCAGTGGTAAAGACCGGGTATTTTCGAAAACGAAAGGATTACCCTTCGAATATCTCTGCATACAATAGCGCCCGATATTGAGATCTCCATATGTGATGGGGAGTCCAATCGGGATTGTGAATACCCAGATTTGCAAGGGCTTCTTTGTGAAGTGCCATCGGTTCTGTTCGAACCCGGAATAGACTTGTATGGATGTATGTTTGACATTACACTTTGAGATGTAAAGCTTGTTTCTATCAAATATATTTCTGTTTGGTGGCGAAGAATTTATTCTCTAAGCTTAACACCCTTCTCTGAGACGTACGAGCTCAGAGGTTACGTAGTTGATGGTTACTGGTGATATATTCCCAATTTGGTAATGTGGCATACGAAGTGCTGGCGATCATGTGTTGATCAAAGCATGGTTTTGTGAAAAGCGTAGCTTTGTGGACAAGACTTCGTCAAGCCTCACAACCCGAAAATGGTCGAAATTGGAATGTTGCGGCAAGGTTTTTAGGGGTCGCGCCCCTAGGGTATGTCCATTTCCTTCTGGATAAAAAGTGATATCATGGTATGGAGCCCTGATATTTAACTATGTGGTTGTTGTTATTTGTTGGTTAATCCCAGGATAAAGGTCGGTAACAACCGAAGATGGCTTACTTGTAGGTGTTACCTAGTTAGAGAGGTAACCCGGCCTTGTGTTGGCAGAGATCTGGTTTGGTTCTTGGGGGCATCCCTCCAGAGGCGTTCAATTCGGTGAGGAAGTTCCTTAGCCTGACCATTGTTGGAAATCCAATCATCTTATACGTGCCCTTTACGATTGCAATTGTATAACCTGTCATTCTTAAATGGTGGCTATAGTAGGCATAGTATAATGGTACATATGTTGGCTAAGATTAATATTATACTTTCGAAATGTTTCCACTATGCACTAATAATAGTATCAAAAGGATTTTGCGTATCAAGCATGTTTGACTATCATAAGGAGAAATCTTCCCCAAGTGTGTGATTGCATTGTGTGTGTGCCGGGAGGCCTTATGGTTGTTTCATTTTCCAAAAAGCATTGCGAATTTATTTTAAAATTCTTTTGTTTTCTTTTATTAAAGATGAATTGTTTTTGTTTGCTCACACCAGTCCCATGACTGACCTGGAGTTTATTGTTCCCTTTCTAAACTTTGGATGCCCATAATTTTCCATATAGGCAGTCTAGATTTCGATTTTTCAGATAATCAAATAGTAGAGGTAGATTCGATAGCATCCGGTCTTTGGATTTGGTGATAGTATTTGTTTCTCTTTGACATTCTTGACCGACCTTGCTTAATGCATCGATGATGGCGGTTCGAGCTTTTGGTTCAAGCTATCCTTGATTTTGGAGCATTAGAGATGGAGTTTCAATATGGACATTGGATCTCTTATGAAGCTTTTGTTGTTGGTGCAAATTTTTTCCGCTGTTGTGCATCTATGATTATGTGATATTCATTGTATAATTTTTGTATCGAATGTTGTATATCAATGATATGTATTCTTTTTCTTCCTATGTGTTGTTGTTCTTAATGTGTTATAAGATCCGACGAATCATATTTTAACGGTTGAATCTGTGGCATTCGAATATGAGTGAAGTATGGATGTCGATTTTCGAACGCGAAAATCCAGGTTGTCACATATTGTATCAGAGCTGAAGATTGAACTTTAGCTTTTGGAGTATAACACATTAGGTAACTCATTAGAGATAGGGTGAAGTATACCCTAAAATGAGTATATCCCTAAAATATCCATCCGTATGCCTCGGTAGATTTTCTTACTATCCACAAATAGTGAGTATGAGTGCAAGAAAAGGACGAGACAGGGCACAGGGAAGCACCACTTCCAATGGTCAATACCTGCGACAACAAGGAACAATCTTTCTCTATCAATTTCTTTTGTTCATCGTCTGATTCCAATTCTTTGATTGCTTCGTGGCAGCTACAAGAAGAAGCTACGGGTGTGGTGGTGGCCCTACGAATCGTGTAGATAAGTTCCTATTTCATGTTCTGATCATTAGTTTCTTATCAATCTTTTCGTTCTTAACTATAATAAATTTGAAATTTCAGTTGAAATAAATAGGTAAACAAAATATGGAACTGAATTAGATTGAATCTCTTTATCTGCTCTTTGGGGTCCGTTATATTCTATGAATGGTTGGTCATCCCTTCTGACTAACCAATGTCCTTGCACATTTCATAGATCTGGTGATCCGAGTATCTTGTGTAGTATTGAATGAGTTTATTCTCATATTTATTGATATTATGATTTGGTAAGCCAAATGTAGAATAAATATTTCTAATTGATTTGATAAACTATTTCCCTATCTTTCATCTATTCTTTGTTGTCTCCCTAGCAAATTTCGGAGACGAAATTTTCATAAGGGGTATGATCTCGGTTTTGAGTAAAATTAAGTTTAGTAATTGATATTAATTTAGGGATTAAATTGTAAATTAATTTAATTTTTCCAAATTAAACAAGATATTTATTTGTTTATATATGTATAAGGATTTATTTGAAATTGAATTTGAGATTCAAGATAAATATTTTTAAAACAAATTGGATTTATATTTTAGGATTAATATAGAAATTAAGTTTTTAAAACATTTTCTCTAAAGGTTATATAAGAATAAATAATAAGAAATGTATAAATATAAACATTCATTCATTTAAAAAATATAATCACTTGAAATTAAAATTTAAAGCAAAAATGAATACAAAGCTTTAATGTGTATATATCTTTTGGATAAGTAAATATCTTATTGGTAAATTGGTTTTAAAATCATTTTCCTGAAGGTCATATAAATAGTTACAAAAGTATATAACATTTAAAACATAATAAGTGTAGATTTGAAAAATAATACATATGAATTATATTACATAATTTATAAAAGCATAAGGGTTTAAACATAATTTTTATATTAATTAAGATAAAGGACTTAAACATAAATTTAATTGTTTTTGACAAATGTTTAATAAATAAGACATAAAACAACAAGTGTTAACCTAAGTATGTTGGGAATTAACAAGTGGCAAAGAAAAAAAATTCTTTTAACTTAAATTTTAAAATAATAACATGTATGAGAAAAAGAGTAAACCAAGCTACATTTTCTTCTTTCTCAAAAGCAAAATCCTGTAACTCAAAAAGCCTGAGATCAATGCAACCAAACCAGAAAAAAAACATAATCAAAATTCTTTCATCTTCTCTAAAATCAAATCTGAGAAAAGAAACTAAGATCAGATCAGCAACTTCTTTTCAAAATCAAAACCAAGTAATAAAACCAAATAAACTCAAACCTGGAAGCTTCAAGTTGAAATTAAGATCTGATCTCAGAGCAGAATCAAGTAGTTCTAGATCAAGGCAAGAAATGGTTGGAAGCTCAACTCAAATATATCAAAGCTCAGATCAGTTTTCAAATAAAATGCAAGCTCCAGTTCCAACTAGAAAATAAAGAAGATCAAATAAAAAGAATAATACCTATGCTCTGTTTAAATCTCCCAGGTGAGCAAACTACCATCAAACTTTTTTGTTTATGTTGTGTGTGGTAAATACCTGAAGCTATGATGTGAAATATGTTGCATAATTGAGTAAATTTTCTTGCATGTCTAGTAATATATATATATATATATATATATATATATATGATGGTATGTATCTGTGTATAGATATAAATTCTGTTATATCAACAGGATTAAAACCACATATTGAAAAAAAATCATAACTTTCTTTCTAAACAAAATTAAGCTTTAATTTCTAAAAAGAAATTATTTGTAGCAGCATGAATTCATTTTTAAAAATAATTCCGAGTGGAAATGTTTAAGTGATATTTAGGAAATTGGATATTACTGTGGTAATCTAATTCAAGTCAAAAATCAATGAATTCAATTTCAAGTTTTGACTATACAAAAAGATTTGTAATATGAAACCATGATTTTTAATAATCATTTCAAAAAATTTAAGCTCATATTTAATGAGAAATTGCAAGTTGAATGCAAAAGGAATTCCGGGCAATCCACTGCGATCAAGGAAGAGGTTGACCTCGAGATCGTGGTTGTTTCTTGTGGAAGATTGGGGATCATCAGAAAAATGTTCGATGATTTTATAATTCATCGTGGAAAGAAGATGAGGTCGAATTAGGGTTTTGGATTGAGCTGATGATGTTTCAGATGCATTCTCGTCATTGTGGATGGACTGAAGGTGATCGGACCAAGGCAAGAGGCTGCGTGGATCTTCGGCAAGTTTGTGGATGAAGTTGCGTGGTGGTTGGTGGACGGTGGCAACGGGGCGAAGGGGTTTTCCGTCGGCAAGTTTTGGGTTCCAGTTCAATTGAGTTGTTCAATTTCGATCAATGATGGGTTTGAGTGATCTGGGTGGTCGGGCTAGGTAGCGATGTCGTCGGTGACTCATTGAGAGGATCGGCGATGGCCGGAGCGTTGTCGTGCGACTTTACACATGCACATGTGCTTCTTGATATCAGATGGTAGCAGGGTGGTTTTGGACTCAAAGAAGAAGATGGGTTTCCTTGGGTTTACTCTCGGGATGGATTCGTGTGCTACTCGAAACAGTAGCGAGAGTGTGTGGCTCGGGTCTAACTCGAGAGCTATTCGAGTTAAGCCTGAAGCAGGGTTTTAAACAGTTTTAAAAGGTGTATAAAAGCAAGTTTTTAAATTTAAATTAAATTTATTTTAAATTTTTGTATGATAATGTTTTAGATTATTTGATTAAAAGAAGTTATAACTTGTTTAACCTAATTTTGTTAAGTTAAATGTTTATTTTATTTTAAAACTTAAATTACATGATTTAATTAAGTAAGTTAATTTTAAAGATAGATTGCTTTTTAGATATATTAATGATAATTAAGTTATTAATAGAGATAATGGTTAATCTTAAAGGATGATTTGAATTATACTTAACTTGAAGATATTAAGTTAATTTATATGAGATTTTAAAGATAAAATGGTTTATCTTGAAATAATGATCTTTATCATCAATTTACTTGTAAAGGGTTTAAGTTAAATTATATGATTTTGTTAATTCGTCTCAAGGAATGAAGGTTTAAAGATTAAATGTTTTAAAGTTAATTGATGAATAATTATTTGTGTAATTGATTTAAAAGCTAACTATTTTGTGTAACCAAATAGCATTATTTAAAGCTTAATTATTCGATGAAAGAAATTAAATTAAGGTTGACTTATTGAAGAAATTAAAGGTTAATTAAATTATAATAAGTAATAAAAGGGTAATTAATTACTTAAACATAATTACTTAATTAAAAGTAATTGATTAATGATTAAAGTGGACTAATCAAGTGATTAAAGGATAAATACTCGGTGTAATTAATTTATGATATAAGGGATTAAGGATAATCACTTATTGTAATTAATTAAGGATAATTAATTAAATGGTAATTAATTAATGGTTAATTAATTAATGTAATTAATTAAGGTTAATTAATTAAAGAATAATTAAGTAACTAAAGGTTAATTATTTGATGATTAAGGGTTAATTGATTTATTAATTAAGTTTGATTAATTATTAATTAAGGGTTAATTAATTTATTACTAAAGGTTAATTAATAAATGATTAATGGTTAATTAATTAAAATGGTTTGTAATTAATTAATGTCAATTAACCAGGATTAGTAATTTATTAATCTGGTTTAAGTTATAATCAGGATTGAGTAATTAATTCATAAGAAATTAACTTAATTAAAAATTTAATTGAATTAATTAAGGATTAAACAACTAATTAATCCTGCCTATAAATGATTATTGAATGCTTGGATTGCTTATGAATATTTTTATGTTATGAGATGCCTTGAATTGATTGTCCTAGTTGATCTGTGATATTTTATTCTATGAATTGAGTTGTGTATAATTTAATTATTTATCTATGATACATTTGTATATTATCTGTGAATCTATGAATGAACAATAAGCGTTATAGACCATACCACATATCGATATTGATGTGCTTGAATCTGTGATCATTGATGATGTTGCACTATTGTGTAAAATCCTTGGACTACACCATACACATACAAATATGGATTTCATGGAAAATCGTCTAAGTCATAGACATTTGAATTTAATTCAAATGATGGAATGGTTTTAAAAGATGAATTTTGAATCTAAATGGTTTTGAAAAATGGAATTGGGTTGAATATGAAAAGTTTTTTGAAAAGAGAGTTTTGAAATTGAAATTTAAGTTTTGAATATTATATATCTTGTTTAAAGTTTTGAAATTATTTGGAAATTATGGTTTAAAAAGATTATACAAGTTATATAATGAATTTATATGGGTTTTAAACCATTTTAAAAGTATCCTTTGGGAATTTAAATTTAACCCAAGTTGTATACTTGAAGGGCTTTAACTTGTGCAGATATAATTGGATGTTTTCCGAAATGAAAACTCTTTGTTTTCAAATTATAATGGCTTTCAAATAAAGAAAGGATTTCCAGTTTTTATTGAAAGGTTTTCAAATTTGAAATGGAATTGTTTTGAAAGCTATGAATGAATCTTTGGGAAAGATTGTCGAACTTTGTTTTCAAATTGAAAAGGATCTTAAAGGTGTATCTTTTGTATAAAAGATTTGAATTGGAAATTGTTATGAAAAGCTATGAATGAATCTTAGTGAAAGATTAGTGAACTTTGTGAAATGAATCTTTTCGTTTAAAGATTTGAAATGGTAATTTGTTTAAACCATTTGAAGAAAGGTTTTGGGCTTTAAGTTGTGACTAAACTGAGATCCCGTTATCCATATGGTTTTTAAATATTGTGCTCACTATTTGGTTTAGCCGGGAGAGGACTTTATGTCATATAACCCATTTCGGATAATGATACGATGTAATGGATAGCATTTGAAGACCGGTGGTGAAGACCGAGTATTTTCGAAAATGAAAGGATTAGTCGTCGAATGTCTTTACATCGAATAACACCCGATATAGAGATCTCCATATGTGATGGGGAGTCCGATCGGGATTGTAAAAACCCAAATTTGCAAGGGCTTCTTTGTGAAGTGCCTTCGGTTCTGTTCGAATTTGGAACAGACTTGTATGGATGTATGTCTGACATTACACTTTGAGATGTAAAGATGGTTTCTATCAAATACATTTCTGTTTGGTGGCGGAGAATTTATTCTCTTAGCTTAACACCGTTCTCTAAGACGTATGAGCTCAGAGGTTATGTTGTTGATGGTTACTAGTGATATATTCCCAATTTGGTAATGTGGCATACGAAGTGTTGTCGATCATGTGTTGATCGAAGAATGGCTTTTGTGAAAAGCGTAACTTTGTGGACGAGACTTCATCGAGCTTCACAACCCGGAAATGATCGAAACAGGAATGTTGCAGCATGTTTTTAGGGGTCGCACCCCCAGGCTATGTCCATTTCCTTCTAGATAAAAAGTGATATCATGGTATGGAGCCCTGATATTTTAACTGTGTGGTTGTTGCTATTTGTTGGTTATTCCCAGGATAAAGGTCGGTAACAACCGGAGATGGCTTACTTGTAGGTGTTACCTAGTTAGAGAGGTAACCCGGCATTGTGTTGGTAGAGATCTGGTTTGGTTCTTGGGGGCATCCCTCCAGAGGCGTTTAATTCGGTGAGGAATTTCCATAGCCTGACCATTGTTGGAAATCGAACCATCTAATACGCGCCCTTTACGATTGTAATTGTATAACCTGCCATTCTTAAATGGTAGCTATAGTAGGCATAGTATAATGGTACCTATGCTAGTAAAGATTAATATTATACATTCGAAATGTTTTCAACTATGCACTAATAATAATATCAAAAGGATTTTTCTTATCAACCGTGTTTGACTATCATAAGGAGTAATCTCCCCCAAGTGTGTGATTGCATTGTGTGTGTGCCGGGAGGCCTTATGGTTGTTTCATTTTCCAAAAAGCATTGCGGATTTATTTTAAGATTCTTTTGTTTTCTTTTGTTAAAGATAAACTATTTTTGTTTGCTTACCCCAGTCCCATGACTGACCTGGAGTTTGTTGTTCCCTTTCTAAACTCTAGGTGCGCACAATTTTCTACACGGGCAGTCTAGAGTTGGATTTTTCAGATAATCAAATAGTAGGGGTAGATTCGATAGCATCCAACCTTTGGATTTGGTGATGGTATTTGTTTCTCTTTGACATTGTTGACTGACCTTGCTTAATGCATCGATGATGGTGGTTCAAGCTATCCTTAGTTTTGGAGCATTAGAGATGGAGTTGCAATATGGACATTGGGTCTCTTCTGAAGCTTTTGTTGTCGGTGTAAATTTTTTCTGCTGTTGTGTATCTTTGATTATGTGATATTCATTGTATCATTGTTTTATCGAATGTTGTATACCAATGATATATATTCTTTTTCTTCCGTTGTGTTGTTGTACTTAATGTGTTATAAGCTCTAGAGAATTGAATTTTAACGGTTGAATCTGCGGCATTCGAATACGAGTGAAGTTTGGATGTCGATTTTCGAATGCGAAAATCTGAGTCGTCGCATTAAAGATACTCATACAATTTCATTAATTTACACTATTGTTATTCTAAATAATTTTTATTTTAATTAGATTCAATTCAACTTAGTTATCAAATGCTATATAAAATAAAATTCATTAAATATTCGTTTTATTTTAATTCCACCAACAATCGATGATAATTAAATATTATCATCTCCTAACAACTATCATTCATTAAAAATATTATATGTATAATATAATTTAGATAAAATTATTTGATTTACTCGATTTTAAAACAATATTACCTCGACTTGCCTCATTTAAGTGTCTAGAAACCCCTATCGATAACACATCGTCCCGCACATCGACTAGAATTCATAAACAACTCAACGGATAAGTAAACATAGTATAAAATATTTTATAACACTAACAAGTTTGCTCTCTCATATATATATATATATACTCAACAGACTCATTCTAGAGTATTACTACCCTATCTCTAATGAGTCAAACACCACAAAGCCAAGGTTATCGCTAAACCTCGCTCTGGTACCAACGGTGATGATCCGTATTTCGAAAAGTCTAAATCGGCAATAATCCACACATGTTCAACTTAAGCAATCCGAAACGTAGATAATCAATGGGATTAAATAAGAAAAATAAGAAAAGAAAAAGAAAACAAATGCAGAATCTCATAGCGGAACGAAAAAATAGAATGAACAAATAACAGTTCATGAAATAGTTTGTTATACATTTGATTATAATCTATACACATTATTAGAGTTATATATACAACTTAGGTAAATAAATAATGCAACAGAATAGCATGAATTCAGAGGATAATAGTAATAATATACCAAATCTTCATCTTCATCCTCCAAAGAATAATCTTCAATACGCTGAAAACTCAAAATTACCCGAGCGTAATGAAAAGACGAAACACTCAAGTCAGGACTAAAATACTCCTGTGTAAGTAAAATCTATCAATAAATATGAGTGCAACAACGTTAGAGATGTTTAAAGGATTTTACATCACCTATCCAATGTATAACGCGCGTGTAACCATAAGAGATGTTACGGGATTTTCCATCTCCTAAGGATATGTTAAACTATTTATATATAATAGTATACGCTATGATAGATAATGTTTATCAGTAAAATAAATAAATAAAATAACGTTAAGGCTTTACATTTGTGATGGCCCACATTTCGAAAGGTTTAAATCGACAATAATCCACACACGTATGACTTAAACAACCGAAAACATAGATAATCAATGGGGTTAATTAAGAAAAACAAGAAAAGAAGAAGAAAATAAACATAGAATCTTGCAACAAAACGATAAAATATAATAATCAAATAAATAGTTCATGAAGCTATTTATTATATATATGATTATAATTTATACAACATTTATCAGAGTTATAAATATACAACATAATATGCAGCAGAACAACATGATGTGGGGAATAATAATAGTAATAATATACCAAATCTTCGTCTTCGTCCTCTAGAGAATAATCTTCGATAAGCTAAAAACTCAAGGCTGACCCTAGCGTAATGAAAAGAATAAACACTCGAGTCAGGACTAGAATATCTTTATGTGAGTCAACTCGATGTCGTATATAACATGAGTGTCGTGGCATTAGAGGTGTTTACGTAATTTCACATCTGTTATCTAGTGTATAACGTGCGTGTAATAACTCAAGAGATGTTACTTGATTTTTTATCTCTTAAGGATCCGTCAAAATATTTATATGTAGTTGTAACGACCCTCTTTTTCGTTCAATTCAAACTGATAATAACCACTCATGTCCAGTCCAGATTGAACGGAAAGTCGGATAGATAGGCAAAAGAAGGAAGATAGAAGATAAAAAGAAATTAAACAACACAGAATCTCATAGCAGAACGTATAATATATAATATATAATATATATACATAATCTTTACACAAAATAAAACTATAATATATATATATATATATATATATATATATATACAAACATCAATCAGAGTACATTAACATATTTCATCACAGACAGTTATAACAACTTGTCCTCACAACTGTTGAATAATACACAACAATGCAAACAATGGAAATATAATCAACGTGAATATGACTCCGGCCTCAAGCTCCTCTGCTCAAGCTCTAAATATCCTTCTTAACCACTACTGAACGGATTTTCTTACCATCGTCCTAGAAGATTTACAAGTTTATACGTATAGTATAGCACCTTCAATAGTAATTGTACCATATAATTCTTGGATTTCCTCTAGATTTTTCCAAAGTTACATTTTGGTCAAGGTTTGATAGTCGGTTATTTAACTATCAAATGTACCTACATTCTCGACACAATATTTCCTACTGAAAATCACTAAGCCTCATTTATTTAGATTTAAAATCACTTTATAACTTAATTCATCAAAATGAATATATTTGCCTGCTATTCTTTCGAAAGTACAAAAACTTGTTAAACAAGTTTGATAGCTTTGTTCAATAGCATCCATAAATTAGAAACTACTTAAGAATTATATTCGTTTCTATCGAAGAACAAATATTTGATTCATAATAACTTTCCGCGATTGATTATAAACTCATTTCCAAAATCCAAGGTTAAATCTTAAGTAAGACACTCTTTTAGAAGCATTGATACTACTTATAAACTTCTATTACTATCATATTTCAAAATCACTTGAAATTCTTTGTTAAACATTTCTTTATAATCAAACCCGTGATTATCTATCTCAGAAGCATCTCTACTTATTAGACTTCACATGAACAATTTACTTCTTCCATTTAGCCTCTTAAAGATACTTAATAAAATTTAAAAATAAATAATAACCTTAAAATAAGCTTATTAAAATTTATTCATTAACTACTAAGTAATAATTATTCTTAAAACAATATTAGTTTTTGAACAAATTACCTTTGAAATAATAATATCTTAAATACTGATTTATTCCTAAGTAATAATTATCTTTTAAATCAAATCATTTTAAAATAACTTTAATAAATAATTAAATTATACCTTTAAACAATTTAAATAATTAAATAACTTTGGAAAATGTTAATTAAATAACTTTAAATAACTTTTAAGAATTATAAAGTAATTAACTTTAAATCATTATTGAATAATCAAATAAATAATAATCATTCTTAGAACAATTTTGGTTCAAGAACCGATTTCAAATTTTGAAGGAGACTTACCAATTCAAGGGTATTTAATCAAGTCACCACTAATTTCATTAACTACCTAAGTTATAAATCCAGGAAATAAGCGATTGTTAATACAACGCTTATCTAATACTAGTCCATTTTAATGAAATTATATGTCCACACTAACTAATAGTAGAACGGTTTTATTTCTACCAAACAATGTCCAAATAACACAATAATTCAAGAATAGCGACAAAACGATGATTTGTTTACCCATAGGGGTCCAATTGAATATAATCAGTGGAACGGTGTTTGTTTTTGCAAACCGACGTTTAATCGTCGTAATTATCTTGAATTAACCCATCACTATTTTTATATGAGCAAATAACATCGATGGATAGATCATACAGACTTAAACGACATTATAGGTTTAAATTATATAATTAAATTTCTGTCCTTTTCAAAATGCCATAAATTTTTACTTATTCAAACACGACAACAACTTCCATAACAACATACTATTCACCGATACAAACTTATTGCAAAAATTCTCATGTTAACTGAATTTCATATGAACGAATTATGACAAACTACGTTTTTAACTACATTTATAAATAATTTAACCAAATTAAATAAAACTTCTTTCCTGCTCATTGGCCGAAGCCGAAGCCTTCGTTCCAAACCCATTTCTCCTTCCTTTCCCCAACTTTCTCCGTACCAATTCATACTCCAGGCAACCGAAAACCAAAGATCCAATTCCATGCCAAATTCTTCGATCGACCCTGCTACTCAAACCCACAATGCAGCGACTCAACCCATCGTCACATGGTCAAACCCAAACATCCAATGGGACCGAAGCTCCTTCCATCATCCCCCTGCAGCTTGAAAGAACCTCTTCCTCCATGCACGCATGCACGTGCATGTGCACGACAAATTCCACCACCATTCAACCACCCGAAACCACCCACAAACTTCTCTACTCCACCTCATTGCATCGTACCTCCGCTAGGGCCCATGGTCTTCCTTCTTCCCATTTTCATTAATGAACCCAGCTAGAGGATATGAATGCATGACCAAAATCAACTGCCCCCCATTTCCTCTGGCCACGCGAGTGCCTACTACCACTTCCAAAAGGGCCGCCACTCTTTACTCTACTCTCTGGACCATCGCAACTTTGCAAGCCGCTTTTATCTTAATTCAGTTCAACCGCATTCGACAGCCACTCCCAAACCCCCTTAAAATCCTAAAATCACTACGCTACATCAAATCAAAGACAATTTAAAAAACCGGCTATGGTAAACACCTCAACCTTATCACCACACTAATCCTCAACTAGACTACATCTTCTCTCGTCGACCATGTTGTCGAATTTTTTTTAATGACTTTTGATCAAATCCATTTTTCCAAAATTTAGGCAATTAAAAATCATGATTCCTTCGCTAAAAACCCTATTTCCATATAACAATCCTGATTATATACATGGATCAATGATTTAAGGATGCTGAAAATTGCCTAAGTTATGATTTCTTATAATAAATTCAAACTTTCAAACAATATATAGCATGAATCGGCCTAAAACTATTTTTAGTGTAATCCATATTCAAAAACAAACACTTCACTAGTCAACATCATTAACAAATTCCAAGCCAATTGAGAGATAATGATTTTTTTATTATATCCTACATAAATTTTTTAACTCTATTTACATGACAGAGTAAATAAAAATCATTTGCAGTAACAAATAATAAGTGTTCTCACCTTAAACATGCTTTGTTTTCTTCAATGCTTCAAATTAAATCCAACTATAAATCTGAATCTTCTATTTTCCTTGCCTTGTCCTTGGATTATAAGAACAAAATGTTTTTCTTTTTCTTCTTTTTCTTACAGTGTTTTCATTTTGTTTTACAGGGCTTAGAAACCTGAAATTATCTTCCTCATATATATATATATGTGTGTGTGTGCGTGTGTAGCTATAAATGTAATGATGAATTTGTACAAAATTATGGAGCTCGAAAAAATTTCTAATCTTTGCTGATATGAAGTTTTTGCTGCTGTGACCAAATTTTTCTGATGGCTGATTTGAGAGTTTGGTGGGTGAGTTAAATTAGCTTACAATTTTTGACTAAGGGTGTGCATTTTTCCCCTCTTCCATTTTGACCTGTAAGTAAATCTTTTGTTTCGTTATATAACTTGTACATTTTGACCTATTGTAACATACGGGAATTTTCGACTCTCGAAAATTCGACATCGATACTCACTTTATCGACTGCCGAGAAATCAAAGGCCGAAAACCGAGATGTTATGGGTTTTAAAAAGAAAAGAAAAGAAAGAAGAGAGAAAAAGAAGAAAGAAAAAGAAAAATAGAGGGAAAAGAAGATAGACAAATTTTTTTTTTTGAAAACAGAGAATTAGAAAAATAGAAGATAGAAGAATTTTAAAAAAATAGAACGGACAGAAAGGAAACAACAGAACAACAACAGAATCTCACAATTCGCAGCGGAACAACATATAATAATAAATGAATAATCTTTAAACAAAGAACTATCAGTTATTACATTTCATTTCATTCCCTTACATCATATCATCAGAGTGTACAACAACATACAACATCAAACAGTGCAGCGGAAAAAGAAATACTATATAAACTAGTAATACGCCATGCCATCCAGCTTGCCTCCAGCAACTCCAGAATATCCAGAATATCCTGATAAACCTAACTCTTAACTGCCCGTGTGGAAAATTGGTGGGCACCCAGAGTTTAGGAAGGAAAACAATAAACTCCGAGTCAGTCATGTGACTGGTGTGAGAACTCAAAACAGTTTATTTAACTTTAAAATCAAAATAGAGGAATATTTTTAATTCAATTCGCAATGCTTTTAAAAATGAGACTACCATAAGGCCTCCCGCACACACACACAATGCAAACGCAGAATCGGAGGAGATTTCTCCTTATGATAGTCAAAGATGCTTGATACGCATTTAAAATAACATTTGATATTATTATTAGTGTATAGTGTAGGAAAAATTCATTTCGAAAGTAGAATATAAATCTTAGCCAACATACGACCATTATCGTATGCCTACTATAGCTACTATCCAAACAGTGGTGACCACCATAAGTGAATAGCAGGTTCTACAACTAATACCGTACAAGTTTCGTATTGGGAATTGGATTTCCAACAAATGGTCAGGCTAAGGAACTTCCTACTGCCACATGGGATCGCCTCTGGCTGGACGTCCCGAGAACTTAACCAGCTCTCTGCCAACACAAGGCCGGGTTACCTTTATCACTAGGTAACTACTACACGAATATGGCATCCCCCGGTCCCATCGGACCTTTAACCGAGCGCTCGTCACCAACAACACCACACAGAAATAGATATAGTGTATCAACATGAGTAAGTATCTGGGCTCCATACCATGATACCACCCCTTTCCAGAAGGAAATGCACATACCCTAAGGGGAGCTACAGCAACCCCTAATAACCTTGCCGCATCTTTCCTGTTTTGACCATTTCCGGGATGTGAGGCTCGACGAAGTCACGTCCACAAAAACACACTTTGTACAAAAAGCCGTGCTTTGGGTCAACAAATGATCAACACAATGATCACTAAGATAGACGATCAAATAAATGATCCTATCACAATAATCAACACAATGATCATTTCAGCATCACTCAGCATGTCACATTACCAAAATGGGATATATCGCTGATAACTTCAACTATATAACCTTTGAGCTCATACGTCTCAAAGAAGGGTGTTAAGCAAAGAATAAATTCTCCGCCACCAACAGGAATATATTTGAATGAAATCGGCTTTATATCTCAAATTGTAATGTCAGGCATACAATCCATACAAGTCTGTTCCGGGCTCGAACAAAACCGAAGGCACTTACAAAGAAGTCCTTGCAATCCGGATATTCACAATCCTGATCGGATTTCCCATCACTTAGGGAGTCTCTATACCGTTGCAACTCAGTGCAGAGACAATCGATAGGTCATCCTATCGCTTTCGCAAATACCGGGTCTTCAACACCGATCTTCAATGCAATTCACAACGACGTATCACATATTCGGAATGGGTTATACGACCCCATGGTCCTTTCCCGGTTAACCCGAATAGTGAGCGCTTATTCAAAAATAAGTGTGCATTCAAATTCAATCAATTCACATCAAATACCCATTCAAAGGGAAATATTGATAGTCGGCTATTGAACTATCACTGGATATGCACACATCACCAGATTCCAAATAATTTTCCATATTATTATTTTCCAAAATATCTTTACAAGATATAAAATTTCAACACTTCAAAAATAAATCAACATTTATTTTCAAACAAATTCCCTTTTCGCTTATAAATTCCTTAGTGAATTTATATTCCAAAATATTCATGCATATACGATTTCAATTATTCATTTCCAATTTATCTTCAAAAAGATAAATTCTAAATATTCACTTCATATTGGAAAATATTTCCATACTTATTTATTCATAAGTAATTCACAAATCTTTTTATCTTCAACCTTTGAAAATATTCAATATACTTAAATCGAATTAAGTATATTATTCATTCTTTAAGAAAATCATTCTCTTAAACATATTTATTTGGGTCAAAACGAATGTTGCGTAAAACATCGTTACGACAACCCAAAATCACTAGTATAGGGATTCGAAATTTAAAATAGATATATAAATCCCAATACTATTCAAAACATTTCCTTTCGGAAATCATTTACTATAACAACAGTGTTATAGTCCACATTTCCTTTTATTTCTCGAAACATCTATTTCAACAATAAATGTTGAAATCTATGGTTTCGAATCTCAACATGTTTAAAAACATCGTTAGATTGTTTTAATTCTATTTAAAACATCACATTCAAAACAATTCCTTTAACGTGTTATTCACTATTCAAAAATGTGAATAAACTTTGTTAACAAATCTCATCCTTTTATTCATTTTAATTCAAAGGATTATTCACTATTCAAAAATGTGAGTATAACTCCATTAATAGGTTACAACAATTTTCTTGTCAAAATAAGTCATTTGCGAATTTATAAAACAACGTTTATAAATTCCATTTCTATTTATTTATAAAAGCTTCCTTTTTATAAATTCCTTTATTAACCTATTCCAGTTTATAACTCACTTATAGACTACAAGTTCATATTATAAGTTAATTACCTATAAAACGATTATTTTACAAAATCATTCATTTAACTTCCCAAATTATTAATCTTAACTTATAAGATTGTTTATTTATCCAAGATTCATTCTTTCGATAACTTTATAAATTTTATAAACCTATTGCTTATAAAATTTCATTTATAACTTCACAGTTTATAATTTCATAAATTTCATTCATTTAGGAAATTCATTTTCACTACATTCCAACACTTATAAAAACTCGTTTTATAATGTCCATAATTCAATTTATAAATATCCATTTATAAATCTCTTAATATAAATCAGTTTATATTATTATTCTAAAACGTCTTTAAATTCCTTTATAATTTCATCATTTCGATTTATAAAAAAAAATCAAATTTTATAAATCCTATATTTAAACTTTTATCATATATTCAAAAATCCAATCTAATTATTTTATAAAATCATTAGTTCATATTTCTCAAAAATCGACTTTTAATCGTATTTCTAAAAATCAGCTTTTTAACTATATTTCACAAAAACCATAATTTTTATAACTTTAAAAATTATAACGTTTATTTATTTATAATGGATCAATTCCAAAGATATAGTATATTTTCAAAATCACTTTTAAAATCATTTTAAAATCCCAAAAATCTGGGTCCAATGATGCTACACACCAAATAGTCAATCACGACTAACAACGATATCATATATCGATATGATAATCCATCAAATATCAAAATATCTGAAATAAAATAAATACTGTTGAGGAATCCAGTTGGATCCCTCCAACCTGTTTCCTGCATCCAAAAACATTAGCACAATACCAATTTCGCTCCAGTACGAAATTATCGCGGTACATGTTCTTATTAAATATTATCCGCTTAATAACGGCGTAATAGGGTCTCATCCGCTAAACAAATAAATGCGGGAAATCAATCAACTGCAATATATACATATGCCAATATATATATATTGATATTATATATAATACCAATTTCACTGTTTATGAAATATTCGCGGTATATGTTTTTATAAATAACATCCGCTTACTAACGGCGCATAATGTCTATTTTAACAATCAATAATTTACAGTCATCATTCAAACATGCATTCAAATGTTTTAAATCTAACTATTTAAAATAAAATCGAAATCTATTCGATTGAGTGAGAAATTCTCACCTTGGTTTTAAATTCCGTTTTAGCTTTTATTTCGAATAAAATTAAACGCGCGTTTAATTTTACCCGAAATTCTCACTAACTCCAAACGACTCCAAACCAACTCCATCGCGTAGTGCTCATCCATACGATTCCAACGCAACTGGGTTTGCATTTTTTCGACCTCGTATGAAAAAGTTATGAATTTTACAAGTTACACGTATTTTATATTAACTAATTTCAATATAAACTTTAACTATTTTAACCCACATCAATTCCTAGCCATCAGATCCTTCATCCTTGCATCCTGGCCCTTGAACGCAACTCCCCCATCTCCTCTCTTCTTCACGCACACGGCTACAGGCCAAGCACGCAACAAAGTAACCCATTAGCCTAAATTAGGTTTTCATATTCCGATCACCCCGTTCCACTAAACTCCATCACAACCCCACCATTCGAACCGCCTCGACTAGAGCTACACTCGGCCCAAGGCACAATGAACTCGGCCCCCATCTGCGCATGAAATTGCGTGCGCAACCGTAGAGCTTCTAGCTCGATTTGCCGCCAATCCGAAGCTCCAAACACGATCATAGCCGTTGATATTGTAGATCTTGATGTACTCTACATCTTTCTAGTTGAAAGATTCTTGTAAATGTTGATGGATGAAGAGAAAAGAGGAGAAGAAGTTGGGAATGCTTCAGCCGTTCATGGTTAGGGCCGGCTAGGGTTTTGTGTTATATTATTTTTTTTTTTTTAATGAAGGGTGTGGGTCTCCTTTTATAGAAAAAGCTAGCGTAAATACTATTCATCCCGGGAATTCCGAACTCCGATTTAGACGTCGTAACCAGCGTACCTAGGGTTTATCCCACGTTCCGGACACAATGGAACAAGTTTCGGAAGCTAATTCGGAAGTATGTGCGAGTTATGGCTGAAAACGTTCAATTTGAATTAAACCGATTTAAACCGATTTCTAGGCGTTTTAATTTGTACCGGACAAACGGTAAATCCAAACGACTTGAAATTTGAAACCTTACAATAATATCACATTACGGATCCGATGAAACTGGTTTCGTCGAAATCCGAGACTTTTTGAAAAATGGCTATTTTGACTCGCCAAATTTAAATTAAAAATAAATCGATGCGTTTCGAGCTGCCACGATCAAACGATAACTCCGATTGACACGAAAATTGAAATCTAATAATAAATAACTATTACGGATCCAATGAAACTGGTTTCGTTCAATTCTGAGACTGTTCAAAAATTGACTATTTTACAGTCGATTATTAAATATTAAAATATTCAATTTTCACAAATTAACTTTTAATTCGATTTTAAAAGTTCTAAAATATTTCTATAACTCCAGTATGATTAAATAAAATTTTCCAAATTATTTTCAATCATTTTTAACTCAATTTTCAATTATTTCCATAATTTAACACATTAAATTATCGATTTAATTATCCAATTAAATCCAATAATTCAAATAAAAATTTATTCGACTTATAAATTCACTTATAAATATTTAAAATTAATTAAATACTCAAATTTTAATTAATAAAAATTCTGGGTCGTTACAATCTTTCCCCCTTAAAAGAATTTCGTCCTCGAAATTACAAGTAAGAAAAGTTACAGAATCTATTAATTTTCCAAAATTCATAATTAAACTTCTTACAATCTTTACTAAGTTTTTCAAATCATACTTAGTTATCTTTTCAAAAACAACTACTATTATTTAACTTTCAACTCTAAAATCAAAGTTAAAGTTTTCAAAATTTTCCAATTTTCTTAAATTTTTTCTAACGCCTTAAATTTTCGGAAAAATTCGCCATAGTCTCCTTTGCGCGGCTCGATCCGAAAAAAAATGACAGTATATATATCACAAATATACATCTCATCAAGTAATGAGGCATCCCGAAGGGAAAAAAGTGTAAAAGTACGATATTTAATCCGAGATATGTACCTTATATTTTATTAGCGAGCATATACGGCTAATATAGCGCAAAAGCGAACTCCAAATGCGAAGCAAACGCGATCCGCACCTACTAAACTCAACAAACAACATGAGAACCATGCATATAAACCATAGTATCAATATACAACATATAGCAACATAATAACTATATATGTCACATAGCAATGCAACAATAGAAATATATATTCAACCATCAACCAATTACATCTATAACCAATCAATATTTATTTATATTCTCATTCATATTTAATGAATTGGTTTTCACTCTAAATCACATTTGATTTATTTACATTGGATTTTATCAACATACGTTCTCAATTTTAATTAGTTTGCATTCACTAATTAAATCCAATTCACTTTCAATTCTATTCAAATTTATTTACTTTCCATTTGAATTCAATTTCATAGCTTCCAATTTCGCTAATTCATTTTCATTAACACTTAATGAATTTTATACTATCAACTAACAATCAATATCAACCAATGTATATTAATTACCACCAAATTCCTTTGCTTATATTCATTCTCATTCTATTTATTCAACTTCTAATAACATTAGATTTCAATGAATTAATACTTACATCCATTATTTCATATCTACTTAATTCACATCCAATTGATTCACAATTTAATTCATTTATTCAATTCAATTACAAAGTTGAATTCTATTACATAACTCAAGTTCATATTCATTTAATCCACTTGATTATTTACTTCGATACCAAAATCAATTCCATCCAACAACACTTAAGTTATATTCCATTTAACTTTAAATTCACCTTTATTTACAACTCATATTCATATAGTTTCACTTCTTATATATATATATATATATATATATATATATATAAGTTTATTTCACAATTGTAAACACTTTAATTATAACTCTATTCTTATAATTCTTTTGCTTATACAATTATTCTTTTATTTAGATTATTCAAACAACCTAACAATCAACTTATATACACTTTAATAATTTTGAAAAATTATTCCTTTATATATAAAATATAATCAAGGTAAAATTATTCCATTTACCCAATTTAAAAATCAATACTGTGTCGAATTGTTCTATTCAAGTGTTTAGAAACCCCTTCGGCAAAGTTGTACATACCGTGCTGAGGAAGGTTCATATGCCACTCAATAAACCAATCATCACAATATAAAACAATTTCATATCACTAACAAATACGCTCTCATAGCTATTATTACACTCAAACTCATTCTAGAGTACTGCTGACTCTATCTCTAACGAGTAATACCCTACAGAACCATGGTTGTCGCTTAACCATCAGAGCTCCGATACCAAATGTAACATACGGGAATTTTCGACTCTCGAAAATTCGACATCGATACTCACTTTATCGACTGCCGAGAAATCAAAGGCCGAAAACCGAGATGTTATGGGTTTTAAAAAGAAAAGAAAAGAAAGAAGAGAGAAAAAGAAGAAAGAAAAAGAAAAATAGAGGGAAAAGAAGATAGACAAATTTTTTTTTTTGAAAACAGAGAATTAGAAAAATAGAAGATAGAAGAATTTTAAAAAAATAGAACGGACAGAAAGGAAACAACAGAACAACAACAGAATCTCACAATTCGCAGCGGAACAACATATAATAATAAATGAATAATCTTTAAACAAAGAACTATCAGTTATTACATTTCATTTCATTCCCTTACATCATATCATCAGAGTGTACAACAACATACAACATCAAACAGTGCAGCGGAAAAAGAAATACTATATAAACTAGTAATACGCCATGCCATCCAGCTTGCCTCCAGCAACTCCAGAATATCCAGAATATCCTGATAAACCTAACTCTTAACTGCCCGTGTGGAAAATTGGTGGGCACCCAGAGTTTAGGAAGGAAAACAATAAACTCCGAGTCAGTCATGTGACTGGTGTGAGAACTCAAAACAATTTATTTAACTTTAAAATCAAAATAGAGGAATATTTTTAATTCAATTCGCAATGCTTTTAAAAATGAGACTACCATAAGGCCTCCCGCACACACACACAATGCAAACGCAGAATCGGAGGAGATTTCTCCTTATGATAGTCAAAGATGCTTGATACGCATTTAAAATAACATTTGATATTATTATTAGTGTATAGTGTAGGAAAAATTCATTTCGAAAGTAGAATATAAATCTTAGCCAACATACGACCATTATCGTATGCCTACTATAGCTACTATCCAAACAGTGGTGACCACCATAAGTGAATAGCAGGTTCTACAACTAATACCGTACAAGTTTCGTATTGGGAATTGGATTTCCAACAAATGGTCAGGCTAAGGAACTTCCTACTGCCACATGGGATCGCCTCTGGCTGGACGTCCCGAGAACTTAACCAGCTCTCTGCCAACACAAGGCCGGGTTACCTTTATCACTAGGTAACTACTACACGAATATGGCATCCCCCGGTCCCATCGGACCTTTAACCGAGCGCTCGTCACCAACAACACCACACAGAAATAGATATAGTGTATCAACATGAGTAAGTATCTGGGCTCCATACCATGATACCACCCCTTTCCAGAAGGAAATGCACATACCCTAAGGGGAGCTACAGCAACCCCTAATAACCTTGCCGCATCTTTCCTGTTTTGACCATTTCCGGGATGTGAGGCTCGACGAAGTCACGTCCACAAAAACACACTTTGTACAAAAAGCCGTGCTTTGGGTCAACAAATGATCAACACAATGATCACTAAGATAGACGATCAAATAAATGATCCTATCACAATAATCAACACAATGATCATTTCAGCATCACTCAGCATGTCACATTACCAAAATGGGATATATCGCTGATAACTTCAACTATATAACCTTTGAGCTCATACGTCTCAAAGAAGGGTGTTAAGCAAAGAATAAATTCTCCGCCACCAACAGGAATATATTTGAATGAAATCGGCTTTATATCTCAAATTGTAATGTCAGGCATACAATCCATACAAGTCTGTTCCGGGCTCGAACAAAACCGAAGGCACTTACAAAGAAGTCCTTGCAATCCGGATATTCACAATCCTGATCGGATTTCCCATCACTTAGGGAGTCTCTATACCGTTGCAACTCAGTGCAGAGACAATCGATAGGTCATCCTATCGCTTTCGCAAATACCGGGTCTTCAACACCGATCTTTAATGCAATTCACAACGACGTATCACATATTCGGAATGGGTTATACGACCCCATGGTCCTTTCCCGGTTAACCCGAATAGTGAGCGCTTATTCAAAAATAAGTGTGCATTCAAATTCAATCAATTCACATCAAATACCCATTCAAAGGGAAATATTGATAGTCGGCTATTGAACTATCACTGGATATGCACACATCACCAGATTCCAAATAATTTTCCAAATTATTATTTTCCAAAATATCTTTACAAGATATAAAATTTCAACACTTCAAAAATAAATCAACATTTATTTTCAAACAAATTCCCTTTTCGCTTATAAATTCCTTAGTGAATTTATATTCCAAAATATTCATGCATATACGATTTCAATTATTCATTTCCAATTTATCTTCAAAAAGATAAATTCTAAATATTCACTTCATATTGGAAAATATTTCCATACTTATTTATTCATAAGTAATTCACAAATCTTTTTATCTTCAACCTTTGAAAATATTCAATATACTTAAATCGAATTAAGTATATTATTCATTCTTTAAGAAAATCATTCTCTTAAACATATTTATTTGGGTCAAAACGAATGTTGCGTAAAACATCGTTACGACAACCCAAAATCACTAGTATAGGGATTCGAAATTTAAAATAGATATATAAATCCCAATACTATTCAAAACATTTCCTTTCGGAAATCATTTACTATAACAACAGTGTTATAGTCCACATTTCCTTTTATTTCTCGAAACATCTATTTCAACAATAAATGTTGAAATCTATGGTTTCGAATCTCAACATGTTTAAAAACATCGTTAGATTGTTTTAATTCTATTTAAAACATCACATTCAAAACAATTCCTTTAACGTGTTATTCACTATTCAAAAATGTGAATAAACTTTGTTAACAAATCTCATCCTTTTATTCATTTTAATTCAAAGGATTATTCACTATTCAAAAATGTGAGTATAACTCCATTAATAGGTTACAACAATTTTCTTGTCAAAATAAGTCATTTGCGAATTTATAAAACAACGTTTATAAATTCCATTTCTATTTATTTATAAAAGCTTCCTTTTTATAAATTCCTTTATTAACCTATTCCAGTTTATAACTCACTTATAGACTACAAGTTCATATTATAAGTTAATTACCTATAAAACGATTATTTTACAAAATCATTCATTTAACTTCCCAAATTATTAATCTTAACTTATAAGATTGTTTATTTATCCAAGATTCATTCTTTCGATAACTTTATAAATTTTATAAACCTATTGCTTATAAAATTTCATTTATAACTTCACAGTTTATAATTTCATAAATTTCATTCATTTAGGAAATTCATTTTCACTACATTCCAACACTTATAAAAACTCGTTTTATAATGTCCATAATTCAATTTATAAATATCCATTTATAAATCTCTTAATATAAATCAGTTTATATTATTATTCTAAAACGTCTTTAAATTCCTTTATAATTTCATCATTTCGATTTATAAAAAAAATCAAATTTTATAAATCCTATATTTAAACTTTTATCATATATTCAAAAATCCAATCTAATTATTTTATAAAATCATTAGTTCATATTTCTCAAAAATCGACTTTTAATCGTATTTCTAAAAATCAGCTTTTTAACTATATTTCACAAAAACCATAATTTTTATAACTTTAAAAATTATAACGTTTATTTATTTATAATGGATCGATTCCAAAGATATAGTATATTTTCAAAATCACTTTTAAAATCATTTTAAAATCCCAAAAATCTGGGTCCAATGATGCTACACACCAAATAGTCAATCACGACTAACAACGATATCATATATCGATATGATAATCCATCAAATATCAAAATATCTGAAATAAAATAAATACTGTTGAGGAATCCAGTTGGATCCCTCCAACCTGTTTCCTGCATCCAAAAACATTAGCACAATACCAATTTCGCTCCAGTACGAAATTATCGCGGTACATGTTCTTATTAAATATTATCCGCTTAATAACGGCGTAATAGGGTCTCATCCGCTAAACAAATAAATGTGGGAAATCAATCAACTGCAATATATACATATGCCAATATATATATATTGATATTATATATAATACCAATTTCACTGTTTATGAAATATTCGCGGTATATGTTTTTATAAATAACATCCGCTTACTAACGGCGCATAATGTCTATTTTAACAATCAATAATTTACAGTCATCATTCAAACATGCATTCAAATGTTTTAAATCTAACTATTTAAAATAAAATCGAAATCTATTCGATTGAGTGAGAAATTCTCACCTTGGTTTTAAATTCCGTTTTAGCTTTTATTTCGAATAAAATTAAACGCGCGTTTAATTTTACCCGAAATTCTCACTAACTCCAAACGACTCCAAACCAACTCCATCGCGTAGTGCTCGTCCATACGATTCCAACGCAACTGGGTTTGCATTTTTTCGACCTCGTATGAAAAAGTTATGAATTTTACAAGTTACACGTATTTTATATTAACTAATTTCAATATAAACTTTAACTATTTTAACCCACATCAATTCCTAGCCATCAGATCCTTCATCCTTGCATCTTGGCCCTTGAACGCAACTCCCCCATCTCCTCTCTTCTTCACGCACACGGCTACAGGCCAAGCACGCAACAAAGTAACCCATTAGCCTAAATTAGGTTTTCATATTCCGATCACCCCGTTCCACTAAACTCCATCACAACCCCACCATTCGAACCGCCTCGACTAGAGCTACACTCGGCCCAAGGCACAATGAACTCGGCCCCCATCTGCGCATGAAATTGCGTGCGCAACCGTAGAGCTTCTAGCTCGATTTGCCGCCAATCCGAAGCTCCAAACACGATCATAGCCGTTGATATTGTAGATCTTGATGTACTCTACATCTTTCTAGTTGAAAGATTCTTGTAAATGTTGATGGATGAAGAGAAAAGAGGAGAAGAAGTTGGGAATGCTTCAGCCGTTCATGGTTAGGGCCGGCTAGGGTTTTGTGTTATATTATTTTTTTTTTTAATGAAGGGTGTGGGTCTCCTTTTATAGAAAAAGCTAGCGTAAATACTATTCATCCCGGGAATTCCGAACTCCGATTTAGACGTCGTAACCAGCGTACCTAGGGTTTATCCCACGTTCCGGACACAATGGAACAAGTTTCGGAAGCTAATTCGGAAGTATGTGCGAGTTATGGCTGAAAACGTTCAATTTGAATTAAACCGATTTAAACCGATTTCTAGGCGTTTTAATTTGTACCGGACAAACGGTAAATCCAAACGACTTTAAATTTGAAACCTTACAATAATATCACATTACGGATCCGATGAAACTGGTTTCGTCGAAATCCAAGACTTTTTGAAAAATGGCTATTTTGACTCGCCAAATTTAAATTAAAAATAAATCGATGCGTTTCGAGCTGCCACGATCAAACGATAACTCCGATTGACACGAAAATTGAAATCCAATAATAAATAACTATTACGGATCCAATGAAACTGGTTTCGTTCAATTCTGAGACTGTTCAAAAATTGACTATTTTACAGTCGATTATTAAATATTAAAATATTCAATTTTCACAAATTAACTTTTAATTCGATTTTAAAAGTTCTAAAATATTTCTATAACTCCAGTATGATTAAATAAAATTTTCCAAATTATTTTCAATCATTTTTAACTCAATTTTCAATTATTTCCATAATTTAACACATTAAATTATCGATTTAATTATCCAATTAAATCCAATAATTCAAATAAAAATTTATTCGACTTATAAATTCACTTATAAATATTTAAAATTAATTAAATACTCAAATTTTAATTAATAAAAATTCTGGGTCGTTACACCTATAACATGTACATTTTGACTAGCAAATCTTACTTGTTACACCCCATTTCCCATTGCTTTTGAAACATACTTTCACTATACTTCTAGAAAATAAAATAGTATTGAAATAAAAATAGTTTTAAGTCTTATATCCATATTCATATTCTTTTTATATTCAAAAATTGTATGACTCAAGGAAATAAAAATTTCTATTCTATTTTAAATGTATAGAAATAACATTTTTGATTAAAACATATTTATATTAAAAGATTTTCTTTTCAAAATGATGAAATGAATTTATTTGAATTTTTCTTATTCCATCATATAATGTTTTTCTTCTACATATCATTTTATATTGAGTTCACAAATAATATATATTCCTTTGAACTTATTTGTATCTACCAAAATAAATAATTTTTATAATTAACATAAGTAAATTCAAGTTTCAATGTCAAATTTCTATTTATAACAAAAGCTAGAAATTTATAAATTTTATATTTGATTTTAAAACGATTTCAATTATGAACTTGTATTTTAATTTTCATATAAATTTTGTTGTTATGAATGTATATAAGGAGTTCCTAATTAGATCAAATTTTCTATTTTATGAATAAACCTGGAAAAAATTAAAATCTTATTTTGATTTAAAACTATTTACTATAACAAATTGCCATTTAATAAGAATTCTATTTTAATTCAAAGATCATATTACTAAATATCAAAAATAAATATTCATAACTCAAGATGATAAAAATCCCGGGTCGTTACATTCCTTCCCCCTAAAAGCATTTCATCCTCGAAATTTCCATAATCAGACTAGTAAACATAACTAATAGAATTTTAAAATTTATTAACGAATTTATAAACCACCTTATCACAAAACTTCAATCATATATATCTATATCCAAAATACCAGTGATACATGAGTAACAACTAAGATACTTCAACAAATACAGTCACAATATGCCTACATACATATCTATGAGATATCTATAAACCTAACTAGTTGTACAAGATCAGCCACACATATATCCATACAAAAGCATCTTCTAAGATACTTCATCCAACTACAGTCTAGCCATAGATACATACATGACATCTAGGGACTACGAACATGTCAAAATAGGATGTATATATTTATGAGAACTACTCCAAACCCAAGCTAACTAATCAAAATGAACTCTTTCCATCAAAGTCCTTCACCTTGGTTCCTCTTTATCCTTAATCTCATCATCACTGTCAGAAATCCATATAATCCTTGGGCTTGTTTCCCTAGGTATCAGCATCTCTGCCCAAGGCCATAGGTCATTTCTAAGAAGGATATCCAAATCTATACATGGCTCACTAGTGATCTCGCCCATTTTCTAGATAATAGCATCATTGTTCTCTTATTCGGGCTCCTTTTCTACCTCAAATTCCTCTTTTTAAATTACTACCATTTTAAAATCTTACTTTAAGTAATACCATAATCATTTCCCTTGAATAAAATTTTGGTTGAAACAATTTCTTGAAATCATTGGAGTTCTAAATTCTCAATTATACCTCTTTTTATAAATTAAATTAGCTTTCCTATATTTAAAATCTTCCTAACATATTTATCTTAAAATATTCAAGTTTCTTTTAGCAAATATAAGTTACCCAATTTTTTTTCCAAAGCTTCTATCTACAAGACCCAGGTTTATAAGGAAGGTTCAAGTCAAATGGAAAGGCAATAGAGGATACTCAGAACTAGATGGTTATGACCAATCAAATCCTAATTGATAATGGTAGAATATTATTACCCCTCGAACAACATCCTAAAATACTGTATTTTTTTTGAAAATCATTTCCTTTTTATATAAACTATATCCTGGGTAAAAATACTTCATTTACTCACTTAAAATAATATTGTGTCGGTTGCCTGGTTCAAGTACTTAGAGATCCCTATCAATAACGTTATCTACTCGTATTGACCATAATTCATATGCCACTCAACCGATCAATTAACACAATATAAAAGATTCTACATCACTAACAAATATGCACTCTCATATATATACAATCAAACACATTCTAGGGTCTCACTTACCTTATCTCTAATGAGTAGTCCTTCTAAAGCCTTGGTGTTCGCTCAACCGAAGCTCTGATACCACGATATAATGGTCTAGGCTTTTCAACCAGTGACAGCGGCCACTTTCCGCCGTAGCTTACATTGGTATCTCGAATTTTCTTTTACGGCCAGCCTCTCGAACCAACCACTCAGGGACATGTTGGGGTAAGAGTCATCCATTCACTATCTAACAAGAAGCGAGAACCCCCTATGATGCATGAACCTATCACCAAGCAAATCCGATCCCGGTCTCTTCGAAACAACGTTCGATATTTTTGGTAAACTCAATCCTAGTTCCCTAGGATATAAACAGACGAAAATATGATCGAAGATCACCTTCTAACCGTTATTGAATGGATTTCCTTACCGTCGTCCTAGAAATTTTACAAGTTTATATGTACAGTATAGCACCTTCAACGGTAACCATACCATATAATTCTCACATTTCCTCTAGATATTTCCAAAGTTACGTTTTGGTCAAGGTTTGATAGTCGGTTATTTAACTATCAAATATACCTAAATTCTCGACACAATATTTACCATTGGAAATCACTAATCCTCATTTATTTAGATTTAAAATCACTTTACAACTTAATTCATCAAATGAATATATTTGCCCGCTGTTCTTTCCAAAGTACTTAAACTTGTTAAACAAGTTTGATAGCACCATTCAATACCATCTATAAATTAGAAACTGCTTAAGAATTACATTCGTTTCTATCAAAGAACAAATATTTGTTTCATAATAACTTTCCATGATTGATTATAAACTTATTTCCAAAATCCAAGGTTCAATCCTAAGTAAGATACTCTTTTAGAAGCATTGATACTATTCATAAACTTCTATTACTATGATATTTCAAAATCACTTGAAATTCTTTGTTAAACATTTTTTTATAGTCAAATCCATGATTATCTATCTCAAATGCATCTCCAATTATTAGACATCACTTGAACAATTAAGTTCTTCCATTTAGCCTCTTAAAGATATTAATAAAATTTAAAAATAATTAATAAACTTAAAATAAGCGTATTAGAATTTATTCATTTACTGTTAAACAATAATTATTCTTAAAATAATATTGATTTTTGAACAAATTACCTTTGAAATAATAATATCTTAAATACTGATTTATTCTTGAATAATAATTATTAGATCAAATCATTTTAAAATAACTTTAATTAATAATTAAATTATACCTTTAAACAATTTAAATAATTACTAACTTTGGAAAAGGATAATTAGATGCCTTTAAATAACTTTGAACAATTATAAATTAATTAACTTTAAATCATTATTAAATAATTAAATAAATTATAATCATTCTTAGAACAACTTAGGTTCAAGAATTGATTCCCAAATTTGAAAGAGGCTTATCAATTTCAAATGTACTTAATCAAGTCACCATAAATTTCATTAACTATTTAAGTTATAAATCCAGGAATTTACATCACATATTTAAATTAAATCCATAATTAACAAGCGATTGTTAATATAATGCTTATCCAATACTGGTACATTTTAATGAAATTATATGTCCAAACTAACGTAATAGCAGAATGGTTTTATTTCTACCAAACAATATCCAAAGACACAATTATTCGGGAATAGCGACAGAACGATGATTTATTCTGCCCATAGGCGTCTAATTAAATACAATCAGTGGAACGGTGTTTTCTCTACTAAACAGACATTTAATCATTGTAATTATCTTGAATTAACCCATCACTGTTTTTATCTAAGCAAATAACATCGACAGATAGGTCATATTGATTTAAACGAAGTTATTGGTTTAAATTATATAATTAAATTCCTGTCCATTCAAAATGCCACAAATTTTACTTATTCAAACACGACATCAACTTCCATGACAATGTACTATTCGATGATACAAACTTATTGCAAAAAGTCTCGTGTTAACTGGGTTTCATATGAACGAATTATGACAAATTACGTTTTTAACGATATTCACAAATAATTTAATCAAATTAAATAAAATGTCTTTCCTGCTCAATTGCCAAAGCCCAAGCCTTCATTCCAAACACGTTTCTCCTTTCTTCGCCCGACTTTCTCCATACCAATTCATACTCCATGCAATCGAAAACCAAAGATCCAATTCCATGCCAAACTCTTTGATCGACCTTGCTACTCAAAACCACAATGTAGCGACTTGACCCATCGTCACACGGTCGAACTCAAACATCCAACGCGACCGAAGCTCCTTCCATCATCCACCTGCAGCCTGAATGAATCTCTTCCTCCATGCATGCATGTATGTGCACATGCATGACAAACCCCACCTTCTTTCGACCGCCCGAAACCACCCGCAAACTTGTCCACTCCACCTCATTGCATCGCACCTCCGCTAGGACCCACGGTCTTCCTTCTTGCCATTTTCATTAATGAACCCAGCTACATGATATGAATGCGTGACCAAAATCAACTGCCACCATTGCCTCTGGCTACGCGATTGCCTGCCACCACTTCTAAAAGGACCGCCAATCCCTACTCTCTGGCCCATCGTGACATTGCACGCCGCCTCCATCTCAACGCAGTTCAACCGTGTTCGACAGCCACTCCAAACCCCCTTAAAACCCTAAAATCACTATGCTACATAAATCAAAGAAAATTTCGAGAACCAGCCATGGTGAACACCTCGGCTTCATCACCACGCTACTCCTCGACCAAACTACATCTTCCCTCGTCGACCACGTTGCCGAAATTAATTTTTTTAATGAATTTTGATCAACTCCAGTTTTCTCGAGATTTAGGCTATTAAAAATCACGACTCCATCGCTAAAACCCCTTTTTCCATATTATAATCCTGATTACATACATGAATAAATGATTTGAGGATGTTGAAAACTGCCAAAATTATGATTGCTTACTATAATTCAAAATTTCACACAAAATATAGCATGAATCAGCCTAAAACTATTTCTAGTGTAATCCATATTCAAAAACAAACACTTCACTAGTTAACATCATTAACAAATTCCAAGGAAATTGAGAGATAATGATTATTTTATTATAGCCTATATAAAAAAATTAACTATGTTAACATGACAGAGTAAATAAAAATCATTTCTAGTAACAAACAATAAGTGTTCTCACCTTAAACATGCTTTGTTTTCCTTAAATCTTCAAATTGAATCCAAACTATAGATCTGTATCTTCTAATTTCCTTGCCTTGCCCTTGGGTTTATAAGTACAAAATGTTTTTCCTTTTCTTCTTTTCCTTATAGCGTTTTCTTTTTATTTTATAGGGTTTAGAAACCTGAAATTATCATCCTCCAATATTATATGTGTGTGTATAGCTATGAATGTAATGATGAATTTGTACAAAATTATGGAGCTCGAAAAAGATTTCTAATCTTTACTGATATGAAGTTTTTACTACTGTGACCATATTTTTCTAATGGCTGATTTGAGAATTTGGCGGCTGAGTTTAATTAGCCTACAGTTTTTGGCTAAGGGTGTGCATTTTTTCCCTCTTCCATTTTGACCTCTAAGTATATATTTTGTTTTGTTACATAACTTGTACATTTTGACCCGTGACTTGTACATTTTGACTAGCAAATCTTACTTGTTACACCTCGTTCCTATTGCTTGTAAAACATACTTTCACTATACTTCTGGAAAATAAAGTAGCATTGAAATAAAAATAGTTTTAAGTGGTATATATGTTTTCATATTCTTTTCATATTCAAAAATTGAATGACTCAGAGAAATAAAAATTGCTATTCTATTTTAAATGTATAAAAATAACATTTTTGATTAAAACATGTTTTTGTCATAAGATTATCTTTTCAAAATGATTAAATGAATTTAACGACCCGTAATTTCACTACTTCAAAAATGAGAAGTTTTGTTTATTTCAAATTTAAAAAGGTTTAAAAACTTAAGCAAATAAGTTATATATAATAAATAATATTGGAGAAATTATTTATTCCAATAGTTATAAATAAAAAGTGTAAATTTGGATTTTAGAAGAAATCAACAAAAGTTAAATTTTGTTAAAAATAAATAAAGGCTTATATAAATAGGTTTAAATATTTATTTGAAAATTTAAATCTTATTAAAAACACCTAATAAAGATAATAAAAGTATATTAAAAGATATAACAATACGTTAACAATCGTTTTACAAAAATATTCAAATTTTGTCGCACTTTGTCAGTTTTACATGCACTATAAAAATAGAGTTTTTGGTATTAGTTAAATATAATTTTAAAATATAAGTAGACATGTTTTATTTTATTTAAATGAAGTAAAAAGTTTAATTTAAATTTGGTTCACATAAGCAAATAGTTTAACTAAAACATTAAAATGTGACCGTAAAAAGTTTGTTTTGTTTAATGTTTGTCAACAATTATAAGGACAGAGTTTATAACTGTCCAAGCTGAATTTTGGTTATACACTGATATATGTATTTTAAAAGTTTTCCACTGTAAAGATATTTATTCAATATTATATATTATTCCAATTGTGTGAGATTATGTTCTGTCTATTTTTCTTTCCACCCTTAATGACCCATCTTTTTGTGTAATTTGAGTTAGACATGTGTGGTTTATTGTCAATTCAAAGGGTATGGTAAGACGGGCAATTAAATTTGGTATCAAAGCTTTTAGTTGAGCGAACACCGAAGCCTGATAAGGGTAAAGACTCATCTAAGATATGATAAGTAATATCCTAGGATGAGTAACTCATTAGAGATGGGTTAGTAACACCGTAGAATGAACCATAAGAGTATTATATATACGAGTGCATATTTGTTGATTTTATAAAAATGGTTTTGTTTTAAAGAAGTTGGTAAATGAAATGACTTTACCATGCGTTTATATTTTAAATATTAAAAGAGATATTATTACTTAGTGTTAGAAATTAAGGATTGGTTGTAACTTGGCATAGTAAAACTAAAATACGAATATTTTGTGATTAAAATTGCATGATTTGACTATAAGATATTCAATATAGAATCAATTAGTTGAAAACTTGAATTTTGAACTTTAATCATATGCCCATAGACATTTGGTTATTAGAAATAGTGATTTAACGATCATCAAAGTTGATGGATTTAAAAGCTAAGTACAAATATTTTGTGAAGAAAAATTCACGATTTGACTATATGATATTTGATGATAATATTGAAGCTAGAAGTTGTAACTAGAGAAGGTAAAAAGAAAATGCACACTTTGAAAAAAATTATCAAAGATAAGCCTGAATTAAGATTTTGGGTAAATACGATATAAAAGGGTAAGTTCTATAACTTACAAAGGAGATAAGATAATTTGTAATTTAGACACCTTGATTAGGTTAAAATCAAAGTGAAATTTAGGAATAAGAGATATAAGAAATATCATCATAATATAAAAATTTGAATCAGTGATACATTTCGGGTAACATTTGTAATTCAAAATGAAGTAAGATTGGAAGTTGATAGGTTAGAAAAAGGGAAGATTTGAATAATTTGTTTAGTAGGTTAATTGTTAGATGAAAATGTTTAAATAAAAGAGTACCGTGTGAATTAAGTTTCACAATTTGACTGTAAGGTATTTGATGGATTTAAGATTAAGAAATTTGTTTAAAAAATGGATAGGTAAATAAGTAAAGTAGATAATCATAGAACTAGTAAGAAAAAGATTTACACTTAGTAAAGATGTCTTGTTAATATATGGATTAGATAAATAATATTAGCTAAATTATGACCTTAGATATATAAAACTAAGGATTTAGTTTTATTATTTATTAATTTGAGATAATAGTAGAATTCTAAATTAGTAACACCCTAATTGAAGTAATAATGGTTTGAAGTTTGGGGATATGTATATATACTCTCAGGAAGTAAGGTATATTATACAAATTTAAGTCATATTTGTATGCTTATGTAATAATGGATTTAGTAGAAAGTAAATGGTTGTGAAATAAACATGGATTAATAGAAATTTGGAAGAAATATATTAGGTAAAATGAAGGTCAATAAATATATAAGTTATACGTAAATCATTTTGGCATACAAAATTTTGATCTAAGATTTGAGTGCGGAACTTTGAGGTATTTACACCAATTCCAAAAAAGATTTATCACTCGATCCTTGACGACAAACATTGTTAAGGATTTGTGATTATGTACTCAAGTTTTTTATCATAGTTGATAGTTATGCAAGGAAAGCAATGGTTTGTGATTAGGAAATCTGGTCAAAGTGCACACTAGAGAATCGGGAGAACGATACTAGTTCGGAAATAAAGTTGTTGACTTAAATAATAGATCGAATCAAATAAAGGTAATAAATAAAAGCTTAAATAAAGTTTTGTTACTAATAAAAGCTTAAATAAATAGATTTAAATATTTATTTGAAAAGATAAATCTTATTAAATACACCTAATAAAGGTAATAAAAGTATATTAAAAGTTTTAAAAATATGTTGATAATCATTTTACAAAAATATCCAATTTTTGTCGCATTTTGTCAGTTTTACATACATTGTAAAAATAAAGGTCTTGATATTATTTAAATATGATTTCAAAATATAAATAGACATGTTTTAATTTATTTAAAAGAATTAAAAAGTTTATTTTTAAATTTGGTTTACATAAACATATATTTTAACCAAAACGTCAAAATGTGACCGTAAAATATTTCGTCGGAAATCAACGTTTTGTTGATTGAAAGTTGTCGAATCTTTATTTTCTTATATATGAACATTTATTCAAATAGTACATGTAACGAACGCGACTTTTCGACGCGGGAAAACCGACGTCAATACGTCCACTATATCAACTACCGAGCAATCGAATGCCGGAAAACCGAACCGTTAGGGTTTGAGAAAGAAAACGAGGTAGAAGAAGTGAGAAAAGGGTAGAGCAAAACAGAAAGAAACAACAAAACAATATCAGAATCTCACAATCGCAGCGGAACAACATATAATAGATAAATGAATAATCTTTAAACAAAGAACTATATCAGTTATTACATTACATCACATCACATTTCATTACATCATCAGAGTGTACATCAACAAACAACAACAAGCAGCGGAAAAGAAATACTATATACAATAGATAATATGCTATGCCATCCAGCTTGCCTCCAGCAAATCCTGAATTCCAGAATATCCTGATAAACCCGACTCTTGACTGCCCATGTGGAAATTGGTGGGCACCCAGAGTTTTGGAAGGAAAACAATAAACTCCGAGTCAGTCATGTGACTGGTGTGAGAACTAAAACAGTTTATTTTTTTAAAACAAAGTAGAGGATAATTTTTAAAATAGATTCGCAATGCTTTTTAGAAAATGAGACTACCATAAGGCCTCCCGCACACACACAATGCAAACGCAGAATCGGAGGAGATTTCTCCTTATGATAGTCAAAGATGCTTGATACGCATTAAAAAGAAACATTTAATATTATTACTAGTGCATAGTGTAGGAAAAATCATTTCTAAAATAAGATATAAATCTTAGCCAGCATAGGCATTCCGCACTTATGCCTACTATAACTACCATCCAAATAGTGGGGCGCCACCATAAGTGAATGATAGGTTCTACAACTAAAACCGTACAAGATCGTATTGTTTCTTTGGATTTCCAACAAATGGTCAGGCCAAGGAACTTCCCATTGCCACATGGGTACGCCTCTGGAAAGGCAACCCGAGAACCTAACCGGATCTCTGCCAACATAAGGCCGGGTTACCCCTAACTGGGTAACCACTGACACGAATATGTCATTCTCCGATCGTAACCGATCTATATCCGAGGATCCTCGATTTCCAACAACCACAAAGCAATAAATTTGCAGCAACAACATAGGTTAAGTATCTGGGCTCCATACCATGATACCACCTCTATCCAGAAGGAATGACATACACTAAAGGGGCGCTACCCCTTAATATCCTTGCTGCATCCTTCCTGTTTTGACCATTTCCGGGGTGTGAGGTCCGACGAAGTCTCGTCCACAAAGCCACGCTTTATATAAAAGCTGTGCTTTGATCATCAAATGCTCAACAGCACTTCGTATGCCACATTACCAATTTGGGAATATATCACTAGTAACCATCAACTACATACCTCTAAGGGTGTTAAGCTAAGAGAATAAATTCTCCGCCACCAACGGTAATATATTTGATAGAAACCAGCTTTACATCTAAAATTGTAATGTCAGACACACATCCATACAAGTCCGTTCCAGGATCGAATGGAACCGAAGGCACTTACAAAGAAGTCCTTGCAATCCGGATATTCACTAATCACGACCGGACTTCCCATCACAAAGGGTAATAAATTTCTATATCGGAGATCAGCCGATGCAGAAATATTCGAAGGTAATCCTTCCGTTTTCACAAATATCCGATCTTCAACACCGGTCATCAAATGCAATCCATAACGACGTATCACATATTCGGAATGGGTTATACGACCCCAATGTCCTTTCCCGGCTAACCAGAATAGTGAGCGCTTATTCAAAAATAAGTGTGGCATTCAAATTCCAGCAAATCACAACAAATACCTATTTAAAGGTAAATATTGATAGTCGGTTATTTAACTATCAATTGGCATGCTCAACATCACCAGATTCCAAATAATTTCCCAAATTATTTATTTTCCAAAAATATCTTTACTAGATATATAATTTTCACACTTCAACCATTTGAAAACAAATTTCAATCATTTTCCTTACGCGGAAAAACTTTCATTTCAAAATGGTTCATTTAAACCAATTAAATAAATCCTTAACGATTTACTTTATATTTACGTTCCAAATCCGTGAATTTATTCCCACACTTCAAAAATAAATCAACATTTATTTTTAAACAAATTCCCCTTTCTTTTATAAATTCCATAGTGAATTTACACTTCCAAAATATCTATGAATATACGATTTCCAAATCGATCTCTAATATTCATTTTTAATTTATCTTTAAAAGACAAAATCTCAAAATATTCACTTCATATTGGAAAACATTTCCATACTTATTTAATAATAAGTATTTCACAAATCTATTGATTTTCAACACTTGGAAAACATTCAATATACTTAAATCGAAATTAAGTATATATTTATTCTTTAAGAAATCATTCTCTTAAACATATTTATTTGAACCAAAATGAATGTTTCGTAAAACATCGTTACGACGATCCAAAATCACTAGTATAGGGATTCGAGATCAAAATAGATATATAAATCCCAATACTATACAAAACATTTCCTTTCGGAAATCATTTACCATAACAACAGTGTTACAGTCCACCATTTCCTTATTTCTCGAAAACGTCTATTTCAACAATGAATGATGAAATCTATGTATTCGATTCATAACACATTTTAAAACATCTTTTTAAAATAATTAACTTCATTTTATAATATAACTTTCCCAAAACATAACCATTTTATTTAATAATATATTCACTGTCCAAAATCGTGAATATACTTCACTAACCAAATTTCAATATTTCTACACAGTTTATATAAAGAATAGTTCGCTATCCAAAATCGCGAATATAGTTCTTTTAATAAATTTCTGTATTCAATTTATCAATCAGGGGTTTCCACCAGTATTTACAACAGTCTTCTACATTACACTGGTCTCCAAAGAATGAGTAATAATATGACTTATCTTGGCCTCCCGCTATTGACATCAAGACTGAAGTATGCTGATTGCCTCCCATTGTATTCCAAAATGGTTGCTATTCTTGACATGTGGTCTAACAGATTTTTGACCCAGGCAGGAAGGCTTGTCCTTATCAAGTCTGTTGCATTTTCTATGACTGTTTATTGGGCTAAAGCGTTTATCTTGCCGACTAAACTTTTGCATCATGTCAGAAGTGCAATGCTAAGATTCTTTTGGACTGGATCCACCAAAAACAGGAAGCCATTGCCATGTTCATTCAAATGTTTTGAGAAGAGTTTAAATGCTGGTGGGCTGGGGGTTTTAAACATTGTTGACTGGAATATTGCTGCATTCAGTACTCATCTAAATTCAATTATTGCCAAGGATAACTCTGGTTGGGTTAATTGGGTTTGGGTCAATAGAATTGGTAGGGCTAGTTTCTGGACTGTTACCACTCCACAAATTTGCAGCTGGACTTGGAGAAATCTCCTGAGTTTACGTGATAGATTGCTTCCTATTATTGTTCATAGGTTGTCAAATTCTTCTACTGTCAAATTTTGGTACGATCCATGGGTGGCCAAGGGAGTGATATTGCATTCTTTGTTCACATATCAACAGATCCAACAGACTGGTATACCTTTTAATGCAAAGGCGGTGGATTATATTTTCCAGGGTAACATGAATCTGCCATACTCATCAAATCAGTACATCAGGTCAGTGTGGAATGATATACAATGTAATAAGTACCCTCTTGTTGATGTTGGTGATGTGTTTTGGAATGATAGACCTCATACTGTTAAGCTTGTGTACAAGCACCTGCACAATTTTGGTGATAATGATTTCAAGTGGAGCAAAGTTATTTGGACAACTGATTCAACCCCAGGGGATAATCTTATGCTCTGGAAAGTGCTGCAAAATGCAATGTTAACTAGAACCAAATTGATGGAGATGGGATATGATAGGGGATCAAATTGTTTTTTCTGTGCTAATGACCCTGAGACTGTGCACCATTTGTTCATGCAATGTTCTTACACTAAGATGCTGTTTGACAAAATGATGCTTGTAGCTGGGAGTAGATTGTTGGCTAATCAACCTATGCTGGATTTTGACATGATTTACAAAGCTATAAGGTGGCGAACTTTGAAGGCGAGACACTTAGCTATATGCTTGAAGAAATACATGACAGTGGTGTGGTATGAACGAAATTTGATTTGCTTTGATAAGAAGAGGAGAGATGGTCAGGTGTTATGGAAAGTATTGAAGTATGAAATTTACAAAACAATGAAGATGCAAGCTATTTTTCCAGCCATATACATGGATGCTTGGAGATAGTTGGTTTTTTTGGTGTGTTTCTTGTTTTCTTGTTTTGCTTTGTGTGTTTTTTTGTTGTGCTTTTCTTTCTGTGTAGCTCCGTGTGTTGTGTTTTGTTTTTTCTTTTTTTCTTGCTTGCTGTTCTCTTTTGGGCAAGTTTTGTGTTTTATTGTTTTTTTGCAATAAAATCAGGTAGGGGCCCTGTTAACCCCGCTAGCTTTTGCTAAAAAAAATTTATCAATTTCCATTGATTTCGAATTTATAAACAATGTCTACAAATTCCATTTCTATTTATAAACTTTGATTTATAAATATCCTTTACTAATCCAATTCAATTTATATATCTCAAATATATATCAAAAGTCCATGTTATAAGTTAAATACTTATAATTCATTTATTTAAAAAATCGTTCTTTATTAACAATTTCTATTAATATCCCATTTAAATGCCCGAAATCCAGTTTATAAGTTGATTAATTATAAATCTTTTATTTTACAACGTCTACTCATTTTATAATCTTCATAATTTATAAATCTATAATTTTTAATGAAATCCATTTTATACTTCATTTTAACACTTAATAAACTCGTTTTATAATTCCATATTATATATATATATTATAAATATCAATGTTAAAAATCTTTTATATACGTCCTTTATAATAATTCAAAAATCCAAATTTAAACTATTTTATAAATCTATTATTTTAAAAATCACCTTTTGGTTATATTTCACAAAAATCTTAATTTTTATAACATAAAAATTCATAACGTTTTAATTATTTAAAATGAATAAATTCAAAAATTTAATAAAACGTTAACTTTGAAAAATCATTTTAAAAATCCTTTTAAAATCAAAATCGTTATTTTTAAACTTTAAAAATGGATCCGATGATGCAACAGCACCCAATAGTCAATCATGACAACAAACATCATATATCATCATATGATAATCAACAAACATCAAAATATCTGTAATCAAATAAATACTGTTGAGGAATCCAGTTGGATCCCTTCAACCTGTTTCCCTGCATACACAAACATTAACACAATACCAATTCCGTTCAAAGCGGAATATCGCGATATATGGGATTTATAAAATATTATCCGCTTAATAGACGGTGCAATAGGGTCTCATCCGCTATATAATGCGGGAAATCAACTCCAAATACATAAATAATACCAATTTCACTTTTCAATGAAATTATCGCGGTATATGTTTTTAATAAATAACATCCGCTTACTAACGGCGTATAATGTCTATTTAAACCAATAACAGATAATAATTTATCATTCAGGCATACAATCAATAATTTTAATTCTAACTATTTAAAATTTAAATCGAAACAATTCGATTGAGTGAGAAGTTCTCACCTTGATTTCAATTCTGTTTTCGTGTTTTATTTCGGATAAAATTAAACGTGCGTTTAAATTTATCCGAAATTTTCACTAGCTCCAAACGACTCCAAACTAGCTCCATTGTGTAGTGCTCGTCAAAATGAAGCCAACGCAATTCGTTTCATCAGATTGCGACCTCGTACGAACAAGTTATGACATTTATTATAAGTTAATACAAATTTTTATATAAATCAATTACAACTTTAATTTTTATTTCTAACCCTAACCATCATCACCGTTGATTTCACTGCCCAGAAATCTGGGCCGCCCTTTACATCTTCTCCCCTCACGTTCCTCTCCCAGTGAATGCCGAACCCATAGCCGCCACCCATTTTGAAATTTCGACCCCCTTCTCGTCGCACTTGACGATGATCAGAGGCCGCCCTTTCGTGCGCCTAACCTTCCTCCGCCTCCGTTCCAATTGCGGTCCTCAAAGGTGTCTCCGTTCATCAAAAATCGGCCATGAAATGCAGCGCCTTCGAACCCATATTGTCGTCGATCAGTAGCCCCTTTTACGATCTTGACCGTTGAAGTTATAGTTCCTGATGCGCTCTACACCTTCCTAGTTGAAAATTTCTCGATTCGATGCATAGATTTAGAGAAATCGAAGGAAGAAATTTAGTGTTTTCTGGCCGTTGGAGAAGAAAATGGCGGCTGGTGATAGTAACTAGGGTTTAGAGCTAATGAAAGGATAAGGGTTCCTTTTATAGAAATTCACCGAAAAAACACTATTCATTTAATTTTCCAAACTCCAAATCTCACGCGGTGACCGGCGTTTCTAGGGTTTATCCCGCATTTTGGACACAATGGAATAGGCTTCAGAAGCTAATTCGATCATCTGTGCGAGTTACGGCAATAAACGATCGATTTTAAATTAAATCGATTAATCAATTTTCTGTGCGTTTTAGCTTGCCCCGGACAAACGGTAAATCCGATTGACACGAAATTTGAAACCTTACAATAATATCACATTACGGATCCAACGAAACTAGTTTCGACGAAATCCGAGACTGTTTGAAAAACGGCTATTTTAACTCGTCAATTAAATATTAAAATATTCAATTTTCACAAATTAACTTTAAATTCGATTTTAAAAGTTCACAAACATCTTTATAACTCCAACATGATTAAATAAAATTTTACAAATCATTTTCAATCATTTTAGAACCAATTTCCAATTATTTCTGTAATTTCAACTATTAAATTATCGATTTAATTATCCAATTAAATCCAATTATTTGGAATAAAATTTATTCGGCTTATAAATTTCATTTATTAATATTTAAAATTAATTAAATATACAAATTTTAATTGACAGAAATTCTGGGTTGTTACAAACTTCCCCCTTAAAAGAATTTCGTCCTCGAAATCACCAAGTAAGAAAAAGTTAGAGAATCCATTAACTTTCCTAAACAAACCATTTAAGTTGGATTTTTCAAATCTCTTAAGTGTTTAACTTTCCCAAAATTCATAGTTAAACTTCTTACAAAATCTTTACTAAGTTTCCCAATTCAAACTTAGTTTTCAAAAATTTCCCAATTTTCTCAAAAAATTTCTAACGGCTTAAATTTTCGGAAAAATTCGCCAGAGTCTCCTTTGCGCGGCTCGATCCAAAAAAAAAACGACAGTATATATATCACAAATATACATCTCATCAAGTGATGAGGCATCCCGCAGGGAAAAAGTGTAAAAGTACGATATGTAATCCGAGATATGTACCTTATATATTATTAGCGAGCATATACGACTAATATAGCACGAAAGCGAGCTCCAAACGCGAAGCAAGCGCAATACGCACCTACTAAACACTCAACAAACCAATGAGAAACATGTATATATGAAAATAATATCAATATACAACATATAGCAACATAACAACTACATGTGCCAACATAGCAAATGCAACAAAAGCAACAAATGCAACCATCAATCAACTATCCAACCAATAAACATCCAACAAATCCATATCAAATCAATATACATTCATATTGGTCTTTCAATTTATCTCATTTGATTCATTAACCTTGGATGTTTTTACTAACATTCATCTATCCATATTCAATTAGTTTACATTCACTAATTCATATTCAAGTTGGTTCATTTCCAAATCAAATTCAATTCTATTTAAGATTCACTTAACTTCTAATATGATTTCAATGATTTATAGCTTCCAATTCTTCAATTCAATTTCATTTACACTTAATGAATTTACATACAATCGACTAACAATCAAATAACAACCAATGCATATTCAACACAACCAAATTATTTAATTTACATTCTATTTGGTCCAACACTTTTAATTCCAATTAGTTCATATTAAATTGATTTCCATTCAGTTTATTCAACTTCCAATAACATTAGCTTTTAATGAATTTACACTTACATTCATTATCCCATATCAATCCTTTTACATTCGATTGATTAACATTCAGTCCATTTATTAATTCAACTGCTAATTCATTTAACATTTCAAGTTGAATTTCATTTATATAACTCAAGTTCATATTCATCACTTATTCAAATTCAGATTTATTTTGCTTAACAAAATTGTTTAACCACTTCAATAATTGGTTTTACTTATCCTTTCCCATTCTATAAGTTATACAACTTATTTGCAACAATTACCACTTGGATTTTATTGATTCACTTATACTACTTTAATTTAACTCCATCCTTTAAGTTAAATTTATTCTATTAAAATTCAAATGGTATAAGTTATCAACTCATTTATCATTCCTATGAATATTTAAAAATAGGATTCCAGAGTCTTTTCAATCTTTCAAGACCTTTTTTGAAACCAATTCAAATTATCTTTTTGAATTTCAAAACCCAAACCCAAATTTTCCCAACAACTTTCTTTTAAAACAATTTGGCAGCAATCCCTCTTTTGGAAACCCGAAAATGAACACCGACGATGTCATGATCATCATCGGAATTATTTTCCAGCGACCAAAAAGAGTTTAGAGCTTTAATTTCTCCAAAACAATTTTCCAAACCTTTGAAAATCATTTTCAAACTTCAAAGAATTTAATCTTTTCCAGATTGCAAACCCTTTCAAAACATTTCCAAATATCCCTTGGCAGCAATCCCTCTTTTGGAAACCCGAAAATGAACACCGATGATGTCATGATCATCATCGGAATTATTTTCCAGCGACCAAAAAGAGTTTAGAGCTTTAATTTCTCCAAAACAATTTTCCAAACCTTTGAAAATCATTTTCAAACTTCAAAGAATTTAATCTTTTCCAGATTGCAAACCCTTTCAAAACATTTCCAAATATCCCTCTGGAATTTTTGTTTTTAGAATATAAATCACATTTATAAATCTTTTACTTATATAATTTCACTTATTGTATACATAAGATTATTTCACAATTGTAAATCATTTTAATTATAACTTCATACTTATAATTCATTTGCTTATACAATTATTCTTTTATAGCTGTTGTTTTTATTTAACTTATTCAACAACCAAACAATCAATTCATATACACTTTAATAATTCTGAAAAATTATTCCTTTATATATAAAATATAATCAAGGTAAAATTATTTCATTTACCCAATTTAAATAATACTATGTCGACATGCCTCGTTTAAGTGTTTAGAAATCCCTATCGATAATATGGCGTCCCACACACGGACCAGAATTCACAAACAACTCAACGGATAAGCAAACATAATATAAAACACTTTTATATTCACTAACAAATACGCGCTCATAGCTATTATTACACTCACACTCATTCTAGAGTACTACTGACTCCATCTCTAACGAGTAATACCCAATAGAGCCATGGTTGTCGCTTAACCATATGCTCTGATACCAAATGTAACGAACGCGACTTTTCGACGCTCGAAAACCGACATCAATATGTCCACTGTATCAACTGCCGGCAATCGAATGCCGAAAAACCGAACCGTTAGGGTTTAAGAAAGAAAAAGAGGTAGAAGAAGAGAGAAAAGGGTAGAGCAGAACAGAAAGAAACAACAGAACAATATCAGAATCTCACAATCGCAGCGGAACAACGTATAATAGATAAATGAATAATCTTTAAACAAAAAACTATATCAGTTATTACATTACATCACACCACATTTCAGCTTGCCTCCAGCAACTCCTGAATTCCAGAATATCCTGATAAACCCGACTCTTGACTGCCCGTGTGGAAATTGGTGGGCACCCAGAGTTTAGGTAGGAAAACAATAAACTCCGAGTCAGTCATGTGACTGGTGTGGGAACTAAAACAGTTTATTTTTTTAAAACAAAGTAGAGGATAATTTTTAAAATAGATTCGCAATGCTTTTTAGAAAATGAGACTACCATAAGGCCTCCCGCACACACACACAATGCAAACGCAGAATCGGAGGAGATTTCTCCTTATGATAGTCAAAGATGCTTGATACGCATTAAAAAGAAACATTTGATATTATTACTAGTGCATAGTGTAGGAAAATTATTTCGAAAATAAAGATATAAATCTTAGCCAGCATAGGCATTCCGCACTTATGCCTACTATAGCTACCATCCAAACAGTGGGGTGCCACCATAAGTGAATGATAGGTTCTACAACTAAAACCATACAAGATCGTATTGTTTCTTTGGATTTCCAACAAATGGTCAGGCCAAGGAACTTCCCATTGCCACATGGGTACGCCTTTGGAAAGACGACCCGAGAACCTAACCGGATCTCCGCCAACACAAGGTCGGGTTACACCTAACTGGGTAACTACCGACACGAATATGTCATTCTCCTATCATAACCGATCTATATCCGAGGATCCTCGATTTCCAACAACCACAAAGCAATAAATTTGCAGCAACAACATAGGTTAAGTATCTGGGCTCCATACCATGATACCACCTCTATCCAGAAGGAATGACATACACTAAAGGGGCGCTACCCCCTAATCACCATGCCGCATCCTTCATGTTTTGACCATTTCCGGGGTGTGAGGTCCGACGAAGTCTCGTCCACAAAGCCACGCTTTATATAAAAACTGTGCTTTGATCATCAAATGCTCAACAGCACTTCGTATGCCGCATTACCAATTTGGGAATATATCACTAGTAACCATCAACTACATAACCTCTAAGGGTGTTAAGCTAAGAGAATAAATTCTCCGCCACCAACGGTAATATATTTGATAGAAACCAGCTTTACATCTCAAATTGTAATGTCAGACACACATCCATACAAGTCCGTTCCGGGATCGAACGAAACCGAAGGCACTTACAAAGAAGTCCTTGCTATCCGGATATTCACTAATCACCACCGGACTTCCCATCACAAAGGGTAATAAATTTCTATATCGGAGATCAGCCGATGCAGAAATATTCGACGGTAATCCTTCCGTTTTCACAAATATTCGGTCTTCAACACCGGTAATCAAATGCAATCCATAATGACATATCACATATTCGGAATGGGTTATACGACCCCAAGGTCCTTTCCCGGCTAACCCGAATAGTGAGAACTTATTCAAAAATAAGCGTGGCATTCAAATTCCAGCAAATCACAACAAATACCTATTTAAAGGTAAATATTGATAGTCGGTTATTTAACTATCAATTGGCATGCTCAACATCACCATATTCCAAATAATTTCCCAAATTATTTATATTCCAAAAATATCTTTACTAGATATATAATTTCCACACTTCAACCATTTGAAAACAAATTTCAATCATTTTCCTTACGTGGAAAAACTTTCATTTCAAAATGATTCATTTAAACCAATTAAATAAATCCTTAACGATTTACTTTATATTTACGTTCCAAATCCGTAAATTTATTCCCACACTTCAAAAATAAATCAACGTTTATTTTAAACAAATTCCCCTTTCTTTTATAAATTCCATAGCGAATTTACACTTCCAAAATATCTATGAATATACGATTTCCAAATCGATCTCTAATATTCATTTTTAATTTATCTTTAAAAGATAAAGTCTCAAAATATTCACTTCATATTGGAAAACATTTCCATACTTATTTAATAATAAGTATTTCACAAATCTATTTATTTTCAACACTTGGAAAATATTTAATATACTTAAATCGAAATTAAGTATATATTTCATTCTTTAAGAAATCATTCTCTTAAACACATTTATTTGAGTCAAAACGAATGTTTCGTAAAACATCGTTACGACGACCCAAAATCATTAGTATAGGGATTCGAAATTAAAATAGATATATAAATCCCAATACTATACAAAACATTTCCTTTCGGAAATCATTTACTATAACAACAGTGTTATAGTCCACCATTTCCTTATTTCTCGAAAACGTCTATTTCAACAATGAATGTTGAAATCTATGTATTCGATTCATAATACATTTTAAAACATCTTTTTAAATAATTAACTTCATTTTATAGTATAGCTTTCCCAAAACATAACCATTTTATTTAATAATATATTCACTGTCCAAAATCGTGAATATACTTCACTAACCAAATTTCAATATTTCTACACATTTTATATAAAGAATAGTTCGCTATCCAAAATCGCGAATATACTTCTTTTAATAAATTTCTATATTCAATTTATCAAATTCCATTGATTTCGAATTTATAAACAATGTCTATAAATTCCATTTCTATTTATAAACTTCGATTTATAAATTTCCTTTATTAATCCAATTCAATTTATATATCTCAAATATATACCAAAAGTCCATATTATAAGTTAAATACTTATAATTCATTTATTTACAAAATCGTTCTTTATTAACAATTTCTATTAATATCCCTTTTAAATGCCCAAAATACAGTTTATAAGTTTATTACTTATAAATCTTTTATTTTACAACATCTATTCATTTTATAATCTTCACAATTTATAAATCTATAATTTTTAATGAAATCCATTTTATACTTCATTTTAACACGTAATAAACTCGTTTTATAATTCCAATATCATATATATATATATCAATGTTAAAATTCTTTTATATACATCCTTTATAATAATTCAAAAATCCAAATTTAAACTATTTTACAAATCTATTATTTTAAAAATCACCTTTTGGTTATATTTCACAAAAATCTTAATTTTTATAACATAAAAATTTGTAACGTTTTAATTATTTAAAATAAATCAATTCAAAAATTTAATAAAACGTAAACTTTGAAAAATCATTTTAAAATCAAAATCGTCATTTTTAAACTTTAAAAATGGATCCAATGATGCAACAGCACCCAATAGTCAATCACGACAACAAACATCATATATCATCATATGATAATCAACAAACATCAAAATATCTGTAGTCAAATAAATACTGGTGAGGAATCCAGTTGGATCCCTCCAACCTGTTTCCCTGCATCCACAAACATTAGCACAATATCAATTCCATTCAAAGCGGAATATCGCGGTATATGGGATTTATAAAATATTATTCGCTTAATAGACGGCGCAATAGGGTCTCATCCGCTATATAATGCGGGAAATCAACTCCAAGTACATAAATGATACCAATTTCACTTTTCAGTGAAATTATCGCGGTATATGTTTTTAATAAATAACATCCGCTTACTAACGGCGTATAATGTCTATTTAAACCAATAACAGATAATAATTTTTCATTCAGGCATACAATCAATAATTTTAATTCTAACTATTTAAAATTTAAATCGAAACAATTCGTGTAACAACCCGCATATTTATCGATTTTATATTTAAATATTTTATTTAAATATTTTATCATTCGTCGGATTTTAGTCCGAGAACCTACTTTTTGCATACGGTCGAATTAGGACTCGAGACCACCTACATTGAGTTCAAAATGCCGTTTGCGAACTTTTTGAGTATAACCTTCGATATGTTTGGAGAAAGTTGATTTTTACCACTTTTTCATTTAGGGCTTTGGTTTGGGCTGAGCCAATTAACCACTTACTAACTCAGTCCCAATCCCCCTCTCCTCTTCATTACTTCATTCCAACTCCTCAAACTTAAGCTCCAACTGAAAATGGTGGAGAGGAAAGGGAATTAGAAACTCCAAGACCTAGTTCCTCTTGCTAGCTCAAGTTCTTGCTCCAAAATCAAAGAGAACCCCTTGGTAAGCATCTCCTTCATCTTCTCCAACTCTTTCTCCATTCAATTTCAGAAAATTTCCTAAACTTAATTTAGGGAATGTTTCTCTTCTAAGCTTAGATTCAAGCTTGTTGAGTTGGAATTGAAGAGTGCTTGTTCTTGCCATTGCTTCATAGCATCTTCTTCATTAATTTGGGTTCAAAGGTGAGATTTTTATCTCACATCTTAGTCTATATTTATCTTCGATTGTTAGGTATGAATTCCTAACACTTATTCATGTGCATTTGATTTTGATTTGGATTGCTTTTGTGAATATTCCAATTTTTGGTGTTTTGGGTTCAAATCTTTAAAAATCATAACTTTGATGTTTTGATCATGTTTTTGGTGATGCATCGAAGAGCCTATAGTGCTGGGTTGTCGATTGGCATAAATCCTTAGCATCCATCGCTCGTTCGATCGCATTTCGATTTGGATTTTCCATTTTGGTCTAGGCTGTTTTTTTTGCCTAGCAGAAGATTTCAGACGTCTGAAACTAATTTCAGACGTCTGAAACCAAAATCAGACGTCTGGTTGAATAATCCAGACGTTTGGAAAAGGCAGAGCCTAAATCCAAACGTCTGAAACAAATTCCAGACGTCTGAAATCAAATTCAGACGTCTGGTTGAAAATTTCAGACGTCTAAAATGGCCTAGGAACTAAAAATAGAGGGGAGAAAACACATATACTTCCAGACACTTGGGCCAGACGTCTGGGAACACCTACCAGACATCTGGAACTGTTTAATTTGCCTATTTTGGCTATTTTTGAGTATATTTCCAACTTTAATCGATTCATGTTGATTCCCTTTTTGGTTGCTATCATTTATTATCGACTTTGATGACTAATTTTCTTCGGGAATTTTTGGAATATCCATTTCGATGGATTCAGTATCGATTTCTTTGGATTTTATTCACGTCTTCGAATGTGAATTTTTATGATTGATTGTTCCTACAATCTTCTTTGCGATTTGTCACTTTAAAAATATAAAGGTTTTCTATACTAGTAGTAAATATCAAAACTTTTTCTTCAAATGATTTCAACACTATTTTATTACAAAGCTCGTTTTCTTAAACCGTTTTCCAATCTATTAGTATATACAAACCTTTACCTCACTCGTATGAGAAATCTAATTAAATGGCTTAGTAAAACAAGTGGTATGAAACGCTTGCATTTAATTTGTCGGTTAATTCTTGGACTTGTTCGATTGAATCTCTTGTGACAATTTTCTAGTGGAGATTTACAGTTTGTTCGTAAATGTTTAAGTTAAGTAAGTGGTTATAGGACATGAAGCTAAACTTTTATATTTACTAGCTTAGTGTAATTGACACTTCTCGTTGATCATGATGATCATCATTGTGATTCAGACTAGCAATGTGCGATGTCTCTTTGTTTGCGAGGTTAGGCTAGACACCACTTGTGTGATTCCATTCACACATACCTTTTCGGTTAGCCTAGACACCACTTGTGTGATTCCATTTACACATACCTTTTTGCTTTTTGGTTAGTCTAGACACCACTTGTGTGATTCCATTCACACATACCTTTTCGGTTAGCCTAGACATCACTTGTGTGATTCCATTTACACATACCTTTTTGCTTTTTGGTTAGGCTAGACGCCACTTGTGTGATTCCATTCACACATACCTTTTCGGTTAGCCAAGACACCACTTGTGTGATTCCATTTACACATACCTTTTTGCTTTTTGGTTAGGCTAGACATCACTTGTGTGATTCCATTCACACATACCTTTTCGGTTAGCCTAGACACCACTTGTGTGATTCCATTTACACATACCTTTTTGCTTTTTGGTTAGGCTAGACACCACTTGTGTGATTCCATTCACACATACTTTTTCAGTTAGCCTAGACACCACTTGTGTGATTCCACTCACACATACTTCTTTGTGATTTCTGGATTTCGTGTGTTAATTTCTGGAATTTATATCCTTAACTTGTTATGAGTACAGGTTTAGGGTATGATGCCCTCTTTGGATCTTTGAGAAGATTCTTGTGATATTGATTAATCTTTTGTTGATTATCATTTACATGCTTATAGTAGTATGCCATTATGGATATTATGTTTATGCCATATCTTGTATGTTATATCATGTCATCTGATATTTATAACTAGACTGGTCTGTTTATTATTTTCTTCTTAAATAATACTCGGGTCAGACTGAGATTTTACAGGTGCTTCTGCTTGACTCCTTATCGGACTATCATCCCGACTTTTGGCAAACTACTTAGATTAGTAGTTTATTTTGTTGTATACACTTGAGATATAGACTCATAGTTGTATCCCTTTGTATAGCACGTGTTGCTATTCTTTTGTATTATCGTGGATCTTTTGACCACTACTCTGATATACACTTTTATGTGTAATATTCATATCTATTTCCGCCTTTGTGATATGAATTGTCTGTGACTGATTTGTGTTATGTTTATTTCTATATTTGTTTCCGAAGACCTTTATAGCCACTGTGTAGTAGCTTTGAGTTTGTGTCGGTATGTCGGATTTCCTCTTGAGATGAAAAGTTATATTTTTATCCGGTATATCGGTACTCGCACAAAGCAATTATACAGATGGTCGCTCCTCAACTGCCTTATTCTCCGTGCTAGTTGACAGCATTCACAGTAATGTTCTTGGCTAATGTGGGTATAGAGGTGGGGCGCCACAGCTTGGTATCAGAGCCAAACTTCGGAACAATGTAGAATAATTTAACAAGGATCATCGTCCTAAGTCCATCTTAGGAGTCGTGCTTTAGGATTTTATTCGGGTCTTCGTACCGTCCTATCCTATTTTCTTTTATGATTCCTTGTTTTATCTATCAAGATTGCTTGATACTTATCTTGAGAATAACTTTTTCTTCTTCTTTATTTAGTTTTTTTAAGAAGAGAAATGGTTAGACCAGGCCGCCCCAGCGCCGGTCCATCTAGTGCTACTCCTCAGGATGGAGTATTCATGTCTGCTAAACAACTTTTGGATCTTGTAAAGAATCAAGAGTTTATCTATGCTTTGAGTAAGAACCCCGAAATGGTTCTACCTTTGAAACTTGAAGTTTCTTTCAATCAGCTTGTGGATGTTACTCCTCTTCATGGAGAGGTTGGTAAAGGAAGTGTTTGTGATATTGGGATTTCTAAGAAGAGGCATATTAAGTTCAAGGGCCTTAATCCCAATAAGAGAGTGAAGCAAACTACTTTTGTAGCAAAGACTCCAATCCCTAATCGTGGAGGATGCCGCAATTGTAATTATAAGGAACACTATGCGAATATGTGTCCAAAACCCCATTCTTGTCGCTATTGCAGGAAACCGGGTCATCTTTTATTTGCATGTCCCAAACTTTTGAATAAGGACATGAGAAAGCTAAATATTGAGCAAGCCCCTAGCAACTCTTCTCTTGGTCAAGGTATTTTTCACTCAATCCTTGATGGCATTGTTTTATTTCGTGATCTTCTTATTCGAGTTCTTCTTGATATGGGTTTCATCTCATTATTTTTATATCAAAAGAACTTGTCGATTATTTTTCTTTGAATATTTTGGGATTGTTGAATTCATTGAGAATTGCGAATCCGGATGGTAGATCCGCAACACTCAATTTGCTTTTGTTTAGATGTCGAGATTGTTTTATGTGACTTTTCTTTCCGAGCCGATATTTACTTTGGCTTCGGAATTGACTTTTTCTGTAAGGATTGGCTTAAATTGTGAAGCCCATATCCTATTTTTCCGAGTGGATTATTCATCTTCGACATTTTCAATCTGTTAAGCAGATTTCTATTTTTCTTTTGTGATTTTGATTCCAATTTGATGGCATCATTTTATTCCTTAAAACCCGCATGATAAGGAAAGTATTATTTCTCTCAATCATATCGTTTGAAAAAATTTCTGGTATTTTTGAGCTTGTCTTAGGATCATCACCTAAGCAATATCTTTTGTGTGGTGCGAAGGTCTTTTCAGTTTGACTTTATCACCGGTTTTCGTTTGCTACGAGTTGCGGAAGTTAGCATTCCACTTACCGCATTCCGCACTCGTTATGATTCTTATGAATGACTTATTATGTCCTTCAATTTGTCCAGCTTATTTCATCCATTTTATAAATCGAATATTCTATGAATATTTCGATGAGACCATTCTTGAGTTTATTGATTTTGGATGAAAATAGTAATTTAAAATTTTGCAAATCTTTTTCATAAGATTTATTTATAAGTAAAACTGGATTTTGTTCTTGAAACGAACAAAGAATATTCTTAAAACTTTTTAAGAGATTTATTTATCCTGTAAAAGATGATTTTGTGATTGTATTGCCCGTTGAGTGCTTTAAGAATTTTGGTCGATGCGCTTGATCAACGTTATCGATAGGAATTTCCTAAACGCTTTGATGTGACAATCAGACACGATATATTAACGTGTAAAATGTAAATTCTTCTAGAAATATTTTTACATCGAAATAATTTTGATTTTTGAAAGTTTTAGCTTTTCAGGAAAGAGAATTATTTAAAAGAACCCTTCCTTTTGATACTCTTATTCTTGTGATTCCTGAAGGGGAACCAAGACTTTGCTATTTGTACCGATACTAGTCGTATTGGTTTGGAATGCCATTCTCTTGCAAAGGAGAGCGTGCTATCCCTTGTGCTTCTAAATCATTATAGCTTCTCGAGACTAGATAGCCACTTATGATCTAGTGCTCTTGGCTAATGTTTTTGCTTTTGGAATTTGGCATCATCATATTTGGATGAGAAATTTGTTCTCTACCTCGATCATAAATCTTTGGAATATTTATGTTCTCTTAAGGAACTGCATGTTGACACGAGTTCCTAGCATCTTATGATCTTGATATTCTTTTTATTCCCGAAGGGGAAATCGTGTTGCCAATGCGTTTAGTCGTAAGCAACAAGGGGTTGTTTCTTTGTTGATGACTAAATGAAATTATCTTTTATCAAGTTCATCGGGCGTTTTGATGTACTTCGTTTTATTGAGTTTCATCTCATTGCTTTTATGAACTTGCGTCCGATGTTCTTTTATTGTGTTCGGTTCATTGGACGTACCGTTTTGTACTACGTCGGTGTTTCGAAATCATTCGGGCTTCGGTTCATTGGACGTACCGTTTTTGTACTGCGTCGGTGTTCCGAATTATTTGAGTTTGATTCATTGGATGTACCGTTTGTACTACATCAATGTCTTTTCTTTATTGATTCATCAGATGTACCATTTGTACTACATCGATGTCTTTGCTTTTGATTCATCGGATATACCGTTTGTACTACATCGATGTCTTTGCTTTTGATTCATCGGATGTACCGTTTGTACTACATCGATGTCTTTGCTTTTGATTCATCGGATGTACCGTTTGTACTACATCGATGTATTTGTTATTTGATTCATTGGATGTACCGTTTGTACTATATCAATGACTTTGCTATTTGATTCATTGGATGTACCGTTTGTACTACATCAGTGTCTTTGATTCATTGGATGTACCGTTTGTACTACATCAATGTCTTTTCTTTTTGGATATATTGGATGTACCGTTTGTACTACATCAGTGTCTTTGATTCATTGGATGTACCGTTTGTACTACATCAATGTCTTTGCTGTTTGATTCATTGGATGTACCGTTTGCACTACATCAATGACTTGGCTTTTTGGTTCACTGGACGTACCGTCTTTGTACTACGTCGGTGTTCCAAATTATTCGAGTTTCTAGTTTCTCGGGCGTACCGTGATTGTACTACGCCGTTGCACCGGCTCAATTTTCTGCTATTCTTGACGTTCCCCACGTCTTTTATCTACGGAAATGCCTTAGGGATTCCGGTTTTCATTCTTGAGCCTGGTGATATTGTGGAGATTGAAGTTTCACCAAATTTGACTTTTGAGCACCATTCTATTCGTATCATTGCTTCGGAGGTTGAGCGCCTTCGATATAAAGATATTCTTCTTGATAGAGGTTCAATGGTTCTCAAATCCTAAGGATTGCTCATGTGAAATCTTGAGAATTCATCGAACGAAAACTTTCGGATTTACTCCTTAGTGCTCTTTATGGTGAACTTCTTGATTCAAATTTTCTTTTGTGTTAATATGCTTCTATGGTTGTTACTTCTTATATTTCCTTCTTAATTATTGCAAGGACGCAATTTCTTTAAGGAGGGAAGTCTGTAACAACCCGCATATTTATCGATTTTATATTTAAATATTTTATTTAAATATTTTATCATTCGTCGGATTTTAGTCCGAGAACCTACTTTTTGCATACGGTCGAATTAGGACTCGAGACCACCTCCATTGAGTTCAAAATGCCGTTTGCGACCTTTTTGAGTATAAGCTTCGATATGTTTGGAGAAAGTTGATTTTTATCACTTTTTCATTTAGGGCTTTGGTTTGGGCTGATCCAATTAACCACTTACTAACTCAGTCCCAATCCCCCTCTCCTCTTCATTACTTCATTCCAACTCCTCAAACTCAAGCTCCAACTGAAAATGGTGGAGAGAAAAGGGAATTAGAAACTCCAAGCCCTAGTTCCTCTTGCTAGCTCAAGTTCTTGCTCCAAAATCAAAGAGAACCCCTTGGTAAGCATCTCCTTCATTTCTCCAACTCTTTCTCCATTCAATTTCAGAAAATTTCCTAAACCTAATTTAGGGAATGTTTCTCTTCTAAGCTTAGATTCAAGCTTGTTGAGTTGGAATTGAAGAGTGCTTGTTCTTGCCATTGCTTCATAGCATCTTCTTCATTCATTTGGGTTCAAAGGTGAGATTTTTATCTCACATTTTAGTCTATATTTATCTTCGATTGTTAGGTATGAATTCCTAACACTTATTCATGTGCATTTGATTTTGATTTGGATTGCTTTTGTGAATATTCCAATTTTTGGTGTTTTGGGTTCAAATCTTTAAAAATCATAACTTTGATGTTTTGATCATGTTTTTGGTGATGCATCGAAGAGCCTATAGTGCTGGGTTGTCGATTGGCATAAATCCTTAGCATCCATCGCTCGTTCGATCGCATTTCGGTTTTGATTTGCCATTTTGGTCTAGGCTGTTTTTTTTGCCTAGCAAAAGATTTCAGACGTCTGAAACCAATTTCAGACGTCTGAAACCAAAATCAGACGTCTGGTTGAATAATCCAGACATCTGGAAAGGGGTCTGGAAAAGGCAGAGCCTAAATCCAGACGTCTGAAACAAATTCCAGACGTCTGAAATCAAATTCAGACGTCTGCTTGAAAATTTCAGACGTCTGAAATGGCCCAGGAACTAAAAACAGAGGGGAGAAAACACATATACTTCCAGACACTTGGGCCAGACGTCTGGGAACACCTACCAGACGTCTGGAACTGTTTAATTTGCCTATTTTGGCTATTTTTGAGTATATTTCCAACTTTAATCGATTCATGTTGATTCCCTTTTTGGTTGCTATCATTTATTATCGACTTTGATGGCTTATTTTCTTCGGGAATTCTTGGAATATCCATTTCGATGGATTCGGTATCGATTTCTTTGGATTTTATTCACGTCTTCGAATGTAAATTTTTATGATTGATTGTTCCTACAATCTTCTTTGCGATTTGTCACTTTAAAAATATAAAGGTTTTCTATACTAGTAGTAAATATCAAAACTCTTTCTTTAAATGATTTCAACACTATTTTATTACAAAGCTCGTTTTCTTAAACCGTTTTCCAATCTATTAGTATATACAAACCTTTACCTCACTCGTATGAGAAATCTAATTAAACGGCTTAGTAAAACAAGTGGTATGAAACGCTTGCGTTTACTTCGTCGGTTAATTCTTGGACTTGTTCGATTGAATCTCTTGTGACAATTTTCTAGTGGAGATTTACAGTTTGTTCGTAAATGTTTAAGTAAAGTAAGTGGTTATGGGACATGAAGCTAAACTTTTATATTTACTATCTTAGTGTAATTGACACTTCTCGTTGATCATGACGATCATCTTTGTGATTTAGACTAGCAATGTGCGATGTCTCTTTGTTTGCGAGGTTAGGCTAGACACCACTTGTGTGATTCCATTCACACATACCTTTTCGGTTAGCCTAGACACCACTTGTGTGATTCCATTTACACATACCTTTTTGCTTTTTGGTTAGGCTAGACACCACTTGTGTGATTCCATTCACACATACCTTTTCGGTTAGCCTAGACACCACTTGTGTGATTCCATTTGCACATACCTTTTTGCTTTTTGGTTAGGCTAGACACCACTTGTGTGATTCCATTCACACATACCTTTTCGGTTAGCCTAGACACCACTTGTGTGATTCCATTTACACATACCTTTTTGCTTTTTGGTTAGGCTAGACACCACTTGTGTGATTCCATTCACACATACCTTTTCGGTTAGCCTAGACACCACTTGTGTGATTCCATTTACACATACCTTTTTGCTTTTTGGTTAGGCTAGACACCACTTGTGTGATTCCATTCACACATACTTTTTCGGTTAGCTTAGACACCACTTGTGTGATTCCACTCACACATACTTCTTTGTGATTTCTAGATTTCGTGTGTTAATTTCTGGAATTTATATCCTTGACTTGTTATGAGTACAGGTTTAGGGTATGATGCCCTCTTTGGATCTTTGAGAAGATTCTTGTGATATTGATTAATCTTTTGTTGATTATCATTTACATGCTTATAGTAGTATGCCATTTTGGATATTATGTTTATGCCATATCTTGTATGTTATATCATGTCATCTGATATTTATAGCTAGACTGATCTGTTTATTATTTTCTTCTTAAATAATACTCGGGTCAGACTGAGATTTTATAGGTGCTTCTGCTTGACTCCTTATCGGACTATCATCCCGACTTTTGGCAAACTACTTAGATTAGTAGTTTATTTTGTTGTATACACTTGAGATATAGACTCATAGTTGTATTCCTTTGTATAGCACGTGTTGCTATTCTTTTGTATTATCGTGGATCTTTTGACCATTACTCTGATATACACTTTTATGTGTAATATTCATATCTATTTCCGCTTTTGTGATATGAATTGTCTGTGACTGATTTGTGTTATGTTTATTTCTATATTTGTTTCCGAAGACCATTATAGCCACTGTGTAGTAGCTTTGAGTTTGTGTCGGTATGTCGGATTTCCTCTTGAGATGAAAAGTTATATTTTTATCCGGTATATCGGTACTCGCACAAAGCAATTATACAGATGGTCGCTCCTTAACAGCCTTATTCTCCGTGCTAGTTGACAACATTCACAGTAATGTTCTTGGCTAGCGTGGGTATAGAGGTGGGGCGTCACAATTCGATTGAGTGAGAAGTTCTCACCTTGATTTAATTTCTGTTTTCGTGTTTTATTTCCACTAAAATTAAATGTGCGTTTAATTTTATCCAAAATTTTCACTAGCTCCAAACGACTCCAAACCAGCTCCATTATGTAGTGCTCGTCAAAACGAAGCCAACGCAATTTGTTTCATCAGATTCCGACCATGTACGAACAAGTAATGACATTTATGAGTTAATACAAATTTTTATATAAATCAATTACAACTTTAATTTTTATTTCTAACCCTAACCATCATCACCGTTGATTTCACTGCCCAGAAATCTGAGCCGCCCTTTACATCTTCTCCCCTCATGTTCCTCTCCCAGTGAATGCCGAACCCATTGCCGCCGCCCATTTTGAAATCCCCCCCCCCCCCACTCGTCGCACTTGACGATGATCAGAGACCGCCCTTTCGTGCACCTAACCTTCCTCCGCCTCCGTGCCAATTGCGGTCCTCAAAGGTGTCTCCGTTTAGCACAAATCGGCCACGAAACGCAGTGCCTTCGAACCCATATTGCCGTCAATCGACAACCCCTTTTACGATCTTGACCGTTGAAGTTATAGTTCGTGATGCGCTCTACACCTTTCTAGTTGACAATTTCTCGTTTCGATGCATAGATTTAGAGAAATCAAAGGAAGAAATTTAGTGTTTTCTGGTCGTTGGAGAAGAAAATGGTGGCCGGTGATAGTAACTAGGGTTTAGAGCTAATGAAAGGATAAGGGTTCCTTTTATAGAAATTCACCGAAAAAACACTATTCACTTGATTTTCCAAACTCCAAATCTCGCGCGGTGACCGGCATTTCTAGGGTTTATCCCGCATTCCAGACACAATGTAATAGGTTTCGAAAGCAAATTCGATCATCTGTGTGAGTTACGGCAATAAACGATCGATTTTAAATTAAATCGATTAATCAATTTTCTGTGCGTTTTAGCTTGCCCCAGACAAACGGTAAATCCGATTGACACGAAATTTGAAATCTTACAATAATATCACATTACGGATCCGATGAAACTAGTTTCGTCGAAATCCGAGACTGTTTGAAAAATGGCTATTTTAACTCGTCAATTAAATATTAAAATATTCAATTTTCACAAATTAACTTTAAATTCGATTTTAAAAGTTCACAAACATCTTTCTAACTCCAACATGATTAAATGAAATTTTATAAATCATTTTCAATCATTTTAAACCCAATTTCCAACTATTTCTGTAATTTCAACTATTAAATTATCGATTTAATTATCCAATTAAATCCAATTATTCGGAATAAAATTTATTCAGCTTAAAAATTTCATTTATTAATATTTAAAATTAATTAAATGTACAAATTTTAATTGACAGAAATTCTGGGTCGTTACAGTACATGTATTTATTAATTCACTAATCAAGTTTACTTTTACTAAATATACTTCTATAAAATTCTAGAATTTCATTAAGAAAAAGTAAGCACAAAATTCCAAAACATGTCAAATCAAACCAAACGTAATTATTACTTTACTTTTCTTACCCTGTAAGTGAAAGTGACATAAAGAATGATTTGAAATGTGATGTTAAGTGTTAAAAAAATATGGTTGCTAAAAAAGTAAGTAAATGGTATTTTGGTCATTTTACACAATAATATTTTATTTCTAACTTTTTCTTATAAATAGCCATGCATACCTCTTTCATTCTCACACAAATCATTCTCTTCTTCTTCCTTTAAGCTATTTTAATGGTTTCTCTCTTTAGAAGAGGTAGGAAGGTTAAAAATAGTGGAGTGCTTAAGCACTAATCCGTTTGTTACTCTCTAACCTCTTCTTAAACAACTGCTTAATCCACTTCTTCCTTTCTTCCATGGCCTCTAATCTCTTCATACCCGTGCCACATATAAGAAAAAAAGAAAAAAAAGAAAAAAGAGAAGGAAAGTAAAACGGAAATTTCGAGACGCTCGGAAATAGCACATTAGTTCGAGAGGCGCGTAGCTAACATAAAAGATTGATGGAGTGGACATCGCTATATGATGTAAATTGATTATCAAGTTAAATTGTTATGTTAGATAATCATAGTTTTGTGTTATGGATGTTTAGATACGTTTGTGTTATGTTTGAATAGTTGCAAGTGTTTATGGTTTTGATTATTTACCATATTAGCTTGTGTATGGATCATTATTATGTTAGTGATAAATGCTAACTCGATTATGCTCATTTTATGATTAAGTATCCCCTTTGTTAAATAAGATCAATTTTGATGTATTGATATACTTTGGAAAATAAGTCTCTTTTTAAGTAAAATTGAAATTAGAGTTAAAATAAAAGAGAATGTGAAATTAGAAGTGAAATTGAATTGAAATGAAAAGTTGAATTGAAATTGAGATTAAGGTTGAAATTTAAATTAGAACTGAAATTAAATTTGATATCTAAGTTTTAATTGAGTTTAATTTGAAGTTAGAATTGAAATTAAATTGAAATTTGAATTTAAAATTTAATATTAAAATAATAGTAATAAAATAATATTATAATATAGAAATATTGAAAATACATTTTAAATACTTTAAAAAGTGAAAAATATTGATTTAAAATGATTCGTAATTGTTTTATAAGTATTAAAATTTAATTTGAATAAATTATTTCAAGTACTGAAAAATAAATTAAAACTAGGCACGTTGCGCAACGGTAGTTCGTGATTTCGCGTCGAAAAGTTCAAACAAGTGTATAGAGTGGAATATAGCTTGGAATTCTTTGAGATCAGAAAATTCCGGACTATTATATCCATATCTTCTAAATGAAGAAATAAAATCATAATTTCGTTAAGTAGATTTTGAACTAAGTCCAAATCAATTTTCTAGAAAAATCGTGCTAGTGTAGTTAAGTGATCATAACAGGAAATCCTTTTAAATGGACATTTTTAATAATGGAAAAATATGGAATAAATTTGATAAATCTACTCAAATGGGCTAGAAGAGATTTAAAGTGAAAATACAAATTTTCAAATATTAAAAAGTTGCTTAAATTAAATAAGCTTATATAGCACTTTCCGTAGCACTTTTATGTTGCGAATTACATAACTTTTGAAATATGAGTTTAACCGTAATGATTTTTCCTAGAATCTATTATAAATGTTTTTAAAAAGTATGTAATGTCCCACTTTTTAAAAGGTTTAAATTGACAATAAACCACACATGTCAGACTCAAACCATTTAAAAGGGAGGAGTGCTATGGGGTAAATAAGAAAAGAAGAGAGAAATAAAACAAACACGGAACCGCACAGCGGAATGACAAAATATAATAATCAAATAATAGATCATGAAGCTATTTTACTAATACATTTTATATAATGTTGTAGTCTATACAGTACTGTAAACTCCACCGTAAGTTGGTGGGCTATCAAGAAGCACTCCATAGGTACAAAACAAACCAAACTCGTAGAAGGTGCGATAAGGCATGTGACAAGGCACGTGAGCCAATGACCAGGGTAGGATACTACGGTTTTGTGGATCCGAACTAGTGGTAACACGTAGCAGCTACTACCGCCCTCCTCGGAACATATTCCCATAATCAAAATCGAGGGGTGGCACTCAAATCAATCACCAAGTCATAATATGGTATCGAAGAAATATGCCTGATCGGAGGTGCGACCTCACTTAGCCCGACGGGGCTCCTGCTTTAGTCACATCAACCTGACTTGCGAGAGTCAGGGCAATGCTAATACCTCATACAGAATCATTTGCCAAACCACCTTCTTCATAAAGGAATCTCCACCACGTACACAATTGTTAAAGTGGTTTTCGGTATTGACAGAGAGTATGACAATATCCGATCCCGATCTCTTTAACAACCAAACGCTTATTTCATATCGGATGATTCTTTTAAATTTCCTAAACCAGTTCATAATTGATATCAAAATACCATATTCAATTCAAACATATCACTTTCGAAGATCATATTCACTTTCGAAATCATATCGACAAAATTATGTTAAATCTCATTTCAAAATCATCATATTAAATCAAATATGTCATTTCACCAGAAAATATCATTTAAATTATAACATCATATAACCATATTTTCTTTTAAATCAAGAATTTAAATATAAACACTTCCACACTACGCAAATCTAAATTCAGAAAATAATTTAGATAGTTATAAATAGTTTAATTAGTTTTGCATAGTTTAAAAATAAAACTTTAAATAGTTAGAATACTCTAAAATGGAAAAAAAATAGATTCAAATAATTTAAATGGATTTAAGATAGTTATAATAGGTTAAAAATAGTTTAAATAGTTTTAAAATACATTTAGATTATATTAAATAGATTTAAAATAGACTAAATAAATTTAAAATAGATTAAATAGATTTAAATAATATTAAATAGATTAAATAAATTTAAAAAAGATTAAAGTGGATAAGTTAGTTTAAAATTGGTAAAGTAGATTAAAATAAGTTAAAATAGTTTAAACTGACTAAAATAGATTAAAATAGCTTAAAATAGATTAAATTAGTTTAATAGTTGGAAATCTTAATAGTCGAGTTTTTAAAAACAATATATTTTAAACAGTTTATATTAAAATAATAGATTTGAAATTAACATCAAATTTAACTATTTATCCCATTTCAACAAATCCGGACCATATCCAGATTTCAAACCAAAACTCAATTTCAATTCTTGAAGTATCAATTTAGGCTATTCTAACTCCAACAGATTTCAAAGTTATAATTTCAGACGTTTCATTAACTCGTTTTCGATAAATTTCATTTATACATCAAATGCAACTTTAAAATTTTAATTTTAACCAATTTTCGATTCCAACATTTAAACTTTGATTCTCAAAATGATTCGGATTATATAAATCAATTTCGTTCGAAATATCATTTATCCATATTCAAGATTTAAGGGTTTAAAATCGTTTAATTTAACCAATCTGGTGTCCGTATATAATTTTCTACCCTATCGTCAAGTGATACAGATATTTAGCATTTCAATCCACAAATATTTTAAATTTTACGGGTGTATATTGTTTCAACTCGTAATCCCAAATTTTAGTTCAAATCCATGAAATCGCTCGAGTTTATCATTTCAACCCAAAATGATTTCTCCCTAATCTAACAGACCATTCGGGTATGTATCATTTCAACCCATAGGGAACTTGCAATGTTATAACAATATGAAATATAACATCCACTCATCCAATATCAATAATCAACATCCATCACAATAACCATTCAAACCAATCAATAAACAATAACAAGCAAATGATTATCAATAATGGGTATTAACTGGCAATTTAGAATTTAATATTAAATTAGTAGCGATAATATTCAATAAAAGTTAGATTTAACTGGAATGACAATTTAAATATACCAAACATCAACCAATCAATTTCTAATCGTATAATTTAATTTAACTAACATAAGATAATCTAGTAGTTGTGAGTGGTTCAGAACACTTACCTTCGATTTTTCGTCAATTTAAAATCCAAAATTAGCCCAAATTTAACAGTCTTAGAATGCAGCTAAAATAGTTCCAATATGTCTTGAATTTCGATACGATCGTAACGAAGGAAACCACGTGTGAATCCGAGCTCGTATGCAAAAGTTATCAAAGTTTGAAGATTGGAAAATTTCGACTTCGGGTCTTACTTCCGGTCGCCACCTCAGCTACTCGGTACTTGCTCTGTTTTTGCCAAAATGACCCGAGACCCCAGTCATTTGGCTCCTAACCCGAAATCGTTGTAGGGTTTTCGCCTCTTGGACTCGAAGCGCGACCAGATCCGCCTTATTTGGCATGGAGCTCTCTCTGACCAGAAGTCGTTGTAGGGTTTCCGCCTCTGGAACCCGAAGCGAACCTCCTCCTGACTCGAAGTAAACATGGAGCAACCAATTTTTTTTTAAATTAGGTTTAGAATTTTGGGAATTAGGTTTGATGTTCTGATGTCTGAGAACGAGGAAGAAGATGTATGTACAGAAATAATAAAACGAGAAACAACTAGGGTTTATATCTGCCTATATATAGGCAGGGTTGGATCGAAACGATAATAATGAAATGAAAAGCCAGTTTCGTTCCCAAAACGATAATGGCTCATCCAATATATCGAAATATAAGTTTTGGATATTTTTATACTCAATGGAACAAGTTTCAAGTATACAAAAGTTAGCTTTCAAAATCACGTTATTTCAAATTGATTTCAATTAAATTGATTTCTATGCGTTTCGAGCCCGTACAATCAAATGAAAAGTCCGATTGCTATGAAACGTGAAAACATATAATAATTCACTATTACGGATCTGATGAAACTAATTTTGTCGAAATCCGAGATAGTGACCAAAATGATTACTTTCACATTAATTAAATAAATTATTATTAAATTAAATACACTTTTCAAATTCAAATTTTATAACCAACAAATTTTGATGACTTCTGATTATCTTGTAATTATAATATTTTAAAGCAAATTTCCCATGTTAAATTTAACAATTAATATTGCGCTCATTGCAACATTCCAATTCAAATTGTAATAAATTCATTAATTATAATTTAAAATCCAATAAATTGATTCGTGTGATTTCAATCTTTTTATTCAATCAATCATTATTTTGTGGACATAGTTAACATTGTTTTTCCATTTATTACATCAGTATTCTATAATTTTCATCTTAATTCATATTACCGCACTATTTACTTACATTTATTGCAATTGATTACAATTAAGTTTCAACAGATTAAATAATGCAATGATAATTAAACCATTGTTACAACTTACAATTTCAAACACAATTCTATGTTTATTGTTAGCAAACAAAACTAATAAATCCACATATGGATTAATTATTCTATTTTAATCAATTCTAATTGTTTTAGCACAATTCTATGCTGCAAGTCAGCGATTTAACCTTGTTTTAGTCCAACTTTAAAACGACGCGGATTCTTCATTTCAAATTGGATTTGAGTGATTCTTTTGGCAGATTGAAATAGGAATGTTGAATTACATTCCAACAAATTTCCATGACAATATGGGCTATTTTGCTATTTTGAAACTGCTGTCGAACTTGAACCCGCGGTATGCTGCAATTCAGCGATTTAACCATGTTTTTAGTCCAACTTTGAAACGATGTAGATTCTTCGTTTCGAATCGGATTTGAATAATTTTTTTCAAATTGAAGTAGGAATGTTGAACTACATTCCTGTAGTCATTTTGACATTGTTAACTTGTTCAAACCTGCTGTCGAATATGAGTCGCAACTTGTTTTAAACGAATAATATTTGCTGTAATTTCCGTTATTTTGATGTTTTCTTGATATTTCTTTCTACATTTCATATACGGGTATTATAATGTGTTTTAAAAATGTTTTCAAATAAATGGGCTTTTGTAATTATTATTATATTTTATTTTTTTTAGTATAAATATTATGTACTCTATAATAAGAGAATTTCAAAGGCAATTTCTAAAGCGATTTCAAAGCGTTCCTAAAACTCGTTTTCTTCAACTTAATTTCTATATAAAACGCACAATTTTGCACTTCGAGCAAAGAAGGAGGAGAATTAAGTGATTGGATAAAAAGCGTTCCATGAACACATGTGTTTATCTTTTCAGTTAATTCCTAATCTATTCATATGATCGTTTTGACCTTCGAACCTGTGGTACGGGACGCACGTTAACACTATTCGGGTTGCTATTCGAGAGTTTGTGACACATTTACCACTGTAGAGTGCCAGTACTGGACCTTCGAGTCATTGCCATTGCGGCGTTTGCCATTGTGGCGTATTTGTCTTCGAGACGTTGGCCACTGCGACATATTTGCCATTGCGGCGTATTTGCCATTGCGGCGTATTTGTCATTGTGATGTTTTGCCTTCGGGCGAGGTACCTATTTGAGATAACAGTACATGGCAAGGCTTCGACCACATGCACATGTAAACACTATGAGATGGTTTCTATGACTCTTTTCCCTCGTATATCCCCCTTTTCGGGATTGGTCCTTTGAACCATTCGATATATAATTGTGGTGATTGCTTTTTGGGAATTTGAACTCTTGGAAGTTCTATTTTTGAGATTTGAATTGCCTACACTGGCATTATAGGAGATTTGTCTTTTGGCATTTATTTGAGATTTTATTCTCCTCTTTGGAGATATATTTGCCTTATGGCGCGTTTGAGATGGGATATCTTTATTCATGTTTCGGGTTTGCCAAGGTGGCGGGTTTAGGTTTCCCCTAAACCATATTTGACGTCCAATGAATGCCAATGATATGAGACTCACTACTTTTAACGTTTTATAGGTTATTTTATCTCTTTTGAAATTATATGTTTATGTAATGATATCGTATTATCACTTGATGTAATCATACACTTTAGTTGTCCCTTCTCACTTGAGAATATTATCACATTATCCTTATGCTCATACTATCGCTTATCCTTGTTAACTGATTTGTTTAGCTAGACTGATCCGTGTATTTTATACTTGGGTCAGACCGAGGTGTTTCAGGCTAGGTACATTTGGACTTAGCCTATTCTGCTTCCGCATGGACTCTATTTTGCTATCTCTTTTTGTTATAGCTTTTTGTGTAGTCCTTTTTGGTTTGCTACTCTGATATGTATATTCATTTGACTCATGTTTGTATTGTGGTCGTCATACCACATATGTGATGTATCATTTTGTATACTCTGTGATGTATCTGTATATGTGTGTATATATGGGATTATCTGCTGTTGTATGATGTGTTTTGCATTTGAGTTGTTGTATTTTGTTCTGATAGATCCTATAGCCACCTATGGCTTTGTATTAAATATTTATTGGATATGTCGATCCACAAAAAAAATATGGCATTGTCGATGCATTCAATAGATATTTAAGACAAGGCTATAGATGGTCACTCCTATCCAGTCCTATTCTCTACATTAGCAGACAACATTACCCAATAATACTTTTTGTTAATGTGGGTCTCGGGGTAGGGCATCACAACTATCTCTTCCTGCTTTCCTTTATTCAATCTAGTATTTTAGTGTTGCTACCTGCTTTCACTCAATTTGCTATTGTCTACTTCATAAATTTTTTTAAAAAGAAAAAAGACCCTAAAAACTCCACTCGAATTGTCGCTCCAATCGCAGCCACCAGTTGATGGAGGTAGGTTTTTTTCCAAAGTAGCTTTCATTCAGTGATATACCATCAAAAAAACACTACTTCATCAATCCTCTACCATAGAAACCACTCAAATTCGACGACCTCTTTCGTTGAAAACCCCCCTTATCCAAGTTTGGAATTCTTTGACAATGCCATTGCTAGACATATGTAAAGATATCATGTCTCTAAAACTAGGGTTCAGACTAATATAACTATCTTTCGTGTAGTACACTATCGTTAGGTTTTTTCCTTCTTTTATTTTGGAAAAAGATAGCTAAATTCAGCTTCTAAAAATATAATAAATATGTTTTTGTGTTAAATTTCTTTTTAGTCAATGAAGTTTAGAAGGGAACCCCAAAAATGCTACGCTCTTTAACACTTTGCATTTTTTTTCCCTCTGGTTTTGCAGCGGCGATCGAGATTATTTTGCATTTACCGAAGGAAGGATGAAAAGTATATACCAGCGCATTCACTTCATATTTATTCTTGTTATGCTCATCAAGAAATCAGCTAATTATCATTACACTAAAAATAAGAAAATTTATCGTCTGTATGAAAGTTTGATTTATCTTTAGCTTGAAAGTTCGATGAAATTATATTTTGTGTAAAAAGGATAATCATTATGGTAAAAAATAAGTGAATTTATCTTTTCATCAAGAAGTATATGAGTTTTTCGTTTATGCAAAATGATAAATGAGATGGATGAATTAATATTTATAGCATAATAAAGTTGTTCGCATTACAAAAATATTAATGGATATATAATTTTTTGAAAACGATAAGCGGATTTATCTTTTCGTCATAAAGTATATGGGTTTTTCTTTTATGAAAAATGATAAATGAGGTAAATGAATTTGTATTTACAGTGTATTGAGAGATTGTACATCATACAAAAATATATATGGCTTTATTAATTTATTAAAATGATAAATGATTTTATCTTATTACAAAAATGAGTTTATGTTTTTATGAAAAATGAAATAATTCTATTTTTACAGTCCAAATTACATCAATGGAAAATATACTAGAAAGATAAACTCATTTATGGTTTTCATATAAAATTATAAATGAACGTGATCATTGTTTCCCCATTTATTTCCTGGTAAATTAAATAATAATGTTTAGTTTATTAAGAATTTAGGATGACACATTTTGTTATATATAGAGTAAAACGATATACAAAAGATTCAGATCGGTAAGTGGCATTGAATTATAGTTTACGCCTTGGTGAGGACCATTTGCAAACTCAAAAAGAACCCCATCTTTATTGGCATATGAACCGTAGAGAAATCTGAGTATGCATATATTAGTGAAGATATTTAAATAGAGAGCAAAATCATTATCTTAATTATACATGATGCAGTCATTTGAGGGTATCCAATGATGCTTTTTATGGTATAGTCATTAAACATTACAACGGTACTTTCATGTACCAAAATGCAATTAAACATTACTTTTAAGTCTTATTTGTTAAAACAAACGTAAAAAGTATCAGTAGCTAATACTTGATGCCATTGTATCATTACAAATTTAAGGTAACAAGAGATAATTGAGAAATAATCAAAGCTTTCCTAGATTATGGAATTTTATCAAACAATCGATGGACTTAAGCTAAGTATATTTCCATGTTTCAGAGAAATATAATTTATTATCAAAAGAAACTTAAAACCATATTGCATGGTAAAAATTAGGTTGTAGAGAGATCAGTGTTTAAACACTAGTATCATGCTTGTACAGCTTGATTTCAGTAGACTTATTTCATTTTCTTCTATTTTGGGACTTGAGTGGTCAATTGTTTACCATATCTCACAACATGGTGTATATTCAAATCCTAAAAAGGTTTCCACTCTAAAGAAAATGGTGAATAAGTATGCTTAAATGTCCATGTACGGAACATTTCATAGTTATCAAACTTATTTATTCATGGATGTGGTCAGCATAAAAGACACAAATTAAATTCATTTCATAGATATCAAATTTTTTTATTCATGGATGTGGTCAGTATAAAAGACACAAATTAAACCCTCAAGTAGTAGAACAGTTTACTTTTAGATTTCCTATAGATAAAGAAGTCTATGCATCTCACCCTAAATATGTCAACTCGTTGTTGGTTGAAGATTGAGAAGAATAAGTGACGACCCAAAATTTAGCGTATGAAAATCGACATCCATACTTACCCGTATTCGAATGCAGTAGATTCAAATGTCGAATCTGGTTCATCGGAGCTTATAACACATTAGATAAGTACAACATTGCAGAAACAGAAGTGAATGATTTTATTAACATACAATATTTGATACAACACATTGATACAAACGATTATCAATATCAGAAATACAAGATAACAGCGGAAGAATAATAGCAACAACAGAAGAGATAACATCAGCAGCAGAAAGATAACTACAATGCCAAAGCTCAAAAGACTCCAATCCAGAAGCTCGAACCCCAAACTATCATGCTGAGGTTAAGCAACTCGGTGTAGAATGTTGAAGTGAAACAATTGCTATCGCTAAATCCAAAGGCTTCAAATATGCAAAGCTAAACTTACTATTTGCTTATCTGAAAACCTAACTCTAGGCAGCCCGTGTGGAAAATTGTGGGCACCCAGAGTTTAGAAAGGGAACAATAAACTCCGGGTCATCCATGGGACAGGTGTGTGAGCAAATAAAAACATTTTATCTTAAACAAAAAAAACGAAATTAAAATAAATTCGCAATGCTTTTGGAAAATGAAACTACCATAAGGCCGCCCGCCACACACACAATGCGAGCGCACACTTGAAGGAGATTTCTCCTTATGACAATCAAACATGCTTGATACGCAAAAATCTTTTTGATATTATTATTAATGCATAGTGTAGAAAACATTTTGAAAGTATAATATTAATCTTAGCTAGCATAGGTACCATTATATTATGCTTGCTATAGCTACCAACTGAGGTGGCAGGTTATACAACTAAAACCGTACAGGGCGCGTATTGGATGATTGGATTTCCAACAATGGTCAGGCTAAGGAACTTCCTACACCACATGGGTACGCCTCTGGAGGGACACCCCAAGAACCTAACTGGATCTCTGCCAACACAAGGTCGGGTTACCTCTGTAACTAGGTAACTACTGACACGAGTATGCCATCCCCCGGTCGTAACCGAACTTTATCTCGAGATTCACCAACAAATAGCAACAACCACATAGGTTAAATATCTGGGCTCCATACCATGATACCACCTTTTATCCAGAAGGAAATGGACATACCCTAAGGGGGCGACCACCGATAACCTTGTCGCATCCTTCCTGTTTCGACATTTTCGGGGTATGAGGTTCTGATGAAGTCTCATCCCACAAAGCTACGCTTTTCACAAAATCCATGCTTTGATCAACAATGATCAGCAGCACTTAGTATGCCACATTACCAAATTGGGAATATATCACTAGTAAATATCAACTACATAACCTCTAAGCTCGTACGTCTTAGAGAAGGGTGTTAAGCTAAGGGAATAAATTCTTCACCACCAAACAGAAATGTATTTGATAGAAACCAGCTTTATATTTCAGAGTGTAACGTCAGACAAACGTCCATACAAGTCTATTCTAGGTTCGGACAGAACCGAAGGCACTTCAAAAGAAGCCTTTACAAATCCGGATAAAACCTAATCACATCCGGACTCCCCATCACAAAGGGTGATCAAAACTCTATACCGGGGCCATTCGATGCAGAGACATTCGACAGGTAATCCTTTCGCTTTCGAAAATACTCAGTCTTCACCACTGGTCTTCAATTGCTATCCATTTTATCGTATCATTATTCAGAATGGGTTATATGACATAAAGACCTCTCCCGGCTAAACCGAATAATGAGCGCTAATTTTAAAAGCATATGGATATATTGGGATCTTAGTTAAGTCACAACCCTTAGCCCTATTTCCAAAACCTTTCTTTTGAATGGTTTAAACAAATTTTCCATTTCAAATATTTTAAAAAAAAGATTCACCTTTAAGATCTTTTTCAATTTAAAAAATACGTTCACCAATCTTTTACAAAGATTCATTTATAGCTTTCAAAACTATTTCGATTTCAAAACTTAGGAGAAAACCTCTTGTACATTTCTAAGGGGGGTATTTATCTATATCTATCCCAATGAGCTATCTATCAAATCGTTCCAATTGATGTTCGATCCCGACGAGAAGGAAGAGATCTTCGAAAGGTGGGTTTTTTTCCAATGAAAAATCAAACTTATTTAAACATTCCTGCAATTCGTTATTTCCTTGAAAAAGGTGCTCAACCTATAGGAACTGTTCATGATATTTTAAGAAAAACAGAATTTTTAAAAGAATTCATAACATAAAATAAATAAATAAATAAATAAATAAATAAAATTAGAAAAAATAGAAATTGGATCTTATAATGTCATGGTAATGATCTATTTTATTTGATTGATGGATCCAAGAATAAATTCTATTGAATTAACGAATGGTTTTATTCTCAACGTCTCGTGATTTTTAACCAATTATGTGCTTTAATATAATTACCTAGAGTAAGCGCTATAGCCTGTTTCCAATACTCAGCAGCTTGATTGAACCATGCCTCCGCAATTTCAGAATCACCCTGTAGAATGGCCTGTTTACTGAATCACATAAAATTTTAGTCAACTCCATATATCTATTACAAACGTATGAACGGAGATGGAACGGAGGAATAAAGAACATTTTGGGCGTAGATTTAAATTTTCGACAGGTTAAATTGAAAAAATATTTCTGGAAAAAGATTCTGTTACTTACACTTATGTCGTTACCTTTTGGGAGGCCTACGCCCCATAGAAACTGTCTACCTGAGACTATCCCTTGGCCCGTAGGTCCTGACACAAGGTTAGAATTCTAGCTCTTCCAGAGTGGTATCTCACTAATGGCTCGCCCTCCTCCCCCCCCCCCCCCCCCGGAAGGAGGCCTTCTTCGCCTTTCACCTAAGCTGCGCAGGAAAGGCCCGGACCCTGTTCAATAAGTGGAATGCATTAGCTGTCCGCTCTCCGGTTGGGCAGTAAGGGTCGGAGAAGGGCAATCACTCGTTCTTAAAATAAAACCAGCATTCTTAAGACCAAAGAGTCGGGTGGAAAAAGGAAGAGAGCTCTCTGTTCCTGGTTCATTAACTGAACAAACATATACAAAAGGAATTCAAATACAAATTGCAGGACGTATTGACAGAAAAGAAATTGCACGTGTCGAATGGATCAGAGAAGATAGGGTTCCTCTACAAACAATTCGCGCTAAAATTGATCATTGTTACTATACAATTCGAACTATCTATGGAGTACTAGGCCTCAAAATTTGGATATTTGTGGATGAAGAATAATACCATCCGGGGAGGTCCGTTTGATATCCAAAAACTGCTTAGCAACAGTCGAACAAGTGGGTAATGTTAGGGTGAATCGACAAAGTTTGGGTAGAGCCGGATCGAAGGCTAGCTGGAGATTTCTTGTAAAAATACCAGCTCCTGTAAGTTCATAATGAGAATAGTGAAATTTAGATTCCATGACTTATTCCCCTTACTACTACACACAGAAGGGAGGAGCCGTATGAGATGAAAATCTCACGTATGGTTCTGGAGCGGAGATTTTTTGAATAAAATAAATCAACGACCATAACGGATGTCCCCGCCGGGAAATTAAAAACATAAATCCAGTAGCCCAAACAAGATGTCCAAATAAAAACATCCACACCCATACCGATAAACTATTCATACCAAAAGGGTTATATCCATTGATAAGTTGTGAAGAGTTTAACCATAGATAATCTCTTAACCACCCGATCAAATAAGTGGAAGATTCATTAAATTGTGAAACGTCCATTCGATGGAATTGTTTGATCTTAAGGGATATCTTCTATAATTTCGCACGTGAGGGGTTAGTTCTTGGTTTCGTCCAGTCATTAATAACTTGATTATTTTTAGATATTAGTAGATGGAAACAACGCTCGTAAGGAGTCCTATTGAAACCAAGAAATATAGGCCTGGAATTTCTGGTAGTAGATCCATAATCCAAAAAGTTTTTGTGATTATTCTAGAAGAAATGAAACAAAAGATACGGTAGAACTAGGACATTTATTGTATGAGGTCTACCCAATGCTAGATGCAAAGGCGCATAATAGATCGATATGAACATCATGAGCTGCCCTGTAATAAAACCCGTTGTCGCTGATATCTCCTTCTCAGTTCCTTCTTCCATAACCCGAGCTTGGAGGAAGAGTTACGGGGAGTAAAACACAAATATGCTAATTCAAGTATGGTTACTATATGTAATTAAAAAGCCTTCACGATAAAATAAATAAAAAGTAAGGCCATTCCATTTCGACAAAAGACCATACCCAAGTTCAATAGCTTTGCGTCCGCCATCCCGATTATGATTTTCTTACCCTCCCAGAGGGAAAGGTCCTTCCCTTTTGGGCCGGTTGTGGGCGAGGAGGGATTCTTTCTTTCTATCTTAATAATAAAATAAAGAGTTTTTTATTAAAGATAAAGAGTTTATTATAAGTTCGCGACTCTAACTAAACTAATTCAACCCAACAATAAGGGATTAGATTTCTAATAAAAAAATGGAAGTTCTTGGTAGGCAAGGCATAGAAATCACTTCTATTTTTTCTAGATTTTAATATTTTTGTTTTATTTCTATATTATATATATATATCTATTTTTCAAAGGAAAAAAACCGTATAGCTGAAATAACTCACTCAGAACGCCTTTTAAAAGATTACGCGTTATGATTGGGTCGAATAAGCCCTTATGGAATAAATACTCAACTGCTTGTGAACCGTCGGGTATTGTTTTATTTAATGTTTGTTCAATTACTCTTTTACCTGCAAAAGCATAGCGAAACCTTGAGTAAAAATGGCACTTGGTGCGGTTATTATGCTTAAATCATTTTTATGATTCCATAGCTTGGAAACCATATGAATAATGGAAAAACTCCACGAAAGGAAGAATATTAAATGGCATGTGGATGGTGGTTTCCGAGGAATACAAATAACCTCTGGTTTTTTTTAAGATTTGGCGAGCATCTGGAATATCTAGTGAATTACAACTCTATTGTATAGCAATTGGTGCATTGGTCTTTGCGCTGTTAATGCTTTTTGCTGGTTGGTTCCATTATCACAAAGCCGCCCCAAAATTTGCTTGGTTCCAAGATGTAGAATTGATGTTGAATCACCACTTAGCAGGAATTCTTGTTTAGGCAGTTCATATCATCCATACATAGTGTTTTGATCTAAGATTTCAATTCTTCCATGCTTCAGCGGTAGCATATTGCTCCATGGAGCTAAGGTCCAAAATATGGAATAAACAAGTGTTTCCACGACTTTACCACCCGGCCAATTCTGTTCCACTTAATCCCCTTTTCATGGCCACATTATTCAAAAAAGGATCATACATTTTGGGTAAATATTCTTGTTCATGCTCATCATCACATAATCTGGTTCTTTTTTCTAGTATATTTAAAGCAAAAGATCCTTTCTCTTTTTCTAAATTTTGTATTCTACTTACAAATTCGTTCCTTAAGTTGTATTTTTTTGTTCATTATTATAAATCCAATAATTAGATTAAATTTAAGTGCAACATAAAACTTTAAAATTGAAATGGATGAAAATCGACAAAGAAAGCTTTCTTTTTTAATTTTCTGTATGGGTTGCCCGGGACTCGAACCCGGAACTAGTCGGATGAAGTAGATCTTTTTTTCTTGTTGCAATAGAGGAAAAAGACCCCTGCCCAAATCGTTCTTGCATTTTTCATTGCACACGACTTTCCCTATGTATACATAGAAATTAATCATTTATTCCCCGATGCTTTGTCATTCCCCTTTTTTTAATTATAGATTAAAATCCTATTTTATTTTGGAGAACAGAAATGGAAAAGAGGTTCCTGTATAGGGTAAAAAATTCCACAAAATATGGAAAAGAGTTTCTATCAAATACATTTCTGTTGGTGGCGGAGAATTTATTCTCTTAGCTTAACACCCTTCTCTGAGACATACGAGCTCAGAGGTTATGTAGTTGATGGTTACTAGTGATACATTCCTAATTTGGTAATGTGGCATATGAAGTGCTGCTGATCTTTTGTTGATCAAAGCACAGCTTCTGTATAAAGCGTAGCTTTGTGGACGAGACTTCGTCGGACCTCACACCCCGATAATGGTCAAAACAGGAAAGATGCGGTAAGGTTATTTGGCGATAGCACCCCCTTAGTGTATGTCATTTCCTTCTGGATAGAGGTGGTATCATGGTATGGAGCCCAGATACTTAATCTATGTTGTTGCTGCAAACTTATTATTTTGTGGTTGTTGGTGATAGGTCGGTTACTACCGGGGGATGGCATACTCGTGTCAGTAGTTACCCAGCTAGGGGTGACCCGGCCTTGGTTGGCAGAGATCCGGTTAGGTTCTCGGGGCGTCCTTCCAAAGGCATTGGAAAATCCAAGGAACAATATGAGACATGTACGGTTTTAGTTGTATAACCGGCCATTTACTTATGGTGGCGCCCCACTGTTTAGATGGTCCTTATAGTAGGCATACGATAATGGTCGTATGTTGCTAAGATTTATATCATACTTTCGAAATGTTTTTCTACACTTTGCACTTATAGTAATAGTATCAAAGAACTTTTTCTGCGTATCAAGCATGTTTGACTATCATAAGGAGAAATCTCCTCTGATTCTACGTTTGCATTGTGTGTGTGTGCGGGAGGCCATATGGTAGTCTCATTTTCCAAAAGCATTGCGGATCAATTTTAAAATATTTCTTTGTTTACTTTTAAAGATAAACTGTTATAAGTTCTCATACCAGTCCCATGACTGACCTGGAGTTTATTGTTTCCTTCCTAAACTCTGGGTTCCCACCAATTTCCACACGGGTATTCTAGAGTCAGGTTTTCAGGTTATTCTGGAATTCAGGAGTTGCTATAGAGATTTGGAGGCAAGCTGGATGGCATGACGTATCAATTAATATATAGTATTTCTTTTCCGCTGTTTGTTGTTGTAAACTCTGATAATGTAATGTGATGTAATGTAACAATTGATATAGTTCTTTGTTTTAAAGATTATTCATTTATCTATTATATGTTGTTCCGCTGCGATTGTGAGATTCTGATATTGTTTCTGTTGCTTCTTCTTTCTTTCTTCTTCTACCTCTTCTTCTTTAACCCTAACAATTCGGTTTTTCGGCCTTCGATTGCTCGACAGTTGATACAATGGACGTATTAATGTCGACTTTCGTGAGTCGAAAAATCGCGTTCGTTACAATGTGGTATCAGAGCTTTTGGTTAAGCGACAACCTTGGCTCTGTTGGGAATTACTCATTAGAGATAGAGTCAGTAGTACTCTAGAATGAGTGTGAGTGTAATAATAGTTATGTGCGCGTATTTGTTAGTGAATATGAAATTGTTTTAAATTGGGTAAATGAAATAATTTTACCTTGATTATATTTTATATATAAGGAAATAATTTTTCAGAAATTATTAAAGTGTATATGAATTGATCGTTTGGTTGTTGAAAATGTAGGAATATATATAAGTTAATTAAAAGAATAAATTGTATAAGCAAATGAATTATTAAGTATGGAATTATAATTAATGTGATTTACAATTGTGAAATAACCTTATACATACAATAAGTGAAATTATATAAGAAAAAGACTTACAAATGTGAGTTATAAGTAAAAAGAAATTTTTTGAAAGAATATTAAGCACTGAATTCACTACTGTTGCTGGAAAATAATAAGGGTGATGACTGCAGCATCATCAGTATCATTTTCAAGTTTTTGTGCGATGGATTTGCTACCATAGTAAATTGAAAATTGAAGTTTGGTTGTGATAAACAAATTTGAAATTAAAATCCAAGTTGTAATTGTTAAATGTAAGTGAAACCAAATAATAAAATGGTTAAACAAATTTATTAAGCAAAACCAGATATGAATTTGAATAAGTGATGAAATTTGACTTTGGTAATAGTTAAATAGAATTTACTTTAGAATTGGAATCTGAATTGGATTTATAAGTAGAAATTTAAGTTAAGTTAAACAAATGATGTTTGAAATGGAATATAACTTAAGTAATGTTAAATGAAGTTGATTTTGGTATCGAAGTAAAAGAATAAAGTGAATTAAATGAATATGAACTTGAGTTATGTAAATGAAATTCAACTTTATATGGTAAAATGAATTAGCAATTGAATTAATGAATGAATTGAATGTAAATCAATTGAATGTAAATGAATTGATATGAAATAATGGATGTAAGTGTTAATTCATTAAAGCTAATTAAAAGTGATGAACCAAATTGAATGAATTTAAGCAAAGTAAAGAAATTTGGTAATGTTGGATATACATTGTTTGTTAGATGATGGTTAGTTGGCTGTATTGAAATCCATATGAAATTGAATTAATGAAATTGAAAGCTATGTAGTTTGATTTGAATGTGGAAGTGAACTAACTTGCATGTAAATTAGTGAATATAAACTAATTGAATATGAATGAATGTTAGTAAAAACATCCAATGTTAATGAATCAAATGTGATTTAAATTAGAAAACCAATTCAATGAATATTAATGAGAAGTGAAAGTGTATTGATTTGGTTATGGATGTTAGTTGAATGTTAGTTGGTTGATGGTTGAATTTATTGCTTTTGATTGCATTTGCTATAATGGCACATATTTTGTTGCTTATGGTATATGTTGTATATCGATATTATTTTCTATATACATGTTTCTCATTGTTGTTGAGTGTTTAGTAGGTGTGGATTACGCTTGCTTCGCATTTGGAGCTCGCTTTCACGCTATATTAGCCGTATATGCTCGCTAAGAATATATAAGGTACATATCTCGGATTACATATCGTACTTTTACACTTTTTCCCTGCGGGATGCCTCATTACTTTGATGAGATGTATATTTGTGATATATATATATTGCCCTTTTTTTCGGATCGAGCCGCGCAAAGGAGACGCTGGCGAATTTTTTCGAAATTTAAGGCATTAGAATATTTTTGAGACAATTGGAAAATTTTTGAAAACTATAACTTTGATTTTGGAGTGAAAAGTTAAACGATATAGTTGGTTCTGAAAAGATAACTATGTATGATTTGAAAACTTGGTAAAGTTATTGTAAGAAGTTTAACTATGGATTTTGGAAAGTTAAACACTTAAGTGAATTTGAAATTTAATTTGAACAAATGGTTTAGAAAACTTAATGGATTATGTAACTTTTTCTTACTTGGTAATTTCGAGGACGAAATTCTTTTAAGGGGGGAAGTTTTTAACGACCCAGAATTTCTGTCGTTTGAAATTCGTAAATTTAATTGATTTTAAATATTAACCAATAAAATTTGTAAGTCGAATAGATTTTATTTCGAATATCTAGATTTAATTGGATAATTAAATCGATAGTTTAATATTGGACATTACAGAAATAATTGGAAATTGGGTTTAAAGTGACTAAATTTGATTCGTAAAGTTGTATTAAATCATATTGGAGTTAGAATGATATTATAGAACTTCTAAAATTGAATTAAAAGTTAATTTGTGGAAATTGAATATTTTAATATTTAATTGATGAGTAAAAATAGCTATTTTTCAAGCAGTCTCGGATTTTAACGATACGAGTTTCATCAGATCCGTAATGTTATATTATAGTATGGTTTCAAATTTCATGTCAATCGGACTTACGGTTTGTCCGGGACAAGCTAAAACGCGTAGAGATCGGTTTGAGTGAATTTTAAATTTAAATAATTCGACTCGAAAACCTATCTTCCAAATATGATCGAATTGGCTCCCGATACATATTCCATTGCATTTGGAATGGGGGTAAAACATTATAAACACCAGGCGGCATGCTTCGTTTGGAGTTCGAAAATTTTTAGGATGAATAGTGTGCGCGTAATTTTCTATAAAAGGACCTTGTTTCTTTTATTTTGCAAAAACCTAACTAGGGTTTCAATGTCAGCCACCATCTAAGTTTTTAATGGCCGAAAAACTCCCATTTTCTTCCCTCGATTCTTTCCAATCTACACTCTAATCCAAGAAACTTTCAACTGCAACTTCGTAGAGCACGTCGCGATACGAGATCAACGGTCATGATCGAAAATACGAACTGGAACAGTGGCAATGCTCGTTCAAATGTCACACGTTTAAGCTCGAATTCTGAGGCAAAGGGGAGGCCGAGCTTCAGGGTGCTCTGGCCGACCATGGAGTAGGTGACGAGCTTTCTGTTGGTGGTGGAGTGATGATGTTTCGAGCAACGTGGTGGCCGCGATATCCAACCCTAGTTGGAGATAATGGGTGCGGCTTCAACCTGTAGATGAACGCGATGAAGAAGATAAGAGTGAGGCCGAGATTAGAGGGAGGAAATCAAACGGTCTAGATTTGAAAAGGTTTTAAAATAATAAAAAGAAATTGTAAATTTCGTTCGAACTTTAAAAATGCATAACTTGTTCATACGAGGTCGAAAAATGACGAAACGAATTGTGTTGGAATCGTATTGTCGAATACTACGCGATGGAGCTGGATTGGAGTTGATTGGAGCTAGTGAAATTTTGGGTAAAATTAAACACACGTTTAATTTTATTCTAAATAAAACACTGCAACTGTATTTGAAGCAAGGTGAGAACTTCTCACTCAATCGAAACTGTTTCGATTTAAATTTTAAATAGTTAGATTTAAAATTGCTTGATTGTGTTGATTATATGTTTGGATGATAAATTATTATCTATTGTTTTGAAATAGACCATATACGCCGTATATTAAGCAGATGTTATTTATTAAAAACATATACCACGATATTCCACATTGATGTGGAATTGGTATTATATATGTACTTGGAGTTGATTTTCCCGCATTATATAGCGGATGAGACCCTATTGCGCCGTATAATAGCGGATAATATTTTATATAAACCCATGTACCACGATATTCCATCTTGAAACGGGATTGGTATTGTGCTAACATCTGTGGATGCAGGGAAATAGGTTGGAGGGATCCAATTGGATTCCTCGCCCGTATTGATTTATTTACACATATTGTGATATATTCTGTTGTCATATGATATATGATGTTTTGGATGCTGTGGTTGTTATATTTGGTGCTGTTGCAGCATTGGACCTATTTTTGGGAAATTAAAAGTGTTAAAATTATGATTTTCAAATTTAAAAAGATTTTAAAGTGATTTTTGAAAGTATATGTTTTATTGAATTTTAAAATTGATTTATTTTAATTAGATAAACATTATAGTTTTTAAGTTATAAAAATTATAATTTTTGAGAAATATAGTTAAAATGTGATTTTTGAAATGTGGAGTTAATGATTTTATAAAATAGTTCACATTGGGATTTTTGAATTTATTATAAAAGCTTTATATAAAAGATTTATAAAATTGATATTTATTAGTTAAAATATTGGAATTATAAAACGAGTTTTTTATAAGTGTTAAAATGAAGTATAAATGGATTTCACAAGTGAATGAAATTTATGGATTTATAAATTGTGAAGTTATAAAATGAATGAATTTGTACATAGAGAATTATAAGTAATTTGCTTATAATTTGGATTTTGCATGTAAATGAGACACAAATAGAATTTGTTAATAAAGTGATTTTATAAGTTGAAGTTGTTATAAAATATAAATGGAATTTATAAACATTGTTTTATAAATCCGAAATCGAATTATTTTGATAAGTTAATTATTATAGCTTATTAAAGGAGATATATCCACGATTTTGGACACTGGATAGTCCTTTAAAATAAAATATGTAGAAGTATTGAAATTGACAAACGATTTATATTCACGATTTTGGACAGTGAATAATATATTAAAGAAATATTTTAGGAAGTGATCTTTTAAATGGAATTAAAACGATTTGAAGTTGTTTTAAAATGTGTTAAGGATCGAAACCATGTATTTCAACATTCATTGTTGAAATAGACGTTTTTAGGAAATAAGGAAAAGATGGACTATAACACTGTTGTTATAGTAAATGATTTTCGAAAGGAAATGTTTTACATAGTATTGGGATTTATATATTTATCTTGATTTAGAATCCCTATGCTAATGATTTTGGGTTGTCGTAACGATGTTTTACGTAACATTCGTTTTGACTAAAATAAATGTGTTTAAGAGAATGTTTTCTTTAAAGAATAAAATATATACTTAATTGTGATTTAAGTATATTGAGTATTTTCCAAATGTGGAAAATAAATAGATTTATGAATTACTTATTATTAAATAAGTATGAAAATGTTTTTCCAATATGAAGTGAAATGTTTTGAGATTATATCCTTTAAAGATAAATTGAAAGTGAATATTTGAAATCGATTTGGGAATCGTATATCAGTGGATAATTTTGAAATTTATTTTCAAAAGTTGTGAAGGTGAAAAGTGATTTGAAATTTGTTTTCAAATGGTTGAAGTGTGGAAAAATACATCTTGCAAAGATATTTTTGAAAAATAAATAATTTGGGAAATTATTTGGAATCTGATGATGCTGTGCATATCTATTGATAGCTAAATAACCGACTATCAATATTTACCTTTAAATGGGTATTTGTTGTGACTGCTTGAATTTGAATGCTACACTTATTTTTAAAAATAAGCGATCGTTATTCGGTTTAGCCGGGAAAAGACCTTTGGGTCATGAATCCCATTCCGAATAGTGATACGTCGTAATGGATAGCATTTGAAGACCGAGTATTTTCGAAAACGGAAGGATTACCGTCGAATGTCTCTGCATCGGCTGATCTCCGATATAGAGATTTTATCACCCTTTGTGATGGGAATTCCGGACGTGATTAGTGAATATGCGGATTGCATGGGCTTCTTTTGGAAGTGCCTTCGGTTTCATTCGATCCCGGAACAGACTTGTATGGATGTGTGTCTGACGTTACAATTTGAGATGTAAAGCTGATTTCTATCAAATACATTTCTGTTGGTGGCGGAGAATTTATTCTCTTAGCTTAACACCCTTCTCTGAGACGTACGAGCTCAGAGGTTATGTAGTTGATGGTTACTAGTGATATATTCCCAATTTGGTAATGTGGCATATGAAGTGCTGCTGATCATTTGTTGATCAAAGCATAGCTTTTGTATAAAGCGTAGCTTTGTGGACGAGACTTAGTCGGACCTCACACCCCGATAATGGTCATAATAGGAAAGATGCGACAAGGTTATTAGGGGATAGCGCCCCCTTAGTTTATGTCATTTCCTTCTGAATAGAGGTGGTATCATGGTATGGAGCCTAGATATTTAACCTATGTTGTTGCTGCAAACTTATTATTTTGTGGTTGTTGGTGAATCCCGGGATTTAGGTCGGTTACGATCGGGGGATGGCATACTCGTGTCAGTAGTTACCCAGCTAGGGGTAACTCGGCCTTGTGTTGGCAGAGATCCGGTTAGGTTCTCGGTGCTTCCTTCCAGAGGCATACCCATGTGGCAATGGGAAGTTCCTTGGCCTGACCATTTGTTGGAAAATCCAAAGAAACAATACGAGCCCTGTACTGTTTTAGTTGTATAACCTGCCATTTACTTATGGTGGTGCCCCACTGTTTAGATGGTAGCTATAGTAGGCATACGATACTGGTCGTATGTTGGCTACGATTCATATCATACTTTCAAAATGTTTTTCTACACTTTGCACTTATAGTAATAATATCAAATAAATTTTTCTGCGTATCAAGCATGTTTGACTATCATAAGGAGAAATCTCCTGCGATTCTGTGTTTGCATTGTGTGTGTGTGTGGGAGACCTTATGGCAGTCTCATTTTCCAAAAGAATTGCGGATCTATTTTAAAATATTTCTTTGTTCATTTTTAAAGATAAACTGTTATAAGTTCTCACACCAGTCTCATGACTGACCTGGAGTTTATTGTTTCCTTCCTAAACTCTGGGTGCCCACCAATTTCCATAAGGGCAGTCTAGAGTCAGGTTATCAGGTCATTCTGGAATTCAGGAGTTGCTGTAGAGATTTGGAGGCAAGATGGATGGCATGGCGTATCAATTAATATATAGTATTTCTTTTCCGCTGTTTATTGTTGTAAACTCTGCTAATGTAATGTATTGTGATGTAATGTAATAACTGATATAGTTCTTTGTTTTAAATATTATTCATTTATCTATCATATGTTGTTCCGCTGCAATTGTGAGATTCTGATATTGTTTCTGTTGCTTCTTCTTTCTTTCTTCTTCTACCTCTTCTTCTTTATCCCTAACAATTTGGTTTTCCGGCCTTCGATTGCTTGGCAGTTGATACAGTGGACGTATTAATGTCGACTTTCGTGAGTCGAAAAATCGCGTTCGTTACAATGTGGTATCAGAGCTTTTGGTTAAGCGACAACCTTGGCTCTATTGGGAATTACTTATCAGAGATAGAGTCAGTAGTACTCTAGAATGAGTGTGAGTGTAATAATAGTTATGAGCGCGTATTTGTTAGTGAATATGAAATTGTTTTGTATTGTGTTGACTTATCGGTTGATTGTTTATAGATTCTGGTCGGTGCAGACTAGCTAACTGTTTCGATAGGGGTTTCTAAACTCTTAAACAAGATAAACCGACATAGTATCATTTTAAATTGGGTAAATGAAATAATTTTACCTTGATTATATTTTATATATAAGGAAATAATTTTTTAGAAATTATTAAAGTGTACATGAATTGATTGTTTGGTTGTTGAAAATGTAAGTATATATATAAGTTAATTAAAAGAATAAATTGTACAAGCAAATGAATTATTGAGCATGGAATTATAATTAATGTGATTTATAATTGTGAAATAATCTTATAAATACAATAAGTGAAATTATATAAGAAAAAGACTTATAAATGTGAGTTATAAGTAAAAAGAAATTTTTTGAAAGAATATTAAGCACTGAATTCACTACTGTTGCTGGGAAATAATAAGGATGATGAATGCAGCATCATCATTATCATTTTCAAGTTTCTGTGCGATGGATTTGCTACCATAGTAAATTGAAAATTGAAGTTTGGTTGTGATAAACAAATTTGAAATTAAAATCCAAGTTGTAATTGTTGAATGTAAGTGAAACCAAATAATAAAATTGTTAAACAAATTTGTTAAACAAAACCAGATATGAATTTGAATAAGTGATGAAATTTGACTTTGGTAAAAGTTAAATAGAATTTACTTTAGAATTGGAATCTGAATTGGATTTATAAGTAGAAATTTAAGTTAAGTTAAACTAATGATGTTTGAAATGGAATATAACTTAAGTAATGTTGAATGAAGTTAATTTTGGTATCGAAGTAAAAGAATAAAGTGAATTAAATGAATATGAACTTGAGTTATATAAATGAAATTCTACTTTATATGGTAAAATGAATTAGCAATTGAATTAATGAATGAATTGAATGTAAACCAATTGAATGTAAATGAATTGATATGAAATAATGGATGTAAGTGTAAATTCATTAAAGCTAATTAAAAGTGATGAACCAAATTGAATGAATGTAAGCAAAGTAAAGAAATTTGGCAATGTTGGATATACATTGTTTGTTAGATGATGGTTAGTTGATTGTATAGAAATCCATATGAAATTGAATTAATGAAATTGAAAGCTATGTAATTTGATTTGAATGTGGAAGTGAACTAACTTGAATGTAAATTAGTGAATATAAACTAATTCAATATGAATAAATGAATGTTAGTAAAAACATCCAATGTTAATAGGTCAAATGTGATTTAAATTGGAAAACCTATTCAATGAATATTAATGAGAAGTGAAAGTGTATTGATTTGGTTATGGATGTTAGTTGAATGCTAGTTGGTTGATGGTTGAATTTATTGCTTTTGATTGCTTTGCTATATTAGCACATATTGTTGTTGCTTCTGTTATATGTTGTATATCGATATTATTTTCTATATACATGTTTCTCATTGTCGTTGAGTGTTTAGTAGGTGTGAATTGCGCTTGCTTCACATTTGGAGCTCGCTTTCACGCTATATTAGCCGTATATGGTCGCTAATAATATATAAGGTACATATCTCGGATTACATATCGTACTTTTACACTTTTTCCCTACGGGATGTCTCATTACTTTGATGAGATGTATATTTGTGATATATATATTGCCCTTTTTTTGGATCGAGCCGCGCAAAGGAGAAGCTTGCGAAATTTTTTGAAAATTTAAGGCGTTAGAATATTTTTGAGAAAATTGAAATTTTTTTGAAAACTATAACTTTGATTTTGGAGTGAAAAGTTAAACGATATAGTTGGTTCTGAAAAGATAACTAAGTATGATTTGAAAACATAATAAAGTTATTATAAGAAGTTTAACTATGGATTTTGGAAAAGTTAAACACTTAAGTGAATTTGAAATTTAATTTGAACAAATGGTTTTGAAAATTTAATGGATTCTGTAACTTTTTCTTACTTGGTAATTTTGAGGACGAAATTCTTTTAAGGGAGGAAGTTTGTAACGATCCAGGAGTTCTGTCATTTGAAATTCATAAACTTAATAGCTTTTAAATATTAACAAATAAAATTTGTAAGTCAAATAGATTTTATTTCGAATATCTAGATTTAATTGGATAATTAAATTGATAGTTTAATATTGAAAATTACAGAAATAATTGGAAATTGGGTTTAAAGTGATTAAATTTGATTCGTAAAGTTGTATTAAATCATATTGGAGTTAGAATGATATTATAGAACTTTTAAAATTGAATTGAAATTTAATTTGTGGAAATTGAATATTTTAATATTTAATTGACAAGTAAAAATAGGCATTTTTCAAATAGTCTCGGATTTCGACGAAACCAATTTCATCGGATCCATAATGTTATATTATAGTATGGTTTCAAATTTCGTGTCAATCGAACTTACGGTTTGTCCGGGGCAAGCTAAAACGCGTAGAGATCGGTTTGAGTGAATTTTAAATTTAAATAATTCGACTCGAAAACCTATCTTCCAAATATGATCGAATTGGCTCCCGATACATATTTCATTGCATTTGGAATGTGGGTAAAACATTATAAACGCCAGGCGGCACGCTTCGTTTGGAGTTCGAAAATTTTTGGGATGAATAGTGTGCGCGTAATTTTCTATAAAAGGACCTTGTTTCTTTTATTTTGCAAAAACCTAACTAGGGTTTCAATGTCAGCCGCCACCTAAGTTTTTAATGGCTGAAAAACTCCCATTCTCTTCCCTCAATTCTTTCCAATCCATACTCTAATCCAAGAAACTTTCAACTGCAACTTCGTAGAGCACGTCGCGAACTACGAGATCAACGGTCATGATCGAAAAATACGAACTGGAACAGTGGCAATGCTCGTTCAAACGTCGCACGTTTGAGCTTGAATTCCAAGGCAAAGGGGAGGCCAAGCTTCAAGGTGCTCTGGCCGAGCATGGAGTACGCGATGAGCTTTCTGTTGGTGGTGGAGTGATGATGTTTCGAGCAACGTGGTGGCCGCGATATCCAACCCTAGTTGGAGATAATGGGTGCGGCTTCAACCTGTAGATAAACGCGATGAGGAAGATAAAAGTGCAGCCGAGATTAGAGTGAGGAAATCAAACGGCCTAGATTTGAAAAGGTTTTAAAATGATAAAAAGAAATTGTAAATTTAATTATATTATAATTCATTCGAACTTTAAAAATGCATAACTTGTTCATACGAGGTCGAAAAATGACGAAACGAATTGCGTTGGAATCGTAGTGTCGAATTCAACGTGATGGAGCTAGATTGGAGTTGATTGGGGCTAGTGAAATTTTGGGTAAAATTAAACGCACGTTTAATTTTATTCGAAATAAAACACCGCAACTGTATTTGAAGCAAGGTGAGAACTTCTCACTCAATCGAAACTGTTTCGATTTAAATTTTAAATAGTTAGATTTAAAATTGCTTGATTGTGTTGATTGTATGTTTGGATGATAAATTATTATCTATTGTTTTGAAATAGACCCTATATGCCGTATATTAAGCGGATGTTATTTATTAAAAACATATACCGCGATATTCCACCTTGATGTGGAATTGGTATTATATATGTGCTTGGAGTTGATTTTCCCGCATTATATAGCGGATGAGACCTATTGCGCCGCATAATAGCGGATAATATTTTATATAAACCCATGTACCGCGATATTCCGTCTTGAAACGGAATTGGTATTGTGCTAACATCTGTGGATGCAGGGAAACAGGTTGGAGGGATCCAATTGGATTCCTCACCCGTATTGATTTATTTACAGATATTGTGATATATTCTGTTATCATATGAGATATGATGTTTTGGATGCCGTGATTGTTATATTTGGTGCTGTTGCGGCATTGGACCTATTTTTGGAAAACTAAAAGTGTTAAAGTGATGATTTTCAAATTTTAATGGATTTTAAAGTGATTTTTGAAAGTATAAGTTTTATTGAATTTTAGAATTGATTCATTTTAATTAGATAAACGTTATAATTTTTATGTTATAAAAGTTATTATTTTTGGTAAATATAGTTAAAATTTGATTTTTGAAATGTGGAGTTAATGATTTTAGAAAATAGTTTACATTGAGATTTTTGAATTTATTATAAAAGCTTTATATAAAAGATTTATAAAATTGATATTTATTAATTAAAATATTGGAATTATAAAACGAGTTTTTTATAAGGGTTAAAATGAAGTATAAATGGATTTCATAAGTAAGTGAAATTTATAGATTTATAAATTGTGAATTTATAAAATGAATGAATTTGTACATAGAGAATTATAAGTAATTTGCTTATAATTTGGATTTGGCGTGTAAATGAGACATAAATAGAATTTGTTAATAAAGTGATTTTATAAGTTGAAGTTGTTATAAAATATAAATGGAATTTATAAACAATGTTTTATAAATCCGAAATCGACTTATTTTGATAAGTTAATTATTATAACTTATAAAGGAGATATATCCACGATTTTGGACAGTGGATAATCCTTTAAAATAAAATATGTAGAAGTGTTGAAATTGACAAACGATTTATATGCACGATTTTGGACAGTGAATAATATATTAAAGAAATGTTTTAGGGAGTGATCCTTTAAATGGAATTAAAACGATTTGAAGTTGTTTTAAAATGTGTTAAGGATCGAAACCATATATTACAACATTCATTGTTGAAATAGACGTTTTTGCGAAATAAGGAAAAGATAGACTATAACACTGTTGTTATAGTAAATGATTTTCGAAAGGAAATGTTTTACATAGTATTGGGATTTATATATTTATCTTAATTTAGAATCCCTATGCTAATGATTTTGGGTTGTCGTAACGATGTTTTACGTAACATTCGTTTTGACTAAAATAAATGTGTTTAAGAGAATGTTTTCTTTAAAGAATAAAATATATACTTAATTGTGATTTAAGTATATTGAGTATTTTCCAAATGTGGAAAATAAATAGATTTATGAATTACTTATTATTAAATAAGTATGAAAATGTTTTTCCAATATGAAGTGAAATGTTTTGAGATTATATCCTTTAAAGATAAATTGAAAGTGAATATTTGAAATCGATTTGGGAATCGTATATCAGTGGATAATTTTGAAATTTATTTTCAAAAGTTGTGAAGGTGAAAAGTGATTTGAAATTTGTTTTCAAATGGTTGAAGTGTGGGAAAATATATCTTGTAAAGATATTTTTGGAAACTAAATAATTTGGCAAATTATTTGGAATCTGGTGATGTTGTGCATATCTATTGATAGTTAAATAACCGACTATCAATATTTACCTTTAAATGGGTATTTGTTGTGACCGCTTGAATTTGAATGCTACACTTATTTTTAAAAATAAGCGCTCGTTATTCGGTTTAGCCAGGAAAAGACCTTTGGGTCATGAATCCCATTCCGAATAGTGATACGTCGTAATGGATAGCATTTGAAGACCGGTGTTGAAGACCGGGTATTTTCGAAAACGGAAGGATTACCGTCGAATGTCTCTACATCGGCTGATCTCTGATATAGAGATTTTATCACCCTTTGTGATGGGAATTCCGGACGTGATTAGTGAATATGCGGATTGCATGGGCTTCTTTTGGAAGTGCCTTCGGTTTCATTCGATCCCGGAACAGACTTGTATGGATGTGTGTCTGATGTTACAATTTGAGATGTAAAGCTGGTTTCTATCAAATACATTTCTGTTTGTGGCGGAGAATTTATTCTCTTAGCTTAACACCCTTCTCTGAGACGTACGAGCTCAGAGGTTATGTAGTTGATGGTTACTAGTGATATATTCCCAATTTGGTAATGTGGCATATGAAGTGCTGCTGATCATTTGTTGATCAAAGCATAGCTTTTGTATAAAGCGTAGCTTTGTGGGCGAGACTTCGTCGGACCTCACACCTCGATAATGGTCAAAACAGGAAAGATGCGGCATGGTTATTAGGGGATAGCGCCCCCTTAGTGTATGTCATTTCCTTTTGAATAGAGGTGGTATCATGGTATGGAGCCTAGATATTTAACCTATGTTCTTGCTACAAACTTATTATTTTGTGGTTGTTGGTGAATCCCGGGATTTAGGTCGGTTACGACCGGGGGATGGAATACTCGTGTCAGTAGTTACCCAGCTAGGGGTAACTCGGCCTTGTGTTGGCAGAGATCCGGTTAGGTTCTCGGTGCATCCTTCCAGAGGCATACCCATGTGGCAATGGGAAGTTCCTTGGCCTGACCATTTGTTGGAAAATCCAAAAAAACAATACGAGCCCTGTACTGTTTTAGTTGTATAACCTGCCATTTACTTATGGTGGCGCCCCACTGTTTACATGGTAACTATAGTAGGCATACGATACTGGCCATATGTTGGCACCCCACTATTTAGATGGTAGTTATAGTAGGCATACGATACTAGTCAAGCATGTTTGACTATCATAAGGAGAAATCTCCTCTGATTCTGCGTTTGCATTGTGCGTGTGTACGGGAGGCCTTATGGTAGTCTCATTTTCCAAAAGCATTGCAGATCTATTTTAAAATATTTATTTGTTTATTTTTAAAGATAAACTGTTATAAGTTCTCACACCAGTCCCATGACTGACCTGGAGTTTATTGTTTCCTTCCTAAACTCTGGGTGCCCACCAATTTCCACATGGGCAGTCTAGAGTCAGGTTATCAGGTCATTCTAGAATTCAGGAATTGCTGTAGAGATTTGGAGGCAAGCTGGATGGCATGGCGTATCAATTAATATATAGTATTTCTTTTTCGCTGTTTGTTGTTGTAACTCTGATAATGTAATGTAATGTGATGTAATGTAATAACTGATATAGTTCTTTGTTTTAAAGAGTATTAATTTATCTATTATATGTTGTTCCGCTGCGGTTGTGAGATTCTGATATTGTTTCTGTTGCTTCTTCTTTCTTTCTTCTTCTACCTCTTCTTCTTTAACCCTAACAATTCGGTTGTTCGGCCTTCGATTGCTCGGCGGTTGATACAGTGGACGTATTAATGTCGACTTTCGTAAGTCGAAAAATCGTGTTCGTTACAATGTGGTATCAGAGCTTTTGGTTAAGCGACAACCTTGGCTCTGTTGGGAATTACTCATTAGAGATAGAGTCAGTAGTACTCTAGAATGAGTGTGAGTGTAATAATAGTTATGTGCGCGTATTTGTTAGTGAATATGAAATTGTTTTGTATTGTGTTGACTTATCGGTTGATTGTTTATAGTTTCTGGTTGGTGCAGTCTAGCTAACTGTTTCGATAGGGGTTTCTAAACTCTTAAACAAGATAAACCGACATAGTATCATTTTAAATTGGGTAAATGAAATAATTTTACCTTAATTATATTTTATATATAAGGAAACAATTTTTCAGAAATTATTAAAGTGTATATGAATTGATTGTTTGGTTGTTGAAAATGTAAGAATATATATAAGTTAATTAAAAGAATAAATTGTATAAGCAAATGAATTATTAAGTATGGAATTATAATTAATGTGATTTACAATTGTGAAATAATCTTATATATACAATAAGTGAAATTATATAAGAAAAAGACTTATAAATGTGAGTTATAAGTAAAAAAAATTGAAAGAATATTAAGCACTGAATTCACTACTGTTGCTGGGTAATAATAAGGGTGATGACTGCAGCATCATCGGTATCATTTTCAAGTTCCTGTGCGATGGATTTGCTACCATAGTAAATTGAAAATTGAAGTTTGGTTGTGATAAACAAATTTGAAATTAAAATCCAAGTTGTAATTGCTGAATGTAAGTGAAACAAAATAATAAAATGGTTAAACAACTTTGTTAAGCAAAACCAGATATGAATTTGAATAAGTGATGAAATTTGACTTTGGTAAAAGTTAAATAGAATTTACTTTAGAATTGGAATCTGAATTAGATTTATAAGTAGAAATTTAAGTTAAGGTAAACAAATGATGTTTGAAATGGAATATAACTTAAGTAATGTTGAATGAAGTTGATTTTGGTATCGAAGTAAAAGAATAAAGTGAATTAAATGAATATGAACTTGAGTTATATAAATGAAATTCAACTTTATATGGTAAAATGAATTAGCAATTGAATTAATGAATGAATTGAATGTAAATCAATTGAATGTAAATGAATTGATATGAAATAATGGATGTAAGTGTTAATTCATTAAAGCTAATTAAAACTGATGAACCAAATTGAATGAATGTAAGCAAAGTAAAGAAATTTGGCAATGTTGGATATACATTGTTTGTTAGATGATGGTTAGTTGATTGTATAGAAATCCATATGAAATTGAATTAATGAAATTGAAAGCTATGTAATTTGATTTGAATGTGGAAGTGAACTAACTTGCATGTAAATTAGTGAATATAAACTAATTCAATATGAATAAATGAATGTTAGTAAAAACATCTAATGTTAATGAATCAAATGTGATTTAAATTGGAAAACCTATTCAATGAATATTAATGAGAAGTGAAAGTGTATTGATTTGGTTATGGATGTTAGTTGAATGCTAGTTGGTTGATGGTTGAATTTATTGCTTTTGATTGCATTTGCTATATTGGCACATATTGTTGTTGCTTCTGGTATATGTTGTATATCGATATTATTTTCTATATACATGTTTCTCATTGTTGTTGAGTGTTTAGTAGGTGTGGATTGAGCTTTCTTCGCATTTGGAGCTCACTTTCACGCTATATTAGCCGTATATGCTCGCTAATAATATATAAGGTACATATCTCGGATTACATATTGTACTTTTACACTTTTTCCCTGCGGGATACTACATTACTTTGATGAGATGTATATTTGTGATATATATATATATATATATATATTGCCCTGTTTTTCGGATCGAGCCACGCAAAGGAGACGCTGGCGAAATTTTTCGAAAATTTGAGGCGTTAGAATATTTCTGACAAAATTGGAAAAAAATTGAAAACTATAACTTTGATTTTGGAGTGAAAAGTTAAACGATATAGGTGGTTCCGAAAAGATATCTAAGTATGATTTGAAAACTTAGTAAAGTTATTGTAAGAAGTTTAACTATGGATTTTGGGAAAGTTAAACACTTAAGTGAATTTGAAATCTAATTTGAAAAAATGGTTTTGAAAAGTTAATGGATTCTGTAACTTTTTCTTACTTGGTAATTTGAAGGACGAAATTCTTTTAAGGGGGAAGTTTGTAACGACCCAGAATTTCTGTCATTTGAAATTTCTTGAAATTTTTGGCTATAAATGCTAAATCCTCATCTTCGGACTCTGATTCTTCCTTTTCTGCATGAAAAGCTACATTCTCTCTTTCTTGAGCTTGATCTTTTTTAGCTTGCATATTTACTTCATACGACACTAGATTTCCAATTAATTCCTCTGGTTTCATTGTAGATAGATCATTTGCTTCCTCGATTGCTAGTACTTTTCTCTCCCATTCATCAGTGAGTGAATTTAGAACTTTAGACACAATGTCAAAGTCCGTGTATTTTTCTCCTAGTCCTATTAAGGCATGATGAATGTCTTGAAATCTCAAGCACATGTCATTGATGGATTCATTTTGTCGCATTCTAAAGTTTTGGAATTGGTTCTTCAGCATGGATATCTTTGTTTCTTTGACCTTGTTTTTGCCTTCATGTATGACTCTAAGTGTTTCCGTATCTGATATGCAGTAGTACATATGCTGACACGGTTGAATTCATTTCTATCCAGGGCGCAAAATAGCATATTCATAGCTTTGGTATTTGCACTAGCTTCATACTTTTGAGTTTGTGTCCATGTAGGATAATCGGTCGTGGGTACAACGAACTCTGCTTGAGTGGCATTCCAGGCTTCGAAACTTGTTGCTTGCATATAAATCCTCATCCTTGTAGCCCAATAGTTATAGTTTAGTCCATTGAATAGGGGAGGTCTTTGGGTAGATTGTCCTTCCGCAAATGTAGAACTGTAGGCAGATGTTGTGCTTGTACTTGTGTTATTTTCCATATTATCAATATGTCTAATATTGGTGTTATGGTTATAGGACGGCCTTGATCTGATACCAATTGAAAAAAGCTATGCGGTAGGATCGTATAATATGGAATAGTGGAATGGTATGGGTAAATAGCAGTAAGCAATAAGTAAAGTGGACACCAAGACTTTATACTGGTTCGGGCCTCTTGTCCTACGTCCAGTCCCTAAGCTCCTCTTAGGAATTCTAACTAACAACCCCCACTTATCCCGAAGGAATAGGTTTACAACTTACCCGAACAACCGAACGGAATTTCTTGCCTCAACTACCGAAGAGGACTTCAACTCAATTACTAAAAACAATTATTCGACTTGTTGTGTTCTTGTCAACACTAATGAGTCCAATGTAGTACAATATTCCTATAATCTTATCCTCGAGAGTATGCAATGTGTTTGTGAAGATTTAGGAAATGTGAATTGCTATGAATCAAAAAAATGTTATAAACAAAGCAGAGATTCAAGCAATAGATTGGTGATTGCTTTGAAAACTTTTGGAGAATATAAAATATGTTCAAGAAATTAGTGAGATTAAAGCATAAGAAAACTGGTAAATTGAAGATGTTAGAACCATGTATATAGGTGTAGAAGAGATGCATTTGTTGGCTAGAGATGCAGACAAGAGATGCTTCCATTTCCATTGGAGAATGGTTGCAACTCTTGGGAGGAAGAATGTGTTCATTCAAAGAAAATTCGCAGGTTTAAATTCAGTCGACTGGCAGGGATTTCAGTCGACTGGAAATGCAAAGAAAAAATTTCAGGAATAGATTCAGTCAACTGAGCATGTTGTTTCAGTCAACTGGAACTGTGCATGTTTGTATATGTATAACAGGTTCAGTCGACTGGGCTTACCTGTTCAGTCGACTGAACTGTTGGTTTTTGCACAGTGAATGTTTATCTAGAAAATGAAGTTTATAAAACGTGTTCTAGTGTTTGTGCAAGCCTCTTGAGGATAGATTTTAATAATAAATCTAAACTAAGACCTATATTTAAATTATACTCATGTTATCCTCGCTCTTCATCGTTCTTCCTTTAGCTCTGCACATATCTCTTCCTTTTTGTTGAAGCACATTGTCTTTGATCAAAATATAGCGTATCAACATTCTCCCCCTTTTTGATTGATGACAATACTGAAACGTGTAGAGATGTAATTATTTCCTCCCCCTGAATATATGCACTATCTTTCCTACAAAATAAGGTTAGTAACATAGATTTCTCCCCCTTTGTCATCGACAAAAAGGAAGTAATAATTGCAGAAGTATATTATCAAAACAATCATCGATATGCATAACTATAGTTTCAAAAACTTAGAATGTAGCATAAATAAATGATACATAGAAGGCTATTTATACAAGCCTTTTGAATAGGTTTTTTTTTTGAAATAGAAAATCAAACCATAATAGAGTTATTCATCTTTATCCCAATCATATGAGCCTTCTCTCCCTCCCTCCGGTTCGCGAATAACGGGTCCACCGTTGGGCGGTCTATAAGCTCTTCCACCTTGACCACTGCTATTCCCACTTGTGTTGCTGCTTGGATTTTCTTCGGATGACGTCCATGTGAAAGTTAGTGTCGGACGCTTGCCACGGGAGGTTGAAGCAGTAATGGAGCTCGTGCATTAGATGGCATCCCATAATTTGTTGAAGAACCCTTTAATCCTATCAAGTTTATGATCTACCTTCTTGAGCCGATTATCAAGAATTTGTTGACTTCTTGATAGAATTCCTAACGATTGATTGGTAGTAAAACTTGGTTCAACGATACAAATTTCATCATCTTGATCAAAAGGTTCTTCGTGTTGGGCTTGAGGAGGTTGTTGCGGTTCTTGATGTCTAGCTTCCCATTCGGCAAGAGATATGATGCGAGAAGGTCTAGCTGGAAGTTGCATAAGGCTTATAGTCCGATGGTTAATTTGATGAACCATTGTATTTTCGGACTCCGGTAATGGTGTATCAATGTTGAGGAGTAGTCGCGTGATATACTCGCCAAAATATATTGTTCGCATTTTGCCATTATTGAAAGTAGGAAATTCATCAAGAATTAGTTTGACCCAATTAACTTGAATATTTCCCCAAATATCATATAGTGCTCTATAATTGTTTGGGTATACAATTTCATATGAGCCCGTTCGAGGAGTGATGGTTCGCATAAGAGCTTTGTGGAGAAGCCTTGCTCTTGGTCGTAAGGAAGTTGATTTAATATCCCGGATGTTGATGTTATCATCCAAAAATTAATGATTTATGTTGTCTCGAATATATGGATTAAATTCGATTTCTTCAAGCTTCCTTCCCATGTTAGGAGATCCTAAAAAGTGTGCAATTCGGTCTAGGGAAAACCATACCCTTTTGCCGCACACCATACTCCAAACACTATCGTTTGGATTTCTTGGAGTTTGGTGTCCAAGTTTAAGATTTGCATAGAACAATTTGACCATAATATGATTGATTGCATGGTCATTTCATTTTATGTCTAAGAGAGATGTTAAACCTGCTTGATCCGCCAAAGCTTGTATGCTGTACGTTTGGAGACTCTGAAAATCAACGAAGGAGTGTTCAAAGACCCGAGAATTTTTCATTTTGTTCCACCTTGTGACCGCCACTCCATCATAAAGCCATTGAGCAATTTGAGCATCAATTGGCTCGGAGGAGGTTGACGTAGAAGCCCTTGATCTTTTTGGAGCCATTGTTGTAAGAGTTATGAGAGGGATTTGAAAAAAAATGAAGATTGGGGGCTAGGGTTTTGAAGAATAATGGTGAAGTAGGATCTTTTGGAATGATAAAAGTAAAGAGTAAAGGTAGAAATTGGTGGTAAAAAGGAAAAAAGTAGCCTCGGAAACGACGTTCAGTCGACTGAATAGCCTGTTCAGTCGACTGAATTGATTGCCGAAAATTTTCTGTGTTAAATTCAAGCGACTGAATAGTGTTTTTAGTCGACTTAACTATTGTCTGAAAGTTTCTGTGGTAAATTCAGTAGACTGTGCAGAGCAATTAGTCGACTGAGCTATTGGAAATTGTTTTCTGCCTTATGTTCAGTCGACTGAGCAGTAAGGTTCAGTCGACTGAACCTTGTTTTTTTGTGTTTTAAAATTTTTTAAAGCAAAAGATTTAGATTGAAAGAAACGATTACAATTGTATAGACATATACAATATAACAACATGATTTGACCAAAAATAAAAAATAATCATTTCTTTGGAGATGGACTATTTTTCTTTTGCGGTTTATTTCCTTCATTCGCCATATAGTTTTTGTCCCATGAATTTGGACTATATTAAGGAGTTTTTGGTGACATCCAAGGATTCAATGGACCGGCTGGTGTACGGTATGACGAAGATGGATCATACGAACTAACTGGTCGAGGTAGGGGATCAGTCACATCATTTTTCTTCGAGGTACAAAAACGTAAACTGATTTGCTCAAGAAAGCTTAATCGTCTAGCCGTGACTTTTAATTCAAAATATAATTTACGTTGAAGTTCAATTTGTTGCTATTGAAAATGATGAATTTCATCAATCTTTCTTTTCGTATCAGGAGAGATAAAAAGTCCACGTTTTGCCTTCTTCGAATCCGGTGTGTAGCCAGTTCGATAGTTTTCCCATTTATATACAGGCTCATGCTTTGGTGTAGGCGTAGGAAGTTGTGGTGATGTAGGTGAGTTATCGACCGAGGAGGTAATGTTGGTTGGAGAGTATGAATTGTTGGAAGACATTTTTATATTGGATTTTCAAACTTTGTAATTTTTTTTTTTTGAAAATAACATATGTATAGATGTATATATATATAGTATGAAAGTTCCAAAAAGAATGTGGTGTTAAATCATTAAGAATTTATAACCAGAAATTAAATTAATGGTTAATATTTTCTTTGAAAATGGATGGTTATGTAATATTAGCTAATGGATGGTTAATATTTTCTTTGAAAATGGTTAATATAGGTTTAGTGTATAAAATATTATCTACTTCAAAATATCTTTGAAAGATATTATTCCTAATTCTCGTCGTAATTTTATGAATGAGTTTTCTAGTAATGGTTTAGTAAATATATCGGCAATTTGATTTTCGGTAGAAATATATTCTAAATTTATGATTCCTTTTTCGATATTGTCACACAGAAAATGGTGGCGAATATCAATATGTTTTGTACGAGAATGATTTACCGGATTTTTAGATAAATTTATTGTGCTTGTGTTATCACAATATATTATAGAATTTGTTAAATTTATATTAAAATCTTTAAGTGTTTGTTGCATATAGATGACTTGAGTACAAGCTAAAGCGGCTGATATATATTTCGCTTCACACGTGGAAAGCGAAACACAATTTTGTTTCTTACTAAACCAAGATATAAGTGATTTTCCAATGAAATGGCACGTACCAATTGTACTTTTTCTATTTGTTCGAGATCCACGAAAATCAGCATCACTAAACGATACTAACTCGAATGGACACTCTTTTGGATAGAAAAGACCAAGATCTTTAGTATAGTTAAGATATCGCATAATTCATTTTACAGCTCTTAAATGTGATTCTTTAGGGTTAGATTGAAAATGTGCACATAGACATACACTCATCATTATGTCTGATCTACTAGCGGTTAAGTTAAGTAAGGAGCCTATCATACTTCTAAACAATTTTTGGTCTACACTTTTGCCATTTTCATCTTGATCGAGACGAGTAGTGGTACTCATAGGAGTAGGTTTAACAGAAGTGTTTTCCATTCCAAAACGTTTAATTAGATTAGCACAATATTTTTCTTGGTTTATGAAAATTCCATTTGTTAATTGTTTAATTTGAAGTCCGAGAAAATAGGATAACTCTCCCATATGAGACATTTCGAACTCCTTAGTTATTATATTTGAAAATTCTTTACATAAGTTTTCATTTGTTGAACCGAATATAATATCATCTACATATATTTGAATTATTAGAATATCTTTAATAGTATTTTTAATGAAAAGAGTTTGATCTAGTTTTCCAATTTGAAATCCCGAATCTAGTAGATAGCTCTTAAGTCTTTCATACCAAGCACGAGGTGCTTGTTTAAGACCATATAAGGCTTTCTTTAATTTATATACATGAGAGAATAATGGGGGTTGTTCTACGTATACATTTTCTTTTATAAAACCATTTAAAAATGCACTTTTAACATCCATTTGACAAAGTTTAAAATTGTGAAAACATGCGAAGGCTAATAGAATACGTATTGCTTCAACTCTTGCAACGGGAGCAAAAGTTTCTTCAAAATCAATACCTTCTTATTGATTATATCCTTGTGCTACTAGCCTATCTTTATTCCTAGTTATATTACCTTGTTCGTCTACTTTATTTTTGTAAACCAATTTTGTTCCTATAGCTGATTGATTATTAGGACGGGGAACTAGCTCCCAAACATCGTTACGTTCAAATTGATTTAGTTCTTCTTGCATAGCAACAATCCAGTAATCGTCTGTTGATGCGTCTTTAGGATTTTTAGGTTCTATTGTTGAAATGAAAGCAACATGTCCTATTTGATTTAGTTGACTTCTTGTTTTAACTTGAGAATTCATTTCACCTATTATATTTTGTGCTGGGTGATCTCGTAATATTCTTGGTGGAGATCTTAGTTCATTATTACAATTTTCAAGGTTTGTATTCTCTATATTTATAAATTCTTCATCATCTTTTATACTCAAATTTTTATTAAAACTTTCATCAAAAGATATATGTAAAGTTTCTTCAATTATGTTTGTTTGTTTATTAAATACTCGATACGCCTTACTTCGTTCTGAGTATCCTACAAAAATTCCTTCGTCAGCTTTTGGATCAAATTTTCCAAGTTGATCTTTTGTATTTAAAATAAAACATTTTGATCCAAATATTTTAAAATAAGACATATTTGGATTTTTGTTATTAAATAGTTCATATGAAATATTTTCAGATAATGGTCTAATTGATATACGATTTAATACATAACATGCAATAGCTACGGCTTCTGCCCAAAAATGTTTTGGTAGAAAACTCCATTTAATAATGTTCTTGCACATTCTTGTAATGTTCTATTCTTTCTTTCTACAACTTCATTTTGTTGAGTAGTTCTAGGAAATGAAAAATTATGATTTATTCCTTTCTTTTTACAAAAAGATTCAAAAGCTTCATTTTCGAATTTGCCTCTATGATCGCTTCGTATATTTTTAATCTTTAAATCTTTAGTGTTTTGAATTCTTTTGACAAATGTTTTAAAATGCTCAAAAGTATCACTTTTATTTTTCATAAAAATAGTCCATGTATATCTTGAGAAATCATCGACTATTACAAATACATATCAATTATGATTAATGGATTGAACCTGTGTTGGTCCGAATAGATCCATATGAAGTAATTCTAGTGGTTGTAAAGTAGAAATATTTTTCTTAGATTTGAAAGACGACTTTGTTAATTTTCCTTTTTGATAATCATCAAAAAGATTTTTTATTTTAAATTTTATGTTGGGTAAACCTCTTACTAATTCATTTTTAGAAAGTTTTCTAACAGTTTTAAAATTAATATGACAAAAACTTTTGTGCCATAACCAAGGATCATTATCTTTGGCTAGTAAACACATATTTGTATTATGATTAATTTTCATATTTAGAACATAATATTCCTATCTCTATTTCCCTCAAAAACAAGATTTTGGTTTTGATCAAAAATACTAAATTTATTTTCCGAAAAAGTTATTTTAAAACCCTTGTCACAAAGTTGACTTATGCTTAGTAGATTATGTTTTAGATTTTTCAACTAATGAAACATTTGTTATAAAAGGTAAATTCGATGTACCGTAATTGCTCACATCTCCTTTGCCAATGATATAACCTTTTGAATTGTCTACGAAGGTAACCGAGCCACCATCAAAGTATGTGATGTTTGTAAGCACATCTTTGTCACCGGTCATGTGTTTTGAGCAACCACTATCTAGTATCCATTTCTTCTTTTTGAGTGGGACCTGAAAATAAATATGAAATTATTGGTACCCACTTTTTAATAGGGTCCTAAAAGTTAGAGCTTAGGAAACCAAACCCAATTCGGTTCAGTATCCTTTTTATAAATATAGTTTTTATTATTATGAACACTATCCATAAATTTTTTAATATATTTATTCCTAATTAAAATATTGTTAGTTTTTGGAACCCAAATTTTGACTATCTTGGTTTCTACTTTTGTTTTAATAGGTTCTCTTAATAACATTTGTTGTTTTGAATCAATATTCCTCTTAAAAAATTTATTTTTCATTTTAGGAATTTTTGACTCCTTTTTATATCCTAATCCATGTTTATTTGAAGAGAATTGAGAATTTTCTAAAATCTTAGATAAATTCTCTCTTCCTTTGTTAAAGTTAGAAACATTTTTAGTGATGTTATCTAATCTAGCTTGAAGACTATTATTTTCTAACTCAACTTGTCTAATCTTAGTTTTTAACTCATGATTTTCAGAAACAATCATATCATTCTTTGTCTTTTGAGTTTCAATTTCTTGACTTAAAAGTGATAATTGAGTTTCCGAATTTGAATGAGATTCTTGAACTTTTTCAAGTTCTTCTTCTAGAATTTTCTTTTCATCTTTTAACATATCCCTTTCAAATTCAGCTTTTTTTTTATTTTCACGAGTTTCCTTGAGTTTCTTTTTAAGAGTTTTTATTGTGCTCAAAAGTTCAATGTTTACTTCAATTAAATCATCGAAAGTTAAATTACTAACCTCAGATTCTTGAGCCATAAAGCATACATTCGCCTGTTCATTGTCCCTATCATTTTCACTTTCAGATGAAGAAGAATCTGAATCATCCCATGTTACAGAGAATGCATTCTTTTTGAATTTCTCTCTCTTGTTTTTATTATTAAGAGCATTCTGATTCTCCTTCTTTTGCTCTGGACAATCCTTGTGCATGTGACCTTTCTTGTGACAGTTGAAACATTCTATATTCGAGGACGTAGGTTTGTTCAAGAAATTCTTATTGAATCCGTTTTTATTTCCTATTCTACATCTTAAGAATTTCTTGAAATTTTTGGCTATAAATGCTAAATCCTCATCGTCAGACTCTGATTCTTCCTTTTCCGCATGAAAAGCTACATTCTTTCTTTCTTGAGCTAGATCTTTTTTAGCTTGCATATTTACTTCACACGACATAAGATTTCCAATTAATTCCTCTGGATTCATTGTAGATAGATCATTTGCTTCCTCGATTGCTAGTACTTTTCTCTCCCATTCATCAGTGAGTGAATTTAGAACTTTAGACACAATGTCAAAGTCCGTGTATTTTTCTCCTAGTCCAATTAAGGCATGATGAATGTCTTGAAATCTCGAGTATATGACATTGATGGATTAATTTTGTCGCATTCTAAAGTTTTGGAATTGGTTCTTCAGCATGGATATCTTTGTTTGTGCCTTCATGTATGACTCTAAGTGTTTCCCATATCTGATATGTTGTAGTACATATGCTAACATGGTTGAATTCATTTCTATCCAGGGCGCAAAATAGCGTATTCATAGCTTTGGCATTTGCACTAGCTTCATTCTTCTGAGTTTGTGTCCATGTAGGATAATCGGTCGTGGTTACAACGAACTCTGCTTGAGTGGCATTCCAGGCTTAGAAACTTGTTGCTTGCATATAAATCCTCATCCTTATAGCCCAATAGTTATAGTTTAGTCCATTGAATAGGGGGGTCTTTGGGTAGATTGTCCTTCCGTAAATGTAGAACTATAGGCAGATGTTGTGCTTGTACTTGCGTTATTTTCCATATTATCAATATGACTAATAACGGTGTTATGGTTATAGGACGGCCTTGCTCTGGTACCAATTGAAAAAAGCTATGCGGTAGGATCGGATAATATGGAATAGTGGAATGGTATAGGTAAATAGCAGTAAGCAATAAGTAAAGTGGACACCAAGACTTTATACTGGTTTGGACCTCTTGTCCTACGTCCAGTCCCTAAGCTCCTCTTAGGAATTCTAACTAACAACCCTCACTTATCCCGGAGGAATAGGTTTACAACTTACCCGAACAACCGAACGGGATTTCTTGCCTCAACTACCGAAGAGGACTTCAATTCAATTACTAAAAATAATTATTCGACTTGTTGTGTTCTTGTCAACACTAATGAGTCCAGTGTAGTACAATATTCCTATAATCTTATCCTCGAGAGTATGCAATGTGTTTGTGAAGATTTAGGAAATGTGAATTGCTATGAATCAAAAGAATGTTATAAACAAAGCAGAGATTCAAGCAATAGATTGGTGATTGCTTTGAAAACTTTTAGAGAATATAAAATATGTTCAAGAAAGTAGTGAGATTAAAGCATAAGAAAACTGGTAAATTGAAGATGTTAGAACCATGTATAAATAGGTGTAGAAGAGATGCATTTGTTGGCTAGAGATGCAGACAAGAGATGCTTCCATTTCCATTGGAGAATGGTTGCAACTCTTGGGTGGAAGACGGTGTCCATTCAGAGAAAATTCGCAGGTTTAAATTCAGTCGATTCAGCAGGGATTTCAGTCGACTGGAAATGTAAAGAAAAAATTTTCTGGATTAGATTCAGTCAACTGAGCATGTTGTTTCAGTCAACTGGAACTGTGCATGTTTGTATATGTGTAACAGGTTCAGTCGACTGGGCTTACCTGTTCAGTCGACTAAACTATTGGTTTTTTCACAGTGAATGTTTATCTAGAAAATGAAGTTTATAAAACGTGTTCTAGTGTTTGTGCAAGCCTCTTAAGGATATATATATTAATAATAAATCTAAACTAAGACCTATATTTAAATTATACTCATGCTATCCTCGGTCTTCATCATTCTTCCTTTAGCTTTGCACATATCTCTTCCTTTTTGTTGAACCATATTGTCATTGATCAAAATATAGCATGTCAATAGTATTTTATCCGAAAGATGTTCTCCATACGATATGTTTGTACATGAAAGTCAATTTGAATGAGATGTCTTTTAAGCAACCTTCATAAGTTTCGCAATCCATTTCCGTCCCTTCCTACAAACGGGTTTCATGACAAACTCCTATAATGATTTTTAATGAAAATGTGCAATTTCTACTAGAAATATTTACAGTCTATATTGTAAACATTTGTTTTACAAAAATTTAAAGTTAGAGCTGCAAATATTTGTTTAATAAAAAGTTGCAGTTAGAACTGCAAATATTTGTTGCTTTAACCATAAAATATTTGCAACGTCCAGTGCACATTTTGGTGGAAAATAATTATAGATGTGTCCAATGGAACCTATTTTTGTGAAGGATTTTTTGGATGTTTAGTTTGAAAATAATCGATGATCCTAATTTCCACTTGTATATATCATAAGATTGAAGGGCTTTTAACTATTGATATGATTAGTGCCCTTGCAAGAAAGATAGTATATAAAAAAACTTATAACCTATTCATTTGTTTATAAACTCTTTATAGTTATTGATTGAATCTAACAATAGCAACAACAACTGTTTGGAGAGAGCATTTTCTACAGCGAAAATTGCTAATAATCGAATATGCAACTGTATGAAATATGATTGTTCGCTTGCTTGGTAACATAGGTTGTGTAACTATCTAGATTTTTTTTATTTGAAATTGAAATGTTTAATTTATTTTAAATATTTAAAAGTTAATTTTTATAAATTTAATAACTTGAATTTCAAATATAATGATTTATTGGGTAATTTAATTGTTGAATTTAATAATTGAATTTTTTTTAAATAATTTAAATCTTGGATTTTATTTGGATAGAAATGATTTAGAGGCTTATTTAATTTCTATCAAGAAGGAAGATAATAAAAAATTTAAATTGGATTTATAACTGATTTACTCGATTTTAAAAATACCCCGTTTAAATTAACATACAAAATAGCCTTCCGGACACAGTCTTAGATTTCGACGAAACCGGCGTCATTGGGTCCATAATAATGAATTATATTATGCCATTAAATTTTATAGCAATCAGACATACCGTTCAGTCGTATGGGATAGAAACGCACTGAAAATAATATTGGAGATTTGATGTAATAATTGGGTTCAAAAGAGCTATCTTCTCCATATGATCGAATTAAGGATCGAGAGTAGTTCCATTGCATTCGGAATAGGGGTATAACATTAGGAATGCCAGGCGGCATGCCTCGATCAGGGTTCAAATTAAATACATATATATTTTGGAATTATATATATATATATATATATATATATATATATATATCTTCCTTCACATCAGCCGTTTTTCTATCCTTACTCAAGCACCCTATTTGTACAAGCCACCCTACGCTGCCTTCTTCCCAGTTTTTGTTTAAACGCATAATAGAGACTTCTTCTTTTAAAAAAATATCAAAATATCAAAATCTTCTTAATAAAAAAAACTAAAATTGGCACTTTAATTCTTCTCTCGACTAGATTTTCCACTGGTAAGCTGTTTGAGAGGTGCGACTGCTATTGCTGTGTTCGACAGTTTGGGGCTGTGCTCGGCAAGGCTCGGGTTGGGGTTTTGTGAGCTATGGTCATCGTTTGGCCATTTGGAACTATGATTTAGGTGTGGGAGGTGGAGCGGCACGTCGTTGCATGAATTGGCGACGTTCGATGCCTTTTCCCAATCGTGACATTTGTATGCTCACTGTCGATGGGGCGGAGTTGCAAGCAAGGAGCTGCAGTCGAGTTCGATGTCCTGATGACGAGAAGGTGGAGCTCGAGTGGGGGAAAGTGATGGAATTGTTGGATCATCGATTGGTTGGGGGAAGGGTCGTGCATGGTGCATGACCATGCGTGAATTGGATTCTGATGCTTGCATACCCAGGCGGAAGATGGGTGTAGGCTTGCGGGTTATTTTTCTGTGGCCGGGTTTGTTGTAATTTGGGTAGGGGGATATTAATTTATATAATTAATTGTTAAAAATTAAATTTGTTAACTTATAAATTTTGAAACTCTCTCCTATAAGGTCTGATTGAGATGTCGTCAGTCACATTGGAATGTGTCATTATCCTCTACGCGATGGAGCTTAATTAGTTGCATTTGGAACTAGCTAAATCTAGAGCTATAGTCGAACGTTGTTCGACCATAGACCAACTAGAATGCGAAAGCAATAATTGGAATTCTGGTGAGTAAATCTTACTCATTTTGGATAATTGGTTTTATTTTAAATAGTTCAAAATTATTTATTGGTTGATTGGATGAATTGACAAATTATTATTATCAGTTGGATGTTATTTTATATATATTAGTATATATATACATAGATATTAGTAGTTGGGTATATTTCTATCGATTGGAGCAGATGAGACACTACGCGCCCCACATAATAGCGGATGACCCTTTTTATTGTGATATCCCTACTCGAAGCAGTGATTATATTTTTGTAATTATATAACATCTATGGTTGCAAGGAAATAGATTGGAGGGATCCTAGTGGATTCCTCAAAAATGTTGATTTTTATTTCATATGTAGTGATATATGATGTGTTTAAATAACTTGTGATAGATTATGACATGATTGATTTATTGAATGCTATAGTAGCATTGGCCTTGATTTTAGGATTATAAATACTATAAATAATATTTTTGAATTTAAAACGGGAATTCAAAGGAGATTTTGGAAATGAAAATAATTTTATTGAATTTTGGGATTATTTAAGAGGAAATTGATTTGGATAACATAAACATTGGATTTTGGATATTTATTTAGCTGTTTCGTAAAATAATTACAAATAGGGAATTTAAAATTTAAGATTTTTAAACAATGGATTTTTAAATGAGGTTCTTGAAATCCGAAATGGAAGTCAAAATTGAGATTTGAATGGTTTTTGGAAAATAGTTTGGATTATTTAAGAAATAGATTGGTAAATGGAATTTTAATTAGAAATCGATTTATAAATGGATTTTAGCGATATGAACCTATTATAAATTGGAAATGAGATTATGAAATTTATATACAATGTTTATAAATTAAGTGATATGTTATCATTTGGTAACTTGGTAATGTAAATTCATAGTGAGAATATATAATGAGATATGGTAATCAGTTTAGAAAGAAATAGTATAGTCCACATTTGAATAAGGAAAAGGGTTATGAAATTGGAAACGTAAATCGATTTGTGATGAGTCATGAGAGATTTATAAATATAAAAATGGTTATATTGGAATTTAAAAAAATTATCAAAAAGCGATGTTTGTTTTTAAAAAGGATTTTTATTAAACTATGTACTTTGAAACTATTAATTGGATTAAAATATTTTAGAAAATTAGTGATATAAATATTTAAATTTGTTGAAATGAATTCTAAGTTTTATGAAAAAGTTTTGTAAATTGATTTGAAATTTATAAAAGAATTGGAATTAGTTATTGATGTATTTTTTAAAAGTTCTTTGATATTTCAAATAATTATTTAGCCATGTTTTTTGAAATTCATTATATATATAGTTTAAAAGCAAATGATTGCAAATTATTTATAAATGCTCTCGAGATTTGTGAAGCGGGTTTTATTTAATGGATGTGATTTTATAAGAGAAAATCTTATAATGGAATTCGAAAACTTAAGAGACTCGGAAAAGTAAATTTCCAAAGTATTTATATATGGGAACTTCTAAAATGAATCCGAATCCATTAAAGGAGTTATAAATTTTTAGTTGGATTATAAATAAGTATAATCGATAATTTTTGGAAATTGTAAGGGAATTAATAAAAATTCCAAAGATTTATGAGATAAGTATGAATATTTCCTAAGCATGGATATTGGAAATGATTTTGGGAAATAGTCTTACAATATCTTCCTAAGCATCGGAATTAAAGATTTTGGAGATATTTAGCGATGAAATGATTTATATAAAAATATTTTTCTAAGTAATGAATTATAAGTTGGATCATGAAATATTTCTTAGAGTCGATATGGGTTGAAATATCCTGTTATGGATTTAAGTATTTGAAATCGTTTTCAAATAATGAAATACTGGAAGAGATTTGAATATATACCTTTGTAAAGATATTTTGAAATGAATGTTTTGAAGATTTATAATGTGGGCCAAGTGACTGCTTATGTGTGTAATTTGATAGTTAAATAATCGACTATCAAATCTGGCCAATTTTCATTTATCGTTTCGAAGAGATTAAGATCGGATTTTACTATCCGAAAACCACGTCAATCTGATTTGAGAAATGCGACTTGTGATTTCATGAAGATAATAAAGAAAATGATTTTGTAGATTCGGTTTGTTCACACCTAGAACAACTTATTTGGATGAATGTTATCATTGCATTTCTTCCCTGGAAGGTAGTGTTAGTATTCTAAGTACGAATGTTGTCCTTAAGGTAAAACGTAGCCTCAAGCCTCATCAATCGGGAATGACTGAAAATCAAGGGAGATGCAGCAATGCTAAGTGGGTTGCACCCATTAGGGTATGTTGTCACCTTTCTAGATTATCCTACATCTACATAATTATGAATTGGTTGAGCATGAGATCGCAAAAGGTTGCAAAGCAACCAGGGTGATGACATATTTGATACTATCCAGTAAAGGGTAGGCCGTTCTTGTGTTAGCAGAGATCGATTGGTTCGAACTCGGTACATTTTCTAGACGTGTACGAGTTAGGTGGTACCCTAGTGCCTATTCATTGTATGGAATCCATTCTTCAATAAGCATCGTACGGTTTTCATTATGTCCAACTATATTAAAATGTGAGATGCAAGCATTTTAGCTATTTTAATAAGTATTTGTATAGACGCTATTATAATATCACAGGATTTGTATATAAAAGTGGATTGTTTATCACAAGGTGAAACCCCATCGTGTTTATGTGTAGCGTGGTCTTACGAGATACCTTTGAAAGATTTTCTTATAACCTTAAATCCAGTTGCGTGTGTTTTCTCAAGCTGGTTTTCTAGATTGACCCGGGTGTTATTTTATTATAATACTTAGGTCGGACCGACTATTGCAGATTTAAGTTAGGATGCTATGGAGTTCAGGAGACAAGCGGGAGGTTTTCAATCGTATTACACGTACTTGGTTTCCCGCGCTGTGTGTTACGTTGTATATACAGTACATGTGTGAGGACCCTGAATTTTTGAGCATTTGAAATTGGCATATTTAATTGATTTTAAATATTCAAAAGTTAATTTTCAACTTGAATTCAAATATTATTATTATTTGGCAATTAAGTTATTGGATTTAATAAACTAAAATTGGGTAAATTTTTGAATCTTCTGTTTTAAGCCTGTTAAAAATAATTTGAAGGCTTATAAAATTTACATTAATAATACTGAAAATAGTAAAAGTGTTAAAATTAAATTTGGAAGTGTTTTGTTAAGTTTTGAAAATATATCGTTTAAATTGATATTTAAATAGCCTTCCGAGGCACAGTCTCGGAATTCGACAAAACCAATTCCATTGGATCCGTAATACTGTATTATTATCGGGTTTCAATTTTCGTGATGTTTCGTGTTGTCGTGTGATCGTACGGTAGATAAACGCGCTGAAATTTATATCGAAAATTCAATGTAATAACTGAGTCCAAAAAGCTATCATCTCTGTACGATCGAATTAGGACTCGAAACCTTTCCATTGCGTTCGGAATAGGGGTTTAACATTATAAACGCCTGGCAGCACGCCTCAATAGAAGGTCGAAATTTTGAGTTGCAAAATTCGAGACGATTTAAATTTAAAAATAATATATACTTTGACTGGTCAAATAAACTTAACATCAGAACTTTTTGCTCTCTACTCAAAACACTGTAGCTGGTAGGCACGTGAAGCATCTTCAACACGCAAGAGACCTTTTCCTTCTTTAAGAATCACGTTATCTTCCTCAGTACTTCAATTCATTTTCAACAGGAAATAAATAGTAATGGCTGAGCAAAAATCAACTAAACACATCGGTTCGTCTTCTTTCCCCCCTCCCCATTCCCAAATTAATTCGCGAATCCCTTTCCCTTAAATTCGATCGAGCCATGTTTTTCAGAATCGAATCAAAAAAAAATTAATGGTGGCCGCGAAAAAAAACGCGCTACCTTCCTCAGTTCGATTTCTAGAACGAAGGAGGAAATCGATCGAGTTTTTCGCTCGTAATCGTGCGCTCTCTCTCCCTCAAGTTTCTTTGCGTTTGAAATCTCATAGAGCACCGATTCAGCCTCACTTCAATGGTGATTCAAGATTCTACAGAGGCGACTTCAATCGCGAAGCCGAATCTCGAGAGCAGAGAGGGGAGGGGCCGTAGTGATAGCGCGAAGTCGTCGCGATTGGGAGAGCATACAGGGGATTCGTGCTTGATAGTGGGGTTCGCAAGGAGGGTAAATGAGTGTGTGCAGTCGTGATGCCAGAGAGGAGTTTGTTCGTCTCGAGTAAAGCTAGGTCATGGTCAGGGAAAGGAACAACAGTGGAGCAGGCCAGAGTTAGGATGGTTTGAAGGCACTGACAAGGGAAGTCGAGCATTTTGCGTGGTCGTCGTCAGGTCTGAATAGGTAATTTGGGATTTAATTCTAAGTGTTATTAGTTTATTTATTTATAGATCGAAGAAAAATAATAATTACAGTAAGATAAGTGCAATTTTTCCAATTTATATATTCAAATACAGAAAAGATTGTGTATAGAAAGGATTTTGAAAGAAATATATAGGAATTTTAAATAATTGAAAAGTTTTATATAAAATTAGATTTTTGAATCGATATAATTTAAGTTTTTAAATATATGTAGTTTTAAAGAAAGTAAAATAAAATAAATATATATTTACACATTTTTATTGACTAGTTTATTTTAAATAATATATGGGAGATTAATTTATTTAATTTATTTTTGGAACTTAAAATTTATTTTTTTATAAGGGTTTGATGATTACCTTGTTCATTTATTTTAACTATTGAAATAATTTATTAAAGGAAATTTAGTTTTAAATTAAATGAATAAATTAATTAAATCATTAGTTTAAATTAAATTTATTGGATAGGATTAATTGATTAATTCAAATGGTAATGAATCATGAATTGTTTATACAAGGTTTAAAACTGTGAAGAAATAGTCGAGATTGAAGTGTATTGCAAATTAAAGGTCGAAGGTAGGTTAATCTCACTCATCTGGGTAATATTTGAATTTTAAATGGTCAAATTTAATTAATAGCTTGATTGATTGATTTGATTGGATGTGCTATATTATATATAGTAGTATATAGTCTATATTGGAATGATTGATTTCCCACATTATATAGCGGATGAGACCCTATGTGCCGCATAATAACGGATGATATTATATTAATCTCATATACTGCAATATTCCACCTCGAAGTGGAATTGGTATTTTATATTGTGCTAACATCTGTGGATGTAGAGAAACAGGTTGGAGGGATCATACTGGATTCCTCAAAATTATCTAGATTATTTAATATTCTGTGTTGTGAATATTTGATAGTCTATAATGAATTACATTGACAATTAGAATATTGAATGCTATAGTTTGCTTGAATATATTTCGGTACACTTAGTTATCAAAATATATAGAATTGGATCTTTTAAAGAAAATAAAAGAGTAAATTTTTAAGTAAAATAATCGTTGAGAATTTAAATAAATTTAAGAATGAACTGGATAAGAATAAAGGTGATTTTAAAAATCCTAATAAATAAATCCGAGTATGAAAAAAAGGGATTTTGAATAAACAGAAAATAATGAATTGTAAAACTTAAGTGATATTATTTAAAGGAATAAAGAATTAACTTTAAAATTTTAAGGTTTGAATTTATTTAAAAGGGTAAAGAAGGAATTTAGGGAATCTGAAATTGGTGTTTTCAGTTAAAAAGATTTTAAATCATAATTATGGAATAAAATCTAAAGTTAATGGATTTTGAAATAAATGAGTAAGTAAAGAAATTTATTTTCAAATGGAGTAAATTGAGAATCAATTTGGAAATTGATTTAAGTGTTTGAAATTGGAAATTTAAAGGAGAATGTGACTATGAAATTTATAAACTGGGTTTATAAAAGTAAAGTAATATTTCAGTGGATATTTGGAAGAATAAATTCACAATGGGATTTATTAAAGGAATGGGAAAATTTGTTTAAAAATAAATATTGATTTATTTTTAAAGATAGAAAGAGAAGAGTATTTCCCTGGTTAGCCAAGTACGTTTCAACGTAAATTTTTAAATATAAGTTACGTTAAAAGCGTGTTTTAGAAAATTAATTATTTCTAAATGTTTTAATTTTAAAGTAAGTATTTTCTTTTAATCTATTATAGTAGTAATTATTAAAAAGTGACTTGGTATTTGTTTTAAAAGAGAAAATCTAGTTTTATATTTTATAAAATAACCTCATTTTAAATATTCTTAATATATATATTTTTAATAAAGTATTAAAGTAGTTTTCGATCTAAATGTTAAAATATATTTTATAATAATGTGTTTTTAAATTATTTTAAAAATATAAAGCTTTGTAGTTGGTATTTTCAGTGGAAATAAATATTTGGGAATTTATTTCATGAGAAGAGTGTGGTTTGAAAACTGTTTTCAAAAGGGTTGGAAATGGAAATATATCTTGCGAAGATATTTTGGGAATGATAAATAATTTGGAGTAATTATTTATTATTTGATGGTTGTTGTGAATGTTAATTGATAGTTAAATCACCGACTATCAATATTGGACAATGCGCTGATCGTTTCGAAGAGACCGGGATCAGGATTTATTTCTCGAAAACCACTTCGATCCGATTTGAACGTTTTTGTGAGGAATACGAGTTTGGATTCGAATGAAATGAAGTGCAAGGGCTAGTCGCTACTAATCCTAAGAATAATTCCAAACTGGATGTAGTAGGAGTAGTGCCTTCAGTTCCGTTTGAACCCGGGATGGACTTGTATGGATGAATGCTTTCGGAACATCGTCAGGTGGAAGATGGGAATTCTAAGTGAAACGTTCTAAAAGGTAACACTTAGCCTCAAGCCTCAACAATCGGGAATGACTGAAAATCAGAGGATATGCAGCAAGGCTATGTGGGTAGCACCCATTAGGGTGAGGTCATCCCTGTCTACATGTCCCTTTTTATTCGGCTTAGTGGTGCGGTTGCTGATCCCAACCGTGGGGTGATCTTACTCGGGATTATCCAGTAAGGGGTAGTCCCGGTCTTGTGTTGCAGGGGATTGAGAGTAATCCTCGTACGGTGATCTAGGCCACATACTGTGACAGGTGGTACCCCAATGCCTAGTCATTAGTTGGAAATCCATTCCCCTTCCCGCCTTTTACGATTTTTGTTTGTATTACCCACTTTGTGGCTAGTAGCTAAAATTTAATAGATGTAACAATTTCGGCTATTTTAATAAGTATTTGTAGATAGACCCTATTATAATATCAGAGGATTTTAATAAAAAGTGTTTTAGCTATCGTAAGGTAAAAATCCGACATATTTATTTGTGGCGTGGTCTTACGAGATACTTTTGTTTTCAAAAGAATTTTGAAACTTTAATAATCAATTTGAGTGTGGTTTTCTCACGCTGGTTTTCCAGACTGACTCGGGTGTTATTTAACTGTAATGCTCGGGTCAGACCGAGAATTATAGATTACAGGAAGGATGCTGTGGAGCTGGATGGCGATACATACTTCCGTACTTGATTATTGTTCCACTGTGTATTCAGTTTTGAGGATAAGTTTATATGACTGTCCACTTGTATGTTATTGATGTTGTTGAACTCTGATGATGTATTCTGATGATGTATAATATATAAAACAGATATAGCTTTCTTTTGTGTAAAGATCTGTTATTATCAGTTATATTTTATTGCGCTGTGATGGCTAGATTCTGATGTTGTTTTCTATTTTCTTCTTCTACCTCTTCTTCTTTAACCCTCATGGTTCGGTTTTTCAGGCATCGAAAAATCGGGTCGTGACATTGCGGTATCAGAGCATTGGTTGGTGATAACCTTGGCTCTGGTGGGGATTACTCATTGAAAATAAAGTCCGTAGTACTCTAGAATGAGTTTGAGCGTATTAATAGATATGAGCGCGAATTTGTTAGTGAATATAAATTGCTTTAATATTGTGTTGACTTATTAGTTGAGTGGAATATGAATTCTGATCGGGTAAGTTGGCCGCTATTCGAGAAGAGTTTATAAACACCTCACACGATAAATTGACACAGTATTGTTTTAAAGAGGGGTGAATGAAATAATCTTACCCAAAATATATTTTGATATAAAAGAAAGGTTTTTTTAAACTATTTTAGCTAATATATGGTTGCTTGGATGTAAGGAATGATAATACTAAATTATATCATTGTTGTTTGGAAATTTTACTAGAAATTGAAAATATAACGAAAGGTTAAGGAAATAAATTCATTTATAAAATGAAATTTATATATGTGAATTATAAAGGTGATTTATAAATTGAAATATGATCAAATAGGAATTTGTATGAGCATTAATTAGACAAATGAATTATAGTTAAATTTGACTTAAATCAAATCTGTAAATGTAAAACCCCGGAGATTTTGGAAGTGTTTTTCAAAGTGTTTTGAAGACAAATAATAGCATTATTATTTTAGAAGTATTTATGAAAGCAAATTGTTTCAAATAAATTTTAGGAAGGGATATAGCATTAAACTCACTTCAGTCGCTGAAAAATAATTTTGGTGATGACTGCAGCTTCATCGATGTTCATTTTTGAGTTTCTAAGTGACGGATTGCTGCCAAATTGATTTGTCCAAAAGAATTAGTTTGTTTTGAAATTTCAAAGGAAATTTGTTGGGGATAAAAACCAGGATTGGTTTAAAAATGTGAAAAATGTGATTTTGAGATAATGATGATTTCGAATGATTTGAAACCAAATGCCGAGTGTTTTAAAAATCCTAAATCCTTATTTGAATTGAAAATCTAGATGAGCTAAGTTATAAACTTTTAAAGTTGAGATGATTTTTAAATAAGGAAGGAAAATATGAGCTTTGAATGTTGGAATTAAAATTTAAAGTGAAAAGGTTAAATAAATTTAATTTAGAGAAATTTAATTGTGGGAAAACTTAATTGATGGCGATTTGAAAGAAATAAAATTTAATTGAATTAGTATTAACTTAAGCTAAATAGATGGAGGAGAGTTGAATTGAAGTCAACTTAAACTAAGTTTAATGATATTGGGTTGGATTTAAATCAAGTGAAAATAAAATTGAATTGAAATAAAATTCAGTGAGTTATAGGTAATATTTAATGGAATGAAATTCTTAAATAAATAATTGTAAATAAAGTAAGCATTGAATTGGAATAAATAAACTCCGATAGCTATAAAAGAAGCGAAAATGCTTACATAAAATTAGTAAGTAAACTAATTAATTTGAATAGGTAAGCAAATGAATATTGGAAGCACAATTAATTTATATTGTGTTAAGTAAGGATTTGGAAATAAACTTTTATTTGATATTTAAAATAAATTAGTAAATGTAACTAATTTAAAATAAGTATGGAAATGAAATAAGTCAGAAGAGTAAGTCGAATTTAATGAAATTAAGCTAAGTTTAATATTGAGTTGGATTTGAATTAAACTGAAAATAAAATTTAGTTGAATTCGAACAAAGTCGAAATGGAATTGAGTTAAAATGAATTCAGGAAGTCACTGATAATATAGAATGAAATAAAATTCTTACTTAAATAAATAAGTGTAAACTAAGTAAGTATTGAACTGGGATAAATAAGCTTCGAAAGCTATAAAAGAATTGAAAAGCATTGAAATAAAAATATAACCCCTAGTTAAAAGTAAAGCGGAAATGTGATTGACTGTAAATGGATGAAGAAGTATGAATATTAATAAGTGAGTAGCTCATAAAGATGTAAAAAGGGAATAAATAAGCCGAAATAAAAGTGTTGGAATTTTGGAAAATGAAAGAAAATCCAGACTTGAATTATAATAAAAAAATTAACTTTAGAAAATTAAATGAAGTGATTTTTGGGATTAAAATCAAGTATGAATTATAAATAGGGGGAGAACTAATTAGATAATAAAATAGTTAATGAAATATGTTAATGGAACCTAATGTAGTTAAATAGAAGCTGAATTGTGAGTTAATAATGAAGTTTGGAAATAAAACTCGAGTTATAAATCAAATTCGACTTCAATCGTTAGTGAGGTTAATATAATTGAAAATGTTGCCAAATAAAAAGAAATTGGATTAAAATAGGGATTTTAGTTGTAAATAAAACCCAGATGAATTTGGGAATAAATTGAAAATGACCTTGTAATTAATTAAATGAGTTGAGAATGAATTGAATCTGGAAATTTAAAATTTATACGAAACAGATGAACTAATCAAATAAATTTGTAGTTTGAAATAAGGTTTGATTGAAATAGAATCAAGTTAAACTGAAGAGGAAAATTTATTTGCAAAATGAAAATGAGCTTAAGTATGAAATTTGAATAGTTTGAAGTAAATTAATTTAAGTTTAAAATTAGTGGAAGCTTGGCTTCGAGTAAGGGTAAAAGTCCATTAAATAAAAGCTTGGGTAAATTTAAATTGGGAAATGGTTATTAAATATAAGCGAGTAAGTTGTAAATCACTTAAACTGAATGGAATGGTTTGAGAATTGGTTGTAGGCAACTGTAAGAAGTGTCGGAACCTTGTATCTGCTTATGGAAATTATATAACATGCATTATATGTGAAATTTATGTGTTAGCTATATTAAAATAAGTGAAATACTAGTAAATTGCATATATTTAGCACTTACATGTTTTAGTTGAGTAAGTACAAGTTGAGAGAAGCCGTTGGGGTGGGTTTGATCGCGCAAAATGCTAATTAAATAAGTCGCTTGCTTAAAAATGCTAAATAAAGGTACGCCTACGCAATAAAAATAGGAAATATGAACTGTTTTTGTTTTTCCAACCGTGTGGGTTGATGTACATATATTAATATCTCTTTTCAAATTGCAAAAGCTCCTCCGTGCAACGGAGACTCTGCCAAAAAAATTCAAAAATTTTGGGAGTTAGAAAATTTTTGTCAGCGACAAAATGATTTCAAATTGGAAATTGAAATAAATTAGTGGATGAAACTAATTTAAATAATGATATGAATCAGTTATAAATGGAAGACAAAATTCAATATTCAGAGTTGAAGATAAAATGAATTCATATGGAAATGAGAAAACTAATTTGAATAGAAGTAGATATGAAAACTTCTGGAAGGAAATGTATAAAATGATTTTAAAAGCTATGATTGGATATTATTGCTAAATAGGATATGCAGGTATTATAAAGGGAAAGGAAAATTGGTTTTGATTTCAGAAGATAAATTTGAATTGCTCGACAAAAAGGTATGTGTTTAAATTTCTACATGAAATTTGATTGGGTTTTTTGATCTAACCACTTGGGTTTTTGTTTACTTTTGGAATTTGGGAGCCCGTAGTAGCATTTTGTAGTTGTACCGAGCTAGCCGTGCAAAGGAAACGCTGGCGAAATTTTCCAAAAATTTAGAGAGTTAGAAAAATTTTGAGAAAGTTTTGATAATTTAAATTTGGATTTAAATTTGAATAAGTGGAGTAAATAATGTTGTTGGAAACTATGGAAGGTTTTAGGAAGTTGGTTGAAGTAATAGTGGGTCTTTAATAAAAGATATGTTATGGCAAGTTGATAAAACAGTTTGGTTTTAGAAAATAGTAATGGGTATTAGATCATTCTTCTTAACTAGCAATTTCGGAGACGAAATTCTTTTAAGGGGGAGGAATGCGACGACCCGGAATTTTTGAGCAATTGAAATTGGAATATTTAATTCATTTTAAATATTTAAAAGTTAATTTTCAACTTGAGTTCAAATATTATTATTATTTAGCAATTAAGTTATTGGATTTAATAAAATGAAATTTGGTAAATTGTTGAATCTTCTGTTTTAAGCCTGTTAGAAATAATTTGATGGCTCGTAAAATTTATATGAATAATACTGAAAATAGTAAAAGTGTTAAAATTAAATTTGGAAGTGTTTTGTTAAGTTTTGAAAATATATCGTTTAAATTGATATTTAAATAGCCTTCTGAGGCACAGTCTCGGAATTTGACAAAACCAGTTCCACTAGATCCGTAATATTGTATTATTATTGGATTTCAATTTTCGTAATGTTTGGAGTTGTCGTGTGATCGTACTGTAGATAAACGCGTTGAAATTTGTATCAAAAATTCAATGTAATAACTGAGTCCAAAAAGCAATCATCTCCATACGATCGAATTAGGACTCGAAACCTTTTCCATTGCGTTCGGAATAGGGGTTTAACATTATAAACGCCAGGCGGCACGCCTCGTTAGAAGGTCGAAATTTTGAGTTGCAAAATTCGAGACGATTTAAATTTAAATATAATATATACTTTGACTGGTCAAATAAACTTAACATCATAATTTTTGCTCTCTACTCAAAACACTGTAGCTGGCAGGCACGCGAAGCATCTTCAACACGCAAGAGATATTTTCCTTCTTTAAGAATCACGTTATCTTCTCCGGTACTTCAATTCATTTTCAACAGGAAATAAATAGTAATGGCTAAGCAAAAATCAACTAAACACATTGGCTCGTTTTCTTCCCCTCCCCCCCCCCCCCCCCCCCATTTCTAAATTAATTCGCGAATCCCTTTCCCTTACCTTCGATCGAGCCATGTTTTCAGAATCGATTCAAAAAAAATTTAATGGTGGCTGCGGAAAAAGAAAAAAAAAAAGAGATCGCGCTACCTTCCTTAGTTCGATTTCTAGAAAGAAGGAGGAAATCGATCGAGTTTTTCACTCGTAACCGTGCGCTCTCTCTCCCTCAAGTTTCTTTGCGTTTGAAATCTCGCAAAGCACTGATTCAGCCTCACTTCAATGGTGATCAAGATTCTACAGAGGCGACTTCAATCGTGAAGCCGAATCTTGAGAGCAGAGAGGGGGAGGGGCCGTAGTGATAGCGCGAAGTCGTCGCGATTAGGAGAGCGCGCAGGGGTTTCGTGCTTGACAGTGGGGTTCGCAAGGAGGGTAGGAAAGTGTGGGCATTCGCGATGCCAGAGGGGAGTTTGTTCATCTTGAGTAAAGCTAGGTAATGGCCAGGGAGAGGAACAACTGTGGAGAAGGCCAGAGGTAGGATGGTTTGAAGGCACTGGCAAGGGAAGTCGAGCATTTTGCCTGGTCGTGGTCAGGTCTGAATAGGTAATTTGGGATTTAATTCTAAGTGTTATTAGTTTATTTATTTATAGATCGAAGAAAAATAATAATTACAGTAAGATAAGTGCAATTTTTCCAATTTATATATTCCAATACAGAAAAGACTTTATATTATTTTATATTATATTTACCTCTGTTAATCATTTTATAATTAAAATTTAAGTGTATAACATTTATTATAACCACTCAAATTTTATTTATAAAATCATTTTATATTGTATATTACCTAATTACATTGTTAACTTCTGAAACTAAGGTAAGTTATATTGGAATGAAATTGTGTCATACAAATAAAACTTTCCAATTCAATCATTTCAAGCTTAAATCATTTATTCAAATTTTTGACTCTCTTTTTATAATTGAAATTATTATTTAAAATAAAATTTAAGAATTGTATTTCCGATTTCTCCAAACCATTTAGAGATAAGTAATAATATATATATAATATGTCAAATCAAATTTCAATCATATATCTATATATATTATAAATCAAGTCATATTTTAGAAATTCAAATCAATTAAATTCCCCCGAAACAAAACTGTAGCAAGACTACAGAACAGTCTCTTCACTTCGAAACTCGAAAATGAACGTCGATGATGTCGCGATCATCACCGAAGTTATTTTCCAGCAACAAAGAGAAAAGCACTAATTTTAAACCTTTAAAAATTCTTTGAAAACAAATTCTATTCAAAATACTTTAAATAATATAACCTTTTAAAACTTTAAACCAAAGTTCGAAATAATCGAAATTTAAATCCTCAAATTCTTGTTTTAAATTCATTTCAGTTCCCAAATAAATTTATAAACAAATATTTATAGATCTATTTGTAGAACAATAAATGATAAATCAAATATTATCATTTCAAATTATCAATTTAAATCATTTCATTAAGTTCCATAAACTTATATCAAAATTTATTTCATTAACCTAATTTTTTTTTAAATATATTGTGTCTGTTTGTTCTGTCAAAGTGTTTTGGAAATCTTATCGATAGCGCTGATCAGACGTATCGATCAGAAACCCAACTCAACATCAACAACTCAAACAACACAATATATAAAACATTTTAATTTTAAATACTAGTTTACAAATACACTATACATGAATAGATTTTCAAAGAAGGATAGAGATTCAAATTTTTGATTAACACAAATCAAAGGAGATTATGATTTAAAAATAAGTTGGAAACAAGGATGACATGATTAAATAACAGAATAGGAAGATGGATAAGCTTATATAAATCACGGGCAACCTTAACCGGGTCAACCGTGACTTAAAGAATAAGATAAATGTTGATTTTTCTAGGGTAAATCTACATTCGATCTCAAGAGTTAGAGTTTGAAATAACAAAAGATATTAGCATCTAAACCAAGAATAGATAAGAATCTCTGGTGGATCGATGCTAACTGCAAAGGAGTTTTCCCCCATTTTCAATTAAATTTGAAATTGGCGTGACCGCCGACTCACTAGAAAGATCATTTGAAGCGGAGTTATGGAATGCTTCAGAGTCAAAACAAGATGAATAGTGAGGGATACGAATGGATTTTGGAACCGTAGGGAATGTTCCAAAATTCAAAGGAATCGACTCAAAAGGGAGAGATTCAAACTCGAATGAAAGTGATTCTGTAAATACATTCACTCCATATGCTGAGTTTTGCCTAGAGCTACCAAAGCTCTGATACCAACTGTAACGACCCGATATTTTCGACCATTCGCATCCATTATAAGTGTATAGGTAGACACTCATGCCGGAATTGGATAGCTCAAAATACCGCGTTGTAAATAAAAATTTGGCAAATCTCAGAATATACAGTAAATAAAATCACAGATCACAGACACAGAGTATATAAAAATGCAGCGGAAGAAAAAGAGATAGTAGTTCATGAAGCTACTATATAAATATGAGATACATCAGAGTTAAATAAGATACAACAGAAGAGTAACAAGATACATCACTGAAACACTGGATATTGAAACAAAATAGAAGGCTGGATCTTCAAGGAAAGCTCCAATGCCGAAGGTGAATCTGGAATGCTAACTCACTCAATCTGACCCGAGTATAAAGCAAAACACAAAACCCTTGAGTCAGGACATGAATACTTATAAACTGTAAATCAACTCAAGTGAACAGTAACAAAATGCATCAGTAACTTAAAGGATGCTTGGGACCGCCCATCGTCTAAGGATCCGTTAAACTATTTACTATGTAGTAATATACGCTACATATGGTAGTGTCTAATCAGTAAAGTATAATCATATAGAAAATAGCGTTAAGGGGATGGTGAACCTTAACGCGGTCGGATCTTTAAAACCAAAATCGTAGAGGGCTCGATATAAGGATATGACACGGCACGCGAGGCAATGCCAGGGTGGATACACCGTTTGCACTCCCGGACCGGTGGTGACGGCAAGCCAGCAGCTTCCGCCCACCTCGAACAATACCCCCGAATCAAAAGTGGCGCCACCGAATCGAATCACAAAAGTAATAGAATGGTTTACGATGGAGCATGCTCGATGAAAGGGTGCGACCCTTTGTGTAGCCCGGTAGAGCTCCTGTTTAAGTCATATATGCCAACTCACGGGAGTTGGGTCCACGTAACATACCTCGAGAACGTCGCCACCATCCTACTTCATTCTGGAATCTCCATCGCGTATACAGTTGTTAAAGTGGTTTTCGGTATTGGCCGGCTATAAGACAATATCCGATCCCGGTCTCTTTAACAACCAATCGTTATTATAACCCATGGATATTTATTTCAAATAATTTATACTTCCAAGACCAAAATATCATACTCATTTCAAAACAATATCACAATAGTATCATTTCCATTTCAAAAAAAATAATTCAATAAATATATCATTCAAATAAAACCCAAATTTCCAAATCATTGAATATTTCTTTCAATTTATTAAACTTGAAATATTCCTTTAAATTATCATAGCATTTTGGAAATGTTACCTTAAGGAATCATAGCATTTCTGGAATGTACTACTTTCCACTTTACATTGTATATAATCAAAGTATTGATAAGCTTGAAATTTTAACATGTCAATTTATCATAGCCTTATAGTTAGATAAACTTTCTTACTGTAATATCCAATTTAAACCGAAATTCTTATGTTAAGTTAAAAGCACCTTATTAACTTACATTATTATTACAATAAAGAAACTTTATTATTTTAATCATTTAAAGTGTGCCATTCACATAAATTAAAACTTGCTTATCAAATGTACGTAATCAACTTACATTTTATTATTACAGTAAGTGTAACATTTATCATTTTAATCAATTTAAAATACACCATTACATTGATAAAAATCTACGTGTCAAATGTACGTTTTAAATTTTATATTCCTATTACGATAATGAACATTTATTAATTAAATCAATACCACACTACTTAAAACTTTACATGTTTCTTTCTTAATTAAAACTTTACATGTTCTTGCATTAATTAAAACTTTCATGTTCTCTCATTAATTAGGACTTTACACGTTTCTTTCATTAATTAAAACCTATACGTTTCTTTCATAAATTAAAACCTATACGTTTCCTTCATAAATTAAAACCTATACGTTTCTTTCATAAATTAAAACCTATACGTTTCTTTCATAAATAAAAACCTATACGTTTCTTTCATAAATTAAAACCTATACGTTTCTTTCATAAATTAAAACCTATACGTTTCTTTCGTAAATTAAAACTTATACGTTTCTTTCACAAATTAAAACTTATACGTTTCTTTCATGAATTAAAACTTATACGTTTCTTCACTTTTCAACAAATAAACTTAACATTTCAGATTTATATTACCATTTCACAAATTTAACTAAACTTCCAATTTATTTAATTAATTTAACATCTTTAGTTAAAACTCAAATTTCACATTTTCAAGTCAAGTTATCTTTTAAAATTTCATTTTTCAACAGTCATTTATTCAACCACTTAAATTTATAGAAAAATCAAAAATTCTTTAATAAATCACTTAAATTCAAATATAAATCAATTTATCATATTTACCATTTTTCAAATATAATTAAAGTCCATTTTATTCATATAACTTAAATATCATTTTTAGTCAAAATTCCAAATTTCAAACATAAGTTATATTTCAGAAATCCAGTTAAACAATTCATAAATTACATTTTAAACACATAGAAAAATCATATTTTATTTATTTTAAAACCTTTCAAAAACTATTTAAACCAAATTTCATAAATTTATAATTTTTAAAATACTTAAAATATTCAAAACACTTTATAGAATAACCACGGGGCTGTATATAGTTTTCTAACCTAGGTCAAGTGATACGGATATGTATCATTTCAATCCGCAGTTTAAAAAGTAAAATTCCGGGTTCTATCATTTCAAACCCGCAATACCAAGTTTAAATAAATAAATAAAATAACTCAGGCCTATCATTTCAGCCCATAATGATTTTTTATCCTAACAGGGAACTTGCAGTGTGATCATATACAGAAATAATATAAACAAGGTCAATATCACAATATACAGTCATATATCAGATGTCAGGTGAAAATTTACAGTTTTAACATGGTAATAACATGGTAATAACATGGCATAGCATATCATATGATCATCATTAACTTTCATAAACATTTTACATTACTAAACACTTGTCATCAATCCACTTTTCATAAGTATATATGTCAGAGTGAGAAAGACTCACCTTTTTCAAAGCTAGAGACCAAAACAACATACAAGCACGACTCCAAAGGCACGACAAGCACAATTTCAGGACTTTTTATTTGAGTTGAAAGATAGCCAAGATATGATTTTGTATCATCAACCCAAAACAAAACAAACCAGACAATATATAAACATTCAACATAAAATAACATTGAAACAATTTTGAAATACAAAGCGAAATGAACAAGATAGATTGGACCTTGCTTCAACCACTTCAATGCTTGGCCTAAGGAACACTTATGCTTGGCTATGATGATGCTTTGGCTCAGGTATGACATCATATAGGTCAGGTTTAACATCATATAGGCAAGGCAACAAGTGGAGATGAAGGGAATGAGGCAACAATGGTCAAAAATATTGTTCTTAGGCATGTAGGTTGCAATTTGAAGGGTTTGGCCACCATAGATGGCCATGGTCATGGTTGGTAGAGTAGATGGTGTTGGAGGCATGGAAGAGATGTAGGAGTTTGTGGCTGTGGCTATGGAGAAGAGGCCGATACAAACTAGAAGAGAAACAAGGCAAAATTTAGAGAAAACAAGTAGAAAAGTAAGAAAAAGAAAGGGAAGCCATTACCAGATCTTTGAAGTCGTGAGAAACAAATGAAAATGATCTTTTTTTTCACGTGAAAACCTAATGAGATGACGGCTACATTAGGATTTTACACGGCTAAGGCAATTAATTGAGGAGTTTAAGGAAATGAAGGGTTTGGGCAAATAAAAAGGCTTACGTTTCAAAGTGATTTACAATCTTCCATATTCTTTTCCTTTTAAAACTTTACATAAACAAAATTTCAGGAGAAAATACTTTACAAACCCAAATGATTTAGAAATATGAGGTAACAAATAGTATAATTTGAAAAAAAAAATATAAAATAATGAAGAAAATGCCTTTAAAATACCAAACAGTGTTATAAAATTGTGCATAAATCACTGTTAGTCTTGGAAAATTATACATTTCATTATAAAATTATTATGAAGTGGAAAGTTGAATTAAATTAATTTATTTAAAGCATTTTCAAGGTGAAATAAATAATTAAATTTTAATTAAGTAGAATTTTAAATAAAGAAAAATGCAGTAAATACCAAACTAGGCTTTATAAATTGAAATAAATTCAAATAAACTTTAGAAAAAATATATTATCATTTCAAAAATACTTAAAAGTCAAAATATACATAATATAACATATTATCACATATTAAAATAAAATATAACAAAGAAGAAGTAATTTATACAATTTAAAATAGTCATTGTTAAATAACCCTATATACGCACAATATTGTAAAGGGTATAACTTTCACAAGTTACATCCGATTTCAACGAAACGAAAAGTGGTGTTCTTAAAATTTTATGTACTTTCGTAATAAAAGATAAAATTTAAATTTTAAAACTTTTAAGAATTTAAATTAAAAGTCAAAGTTTGACTATTTTGACCAAAAATTCACTTTACAGTAAAATATTCAAATTATACTAGTTTGAACTATAAATCACTTAATAATCATCATTTATATTAAAAAATGAGATGTTTGAAAAAAAACTAAAATAACATAAAAAAAATAAAGTCAATTTAAAAATATAAGCAAAATCTAGGGTTGTTACACTCTCCCCCACTCAAAAACTTTTCGTCCCCGAAAAGGGATGAGGTATGGAAGGGCACAGAAAAGATAGAGTGAAATAGGATTAAGATAAGATGACAAGAAGATTGAAGTTATACCTGATAACTGTTGTTATAGGTAAGTTTTACAAGGTGGAGATTATCAAAGATTATAGAAATATTTCTAAACAGAAAGATCATAGAAAGATACATATACCAGTCTATAGCAAGATGAGGACGATAAGAACAACCAAAAGATAGTTTGAAAAACAAAATAAGAAAATGAATTTGAAAGCATGGAGATTTCAACTTAAATAGAAAATAAACTTTTACACAAGTTACATAAATCTTAACTATCTCAAATTTCATTATCTTATTATCCAATCATCTTAAATTAACATTTTTTTTTTAAAAACCATGGGTTAGAAAAATAATCATTTATTACACTCACAATGTATTTAATAAATTTTATTCTTCTTTATTCCTAATAAAATTAAATTTATTCCTCTCAATATATTTATCACTCATGTTCAATATACTTACACTTATTATAACTGCTTTCTTTTATTCTTAGTTCTTTTAACATCATTTTATTGTAAGTTATTCAATTACCCTTTATTATATTTACCTCTGTTAATCATTTTATAATTAAAATTTAAGTGTATAAAATTTATTATAACCACTCAAATTTTATTTATAAAATCTTTTTATATTGTATATTACCCAATTACATTGCTAACTTCTGAAATTAAGGTAAGTTATATTGGAATGAAATTGTGTCATACAAATAAAACTTTCCAATTCAATCATTTCAAGCTTAAATCATTTATTCAAATTTTTGATTCTCTTTTTATAATTGAAATTATTATTTAAAATAAAATTTAAGAATTGTATTTCTGATTTCTCCAAACCATTTAGAGATAAGTAATAATATATATATAATATGTCAAATCAAATTTCAATCATATATCTATATATATTATAAATCAAGTCATATTTTAGAAATTCAAATCAATTAAATTCCCCCGAAACAAAACTGTAGCAAGACTACAAAACAGTCTCTTCACTTCGAAACTCAAAAATGAACGTCGATGATGTCGCGATCATCACCGAAGTTATTTTCCAGCGACAAAGAGAAAAGCACTAATTTTAAACCTTTAAAAATTCTTTGAAAACAAATTCTATTCAAAATACTTTAAATAATATAAACTTTTAAAACTTTAAACCAAAGTTCGAAATAATCGGAATTTAAATCCTCAAATTCTTGTTTTAAATTCATTTCAGTTCCCAAATAAATTTATAAACAAATATTTATAGATCTATTTGTAGAACAATAAATGATAAATCAAATATTATCATTTCAAATTATCAATTTAAATCATTTCATTAAGTTCCATAAACTTATATCAAAATTTATTTCATTAACCCAATTTTTTTTTAAATATATTGTGTCTGTTTGTTCTGTCAAAGTGTTTTAGAAATCTTATCGATAGCGCTGATCAGTCGTATCGATCAGAAACCCAACTCAACATCAACAACTCAAACAACACAATATATAAAACATTTTAATTTTAAATACTAGTTTACAAATACACTATACATGAATAGATTTTCAAAGAAGGATAGAGATTCAAATTTTTGATTAACACAAATCAAAGGAGATTATGATTTAAAAATAAGTTGGAAACAAGGATGACATGATTAAATAACAGAATAGGAAGATGGATAAGCTTATATAAATCACGGGCAACCTTAACCGGGTCAACAGTGACTTAAAGAATAAGATCAATGTTGATTTTTCTAGGGTAAATCTACATTCGGTCTCAAGAGTTAGAGTTTGAAATAACAAAAGATATTAGCATCTAAACCAAGGATAGATAAGAATCTCTGGTGAATCGATGCTAACTGCAAAGGAGTTTTCCCCCATTTTCAATTAAATTTGAAATTGGCGTGACCGCCGACTCACTAGAAAGATCATTTGAAGCGGAGTTATGGAATGCTCCAGAGTCAAAAGAAGATGAATAGTGAGGGATACGAATGGATTTTGGAACCGTAGGGAATGTTCCAAAATTCAAAGGAATCGACTCAAAAGGGAGAGATTCAAACTCGAATGAAAGTGATTCTGTAAATACATTCACTCCATATGCTGAGTTTTGCCTAGAGCTACCAAAGCTCTGATACCAACTGTAACGACCCGATATTTTCAACCATTCGCATCCATTATAAGTGTATAGGTAGACACTCATGCCGGAATTGGATAGATCAAAATACCGCGTTGTAAATAAAAATTTGGCAAATCTCAGAATATACAGTAAATAAAATCACAGAACACAGACACAGAGTATATAAAAATGCAGCGGAAGAAAAAGAGATAGTAGTTCATGAAGCTACTATATAAATATGAGGTACATCAGAGTTAAATAAGATACAACAGAAGAGTAACAAGATACATCACTGAAACACTGGATACTGAAACAAAATAGAAGGCTCGATCTTCAAGGAAAGATCCAATGCCGAAGGTGAATCTGGAATGCTAACTCACTCAATCTGACCCGAGCGTAAAGCAAAACACAAAACCCTCGAGTCAGGACATAAATACTTATAAACTGTAAATCAACTCAAGTGAACAGTAACAAAATGCATCAGTAACTTAAAGGATGCTTGGGACCGTCCATCCTCTAAGGATCCGTTAAACTATTTACTATGTAGTAATATACGCTATATACGGTAGTGTCTAATCAGTAAAGTATAATCATATAGAAAATAGCGTTAAGGGGATGGTGAACCTTAACGCGGTCGGATCTTTAAAACCAAAATCGTAGAGAGCTCAATATAAGAATATGACACAGCACGCGAGGCAATGCCAGGGTGGATACACCGTTTGCACTCCCGGACCGGTGGTGACGGCAAGCCAGCAGCTTCCGCCCACCTCGAACAATACCCCCGAATCAAAAGTGGCGCCACCGTATCGAATCACAAAAGTAATAGAATGGTTTACGATGGAGCATGCTCGATGAAAGGGTGCGACCCTTTGTGTAGCCCGGTATAGCTCCTGTTTAAGTCATATATGCCAACTCACGGGAGTTGGGTCCACGTAACATACCTCGAGAACGTCGCCACCATCCTACTTCATTTTGGAATCTCCCCCGCGTACACAGTTGTTAAAGTGGTTTTCGGTATTGGCCGGCTATAAGACAATATCCGATCCCGGTCTCTTTAACAACCAATCGTTATTATAACCCATGGATATTTATTTCAAATAATTTATACTTCCAAGACCAAAATATTATACTCATTTCAAAACAATATCACAATAGTATCATTTCCATTTCAAAAAAAATAATTCATTAAATATATCATTCAAATAAAACGCAAATTTCCAAATCATTGAATATTTCTTTCAATTTATTAAACTTGAAATATTCCTTTAAATTATCATAGCATTTTGGAAATGTTACCTTAAGGAATCATAGCATTTCTGGAATGTACTACTTTCCACTTTACATTGTATATAATCAAAGTATTGATAAGCTTGAAATTTTAACATGTCAATTTATCATAGCCTTATAGTTAGATAAACTTTCTTACTGTAATATCCAATTTAAACCGAAATTCTTATGTTAAGTTAAAAGCACCTTATTAACTTACATTATTATTACAATAAAGAAACTTTATTATTTTAATCATTTAAAGTATGCCATTCACATAAATTAAAACTTGCTTATCAAATGTACGTTATCAACTTACATTTTATTATTACAGTAAGTAACATTTATCATTTTAATCAATTTAAAATACACCACTACATTGATTAAAATCTACGTGTCAAATGTACGTTTTAAATTTTATATTCCTATTACGATAATGAACATTTATTAAATAAATCAATACCACACTACTTAAAGCTTTACATGTTTCTTTCTTAATTAAAACTTTACATGTTCTTGCATTAATTAAAACTTTCATGTTCTCTCATTAATTAGGATTTACACGTTTCTTTCATTAATTAAAACTTATACATTTCTTTCATAAATTAAAACCTATACGTTTCTTTCATAAATTAAAACCTACACGTTTCTTTCATAAATTAAAACCTATACGTTTCTTTCATAAATTAAAACCTATACGTTTCTTTCGTAAATTAAAACTTATACGTTTCTTTCACAAATTAAAACTTATATGTTTCTTTCATGAATTAAAACTTATACGTTTCTTCACTTTTCAACAAATAAACTTAACATTTCAGATTTATATTACCATTTCACAAATTTAACTAAACTTCCAATTTATTTAATTAATTTAACATCTTTAGTTAAAACTCAAATTTCACATTTTCAAGTCAAGTTATCTTCTAAAATTTCATTTTTCAACAGTCATTTATTCAACCACTTAAATTTATAGAAAAATCAAAAATTCTTTAATAAATCACTTAAATTCAAATATAAATCAATTTATCATATTTACCATTTTTCAAATATAATTAAAGTCCATTTTATTCATATAACTTAAATATCATTTTTAGTCAAAATTCCAAATTTCAAACATAAGTTATATTTCAGAAATCCAGTTAAACAATTCATAAATTACATTTTAAACACATAGAAAAATCATATTTTATTTATTTTAAAACCTTTCAAAAACTATTTAAACCAAATTTCATAAATTTATAATTTTTAAAATACTTAAAATATTCAAAACACTTTATAGAATAACCATGGGTCTGTATATAGTTTTCTAACCTAGGTCAAGTGATACGGATATGTATCATTTCAATCCGCAGTTTAAAAAGTAAAATTCCGGGTTCTATCATTTCAAACCCGCAATCCCAAGTTTAAATAAATAAATAAAATAACTTAGGCCTATCATTTCATCCCATAATGATTTTTTATCCTAACAGGGAACTTGCAGTGTGATCATATACAGAAATAATATAAACAAGGTCAATATCACAATATACAGTCATATATCAGATGTCAGGTGAAAATTTACAGTTTTAACATGGTAATAACATGGTAATAACATGGCATAGCATATCATATGATCATCATTAACTTGCATAAACATTTTACATTACTAAACACATGTCATCAATCCAATTTTCATAAGTATATATGTAAGAGTGAGAAAGACTCACCTTTTTCAAAGCTAGAGACCAAAACAACATACAAGCACGACTCCAAAGGCACGACAAGCACAATTTCACGACTTTTTATTTGAGTTGAAAGATAGCCAAGATATGATTTTGTATCATCAACCCAAAACAAAACAAACCAGACAATATATAAACATTCAACATAAAATAACATTGAAACAATTTTGAAATACAAAGCGAAATGAACAAGATAGATTGGACCTTGCTTCAACCACTTCAATGCTTGGCCTAAGGAACACTTATGCTTGGCTATGATGATGCTTTGGCTCAGGTATGACATCATATAGGTCAGGTTTAACATCATATAGGCAAGGCAACAAGTGGAGATGAAGGGAATGAGGCAACAATGGTCAAAAACATTGTTTTTAGGCATGTAGGTTGCAATTTGAAGGGTTTGGCCACCATAGATGGCTCGGCCATGGTCATGGTTGGTGGAGTAGATGGTGTTGGAGGCATGGAAGAGATGTAGGAGTTTGTGGCTGCGGCTATGGAGAAGAGGCCGATCCAAACTAGAAGAGAAACAAGGCAAAATTTAGAGAAAACAAGTAGAAAAGTAAGAAAAAGAAAGGGAAGCCATTACCAGATCTTTGAAGCCGTGAGAAACAAATGAAAATGATCTTTTTTTTTCATGTGAAAACCTAATGAGATGACGGCTACATTAGGGTTTTACACGGCTAAGGCAATTAATTGAGGAGTTTAAGGAAATGAAGGGTTTGGGCAAATAAAATGGCTTACGTTTCAAAGTGATTTACAATCTTCCATATTCTTTTCCTTTTAAAACTTTACATAAACAAAATTTCAGGAGAAAATACTTTACAAACCCAAATGATTTAGAAATATGAGGTAACAAATAGTATAATTTGAAAGAAAAAAAAATAATGAAGAAAATGCCTTAAAAATACCAAACAGTGTTCTAAAATTGTGCATAAATCACTGTTAGTCTTGGAAAATTATACATTTCATTATAAAATTATTATGAAGTGGAAAGTTTAATTAAATTAATTTATTTAAAGAATTTTCAAGGTGAAATAAATAATTAAATTTTAATTAAATAGAATTTTAAATAAAGAAAAATGCAGTAAATACCAAACTAGGCTTTATAAATTGAAATAAATTCAAATAAACTTTAGAAAAATTATATTATCATTTCAAAAATACTTAAAAGTCAAAATATATATAATATAACATATTATCACATATTAAAATAAAATATAACAAAGAAGAAGTAATTTATACAATTTAAAATAGTCATTGTTAAATAACCCTATATACGCACAATATTGTAAAGGGTATAACTTTCACAATTTACATCCGATTTCAACGAAACGAAAAGTGGTGTTCTTAAAATTTTATGTACATTCATAACAAAAGATAAAATTTAAATTTTAAAACTTTTAAAATTTTAAATTAAAAGTCAAAGTTTGACTATTTTGACCAAAAATTCACTTTACAGTAAAATATTCGAATTATACTAGTTTGAACTATAAATCACTTAATAATCATCATTTATATTAAAAAATGAGATGTTTGAAGAAAAAAATTAAAGTAACATAAAAAAAAATAAAGTCAATTTAAAAATATAAGCAAAATCTAGGGTTGTTACAGCTATATTATATATAGTAGTATATAGTCTATATTGGAATGATTGATTACCCGCATTATATAGCGGATGAGACCCTATGTGCCGCATAATAGGGGATGATATTATATTAATCCCATATACCGCGATATTCCACCTCGAAGTGGAATTGGTATTTTATATTATGCTAACATCTGTGGATGCAGGGAAGCAGGTTGGAGGGATCCAACTGGATTCCTCAAAATTATCTAGATTATTTAATATTCCATGTTGTGAATATTTGATATTCTGTGATGAATTACATTGATAATTAGAATATTGAATGCTATAGTTGGCTTGAATATATTTCGATACACTGAGTTATCAAAATATATAGAATTGGATTTTTGAAAGAAAATAAAAGAGTAAATTTTTAAGTAAAATAATCATTGAGAATTTGAATAAATTTAAGAATGAAATGGATAAGAATAAAGGTGATTTTAAAAATCCTAATAAATAATTCCGAGTATGGAAAAAGGGGATTTTGAATAAACAGAAAATAATGAATTGTAAAACTTAAGTGATATTATTTAAAGGAGTAAAGAATTTGCTTTAAAAATTTAAGGTTTGAATTTATTTAAAAGGGTAAAGAAGGAATTTAGGGAATCTGAAATTGGTGTTTTCCGTTAAAAGGATTTTAAATCATAATTAGGGAATAAAATCTAAAGTTAATGGATTTTGAAATAAATGAGTAAGTAAAGAAATTTATTTTCAAATGGTATACATTGGGAATCAATTTGGAAATTTATTTAAGTGTTTGAAATTGGAAATTTAAAGGAGGATGTGACTATGAAATTTATAAACTGGGTTTATAAAAGTAAAGTAATATTTCAGTGGATATTTGGAAGAATAAATTCACAATGGGAATTTATTAAAGGAATGGGAAAATTTGTTTAAAAATAAATAGTGATTTATTTTTAAAGATAGGAAGAGAAGAAGAGTATTTCGCTGAATAGCCAAGTACGTTCCAACGTAAATTTTTAAATATAAGTTATGTTTAAAAACATGTTTTAGAAAAATTATTATTTCTAAATGTTTAAATTTTAAGGTAAGTATTTTCTTTTAATCTACTATAGTAGTAATTATTAAAAAGTGGCTTGGTATTTGTTTTAAAAGAGAAAATTTAGTTTTATATTTTATAAAATAACCTCATTTTAAATATTCCTAATATATTTTTTTTTAATAAAGTATTGAAGTAGTTTTCAATCTAAATGTTAAAATATATTTTATAATAAAGTGTTTTTAAATTAATTTAAAAATCTAAAGCTTTGTGCTTGGTATTTTCAGTGAAAATAAATATTTGGGAATTTATTTCATGAGAAGAGTGTGGTTTGAAAACTATTTTCAAAAGGGTTGGAAATGGAAATATACTTGCGAATATATTTTGGGAATAATAAATGATTTGGAGAAATTATTTATTGTTTGATGGTTGTTGTGAATGTTAATTGATAATTAAATCACTGACTATCAATATTGGACAATGCGCTGATCGTTTCTAAGAGACCGGGATCAGGATTTATTTCTCGAAAACCACTTCGATCCGGTTTGTACATTTTCGTAAGGAAGACGAGTTTGGATTCGAAGATGGAGCAATGAAGTGCAAGGGCTAGTCGCTACTAATCCTAAGGATAATTCCAAAATGGATGTAGTAGGAGTAGTGCCTTCGGTTCCGTTCGAACCCGGGACGGACTTGTATGGATGAATGCTTTCGGACCATCGTCAGGTGGACGATGGGCATTCTAAGTGAAACGTTCTAAAAGGTAACGCTTAGCCTCAAGCCTGAACAACTGGGAATGACTGAAAATCAGGGGATATGTAGCAAGGCTATGTGGGTAGACCCATTAGGGTGAGGTCATCCCTGTCTAGATGTCCCTTTTTATTCGGCTTAGTGGTGCGGTTGGTGATCCCAACTGTAGGGTGATCTTACTCGGGATTATCCAGTAAGGGTAGTCCCGGTCTTGTGTTGCAGGGGATTGGGAGTAATCCTCGGTACGGTGATCTAGGCCATGTACTGTGACAGGTGGTACTCCAGTGCCTAGTCATTAGTTGGAAATTCATTCTCCCTACGCGCCTTTTACGATTTTTGTTTGTATTACCCACTTTATGGCTAGTAGCTGGAATTTAATAGATGTAACAATTTCGGCTATTTTAATAAGTATTTGTAGATAGACCCTATTATAATATCAGAGGATTTTAATAAAAAGTGGTTTGGTTATCGTAAGGTAAAAACCTGACATGTTTATTTTTGGCGTGGTTTTACGAGATGCTTTTGTTTTCAAAAGAATTTTGAAACTTTAGTAATCAATTTGAGTGTGGTTTTCTCAAGCTGGTTTTCCAGACTGACTCGGGTGCTATTTAACTGTAATGCTCGGGTCAGACCGTGTATTATAGATTACAGGAAGGATCATGTGGAGCTGGATGGTGATACGTACTTCCGTGCTTGATTATTGTTCCACTTTGTATTCAGTTTTGAGGATAAGTTTATATGACTATCCAGTTGTATATTATTAATGTTGTTGAACTCTGATGATGTATTCTGATGATGTATATATATATAACAGATATAGTTTTCTTTTGTGTAAAGATCTGTTATTATCTATTATATTTTATTCCACTACGATGGTTAGATCTGATGTTGTTTTCTATTTTCTTCTTCTACCTCTTCTTCTTTAACCCTCATGGTTCGGTTTTTCGGGCATCGTAAAATCGGGTCGTGACAACATGTGAGGACAAGTTATTATTACTGTCCAAATTGATTGTCGACTGCTATACTATGGTGATTATATGTATATTATAGTTGCAGTTTCTTTGTATAATGATCTGTTATTATATATTATGTAACGACCCAGAATTTTTATTAATTTAAATTTGAATATTTAATTAATTTTAAATATTTATAAGTGAATTTATAAGTCAAATAAATTTTTATTTGAATTTTTGGATTTAATTGGATAATTAAATCGATAATTTAATATGTTAAATTATGGAAATAATTAAAAATTGAGTTAAAAATGATTGAAAATAATTTGTAAAATTTTATTTTATCATATTGAAGTTATAGAAATATTTTAGAACTTTTAAAATCGAATTAGAAGTTAATTTGTGAAAATTGAATATTTTAATATTTAATAATCGACTGTAAAATAGTCAATTTTTGAACAGTCTCAGAATTGAACGAAACTAGTTCCATTGGATCCGTAATAGTTAGTTATTGCCGGATTTCAAATTTCGTGTCAATCGGAGCTATCGTTTGATCGTGGCAGCTCGAAACGCATCGAATCGTTTTTAATTTAAATTTGGCGAGTCAAAATAGCCATTTTTCAAAAAGTCTCGGAATTCGACGAAACCAGTTTCATCGGATCCGTAATGTGATATTATTGTAAGGTTTCAAATTTCAAGTCAATTGGATTTACCGTTTGTCCGGTACAAATTAAAACGCCTAGAAATCGGTTTAAATCGGTTTAATTTAAATTGAACGTTTGCAGCCATAACTCGCACATACTTCCGAATTAGCTTCCGAAACTTGTTCCATTGTGTCCGGAACGCGGGATAAACCCTAGGTACGCTGGTTACGGCGTCTAAATCGGAGTTCGGAATTCCCGGGATGAATAGTGTTTACGCTTGCTTTTCCTATAAAAGAACCCTTCACCCTTCATAAATTTCAACACTAAAACTAAACCCTAATTTGACCTAGCCGCCACTTTATCATTCTAAGGCCAGAAATTGCCCAATTTAAACTCTCAATCTCTTCCAATCTACAAAGGATTAGAAGAAACTCTCAACACGAAAGTTATAGAGCACGAAGAGAGCTTTAAATCCATACGGATTTGATGGGGTTTGGAGTTGCGTAGGAGGGGCAAGGATGGGCCGTTCGTGGTCAGGTTTGCATGCATTTCCGTGCTATGTGGGGGGCCGAGCCCTAAGCTATTGAGGTCGAGTGTAGTGGAGGTGAGTGGCTTTGAGTTGCAACTCCCTGATCGAGCTCTCGTCGAGTGATTTTGGCGAAAAAATTAACCCTAATTCATATGAATGGGTTCATTGCTACGTGAAGTTACCTGGAGACTTGCGCGTGCGTATGAAGGAGAAAGGAGATGAACAGGGGCTGTTGGATCTGGATCCTAAGGCTTGGATTGAAGTGGGTTTTAGTTATTAAAGTTTAGTTGTAAATTTGTTGATTTAAAGTCGTGTAACTTGTAAAATTCATAACTTTTTCATACGAGGTCGAAAAAATGCAAATCCAGTTGCGTTGGAATCGTATGGACGAGCACTACGCGATGGAGTTGGTTTGGAGTCGTTTGGAGTTAGTGAGAATTTCAGGTAAAATTAAACGCGCGTTTAATTTTATTCGAAATAAAAGCTAAAACGGAAATTTAAAACCAAGGTGAGAATTTCTCACTCAATCGAATAGATTTCGATTTTATTTTAAATAGTTAGATTTAAAATATTTGAATGCATGTTTGAATGATGACTGTAAATTATTGATTGTTAAAATAGACATTATACGCCGTTAGTAAGCGGATGTTATTTAATATAAACATATACCGCGAATATTTCATAATCAGTGAAATTGGTATTATATATAATATCAATATATATATATTGGCATATGTATATATTGCAGTTGATTGATTTCCCGTATTTTTTGCGGATGAGACCCTATTACGCCGTTATTAAGCGGATAATATTTATTAAGAACATGTACCGCGATAATTTCGTACTGGAGCGAAATTGGTATTGTGCTAATGTTTTTGGATGCAGGAAACAGGTTGGAGGGATCCAACTGGATTCCTCAACAGTATTTATTTAATTTCAGATATTTTGATATTTGATGGATTATCATATCGATATATGATATCGTTGTTAGTCGTGATTGACTATTTGGTGTGTAGCATCATTGGACCCAGATTTTGGGATTTTAAAATGATTTTTAAAGTGATTTTGAAAATATACTATATTTTTGGAATTGATCCATTATAAATAAATAAACGTTATAATTTTTTAAGTTATAAAAATTATGGTTTTTGTGAAATATAGTTAAAAAGCTGATTTTTTTTAGAAATACGATTAAAAGTCGATTTTTGAGAAATATGAACTAATGATTTTATAAAATAATTTAGATTGGATTTTTGAATATATGATAAAAGTTTAAATATAGGATTTATAAAATTTGATTATTTTATAAATCGAAATGATGAAATTATAAAGGAAATTAAAAGATGTTTTAAAGAATAATATTAATTGATTTATATTAAGAGATTTATAAACGGATATTTATAAATCGAAATATTGACATTATAAAACGAGTCTTTATAAGTGTTTGAATGAAGTGAAAATGAAATTCATTAATGAATGAGATTTATAGAATTATGTAACGGTGAAGTTATAAATGGAATTTTATAAACAATAGGTTTATAAAATTTGTAAAGTTCAAAGGAACGATTTTTGCAAATAAATAAATTATAAGTGTTTGGCTTATAATTTGGACCTTTGGTTTATAATTAAGATTATAAATCGAATAGGTAAATAAAGAAGATTTATAAAGGAAGTTGTTATGAAATAAATGGAAATGGAATTTATAAACGTTGTTTTATAAATTCGCAAACGACTTATTTTGATAAGTTAATTGTTATAACTTATAAATGGAGTTATATTCACGTTTTTAGACAGTGAATAATCCTTTAAAATAAAATGAATAGAAAGGATGAAATTTGTTAATGAAGTATATTCACGTTTTTGAATAGTGAATAATACGTTAAAGAAAATGTATTGAATGTGAATGTTTTAAATAGAATTAAAACGATTTAACGATGTTTTAATTGTGTTGAGATTCGAAATCATAGATTTCAACATTTATTGTTGAAATAGACGTTTTCGAGAAATAAAAGGAAATGGTGGACTATAACACTGTTGTTATAGTAAATGATTTCCGAAAGGAAATGGGTTGTATAGTATTGGGATTTATATATCTATTTAATTTCGAATCCCTATACTAGTGATTTTGGGACGTTGTAACGATGTTTTACGCAACATTCGTTTTGGCCCAAATAAAAATGTTTAAGAGAATGATTTCCCTTAAAGAATGAATAATATACTTAATTCGATTTAAGTATATTGAATATTTTCTAAGTGTTGAAAATAAAAAGATTTGTGAATTACTTATTTTTAATAAGTATGGAAATGTTTTCCAATATGAAGTGAATAATTAAAATTTATCTTTTTGGAGGATAAATTGAAATGAATTATTGAAATCGTATATGCACGAATATTTTGAAATATAAATTCATTATGGAATTTATATGTGAAAAGTGAAATTGGTTAAAAATAAATATTGATTTATTTTTGACGTATTGAAATTATATATCTTACAAAGATATTTTGGAAAATAAATAATTTGGAAAATTATTTGGAATCTGGTGATGTATGCATATCCAGTGATAGTTCAATAACCGACTATCAGTATTTCCCTTTGAATGGGTATTGGATGTGAATTGATTGAATTTGAATGTCACACTTATTTTTGAATAAGCGCTCACTATTCGGGTTAACCGGGAAAGGACCATGGGGTCGTATAACCCATTCTGAATATGTGATACGTCGTTGTGAATTGCATTTGAAGATCGGTGTTGAAGACCGGTATTTGCAAGAGCGATAGGATGACCTATCGATTGTTTCTGCACCGAGTCGCGCCGGTATAGAAACTCCCTAAGTGATGGGAAATCCGATCAGGATTGTGAATATCCGGATTGCAAGGACTTCTTTGTAAGTGCCTTCGGTTCTGTTCGATCCCGGAACAGACTTGTATGGATTGTATGTCTGACATTACAATTTGAGATATAAAGCCGATTTCTTTCAAATATATTTCTGTTGGTGGCGGAGAATTTATTCTTTGCTTAACACCCTTCTTTGAGACGTATGTGCTCAAAGGTTATATAGTTGAAGTTATCAGCGATATATCCCATTTTGGTAATGTGACATGCTGAGTGATGCTGAAATGATCATTGTGTTGATTATTTGTGATAGGATCATTTATTTGATCGTCTATCTTAGTGATCATTGTGTTGATCATTTGTTGACCCAAAGCACGGCTTTTTGTACAAAGTGTGTTTTTGTGGACGTGACTTCGTCGAGCCTCACACCCCGTGAATGGTCAAAATAGGAAAGAAGCAGCAAGGTTATGAGGGGTAGCACCCTTTAGGATGTGTCCATTTCCTTCTGGAAAAGGGTGGTATCATGGTATGGAGCCCAGATACTTACTCATGTTGAAAACACTTTATGATTGTGTGAATTGATTACGAGCGCTCGGTTGATAAAGGTCCCAAAGGACCGGGGGATGGCATATTCGGTCAGTTGTTACTCAGTTAGGAGTAACCCGGCCTTGTGTTGGTAGAGATCCGGTTTGGTTCTCGGGGATGTCCATCCAGAGGCATTCTCATGTGGCAATGGGAAGTTCCTTGGCCTGATCATTCGTTGGAAATCCAAAGAAACAATACGTGACTTGTACGGTTTTAATTGTAGAACCTGCCATTTAATATGGTAGCTATTAGTAGGCATAATATAATGGTACCTATGCTGGCTAAGATTTATATTCTACTTTCGAAATGAATTTTTCCTACACTATGCACTAATAATAATATCAAATGCTCTTTTTAAATGCGTATCAAGCATGTTTGACTATCATAAGGAGAAATCTTCTCCAAGTCTGCGTTTGCATTGTGTGTGTGGCAGGAGGCCTTATGGTAGTCTCATTTTTAAAAGCATTGCGAATTGAATTAAAAATATTCCTCTTTTTGATTTTTAAAGTTAAATAAACTGTTTTGAGTTCTCACACCAGTCACATGACTGACTCGGAGTTTATTGTTTTCCTTCCTAAACTCTGGGTGCCCACTAATTTCCGCACGGGCAGTCAAGAGTTAGGTTTATCAGGATATTCTGGATATTCTGGAGTTGCTGGAGGCAAGCTGGATGGCATGGCGTATTACTATTATATAGTATTCCTTTTTTTTCCGCTGCACCGTTTGATGTTGTGTGTTGTTGTACACTCTGATGATATGATGTAATGAAATGTAATGTAATAACTGATAGTTCTTTGTTTAAAGATTATTCATTTATTATTATATGTTGTTCCGCTGCGAATTGTGAGATTCTGTTGTTGTTCTGTTATTCCTTTCTGTCCCGTCCTATTTTCTTCTGTTTTTTTTCCTTTTCCTCTATTCTCTTTTTCTTCTATTTTAAAATTCTTCTATCTTCTATTTTTCAAATTCTCTGTTTTCTTTCTCTGTTTTCTATCTAAATTTTCTATCTTATGTTTTCTCTTCCCTCTATCTTTTCTACCTTATCTATCTTCTATCTTCTTCTTTCTTTTTCTTTTCCTAAATTCTTTTTAAAACCCATAACTTCTCGGTTTTCGGCCTTCGATATTCGGCAGTCGATAAAGTGAGTGTCGATGTTGAATTTTCGAAAGTCGAAAATTTTAGAATGTTACATATTATATTTTGTCCCGCTATGATTGTGAGATTCTATATTGTTGTTTTTGTTTCCTTCTACCTCCTTTTTCTTCTTCACCCCTAGCAATCAGTATTTCTGGCACTTGAATATTCGGCATGCTATACAGTGAATATATTGATGTCGATTTTTGAGGATCGAAAATCCCGTGTCGCTACACTTGGTATCAGAGCTAAAGGTTAAGCAAGAACCTTGGCTTTAGTGGGGTAACTCATTAAAGGTAGGGACTATAGACCCTAGAATGAGTTTGTGTGTATTAATAGACATGAGCACATGTTTGTTAGTGAATATAATTTTTTTTTTATTATGCTGGTTGATCTATTGAGTGGCTTATGGATTCTGATCAATACGAGTAATTAACGTTATTGATAGGAATCTCCAAACACTTGAACAGAACAATTCGACATGGTATTGTTTTGAAATTGTATAAATGGAATAATTTTATTCTGATTATTTTATATATAAAGGGAAAAAAATTCGAAAAAATTATTAGGGTATATATGGTGTGCTTGATTGTTTGGAAATGACAATGTTATACTATTATCATTTTGTTTGTTGTTTGTTGTTTGTTGTTAAAGTAAACAAGGAAAGCAACAAAATAATGACTTTATATAACCAAGATGGGATTATATAACTGTATGATTTATAATTGTGATTTATAAATTGAAATGAAATGAAATTTCAGAGTATAATGTAAATATGATTTATAAAAAGGATTAAAAAGATTGAAATTTGGGAACTTCATTTCCGTTGGTTTTGGGAATTGTCTTCCAAAGTTTTGGAAAAATAATAATAGTATTATTTTGAAATATTTTTGAAAAACTATTTTTAAAAGGATTTTAATGGAAATAAAAGCACGAAACTCGCTTTGGTCGTTGGAAAATAATTTCGACGATGACTACAGCATCATCGACATTCATTTTCGAGTTTTCAAGAGAGGACTTGCTACCATTGGAATTTTGTTTGGTAAAACTGATTTGGATTTCAAAAATCCAAAAGAATGATTTGATATACCAAGGGATTGCGGGTGTATGTGTGTGTGTGTATGATTTCAAAAATGATTTGAAATATTTAAGAACAAAGTGTTTAAACTCTAGAATTTTCATTTAAATTGTTTCATTGACAATATGAGAAAATAAGTTTGATAACTTATAAAATTTGAAAATTTGCAAGAAAAATAGAAATTTGAAATTGAACTATGAAATATTTAACTTAAATCAAGTTAAATAAAGTGAAATTTGGAAGTTTAGCCAAATTAGACTAAATGAAACAATTTTTGGAAATGGAATTGATTGAGATTTGAAATAAATTAATGAAATGAGCTAATTAAAATAATTAGTGAATTGGATATGGTTTGAAATGTTGATTGATAAAATCAAATGTTAAAAATAGGAATTAAAATTGGATTGATTCAAAATGAACATGACTTAAGTTGTGAAGTGGTAATAAACATGATAAGAGTTATGCAAAATGTTATGGAGTGAAATGCTATGTAACATAAAATTCAAGGGAATAATTCTTAAGTGAAATTGATATTGAAAAGGAATATACTAAATATATAATAAATGGGAATAAATGATTGTGAATAGTTGAATGTAAGCGAAATGAATGTGAATTACAGAACTTGGGAAAGCTATGAAATCAATGGACATAAATACATAAGTTGTACGTATATTGTTTTATTCACATAACGGTTTGATCGAGATTCACGCACAGAATTTTGAGATAATTTATATCAATTTCACTTGATTTTTCACTTGATTCTCAACGGCGAACCCTGGATAAGGATTTTTGATTGATTCTGCAATTCTCTATCATAGTATATGGCTATGTAAGGAGAATAACGAATTTTGATCAAGGAACTGGATCAAGTCTGCACTAGAGTGGTCATATGAAAGGCACTAGTTCAGAAGTGAAATTGTGTGATCGAGCGAGCGATCAGATTTGATATTGTGTATGGATAATATATGGACATCATATGGATATAGTAAAGAAAATGTTGCAAATTGGAATTTCAAAATGATATGATTTTGAATTATATGATTAGACATCATGGAGAAATAAGATGCAAGTATATAAGAGCAAGAGCTAATTTGATGCCCTTGATTTCATAAGTAGGATTGGTTGCCTAACAAAAAGGTGCATGTTTATATTGTTGTTTGAATTAGATGGTTTTATGGTTGAGTCGCATGGCTTTTGTTTTCTTTTGCTGATTTGAGCGCGTAGTAGTGATTTGTAGTTGTTCAGATCTAGCCGAAAAAGGAGATGCTGGCGAAAATTTGAAGAGTTAGAATTTTAAAGGAAAAATTTAATAACTAAAAATTGATTTTTGAATTATAACCTGAAATGGTTAATATTAGTTGGAACCCATGGACGAAATTTAAGGCTTAAGGAAAGGGTGATAATGAGATTTCAACAAATTTATTTTGGGAAGTTAAAGGCTTAAATGGATTTGGGAGGTTATTTTAACTAATATTTTTTAGAAAAAGAATGGATTTTGAGTATGTTTCCTACCTTAGCAATTTTGAGGACAAAATTTTTTAAAGGGGGAGAATGTAACGATCCAGAATTTTTATTATTTGAAATTGGAAAATTCAATTGATTTTAAATATTTAAAAGTTAATTTTATAAATTTAATAACTTGAATTTCCAAATATAACGATTTATTGGGTAATTTAATTATTGAATTTAATAATTGAAAATTTTGAAATAATTTAAATCTTGGATTTTATTTAGTGAAAAATGATTAAAGGATTATTTAATTTCTGTTAATAAGAAGGAAGATAATAAAGATTTTAAATTGGATTTATATGTGATTTACTCGATTCTAAAAATAAATCGTTTAAGTTAACATATAAAATAGCCTTCCGGGGCACAGTCTCAGATTTAGACAATACTAGTGTCATTGGGTCTATAATAACGAGTTATAATATGACGTTAAATTTCATAGCGATCAGGCGTAATGTTCGGTCGTACGGGATAGAAACGCGCTGAAATTAATATTGAAGATTTAATATAATAATTGGGTTCAAAAAAGCTATCTTCTCCATAATAATTGGGGCACGCCTCGATCAGGGTTCGGAATTAAATACCTAGATGTTTTGAAATTATATATATATATATATATATATATATATATATATATGGATAAATATCTTCCTACACATAAGTCGTTTTTCTATCCCTACTCAGCCACCCAATCTGTACAAAGCCACCCTACGTTGCCTTCTTCCCAATCTTTATTTAAATGCATAACAGAGGCTTCTTCTTCTAAAAAAAATCAAAACATAAAAAACTGCTTACTAAAAAATTCTGAAATGGGCATTTAAATTCTTCTCTCGACTAGATCTTTCCACTAGTAGGCTATTTGAGAGGTGCGGCTGGTATTGTTGTGTTCGATAGTTTGGGGTTGTGCACGGAAAGTCTAGGGTTGGGGTTTTTGTGAGCTACAGTCAACGTTTGGCCATTTGGAACTCGAATTTGGGTGTGGGAGAGGCATGGCACGTCATGGCAAGAATTGGCGAGGTTCGATGCCTTTACACAGTCACGACATTTGCATGCTCGCTGTCGATGTGACGGAGATGCGAGCATGGAGATGCGGTCGAGTTCGATGTCTTAATGACGAGAGGTGCCGCGGTAATAGGGGAAAGTGATGGCATTGTTAGATCATTGATTGGTTAGGGGAAGGGTCATGCAAGGTGCACGACCGTGCAAGAATTGGGTTCTAATGGTTGAATGAATGGGGTGGGGAGGAGAAGAAGGAAGCGGGCTTGCGGGTTGTTTTTCTTGGGCCGAGGTTGTTGTAATTTGGGTAAGGGGGGATATTAATTTAAATAATTAATTGTTAAAAATTAAATTTCAAAACTCTCTCCTATAAGGTCCGATTAAGACATCATTATTCGCGTTGGAATCGTGTCGATAGCCTCTATGCGATGGAGTTGAATTAGTTGCATTTGGAACTAGCTGAATCTGGAGCTATAGTTGAACATGTTCGACTATAGACCAACTAGAACGCAAAAGCAATAATTGGAATTCTAGTGAGTAAATCTCACTCATTTTGGATAATTGGTTTTATTTTAAATAGTTAAAATTATTATTGGTTGATTGGATGAATTGAAAAATTATTATTATCAGTTGGAAGTTATATTATATATATATATACATATATATATATATATATATTATAGTAGTTGGTTATATCCCCGCCGATTGGCGCGGATGAGACACTATGAGCCCCGCATAATAGCGAATGGCCCTTTTTATTGCGATATCCCGCCTCAAAGTGGTGATTATATTTTTGTGATTATATAACATCTATGGTTGTAGGGAAACGGGTTGGAGGGATCCAACCGGATTCCTTAAAAATGTTGATTTTTATTTCATATATTATGATATATGATGTGTTTGAATAATCTGCGATAGATTATGATATGATTGATTTATTGGACGCTATAGTAGCACAAGCCTTGATTTTAGGATTATGAATATCACAGATAATATTTTTGAATTTAAAAAGGGAATTCAATAGCGATTCTGGAAATGAAAGTAATTTTATTGAATTTTGGGATTATTTAGAAAGAAATTGATTTGGATAAAATAAACGATTGGATTTTGGATATTTATTTAGTTGTTTCGTAAAATGATTTCAAATAGAGAATTTTAAATTTAGGATTTTTAAACAGTGGATTTTTAAATGAATTCTTGAAATACGATATTGAAGTCAAAATTGAGATTTGAATGGTTTTTGGAATATAGTTTGGATTATTTAAGAAATAGATTTATAAATGGAATTTTAATTTGAAATCGATTTATAGATGAATTTTAGTGATATGAACCTATTATAAACCGAAAATGTGAAATTTATAAACAATGTTTATAAATTAAGTAAAATGATTATCATTTGGTAAATTGGAAATATAAATTCACAATGAGAATTTATAATGAGATATGGCAAACGGTTTAGAAAGAAATAGTCGAGTATATATTGGAATTTGGAAAAGGGTTATGAAATTGGAAACGTAAATCGATTTGTGATGAATCGAGAGAGATTCATAAATATGAAATTGGTTAAATTGGAATTAAAAAAAATAGTTTTATCAAGGAGCGAAGTTTGTTTTTAAATGTAATTCTATTAAACTATGTAGTTTGAGAACTACTATTTGGATTCAAATGTTTCTGAAAGTTAGCTATTTAAATATTTAAATTTATCGAAACGAATTCTAAGTTTTATAAACAATTTTTGTAAATCGATATGAAATTTGTAAATGAATTGGAATTAGCTTTCGACGTTTGTTTTAAAAGTGCTTTGATATTTTAAATAATTATTTAACCATGTTTTTTTTGAAATTCATTATATATATAGTTTAAAAGTAAGTGATTGAAAATTATTTATAAATGCTCTCGAGATTTGTGAACATCGTTTATTTAACAGATGTGATTTTATAAGAGAAAATCTTATAATGGAATTCAGGAACTTAAGAGATTTGGGAAAAGGAAATTTCCCAAATTGTTTAGATACAGGAACTTCGAAAATGAATCTGAATTCATTAAAGGAGTTATAAATTGTTAGTTGGATTATAAATAAGTATAATCGATAATTTTTGAAAATTGTAAGGGAATTAATAAAAATGCTGAAGATATATGGGATAAGTACGAATATTTCCTAAGTATGGATATTGAAAATGATTTTGGAAAATAGACTTACAATATTTTCCTAAATATTGGAATTAAACGTTTAGGGGATATTTAGCGACGAAATGGTTCATATAAAAATATTTTTCTAAGTAATGAAATAAATTGGATCGGAAAATATTTCTAAGTGTTGATATGGGTTGAAATATCCTGTTATGGATTTACGTATTTGAAATTAATTTCAAATATTGAAATACTGAAAGAGATTTGAATATATACCTTTGTAAATATATTTTGAAATGAATGTTTTAAAGATTTTTAATGTGGGCCAGTGACTGCTTATGTGTGCAATTTGATAGATAAATAACCGAATATCAAATCTGGCCAATTTTCGTTGATTGTATCGAAGAGACAAGGATCGGATTTGATTATTCGAAAACCACTTCAATCTGATTTAAGAATTGCAAATTGTGATATCGTGAAGATAATAAAGATGGTGATTTTAGTGATTCGGCTTTTTCAGATCCAGAACAACTTGTATTGGTGAATGCTATCATTGCATTGCTTGCTTGGAAGGCAATGTTAGCATTCCAAATATGAATGGTATCCTTAAGGAAAAACATAGTTCAAGCCTCATCAACCGGGAATGACTAAAAATCAGGGGAGATGCAGCAAGGCTAAGTGGGTCGCACCTAATAGGGTATGTAGTCACCTTTCTAGATTACTCTACATCTACATAATTATGGATTGGTCTTGCATGAGACCTCAAAAGGGTTGCAAAGCAACCGGGATAATGACATATTCGATACTATCCAGTAAGGGGTAGGCCAGTCTTGTATTGGTAGGGATCGACAGGTTCGATCTCGGTACATTTTCTAGACGTGTACCATGATAGGTGGTACCAAGTGCCTAGTCATTGTATGGAATCCATTCTCCAATAAACGCCGTACGATTTTGGTTGTGCCCAACTACGCTGAAATGTGAGACGCAAGCATTTCGGCTATTTTAATAAGTATTTATAAGTGGACACTATTGTAATATCACAGGATTTGTATATAAAAGTGGTTGGTTATCGTAAGGTAAAAGCCAGCCGTGTTTATGTGTGGCGTGGTCTTACGAGATACCTTTGATTTTCAACTATAAATCCAGTTGAGTGTATTTTCTCACGTTGGTTTTTCAGACTGACTTGGGTGTTATTTTATTATAATGCTCGGGTCAGACCGAGTATTGCAGATCCAGGTTAGGATGCTATGGATTTCAGGAGATAAGCTGGAGGTTTTCAGGCACATTACATGTAATTGGTTTTTCGCTATGTGTGTTATGCTGTATATTCAGTACATGTGAGGACAAGTTATTATAACTGTCCAGATTGATTATTGGCAATTGTATTCTGGTGATTGTATGATATCACTGTTACAGTTTCTTTGTATAAAGATCTGTTATTATATATTATATTTTGTTCTGCTGCGATTGTGAGATTCTGTATCATTGTTTCTGTTTCCTTCCACACCTCCCCCCTTCTTCTTCACTCTTAGCAATCAGTATTTCCGGTACTTGAATATTTGGCATGCTATACAGTGAACATATTGATATCGATTTTCGAGGGTCGAAAATCCCGCGTTGCCACAGTTGAGTAAGATGTTTTGAAAATATTGGCAAATGTGTTTCGTGAAACCTATTTTTACGAAGGTCTTTTGGGTGTCAAGTTTGAAAATAAGTTGCGATCCTGATTTCCACTTGTATATATGCATATGACTGAAAGGCTTTTAACTATCGATGTAATTGGTGGTCTTGCAAGGAAGATAGTAAAGAGAAGAAAACTTGTAATCTATTCATTTGCTTACAAACTCCTTATATTTTCTATAATAAAAATTGCTAATAATCAATTATGCAATCATATGAAATATGATTGGTTTAATGCTTGTTTGATTACATATTTTGAGTAAGATGTCCTTGAAAAATTCGACTATGAAATCATTATGCAATGTTTCAAATCAGTGAATTCTCACTTGGAGTGTGATGACCCATCTCCTCGACCTTCAGAGATCGACGCTGATATATTCTTGGTATTCACATGTCGTAAATCCAAGAGCCGAAGAGGCAGGTTATCATGGAATAAAGAAAATAAAGATAGAAGATAAGACAATAATAAAATCTCACATTGTATTCAACACATAGTTATACATACGAGTAATACATGCAATTGCTCCATTAGAATACTAGTAGGTACTAATCTGGTCGGGATAGTTATAACGACCAATCCTTATAAGTGTTGGTAGACACAAAATGCAAACATAGCAAAAGGTTATAGATAATTTGAACAAAAGACCCTGCAACTTCATGCTCCGTCCAAAATGCACCAAGACTACCTACCGACTTGGCTGCCCAGAAAAATAGGGCACCTAGAGTTTAAAGATAATAAAAAATAAACTTTTGGTCAGTCATTGGACTGATGTGAGAAATGCAAATATGGATATTTGAAAACGAATTGTATCTCATATGACCACGCCGCACATAAACACAGAATGAGTTTTTTATCTTATGATAACTAAAAATTTTCTATGAGAAATCAGAGAATATTATTTTTAATGGCATTCTTTGAATTTTTTTAAAAATAAACATATTAAAATAGCCTAAATGGTTACATTGATTAAAGCTGATGGCATAATAGGTTTACAACTAAGTTCGAAGGCACTTATTGGGGAATGGATTCCATATAATGTCAAGGTAACAGACTACCTTCCGTATAGTACATCTCTAGAAAAATGCACCTAAGGCTCCAAGCTCTACCAACACAGAACCAACCTAACACTACCATAGATAGTACCAAATATCGCATCACCTTGGTCGTTCCCGACCTATCCGTGGCCATAGCATACACAACAAACCTGAAATATAAAGGGTAATCTAGAAAGTTGATGACCATATCCTAATGAAAGTGACCCATTTAGCCCTACCGCTTCTACCATGTTTTTGTCATTCCCGAGTGATGAGGCTCGGGGTGACGATTACCTTTCTCATAGAACACATTTTACTTTAATGCAACATTGCTAATTCCATCATACACTATTGATTTCCATAAATGTACAACCTCTGAGCTCGTACGTCTCAGAGAATGGTATTAAGTATAGGAGAGTTACCTTCTAAACAACCAAATAGATATACGTCCGTAAAAATCAATATACGTGCATTTTAGAAATGCAATTTCAAACATTCGTCCATAAAAGTTGTCCTGGAATAGAACAAATCAAAGGAACTCTCCTATTACATCCTGTTGGGAATTACCCTTAGGATTAGTAGCAATCAGCCCTTGCATCGAAGATCAAATGAAGATATTACTGCCACGTATATATGATATGGGAAATTTTCATCGAGGGTAAGTGACAAGAAGCCCTTCATTTCTTTTATTATCATTCCATGTCTTCACTTCGAATAAGTAAATTGGTTCAAAGTGGTTTTCAGACAAGGATCACTCAAATCCGACTCCGGTTCATTTGAACCAATCATCGCTAAAAAGATTTTAAGTAAATAGGTGCATATCATTTGATTAGTTACTTCCTTTTTATCAAAGATATCTTCTAGAGATATATATCTTTAAAAAATTTCTTCTCTATATATATGAAATCATTAAACCTCTCTTTAATTTTGGAATTACCAAATCAAAATCATTTTGCATAAATCATATTGCAAAACCTTATTGAGTACAATCCAAGTTGTATTAAATTTGGAAAAAAATTAAATCTTTTATACTTTTCTCCTTTCACACATTTCGACCTTATTTATTCCTCGGAAGGAAAGAGGCCCGATGAGTCAGGGCATTGGTTGCTCCTAAACATCTCCTTAGTTTAAGTACTTCACATACGGATCTCACGAATAGAAAAATCTAGTATACTCGTCTCCTTTTAGAGCCAAGATTAAATCACTAGATTTTAATAGCTTCTCTTTAAATCATTTATTTAAACCTTTTAAAATAAGTTATAAAAACTTCAAATCATCTTTAAAATATTTAATTATTCATTTGAAATTATTTATAAAATATTTGGAAAAGAATTGTTAAGTTCAAATCCATATTCCAAAAGTTATTAAAAGTGCTGCAAATAGTGCTTTTAAAGCTTATTTGATCGAAACAACATTTCAGTCATTTAGAAATCTATTTTTGTAACTCAAATATCTTGTAATATATTTACAATATTTATAGATATTATTTCATATTTTTAAAGAATTAATAATATCATATATAAATAATTTTTCGCTTTGGTTTCCAAACTGCCAAACCGTGACTATTTTGAAAACTTGTTTTGCTCATATTTCAAAATTTACTCAACAAAATCTTGATTTTATTTCTTTATTTGATAAGTATAGTTATAAGAGTTTGGAAAAATTTTGTTACAACAAATTCAGACTCCGAATCCATTATATAAATGGTTTTAACTTCCTACGGTGCGAAATCGCGAACTACCAACGCATCTATTTTAACCAATTTTCCATTTTACTTTCAAACTTCATCGAAACACTTTTAAATGTTTATAAAACATTATTAAACCATTTTTAACCATTTCAAAGAGGTTTAACAACTCTTATACCATTTCATTTACAAAAAATAAAATGAATTACTTTGTGATTTTCGACATGTATTTAACGTGACTTGTTAATACAATCAAAAAGTCATATCATCATCATCATCATCTAGATATGATAAACAATCATCACAACCAAGCATAACAAAAAATATCTATCATCCAATATATCATATTATAAATAGAGTTTCTTATCTTCATTGGATAACAGACTAATTAGGTTTGACTGTTGCTTTGCTAACTTGAAATCAAAGCTCACGACACTTGCACTTTTCCTTCCTAGATGGCTCATCCTTGGTCCTTGGAGGCTTGGGTACTTGTGGCCTAGGTGCGGAGGTGGTGGTTGGCTTAACCAAATGAACAAGGGGCATCGGCTGTGGATGTGAAGGAGAAAAAGAAGCGATTTGAAGTGGTCTTGAGGTGTTTATACTAACACACACACACACTAATAATTTAATTAATTTCCACAAATATTTTCTTCATAATTTTTCTAACATAGAAAACCATTAAAAAACTTGAAAGTGGAGGAAGAAGATGACGAATAAGTGTTAGGAATTTATGAAATGTGATGGAGCATTTATAGGAAAATTTTGGAAACAAATATCTAAATTCAAAATTACACATTTGCCCCTGTCCCACACCTCATTCATCCCTTCCAAATGCACAACAAGCCTTCCCCCTTGTGCCTTCATGTGCTTGAAATGATATGGTGTAAGATGATTTGATGGATGCTTTTGGGTTGCTAAAGTATTAAGTTTTCAGGAAAATATCTTGATATTTTGTAATATATGTATATTTAAATGTATATATATGTGTGTGTGCGTGTGTGTTCATGTGCATGTTAGGGTGTACATGTGTATGTTATATATGGCACATGACATGTAAACAAGATTGCAATGACTTTTGAACGACTTCCATTGTTAAACCATTGAAAATCGAAAAACCGATCCCCAGTCATATTTTCACGTATAAGCTAATTTACATATAAATGTACAAAAAAATTGAAAACTCATTTCTTATCATTTTTAACTAATTATAATGACTACAATTGATTTATAAAACCATATAAATTAATATTAAACAATCGTTTACAAAAAGTTCTATTACATTCAATTTTCTTATATATTCAAATCAAGTACATATTTTTATAATATTATAAATGATGCTTATCACTTTATAACTAATTAAAATGAATCATTATCATTTAGAAAAAATATAGAATAAATAAATGATTATTAAATCCTTAAATCTCAGTTTAAAATCATAAATCAATTATTAAACATAATGGCATCACTAATGATGTCATAAATATATTGAATTTCCTAAAAATAAGATAAATAATTTTATTTCATATATATAGCTCCACACACGACATCTTATAATTATAGGGTTGTTTATTGATAAAACGGTTTTCGACCATTTTATCGATATATTTCCAAAGGAAATATTTTTGTGAATACTTATTCAAAATAAGATTATCATTATTATTTATTATTCAAACATCATAGTTTATGCTTGAAAAACTTATATTTGAGTTTTTTTAAAAATAAATATAATTTATCAAATTGTTAAATTTGTGGATCGTAACTTACTTCCTCCCTTAAAAGAATTTAGTCCTCGAAATTACAACGCAATACCCGAAGGTGTTTGCCTAAAATGTTTATTTTATACTTACACGTACGATGTACATGGACCATTCGTATGCAGTATCTGATTCGATCTACTATTCGAATCCACAACTTTATTTCCAAACCAATATAGATCCCCTGATCCTCTACTATTCGAGTCCTTGCATGTCAACATTCCATGAGTTTTGAAACGCTTCAACTTCTTCCTCAAATATTTCCTCCTCGTCTCCTTCCATTTCATCCCAGTTGATGTAAGAACTGGATGATTCTTTTTGCCAGATAATGTGTTTTCCTTCCATTTCCTAAATTACATTGCAGTCTGCGCTGCTGTGGTCTGATATTATGGTTTCTGGGTCCTCCATGGGTTCGAATTCCTCCTCCATAGGCCCGGACTCCTCCTCCATAGGCTCTGATTCTACTATAGGTTCCAATTCAGAACTGCTCGGATCTGTTATCCACATTCCCTCCGAAGCTCGTGCAGACTTATCATCACTGGATATGAGGATCATTTTCGAAGTAGCAGATGGGATGAGCATTTACACCATTGGATAACTGTCTTCATCCTTTTTGGTGTACAAGAGACATTCCTTATCAATCTGAGGCCAAACATTGCTTGGTGACACTTTTGATGGTTCTTCCTCATCACTTGAGAGGATATTGAGATTATCCTTTCCACCTCAATTTGCTCATGCTGACTTACCCTTGGAATACTTCCTTCCATATGGTTTATACAAATGTAAACGTAGCTGCTTAGATATAGGCACAAAGCATTTTACTTATTCTAAATTATTCTAATGTCAAGTTCTTATTTACTTAGGCATTTCCTAATATAAATCAGCCTTTACTAAGGGAAAGGATTTTCCAAGCATTTGGTGTTATTTTTCCTCCAAACAAATCTTTGAAAACAAATTGGGATTTCTATCAAAATGTTTTATCTCCGTCAAAATCCTATTAAAATCCTTTGTCAAGAAAACATTCCAAATATACTATTTCAAATTTTTTGAAAACTCTTTTTAGAAACTTCCAGTCTTCCGTACATTAGTCAACTCATCTTCTTTTCATTCCTTATTAATCCTTTCAGCGTTATTATAAACATTTTATAGTCAAACTGTGAAATTCTAATCACAAGATATTTATACTTAGTTCTACCTAACTTGATTTTAATCATCCAGTACTAAATTTTTCAAAGACATCCCTCTTTTTATTCAAAATTCAATCCTTGGTAAAATTATTTCATTTGCTATAATTTCAAAACAGATCATTTTTACATATCATCAACAAGTATGCGCTCATATATAATACGCTCAACTCATTCTAGAATGTTACTAACCCTATCTGTGATGAGTAACTCATCTTAGGGTATTACTAATCCTATCTTTAATGAGACTTTTACCCCGATCAGACTCAAATGTTCGCTCAACCTAAGCTCTGATACCAAATGTGACGACCCACCTCCTCGACCTTGAGAGATCGACACTAATACATCCTCGGTACTCATATGCCATAAATCCAAGTGCGGAGATATAGATTATCATACGATAAAGAAAATAAAGATAGAAGACAAGACAATAATAAAATCTCACATTGTATTCAACAAATAGTTACACATATAAATAGTGAATGAAATTACTCCAAATTGCTCCGTCGGAGTACTAATAGGTATTAATCCAGCCGAGATAGTTATAACGACCTATCCTTACAAGTGTTGGTAGATACAAAATACAAATACAGGGAAGTGATAGATAACTTGAACAAAAGACCCTGCAGCTTCATGCTCCATCCAAAATGCTCCAAATTACCTAACTACTTGGTTGCCAGGAAAAATTATGCACCCAGAGTTTAAGGAAAACTAAAAATAAACTCCGGGTCAGTCATAAGACTAGTGTGGGAAACTCAAAATACATATATTTGAAAACAAATTGTATCTCATAAGACCACACCGCACATAAATATGGAACGAGTTTTTATTTTATTATAACCAAAATATTTGCGATGAAAAATCTAAGAATATCATTTCTAATGACATTCTTTGAAAAATGTTTTTCATATAAACATATTAAAATAGCCGAAATTGTTACATTGGTTAAATTTGATGGCATAATAGGTTTACAACTAAGTCTGCAGGCACTTATTGGAGAATGGATCTCATAAAATGACAAGGTAAGGGTCTAACTTCCTTTTAGCACATCTCTAGAAAAATGCACAAGAGGCTCCAATCTCTACCAACATAGAACGGCCTACATTTACCATAGATAGTACCGAATATCCCATCAGCCCAGTCGTTCCCGACCTATCAGTGGCTACAACATGCATAACAAACTCGAAATATAGAGAGTAATCTAAAAAGGTAATAACCATATTCTAATGGGAGCGGTCCACTTAACACTGTCGCATCTACCCTATTTTTGTCATTCCTAGGTGATGAGGCTCGAGGTAATAATGTCATTTCTCATAACACACATTTTACTTTAATGCCACATTTCCAATTCCATCATACACTATTGATTTCCACAAATGTACAACCTTTGAGCTCGTATGTCTTAGAGAAGGGTGTTAAGTATATGATAGTTACGTCTTACACCATCAAACAGATGTACATTTGTAAAAATCAATGTACATGCATTTTAGAAATGTAATGTCAGACATTCGTTCATAAGAGTTGTCTAGGAATAGGAAAACCAAAGGAACTCTCCTACTACATCCTGTTAGAAATCATTCTTAGGATCAGTAGCGAGCAGCCCTTGCATCGAAGATCAAATGAAGATACTATTTCCACATATATATGATATGGAAATTTTCCCGAGGGTCAGTGATAAGCAGCCCTTCATTTCTTTTATTATTATTCCATGTCTTCACTTTGAATATATAAATTGGTTCGAAGTGGTTTTCGGACATGAATCACTCAAATCCGACCCCCGTTCCTTTAAACCAATCATCAATGAAAAGAAATTAAGTAAATTCCACTTAACATCAATTTCCATATTCAACCTTTACTATCCGTCGAATAATGGTGAAATCACCTTTTATATTCACATAGATAGTTTGGGTTCCCTCTTTAGAATTCAATACCAAGTATAAGAAGATTATCTCCATACAATCCAAGCTTTATTAAATTTGGAAAAAATTAAATCTTTTAACTTGCTCGTTTCCGATATTTCGATCTTATCTCTTCCTCGCTAAGGAAAGAGGCTAAGTGAGCCATGGCACTGGTTTCTCCTGAACATATCCTTAGTTTAAGCACCTCGAATTCGGATCTTATGAATAGAAAATCCAATCTACTCGTCGGCTTTAAGAGCCAAGATTAAATCACTTGATTTTAACAAATTCTCTTTAAACTATTTTTTTAAACCATTTAAAATAAATCATAAAACCCTCAAATCATCTTTAAAATACTTAATTATTCATTATAAAATATTTATAAAAGATTTGGAAAATAATTGTTATGTTTAAATCCATATTTCGAAAGTTATTAAAAGTTTTTCAAATAGTGCTTTTAAAACTTATTTGATCAAAACAACTTTTCGATCATTTAGAAATCCATTTTTATAAATTGAATCTCTTTTAAAACATTTTAGAATATATATTTATAGAATTTATTCCATATTTTTAAAGAATTAAGAATATCATTTATAAAGAATTTTTCGCTTTGGTTTCCAAACTGCCAACCCACGACTATTTTGAAAACTCGTTTTGCTCATATTTCAAAATGTACTAAATGAAATCTCAATTTTGTTTCTTCATTTGAAAACTATAGCTATAAGAGTTCTAAAAATTCATATTACAAAGAATTTCGATTCTGAATCCAATGTATAAATGGATTTAACTTTCTACGGCGCGAAATCATGAAGTACCCTTACGTGACGCGCCTAGTTTAACCAATGTTCCATTTTACTTTCAAACTTCATCGAAATACATCTAAATGTAAAACATTATTAAATCATTTTAAACCATTTTCATAGAGGGTTTATGACTCATATATTCCTTGTGACACATGTACCATTGCGGCGTGCCAGTACTGGACCTTCGGGTCATTGCCATTGCGGCGTGCTACTACGGCGTAATTGTCTTTGAGACGTTTGTCATTGCAACGTTTACCATTGCGGCGTATTTTCCATTGCGACGTATTTTCCATTGCGGCATATTTATCATTGTGACATTTTGCCTTCGGGCGAGGTACCTATTTAAGATAACAGTACTCGGCAAGGCTTCGGCCACATACACGTGCTAAACTTTTGAGATGATTTCTTACAAATAAAAATATGACAAACCATTTCAACTTAATTTTATAGCCAAAACTCAATGTTAACTCAAATTTCACCTTTTTATTTAAATAAACAACCTTTAAAAATCAAATACTTCCTTTGAAAATTATTAAAAGAAGTAATTGGCAATAATTAATAAAATTATTGCATTTTCCCTAAATACAAATTATTTTTCATTCATTATTAACCCAGACAAATAAAATAAAGTTTTAAACTTTGTTTTCTCATTTTATTACCAAATTTCATTGTTTATTCCAAATAAACAATTTATTTTCTCCAATTGTATTTTAGTTCACAATATTAAATCATAACTACCGTTATAATTTAATATTTACAGGTAATCTTCAAAACCAGGGTTGTTACATTCCTTTTCATTTACAAAAAGAAAAATGATTTTCTTATGATTTTCGACGTGCATTTAACATGACTTGTTAATACAATGGAACAGTCATATTATCATTATCCAAACATGATATACACTCATCACAACTAAGCATAACCTACATATAAATCATCCAATATATCATATTATATATAGAATTTCTTACCTTCATTGGATAACAGGCTAACTAGATTTGACTATAGCTTTAGTAACTTAGAATCAAAGCTCACGACACTTGCTCTTTTCCTTCCTAGGTGGCCCGGCCTTGGGTCCTTGGAGGCTTAGGTGCTCACGACCTTGGTGTGGAGGTTGTGGTTGCCATGGAGATGAAGGAGAAAAAGGAGTGATTTGAAGTGGTTTTGAGGTGCCTATATTAATACACACACACACACTAATAATATAATTTATTTTCACAAATATTTTCTTCATAATTTTGCTAACATAGAAAGACATTAAAAAAGCTTGAAAGTGGAGGAAGAAGATGAAGAATAAGTGCTAGGAATATATGAAATGTGATGGGATATTTATAGGAAAAATTTGGAAACAAATATCTAAATGCAAAATTACACATTCCCCTTTGCCCACACGTCCACCATCCATTCAAAATGCACGGAAAGCCTCCCCCTTGTGCCTCCATGTGCTTGAGGTGATATGGTGTAAGGTAAGTTGATGGATGCTTTTGGGTTTCTTAAGTATTAAGTTTTCAGGAAAATATCTTGATATTTTGTAATATATGTATATTTAAATGTATATGTATATATGTGTGTGTGTGTGTGTTCATGTGCACGTTAGGGTGTGCATATGTATGTTATATAACTGCACATGACATATAAACAAGGTTGCAATGACTTTTGAACGACTTCCGTTGGTTAAACCGTTGAAAATCGAAAAACCGATTCCCGGTCATATTTTCAGTTATAAGTTAATTTACATATAAATGTAAAAAAAATTCAAAACTCATTTCTTATCACTTTTAAATAATTAAAATGATTTTATTTGATTTATAAAACCATATAAATTAATATTAAACAATCATTTACAAAAAGTGCTATTATATTGATAAAGAGGTATCAATTTTCTTATATTTTCAAATCAAGTATATTTTTTATAAAACTATTATAAAGGATTTATTATAACTTTATAACTGATTAAACTGAATTATTATCATTTAAAACAAATATTAGAATATTAAAATGATTATTAAATCCTCAAATCTAAATTTAAAAATCACAAATCAACTATTAAATATAATGGCATCATGGATGATGTCATGAATATGTTTAATTTCCCAAAATGAAATAAATAATTTTATTTCGTATTCTTGTCCAATTATAAAAAGTGTATATATCCAGCTTTATATGCGACGTTTGATAATTATAGAGCTGTTTACAAATAAAATGGTCTTTGACCATTTTATCGATATATTTCCAAGGGAAATATTTTTGTGAATACTTATTCAAAATAAGATTACCATTAATATTTATTATTCAAACATCATAGTTTATGCTAGAAAAACTTATATTTGAATATTTCTAAATATAAATATAATTTATCAAATTGATAAATTTGCGAGTCGTAACAGGGAGTACATGTAACTGAAATTGATTATCAGTATGATTTTGTTGGAACTTTCTAACTAACGACCCACCTTTTTGACCCTTAGGAATGACACTTGATATATCCATGGTATTCATGTGCCATTGCTTAAGCGTTAGGGTAAAATAAAGAAAAAAAACAAGATAGAATGGAAAAACCTCACAAAGGAATGGTTACATATAATACAAAATGATATAGTCCAAAATGTTACTCCGTACATGGAGCTCTCAAAGTTAAACAAAAGTACCACATCTAACAGATTTGATGCTATACATTCTGACTTTAAAATTTTCAAATACCAAATATACCAACATAATCATACAATGGAAATAAATAACTAAGTAAGGAGCCTCCTGCTCGATCACCATCTTCAAAGATCTCCAAAGAGAAACCTGCTATTTCGGACTAGTCAAACATAATTGAGTAACGAGAGTTTAGAAAAATAAACAACTCAGGTCATATAATATGTCTAGTATGAGTAAAACTCTTAAACAAAAGGGAGTGTATTTAAAAAAAATATATGGGACCATGCCGCTAATGTGGAACGCGTTATCTCCCATATAAACAACAATCACACATAAGAATGGAAAAGAACAATAGGAAACAAATTCAAACATAGATGACGGGCAAAAATAGTATGAAGGTCCATAACTTAAAAGAATGTAAAATGTTTGGAAAAAAATCCAAACTAGACAGTATGATTGAAACAAGATAATAGTCCAAGCTTAATAGAATGGACAGAACCTAAAATTGAATATCTTGAAGAGTGGTTGAATCTTCCTATTGCAATTATTGAAAAATAATTCGAAGGTTAGAATCAAATAAGGAAAGGAAAATTTCCATCAATGACTAGGAGGGTGCGGCCCTCCTTGAAATATACCTCTAGCAATATACTTTTGGAAAGGTCATATACTCAGTGACCTCCTTGGGAAAAGTTCCAATCGGACCTTGCAAACCTTCCCGATTATTCGAATATTTCACATCTTAAAGCGCAATCAGATCCAATCTAGATGAAATGATAAATACGCTTTTAGTGGGAGCAACCCCACATAGCTGGACGCGTATAAGCTCTTTGGATTTAGTCATTTCTGACAAAGGATAACAAAGCTTAAAAGAGCAACATATCGTCTTAGAGTGACAAAAAATTAAAGAAGCTGAGCTAATCGACATCCCAAAAACCAACTATCGAGGATATAAAACAATCATATATGGAAATTAAGTCTTGTGTAACCATCACCACTAGTTAGATTCAAATGTATACTATTCCTGGGTTAACAATAATGTCAGATAAGTCAAGGTAGTGTTACCTCAAAGTCATGCCTCATCCTTCTTAACTTTTAGAATAGTGACAAGTCTATATCTTCGACTTTAGTGTTAAGCATACAAATAATTCATTTCCATATAAGTGATACCGCTTTACAAAAATTAATTCATTTCCATAGATGAATCAAACGTTTTCTTTTAAAATCGAATTTGTGCTTTGGCTTTACAATACAAGCATACGCTTTAAAACACTTTGTTAAAGGATTTCACGAACTTTAAACATCATTATAAAAGGATTTAATAACTTAAACACATCCTTATTATATTGATTAACTTTAAAAGTTCATTAATTCAGTTGATGAATTACTTCAATAGCCTTTAGTACAAAAGAAGTTAACAACTTTTAAACACCATTAATTTTATTAAAAATTAATTATAACTAAATAATTTCAATAAATAAATAATTTATTATCATTAATTAAAATATAAAACAAAGTCAAAACATCCTTGTTACTTTGATAAATTCACTTTAAACTTTCATTAATTAAGTTGAGAAATTAACTTCAAATGCCTTTAACTGACAAGGTAAATAACCTTTAAAACATCATTAATTCAATTAACTGTTAATATTTAAATATGATTAATTAAATAATTAATAATTAAGTATCATTATTTAAAGTGACTAACAACTTTAAAACATCATTAAAGGAAAGATTACTTAAAGTTAAAAAAAATTACTTTAAAAATCATTAATTAAAAAGATTAATTAATATAAAAACATCATTAGAAAATTGATCAATTAACTTTAATCCATCATCATTGAAAGATTACTTACCTTCAACATCATTAAAAAAAATTAATTAATTAAAACCATCATTAACCAAGTAATGAGTTAAATTTAAAACACGTGTTAATAAGTTAAATAGTTAACGTTAACCCTTATTAATTAAATAATTAATTAAATTAAATAATCATTATTAAAATGGTCAATTACTTTTGGAAACATCATTAATCAAAATCTTGCTTAACTTATAAAATCATTCCAAGCACAAAGTTGAACCCAAACGGTTTCGATAAAAAGTGATTTTCCGAAAGTGCCGATATAGCAACTATCACTATACGGATAGTTCGAAAAACAAGTTTATGGCATTATCATTCAACCAAATATTACATAGAAAGGGTATGAACACACACACACACACACATATATATATATATATATGGTAATTTGCTATGATATCACATGTAGAGACATTTACTAACACTAAAATTAACTTTAAAACTTCCACTTTTTCAAAAATCTTACTACTTGTTTACTAACTTTCAAAACGACAACTTTCAGCAACATGAACCAAACCAAAAACCAATACATCACCAAATGCATACAAAAATCATTTATAAGTTAATAATATGAGCGTTGAAATAGTTTCAAAACTTCGGTTGTAAAGGTGGGGTTTTACGCACAAAAATGTAACCAAACGAAGTCGAAGCGCTACATGATCTTGCCAACACTTGAATTACACTTCTGAATCATCAAATCTTGGACTTTTAGGCCATATCTTAACTGATTTAGGTTCGTCCATGGACCTGATGGGCTCGTCCATGGATGAAAGTGGGGGATTATGGGTCTATTTTGAATGCAAATTGATGTAGAGTGGGTATTAGCTAGTTTAAGAGGATGGAAGTGAAAATAACTTGTGTTTTCAAGCTATAAACTTAACTATGGAAGCCATGGAAATGTAAGTAAAGAAAATGAAGAGAATAGAGATTAATTTAGGAAATGGAGACGTAAAGCGAAGAATGGTGAACAAATGGAGGTATTTATAAGCATGAAACAACGAAAACTACTAAACTAACCTTGCTTTTTCCTTACCACTCACACAATGCCACATGTCCCCCTCTAAAATCCTCCTCCTCCATCATATTACACGGCCATGGTATCCTTCACCCATGCATGAACATGCCTTTCACCATAATGTGTGCTAAAGCATGGTAACTTTATATTAAAGTGACAATTTAACACTATTCATGTCACAAATTCATTAACTTAAGGCAAATCAAGTTTATATTTAAACTTAGCATGATTATTACCACTAACACATTAATTAACTTGACATATGACATATATATATGTGTGTGTGTGCATATGCATGTGTATACTAGTGTGCCCAACGTTTCCCGATAACTTTTCAATGCCCCAAAGTCGAAATTTTGGAAAACGTTTTCGGTCACATTTTCTATTTTTATTTGAACTAACTATTTTAGTAAACATACTTTGAAAATGATTTTAACATCATTAATTATTATTTAAAAGATGTCTATTTGGTTATTAAAATCCATTATTTAAATATTCAAAAATGATTTAAATATTCAAATATAAAGTGATTAATTTACAGGTCGTTACACTCTTCCCCCTTAAAAGAATTTCATCCCCGAAATTATTACGGTGTGTAAGAAGTAATAACCAATCTAAGAAAATTGATTCACTTACGTGGTTTTCAGTAAATCTGATTAGTTATATTTTCCTTAGTTATATTTTTTCCATCATAAACACTATAACAACCATATGCAATCAGATAACATGATGCAACCAAAAGTAATGTAACAAATATATGCAAAAAAAATATGCAAAAAAATAAAGAGAATATTCTATAATAAATGCTACGCATCTAATATTTTCAAAATACTTTCTAAATTTAGAAATAAATGCCTGGGTTTTATAATCAAAATGTTTTCAAATTTTATTTTCGAATTCCTCAAAAAGAGAAATAAATCATAACCAAAAACAAAAATCTTAAGGAGGGGTCCTCCTAAAAAACATGTTAAACTCTTAAATTAAAACAATATGGAGCTTGCAGTGGTATTTCAGTTCATCATAGAACAATAATTAGAGCAAATAATCTTTTTGTTTCTCTAGTTTTCCCAAAAACCATATGTAACAACCCGCATATTTAACGATTTTATATCTAAATGTTTCATTTAAATAGAGCGTCGATTAGTCGGATTTAGGTCTGAAATGTTACTTTTTGCAAACGGCCGAATTGGGACTCGAAACCACCTCCATTGGTTCCAAAATTGCGTTTGCAATTTTTGTAAGTGTAAGATTCGATATGTTAGGAGTTTGTGAATTTTTGCAACTTTTTCTAATTGGGTTTTGGGTTTGGGTTCAGCCCATTTGTTAGTTTAAACCCCTAACTCAGCCCTCTCTTCATCCATTCACCCTCATTTCATTTCTTGGCTTAAGAAAACAGAAAATGGTGGAAGGGAAAGAGAAATAGAAATTTGCAAGCCCTAGTTCTTCTTTGTAACTTGATTCTTGCTCCAATATCAAAGAGAAGACATAGGTAAGCTCCTCTTCATCTTCTCTATCTCTTTCTCTCTTCAATCTCAGAAATTTTCTAAACCTAAACTTAGGAAAAATACTTGTTTTGATCTTAGATTGAAGTTAGTAGAGTAGAAGTGGAGATTAGTTGGTCTTCACCTTGCAAATTGAACTCCTTCTTCTTTGTTTTGGATTAAAAGGTGAGTTTTGAACTCACATCTACTTCTTTTGATATCATTGATGTTAGGCATGAATTGTAGGATCTAGATTAACCCTAGAGGGGGGGTGAATAGGGTTATAGCAAATTTTCTCGATTTAAACACAGAAATAAACTGTAGAAATAAATATGTTGAAAAGTAAATCACACACAAAATTTACCCAGCTTCGGCAACCCATGCCTACTGCTGCATTCCCAGATTTTTATTAGAATTAAACAGTATCCCGCTTACAAACACTCTACTAGACTCGCAAACCTTTTGCTCCCGCTCACAAACACTCTCATAGACTCGCACACCCTGCTCCGCCTATAGAGTTTCGCTTACTCGCAAACTCTGCTCCCGCCTATAGAGCTTTGCAAACTCGCACACCCTGCTCACTGAACTAATTCTAACTAGACAATCTGACACTACCTACTCCCTAGGTGGTGATTTACCAAGTTTTGATTTGAAAAATAAAAACAACAATTAAAAGACAAATAACACTTAAACCCTATTTAAAAAATATACTAAAGCCCTTTTAAAATAAAACACGGCCGGCCCTATTTTCTTATCCTCTTTATTTTAGCCCGGTTCTTCTTGCTCGTTCCTCTTTGAGATGGCGGCTTGTTCTTCTCTGCAACTAAATTAGGGCTTCGGCTCTTTTGCTCCTTGCTTCCAAAATTAGGGTTGTGAAATAAGCAGCCGTTAGTTGCTCGATCGTATGATTGATTTGGCTTCTCTCTATGTCGATCGATTATTTCTCTGAGTTGCTCACTGCTGCTTGATCAAGTTCGACGTTTGCGATTTCAGTATGTAATTTATCCTTTTGCTTTACTGGGTTGATGCTTAAACTCGATGGATCTATGCCGATGATGATTATGGAAATTTATAGGAGTCGTACTCCTGAATTTTCGTTCGTCTAAATATATTTGAATCTGTCATTTTCGTTTGATCGGTCGTTTGATTATGTATTGATGCTTGAGAATCTTTGACTTAATCAAATTCGTATACACTTGATTCCTTGGTTGACACGGTAGAGAATTCTGACTTGGTTCGATTTCTTCATTGCCAAGGCGTTGATTTTCTTTGACAATATTGATTTCATGAATATATTTTTTTACTGCTAGCTTCGGTCTTGGCTTTGATTCATTTCGTCTCTGGCCATCTTTTTCTGGTTGGTATTGTGTATGGTTCTCTGTTCATGTTGGCACTAGATTGGTACGTACTCGGTTTCAAGCATTGTCTTCATTGCATTCAGATGTTGTCCAGTTGTTCACTGGTTGCATCACTTCAGTGCTTCATTACTTCATGTGCTTGTTTGTATGTTGTAAATGTTGCATTCAAGTCTCAGTGCTTTGATGCATTTGCATGTATTTTGTTCATTGTTTCATTTGGTGTGTTTGCCTGAGTAACTTGTTCATATTGCCTTTGTACACTTGTTCATATGAACTGCTGTTCCATTGTTGGTCTGTTGCTTTATGTTGCATTGAGCTCTTATCCTTAGCTGTTCGTTTGTGCACATTGTAGCCTTGGTCAAAAAAACTAGTCACTGACCCATGTATATCTGATGTTGTCATTGTGTGTTGATGGTCGACACACTTCAAGTAGTTTTCATTGTGTATATCTCTCTGTTCATCCACTTGCATTCTGGTTTTGGTATCTTCATTATTGAGGCTGGTGTATGTATTGTTTGGGTCTACTCATGTTACTTGTATCACTGGTCCTCTGCACATATGATCCTCTGGTGCACAGTTCTTTGTGGTCTGCACTGCTTGTTGTAGCTGGACTTGTGTTCTACATGTTGCCTTGTTCACTGTGTCACTTAGGCACATATGTTTGCACTGTGCATTGACTTGAGCTTCTGGCTTCGCTTCTTTATGGTCTGATCATTTGTATACACTCATGTGTGTTTGGTCTACAGTTCATGTTGCCTTGACTTTGGTTTGTACTGTTGCACTTCCGTTTGCTGTCATGTTGGTGGCATTGTGCCTTAGCCTTGCTTGTGCATTGCCCCATACATATTATCACTGTTTAATATTGTTTGCATTGCAGTTGTACTTGCTTTGATGCTAGTTTGAGGCTGTGTCATGTTTGAAAATAGCATTCATGTGTACTTTTGATTCGCACCTGAGTTGAATCCAGTTTTAAAACTCGGGTTTGACCTTGTGCTGAGAGTTGTGACATTTATGTTATTGCATGTGAGTTGAACCCGTCTTTTTATTTGGGTTTGACCTGTGCTCACTTGTTCCTGTAACATTATCAAGTGTATATCGGTGTACACGGCCTTGTGGCATATACAGTGATACACTGTGTATGTCACAAGTTGTTCGTGTATGATGAATTCAAATATAAATGATGCCGAACAACCCAAATAACCGAGGCAAATATTATTTTCAAAATTCACATTTTATTTTATATTTGCAAAAACATTTCTTTTTCAATTTTACTGCGTTAGTGAATATTTCTGCAGATTTCTCAGATGCTGGATTCAATCTGGAAGGAAGTTGACGATAAAAATACGAGTGTGAGTGATATGTAGTGAGGTCAACTGTAAATATGAAATTGTGATGTATTGTAATCAAAGTTGTATATGTATAGTGAGAGCTTGAAATTGTACTATTCAAAATTGTAATGAATATTTGTTTGAATAAAATATTCATTTGAATTCAAAATCTGTGTTATTTATTTTATTCAACAAATATTTATTTAATCTATGAAAAATAAAATAGTACATTAACAAATACATTTAAATGAATGTATATATGTTTATTATCATCAAACAAAAATCATATAAGCGCAAAGCGCATATTCAACATTCTCTTCCTTTTGATGATAACAAACATATATTTAAGATTTTGACTGTATTAAATGTATTTGATCAATGATATACTCTAATTACTCCCCCTATTTAAATGCTTCCTCTCTACATGATGCTCCCCCTACATATATGCATACAAATAGAAATATATAAATGAGCCTAGATGTAAATGGAAAATTATTTGACCTTTTCTTGATTCTATTTGACAAAATATTAACTTTTCTCTCCCCCTTTTGTTATCAGCAAAAGAATAACAGTGTTATAAAAATAGGGATGAAGTGACAGACATGAATCAAACATTTAAATCAATTGAATATAAATATCAAATTTCAATAAAAACTCAAACAAAAATCATAATTACCCTTGTCGGGCGCATATTCCACTTTCAGAAGTGATGGGGATAAAATCATCAAAAAATCATACAGTTCTTGTCTATTTGTGGTATATTTATTTCAGGAAATTTGAATATCTACTAACCATGCATAACCGTTAGGACTTTTAAATGAGATTAGTAGTATTCACAATTTTTATTTAAAAATAATTCAAGTATGTTCTAACCACGCATGACCGTGAGGACTTTTAAATGGAATTAGAATCAACTTGTCTATTTAATCAATTAATTTTGATATGCGTTCCATACATGCATAACCGTAAGGACTTTTAAATGAGCATGGAAGCACATAATCAAAAATCCAAGTAATTCACCCATGCATAACCGTGAGGACTTCTAAATGAGAGTGAATACTTTGGATATTTATTTTTATTGAAGAATATAATAAATTGAAGCACAGATAATTTCCTTTATAAATATGAAGATATAATAAATTGAAGAACGAATAATTTCCTTTGTAAACTACCACAAATTTACATACTATATATGATATTGATGAGTGATGGTCGATAGAAAGATGATAGAAATAGAAATGATCATGGAATTTTTACCCAACAAAAAGTTTTTATAACTCTTGTTATGGAATTCTAAAGAAATTTTTATAAATATATTGTCTTGAGTAATGTATGACAAATATCGACACTCATCACTTTTTCAATCACTATTGATCTTTTCGATAATCATTAGGGAGTTAGATTAGTCAAAATTTGTCATTTAAAATCAAATAAAATGACTAATCTGAAAATATGGTCAAAAATGATTTTCTTGAAGGGGTTATATAAAAAAAATTCTGCTATTTGAAAAATTATTTCAAGTGAAATATATATGTAGATATTTTCTTTGAAAAACGATGCAGCAAATGAATGTTTCAAAAATTAATTACGTTACACTAATAATTTTTCTATCAACTATATTACCAGTGTAAACTGCATCTGAATTTAAATTTCACTCAATATTCACTCGTTGGATGTCAAAGACCAGATTGTGAAATTTCAACAAACTATCTCAGAATGAAATTTGAAATGAAGCCATGTTAACACTCAAACAAATATCATAGTGTTAATTTCAAAAACCGTAGGATAAACAGTTATATTCATGAGTAATCAACAGTCAATCATAATTATTTCAAAAACAATTTCTTGAAGTTTCAACAATTTCTTAAAATCCTTTTTAACAGCTTTCACATGAAATTTGAAATCGTGCAAATTTACAAGCAGTGACCAAAATGTCAAAACAAATATATCTACGTGTAGCATGAGTAATCAAAGATCAATAAAATACCATTATTTGACCGAACAAATTTATATGGATTAGTTCAAAGTTGAAAATATGATTGGTCATCATTTAAGCACAAATCAAGATCATAAATAAGAACAAGTCAAAAAATCATATCAATTAAGAATAAGTCAGAATTAAAGACATCATTCATTTCATCATCACATTACTGGCTGATTTAATTCAGATTACGGTGCAGATTATCACATTTAATATATCGTTCAAAACAAATTTACCTGTTTTACCTTTACGATAATTTTTCGTTGTTGTCCTTTGTGATTCTGTCACCTTTATACTAGGCTAAGGAACTTTGCTTTGTTGCCTGTTGTGTTTCTGGAACAGCCAAAATCCAGAGAACACTGTTGTTGTTCCTTAGCCTGCCACCACACCTACACGATGAAAGATTTTTGTGACCTATTTGTTTTTATAGGTCCATGGTTGTTAGTGGCAGAACATGAAAAATATGTTTGTGGAGACCCAAAACTATTTATATATGTTCCTTTTGGCACCCAAATTTGTTTGACTTTCAAAGATTTTATATTTGTGCTTTTTGGGACCCAAATTGGTATAGTTTTCACGTGTTTGGGTCTATACCAACAATTATTTTGATTGTGTCCAAATTTTCTACAAATTGTGCACATTAAATTGACTTGATTAAATTTTGTGTTCTTGTTCCTATGACTATAATTTTCAACATGATGTCCAATTATTTCAGATCGAGCAAAGACACTTTTACCTTTTGCATTATCATCATCTTGTGATTTCCCAAGACCTAGTCCTTTTCTGTTGTTAGCAAAAGTTTGATTTCCCAACAACATTTTGAAAGATTTTTCTCCTTTTGAAAAGTTATTCAGAGATTTCTCAAGATTTTGGACTTTGGTTTTTAATGTTGTGTTTTCAGTTACAAGTGAGGTGCATCTATTTATAAAATCCCTTTTCCTAGTGTCAATGTTTTCCTTAAGACTCAAGTTTTCTTTTTCAAGATTCTCAAAGCTATTCTTATGTCTTGATAATTCTGAATCTAAAGTTTTACATTTTTTACAGTCTAGGTTTTGAATATTTTCAAGTTCAGTTTTTAACCTAAAATTTTCACGAGCAAATTCTCTCGTATCAGATTTCAGTTTTTCAATTTTAGATTCAAGAGTATCCACTACCTTAGTAAGATCAAGACACATAAAAACAAGATCTCTATAGGAATACTCACCTGCCTCACTAGATTCCTCGGAGCTTGCTTCTGAATTTGATTTTGCCATAAGACACAAGTTAGCCTCCTCTGAGCTGCTATCCGAAACTTCCTCTCCTTCTTCATCATCCCAAGTCGCTGCAAAGGCCTTTTTCTTCTTTTTCTTTCCTTTGTTGTTTTTGAGAAGTGGGCATTTTTGTATGAAGTGGCCAGGCTTGGTGCAGTTATAGCACGTCGGTTCATTATCGGAATGGTCAGAATCTTTTGGAGTATTACGACTTGTTTTCTTCTTGCGTGGCTTGAATCTTGACCATTTTCTAAGATTATTGACAGTCATTGCAAGTTCTTCAATCGGATCTTCTTCTTCTTCATCGCTCTCTTCTTTGCTCTTTAAGGCAATCGTCTTCTTCTTTGGTTCGGAGTTGTTGCGTTCTTCCTTTGCTTTTAACTCAAGCTCATATGTCATCAAGTTACCAATCAACTCCTCCATGCTTAGCTTACTCAAATCTTTCGATTCTTGGATTGCCGTGACTTTTTCCACAAAGTTCATTGGTAAGACTCGTAGTATCTTTCGCACAAGCTCTACCTCAGTGAAGACCTTCCCAAGCGCTCTAGCATTGTAGACCAAAGTTGAAAAACGTCCAAACATAACCTTTATGCTCTCGCCTTTGTCCATCACAAAGTTTTCGTATTCATTGCTGAATAGGGCAAGACGAGACTCCTTGACTTGAGAAGTTCCTTCGTGTGTCACCTCCAAAGTGTGCCAAATTTCTTGTGCTGTTGTACAATGAGAAATTCTATTAAATTCATTTTTATCAAGAGCACAGATCAAAGCGTTCATTGCTTTGGCATTTGTAGTTTTTAATTTCTTATCGTTAGCATCCCACCTATCCTTGGTTTAGGAATCTCAGTACCACCAACAGTTATAGTAGGAGGTTTATAACCAGTTTCAATAATATCCCAAACATCATAATCAACAGAACTAAGATATATACCCATCCTAACTTTCCAATAAGCATAATCATTCCCGTTAAACATGGATGGCCTAGCAATAGATTGCCCCTCAGAAAAAGCATTATTTGATGAATTCATGACTCTAGAGTTAAAGAAAAATACCGGGCTCTGATACCACTTGTAGGATCTAGATTAACCCTAGAGGGGGGTGAATAGGGTTATAGCAAATTTTCTCGATTTAAACACAGAAACAAACTGCAGAAATAAATATGCTGAAAAGTAAATCACACACAAAATTTACCCAGCTTCGGCAACCCCTGCCTACTGCTGCATTCCCAAATTTCTATTAGAATTAAACAGTATCCTGCTTACAAACACTCTACTAGACTCGCAAACCTTTTGCTCCCGCTCACAAACACTCTCATAGACTCGCACACCCTGCTCCGCCTATAGAGTTTCGCTTAATCGCAAGCTCTGCTCCCGCCTATAGAGCTTTGCAAACTCGCACACCCTGCTCACTGAACTAATTCTAACTAGACAATCTGACACTACCTACTCCCTAGGTGGTGATTTACCAAGTTTTGATTTGAAAAATAAAAACAACAATTAAAAAACAAATAACACTTAAACCCTATTTAAAAAATGTACTAAAGCCCTTTTAAAATAAAACACGGCCGGCCCTATTTTCTTATCCTCTTTATTTTAGCCCGGTTCTTCTTGCTCGTTCCTCTTTGAGATGGCAGCTTGTTCTTCTCTGCAACTAAATTAGGGCTTCGTCTCTTTTGCTCCTTGCTTCCAAAATTAGGGTTGTGAAATAAGAAGCCGTTAGTTGCTCGATCGTATGATTGATTTGGCTCCTCTCTATGTCGATCGATTATTTCTCTGAGTTGCTCACTGCTGCTTGATCGAGTTCGACGTTTGCGATTTCGGTATGTAATTTATCCTTTTGCTTTACTGGGTTGATGCTTGAACTCGATGGATCTATGCCGATGACGATTATGGCAATTTATAGGAGTCGTACTCCTGAATTTTCGTTCGTCTAAATATATTTGAATCTGTCATTTTCGTTTGATCGGCCGTTTGATTATGTATTGATGCTTGAGATTTCTTTGACTTAATCAAATTCGTATGCACTTAATTCCTTGGTTGACACGGTAGAGAATTCTGACTTGGTTCGATTTCTTCATTGCCAAGGCGTTGATTTTCTTTGACAATATTGATTTCGTGAATTTTTTTTTACTGCTGGCTTTGGTCTTGGCTTTGATTCATTTCGTCTCTGGCCATCTTTTTCTGGTTGGTATTGTGTATGGTTCTCTGTTCATGTTGGCACTGGATTTGTACGTACTCGGTTTCAAGCATTATCTTCATTGCATTCAGATGTTGTCCAGTTGTTCACTGTTTGCATCACTTCAGTGCTTCATTACTTCATGTGCTTGTTTGTATGTTGTAAATGTTGCATTCATGTCTCAGTGCTTTGATGCATTTGCATGTATTTTGTTCATTGTTTCATTTGGTGTGTTTGCCTGAGTCACTTGTTCATATTGCCTTTGTACACTTGTTCATATGAACCGCTGTTCCATTGTTAGTCTGTTGCTTTATGTTGCATTGAGCTCTTATCCTTAGCTGTTCATTTGTGCACATTGTAGCCTTGGTCAAAAAAACTGGTCACTAACCCATGTATATTTGATGTTGTCAGTGTGTTGATGGTCGACACACTTCAAGTAGTTTTCATTGTGTATATCTCTCTGTTCATCCACTTGCATTCTGGTTTTGGTATCTTCATTATTGAGGCTGGTGTATGTATTGTTTGGGTCTACTCATGTTACTTGTATCACTAGTCCTCTGCACATATGATCCTCTTGTGCACAGTTCTTTGTGGTCTGCACTACTTGTTGTAGCTGGACTTGTTGTTGTACATGTTGCCTTATTCACTGTGTCACTTAGGTGCATATGTTTGCACTGTGCATTGACTTGAGCTTCTGGCTTTGCTTCTTTATGGTCTGATCATTTGTATACACTCATGTGTGTTTGGTCTGCAGTTCATGTTGCCTTGACTTTGGTTTGTACTGTTGCACTTCTGTTTGCTATCATGTTGGTGGCATTGTGCCTTAGCCTTGCTTGTGCATTGCCCCATACATATTGTCACTGTTTAATATTGTTTGCATTGCAGTTGTACTTGCTTTGATGCTAGTTTGAAGTTGTGTCATGTTTGAACATAGCATTCATGTGTACTTTTGATTCGCACCTGAGTTGAATCCAGTTTTAAAACTCGGGTTTGACCTTGTGCTGAGAGTTGTGACATTTATGTTATTGCACGTGAGTTAAACCCGTCTTTTTATTTGGGTTTGACCTGTGCTAACCTGTTCCTGTAACATTATCTAGTGTATATCGGTGTGCACGGCCTTGTGGCATATACAGTGATACACTGTGTATGTCACAAGTTGTTCGTGTATGATGAATTCAAATATAAATGATGCCGAACAACCCAAATAACTGAGGCAAATGTTATTTTCAAAATTCACATTTTATTTTATATTTGCAAAAACATTTCTTTTTCAATTTTACTGCATTAGTGAATATTTCTGCAGATTGCTCAGATGCTGGATTCAAACTGGAAGGAAGTTGTCAATAAAAATACGAGTGTGAGTGATATGTAGTGAGGTCAACTGTAAATATGAAATTGTGATGTATTGTAATCAAAGTTGTATATGTATAGTGAGAGCTTGAAATTGTACTATTCAAAATTGTAATAAATATTTGTTTGAATAAAATATTCGTTTGAATTCAAAATCTGTGTTATTTATTTTATTCAACAAATATTTATTTAATCTATGAAAAATAAAATAGTACATTAACAAATACATTTAAATGAATGTATATATGTTTATTATCATCAAACAAAAATCATATAAGCGCAAAGCGCATATTCAACATGAATTCCTAGCACTTGTTCATATGCACTTGTTTTCGATTTGGATTGCTTTGGTGAAATTGCCAAATATTGATTTTTGAATCCAAATCTATGTAAAACCTTATATGGTTGATGTTTATGTTGTTCGGAGTGTTTGGGTGCGTCGATAAGGTTAGGTAGTCGCTTGACGTAAGCCCATAATCAACACGCATCCGACTGCTTTCGATTTGTTTGGCCATGGATGGCCTAGGTTCAGGAAATGCCTGACCACCAGGTTTCAGACGTCTGAAACTCCTATTTCAGACGTCTGAATATTGTTCTGGGGAACATTTTCATCCACAGGTCCAGACGTCTGAATTTATATTCCAGACGTCTGAATTGGCTAATTTTCAACCAGAAAGGAAATAGGCCAAAATATGCCTATTTCAGACGTATGGATGTTTGGATTCAGACGTCTGAATTCTATTTTGAAAAACAAATTTATTTTTAGTTTCAGACGTCTGAATCCCTTCTTTCAGATGTCTGAATATGCTGTTTTTGCCAAAATTGCCTTGTTGGTCTAATTTTCCAAAATTGATCAATGTATATTGATTCCAGTTAGTTGTTTATGCATATTTGACCTTAATGATTCCCTTTTGAATTCATTCACGGGTTTTATAAATGATTTCTTCAAATCGTATTAAAAGTTCGCTTCTCCGATTTATAAATTCTATTTAAAAACACGCGCACAATTTCGCACTTCGAGCGAAGTGGAAGGGTGATTAAATGGTTGGGCAAAACACGGACCATGAATCTGTGCGTTTATCTTTCCGATTAATCCCCGACCTATTCAATTGATCGTTTTAACCTTCGGGTTTGGTTTACCGATGATACGAGGTGAACTTCGTATTGCTTTGAGTGTGAAATTAACTAACGGATAGTAAACCGTTTAGTGCGAACGAGTGGTTATGGGACTCGCGTTACCACTTTTCGGATTCCTTTTTGAGAGTTATGACACATTCCGCCAGTTAGTGGTGTCCAGTACTGGGTCTCTGACCTTCACCACTACGGTTTGTTGCCTTCGGGTATGTGCCTTCGGGTTTGTGCCTTCGGGTTTGTTGCCTATAGTATCGCTTCCGATGTTGGTCGTTATGAGCCGCATGGGTGATATTGGATTGCCCTTTAGTATCGCTTCCGATGTTGGTGGTTATGAGCCGCATGGGTGATATTGGGTTTGGAGTCTTCGGGCTCATGGATCCTATTTGTACAGTACTGAGCTCGAGCAAATTTTCTGATGTTCATTCATATGTATATTCCCTAGGTATCGTCCTTCGGTGTTGGTCTTTTTGAGCCGCATGATGAGTAGAGTTTACCTTGTGGAACTTGTATACCTTATTGGTATTTGTTATTTGCCTTTTGGCTTGCTTTGGGATATTCTTATCCTTTGTTTCTCTATGTTGCTGATGATATGATTCATCTTTTGTTAGATGATTATGTTATCTCTTTTAGAGATATTTGTTATACTTTGTAACCTTGCAGGTTTATTGTTGTTCAGTTTATCTAACTGATTTGTTTAGCTAGACTGACCCATGTATTTTATACTCGGGTCAGGCTGGGATGTTTCAAGTTAGGTGCTTTTGGACTTAGCCTATTTTGCTTCCACATGGACTATTCAGCTTGTTCCTTTTTGTTAAAGCTTTTTGTGTAGTCCTTTTTATTGTAACTCTGTCATATGTATTCTTTTGGGATTCGTCTGTATATTGTGGTTTGCTATACCACTTGACATGTATTATTTTGTATACTCTGTTGTGTATCAATATATGTGTATATGATGATCTACTGTTCTATGATGTATATTACATTTGAGTTGTTATATTCTGTTCTGATAGATCCTACAACCACCTATGGTTTTGTTTTAAGTATTCATTGGGTATGTCGACCTGTTTGGTATGATTATTGTCGATGTATTCAATAGATAATTAGAGTAAGGCTATAGATGGTCGCTCCTATCCAGCCTTATTCTCCGTGTTAGTTGACGGCATTACCCTGTAGTGTCCTTGGCTAGCGTGGGTATAGAGGTCGGGCGTCACACCATATTTCAAAATCACTAGGATTTAGGTCCTAATAATAACAGTTCAAAAACCTTGGTTTATAAATTTTAACTCTATAAACTATGACATATAAGATCACCCAATCAATCAATTCAATCAAATCAATCATATTCCGTAAAGGAAAAATCTAACACTTAACAGTACATAAAATGTCAAATGAATAACAAACAAATCTTAATTTGGGTTCAAAAATTTCTTGATTGCCTAAGAATATAAATAATTTTCTAAGCATACCATTTTGCTCATCAGCCTTTGGTTATTTCTTAGAGAATTACTTATGCTTCTTCGAATAAAATTGAAAGTCACTTTTAAAATTATTGGTTTCTAATTATACTAATATTTCTAAATCAATCTAATTTGCACTTAGTATTTAATTCAGTACCAAAATCATTTATGAATTATTTCACAAATTTTCACATAAGTTTAAAATATTTTATAAAGTCATTTCTTTATAAAACACCAAATAATAACTTATTCCACCTTATCTACTTGCATAATACTCTTCTATATCCTAAGAGAACATACAAATAAAAAATTTATTTTACTTTTCACAACTTAAGTGAAGATCTAACTAAAATTTGGGTCTTTTAAAACTGAGTCAACCTCTCGACCTTTTTAACTTAGAGTGTTAAAATTCATTTATCAAAACAATGTTTTATCAAAAATACTTTTTATTTGGAAATCAATTCCCTTTTAGAGAACTTAAAAAAAACTAATTATGCAAACAACGTATATTTCTTTTATGAACTCAAAAAAATTTATTTAATAAAACTCACTTTGGCTTCGTTCGAATTTGGACTTATTTCGATTGTACAATGATAAAGAGAATAATTTACTATGTACTCCACAATGTTTGCCTAAGCAAACGTATAATCGTCACTTAGAAGATTATTTGGATTACCAAAAAATAATTGAAATGTTTTTCTTTGAACTATCCCAAATTCCATTTAAAATTTCTTTTCCAAAATATTTAAATTTTAAAATATTTCCCATAATACCACTATTACATTTCTCAAAAATCTTTTGGAATCATTTCAAAAAATTCCAAGATGTAAATTTTTCCAAAAAATCCTTAAAATGTTCTTTTAAAGGACAAATTTATATTACTAATGTATTAAAACAAGGGTCAAAAAACAAATGTCATTTTAAACATCGTTTACTATAAACCCAAAACAATTTACACTTAGCTTTATTTATAAACAATTCTATTTTAAAGTTCTCATTTAAAAACCATTATTTATAAATTTAAAACAACATTTATTATCCTAAAAGATAATAAAACAATTTAAATATATTTAATAAATTCAAAACATGTTACTCGTCTCGGGGGTTGATTTACAATACTCTTTTAAAATAAAAAATCTAAAACAATATTAACTATCCCGAAAGATAATTAATCAAATTCATAATTTCCTTTGATAAACAAATCAATTATCTTTAATAAAATAGTAATTATTTCCAAAACACTTTCATCAAATCATTTAATTTACTTTAAACTCATTTGTTAAATCAATTATCTAACTTAAAATGCCATTTATCAAACGATTTATTAAATTCAAATAATCATTAATTAAAATGAATAATTAATCTCAACTATTATTAACTAAAATGATTTATACAACTTACATACTATCAATTAAAATAATTAGTTAGATTCAAACGATCATTAGTTAAAATAATTGATTGTATTTCAAATATCATTAATTAAAATGATTAAGTTAAATTCAAACATCATTAATTAAAATGATTAACTAAATTTCAAAACACTATTATTAAAACAATTAATTAAATTTACACAACCATTAATTAAAATGATAAATTAAAGTTAAATATCAATAATTAAATTGATATAATTAAATTCAACTCTCATTAATAAAAAAACTAATTAATTTTAAACATCATTAGTCAAAACTATTAATAAATTTAAAATATCATTAATCAAAATGATTAATGAATTTTAAACATCTACTTTTGTGAAAACACAACCTCAAGTTCAAACGCACACAAGAGTTTAGGAGATGATATTTAATAAATGATGTCCTAGTGGCAATTGCTATAATGGCACTAAAACAGTTTAAATGGAATATCCAGATTAATTTCAATGAAACAATCAATCAAACAACTCTAAGTATTATCCAAGAAATCAACAATAATTTATAGCATCACTTATATAATATATTAAATTTGGGTGTGAGTTAAACTCATATTCGAATAATTCTCCTTTATTATAACTAAAATTTCTCATATATTTAATTTTCTTATATATTTATCGTCTAAATGTATTATCCTACCATTCAGATCGTATCAAACAACTTTTATTAAAAATTTACTTTCAGCTTAACACTGCTAAAAGATAACTTTTAACTTAACCCTTCCACCAAACGCCTTATAGTTAAACTGTGAAACTGAATTCAGAAGGCGTTCGTTCTCAAGATTCCCTAATTCATATTTACCTAACTTATACCTTACTAAGGAAATTCTCCTATGAACTATACAACAATACTTAATGCTCAAACTGGACAAGCAAAACTAAACAAATCCTAAATGATAATAGTAAAATATTATCATCTCTTAATAATCAAATCATCAATACAACTATATTAATTTTGAAAACCATTCTTGTATATATAAAATGTATTCCTAGGTAAGACTATTTCATTTATCATTTTAAATGATACTATATTGGTAGGTCTGTTCAAGTGTTCAGGAATCTCTATCGATAATGCTGATCAAATGCATCGACCAGAATTCATATACCACTCAACGGATCAAACAAAAAAATACAAAATATTTTTATAACACTAACAAATACGCACTTAATACACACACACACACACTCTTAGACTTATCCTACGACATTATTAATCCTATCCTTAAAGAGTTTACCCCACTAAGGCTTAATGGTTCGCTAAACCAAAGCTCTGATACCAACTATGACGACCCACATTTCTGACCCTTAGGATCGATGCTTAATACATCCATGATATTCATGTGTCGTTGCCCAAGCGTCTGAAAGACAAGTTGTCATGCGGTAAAATAAAGAACAGAACAAGATAGAATAGAAAAACCTCACAATAGAATGGTTACAAACAATACAAATGATATAGTACAAAAGTTTACTCCTTACATGGAGCTATTAGAGTTAAACAAAAGTACTACATCTAACGGATTTGCAGCTATACATTCTGACTTTACATTTTTCAAAAACCAAATATACCAACATAATATTACAGCGGAAATAAATAACTAGATAACTAAGAAGTCGCCTGCTCGATCACCGTCTTCAAAGAGCTCCAAAGGGAAATCTTCTATTCTTGGACTACTCAAATATAACTCAGCACACGAGAGTTTAGGAAAATAAACAATTATGGTCAAACATATGTATGGTATGCGTAAAACTCTAAAACAAAAAGGAGTGTATTTAACAATAATATGTGAGACTATGCCACTAACGCAAAACGAGTTTTCTTCCACATAAACAACAACCAAACATAAGAATGGAAAAGAACAATAGGAAACAAATCCAAACATAGATGATGAGAAAAAATAGTATGAAGATACAGACTTGAAAGAATGTAAATAGTCTGAAAAAATCCAAACTGAACAGAATGAATGAAACAAGATAACAGTCTAAATTTAATAGAATGGACAGAACCTATAATTGAATATTGTGAAGAGCGGTTGACTTTTTCCATTGAAATTATAGAAAAACAATACAAAGGTTCGAACCAAATAAGGAAAGAAAAGTTTCCAATAATGACTAGGACGGTGCGACCCTCCTTGAAGTATACCTCTAGTAACATACTTTTGAGAAGGTCATATACTCAGTGTCCTCCTCGGAAGTACTAGTCACTTTTCGAGTCATATAGGAAGATCTCTATTGCCACATGTGTCCCATAACGAAGGCCACAACTACTTGAGTAGAGACCGCTGAACATCATTTGGGCAGGCCTAAGCCCATATAGCCTCAGCCTGATAAGTCTGGGTACGACAAGGAAAAAAATGGGATTCATTTTCAATTAGGCCTTGCTCTAGCCTCTTGTTATACTCTACTGTCCGCCAGTTCTTTCCTTTTGGCTCGGCTGAGCCGGGTTCCATTGCACCCTATAGGAAATTCATAGGAAGTCTACTCCTCTATCATCAGGTCACCAACTTCCTTGACCTTCCGGCACTGGGCAGGCATCAGGCCCATACATGGTCTTACGACTTTGTGGAGACCTGTGTTTTTGGTAAACAGTTTCACAGGCCTCTCAATAGTGATCAATTACCTCCTCAATAAAGAAATCTTTTTTAAGAACAGACATATATTTCATGATCAAATACCTCCTCTATGAATGGTTTGGATGACTAGGCTTATCCGTTGTCATCTACTTCTCTTGACTTTACGTAGTATATCTAGTGTAATATTACTGATCACCAAGAATTACTAATGGATATGGAATGCGATTCTCGGGTATCCGAATATTTCACATCTTAATGCACAACCGAATCCAACCTATATAAGATGTGAAATGTCGTTTAAATGGGACCAACCCCACATAGTTGGACGTCCATAAACTCTTTGGATGTAATCATTTTCGACAAAGGATAACAAAGCTCAAAAGTGCAACATATCGTCTTAGAGTGACGAGTAATAAAGAAGTTGAAGTAATCGATAGCTGAAAAACTAACCATCGATGATTTTAAATGATCGTATATGAGAATTAAGTCTTTTATATCCATTACCACTTGTTGGGTTCAAACTTGTACTATTCCTGGGTTAAAAATAATGCCGTACAAGTCGAGGTATTATTACATTAAAGTCATATCATAAAGACCCTTCTTAACTTTTGGAATAGTGACAAGTCTACATTTTCGATGATTAGTGTTAAGCGTACAAATAAATCATTTCCATATAACTAATATCGCTTTATGGGAATTAATTCATTTCTATAAATGAATCAAACATTTTCATTTAAAAGCAAATTTGTGCTTGGGCATCACAATACAAGTATTAGCATTAAAAAGGTTTGGTAAAGGAATTCACTAACTTTAAACATCATTATAAAAAGGATTTAATAACTTAAACACATCCTTATTATATCGATTAATTAACTTTAAAAGTTCATTAACTTGGTTGATGAATTGATTCAATAGCATTTAACCCAAAAGAAGTTAATCACTTTTAAACATCGATAATTTAATTAAAAACTAATTATATTAATTAAATTAAATAGATAAATAGTTTATTACATTAATTAAAGTGAATTACAAAGTCAAAACATTTTTGTTACTTTGATAAATTCACTTTGATACTTCATTAATTAAGTTGATAAATTAACTTCAAATGCCTTTAATTGCAAGGGTAATCACATTTAAAACCTCATTAGTTGAATTAATTAGTAATATTTAAATATAATTAATTAAATTAATTGATAAATAATTTAAAAACATTATTTAAAATGATTAAAAACTTTTAAACATAATTAACGGAAAAATTACTTAAAGTTAAAACAAATCAATTTACTTTAAAAATAATTAGTTGATTTTAAAACATCATTAGAATATTGATTAATTAACTTTAATCCATCATTATTGAATGATTAATTATCCTTAAACATCATTAAATAAAATGATTAATTGATTTGAACCATCATTAACAAGTAATTAGATAAATTTAAAACACGTCATTAATAAGTTAATTAGTTAACCTTAATCCTTATTAATTAAATAACTAATCATATTAAATAATCATTATTAAAATCGTTATTACTTTTGAAAACATCAATAATCAAAATCTTTCTTTACCTGTAAAACTATTCCAAGCACGCATATGAAAACAAACGGTTTCAAAGTAATTTTTCGAAAGTGCTGATACAGCGGCTATCGTTATACGGACAGTTTGGAAAACAAGTTTATGGCATTATCATTCAATCAAACATTACATAGCAAGGGTATGAACATATATACATGGTCCTTAGCTATGATATCACATGTAGAGAGCATTTACTAAGACTAAAATTAACTTTAACTTCCACTTTTTCATAAAGCTTGATACTTGTTTACCAACATTCCAAATGACAACTTTTAGCAATATGAACCAGACTAACAACCAATACATCACAAACACATATAACAAGCATCATAAGTCAATAATATTAGCATTAAAATAGTTTAAAAGCTTTGACTGTAAGGGTGGAGTTTCACTCACAAAAATGTAACCAAACGAAGTCGAATCGCTACGCGATCTTGCCAACACTCGAACTAAACTTCCGAATCACCAAAGCTCGAACTTTTGGACTATATGTGGATTGATTTAGGTTCGGCCATGGGCCTATTGGGCTTGACCATGGAAGAAAGTGCAGAAATATGGGTCTTGTTTGAATGCAAATTGATGTTGAGAGGGTATTAGCTAGTTTAAGAAGATGGAAGTGAAAATAACTAGTGTTTTCAAGCTATAAACTTCACTATGGAAGCCATGGAAATGTAAATGAAGAGAGTGGAGACGAACTTAGGGAATGGAGATGGAAAGTGAAGAATGGTGAGGATATGGAGGCATTTATATGCATTAAACAAGGGGAATTACTAAACTAACCTTGCTTTTGCTCCACCATTCACACAATTCCACAACCCCCCCCCCCCCCAAAAAAAAAAAAACCCCTCCTCCCACATCTTATTACATGGCCATGATCCCCCCCCCCCCCCCCCCATGCATGAACATGTCTTGCACCATTATGTACAAGTATGGTAATTTTATATTAAAGTTACTATTTAACATTGATCATGTCATACTTCATTAACTTAAAGTCAAATCAAGTTTGTATTTAAACTAAACATGATTTATTACCACTAAAACATTAATTAACTTATCAGATGACATGTATATGTGTGTGCACTAGTGTGCACAACTTTTTTCGACAAGTTGAAATTTCAGAAAACATTTTTCGGTCACATTTTCTATTTTTACTTGAACTAATTGTTTTAGTAACCATGCTTTGAAAATGGTTTTAACATCATTAAATATTATTTAAAAGATGTTTATTTGGTTATTAAAATCCATTATTTAAATATTTATAAATGATTTAAATATTCATTTGTAAAGTGATTAATTTACAGGTTGTTACGGTAACTTTGATTATTTATGAATTTTTTTGGCAATTGTCATCTGCTTTTTTGTTTTAAGCTCTTGGATTCTCCCCCACTTATGTGTTTACTAGTTTACAACTCTTTCGATTAAGATTGTTCTTAGTAATACTATTTGCTTGTAAGGAGGGTACGAGTACCATCATTTTACTGAGGCGAAGAAAGATGGTGGCGTTAAAACAGACTAATGAAGTAATTCATATTGTCACAAACATAATTGAAGAAATTCTAAAGATAATAAAAGCTATAATTTAAATAACACCCTTACTTGTTGCATCATCCACCCTAGTGTTTTCAAGCATGAAACAACAAAAAGGTAAGAAAACCAACAAAATAAATGTTCTTATATTGGTTTTTTCATGAAGAGTAAACCAACAAATAGCTAAAAAAAAATAGATTTTGTGCTAAACACACATCTTTCCTAATAATACCAGAATAATATTCCATTATTTCAACAATTAATCACATAACAACAAAATATAACCGTGCAAAATTGAAATCCACCTTGTTTGTTTGTCGAGTGGAAGAACGTTGCAGATGAGATTTAATATCATTTTGTGTAAAATTGTTATCACCCAAAAATTTCCAAATTTAAAAAAAAAAATAAAGAAATTCAGACACGAATTCTATCTGTATGTTCATTTAATCACGCCATCTTTGAAACTAGAACTTCTGAAAATTACAAAAAATTTGAAACTGTTGTTTATTTTGAAATTTTTTTGAAAGAACTTTTCTGTACAAAAACACATACGCAGGTTCTGGAATGTTTCAAAGCACCTTCCTTATGATCTGACTACATCGGTTTATTAGCGAGTGAGCAGATAGATATAGTTGACAAACTTTTATATAGGTTTTTTAAAACTAATAAATTTTAACAAGTATTGGTACCCTGTAGATTATTGATGTTATTATGAAGTATAGTATAGTATACAATTTTTCTGGTATTTGCTAGACGTGATATTAGTAAAGAGAAAATCAATCAGCTTTTAGCAACATATTTTTTATATGCAACTTTATTGGATGATAGATTTCGTGGTTATTATTTCAAATACAACACAGCGATAGAAAGTAAAACAGATCCATCATCGCCTTACCACTCAACTTAAGACAGCATATTCAAACCCATAACAATATCTATAATACCTTATTGGCACTCATCTTTATTTAGGTATCACTAGTATCATAGATACGGCGCAGTAGCTCAAATAGAAATGCTATTAGGGATTCCTTTTGCCGTAATCCCAGCTTCACTGGTTGGATATAACAAGGAGTAGGGAACATTAACAGGCCCCGCTCTATTCTTCAAACTCTTGTCATTATTACGCTTTTCAATATTATCCGCAGCGACAGAAAGTCGTGCACCAAACCTTTTAAACGCGTCAATTGCTTTCTGATCATTAGTCCATTCAGTTGAATCACGTGTTCCAAGATACACCTCATCGGAAGCATGAGTCGATAGAATCTCCATTAGAGAAATACCAATAATGCTTTGCAGTTGAGTAGTGATTGTTTTGAGAATCGCCTTTTCGGGATTTGTTTTTAGTAATTCGTAGTCGGATGTTCCTTCTTTTGGCATGAACCTGCGACTAATAGTAGGGCGATTTGGAATGTAGGTGGTGAAAGTGTACTGGCCAAAATTGACAGCGGCGTGGAGGGCAGAGGCTATCCAAATGATGATTGTGCATGACTGTATCAAGTCTTCAACTGTTTGCATTTTTGGCCACCATGTCCTATCTTTTAAGTCTCCATGCCCAACTTCTCTTACTTCTTTCCAAAATGCTTGGAGTTCAGTATCAGATTGGACTGAGGCATCGGTTGGGTAATAAATTGCACAGTATTCTTTGACCCATGTCTCGATTGCTGACCAAATTTCAAGTCCATCTACAGCGTATGGATAATCTTTGATTAGTAGGCGGAGTTTGTGTGGGCTTGATTCGTCCTTCACTGCTACCCCTCTACAAGTTACCCAAATAACGTTATGATTTTGTAATCAAATTAAACGCTCATGATTACAGATTATTTACAATAATTAATACCTTTTGAGGAGATCCGTGGGCAGAGCTTGTTCCATGAAATTCCAATCTTTGTAAATCTTTGCAGACATTTCCATAGCATATTTGTCTGGGAATACTATAGATTCAAGAATTCCACCACCGCTTATAAGAGCTTGTCGAGCTAATGCATTAATGTTCATGGTGTCACGATAATGTGGGACTAAAAGTTTGTTAATTGGATGCAACGCACTCAAGTGTCTGTTTGTTGCTAGAATAAATGGCTCTGTCACTGCGTGTGTTTTAAGCCTGCAAGTTTTATATCCTATGTAAGTAACTTTGGTTGGTTATCATGTTACGACAGTTAAGAATATATCTGCTTACCAGTGACTAATGAGTTCATGGACTCCATAGTCATTGACACCAACATATGCTTTTGCTAATTCCCAAATTGCCCCCTGAACTCCTGTCAGTTCTGCAGGTGTGAAAACTTCATTGACTGCGCCATGTTGTTCTCCATCCGGGTGAGGCAAGCTGAGCTCAATGGCTAATGGCTTCAAGGTACTATCTTCGTTTAGGAATAGAACTGTTCTTGTTGCATAAACCTTATTTTTCGTAGTATTGATTCTATTCAAGTATGGTATCAATGCGTCATGGTGATCCAAAATGAAGAGTCTTTTCTGCTCTAGTGCCTGAAAATCTCTAATTTTTCAGCACATATGCACATAAATTTTAGCAAACAGAAACTTTACAAATGGTAAGAGGACACTAACCTGTTGAACACTTAGGCCATTTAAGTTTTTCTCTACGTCTGCTGCTTTAATTGAGCTTATTTGATTACCATATTTGCCAGAGTCAAGGGTGCTCGATGGAGGAAATTCCTGCAACAGAATAAAATTACTTCATTTAGTTTCTTTTCCGAAGGAAAACATGTAATCCGAATCAATCACTGTTCTGAATTTTACCTCGAGCAAACGGATGATATGTGGATTCACACCTGCCAACATCTCTCGTGCAAATTCTTCATCACTTCTCCAAGCATACTTATCATCTGAAAATAGGCCAAGTATATCAACTACCATTATTGATACAATAGTCGAATGAACACAATTTATGCCAGCACAGACCTTGAATAAGTTGAGGAATTGGGTACTTAAGAAAGCTTTGCCCATTTTGAGTGCTAATTGCTGCCTTGATCATTGGAAAAGGAATGGCTTGTTTGACAGAATCCAGAAGTGGAACACTTGGAATTGGTAATCCACCTCTGAAGAGACGATGCACATCTTCGTACGAGTCATACTCGTTTGGTGTCAGATCGAATATTGATTTTAGGAGAGGAATGAATGAATCTGCTAGTGATTTTAGCGAGTAACCAAGAAAATCCGACATTTTAAGATGGCCAAACCTTTCATCTCTAGGAACATAAATGTCAAGGCCTGCTAATAGTAATCTGCTTTCCGTATTTGGATCTGAGGCATCAGAAAAATAAATACTAGTCATTACTCTATGTTGATTGAAATTGTTAAGTGTATCAGTGTGTCAGTCTGTGCTCTTTTGTTTAACCATGTAGACACTTTTTGATCAATTTGTGAAATACATTCATTACATTGTGAATGTGGTTTTCATTAAATTTGATGAAAATTACGAGCATATATAAAATAATGAGATTTAATCTTTTGGTGCGATGTATAAAGTTACCTACAGCAGAAATATAAAAGTACTAGTTTGAAATTTGACACAAGTAACTCATGTGCGGTGCATGAACAACTATGCCTAATCCGATTCATAGATCTGAAGTGATCAAAACAAGCTGAACTCTATTTTTCAGGTGTAGATGCTCATGCCTAACCCACCCACCCCCCCCCCCCCCCCACACACACACAATCATTCATGCAAAACAGTATGAACACCGAAAAACTAAATAAAATAAATCATTTCAAATTTACCAGTCCTTGTAGGTGGTCGATTGGTCTTTCCCCTTCGTGGGTATGGGTATTCTTCCGAACCTCCAAGTACAGGACGGACAATTCCAAAGTCAGGGCTACCAAGATCGTTGTAATAGGCATAGTTGTACACTCGATCCCACTCTTGTAGCTGTCTAGTTACTTCATCGCCTCTCAAGTGATGGAGCTCTTCTTCTCTGTATGGTTTCAGCGGGGCTGGTGTTTTATCTGGGAGGTATACCTGTCATGAACATTTTACAACTATTATTAAATTGCATCATGGGCCCAACATTTTGTTTTTGGGCAACTGAATTCTGTGATCATGCATCGATTTTTTAACGATTGCCAATTTTATGACTTCAAGCTGGTCTTAGCATGTCACTGTTTTATGCCTTAAGTTATTCTACTCTTTTGGATGTTGAAAATGAAATCCATAATATAACTTCAAAATCAATATGACATTATTAACCTGCTCCTTTTATATGATAGATTTATTTCATCTTTTTTTGTTTTTGTTTTAATAGCTGTTTTTGTTTGTCCATACTAGCAACAGTGATATGCTTGCTGATTTAATTTACAATGCGTTTTAACTTCTATCAAAATATAGAATAGGCAGAGAGGGCGACTAAAGTAAAACTTACATCATTGGCAAAGAAGATCCTGTCATAACTATACTTGTTGACATTGTAAACCCATGAGTTACACACAAAGTGAATCCGGCCCTTTCCAGGATAATCTTCAATGGTGATGCTCTTGAGGAAGAATTGCTCAAGATGGTTGTTCCTCACAATAACAGCTCCAGGAATTCCAATATTTTCCTGGTATTTGAAATGAACAGTGAACGCAGACTCGCCCGCAACAATGGATGGCAAATTGAGGATGCTCTGTTCCAGGTAGGCTTTCTCCCCTATCACTCCTCTGTTTCCATTATCTTCAAAAGATAAAAGAAATTAAAGTTTGTAACTATGTTGTTATTACTAGGACATAACAGTAAAATTACTAAGTCACCGTTGGTCCACTGATAAAAGAATGAAATGAAAAGTAGTCTGGCACTCACTGGAGTTGCCATTAGTGGAACTGACAAGCTGAAATGATATGGATTGCCCTAAAAACTCTTGCACCTCGTCCAGTATTGTTCCAGAGAAATCTGTTAGATCAAGTACATTCTTTTTCATTAATATGACCTTAGCTTTTATTTTCGGAGCACCTCCTCCAGTCAATCCTCCTACTATTCCCCCCACCACTCCTCCGATTGTTCCACTAAGCATTTTTACTTGATGTTTGTTTAAAATATATAGAGTTATAATATGAGTGAGCTGAAAATGAAGAAGTCGAGTGAGATTGCTAAAGACTTGGGTGGTATTTATAATGTATCATGTGCACATGTTCTATGACTATTTGTATACAAGTCCCTATAACTTTAACCATTTATATTTGTTAAGACTTAGTTGGGTGACTGAACGACGCAATACGTTTCCTCTTTGGCCTGTTCAATTTTTAACCTACTCTCAGTCAACTTTACTGGTGAGAATTAGTCGTAGGAAGGGGAAAAAAAACGTTACACACGTGTGCTTTTTTTTTTTTTGGATAAAGCCTAATCATGTATCTTGTAGACGGGAAATTAGTAAAATAGGAAGACTCGACATTGAACTTTAACTGACAATGTAATGTTTTCACCTCCATATGGCTGTTGATAGCTCAATGTAACAACTTTTAACGTGTTAAGTATCTTGATTGGTGATTGAGTTGATTTATTAGAACAGGTTACCAGAAAGTTAATATTTGCAGGGGTGAGAAGATAATGATTTAACACTTTCAACAAATTGGCTATTTTATGCTACTTGCCTGTTCACCAAACATGTCCACGATTTCTTATTTGTGTTTAATTACCCATCCATACATGTCTTGCACTGTACATGAGCAATGTACTCATATTAAACAAAAAAAAAAAATAGTCTCAAACCTTAAAAAGGAACGAAGATGGAGTGGTATATGTTTGGGTTTGGTTGCATGTAACAAGAGATTCTTTGTGTTTAAAGATGTTGACCTAACTTTATGTTGCTCCACGAAAGGATGTGCAGACTGTTTCAACAACAAATAATTGATTTTCATGATTAGTAAGATGTACAATGTTGTCTGTATTTATAACAATGTTATCGTGTCCGAATGGAGATTAAATTATATAAAGGTAATTAGGGATGACCGTTGGTTGGTCCGTTGATGAAAATTGTTAAACCAAACTAAAACTAATAAAAATAAAAAACAAACTGACCGAACTAATATTGGTTGGTTCGGTTGGTTATCAGATTTAACTGAACAAAATAATGATTAACGTTTTATGTTCGAAATAATCATTGTACTTAAAAATACAATACAAGTATATGATTATACTATTCTTATTTAGTATTCTTATGCTTTTTAATAGTTATTTTAACTCATATACGACAAATAAAACTTATCTAAAATTAATCTAAAAGATTCATTATAATAGTAGTAATTTTGACAATGTAATAAAAGTTTGGTTAATCTGATTAAATGGATAACTGAACTATTATATTTCACTGGCCGATTGAAAACCAATTTACTTTGAGAACCAAACCAACCAACCGAAGTAAGCTGGTTTGATCAAAAAATGCTCAACCCTAAAGACAATTAGTATCTGCAAGCTGTTTGGGTTGCTCGTAGTGTAGTATGCAACCTTCTATTCATCACTCTCTATACATCTTGTGAGTTCTAACTCTTTGTCCACTAAAATATTTTTATGTAATATTTCTATCTTTCAATTAATTACATTAAACTTTTGCAAGGCATTCACTATGCATATTAACTATCGTGTTATATTTTTGTGTCCTGAATTTGTGTTGGATTTGAAGCTGTTTCTGCGTGTAAGGTGTGCGAATCAATGAATGTGGACGCTTAGGTAAAAAGTCGATATCCAAGTACATTCTTTCGTTCCATGCTTTGGAAGTTTTTTGTAAAACACCTGTAGGAAATTTTATGATCGAGCATGGACCAACCCCAGATCTGAATATCCATGTGGCCAAGAGTTGATTGCAATTTAGAACTAATGGAGGTGCTCGTCAGAGAAGTTCTTAAATCAATACCAATGTGTTTAAGATCCATTTGCCACGAGCCCATATCTTTTGTCTTCAACTGGAAAAAAAAGTTTAGATACAAACCTCTGTTTGTGGATATTTTACTGTATATACAAACCTCAAATTTCTAAAATTAATACCAACGTGTTTCTAGATCTGAATATACAATAATACTTTGGTTGATTTGCAGTCCTCATCAATTTACAAATCGACACACAAGATCACTGTTTGTGAATATTTAAGTGAATGTTCACCATTTTCAATTGATCGGTATTATTTTAGTACCATCCCGATTATGCGTAAGATTTGTTATTTTTGTTTGTCGCATTTTATGATTGAATCAATACTGAACGATGAGATGAAAATGTGAAACATTAATTGAACTCAAGATTCATTATTTTTGCGCAGCCATGAATGTTTATTGTTTAGTGACCAAAACCACTGTGGATTAGGTATCATAATTTCGCAAAGTAGACAAGTTGTTAATGTTATTTTGTTAAAATTCAAAGTTCGTGGAAAAATTATGTTCAATTTCTCCTTCTAAGTGTTCCCATCTAACATTGATGATTGCCAAATTTACATTGCAGTGAATGGAAAGATGAAATCCAAAATTATTGGATAAAATTAGTGATACCAATGGATAATGTAGTGATACCAGCAGGGGTATACAAGCAAGTAGCTTTTGCTGTCAAAACAATTATTATGCATGCAAGATCAGGCTATCAATAAATGTAAAATTTAAAATAATAACAAAAAACCATATAAAGTTTCGAATTTTTGACCTTTTAGACCAATATTGAAGTGTTTAACCGTGAAAACATTGATGTTAAAATAATTTATAAACCACTATAAAAAAAGCAATAAATGAGAGCATGCCAAAACAGTTTATGTCAAGAGGATAGAGATATAAGGTCAAAGATAGAAAAGATAGATTTGCATTGATGAAAGAAACTTTTAAAACGTATGAAAGCTGGGCAAACATATTCAAAGCTAACAAAAGTAGGACATTGATATGGATGCTTTGGTCATTAAATACTTCTTTGTCCGATTCCTATATTTTGAAAGTAGACAAGTTGTAATTCTCCAAAGGTACGCTCACATGTGCGTTGTACGCCACAAACAACAGGTAGACATATGTTGCATGTGATTATGTTACCAATTCCGTATCTTAATTATAACCAAATTAGGTGTACACACCCAAGCACTCGTATTTAATTACCACCTAACCGTGCATCGTGAGGAACTCATGGTGGAAATAATATTTGTTGAAGATCAATAATTGAGTGCTACATTTAGAATATAAAAGGCATGCGTGTCAAGATCAACTATTTAACAGAGGACAATGAAATGCTTGGAAGAGCATGTGACGTGGATACTCGTCGTATGTCTTCATAAAACCATGACGGATAATCAAACATCTTATAATAATTAGAGACTTCCCCATCTAAACTTTGAGCAACGTGATACACGCTCCGCCTTGCTTTCTTCCTTTGTCACTCCCATTTTGACATCGAGAATGACTGTTATCTTATAATTTTTTACAAGATCAAATAATAATTATAATTCTTTTTTTTTTTAAGGAACATATAACGGTTAAATCTTAGATCTAGGGTCTTTCCACTAGAGCACAAACTGTTTATACCATCTCGAATTTGATGTCGAGGTTACACATTTTTGTTTAATGTCAAGCTAATTTCTAGTGAATTAAAGATATTATCACAAAAAATTCCACAATACATTAAAGGGTGCAAGTTGGAAGATGAACCTCGTATTTTTTGACAACATACATATACCCATATTCGTAACATAATATCTACGTCTGATCCACGATGGGGTATCAATGCTAATTATTTACGGACGCATTCCTTTCTCCTTTTTCACTCATTTCAAAATTGTATAAATGGACTTTGCCAACACTATTTTGATGCCGACTCGATAATAATTTTGCGGAATTCTCCTGCATCCATCTCCCTCTGACACATAGCATAAAAATATATTACATAAAACCAAATTGGTCGTATCAAAATGTAACAACCCGCATATTTTACGATTAAATATTCAAATGTTTAATTTAAATATAGCGTCATTACATGGATTAAAGTCTAAAATGTGACTTTTTATAAACAGTCGAATTCGGAAATGAGACCATATCCAATGAGTTTAAAACGACGTTTACAACTTGTTTAAGTATAAACATCGATATATTTGGAGTCGGTTAGGATTTTCGTATTTTCAGTTGGGCTTTGCACTACAAGGATAATTCTGTTTAGCGTCGGCATATAACCGACTCCGAACGACTCCGGCCGCATGAGCCGTCGCTAAATAGATCGTCGCCAAGTGAAAAGTCGACGGCAAAGGCGACGGGTCCGTCCCCTATTTTAGCGACGGCTCGAGTCGGCTAGCCGACTCTAGCTGACGCTAAACGTAATCCACGTGTAAAAAAATAAGTGACCCTTAGGCCGGTCCTACCCGACGTTAACCAACGCTAATCTGGGTATATTTTTTCTGCATTTACAGCACCCCTTTCTACCATCCATCCATACAATCATATATATTCCACAAATATACTTCGCCAAACAACAATATACATCAAAAATATGTCCAACTAAGAACCACAAAACATCAATATACATCTCCAAACGTCCATACATCTTCAAACGTCCATCATCACAAATATTCATAATATTTAAAAAATTCAACCAAAAGTTCATCAGAAAACATATATAAAAATATGCTACCACTCACCCCAATCATCATCTGCGCTAGATCTCTGTGATGGCGGCATATTAGTCCCGTGCTCTGCCAAGTAAGCAACAATCGCCTCGTCTAGTGACTTTTTCAATCCAGTCTTCCTCCAATCGTTCAACTCGGTAACTTGTGCTTGCTGGGCCGCTATTGTTTCTTCGGCCTGTTGTTTATTGTAAGCGGCTTGCGTCGCGGCATGTATATTAGTATATTCATAGTTATAGTTTATACGTAATATTCAATAAAATTTATAAATTGATTAATGAATTAATTAAATTCAAAAAATATTACCGCTTGATTGTCATATTCATACTGTCTATTTCTAGTCGGCGGGTCGGTAATACGAGTGAATATCATATTCGTCTCCTCAATAGTCAACTGCTCTTTGCCAGACTCTACAAGCACGCGAGCAATCTCCTGATCCATCTCTCTTGTGTTTAGAAATCTAATTTTAAGAAGATGAATATTCAATTTAATTACTGTTACATAAGAGAAAAAATTTATAGTCTTTGTACCCGGATATCCGCTATATGTTACGTTGCCATATTCATCTACATGCTCGACGGCGTGTGTTCGAGTGAAGACGTCCAAATGAGACGGTGCAACACCACCTCTCTCCCTCGTCTGAAATTAAATATGATTAAAGAATGTATATAAGTGAATTACAAATAACAATTTCTATATTTACCATTTCTTCTCTGTATTGCTGAAAAGACTTGGATCCACCGCGGTGTGTTGCAGAATTCCTGAACCTGTTTGCGGAGTTTCTTGATTCTATCGCCTGTATAATTTAACTATTATATAAATATTTTAACGAATTATAATTACAGATATATGAAAGTAGAAAATTTACCTTTGCGTCTTCACTTTTTCAATATTCCAGAAATCGCGGATACAAATTTTCACTCATCCAGTTTGGCTTTTTACCGGCCTCTGTTATCTTGGAGAGAGTACCTCTATAGTTTTTCCTCATCTTCCTCTCCCAGTGCGTCTTGAACGTCCCGAGATCTTGGGGTCCGCAATAAAGGATGTCTGCACGTTGAAATTTAAATGAATTATATAAATTATATATTAATTTTCAAAGATCAAATATGTCAATCTTAAATTAATTAGAATTTTATACTTACGTGGAGGTCACCATATGGCATCTCTGATATAAAGTGGGATACTATCCCAGTGCTCTCACAAGTACGTCATCCTACGTAGCTGTTTCGAGACACAGCTAGAATGGGCTCAGACGGCTGTAAATCGAAACCCCTGAATACATTTTGATATTGTCAGTTACTAAATCATAAATATACTAGTAGCATGCACTAAATAATATAATGAAGTTGCAGTAAATTAAATACTTACACTCCATCGGTCTTCGGCACTAAATATGCTCTCTGGCGATTATCGGCCGTACCACTACTACCCTCGCCATGAACAGGGCCTCCTAAACCTTAGGATCGCCTGCTGTCTGACATAACATCTGGTACAAAATGACATATTTCTTGGATAATTTAGTAGGCGATGATTTTTTTTGCGAATCCAACCATACAGATTCGATTAAAACACTATAAAGTATCACGTGTTCAAATTTGGTCTCGTTTGAAGGTCGTTCGGCCTTCGAACGAAGGGTTTTTTATCCGAAAGTCAACGAACGGCCATAAATTTGAAATTCATGATCGACACCCCAGATTCGTGTATTTTTTAACCATATTCTGGAAACATCTTCAAAATACCTTAGATCGGCATAAGATCCGAAGAATTTACTTTTACGCCACATAATTTATTTTATATAATTTTATTATACCGAATACATTTAAAAATTCATAATTGATTACCCAACGGTTTAAAAAATTATTTTAATTCTTTAAAATGTTACATATAACCACCTTTATCGAATTTCTATATCAGATCGACTAAAAGTTGCATCGATTGGTTGTGCGAGTTAGATTTTCAATAACGATAACTTTTTGAATTACACGAACATATATCATCGAAAATACCAACTTAACCTATCACGACCCGTCATTGGGTGAATATTAATAATCATACATGTCAATTTTATTTTATTTCCATTTTAGTACTGTTTTTCATTTTTTTCAAATGAAATAGGTGTATATAAGAATTAGATTGGGAATAATTAAATAGCCGATGCTAGCCGTCTCCAGCCGACTCTGGCCGACTCCAGCCGACGCAAGGTTCAATAAAAATAAGAGTCGTTTCTAGCTGACTCCAAAAAGGAGGCGAAGCCGACTCCGACCGACTCCATGCTCCGTCCCTATTTTAAAGTATTCTAGTTGTGTTGGGTTGTGTTCTAGCCCATTAACCCAAGAAAAGAACACAAACTCTTCTATCTAATAGCTCCCACTCCACTCCTCTTAATTAAATCATTTCACTCATAATTTCCTAACACTCAAGCCTTAGGAAAAATGAAGGAAAGAGAACTAAATTCCTAAGATCCAGTTCTCTTAAGAAGTTCAAGTTCAAGTTCTAAAATCAAAGAGAAGCTTAGGTAAGCATCTTGTTTATCTTCTCCATCTCATTCCCTCTTCAATTCTTGATTTTATCTATAACTTAACTCAGGAAAAACTTTCCATTTGATAATAGATTGAAGCTTCTAAAGGTGTAGTGAAGAGGAATTGGTCTAAGCTTATTTTAGAGCTTTTCATTTCTTGTTTTTGAGTTTAAAGGTGAGTTCTTGAACTCACATATATGTCTATAGCTTTCATTGTTGTTAGGTATGAATTCCTAACATTTATTTCATGTTCAATTGCTTCTGATTTGAACTGGTTTGCTAAATTTTCTAATTTTCGTTTTGATATCAAAATTTATGAAAATCCTACTATAGATGTTTGGACATGTTATTTGGGGTGTATCGAAGAGCCTATAGGGTCGGGTTGTCACTTGGCATAAATCCCTAGGCTCCATCGCTCGTTTGATCGCTTTCGAATCAATTTGGACATCACTGGCCTAGGCAAATTCTGTCCAGGTCCACGCAACCAGACGTCTGTTTGAAATTTCAAGACGTCTGGTAGGGGCTTGTGAGAAAATAAAAATAAATAATCCAAATGAAAATAAACTTCCAAAGCTAGGACCAGACATTTGGTTAAACCCCACCAGACGTTTGGGAGGCTTCAGGAAATAAAAAGAAAAAGGAGAAACAAATATAAATTTTCATAACCCAGGGTCAGACGTCTGGTTAAACGGGTCAGACGTCTAGTTCTGTTATTTTTGCTTATTTGCCTATTTTAACCTAAATTTTTAGTCTTTGATGATCCGAATAGTTATTATCAATCAATACTGACTTTGATGATTTCTTTTTTAGATTTTGGGTGTTTCCATTTGATGAATTTGATATCGATTTTCATGGTTTTAATTCACGTCATCGAATGTGGATTTTTGGTGATAGATTTTTTTACAATCTTTCAATGATTTGTCACTTTAAAATATGAAGTTTTTTTTATACTAGTAGTAAATACTAAACTCTTTCACAAAACAATTTCAACACTATTTTTAATACAAAATTCCTTTTAAAACCGTTTTTCAATCTATTAGTATATACAAACTTTTACCTCATTCGTATGAGAAATCCAATTAAACAACTTATCAAAACAAGTAGTATGAAACACTTGCTTTTACTTCGTCGGTTAATTCTTGGACTTGTTTGGTTGAAATCTCGTGATAATTTTCGAGTGGAAATCTATAATCTGTTCGTAAATATTTAAGTTAAACTAGTGGTTATGGGATATGAAGGTAAACTCATTTATTTACTAGCTTAGTGTAGTTTACACCTATTTTCGAGTGAAAGTCTACGATTTGTTCGTAAATATTTAAGTTAAGTCGGTGGTTAAACTCGTTTATTTACTAGCTTAGTGTAATTTACACTTATTGATCTATGATGATCATTTTATGATTTAGACTAGCGAAGTGCATGTCTCTTTGTCCGCGTGGGGGACTAAATTCCGTTTCGGTGGAGCTTCGGTTCTATTTGGTGGCGTAGCGACCAATGGTCTTCGGGCCGTTTGTGTAGCTTCTCCTTAAATTTTATGGGTTAGCGATCATGGGATAACCGTTCCGTTTGTGATTCGTGTTGGTGAGTTTTCATGCTCCTGTTTGTAATAGACCTCCCCTTCTTTTGTTGTGACGACTCGAAAATCTTAACGAATTAAATTGGAATAATTAATCGATTTTAAAATATTTAAAAGTTAATTTTAACTTGAATTCCAGATATCAATATTTACTTGATAATTAAATCATTGAATTATATAGTTTAAATATTTAATTTAATAATTGAAAATTGGGTAAATGGTCGAATCTGAAATTTTTAAGCCTGTTTAAATAATTTGAAGGCTTATAAAATTTATAATGATAATACTGGAGATAATAGAATGGATGAAATTTAAATTAAGGGTGATTTGTTCAGTTTTGAAAATATATCGTTTAAATCGATATTTAAAAATAGCCTTCCGAGGCACAGTCTCGGAATTCGACGAAACCAGTTCCATTGGATCCGTAATAGTTGATTATTATCGGATTTCAATTTTCATAGTAATCGGAGTTGTCATTTGACCCTGACAACTCAAAACGCTTAGAACTATTTTAATCGATTTAATTTAAAATTGATCGTTTATTTCTGTAACTCGTGCATATGATCGAGTTAACCTCCGAACCCCGTTCCATTGTGTTCAGAACGCAGTCAAACCCTTACCATCGCCGACGGCATTCCTTAAAGGGAGTTCAAAATTTTAATTGACGATTTACGAGACGTTTTAAAGTTTTATAAAATAATAAAGTTTGAAGTACGTATGGCCAGAGATATTTTCCATCGCGTACTCAAGAACTTCCCCAAATCTCTATATTATTGCGTCGCCCTATCTAATCTTCAAACAGAAGATCGAACTCTAAAGAAAATAAAGGAGAATGACGGAATAGTTATCTCGCTCCTCTCTCCTTCTTTCTGTAAACCGAGTCCCTCTTTGTTCCTTCACCTTACCAGTGCGAAGACGTACTCCTCTTTCAATTAATTCTGGGCCGTGCTCTCTTCACCTCCAAAATCAAAATTGAAACCCAGTTAAAAAAAATGTGGCGACACGTCTTAATCGAGCTCGAACTTGATGACGAAGAGACGCAGTCGCACGTGAGAGAAGGGGGAACTCGATTTCATGTCGTTCGCCGCGATGAGGGGCTCGCGTATGCACGCGCGAAGTAGAGATAAAATCGATTTGGAGTTCGCGGCGCATATGGGGAGGTGAAATCGCGAGCTCGAAGCCGTGGAGGGATGCTGTTCGAGTTCGTGTTCTCGAACGAAGCGGCGACCTGGTGAGGTCGTTCGCGATGGCGAGGCGATGGCGTAGGCTCTAGCTTGAAGCAGATTGGGTTGTGAGATTTGTTCGATGGGGAAAGGCAACGGGCGAAGCATCAAGGCTCACGGTTTCGAGGGATTTTGATCATTTGTTGCTGGCGAGACGATGTGGTGTACGATTTTGGGGATGTATCTTCGGTCTGGGTGTCGATTTGTAGGGGTTCCTGTATTCTTCGAGGCGTGGAGGTATTTTTTTGAAATTAAAATTAATTTTATAATTAGTGGTTGAAGAAAGATATATATATATATATAGATTTAGATAGCTAATAAAGTTTTAATCTATTCATACGAGGCTCTAATCTATGAAATCAAGTCGAGTTTGGCTCATAGCGATGATGGGGAGACGAATTTGCAAATTTAAAGAAATTTAAAGGTGAGTAAATCTCACTCTGTTGGATTTTTATTTAGATTTAAATGGTTAAATTTACGAATTTGGTTGAATGGTTGAATTGAATCGATGTGCTATATTATATAGTGACGTATAGTATAGACAGGAATGTTCGATATTCTATGGTGAATATTTTTGGAAATTGGAAGATTGAAATGCTGTGAGTTGCTTGAATATTTCGATACCCTGAGTTATCGAGATATATAAGATTGGATTTTTGGAAGAAATATAAGGGTGATTAAATGGATGATTAATTAATACAGTTAATTAATGATTTGGGATGATTAATTTAGTATTTAAAGGTTGGAATTAATTAATGAAGGTTTAAGTTAATTAATGAAGTTTAGTTTTTTTTAACATAAGCAATGGATGGTTTGATAGATAATTACTTAGTGTAATTAATATAATATAATTGCTTTGTGAAATTATTCAAGATATTAATTAAGGTGGTTAATTAAAGAGCAATTGATTATTTAATGAAGTAAATTAAGAGTTAGTTAATTACGGTTTGGGATTAATTGGAAATGATTAATACTGTGCTTTAATTAATGTAATTAAATTATGATTAGGAAAGATTAAAATAGAATAGGAAATCCTTAATTCATATAATTGATGATGTAATAAATGATTGATTAATTAATTAGTAATAAGTGACTTATGAGAAGTAAATTAATATAAGTAATTATGGATTAATGAAATTAAAAATAGTTAATTAATTCATGAAGTAATTATGATTACTTATTGATTTTGGTTAAGACTAATTAATATCGTGAAGTAAATGAAAGATAATTACTTGAATGTAATTGAAAGATAATTAATCCAGGATGATTAATTAAGATGAATAATGATGGGTTGACCAATTAATTGATTTGGAATTAATTAACGTTAAATGGAGAAATCTAAATGATTGAGGTTTGAAATTCAATTAGAATCAATTGAATTGATTTGTATGTGATTAAGCTTTGCTCATGGATGATTGAAGGGTATTGGATGTTTTGAATGAGTTGATATCTCTGATATGAAATGTTGTGTTTTTCATTTGGATAACTTGGGATAGGATAACATGATTTTCGAAGAGACCGGGGGTCGGGTATTGGGAAATACCCGAAACCACTTCGAATTTTTATAAGTTGATTTGTGAAATCAATAGACTGGAATGAAATGATTTAAGTAAATTGGATTATTTTATCTAAAGTGGGTACTTAGAAATTGAATTGATGTGAGAAATGGGTGTTGTCTATAACAAATTGTGGATTTATTAAATTGATGTATGTTACCTGGGTTTTATATAAGTTGTTGCTTGGGTATTCCCAGTTAGAGGAGTTTACTCACGCTGGTTTCCAGCTTGACCCGGGTGTTACTTTGGTGTAATGCTCGGGTCAGACCGAGTATTACAGATTTTCAGGTAGGTACGTTCTGGAGCTCAGGGGGCGAGCTGGATGGCAGGAGCGTATAGAGTATTTCCGCTGTATTTATATCTTCGTTAATCTGAGACATGATAATTGTACATATTCAGTGACTGTATATATGTGAAACTCTGATGTATATTCAATGTAATCGACAAATATAGTATTCTTTGTAAACTGTTATTATTTATTATTATATTTTATCCGCTGCGCATGTGAGTTGTTGATGTTTCTGTTCTTCTTCTTCTACCTCTTTCTTCTTTTTCATAACTATCTGGAATTTTCGGGATCGAAAATTTCGGGTTGTTGCATTTGTGTTTTCTGGATTTGTAACTATTGATTTCTTGAATTTGTGTTTCACCAATTTTTGTGATTTAAATTGATAAGCTCTACCAATATTTGTGGTTTGGTGAATAAAAATAAAGAATATGACATTATTTTTGGTGTTTGAGAAAATTTGAGATATTGTATGATTTTTATTGTTATCATATATATTTGTCATATCTCTTATCCTATCTCATTTTACATGATAATTATAGCTAGATTGATCCATTTATTATTTTCTTCTTAAATGATACTTCGGTCAGACAAAGGCGTTTCAGATGTTTCCACATGACTTCTTTGTAGGAATTAGCTTCTGACTTTTGGCTACCTACTTTAGCTTAATAGTTTTGTTTTTAATACATTAGAGATGGAGACTCCTTGATGTATATATATTCTTTTGTCTAGCACTTGTACCTATCTTTTGTGATGTAGTGGATCTTGTATGACCACTACTTTGATGTTCACTTTTATGTGTTATATTCATATCTGTTTTCGCCTTAGTGATATGAATATCTACGACTGATTTTGTGTTATGATTATTTTATATTTGTTTCAGAAGACTACATAGGTACCGTGTAGTAGTTTTGAGTCTGTATGTGATATGTCAGATTTTCTCTTGAAATGAAATGCATGATCTACTATCTGACATATCGGTACTCGCACAAAGCAATTACACAGATGATCGCTCCTCAACGGCCTTATTTTTCATGCTAATCGATGACATTTACTACGTAGTGTTCTTGGTTAGTGTGAGTATAGAGGTGGAGCGTCATAGCTTGGTATCAGAGCCAAACTTCAGAACAATGTAGAATAATCTGACTAGGATCACTGTCCTAAGTCTCTCTTAGGAATCGTGCCTTAGGATTTAATTCGAGTCTCAGTACCCGTTCTATCCTATTTCCTTTTATGATGCCTTATTTATCAATCTATTTTATTTGAATTCATTCTGAGAATAACATTTTTCCTCTTCTTTCTATCTTTATTAAAAAAGAAAAATGGTTAGATCTGGCCATCCTAGCACCAGTCAATCCAGTGCAATTCCTCCAGATGGCGTATTCATGTCTGACCAACAGCTTTTGGATCTTGTAAAGAATGCCCAATCTGCCAGACCAATTCCTGAGCCTACTCATCCTAAATTCAGGTTTGCACGCTTGTGCAATGATTATACAAATTTGGGTGGAAGGCCATTCAAGGGTTCCGAAAGCATTATTGAAGTTCAAGCTTGGCTTACAACATACGATCACATCTTTTCTCGCATGAACCTTGTGGATCTACATCAAGTTCAAGTGGCTTCTAGCATGCTCCAGGAGAGAGCATTAGATTGGTATGAGTTTTTGGTTTAGAAAATTGTTGAAGTGGATCTTACTTAGGAGCAATTCCGGGAAATGTTCGAGTTAAATTTTATGCCGAAATCTGAAAAAGTAACTTTACCCCGATGCCTTATTGACCTTGTTCAAGGTGAATCTTCTATGATGAATTATGTCGCATCATTTGAATCCCTCTCTAAATATAGGATCGAGTATATTAATACCCCATTGAAGAAAAATCAGAGGTTTTTCTATGGGTTGAGTAAGAATCCCAAAAAGGCTTTACTTCTTAAGCTAGAAGCTCCTTTCGATCAGCTTGTAGATATCGCTTTTCGATTTAAAGAGGCCGATAATGAAAGTAATGGTGATGTTGGGGGTGCAATGAAAAACTTCAATGACAACAAGAAGAGGCATCCCGATAATAAGTTCAAACCTAATCCTAACAAGAAAGGGTAGAAATCAACTTCGGTAGCAAAGACTCCTATCCCTAATCTTGGAGAATGCTGCAATGGTGGATCTAAGGACCACTATGCAAATAAGTGTCTGAAGCCCCTTACTTCTCGCTATTGCAAAAGTTCGGGTCATCCTAAATCTTCATGTCCCAAAATTCAAAGCAAGAAAGAGGGAAAGATGAATGTTGTGCAAGCCCCTAGTAACGTTTCTCTTGATCAAGGTATTTTTCATTCCGTCCTTGATGGCATTATTGTGTTTCGTGATCATCCTGTTCGAGTTCTTTTTGACATAGGTGCATCTCACTCTTTTATATCAAAAGAACTTGTTGATACTTTTTCTTTAAATGTTATGGGCTTGATGACATCACTAAGAATTGCTAATCCGGTTGGTGGATCCTCAATACTCAGTTTACTTTGTAAAAATGTCGAGATTATTTTATGTGACAATGCTTTCGATCCGATTTGCATGTTATGCGATACTTAGGTTTCAAAATTGATTTTGGAAAAGGATTGGCTTAATCATAAAAAAGCCTATATCTTACATCTCGAGAGGACTATCCATCTTCGACATCCTTAATCTATTAAGCAGATTTCTATTGTTATTAATGATTTCGATTCCAATTCGGTGACATCATTTTATTCTCTAAACCCACATGATGAGGAAGATGCTATTTCCCTCATTCACGTAGTTCATGAATTTCCCGATATCTTTGAATCTGTTTTAGGATTACCACCTAAGCGATCAATTGAGTGGTGCTAAAGTGTTTTTAGTTCGACCTTGCCACCGGTTTTCATCATCTACAAGTTGCGAAGGATAGCATTCCACTTACCGCATTCTGCGCTCCTTATGATTTTTATGAGTGGCTCGTTATGTCATTCGGTTTAACGAACCCTCCAGCTTATTTCATTCTTCTTATGAATCGAGTATTCTGCGAATATCTCGATGAGTCCTTGTATCCATTGATTATGGGTGAAAACAGCAATTTAAAATTGCAAATCTTTCTAATAAGATATAAGTAAAATTGGATTTTGTTCTTAAAACGAGCAAAGAATATTCGTAAAATTTTTAAGAGACACGTTTACCATATAGATGATTTTGTGTTGTATTGCTCGTTGAGTGATTTAAGAATTCTGGTCAATGCGCCTGATTAATATTATCGATAGGAGTCTCCTAAACGCCATGATGAGACACTCAGACACAATAAATTGACTTGTAATAAGTAAATTTTTATAAAAGATGATTACATAAAGTTAATTATAATTTTGAATGTCTTATCTTTTCGGGATAGAGGATCATAAAATAAATGATTTAGCATAGAAGCTACTTTTTAAAAATTAAAAGAACTTCTTTCTAATGCTCATATTCTTGTGATTTCCAAAGGGAACCAAGACTTCACTGTTTGTACCGATGCTAGTCGTATTGGTTTGGGTGCCATTCTCATGCAAAAGAAAACGTGTTATCGCTTATGCTTCTAAACAATTAAAGCCTGCCGAGACTAGATATGTCACTCATGATTTAAAGCTCGTGGCTATTGTTTTCACACTTAGAATTTGGCATCATTATCTTTTGGAATGAAATTTGTTCTCTACACCAATCGTAAATCTTTGAAGTGTTTATTTTCTCAAAAGGAACTTAATTTGCGTCAACAACGTTGGCTCGAATTCCTTGCATCTTATGATCTTGATATTCTTTATACTTTCTAAAAGCGAAATCGTATTGCCGATTCCCTTAGTCATAAGCAACAAGCGGTTATTCCCTTAATGATATCCAAATGGAATGATCTCGAGACTTTGTCCACTTGTGAGATTGAAGATCGTGAATTTGATTCATGTTCATCTCTTGTTTTATGTAGCCTTGAGGCTCATCCATCTCTTTTGGACCACATTCTTGAAGCTCAAAAGCATGATCCCAAGTTGGCTCATCTTAGCCAAAGTTGTAGGGATAAAAATAATATTGATAGTCTGAAAGACTTTGAAACCGATGTCGTGGAGGCGTAGGAAAATTTGGTAGACTTATTAGGCCAAATATTAGTGATCTTCGTAAAGACATTTTAGAAGATTCTTATCGTTCTAATTTATCGTTCATCCCAATAGTAGTAAAATGTACGTGGACATGAAGCTACTTTATTATTGGGATGGAATGAAATCTTATATTTCTATCATTCAAAAAAGGGGTTTCTTGGTATCGCCACTTTAAAAATAGATGGAAAAAAATTGCGTCCAATAGGATTTGAACCTAAGGTTTAGAAGACCTCTGTCCTATCCATTAGACAATGGACGTTTTTCATTCCTATTTCGTTCTTTCGCAAACTTCATTAAGCGTTGCATGACTTACCAACTCATGAAGGCCGAGCATTAAAGGCCCGGTGGGTTATTGCAACCTTTGGACATTCCAGTTTGGAAGTGGGATCGAGTCTCCATGGACTTAATTGATGATCTACCTCGTTCTCGTTTGGGTCATGACAGTTTATGGGTGATTGTAGACAGACTTACAAAATCAGCCCATTTTATTCTCGTTCGGTCTAATTGGACCGTACCTTTTTTGCCCAAACTCTATGTTAAAGAAATTGTTAAATTGCATTGAGTTCCTACTTCTATTCTTAGCGATCGCGATCCATTATTTATTAGTGGATTTTGGAAGGGTCTTCAAAAAACTTTGAGAACGAAGCTTAATTTTAGTACCGCTTATCATCCTCAATCCGACGGAAAAACAGAGCGTGTGAATCAAACTCTTGAAGATCTTCTTCATGCATATGTTCTTGATTTTGATGGAAGTTAGGAAGATCTTATTTCTCTTGTTGAGTTTTCTTAGAATAATAACTTCTAATCTAGTAATTGTATGACACCTTTCGAGGCACTCTACGGAAGTTCATGCCAATCTCCTTCGTGTTGGCTTAAAGCTGGTGAGAAGCCGGTTTTAGGTCCAGATTTTATTTGTGATGTCACAGAAAAGATTAATCTTATTCATCATATAATGAAAGAAGCTCAAAGTAGACAAAAATCCTATGCCGGTAACCAAGAAGAAATTTGGAATTTTCAGTGAGAGATTTGGTATTTATTCGTGTTTTACCTATGAAGGGTGTTATGCGTTTCGGTCGCTCAAGAAAATTAGCGCCGCGATATATTTGTCCATTTCTCATCACCGAATGCATTAGTTCTGTGGCTTATTTTCTTTTATTACCTGCTTAATTTTCTGCTATTCATGAGGCATTCCACGTTTCTCAACTACAGAAATGCCTTAGAGATTCTGATTCTATTCTTGAGCAGGGTGTTACTAAAGAAATTGAAGTTTCACCTAATTTGACTTAAGAGAAACATCCTATTCGTACCATTGCTACGGAGGTTAAACGTCTTCGTAATAAAGATGTTCTGCTTATAAAAGTTCAATGGTCCGCAATCCTAAAAATTATTCTTGTGAATCCATAGAATTCATCGAGCGAACACACTCAGGCTTACTCTTTCGTGCTCCTTAGGGGAAACTTCTCATTTCATTTTTTGTTTTGTGTTATTATAACTTAGAGTGGTTGTTACTCTTTATTTTCTTCTTAAATATTACGAGGACGCAATTTCTTGAAGGAAGGGAGTTTGTAACAACCCACATATTTTACGATTAAACATTTAATTTTTTTACTAAAATATAACATCGTTAGTTGGATTAAAGTCCGAAATGTGACTTTTTGTAAACAGTCGAATTCGGACTTGAGACCACTTCCATTAAGTTTGAAACGACATTTACAACTTGTTTAAGTATAAACATTGATATGCTTGAAGTTGATTAGGATTTTGGTATTTTCGATTGGGCTTTGGGTTGTGTTCTAGCCCATTACCCCAATAAAGGAACCCAAACTCTTCTATCTAATAGCTCCCACTTCACTCCTCTTCATTCATTCATTCCACTCATAATTTCGGAACACTCAAGCCCTTGGAAAAATTGTGGAAAAAGGAAACTGAATTCCTAAGCCCTAGTTCTCTTTGGAAATTCAAATTCAAGTTCTAAAATCAAGGAGAAGCTTAGGTAAGCATCCTCTTCAATTCTTGACATTTCCTATGACTTAACTTAGGAAAAACTTTGCATTTGATAATAGATTGAAGATTCTAGAGGTATAGTAAAGTGTAATTGTTGTAAGCTTGTTTAGAGCTTCTCATTTCATGTTTTTGAGTTTAAAGGTGAGTTCTTGAACTCACATCAATATCTATAGCTTTCATTATTATTAGGTATGAATTCCTAACATCCATTTCATGTTCAATTGCTTTAGATTCGAATTGGTTTGGTAAATTTTTCAATTTTGGTTTTGAAGTCAAAATTTATGAAAATCCTACTATGGATGTTTGGACATTTTATTTGGGGTGTATCGAAGAGCCTATAAGGTTGGGTTGTCGCTTGGCATAAATCCCTAGCCTCCATCGCTCGTTCGATCGCTTCCAAATTGATTTGGCCATCATTGGCATATGCAAATTCTACCCAGGTCTAGGCATCCAGACGTCTGGTTGAAATTTTCAAATGTCTGGTAGGGGCTTCTGAGAAAAATAAATAAATAATTAAAACGAAAATAAACTTCCAGAGCCCAAGACCAGACGTTTAGTTAAACCCCACCAAACATCTGAGAGACTTCAGAAAATAAAAATAAAAAGGAGAAAAAAATATAAATTTTCAAAACCCAAGGTCAGACGTTTGGTTAAACCAGTCAAACATCTAGTTCTATTACTATTTACCTGTTTGCCTATTTTGGCCTGGATTTCCAATTTTTATCGATCTTTGATGATTCGAATAGTTATTGTCAACCAATTCCGACTTTGATGATTTCTTTTCTAGATTTTTGGTGTTTCCATTTGATGAATTTGACATCGATTTTCATGGTTTTGATTCACGTCATCGAATGTGGATTTTTGTTGATAGATTATTTTTACAATCATTTCTGTGATTTGTCACATTGAAATACAAAGGTTTTTATACTAGTAGTAAATACTAAAACTCTTTCACAAAAACGATTTCAACACTATTTTTAATACAAAACTCGTTTTAAAATCGTTTTTCAATCTATTAGTGCATACAAACCTTAACTCATTCATATGAGAAATCAAATTTAACGACTTAGCAAAACAAGTGGTATGAAACGCCTGCGTTTACTTCGTCGGTTAATTCATGGACTTGTTTGATTGAAATCTCATGACAGTTTTGGAGTGAAAATCCACAATCTGTTCGTAAATATTTAAGTTATGCTAGTGGTTATGAGCCATGAAGCTAAACTCATTTATTTACTAGCTTAGTGTAATTTACACTTATTTTCGAGTGAATCGTAAATATTTAAGTTAAGCCAGTGGATATAGGACATGAAGCCTAACTCGTTTATTTACTAGCTTAGTGTAATTTGAACTTACCGATCTATGATGATCATTTTATGATGTAGACTAGCGATGTGCGATGCATCTTTTATCCGTGTGGGGGACTAATCCCCGTTTCGGTGGAGCTTCGACTCAACTAGAAGGGGTAGCGACCCATGGTCTTTGGGCCGTTTGTAGAGCTTCGGCTTAAATTTTATAGGTTAGCGACTATGAGATTGCTCCCGTTTGTGATACACGTGTTGGTGAGTTTTCATGCTCCCGTTCGTGATAGGCCTCTCCCTTCTTTTATGTTTCTGGATTTCGAATTATTGATTTTTAGAATTTGTGTTTCACCAATTTTTGTGATTTGCATTGATAAGCTCTATCAATATTTGTGGTTTGGTGAATAAAAATAAAGAATATGACATTTGATGTTGAGAAAATTTGAGAAGTTGTATGATTTTTGTTTTTATCATATATATTTGTCATATCTCTTTTCCTATCTCATCTTACATGATAATTATAGCTAGACTGGTCCGTTTATTATTTTTCTTCTTAAACAATACTTGGGTTAGATCGAGGTGCTTCAGGTGCTTCCACTTGACTTTTTAGCAGGGATTAGCTTCTGATTTTTGGCTAACTACTTTATCTTAGTAGTTTTTAGTTTATACATTCGAGATAAAGATTCCTTGATGTATACATATTTTTTTATCTGACACTCGTATCTATTCTTTTGTGATGTAGTGGATCTTGTATAAGCACTACTTTGATTTTCACTTATGTGTGTTATATTCATATCTGTTTCGGCCTTAGTGATATGAATATCTATGACTGATTTTGTGTTATGCTTATTTTATATTTGTTTCCGAAGACCATATAGCCACTATGTAGTAGCTTTGACTTTATATTTGATATGTCAGATTTCCTCTTGAAATGAAATGCATGACCTACTATCTGACATATCGGTACTCACACAAAGCAATTACACAGATGTTCGTTCCTCATCAGCCTTATTATTCATGCTAATTGACGGCATTACCCCGTAGTGTTCTTGCCTAGTGTGAGTATAGAGGTGGAGCATCACATCGAACATGCAATTTTATTAATATATACCATCACAACCGGCGATCGATCATTATAGAAAAATATATAAGCAATAATCATTGCATATCATTTAGCACAACAAATACCATATAAATATGCAACACTACAATATCAAGTCCAACAGCACATAACAAGTCCACCATGACCCAACGATACGAAAATATAAACAAAATCAAGCATCAAGTACAATAATTAAGATAAAAAAATAACATCAAATCCAACACCTCACATAAATAATAACATCAAGTCAATAACGGATCAAGCTTTAGTAGCGGCTACCGCCGCAACTAAATTTTCTATTAATTTATACAAAAAAAATCATAAATTTATCATTTCATGTTTCCTATTAAGTAAAATATTAATTAAAAGTTAATAAAAATATGCATTATTTTCCTTTGTTGAGTTTGCTTGTTTGGGTTCTTATTGTATAAGAATCTAATGCAGTTGTTTGGACCATATATTGATATGCCATACTTGGAAGCATTTTTATTGTTTTAGTTACATTTAGGTGTTTTTATTTAATTTGGTTTCTTTAGTTTTAACTGTTAAATATACAAAAGGTTAAACATTTTGTACATGATTATGTTAAATTGAGATGATGAGTTCATGTCATTTTACTATGAAGTTTGTCATACTAATTGTTATTTGTCAAAGCATAACCAACATAGAAAGTAGTGATTAACTTTAATACACTATATATATATATATATAATTTTTGCCAAAAAGTTGTTTTATTTATTCGTAGTTCCACGGTTATTATTTGAATTCCATTTATTTGTAGAAAAATTAAGCTATATTATTATAGAGTAGTAATAATTGAGTAAATTTACAAAAGAGGTAATTGGTTTAAAGGAATAACTTAAGGCTAGTTTTTAGATCTAGGATGCAACTTTAAATTCTTTATAGAAGGACGACAATGTGTTTTATCATTTACCGACTTGGACTGTTTCCACTACCTCCAATGGACGTCATCCACCATCCATGTTCTGCCATGCTTGCCCTAACCGCTGTCGTCGAAGCAATCGTCGTCTAAAGCCGCCGCCGTCCAAGTCTCTCTCTTGCCATTGTCAGCATGCATCTCATAAAACCTAGATCTCACTTCCCTTGCCGTCCTCACTCCGCCGCCCAAGCAATCGTCGACTTAAGCCGCCATCATCTAAGCCGCCGCCGTCCAAGCCTCTCCCTTATCGTTATCACCCTAAATCTCAACAAATCAAGATCTCACCTCCCTTATCGTTCTCATGTGTAGTCGACGTCACCTCTACGGTACTCTGTCGCCATGCTTAACACCAAATCAATATCTCTGTTGACCAACACCATTGTCTACATCACCAAAAAGAAATCTGCCACAAAAAAAGAATACTAAATTAAAATGAATCAAATATTCCAAATGATAGTTGACAATAATATTTGTATTTTTAAAGTGCATCAAATTGAATGAAATATGCTGAATGATTGTAGAAAATAGCACTCGTATTTTTAAATGCATCAGATTAAATGAAATATGCCAAATGATACTTAAAAATATCATTTGTATTTTTAAAGTGTATTATAATGTATCAAATGTACCAATGATAGTTAAATAACATTTATATTTTTAATCGAACGTGGCAAATGATAGCTAACAATAGTTTAATGTAGCATTATAGTTATGAAGTTCACTATCATGTTTAAAATATACAAATCATATTTTAATACAATATTTTAATTACAAAGTCCATTAGCATGTTTAGAATATGAATTTTTTTTGTTTAATGTAGCATTTTAATTATGAAGTCCACTGCCATGTTTATGATATGCAAAAAAATAGTTTATTGTAACCTCTTAATTACAAATTCCACTAGTATGTTCATGATATGCAAAATGATAGTTTAATGTAACATTCTATTTATAAAGTACACTAGCTTTTTTAAAATATGCAAAGTGGTAGGCTAATGTAGCATTATATTAACATGTTTATGATATTTAAAATGATAGCAAAATGTGGCATTTTAGCTATGAAGTACAATAAGAGTCTAGTAGCATGGTTATGATATTTGAAATGATAGTTTGATGTAACATTTTAACTATGAAGCACACTAGAATGCTAAAAATATGCAAAGTGATAGTTTAGTATAACATTTTAATTACAAAGTGTTTATGTTATTTGAAATAATAGTTTGACGTGACATTTTAGATATGAAGTACACTACCATGTTTAAGATATACAAAATGATAAATCAATGTACCATTTAGTTACAAATGTCAATAGGATATTTATGATATCTGAAATGATAGTTTGATATGACAATTTAGCTATGAAGTCCACTAGTATGTTTAAATTATGCAAATGATAGTATAATATAGCATTTTAGTATAGTAGCATGTTTATGATATTTGAAATGATAGTCTGATGTTGCATTTTAGTTATGAAGTCACCAAGAATGTTATGTTACAAAATCAAACATCAAGTACAATAACTAAGATAAAAAAATAACATCAAATCCAACACCTCACATAAATAATAACATCAAGTCAATAACGGATCAAGCTTTAGTCGAGGCTACCGCCGCAACTAAATTTTCTATTAATTTATACAAAAAAATTCATAAATTTATCATTTCATGTTTCCTATTAAGTAAAATATTAATTAAAAGTTAATAAAAATATGCATTATTTTCCTTTGTTGAGTTTGCTTGTTTGGGTTCTTATTGTATAAGAATCTAATGCAGTTGTTTGGACCATATATTGAAATGCCATACTTGGAAGCATTTTTATTGTTTTAGTTACATTTAGGTGTTTTTATTTAATTTGGTTTCTTTAGTTTTAACTGTTAAATATACAAAAGGTTAAACATTTTGTACATGATTATGTTAAATTGAGATGATGAGTTCATGTCATTTTACTATGAAGTTTGTCATACTAATTGTTATTTGTCAAAGTATAACCAACATAGAAAGTAGTGATTAACTTTAATACACTATATATATATATATATATATATATACCAAAAAGTTGTTTTATTTATTCGGAGTTCCACGGTTATTATTTGAATTCCATTTATTTGTAGAAAAATTAAGCTATATTATTATAGAGTAGTAATAATTGAGTAAATTTACAAAAGAGGCGATTGGTTTAAAGGAATAACTTAAGGCTAGTTTTTAGATCTAGGATGCAACTTTAAATTCTTTATAGAAGGACGACAATGTGTTTTTTCATTTACCGACTTGGACTGTTTCCACTACCTCCAATGGACGTCATCCACCATCAATGTTCTGCCATGCTTGCCCTAACCGCTGTCGTCGAAGCAATCGTCGTCTAAAGCCGCCGCCGTCCAAGTCTCTCTCTTGCCGTTGTCACCATGCATCTCATAAAACCTAGATCTCACTTCCCTTGCTGTCCTCACTCCGCCGCCCAAGCAATCGTCGACTTAAGCCGCCATCATCTAAGCCGTCGCCGTCCAAGCCTCTCCCTTATCGTTATCACCCTAAATCTCAACAAATCAAGATCTCACCTCCCTTATCGTTCTCATGTGTAGTCGACGTCACCTCTACGGTACTCTGTCACCATGCTTAACACCAAATCAATATCTCTGTTGACCAACACCATTGTCTACATCACCAAAAAGAAATCTGCCACAAAAAAAGAGTACTAAATTAAAATGAATCAAATATTCCAAATGATAGTTGACAATAATATTTGTATTTTTAAAGTCCATCAAATTGAATGAGATATGCTGAATGATTGTAGAAAATAGCACTCGTATTTTTAAATGCATCAGATTAAATGAAATATGCCAAATGATACTTAAAAATATCATTTGTATTTTTAAAGTGTATTATAATGTATCAAATGTACCAATGATAGTTAAATAACATTTATATTTCTTATCGAACGTGGCAAATGATAGCTAACAATAGTTTAATGTAGCATTATAGTTATGAAGTTCACTATCATATTTAAAATATACAAATCATATTTTAATACAATATTTTAATTACAAAGTCCATTAGCATGTTTAGAATATGATTTTTTTTTTTGTTTAATGTAGCATTTTAATTATGAAGTCCACTGCCATGTTTATGATATGCAAAAAAATAGTTTATTGTAACCTCTTAATTACAAATTCCACTAGTATGTTCATGACATGCAAAATGATAGTTTAATGTAACATTCTATTTATAAAGTACACTAGCTTTTTTAAAATATGCAAAGTGGTAGGCTAATGTAGCATTATATTAACATGTTTATGATATCTAAAATGATAGCAAAATGTGGCATTTTAGCTATGAAGTACAATAAGAGTCTAGTAGCATGGTTATGATATTTGAAATGATAGTTTGATGTAACATTTTAACTATGAAGCACACTAGAATGTTAAAAATATGCAAAGTGATAGTTTAGTATAACATTTTAATTACAAAGTGTTTATGTTATTTGAAATAATAGTTTGACGTGACATTTTAGATATGAAGTACACTACCATGTTTAAGATATACAAAATGATAAATCAATGTATCATTTACTTACAAATGTCAATAGAATGTTTATGATATTTGAAATGATAGTTTGATATGACAATTTAGCTATGAAGTCCACTGGTATGTTTAAATTATGCAAATGATAGTATAATATAGCATTTTAGTATAGTAGCATGCTTATGATATTTGAAATGATAGTCTGATGTTGCATTTTAGTTATGAAGTCACCAAGAATGTTATGATATCCAAACTTAGTCAGACATGCGTACAAATACAAAAGCAAACCGTTTGTCAAACCTAATCGGGTACGTATGCAAACCAATGTATAATCGATATATATTATTAAACTGAGCATACCATCAAATGCAAAAGCTAATCGAGTGTCAAACCTAATTGAGTATGTATTAATACAAAAGCTAACCGGATGTCAAATCTAATTGGGTATATATGAAAATCAATTTACAACTAAGACATATTATCTAACCGAGCACACCACCGAATGCAAAAACTAACCGAATCCCAAGTCTAATCGGGTACATATGAATGAAAAAGTAAACCGCATACCAAAATTAATCAGATATGGGGGGATGCAAAAACAAATAGTATGTCAAACCGAATTGCATACATATATAAATCAATCTATAACTAAGACATATTGTCCAAACCGAGCATACCACTGATTGTAAAAGCTAACCGGATGTCAAACCTAATCGGGTACACGGAGATGAAAAAAGTAACCGAATGTCAAAATCTAATTGGGTATGTATGGCCGTAAAAGCAAACCAAATACCAAAATTAATCGGGTACATATGGAAACCAATATATAACCAAGACATATTGTTTAACCGAGTATACAATCGAATGCAAAAGCTAACAGAATGCCAAATCAAATCGAGTACATACAAAAACGAATCTATAACCAAGATATATTGTTTAACTGAACATACTACCGAATGCAAAAGCTCAGCGTATATCAAACTTAATCGGGTACATATGGATGCAAAAGCCAACCGAATGCCAAACCTAATTGGATGTATACAAATGTAAGCCAACCAATCATGCAAAACCTAATAGGGTATGTACGGATGTAAAAGTCAAATGAATACCAAACCTAATCGAGTGTCTATGAATACAAAAGTCAATTGAATGCCAAACCTAATTGAGTACATATGAATATAAGTGCAAAATCCAACGGAATGTCAAACCTAATCAGATACATATGGATGTAAAATCCAATTGAATTCCAAACCTAATTGAATAAATATGATCACGTAAGCTAATTGAATGTCAAACCAAATCGAGTATATGTGGAAACCAATCTATTACCAAGATATATTATTTAACTGAGCATATCGTTGAACACAAATGCTAATCGAATGCCAAACTTAATCGAATGCCAAAACTAATCGATGCAAAAACTAATTGACTGCCAAACCTAATCAGATATGTATGGATACAAAAGCGGAATATCAAACCTAATCGGATACGTATGAATGCAAAAGCCAAATGGATTAATACCATGGATGTCTGCCATATTTGTTGGGGTGTCTCGTATAGTGTGTGGGTAATCGACGCACATTGAAAGAAAAATAGACCTACATTCTGAAAAATAATGGAGGTGAAGTGATATATAAATGAGTTTGGTCGTATGTAATAATTATTTTTTTTGTTAAACGGTATTGGTCAAATTCATGTGATGCCTCCACTCAAGAACTTGCATTCGCTCATTCCACAGTTTCTAACTAATAGAGGTGCTTGTTGGAAAATTTCTAAAATCAATACAAAGCTCAACTTTCTAAAATTAATACATGTGTTTCTAGATCTAAATATGCAATACTTTGGTTGATTTGTAGTCCTCATCAATTTACAAATTGATACACAAGATCACTGTTTGTGAATATTTTAGTAAATGTCTACTATTTTCAGCTGATCGGTATTATTTTAGTACCATCTTGGATTATGTGTAGGATTTTTTATTTTTGTTTGGTGTTTTTTATGATTGAACCAATATTCAACGATGAGATGAAAATGTGAAACGTAAAGCGTTGAAGTTGAACATAAGATTCATTATTTTTACGCAGCAATGAATGTTTATTGTTTAGTGACCAAAACAACTTGGATTATGTATTATAATTTCTCAAAGTAGACAAGTGATTAATGTCATTTTTGTTAAAATTCGAAATATGTGGAAAAATAATGTTCTCTTTCTCCTTGCAAGTGTTCCCATCTAACATTGATGATTGCCATATTTTTACACTGCAGTGGATGGAAATATGGGACACAAAATTATTGGATAACATAATGATGCAAATGGATAACGTAATTACACTAGCAGGGGTGTACAAGTAGATGGCTTTTGCTGTCAAAACAATTATTATACATGCAAGATTAGGCTTTGATTTAATATGCTAGAACTAGCAGTATGCCAGTACTCATTCATGCATGGCAGTTTTTATTTTTAATTTTTTTTCAGTTTTTATTGTTTAAATGCAATCTTTTATTCGTGAATCTTGTGTTCCTTCTAAAATGGTATTATTTTTCCATTCTCAATGAGTATATTGATTATAACTAAATGTAAATGTTTTGACTAAATGAAGAATAATTAATAATCAATGCTCGGCGGGGTTTCCAGTCCACGACCTCCAGTCCCAGATCATTCTTTAAACTGAGCAATGCCTCTAAACCAGTTAATTGTGAATGTATGATAGGTAGAATTTGAGATTGGAGACTGAAATGACTGATGTAGCCTTTTTAAACCGTGGGGTTTTTACTTTCAAATACCCGTTTTAAAAAGGATGTTTTTTTATTTTTTTTCCCCTTTTTCTTTTTGGTCTCGTTTTCCAAAGCAAGTACAGAAATAACCATTATTACAAATTAATATCGTTTATAGCTCTGTTTTGAAAGGCGTAATGGATTACTGGTTAAAACACAATAGCGCATTTTTAAATGGCACCAGTGTATTGTAATTTTTTTATTATAAGAGAACGTATGAGCGACTTTTCAAAAGCCGTCGGTGGACGACCTTTGAAAAGTCGCTTGTGGTCACATAAAATAAAATTTAAAACACGACGGTGCCATTTGAAACGGCACCAGTGTGTTTTGACTTAAGGTTAAAATTAAAGAGAGTTAAAAAGATGTTTGTAGAAAAAACAAAGTAAATATTATTGAAAAGATCCAAAGTAGGCATTTTCTTTGTTTTTTTTCCCTTGTCCATTATTTTATGTAGTAGCAGTAAAAGTTTGAAGTATAGTACTAAACCATTAAAATTAGAAGTTCATTTTATATTCGTGTAATTTATAATATACTCGTTTTACATGTGTGCATGAATCATGCTGAATATCAAGGTATACATATTCAGCAAACGGAATAGCAAAACTAAAATAACAACGATGGAGATAAGCCTTCATTTAGGGCGTTGCAAACTTGGCTTCAATTAGAGCAAAACTTGGCTTCAATTAGGGAGTACCAAAGACTAAAATAACAACGATGGAGATAAGCCTTCAATTAGAGCGTTGCACACTTGGCCTTAAATGAAAGGAGTGCAGCATGTGAGGCCTGTTGACCGGTACATCACAATCCGATCTTTCAGATTGAAAAATAAATGAGAGCATCACAAAACAGTGAGATGAAAAGCCATCATTTTCATGTTAAAAGGATGGATAAAAGATGAAAGACCGGAAAAGAAGGATTTGCATTAATGGAAAGAAGCATTTAAAACGTCAGAAAGTTTGGCAAACATATTTAAAGCAAATAAAAACATCACATCGGTGTGGATGATCCACGAGCAATTTCTACGATTTACCTGTTTTGGTCATAAAATACTTCCAAACAGCAGATAGACATATGTATACATCCAAACACTCGTATTTAATTACAACCTAATCGTGCATCATTAGTTCCTAATGATGGATATAATATTTGTAGAAGATGAATAATTGAGCGTTAGATTTAGAATATAAAAGGCATGCCTGTCAATATCAACTACTCAGCAGAGGACGGTGAAATGCTTGGAAGAGCATGTGATGTGCATCCTCGTCGTATGTCTTCGTAAACCCAAAACCGCGACGGATGGTCAAACAACATATATATATTAATTAGAGACTTCCCATCAAAAAACTTTTAGAAACCTGATACACGCTCAGCCTTGCTTTCTTCCTTTGCCACTCCCATTTTGACACCGAGAACCACTGTTGTCTTATAATTTTTTACAAGATCAAATAATAATTATATTTCTCTTTTTAGGTTAAATCTTAGATCTACGGTTTTCTCACTAAAGCTCAAACAGTTTATACCATCTCAAAATTGACATTTGTGGTCATATATTTTTTAATGCAAGCCGATTTCTAGTGTGAAAATTATATAGACATTATTACAAAAAATTCCACGATACATCAAGAGTGCAAGTTGGAAGGTCCATCTTATATTTTTCGACATCATGCTTATGCCCACGTTAGTAACATAATACCTACGCCAAATCCACGATGGCGTCAATGCTAATTGCATAAATGGACTTTGCCAACTCGATAATATTTTTGCAAAATTCCACTGCATCCATCTTCCTCTGTCACATAGCACAAAAATATATCACATAAAACCAAATCGGTCGTGTCAAACATGCAATGTTATTAATATATATTATCACGGCCGACGATCAATCATTATAGAAAAATATATAATCAATAATCATTGCGTATCATTTATCACAACAGATACCATATTGATATGCAATACTACCATGTCAAGTCCAACCGCACATAACAGGTTCACCATGACCATGTGATACGAAAATATAAACATATCCAACATCAAGTACAATAACTAAGATAAAAATAGCATCAAATCCAACACCTCACATAAATACTAACATCAAGTCAATAACGGACCTAGCTTTGGCCTACTGGAGGCTGCCGCACCAGCTCAATTTTTTATTAGTTTATACAAAAATTTAATGAATCTTCATTTCATGTTTCAAATTAAGTAAAAGATTAATTAGAATGTAATAAAAAAGTATATTTTTCTCCTTTGTTTAATATACTCTTTTAAGAGATAAAATCATATAAATTCCCCAAAAATTGCTTTGTTTATATAAGTTTGAAGTTGCTTGTTTGAATTCCATTTATTTGTAGAAAAATTAAGCTATATTATTATATAGCACTGATAATTGAGTAAATTTACAAAATCAAGAAACTGATATATGTGGTTTTGGCCTAACATAATTCAAACTCCATTACATAACCAATTAGAAGACAAGTTCATGAATGCTTGTTTTGTTGTTTCCTAACGTTTTTCTCATATAGAATCATATTAAGTGGTAATACGCTAATATTAACCAAGTAATGTCTGTTATCAATGTTTTAGAAAAATATATGCTATATGATAATTTTATATATAGTTATGTTTTATGTGCCTATGTGTGTATACATATATAAAATGCTTACATCTATCTTCTTATTAGATTTTCTAACATTAAATATGTGCATGAAAATCAAAATTTGGTCTCCCGCCACCACTGTATCAAATTTCTACGTACGTCCCTGCATCAAGTCCACATGTCCCAATATAAACAACAACTCAATTATTATGCACAGGTCCACTCCTGTCTAAACCACATTGCTGCTGCTATTGCATGAACTCCTATGTCGTCCTCATCGACTCTTGGATTCTCGACATATGACTCTGAAGTTGTTGAATTGTAGTTTCATGGGCTCTTAAATCACCCAAAAGTATTGTTCTGATTTGACTGGCATCACACTAAAGGTGTTATCTTCGTGAGGTTGCATATAATAGTTAAAGTATTATTCGATCTTTTGTATCATTAAGTCAAATTATAATTAACTGACATGTTGCGTATAAATAAATTTGATTTTGAATTTGAACATGAACTAGCACTACAACAAAACAACCATATTACAACCTTTTCTTTACAACTTGCACAAACTGGCAGTTGTAATATGTATTTTATAACAACTGTTTATATGTAGCTGTTGTAACAAATTTATTTGTTCAGCAGTTGTAATATATGTCTGTAACAACTGTTATCTGTGTCAGTTGTAAATATTTATCTGTCACAACTGTTTTTGACAGTTGTCTGCCTGTACTACGAAAATTTAGTTCCCTCTTTTATTTTCTTCGGTCCACTCAATGCTTTCGTGTAAACTAAAAAAGTGGTCGTAAAATTTCATAAATCTAAACCCTAACCATTGCTATCCACCGAAGTAAATCGCTTTGCTAGAAACCCTCTTCCAAACCCTAACCCTTTACTCTCTGTCATTTTCTCGCCTCCATGGCCGCATCTCCATTGCTACACGCGTTCGCTCGCTTCGCCACCGCTGCTACCCGCGTTTGCTCATCGTTGTTGTTGGTCGCCTTCGACGAAGTTGTGGTATGTCGGTATCCTATGATTTTCTTGATTTTATTTGGTTCTTAGTTATTAGTTATTGAAATCGTTGATAGTTAAATGATTCTTTACTGTTGATAGTTATTTTGTTTACTGCTATTTTGTTTACTGTTATGTGAAATTGTTGATAGTTATTTTGTTTACTGCTATATGAATGCTAATCTCATGAATGCTAATCAAAAGACACAAGCAACGTTGTAAGAGATTGGATTGTAGATCCATATAGATATTAGGATCGAAACCTATGAAATTCAATTGCAAATAATAAGGTGTTTGGTTATGTTGTCAACGTTCTTTGATCATAAAATTTAGTTATTATAGCCAATTTTTAAATAAAACAGAGTAAAAAAATATTGTACTGAAAATATAGGCCTAATACTATGATAATGGTATGAAATATCGAAAACTTACATAGGCATGTAGATTAATACGGGGCGGTTTTTGTATAAACTCTGTTCTTTTTTCCACTTATAATTTCTAGAACCAACACACCGAAACTGAACATATATGATTTTATAGAGAATGCCCATCCACAGCATACTCTGGAGACATGTATCCACTGCATTGTTAAAGAACGCAAAAGTTAATTTTATGAACCAAGTAATTGATGTTTCTTAACGACAAACAGATACACTTACTATGTTCCAACAATTTTTCTGGTATTGAAGTCTATTTCATTGCCGCTAAAGATTCTTGCCATACCAAAATCGAAGATTTTGGGAATCATTTCCTTATCAAGAAGAATATTCCCAGCCTTAAGGTCGCGATGAATGATTCTAAACCTGGAATCCCGGTGAAGATAGAGAAGTCCTCGAGCTATCCCAGCAATGATCTGATATCGAGTATTCCAATCTAGCAATGACCTTTTTTGTTCATCTGAGTGTAAATTGTAAGTGTCAAATTTGCATGGAACCAAAAAAGGAATTCACGATCGACTGAAACTAAAAAACTTGTTTGAAAGATATGAAATTTACCAAATAAGAATGCATGCAAACTATTGTTGGGCAAGTATTCATAAACAAGCATTCTCTCCTCTCCTTGAATGCAACAACCGAGAAGGCGAACAAGGTTTCTATGTTGAAGTTTTGCAATAAGCATAACTTCGTTTTTGAACTCGTCAGAACCTTGACTTGAAGTTTTTGAAAGACTTTTTACTGCTATTTCTTGATCTTCAAGTTACCCTGTTTGATTCTCTATTAAGCATTAGATGAACATGTACATCGCCGTATTTTCCAATGTATAATACATAATATGTACATAATAAAAAAGTAGTAATACACAACAATAGAAAAAAAATGTGAACCTTGTAAACTGGAGCAAATCCACCTTCTCTAAGTTTATTATCCGAAGAGAAATGGTTGGTTGCCTCTATGATAGTATCAAACTCAAATATTGGAAGATCTATTGATTCTCCATTTTGCTCATGTTTAAATTGTTTGCTGGAAGAATTCATTGCACCCAAGATCACTGAAAAGATTTAAAGGAAAACGATAATAAAATTCATGAGATTGCATATTTAACAGTTTTAGATAGATTTTTGTTTTTAACTGTGTTATCCCGTCTTTTTAGCAAGGCCGTGATATCAAAAGATCGACCGAGAAAAACAAGATAGCTCGTCTCAAAGATTTGTCAACTCAGCATCTCAACAAAGCAAGTTCTATTGAATGATTTCTCATCTAAAATCCCCTACGGAGTGGGGGTCCAGGGGGATGCCAACCCCCCAAGGTGGGGTGCGGGGGCAATGCCACCGCTACGGTGTTCGACCTGACCAGTCAGGTCGCAGGGGTCCAGGGGGAAGAGCCACCGGCGGGGTGCGGGGCAGCGCCCCGTCCAAAACGGTATGCGACCGAGGGCATGGATTATCCAACGAGCTAAAGCAACTCAGCGAGTTAAGAGCAACGGTCTAAAGGCAGCGACCTAGGATGGTACACGACCTAGCGACCTAACTTCTCAAGTATGCAGCGACCTATAGCGTCCAACGACTTAAGTACTTAGCGAGATAACAAAGCCGAAGATCTTAGGCGACCTAACGAGTTAAGGTTTCCAGCGACCTAACTATTGAAGACTTAAGCGACCTAGATGTCAAAAGCCTCCAGCGAGTTAACAAGTTAAAGCTTCCAGCGACCTAGCGAGATAGAGAATTCCACACGACCTAACGACCTACCTCCTCACCTTAACCCGTAGGTCGCTCACGACCTAATCCCGTAACCCGTAGGTCGCTCACGACCTAAGCCCATAACCCGTAGGTCGCTCACGACCTAAGCCCGTAACCCGTAGGTCGCTCACGACCTAAACCATATCCTATCTCTTCCCTTAGGTCGCCCCGTGCCTCAACAGCCTTAAGCCATGACTTCTCTAGGTCGCTACTCCCTAACCCGTAGCCCCCTAGGTCGCCGATCCCTGTGCTACTGCTTCTTAGGTCGCTAACAACCTTCGACCTATGCCTTAAGTCGCGATCCTCTCTCCTGCCACTCCATAGGTCGCTCGAGACCTATAACCCAGCCGACCTAACCCCAGAAATCACCTATAAATACTCCACCAACTCCACATTCAAGGGGGGGCTTTCCGGATTCCAAAGATTTCTCGACTCTGCTGATTTCTCGACTCTCCAAACACTTCAAACACTGAAGAATCTTCATTAAGTAATCTACTTCATTCAACATGAATCCAAGGAGCAATCCATCATCAAAATTCTAATTTTCTTTCTCTAATCGTGTTGTAATCAAGAGATCGTGTTGTAAAAGTGTTGTAATCAAGAGATCGTGTTGTAAAAGTGTTGTAATCTTGTAAAATGTGCTCGAAAAACATAACGGAGGATGTAAAGTGGATGTAGGCTTGCTAGAAGCCGAAACACTATAAAAATCTCTGTCTCTTTTACTTTTCTGCTATTTTTTGTTTACTTTGATTCCCGTGTAAACGGGTGGTGCTTTCACTTCATCACGATATACACCGGGTGTTAGCGTTAAAGCTCTTTTTACCGTTAACATTTTGGTGCTTTCACTGAGAATTGAACTCAAGAATCCTATTAATCAATACTTGACTCGGGGAGATTGAAACTGAAATCCGAAGAACTATGGTAAGGAGATCGAGTAGACTACAAAGACCAGAGAATAGTCAGCATAAAGGAAGTCAAGAGGCTTCTTCGAGAGCAAGCCAAACTTCAGCCTTTGTTACAAGAGAGGAGATGGAGGCAATGATGAAAAGGTAAGAGGATTTGATCCAGAATTTGTTTCATCAGATTGGGCAACTTGGAGTGCAGAATCAAAGAGGAACAGAAGTCCAACCAAAAGAACAAATTCCACCATCCCCTCGTGAACTCGGGGGGCAAGACGAAAGCCAAGGGCGAGGACTGTCACTAAGAGATAACGACAGATTAGCGGAAATGGTCAAAAAGGCTATGAAAGGTGGTTTGGTAAACAAAGACTTGGAGGATGTCAATAGAAGTCCTTTTACCGTAACAATCAGTTGAGCTAAGAACCCACCAGACTTTAAGCTACCATCATTGGATATGTACAATGGGAGGACAGACCCTACAGTTCATCTGACAAAATATATGAGGCATATGGAAGTGCTGGGGGCATCAGAGGAAGTTATGGCCCGGTGCTTTCCGCTGTACTTGACAGATATTGCGGCACTATGGTTCAGACAATTGGAAAATGGATCGATTAAAACGTGGAATGATTTGATTGAGAGGTTTATGAGGCAATTCAGGGTCCACATCTCGAGGCCCAAGAATGTTATGAGTTTGACAGTACTAAAACAAAGAACCGGAGAATCTTTGAGAAGTTTTTTGACGCGATTCAACGCAGCCGCGGCATCGGTAGATTGACCAGATTCATCCATGGTTCTAATGGCAGCTGTGTTGGGCATAGCTGATGGCACAGAGTTCAAGAATTCATTGACCAAAGATCCTCCTATGGATTTAGGAGAATTTTCTATGAGGCCGAAGGGTTCTTACGATTAGAGGACGCAAAGGCTGATATAGAAGAAGGAGAAGGAACTGATGTTTTTGTGGTTAAAAGCGGGAATCCTCCTGGGAAATGTGCAGAAACCAGCAAAGGCAAACGAAAAGCTGAGGATAACAATGAAAAATCAGCACGACAACAAAGGGGATCAAGATTCACCTCGTACACAGAATTGAATGAGACTTTGGAGCGAATCTATCAAGACACCAAGGGACATGTTCCTTATCGAAAACCAATTAATTAGAGAGATCCAACTAGCAACGAGAAAAAGTCGGACAAGTATTGCTTGTTCCATGAGCTAAATGGTCATAGCACGAATGACTGCAGACACTTGAAAGATGAAATTGAGGGGCATATCTGGGATGGTTTGCTATCCCAATATGTGAAAAAGAAGGCTGCAACGGTGGAACAAGAATGACCACCTGCACCAACTGGAGACGCCTCAGGGTCAAAGCGTCGACCTATCATCGAATAATTGGGGTTATGACGAATGAGTGGAAAATCTACATCAACACAATTAAGTCGTTCACACATGTATGGGACCACGATCGATCCCCAGGCATGCTCTGATACAACTATAAATCATACTGATGTAGATGTTTGCGATCGGACGTCAATTCTTTGCTTTTGAATTTTACTTCTGATGGTTGACTACTTTACTTTTGTATTTTACTTTTGATGACTGATTACTTTGCCTTTTGTGTTTGGACTAGGCTTGACATTGCTTTCATGATTTGTTTCCGACGATTGAGTTTGACTCTACATGGCTTTCATGTTTTGCTTCCGATGTTTGAGTTTGAATCTACATGGCTTTCATGTTTTGCTTCTGATGTTTGAGTTTGACTCTACTTTGCTTTCATGTTTTGCCTCTGATGTTTGGATTTAATTCCACTGTGCTTTCATGATTTGCTTCCGATGTTTGGATTTGATTCCACGCTGCTTTCACGATTTGCTTCAAATGTTTGGATTTGACCTTTTCAGACATTTCTACTTGACAACTTTTTAGTTGAATATTTGATTTTTCATGATTTTGAAATGTGTAAGCCCTACGAACAGGCATCATCAAGCCCTACGAACAGGCACCCGACTTCGAACAGTCTCAATGATTAAGTCCTATGAACAGGCACCCGACTTTGAACAGTCAAAAACTCATGGATTTAAGTGCTTGACCGCCAACAGTCGCTTGACTGTGGTCGGCCGCGCTTCAATTCATAACTCGATCCTAAGCGATCGTCGCATAGATTTAAATGCTTGACCGTGCAGGGCCACACTTGGCCTCAAATGACTCGATCATGAATGGTCGTCGTTTGAAGTTAAGCGCTTGACCATGAACGGCCGCGCTTCACACCGCCAACAGTCGCACTTTCACCTCAAATGGCCCGACTCCGAATGGTCGTCGTTTGAAGTAAAGCGCTTTACTGTGGACGGTTGCATTTCAACTCACTTCACCTGATCCTGATCATCATACAAAGTTGAGTGCTTGACCACGGACGACCGTACTTCACCTCGAATGGCTCGATCCTATACGATCGTCATTTGAAGTTAAGCGCTTGACCGCGAGCGGCCGCGCTTTACCACTTGATCGCTCAGGGTCGCACTTTACTACAAATGACTCAACCCCGAATGCTCGTCATTCGAAGTAAGGCGCTTGACCATGAGCGGTTGAGCTCTACCACTAGACCGCACAGGGCCGCACTTTACCACGAGTGGATCGACCCCCGAATGGTCGTCATTCGAAGTAAAGCGCTTGACCATGAATGATCACATTTCACAATAAATGACCCGATTCCGAACGATCGTCGCATGGATTTAGACGCTTGACCGCGCAGGGCCGCACTTCACCTCAAATGACTTGACCACAAATGGTCGTCACTTGAAGTTAAGCGCTTGACCATGAACGACCGCGCTTCATCCCAAATAGCTCGATCTCGAACGGTCGTCATTTTAGGGCCATATAAAACTGTCAATTCCTTTACAGGTTGTCAACAGGATATGAACGTACGGATTATGGCATTACAAAACACACCTTTCTACCGCAAGGCATGTTTTGGGGGGCAAGTGTTATCCCGCCTTTTTAGCAAAGCCGTAATATCCAAAGATCGACCGACAAAAGCAAGATAGCTCGTCTCAAAGATTTGTCAACTCATCATCTCAACAAAGCAAGTTCTATTGAATGATTTCTCATCTAAAATCCCCTACGGGGGGGGGGGGGGTCCAGGGGGGTGCCAAACCCCCAAGGTGGGGGTGCTGGGGCAACGCCACCGCTACGGTGTTCGACCTGACCGGTCAGGTCGCAGGGGTCCAGGGGCAGCGCCACCGGCGGGATGCGGGGCAGCACCCCGTCCAAAAAGGTATGCGACCGAGGGCATGGAGTATCCAACGAGCTAAAGCAACTCAGTGGGTTAAGAGCAACGGTCTAAAGGCAGCGACCTAGGATGGTACACGACCTAGCGACCTAACTTCTCAAGTATGCAGTGACCTATAGCGTCCAACGACTTAAGTACTTAGTGAGATAACAAAGCCAAAGACCTTAGGCGACCTAACGAGTTAAGGTTTCCAGCAACCTAACTATTGAAGACTTAAGCGACCTAGCTGTCAAAAGCCTCCAGCGAGTCAACAAGTTAAAGCTTCCAGCGACCTAGCGAGATAGAGAATTCCACACGACCTAACGACCTCCTCCTCTCCTTAACCCGTAGGTCGCTCACGACCTAAGCCCGTAACCCGTAGGTCGCTCATGACCTAAGCCCGTAACCCGTAGGTCGCTCACGACCTAAACCCGTAACCTGTAGGTCGCTCACGACCTAAACCCTTAATCCGTAGGTCGCTCACGACCTAAACCATATCCTATCTCTTCCCTTAGGTCGCCCCGTGCCTCAACAGCCTTAAGCCATGACTTCTCTAGGTCGCTACTCCCTAACCCGTAGCCCCCTAGGTCGCGGATCCCTGTTCCACTGCTTCTTAGGTCACTAACAACCTTCGACCTATGCCTTAAGTCGCGATCCTCTCTCCTGCCACTCCATAGGTCGCTCGCGACCTATAACCCAGCCGACCTAACCCTATAAATCACCTATAAATACTCCACCAACTCCACATTCAAGGGGGGTTTCCGGATTCCAAAGCACCGAGACTCTGTTGATTTCTCGATTCTCCAAACACTTCAAACACTGAAGAATCTTCATCAAGTAATCTACTTCATTCAATATGGATCCAAGGAGCAATCCATCATCAAAATTCTAATTTCCTTTCTCTAATCGTGTTGTAATCAAGAGATCATGTTGTAATAGTGTTGTAATCAAGAGATCGTGTTGTAAAAGTGTTGTAATCTTGTAAAATGTGCTCGAAAAACATAACGGAGGATGTAAAGTGGATGTAGGCTTGCTAGAATCCGAACCACTATAAAATCTCCGTCTCTTTTACTTTTCTGCTATTTTTTGTTTACTTTGATTCCCGTGCAAGCGGGTGGTGCTTTCACTTCATCACGATATACACCGGGTGTTAGCGTTAAAGCTATTTTTACCGTTAACAAACTGTAATCTAATATAGCAAGTGCCCACACAGTGCACTAACATAATATTACGAAGTGTATCTTACATTTTCTTTTCTTCATCTTCTTCCTTATGCATAAGAAACAACTAACACAGCTCATCAGCGATATACCAGCAATTGGACTAATCACAAGAGCCACAACTCCAACATGCGATCTGGCACCCTGCAGACTTGTAAAATCAATCTAAAGATTGAAATCGACAATATAACTTGTTCTCTCTCACATATGCGTGCACAAAAAAAACAAACAAACTATGCCTAATGCTGCAAATTTTTATATATACATTCATATCGTACTTAAGATCATCTACACATAAATTAGGCTTATTTGAGTATGTATAAACCATGAAAAACATATTTCAAATTAATGGTTAAAATATATAAGGCGAATTTTTTTGAAATGATCCAATTTTTTATAGACATGATATTCATAATGTGGATTAACGTTAAAAAAAATGTAGCATTTAGCGTAGAGTAACTCCAGATATCATTGGGCGCTAAACGTTTGAGTTGTCTCGCATGGTGGGAAATGGAATGGCTGTTTGAAAATAGTACAGTTCTATGTCGCTGAAACTTTGTGTTCGAATAGCGGCTCTTATGTAAAATTTTAGGAGTGGTAAAATTTTATGTGCATGATCTTTGGAGTAGTTATTATTTTTATTTCCCATTGAGTAACAAGATTATGTTTACAAAATATTTTTAATATTAGATATATTCAAATTACAGGGAAATCTAAAGAAAATATAATGTAGATTCCTATCCTATTTGGAAAGATGGATCCACTCCCCTCTTATTTTATTTCTTCAAAACTCACCCTTTCAATGTGAAAAATTATCAAAATAAAACAAAACAATATGTTGATATACTATTTTTGTTATTAAGATCATCCACATAAACTTGTATACCATTTTAAAACTTCTAAATGATTCGTAACTACATTTGAATTCAATGACTTGAATATTTTTGATGGTTCATGTTAAATAGAATATTTAGGTGAGGTAAAAGTTTCAAAATGCATTTTCTTTTTTCTTATCCACAGAATTTTTGCACTTCAAAACTTGTAGTTACTTAAAATTTATGGATTCTAGATGGCTTGAAGAAAAGTGATACAAAATATTATCATCCATACATACATACATTCATACATACATATACATATACATACATTCATACATATATATACATATACATATACATACATACATACACATACAAACACATACATACATATACATACATATACATACATACATATATATATACATATACATATACATATACAGATACATATAATATATATATATATATAATTAACATAGATCCCTTTCCTTATAAATCCCCCAAGGTCCCCCATGATCTCTTTGTGCCAAAAAAATTATGGATCGAAATGAATTTTCTCAGATATGTTATATTCATTAGCGAGATCATCTATGCAGGATTTGAATTATCTAGAACCTTTTAACTACTTCAAAATTGGAAGTTAATATAAGGTATCGAAAATATTTGCTGGAAATTGACAAGCTAGAAAATTTGTAAGGCATTTGGAATCTGGATTATTGCTTTAGACTCTTTAAAGGAAACTCCTAAATAAAATTACAGTTTATAATCCAGTGTCTGCATTATGACTAGAAAATTTGTAAGGCATTTGGATTATAGCTTCAGACTATTTGTAGGAAACTCCTAAATAAAAGTTACCAATTTTCTATGTAATTTACAGTACATATATATAACTTTGAGGTCGTTTGATTTTGTTTTGAAGAAAAGAGGAGTGAAATGGGAAAATAAAGGTGGATGTGTCTGCTTGCAAATAAGGTAACTTTATGAACTTTTTTTTTATGAATGGTCTTACAACTCAAATGCAACCAATCTATTTTCGGCCAATTAAAGTGAACCAAATTTTCAGCTAAAATGATTTTGTATGAATAGATTCATATCAGTATCATTGTTAATGATTTATTGGTTCATAATTGTACAACTGGTACAGGTACTTGTTTATGCAACCATTCTATTGGTTCATATCAGTACCCCGGTGCTATTAATATATTATAGTTCCTTAAAAGATATTTAAACTCTGCGAAGAAATGTAGCACTAAACTGTTGTGTTTAAATTACCAATAGAGCAAAAGTTGCAGGATCAAGTTTTGATAATATTAATCGTTTTGAATGATAGGTTGGCTAAGCATGCTTTTTAATGTTTTTGTTGTGTAGGAACTTGTTGTTTCGGTAATTTCAGGTATGCAGCTCAGTATAGGATGATCAAGCATGCCACGGTTGCAGCTTTGGTGCCTAAGAGATGATGGGTAGAGGCATGCATATGCACTTAATTACAATAGGATTGACCAGACAACTGGATCATCGCCTTCTTCTATTCCAATAAAGTAAGCACCGTTATTATATTTATTCTCTTCATTCAATGACTTGATCGATTTTGATACAACATCCTTCTCTCTAAATAATGCACCTTTTCTATGAAATATCTTTTTTAAATTTTTTATGCGTATTATTAACTAGCCACGATATACAAAGACTACAATTCCTTTTCCATGTATATGAAGAAGTCTAATCTGACTGTCTCTTTAACACCAAAAATTGATATTGATGTATGCAGTCAATGATGTATGTTTATATGCATATGGCTTAATGACGTAAGGGAGCTACAGTCATGTAAATCTTTGGTGGCTTGTAAAGCTGAAGCTGGTAGCGCCGTTAGTTATTGTGAATGGAAGTGCATATATTCCTTCAGCGTGTACTACTACTTTCACATTAAATATTAATATGATTAAGCATAGAAAACTTGATCACCCTGTGGTATCAGATGTTCCTGTTTTGATTTGGACACATTTCAGTTGTAAAGAGCTTCCAGTCATTTTATCTCCTTGTTTCCTTATCCACTTTGTGGCAACTGTGTTCTCTGATTGTCTTGAAAATGTGTTTTTTGCTGCCTATGTTGATACGAATACGTATGCATATGGTTATTCTTTCAATTCACATCATCTTTTCGTTTGCAGTCACATCGTAGTTTTCAATTTTGTTTACACTTTGAACTTATAAATTAAATGTTTATGATTTTTGTTTGCAGTCACATTGTGGTAGCAACAACGTTTCAAATGGTGATAATATACAAGTTCCGAATCAGTCTAGAAAGTGCAAAATATTGGGTTGGCAGAGAAATGTTGTCGCAGAAGCAACAATTGCATCCACTGATCCTACAGTTTTAGTGCATCATGTACCACTTGGAGCAGATGCTTGGAAGGTTTGGATTGATTCAGTGGTGGAGCCCGAAGCTATTTTATTTAGGCCTACTTCGGATATCTACACTATTGGACAAGCGGTTGGGACGACTGTTGCTTGACATAAGGAATTTATCTCTTTTAATTAGTATGTATATGTACTCTTACTGAAATATGTTATGGATTTAGTTGTGTTTTGTGTTGAACTTATGAATTCATAAATGGTGTAAACTCGAATTGTTTTCGATTTTCTTGAATGCAAATGGTTTGTGTTGTTTCAAGTAATTTGCATGATTGTGTATAATATTAACGAAATATTGGTTTTAGTTATGATATTAAGAAATTTATAACAGCTGTGAAAAGATGATCATAGTTGTTTGTAACAGTTGTAAAAATATATGTTGCAACTGTCATTGTTAGTTGCATTTCATCCTTCTACAACTGTAAGCGATAGTTGTAAAAAGCCTTTTACAAGTGCTAAAAACAGTTGTAACTATTTATTTACAACTTGCATGTTGCAGTTGTAAATGGTTTTCCGCAGTGTAAATAAGTTTTCTACAACTAGCAGTGGCAGTTGTAAAAGACCTTTTGCAAGTGCTAAAAGCAGTTGTAACTAGTCATTTACAACTAACATGTCGCAGTTGTAAAATAAGTTTCTACAACTGCTTCTGCAACTGGTTCGGCCAGTTGTAAAATAATTTGGATCTATTACAACTGTGGATATAACGACTGGCGGGTGCTAGTTGCAATAGACATATTACAACTATTTTTGGCAGTTGCGAAAAGGTATTTTTGTTGTAGTTTAGATATTTGAAAATTCGTAGTTAACCAAAAAATGGAAAACTATACACACATGAAAGCAACCGAGCAACTAACCATACATGAAAATGATAAAAAACTTAATGCACATGCTACCAATCCTCACTATGATCATCACCCTCAATACTTACATTATCATCTTTGGACTCATACTTATCTTCATCTGCTTCGACTTCATCATCATCATCTACATTCACTTCAACTTCATTATTAATTTTAATAAAAAGAGCTCATGTCTTCTGCTAATTATATGTTTTACAACAATTCATTAGGTTTCAGGTCATTTTGATAAGTTTGTCACTTATGATCGTATTTGAGTGGAATGACTGTCTTAGTTTTGTTTTAACAACCCATTAATTTGACCTATTGTTGTCGATTTAGGATGCTTAACGATGAATTTTCTGTCGGTTTAGAAAATTACCAATAAATTTTGAATTAAAATTACCGCAAGCCCACGACATAAATTTTTAGTACGTGGCGAGAATTGTTCGATCCGCAGGGAATTTTTAAGATTTAAATTTTTTTTAGTCAATCAAATTAAACCAAAAGTGAAGATTGTTTTGAAAACTAGAAAACTAAGCAAAGTTGAGATTAAAACCCATGTGATTAAAATACAATTTATAGGCAAGTCTACTTTCTTATATTTTTCACAAAAATCAAGATAAAATCAAATGATGATCTCCTTTTAATAAGTAGGATTAGTGATGTATTTATCATAAGTATGACATATTTGAGTTATTAATTAACACAAATCAACCATCAAACTAATACAAATCTAATCCTACTTTTTCAAATTTCATGAAACATAGCATAGAAAACGAAACAAAAATCTAGTTGAAGCATGATCTATTTACTATTAACTAGTAACATAGATCATCAACTTTTGATTAAAACTTCACTTCATTGCCATGATCATATTTAAATGAAGAGGTATTTTGTGATTAATGAGATAAGCATAACCTATTTGTTATGAACAATCTAGGCTATCAAATTCAACACAAAACACAAATAAATATAAACATCCATTTTCTCATGAAACACAAAAGATTATACATAGAAAATTATGTTGAATCTACATGATTAAAAGAAAGCTTTATTACCTGGTTACATATGTTATCATGAATTAATTATGAATTAATTCAAATGTTAAATAAATTTAATAAACACATACCAGATCATTTCGATAATCCATAGTGATCTCAAACTCCCACGATGTAATGGGTTCTTCCTTGTTCCAGTTCGAGATGAGTGGATTTTGTTTAAAGCCCAACCAGACCCATCACATATATGTGAACAGATTCACCATATGGATTCCTAAGATAGAATAACCATGTAGGAAGAAATCAACAGTATTGCATCAAAATCAATAGAATATAATACATAAATTGACAATAATTAATTTAAAATTTCAAAACATCGTAGATTATTAAATATATCAATTAAAATTAATTCGATATAACAGATATTTCAGAAGGGTTTACTGGAAAATATATTTAAATGCTAGTCAAAGTATTTCTAGCCGATCATAAGTGTTTCAAGTAAATTAGTATTGTTCACTAGCAAAATTGTGAACAAGTAGTACTCTGTTAATACTCTAATTATTATTTGCGCATAGTAGATAATTAATATGCTACTATAATGTTATTATTAAACTCAACGTCTTTTCTAAGAAAACATTGCCTATAGTTGGGCATGATCTAGTTGAAGAACATGCTAAAACTCAAGTTCATTTAAAGAAGAATCTCCTTTAAACAATATGAAATATACAACTTCATACAGTTGGATTTCTGCATTATTAATTATGTGTTTTAGTTGATTTTGCGTTAATCCATGAGCACACATTTGATTAAAATAATTTCATTATAATTATAATTAAACATAAAAAGCGTGTATTGATGGATTGTAACAATATTCTGTAACATCTGTCAAAACCAATACTCAATTGTTCCAAATGGTACTCCTGTACTTCTTAACACAGCCTCTACAAAACAGGTCTGGATAGAAGGAAATAAATTTCGACGATCCCCTCTTTTGGATCATCCATTTAGCACTCATGTTTTACAAAAGTAATATTATCAGTTATAATTGTTTAAAATTTTTATTTACTGAATTTTATAAAGCTTAAAGTTTCGATTTATTTTATAAATAAATTTTAAATTTACTATAAAATGAAATTTAGTAAATCCTGAATATTTTAAATAAAAGATATTAACGAATTTGAATTTTAACCAAGTCAAACAATAAAGGACATCAACTTTCCATAATTTAATTGTATTTTCAGATTTTAATTCTTAAAACCTAAACTTTCAACACGTTCAACTTTTTTTTAAATTTGATTTTTTTTTTGCTGTTTATTGGAAACTTGGATTTCATTGTATTTGAATTTTCAAAAATAATGACTTTAGAAGGAAAAAAAATTCTCAGAACTTGTTTGCACATAAACGAACCTGTTTATTAAGTTCTGATATATCATATCAGCAGTTTTCTACTTCTCATAAACTACAAGACAAAATAACTAATAAAGAAAATTTATACTTCCACACATAAAGATTATGAAGATTATTAATCTTTTGTGCAACCAGCTTAGTATATAAACACTTTACCCTAGTTACTCCGTTGTGCCAAAATAACAGGAACATAAACTCACATTTGTTATGTAATATAAAGGTAATTAGGTGGCAATAATAAATTATCATAACAAAACTTGGTAATCAGAAAAATGTTGTGTCATCAAAATAACCAAGCTCCTAGGAACTAAACATACAAAAAGATATAATTTTCAGTTTACAGAAAATATATAATATGAAGAAGGTGAATAAAAGCAGGATGGCTAATGTTGGCGTGAGTACTAATATTTTATTTATAAAATTTATATATATATATTTAAATATGTTTAATTTACATATAATTATTTTAATAAAATTAACATACACATAAATAATATTTGTATACAAGTAATAAGTTTATGTACATACATATATTTGGACAACATACATTACACATCGGATGAGCTAACGTGTCCGTTGTGATGTAAGTCCTAACATTTATACATGGGCATGTTATACCTTGCATAGTATGACATGTTACACATGCACACACACACACATATGTATATGGTACATGCATACATAAATACTGTAACGACCCAGGATTTTTAGTAATTAAAATTTGAATATTTAATTAATTTTAAATATTAATAAGTGAATTTATAAGTCGAATAAATTTTATTTTGAATAATTGGATTTAATTGAATAATTAAATCGATAATTTAATATGTTAAATTATGGAAATAATTGAAAATTGAGTTAAATATGATTGAAAATGATTTGTAAAATTTTATTTTATCATATTGAAGTTATAAAGATGTTTTAGAACTTTTAAAATTGAATTAAAAGTTAATTTGTGAAAATTGAATATTTTAATATTTAATCGACTAGTGAAAATAGTCAATTTTTGAACAGTCTCAGAATTGGACGAAACCAGTTCCATTGGATCTGTAATAGTTAGTTGTTACCAGATTTCAATTTTCGTGTCAATCGAAGTTATCGTTTGATCGTGGCAGCTCGAAACGCATCGAATTATTTTTAATTTTAATTTGGCGAGTTAAAATAGCCATTTTTCAAAAAGTCTCGGATTTCGACGAAGCCAGTTCCATCGGATCCATAATGTGATATTATTGTGAGGTTTCAAATTTCGTGTCAATCAGATTTACCGTTTGTCCGGTACAAATTAAAACGCCTAGAAAATCGTTTAAATCGGTTTAATTTAAATTGAACGTTTATTGCCATAACTCGCACAGATGTCCGAATTAGCTTCTGAAACCTGTTCCATTGTGTCCGGAACGTGGGGTAAACCCTAGAAACGCTGGTTACGGCGCGTGAATCGGAGTTCGGAATTCCCGGATGAATAGTGTTCAACGATTTCCTATAAATAGACACCCTCCCCTTCATAAATAAAAAAATAAAATAAAATAAACTAAAACCTAAACGTGTAGCCGCCACCCCAACGATGTAAGGCCGAAATTGTTCCATTTTCTCTCCTCAATCTCTTCAAATCCGTGCAACGATTCGAGAAACTTCCAACATGAAAGATGAAGAGCACGCAACGAGCTTCGAATCTATACGGCTATGATCGTGTTTGGAGTTTCGAATCGACGACAAATCAAGCTCAAAGGCAGGCTGTTCGGCCTCGAACTGCCCGCGCATATGGTGGCCGAGCTTCATGCCGTGGATGGTGAAGGTGGCTCTTGGCAAGGCGAGTCGAATGGAGGTGGTTTGATGAAGTTTCGTCGAGCGTTGGTGGCACGAAGTGAAACCCTAATTTGATGGTATGGGTTGCGTGCGTGTTCTGTTATCTGGTAGTGGTATGCGCGTGGAAGATGAAGGGGGGGTGCGGTGGAGATCTACAGGGGTTTGGATCCGAGGGCTAGGATTGAATAGGTTTAAGAAATTAAAATTTTAGTTGTAAATTTTATATAAAATTCAAGTAAACTTCATAAATGCATATCTTTTTCATACGAGATCGAAAAGGCGCCAAACCAGTTGCGTTGGAATCGTATGGACAAGCACTACGCTACGGAAATGGATTGGAGTCGTTTGGAGTTAGCGAAAATTTCAGGTAAAATTAAACGTCCGTTTAATTTTATTCGAAATAAATCGCTAAAACGAAATTAAAATCAAGGTGAGAACTTCTCACTCAATCGAATCAGTTTCGATTTTATTTTAAATAGTTAGATTTAAAATATTTGAATGCATGTTTGAATGATGATTGTTATCTATTGATTGTTAAAATAGACATTATACGCCGTTAGTAAGCGGATGTTATTTATTAAAAACATATACCGCGAATATTTCATAAACAGTGAAATTGGTATTATATATGATAGCAATATATATATATATATATATATATTGGCATATGTATATATTGGAGTTATTGATTTCCCGCATTTTTTAGCGGATGAGACCCTATTGCGCCGTCTATTAAGCGGATAATATTTTAAATCCCATATACCGCGATAATTCCGTACTGGAGCGGAATTGGTATTGTGCTAATGTTTGTGGATGCAGGAAAACAGGTTGGAGGGATCCAACTGGATTCCTCAACAGTATTTATTTGATTTCAGATATTTTGATATTTGATGGACTATCATATTGATATATGATATCGTTGTTGTCGTGATTGACTATTTGGTGTGTAGCATCATTGGACCAAGTTTTGGAATTTTAAAATGATTTATAAAGTGATTTTTGAAAATATACTATATTTTTGGAATTGATCCATTATAAATAAATAAACGTTATACTTTTAAAAGTTATAAAAATTATGATTTTTGAGAAATATAGATAAAAACTGATTTTTTGAAAATATGGGATTAATGATTTTATAAAATAGTCTAAATCGGGATTAATTGAATTTATTATGAAAAGTTGAAATATAGAATTTATAAAATTTGATTATTTTATAAATCAAAGAAAATGATGAAATTATAAAGGACTTTGAAGACGTTTTGAAATAATAATATAAATTGATTTATACAAGAGATTTATAAATTGATATTTATAAATTAAAATATTTGAATTATAAAACAAGTTTTTATAAGTGTTAGAATGAATTATGAATGGATTTCATAAATGAATGAAATTCATAGAATTATAAACGGTGAAGTTATAAATGGAATTTTATAAGCAGTAGGTTTATAAAATTTATAAAGTTATTGAAAGAATAGATTTAGATAAATAATTGAATCTTATAAGTTATAAGATTTATAATTATGAAGTTTAAAAGAACGATTTTGTAAAATAATCGTTTTATAAGTATTTGACTTACAATATGAACCTTTAGTTTATAATTGAGTTATAAATCGAATATGTTAATAAAGGAATTTATAAAAGGAAGTTAATATAAAATAAATAATAAAGGGATTTATAAACATTGTTTTATAAATTCGCAAAGACTTATTTTAATAAGTAAATTGTTGAAACCTATTAATGGAGTTATATTCACGTTTTAGACAGTAAATAATCCTTTAAAATGAAATGTATAGAAATGATGAAATTGGTTAACGTAGTATATTCACGTTTTTGAATAGTGAATAATATGTTAAAGAAAATGTTTAGAATGTGATATTTTAAACAGAATTAAAACGATCTAACGATGTTTTAAAATGAGTTAAGATTCGAAACCATAGATTTCAACATTCATTGTTGAAATAGACGTTTTCGAGAAATAGAAGGAAATGGTGGACTATAACACTGTTGTTATAGTAAATGATTTCCGAAAGGAAATGTTTTGTATAGTATTGGGATTTATATATCTATTTTAATTTCGAATCCCTATACTAGTGATTTTGGGTCGTCGTAACGATGTTTTACGTAACATTCGTTTTGGCCCAAATAAATATGTTTAAGAGCATGATTTCCTTAAAGAATGAAATATATACTTAATCTCGATTTAAGTATATTGAATATTTTCCAAGTGTTGAAAATAAATAGGTTCGTGAATTACTTATTTAATAAGTATGGAAATGTTTTTCCAATATAAAGTGAATATTTTGAGAATTTATCTTTTTGAAGATAAATTGAAATGAATAATTGAAATCGTATATTCATAGATATTTTGAAATATAAATTCACTATGGAATTTATAAAAGAAAGGGGAACTTGTTTAAAAATAAATATTGATTTAATTTTGAAGTATTGAAAATAATATATCTTGTAAAGATATTTTGGAAAATAAATAATTGGGAAAATTATTTGGAATCTGGTGATGTTGTGCATATCCATTGATAGTTCAATAACCGACTATCAATATTTCCCTTTGAATGGGTATTTGATGTGATTTGTTTGAATTTGAATGCCACACTTATTTTTGAATAAGCGCTCACTATTCGGGTTAACGGGGAAAGGACCATGGGGTCGTATAACCCATTCCGAATATGTGATACGTCGTTATGAATTGCATTTGAAGATCGGTGTTGAAGACCCGGTATTTGCGAGAGCGATGGGATGACCTGTCGATTGACTCTGCACCGAGTTGCTCCGGTATAGAGTTCTCCATATGTGATGGTGAATCCGATCAGGATTGTGGATATCCGGATTGCAAGGACTTCTTTGTAAGTGCCTTCGGTTCTGTTCGATCCCGGAACAGACTTGTATGGATTGTATGTCTGACATTACAAATTGAGATATAAAGCAGATTTCTTTCAAATATATTTCTGTTGGTGGCGGAGAATTTATTCTTTTAGCTTAACACCCTAGAGGTTATGTAGTTGAAGGTTATCAGCGATATATTCCCAATTTGGTAATGTGACATGCTGAGTGTTGCTGTTAAATGATGATTGTGTTGATTATTTGTGATAGGATCATTTATTTGATCGTCTATCTTGGTGATCATTTCTATGATCATTTGTTGACCCAAAGCATGGCTTTTGTATAAAGTATGTTTTTGTCGACGTGACTTCGTCGAGCCTCACACCTCGGGAATGGTCAAAACAGGAAAGATGCAGCAAGGTTATGAGGGGTAGCGCCCTTTAGGGTATGTGCATTTCCTTCTGGAAAAGGGTGGTATCATGGTATGGAGCCCAGATACTTACTCATGTTGAAAACACTTTATGATTGTGTGAATTGATTGCGAGCGCTCGGTTAAAGGTCCCAAAGAACCGGGGGATGGCATATTCGGTCAGCTGTTACTCAGTTAGTGGTAACCCGGCCTTGTGTTGGTAGAGATCCGGTTTGGTTCTCGGGGATGTCCATCCAGAGGCATTCTCATGTGGCAATGGGAAGTTCCTTGGCCTGATCATTCGTTGGAAATCCAAAGAAACAATACGAGACTTGTACGGTTTTAGTTGTATAACCTGCTATGGAATGTGACGGTAACCTGCTATTGAACATAGTTAGCTATAGTAGGCATACGATAATGGTCGTATGCTGGCTAAGATTTATATACTACTTTCGAAATGAATTTTCTCTACACTATGCACTAATAATAATATCAAATGTTCTTTTTAAATGCGTATCAAGCATCTTTGACTATCATAAGGAGAAATCTCCTCCGATTCTGCGTTTGCATTGTGTGTGTGTGCGGGAGGCCTTATGGTAGTCTCATTTTTAAAAGCATTGCGAATTGACTTTAAAAATATTCCTCTATTTTGATTTTAAAGATAAATAAACTGTTTTGAGTTCTCACACCAGTCACATGACTGACTCGGAGTTTATTGTTTTCCTTCCTAAACTCTGGGTGCCCACCAATTTCCACACGGGCAGTCAAGAGTTAAGGTTTATCAGGATATTCTGGATATTCTGGAGTTGCTGGAGGCAAGATGGATGGCATGGCGTATTTTTAGTATATAGTATTTCTTTTTTTCCGCTGCATTGTTTGATGTTGTTGTTGTACACTCCGATGTAATGTAATGAAATGTGATGATGATGTAATGTAATATATAAAATGTAATAACTGATATAGTTCTTTGTTTAAAAATTATTCATTTATTATTATATGTTGTTCCGCTGCGAATTGTGAGATTCTGATGTTGTTCTGTTGTTTTTCTGTTCCGTTTTATTTTCTCTCTATCTTCTCTCTATTTTCTATCTTTTTCTATCTCCTTCTGTCTTTTTCTTTTTCTTAAACATTGATAATTCGTATTTCTGTTCATCTTGAATTAATCTATGGAGATTAGTGTATATTCAAGGAGTACGGATTTGCGGGTCATCACATATACATACATATAGACATATATATTAGATAAAACTATATAATTTATAAATTTATATAAACTAAAATATTTTATTTAAATAATATTTATAAATGCTCAAAATGAATTAGATTTCTTAGGCCTAATAAAGATCCAATAAGGGAATTTTTTTTGAAATTTCCCATAACTTCTATAGTGTGTTGGTCCAGTTTCAGTAATAATATCAGAATCCAATAGCCTATGTAGTCTAAATTAGTCATGTTAGGGTTAACTATTAATCCGACAGCCTAAAAGTTGTCCATAATAGAAAAAGCCCAAATTTGAAGTAGGCCTTAGGCTAATTTTCAAAAGTTTAAAGATTAAAATATTAGATTTTAAATTTAAAAGTTAAATTTAAAAGTTAAATTTAAAATAAGATATGTAAATATTATAAAAATTATAATATAATAATTTTTTTAGAATATTTTAATATAAATATTAATTTCAAGATTTTAAAATTTATTAATAAGATTAATAAAGTAAATTAATCAAATAAGTCTATTATTTAATAAATATATACATGTATTATATATTATAATATATGTTATGTAGTTTTAAAATGTTTAAAATAACATAAGTATAGATGTATGTATATGAAATGAATTTTGAAATTAATATAATTTAATTAAAATAGTTCAATTAAATAAATTGATTAAAAGGTTAATTAATTAAATTAATCAATTAAATGAATATGCAAAGATATATGTGTAATACTATAAACGCTATAATATGTAATAAATATTTAATATGAATGTTTTATCAAAATAATATAAAATTAATTAAAATGTTCATTAGTTAAATAAGATTTAATTAATTAGTATGAAACAAGTAGGTTATATAATAATAAAACTTGTAAACTATGAATGTATAAACCGAAGGTGGTACATTAAAAAAACCCTAAATAGACTTAAGGAATAAATATGTATGTACGTGTATATATACCGTGATTTATGATGTGTTTGATACTTGAATCACGAGAGTATTTCATAAGAAATAAATTATTCCATAAGTCGATATCACTGGGTATAATATATTGAAGATTAGGAATCTTACTATAATGTTGCCCTGCATCATATATATATTAATAAATTACTTGCATATTCCTTGTTATCAAACAAACTCAAGCTGGGGATGTTATGTGTAGTATTATTAATATATGGAATAGACGAGGTAAGATAATTATATGTATTTGTTGAGCAAACTTAAGGTGCATATACTATACTTAGGCCGTCGCGATATGGTAAGTATGAGTGAATAATTTAGTTTTGATTTGTTGAGAAAATTCAAGGTCGATATAATATTATGACAAGGAATATAAGTTAGGAGTTGTACGTGAAACAACCGATAAGGAGTTATCCATCATCCTGGAGCTATGACTTGTTAAGCAAACTCAAGGTTGGAATTTCAAGATGAGCGAGTCCCATCATCCAGTAGTGAAGTCGAAAGACTTCTATTTTTCGACTTATGCTTTGGTGAAATATAAAAGATTAGTAGAAGCCTTATTAGAAAAATGAGATGATAATGTTAAACCTTTCCAATATTACAAGAACATATGTTATATAATGTTATAATAATCTACATTGATTAATTTGTGCATTTAATACGATTGATAAAATGTTTATCAATTAAGATAATGTAAAAATGCATATTTTAATGAGAGCGAATTTCGACTAAATGGAAACCTAAGTCCATTAGGACACAGATCGTTGACTTTGGTAACCAGTAATAAATACAAGTATATCAAAGTGCAATAAATATAAACTCATGGCGGAATTGAATAGTATAATATAACATGCATATTGACTAAGTATACTATCTTGGAATATTATTCCTTGGATATTTATTTTCCTTGTCAGCACCAAGCATACATAAGAAGACTTCGTCATCTACCGTTCCCGTCTTTCTTCAACATGCAGTCCTTCTACATCTAACATGTGGGTTGTTATGAGGAGGAGGTCAGAACAACATTATGGTGATTGGAAAGTTACATACTTTACTCATCCCATTAATTTATGCTAATTGATTTCCACTACATGTTATGTCTGTTATTTACGGTTAATCCGTTAAATCTTATGTGCAAGTACGATATGTTTAACCTAACCTTCTTCAAGGTATCATTATATTTATAGATGCTTATAACGTATATATCTAACCCTATTTACCCAAAACACCGACTACTTAATACTTTTAAATGGGGAGGGGCAGATCCATCAGTCATTTACTACATCAAGTCCGCGAAGCGGGCCCGTGCAACATCAACGCTAAGTCAATCGGCCATAGCTACAGAGATTGATGACTTCTACGGATTTATATAATATATAATTTAATTTTTTGTATCACTAACGCAACTCAATGACTCATCTAAGGTTAACTAGCCCACCTCTATCAAACAAACAACAAACAAACAATTAAACAAAATTTTGAGGTCTTTGCATATTCTATACAGATTCTACACTACTAGGAAGCAAAATCCATCAAGGCATAACCCGAATCTTTGCTAACGACCGTGTGAGACCTCTGGTGGTCAAAGCTTATATGTCAGTCCTACCACTAAATATCAGTCCAACAACAACACTGACATAGCCCGTTGACCTTCCATGGCCGAAGCCCCATTTTGACTAACCTATATTAATCGAGGAAAATGCCACTTTCAGTTACTTATACCTCTTATTGGAACTGAAGAAGACCCATTTCCTTAAAAGTACTTGGGCCACGTAATACTTCAAATCCAAGGCGAATCCTTAGGCATATTTCCCCTACCTATCCATAATGCGCATCCCTTCCCCCTGGGTCCTATAGTTGGAGATGTCCCAAATCAGTAGTAAGTGTTCACAACTATTGGTAGCCTCTAGGCGAATGATAGGCTTCTGTTGTCTAACTCCACCGACCTCGCATCCTAACACACTAAACCAAACTTATCACTTAAAGCCTAAATGTTAGGCTAAGCCCATCAATTAACATTTTCCTAAAGGTATAATTGAATCTGTATAATTTTTTACTATAAAAATTATATTTCTTTCTACGTATAATTAATAGTATTAATACTTACTTATACGCTACGTTATTATTCCTAATTTATATGCTTAGGCTTTGGTTTCCTTTTAATGTCTAATAAATATATGTTACCCGTATTAATTATCGTTAATGTCAAAATTAAACAATATCTAATCAATCCTTATTTAATTTCTTTAATCTATTTACCAATTTCAAAATCTATCTATTATACACATTCAGTTCCGTCATAAATGCCATATTAACCTCTCTAATCAGTCTCTTATTTAATTCCTTTTTAACTCTAATTAATTACAAATTTATCGTCGTTAAACTTGTAATTAATATTCATAAATCCTAATTTATTAAGTATTACGCTTTTAATAACTAATACATATATAGTCGTACATTACGCTAAATAACTAATGCGCATTATCATTTTAGATATGTGTGTGTTAATTTGAAAGTTAAGTGCGTTTATACCGTGTATATACTTTTTATTTAGTTACTAATTTCTAGACTAGAACATTCCTTTCCACATTTTAATTTATTAGGGTGATCCTTCTAAAAAGATCACTGTTATAATTTTCCATAAATTAACGAGAGTGAGATCTTTGCTTTATTAGAAATTATAAGAAATTATTTCTTTCCTTTTATTGAAATACACACTTTAAACCACTGAGAATAATATCCATATTTTATACATCACTTTCACTTTTGGTATATTCCATGTTAATTCAAAGTTCTCACTTTTATACATATTTTAGAATTGTATAATATATGAATATTACACGGAAACCACTCCTAATAAATCAAAATATAGAAATTCACATTCCAAGGGCAACCTAATTTACAACCCAATTATAGATCTGAAATATTTTTAAAACTTTACTAACATTCTACAAATATATGTTTGGGACTAATTTCAAATTTTCAAATCAAGTTGTATATACTATTCCTATTCTAATTGCTTATTTTATTGAATATATATAGGAGATAATCACATACGTTTGCTGTAAGCGTACAATTCATCACATCTTATTTAGACATAATAATTAAATAAGAATTCAAAGAGATAAATTTCAATGTTATATAAAAGTTATATAATTTCTCACTCACCTTTTATGCTTTTCAAATCTCTAAATCTAAATCTAATCATTTACTTGACTCCTTTTCCTCTGTGGTCCAAAAGGATATGTATAACATGGTGTACACATACTATTAGAATTATAGACCTAGTAAAAGATTTTGGGTTTAGAGGAGAATAGATTTATAATAATAAAAATTACATTTTTTTCGCAGTATTGATTCGCTTCTTCTCTTTTTATCTTTTTTTTTCTACCATTCTTTGATTATATATTTATACATGATATTTTATAATTTTTATAAGTAGTGGAGAAGAGATAATGACAGAGTTTCGCTGCTTGGATAAGAAAATATGAGGAAAAAAAGTGAGGGGTTAGGCCTTTATTTATAGGTGCATGAATCAATCGTAACAGTTAAATTAAAATAATTAAATACAAGTCGTTGGTCAAGGTTCAAACCCTAGTCCATAATTCCATTTTTGGAGCTTTCTTAGTTATTTGTTAATTATCATAAATTTTACGAGGTGTTACAAATATACAATCAAACCGAGTTAAAGATTGGCAGATCGGAATGTAACACATACTTCCTAGTAAATGCTTCTTGCATGTTAGTGTTTCAATAGCCATGCAAACACCTGATTTTACAACTACTAAATACATTTGTGATTTGGTCGCTTACATGTACATTTGGTCGAGATGTATTGCATTATATGAGTTTGAATTCTATAGCAATACAAGCTACATATATTAGATCCATATACTATTGCATATAAGTGTTATATGAAGAATTGTCGTAGTTCCTAGTGTACGATACTTCGATGAAGTTAATTCATTAGAAATAAGCTAATAAAAAATAATACGAGATCAAGTATTCAATTTGATTGATTATAAAAGGATCGCATCGTGTTAAATATAACACAAGACCAAAACTACAATATAGTCTAAGAACTCAATCACCGAAACATCAGTTTGATCAGTTTACGAAAAGTGCAACATTTTTTATGTCCTTAAATGTTAAAGATAATCGAGTGCATATTTGTAAAGAGTTCATTATGATATTGTAGTAAGTGATTTATTTTGAATGGTACAACCATTTAGAAAGAAAAATGAGTGTACGAGTGTAGATGTAATTTAAGGTACACTTGGGGATGAATAGAGTGAATAGTTACTTCTGTTTCATAAAGAAATGTCAGAACAAGAATTATAATAATAATAAAAAATGATACTTAACATTGGAATGAGAAATAAGATTTCAATTTCAAAATATATTTTCATATAGAAAACTATTTTTTATGAGATTTATTTCTTTGAGTTCAAGATATATGATCAAAGAACTCTCCATTTTAAATTAATTAGTATATGGAATAAATAATTTATAGTAAGTGAGCCATTATAAGAATGGCGGAAATAGTGGGAGCATGCCATTTAACACTTATTGAATGCATCAAGTTATGCAAATTGTTTTTGTTAAACATATCGAACATTATTTTTGAAGTAATGACTAAGTTTTTGGTGTTGACTGAAAAATAGATATAGTTATATTTCAATATGAATATTATGAATATTCGTTATGAAATTAAACTATATTGTGGTATTTGTTAAAGTGTTTGCAATGACCCGTAATTTTCGATAATTAGAAACAGTTGATTTAATAAAGTTTGGTGATTTAATGTTGGAAGAAATGAAATTTTGTGATTAAATAATAAGAATGTAATTGGATTAAAAGGTAATAGTATTAATTTAAGGTAATTTACAATGGCTTTGAATGTATTTCTAATTAATTGAAATGATTAAATAGTTATAATTTGTTATAGATAGTAAATTGATTGTATTAATGATGTGTGTATAAATTGATCATTGGATTTAAAGAGAAATTGATAATTTAAAAAGTGTAAATTTATGAAATAAGGTGTGATTAATTGTAATTGATAAAAGTAGTGTTGTATGAGTTGTTATAACAATTGGTGGTAAATATTAAAATTACAAATGTTATTAAATATAGAAATGGTGACAATTGTTATTTGTTAATAATTTAATTAATCAATTACAAATAAATGAAATTAAATGTTACATTAATATGAGTTAAGACAATAACTTTAGATTGTGAATGAAATAAAAGGAATAGAAATGTTAATTTTATTCATAAGATAATAACGATTTAATAAAAGAGTGAAATCAAGATAAATGGATTTGATTGAATCTAAATTATAAGTAATGAGTTTATTGCAATTAATGTAACTAAATATCACGTTAATATGAATAAAATGATAGATGAAAATATGAGTGTAATAAGATGTAAACTAAGGTTAATTAAACCCATGAGAGGACAATTGGTTGAATAATAAGATGAAAAGTCAAATTAATGGATATATTGGAAAGTTAATTTATAATTACTAGATTATTTGAAATTGAAATTAAATATTGTAATTTGTGCAATATTGATTATTGAATTGATATAGAAATTTGTTATAAAAGATGATAAAGTGCTAAGTAATCTAAAATGATAGAAATTGTAAATTATTAAGTTTGAATTGAAAAGTGATTTAATTAATTTAATATTAATTTATTTAATTAACGTGAAAATAGTCATTTTGGCCACTGATTTGGATTTCGACGAAACCAATTTCATCGGATCCATAACGGTAAATTATCGTAGGACTTTAAGTTTCGTAGCGATCGGACTTGTTGTTTAATCGTACGGGCTCGAAACGCGTAGAAATTAATTTAATTGAAATCAATTTGAAATAAGTTGATTTTAACGTAACTTCTTCGTACGATGAAATTTGGACTTGAAACATGTTCCATTGAATTTAAAAATATCGAAAACATCTATTTTGATGTAGCCATGAATGTTTATTGTTTAGTGACCAAAACAACTGTGGATTAGGTATTATAATTTCTCAAAGTAGGCAAGTTAATAATGTTATTTTTGTTAAAATTCAAAATCCATGGAAAAATCATGTTCTCTTTCTCCTTGCAAGTGTTCCCATCTAACATTGATGATTGTCATATATACACTGCAGTGGATGGAAAGATGGGACACAAAATGATTGGATAAAATAACGATGCCAACAGATAATGTAATTACACTAGTAGGGGTGCACAAGTAGGTGGCTTTTGTTGTCAAAACAATTATTATACATGCAAGATTAGGCTTTGATTTAATATGCTAGCACTAGCAGTATGCCAGTACTCGTTCATGGATGGCAGCTTTTTTTTTATTGTTTAAATGCAATCTTCTATCCGTAAATCTTGTGTTCCTACTGAACTGCTATTATTTTTCCATTCTTAATGAGAAAATTGATTATACTGAGCTAAATGTAATTGTCTTGTCTAAAAGAAAAATAATAATTGATGATCAATGCTCGTGGTTTGCCGTCCACGACCTCCAGATTCATTCTTTAAAGTCTTTCAGTTGAGCTGTGGCTCCAAACCAGTTAATTGTAAATGTTGAAAAATGAGATATGAAATTTGAGGCTGGAGACTGAAATCGGTTTTAAAAATTTAGCATTCTTCATGCATCGTTCTGTATTGTACTTTACCTATAAACTACTAAAATTTCACAATGGTAGAAAATAAATTATTTAAACATCGAACAATAATAACGATGATATTTGTCGGAAAATATTTAGAATTGAAGAAACTTGAAAGAGATGCCTTTGGAAAAAAACAAAGTAAATATTATTGAAAAGATATAAAAAGATGTTTTTTTTCTTTTTCTTTTTTCCTTTTTCGTTTCAAATCTTGTCTATGGTTGGTTTGATAAGAGATTCACATTTATTTGCTTTTTTTTTTTTTTTTTCTCTTATTTTTTTGCTATTGTTTTGTCAAATAATTTAAACATGATAATGAATGTTTTTTATTTAGATGTTTTTTGAAGTCAGGCACTTAGGTGTTAAATTGTGCATAGAAGTTTTTATGTAGTAGATAATACACTATATGTTAATGTATGCTCAGCAGATCGAACTGCGGTACGTAAATTTTGAATCTTTAATCTCATAAACAATAGTTGGGTACGTAGTCTCATTAGTAGGACAGTGGTTTTCGAATGTACTAAACCATTAAAATTAAAAATATATCTTATAACCTAATATTTTATAATATACTTGTTTTACACAAGTGTGCATGATAGATATCAAGATAAGGATAATCAGCAGACATAAAACCAAAGACTAAAAGTGGAACAATGACAATCGAGATAAGCCTTCAATTAGAGCGTTGTACACTTAGCCTTGAACCATAGCAGTGCAGCATGTGAGGCCTGTTGACTGATTGTTCACAATCCGATCTTTCAGAGTAAAAAATAAATAAATGAGAGCATCCCAAAACAGTTAGATGAAAATCCGTCATTTTTATGTTAAGAGGATAGACATATAAAGGTCAAAGATAGACAAATCAAGGTACGCTCACATGTGCGTTGTGCACCATAAACAACAGGTGGACATATGTTGCATGTGATTATGTTACAAACTCCGTTATCTTAATTATTACCAAAAATTAGATGTATACATACAAGCACTCGTATTTAAATTACAACCTTACCGTGCAACATGAGGGATATAATATTTGTAGAAGATCAATGATTGAGTATTCAATTTAGAATATAAAAGGCATGCATGTCAAGATCAATTATTCAACAGAGGACAATGAAAATGCTTGGAAGAGCATGTGACGTGGATACTCGTCGTATGTCTTCATAAAACCAGGATGAATAAGTAGAGACTTCCCATCTAAACTTTGAGCAACGTGATACACGCTCCGCCTTGCTTTCTTCCTTTGCCACTCTCAATTTGACAACGGTAATGACCGATTGTTCACAAGATCAAATTATTATTTATTTCTTTCACAAGGAACATCCAACAGTTAAATCTAAGATTCAACGTCTTTCCACTAAAGCACAAACTGTTTATAGCATCTCAAACTTCATCTGAGGTCACATGTTTTTTTTTAATGTAAAGTTGATTTTTGGTGTGAAAATTAAAAAAACATTATCACAAAAATTTCCACTTTGACGATACATTGAGTGTGCAAGTTGAAAGATCAACCTCATATTTTTCGACATCATGTTTATGCCCACATTAGTAACATAATACCTACGTCGGGTCCACGATGGCGTATCAATGCTAATTGTTTACGACACATTTCTTTCTCCATTTTCACTAATTTTAAAATGTATAAATGGACTTTGCCAACACTATGTTGATGCCAACTCGATAATATTTTTGTGGAATTCTCTTAATAAGTCCACCACGACACAATGGTAAAAAAATATAAACATATCCAACATCAAGTACAATAATTAAGATAAAAAATAACATCAAATCGAACACCTCACATAAATACTAGCATCAAGTCAATAACTGACCTAGCTTAGACCTAGTGGGGGCTGCTGCCCCAAATCAATTTTTTATTAATTAATACAAAAAATTTAATTAATTTATCATTTCGTGTTTCCTATTAAGTAAAATATTAATTAAAGGTAATAAAAAAAAATATTTTCCGTTGTTTAATACACTATTTTAACAGATAAAATTGTATAAATTTTCCTCAGAAGTTGCTTATTAATACAAAGTTTCAACTAGCTTGTTTGAATTCCATTTACAGGTAAATAGGCACAAGAAAGAAGTTGCAAAAAAAATTAGTCTCAGGGACGATAAGTTTGTTTTTTAGACTGAAGGACACTATTTAGTGTGAACTGAAAATGATAGGTACAACTATCATTCTGTGAATTACACTAAAAAGTGTCATTCGGCCTGAAAAACAAACTTCTTGTCCCTGAAACTAAATTTTTTTCTAACTTTTTCCTTGAGCCTAAAAACCCCTTCCATTTATTCGTAAAAAAAATTAAGTTATATTGTTACAGAGCAGTGATAATTGAGTAAATTTACAAAAGAGGTAATTGGTTTAAAGGAAGAACTTTAGCCAATCACTACAAGGAAAAAGACATTTTCTGACGGTCGAAAGCCGTCGGAGGCCGCCGGAAGCCGTTGGAAAATGCCGTAGGAAAATAAGGCGTCAAGGTGCAGTGTTTCCGACGGCTTCCGACACATCTCGCTGTTCTTATTTTCGACGGCTTCCGACGGATTACTACACTTGTCGGAAGCCGTTGAAAAAATATAACCTGAAAGCTGTTGGAAGCCGTCGGAAATCTGCTGCAGTTTTTTTTATATTTCTGCTGCAATATAGTCTTCCATCCACATTTCCCATACAAACACTATTCCACTAATACTGCATAATCCAATATATAATATTCCAACCAAATATCAAAAACCAAACTATACACATTCACCAAACAAAAAAGATACATAAAATTAAGTTAAAACACATAATTTTACAACAAAACAGCTAAGCGTATCATAATATTGTACATAAACCAACAACTACCTCCACCATTTGTTAAATCATGCAAAACAGAAAAAATATACCGACCAAAGCAATCAATCAATCTCCTCCAGAACCAGAACCAACAAAGGAAGGAAAGTGGTCACCATACTGCTGCATGTACTCGACGATACGCTGGTCTAGCAACTACGAGGTCTCTATGGCCTGCCGATGGTTCTGCTCCTCCAGCTGCGCCACTCTAGCCCGCAAATTTTGGATCTCTGCTAGATCGATCCGAGCTCTAGTCTACCTACCCCGTCTCTAACTGCTGGCCTATAATAAATATTAATTTAGCTGTGTGATCTCTATAAGTGTATGTGCAGGCATGTGAATGCTTAGCAGTGTCATAATGTTATTTAATCTAGTTCATGCATGTTTATGTAAGTGTATGTGCATGTTGATAACATTTTAGATTGTGGTCACACCAAATAACTATAGTGACAAGATTGTCGATTTATATTTTGAAATACTATAACTTTGGAAATTTTTAGCATAAGTAACTATAGGAAAGGATGAGAGCAATAAATTTAAAACTACTCAGTTTCTATCTCTCAAATGAGAGGGAGGTTGGCCAATTTATAGATGCAAACAGTTGTGTCACCCAGCAAAGAGATAACTATTTTGAAAGGAAATGATTAATTTCAAAAAATGGTCTGTAAATTGGTTAAGGAGGGCCATGCGACTAAACCATGAAATTGTAGACTAAATGAGGCTAACAATGTATTGGACAAATATCAACCATTATAAAACATTGTTTTGTATTTTAACAAATTACTCATCATTTGAACTTAGAATTTACGTATATTAGATAATGGGAAAAAATAATAATTGATGTAGTTCTCATAGCATAAACCGTCATTTTGATACTTTAAACACTAAAGGCCTTTATTTACAAATTATTGCAACCGTATCTCAACCATGTTTGCAATACGCTCTCCCCAATCCAATGTGGTTTCTTACCTGATTTCTTGATTTCGGATATCGAGTCCCTATTGTTTTTACGCATTTTCTTCATCCAATATTCTCGTGCCAACTGCATATCGTCGGTCTGAATGTCTATCTCAACCTGTGTTTCACGATAAAAAGTAAAAAGAATATTAAACTGTAAGCGATAAATAGTAAAAAAAGACAAAAACGAATTAAAAACGAAAAAATATACTTACTAGGACATCCGGCCAAATACACTCTACTATATTGGGAGGGATGTTATCTCACTTCGGCCAACACATACTCATCCTACTCCGGTAAGAAGCTCTAGAAACATCCAACACAACCTTCGAGGGAAGTAGGTCGAACCCCCTGTTTTTAAATATGATACAGATAAGTACGTACGTATATCATAAAAAAAAAGGTGTTGAATAAAATTTAATTCTTACCCCTCTGCTCTAGGTACTAAAGAAACTACATGACGTTGTGATGATTGCGATGGACCACTGCCATCGCCTCCAGAAGATCGAAGAGAGCTCCTACCTCTAGATGACATTATGATAAACCTGTGACATATATATACATCATTTCAAAAGAGAATAATAACATGATAATGAAATATATTTCATACGTAAATGACATCAACTGTATAAATTGCTAAATTAATGACTGAAATGTAAATAGAAATAGAAGTGCGCTATACATGATTCATAATGGGTCTCATGTTCCGACGGTAATCAGATTACATTGCATTTTTAATAAAAATTGCAAAATAAATGACAAATGAAAATGAATAAAACATGTAAACAATGATAAAGGTACAGATTTGGTTTCATAGTTACATCAATTTCATAATACATCAAGAATTCAACATAGTTACATCAATTGCAAGAAAATCAGATTCAGATTTTAATCAATCATCATCGTCTTCTGATTCACAAATTAAAAGAACTATTTCACAAATTAAAAAATATTTTCGAATATGACACATTTTATTTTTTAACGTATCGATACAAAATTTTGTACAAAAAATATTTTCTTTCATGGTCACGCATCCTACTTTGCATTACAAACACAGTAAGCATTTACATATCATATATTAGTTCATCTCAAACGATTCAATAAAATTTCGGCAGTATCTCTCTTTTATTTCCTACATTGTACACAAATGTGTGTACGTAGGAAATAAAAAAGAAAAGTTAGGCCGAAATTTTATGAACCGTTTGAGACGAAGTAGTGTACAAAATGTATATGCTTACTGTGTTCATAACTTGTCCAGGGACAAATCCAACAAACATTGTACAGATGAATATAAATGGTCGTTTTTTGAAAAAAACGACTATTTATATAACGATCATGTGCAACACTCGTCAGAAGGGGGCAAAAACTCTCTAAGGGACATTAGTTAATTAAATGTGCGTATTTTACGAAAAATTACAGTTTTACTAACTATATACACACAATCGCAAATTATACATACTCTTTAAAATTTCGTGATAACATATGAAATAGGTATACCATGAGATGCTATAAACCATTATTACGCAGTTGGAAACAATTGCAATCACTAATTAGTTCTAGTTTATCATCTTACGCAAATCTAGATTTAGGTCAAAAATTAGATTTTTGTCCAAATTAAGATATTATACCTGAGATTGAGAACAACAGAGTTTGCTTAGGCAGCCGTGGAGGATCCGAAAACTCGAAATTGGAGATTGAAAGCTTGTAGGAGGGATATGGGGATAAAAAATTTCGTGCTGCAAAATGAGGAAGAAGAAGGCTCGACTGGGCCTGTAATTCACGAATTTCTAACGGCTTCCGACGGTCGTCGACGACCCGTTGGAAGCCGTCGGAAATTAGCCGTCGGAAGCCGTCGCTACGTGCTGTCGGAATATTAGCCATTTTTAGTAGTGAATGTTTAAATCTTGGACGCAATTTTAAAATTTTTGACAAAAGGACGGCTGTGTATTTTTGCATTTCCTGACTTCGACTATTTCCTCTGCCTTCAATGGACATCTGCCACCATCTACATTCAGCTACTGCTTGTCTTTACCGTTATCGTCGAAGCAATCGTCGCCTGAAGCCACCGCTATCCAAGTCTCTCTCTTTCCATCGTCACCATGCATCTCACCAAAACCTGGACCTCACTTCCCTTGTCGTCCTCACTCCACGGCCAAGCAATCGTCGACTTAAACCGTCGCGGTCCAAGCCTCTCCCTTGTTGTTATCACCCTTAATCTCAACAAAACCAAGATCTCATCTCCCTTGTCATTCTCACGTGCAGTCGACGTCACCTCTACTGTATTCTGTCACCATGCTCAACCCCAAATCGACATATCCACTGATCAACACCATTGTCTACATCGCCGAAAAAACCTACAACAGAAAAATAATACTAAATTAAAATGAATCAAACATGCCAAGTGATAGTTGACAATGATATTTGTATTTTTAAAGTGCATCAAATTGAATGAAATATGTCGAATGATAGTTAAAAATAGCATTTGTATTTTTAAATGCACTAGATTGAATGAAATATGCCAAATGATAGTTCAAGATATTATTTGTATTTTTAAAGTGCATTATAATGTATCAAATGTACCAATGACAGTTAAAAATAACATTTGTATTGTTAACGTACATTAGAATGTATCAAACGTGACGAATGATAGTTAAAATAGTTTAATATAGCATTTTAGTTATGAAGTTCACTATTGTAACAACCCATAAATTTTTGATAATTTAATTGTTAATTTTATTAAAATTTTGTTATCTAATATTGGAAAAAAAGAAATTTGTGGTTTATTTATGAAACAATAACTAGAATAAAATGAACACGGTTAACTCAAGTTAATTATTATCTAGTTAATGAAATTCAAATTTGATTGAAATAATGTAAATGTTATTCTTGGTCATAAATTGAATACAAGTAAATAAATGTAAAGTGTTGTATAAATTTTTGAACTAGTACATAATGAATAGTAATTGAATAAAATCAGTATTATGTAAGCAATTGTAACATTTGTTTGTTAATAATAACTTATAGTGTAACTAAAATTTAATGGTAAAAATTATTGTGTATTACCTATTTATTTAGCCTGTTAATTTAAATTGAAAATGAATTTCAATAAATGTAATTAAATATTATGTTAATATAAATTAAGTTAATATTTGGAAATAATGGGATTAATTGCAAATAAATGAAGTTAAATATTTAATTATTACGTAAACAGAAATTAAGATGAAATTGGGAAATATTAATGTACTAAGATATAAACCAATGTTAGTTATATCCTTATTGAAATAAAAGACTTGAATAACAAGGTTTAAAATTTAATAAACGGATTTTGGAATTTTAATTTATAATTTCTCAATTTAATGAAATTGAAATAACACTGAAATTGATGGGTTAACCAACTTTAAATTGACATCTAAATTTGTTTAAATTATTGTAAACGATTAGGAAATCAAAAAAATGATAGAGGTTGTAAATTATTAAAATTTAAAATGAAAAGTGATTTAATTAATTATTAATTTATTTAATTAACGTGAAAATAGCCATTTTGGCCACTGAAAGGATTTCGACGAAACCAATTTTATCGAATCCATAACGATGAATTATTGTAGGATTTCAAGTTTCGTAATGATCAGACTTGTCGTTTGATCGTACGGGCTTGAAATGCCTAGAAATCAATTAAATTGAAATCAATTTAAAACAAGCTGATTTTAACGTAACTTCTTCATACGATAGAATTAGGACTTGAAACCTATTCCATTGATTTTAAATTTATCAAAAACATCTGTTTCGTTATACGGTTTAACCCAATCTCGTTCCGGAGTCGAAACGGGCTTTTCAGGTCATTTATCGTTCAAAACCCAAATACGATCGAGCCCATTCGTTTCTATTTTGTTCTGCATATATATATATATATATATATATATATATATATTGATATAAACCCTAAGTCATTTCTTATTCCTCATTTCTGTACGAATAATTCTATTCGCTCCTCCTCTTTCAATGGCAGACATAACTCTATTTCCCAATTGCAAATAAAAATTTCAAATTCAAAAATCAAATATCCTCAAACTGTAACATATTATATATCGATTTGAAGCTCTCGACAAGCGCAAGTCAACTATGTGATTCATTTTTCGATTTGAGTTTCTAGGTGCTCGAAATTCGAGGGATTGTTCACGGCCATTCATCACGCGTTGTGAACTTCGTCTGATCGTAGAATCGAAGGCATAGTCGCGTAAAGAGAATCGAGGGGAGGTCATCGGCTTGGTTTGTACATCGATTTGATGGTTGGATTAAGCGCATAATTCAACTAGAGTTTGAAACAATCGGCGGCGGCTGCTTAATTTAGAGCATCGATCAGCATCAGATGGTAGTTGGGTGGGTGCCAAAGGCGGAGGCGACGGGCAGCAGACGATCAGCGTGGTCGCTGTGGGTCGAGAATCCTCGACGAAGGAAAGTGACGACCGCATGATATTCGGTGTCGATAGTTGCTAGGGTTTCCTTCCGTAGATCTGGAAGATGATAAGAGTGACGTGGCGTGAAGGTAACGGCTGTTGTTTCTTTTATTATTTTATTTTAAATTTTGAAATTCAAATGTTCTAATCGATGTAACTTTCACACACGAGGTCCGTTTCATGCACCGTTGGATCTGCTGGGATCGTTACAAAATTCCGGACACTATGACGCTCGTTTGGACAAATTTGAAGATCGTTTAAATTTTGGGCTTAATTTGAATTTAAATTCAATTTAAATTTAAAGGTGAGTGTTTTAACCCACTCACAACTTCTAAAATTTCTTATGTTTGTTAAATTGATTTATGATGTGATTAAAAATATATTTATGACTGTTTGGCATATTTTGAATCAACATCTCAGTTAATGAATTTATTTGGATTAAATAGTTAATTAATTTATTATTAAATATAAACTGCTAGTAAATACCTGTTATTTATTATTTGTTATATATTGATGTTATTGATTGAATTGGATGATGATTGTGATAAATGTTTGATTGTTGATATTGGATGAATGGATGTTTTATTTTATATTGTTATAAACTGCAAATTATAAACTACAAGTTCGTTTTGGATTTTCCATTTATTTCGGGATTGCGGATTGAAATGATATACAACCGTAAAATGTTTATATTGCAGATTGAAATGATAAATATCCGTATCACTTGACCCTAGGATAGAAAATTATATACGGACACTGGATTGGTTAAATAAAATGATTTTAAAATCCTCGATTTTTGAATAAAATTAAATGATATTTTCAAATGTAAATCTGATTTATATAAATTGAAGTATTATTGGAAAATCAAGTTTTGTGTTGAATTGTGGATTGATTTAAAAAGGAATTTCTATAAGACTTAAATCAAAATTTTAAAGTTAAACTTTTATGTATTAATGAAATTCTATCGAAATTGAGTTATTGAATTCGTTTAAAAATAACTTTGAAATATTTTTGAAACTAGAATAATCCTTATTGATATTTTGAACACGGATGGAAATGATATGAAATTGGATAGTTACTGGAATTTTGTTTATCGATTTGGAAATTTGAAATGGTCCATAGTTACTGGAATTTTGTTTATCGATTTGGAAATTTGAAATGGTCCATAGTTACTGGAATTTTGTTTATCGATTTGGAAATTTGAAATGGTCCAAATATGTTGAAATGAAATGAATAGTTTAATAGATATTAATTTCAAACTCATATTTTATATAAACTGTTTTAAAGATATATTATTTAAAACTCCTAACTATAAAGATTTTCAAATTTATTAAACTAGTTAACCAATATTAACTATATATAAATTATTTTAATCTATTTTAACCAATTCAATTTATTTTAGACCAATTAAACCATTTTAATTTATTTTAGACATGATTAATCTATTTTATAGTTATTTAATATATTTTAAATTTTATTTAATCTAAATTAATTTGTTTCACTATCTTGAATCAATTTAAATTATTTTGCCAATAACTAAACTATTCTAGAGCATTCTACTATTTGGAACTATTTAAATTAATTTCTAAATTTCCAAACTAAGTACGTGGAAGCTATTATATTCATTTCAATTTGGTTTTAAAGGAAAATAAGGTTAAAAGATGTTATGACCTAATTTGGGATTTTGAATGTATAATAAATTGAAATAATGATTTTGAGGCAATGACTTAACCTGAAAATATGATTTTCGGAAGAAATTATGATTTTAAAAATTATATGATTTAAAAGTGATATAACTTTTGAGAGTACGATATTTCGATGTAAACCGTGAACTCGACTTTGAAAGGAAATATAATTATTAAACTATGATTTCAAATGTGATACAATTTCAAAGATGAATATGATTTCAAAAGTATGTAATGATTTCGAAAATGATATAGTTTGAATTGAATATGATATTTTGATACCAATTATGAAACGATTTTGGAAATGTAAAAGAACCATCCGGTGTGTAATAAGCGATTGGTTGTCAAAGAGACCAGGATCGGATATTGGCATACTCTTTGCCAATATCGAAAACCACTTTGACAACTATGTACGCGGTGGAGATTCCAGAATGAAGTAGAATGGTGCTGACGATCCTATATGAGGTATAAACGTGGACCCGACTCCTAAAAGTTGGCTTAACACGGCTAAAACAGGAGCAATTAACGGGCCAATGAGGTAGCTTCTCTGATCGAACACATTCATTCAATCCTATATTCTGACATTTGATTTATTGGGTGGCCACCTCTCGATTTTTTACTTGGTAGTGTGTTTCGAGGTGGGCGGTAGTTGCGGCTATGCGTTACCACCAGTCCGGAAGTGTAATTGGTATATCTACCTTGGCATTGCCTAGTTGTGTCATGTCACCTACCCTAGCATGCCTTCTACGAGTTTGTTTTATGTCATACCTATGTGGTATCCTCTTGCGGCCCCGTTTACGGGAAGTCATGGTACTGTATAGACTATTGGCATTATAAAATATGTTAACAGGGATATGGGTAACGTCTTAACGCTATTTTAAAGTTTACTTTACTCTCGACATTTATATAATAGCGTATATTACTACATAGTAGATAGTTTCATGGATCCTTATGAGGTGCGAATCCCGAGCATCTTTTAAGTTACTGCCCTCACGTTAAACACTGGATAGGAGATGTCAAACCCCGTAAACATCTCTGACGCCCTTCCACTCATATTTATTTACCGTTGACTTAACTTACATAAGATCTTTTAGTTCTGACTCGAGTATTTTGTCTTTTCAATTCGCTCGAGTCAGCTTGAGCATTTCAGGATTTGATGACCTTGTTTCTGAAGGATGAAGACGAAGATTTTATTACTATTATTTATTATATTATTCCACTACGTTCATACTGTTCCGCTGCATCATTTATTATTCTATGGTATGTGTAACTCTGATATGTATTGTATTAGTATAATTATATGTTTTGTAAACAGCTTCATGAACTGTTATTTGATTATTATATTTTTTCGTTCCGCTGCAAGATTCTATTTTTTTTCTTTCTCTACCTTTTCTTATTCACCCCATAACAATCTGCCCTTTTGTATGGTTTGAGTCTGACATGTGTAGTTTATCATCGATTTAGAGCGTTCAAAAAGGAGGGATGTTACAACTATCATGTTTAAAATATTCAAACGATATTTTAATATAGCATTATAATGACGAAGTCCATTAACATGTTTATAATATGCAAATTTTTCTGTTTAATGTAGCATTTTAATTATGTAGTCCACTGCCATGTTTATGATATGCAAAAAAATAGTTTAATGCAGCCTTTTAATTGCAAAGTCCATTAGTGTGCTATGATATGAAAAATGATAGTTTAACGTAGTACTTTATTTATGAAGTACACTAGCATTTTTGAACTATGCAAAGTGGTAGGCTAATGTAGCATTATAGTAGCATGTTTGTGATATCTAAAATGAGTATAATGTGGCATTGTAGCTATGAAGTACAATAACATGTTAAAGCACGCAACATGATAGTTTAATGTAGCATTTTAATTATGAAGTCTAATAGCATGGTTATGATATTTGAAATGATAGTTTGATGTAGCATTTTAACTATGTACACTAGAATGTTAAAAATATGCAAAATGATAGTTTAGTATAGCATTTCAGCTATAAAGTGTTTATGTTATTTGAAATAATAGCTTGACGTGACATTTTAGCTATGAAGTACATTACCACATTTAAGATATACAAAATGATAATTTAATGTATCATTTAGTTATAAATGTCTATAAAATGTTAATGATGTCTGAAATGATAATTTTATATGGCATTTTAGCTATGAAGTCCACTAGTATGTTTGAAGTATGCAAAGTGATAGTATAATATAGTATGTTAGTTACAAAGTATAGTAGCTTGTTTATGATATTTGAAATGATTGTCCGATGTTGCATTTTAGTTATGAAGTCACCTAACATGTTGTGATATCCAAACCTAGTCGGATATGTACAATACAAAAGCAAACCAGAGGTCAAACCTAGTCGGGTACTTGGAAACCAATCTATAAACGAGATATATTATTAAACCAAGCATACCATCAAATGCAAAAGATAACCGAGTGTCAAACCTAATTGTGTATCTATTAATACAAAATCAAATCGGTTGTCAAATCTAATCGGGTACATATGAAAATCAATCTAAAACTAAGACATCTTGTTTAACCGAGTATATGCAAAAGCTAACCGAATGCTAAGTCTAATTGGGTACATATAGATGCAAAAGCAAACCACATGCCAAATCTAATTAGGTATGTTGAGATGCAAAAACAAACCGAATGGCAACCGGATTGCATACATATGGAAACTAATTTATAACTAAGACATATTGTCTAACCGAGCATACCACTGAATGTAAAAGCTAACTGGATGTCAAATCTAATCGGGTACATAGAGATGAAAAAGTTAACCGAATGTCAAAACCTAATTGGGTATGTATGGTAGCAAACCGAATACCAAATTTAATCGGGTACATGAGAAAACCAATCTATAACCAAGATATATTGTTTAATCGAGCATACCATCGAATGCAAAAGCTAATCGAATGCTAAATCTAATCGAGTACATACAAAAATGAATCTATAACCAAGACATATAGTTTAACTGAACATACCATCGAATGCAAAAGCTAAGCGAATACCAAACTTAATCGGGTACATATGGATGCAAAAGTCAACCGAATGCCAAAATTAATTGGGTATATATTAATGTAGAAACCAACCGAATGAAAAACCTAATAGGGTATTTGCGGATGTAAAAGTCAAATGAATGTCAAACCTAATCGAGTGCCTGTGAATGCAAAAGTCAACTGAATGCCAAACCTAATCGAGTACGTATGAATGCAAAATCCAACCGAATGTCAAACCTAATCAGATACATATGGATGTAAAATCCAACTAAATTCTATACCTAATTGGATAAATATGTTTACATAAGCTAATTGAATGTCAAACCTAATCGAATACTTATGAAAACAAAACAAAACCAGATGCCAAACCTAATCCAGTATATATGGAAACCAATCTATAACCGAGATATATTGTTTAACTGAGCATATCATTGAATGCATATGCTATTCGGATGCCAAACCTAATCGAATGCCAAAATTAATCGATGCAAAAACTAATCGAATGCCAAACCTAATCGTCTATGTATGGGTACAAAAGCGGAATATCAAACCTAGTCGGATATGTATGGATGCAAAAGCCAAATGGATACGTATGTAAACCAATATGTAACCTAGATAAATTGTTTACCCAGGATATATTATTTAACTGAGATATATAGGAAAATTCCAATAGCATGTTTATGGTATGTGAGATGATAGCTTTATATAATATTTTAACAATGAAATCCACTAGCATGTTTAAAGAATGCAAAATGATAATTTAATGTAGCATTTTTGTTATAAAGTCTAATAACATGTTTGTGTTATGTGAATGATAATTTCATGCGACATTTTAACTATGAAATCTACTTGAATGTTAAAAACAAGCAAAGTGATATTTTATTATAGCATTTTTGTTACAAAGTTTTCTAACTTTTTATGATACCTAAAATGATATTTTAATGTAGAATTGCAGTTACAAAATTTAGTAGCATTTATATAATTACTAAAATGATAGTTTGATGTGACATTTTAGATATAAAATCAACTATCATATTTCTAGAATGATGAACTGCTGGGTACTTGTAAAAGTATGAAAAGTATGTAATTCAACTTTGAATTACGCAATAGTATGTCTATTCCTATTACTTTAGTTATACTGAAATGCAATATACAACTAGCATAATGCAAAAACTTGATGTTTAATGTTTGTACTATGATAATCTTAAACAACATATATTACTGAGTACTTAAAATAGTTCGGAAACATTAATACAACTTTAAATTCCATACATTATGAGTGATACAAATAGTTAACTATTAAAATCAAAAGCTATATACATTTAGCATTACACTTAAACAAATTCAATAGTAGCTTGACGCTTACCAGAAATACAATCAACATCAAACAGACCATCTGAAACTAACAAGAGCAACATTCAACATTAGATACAAAATAATAAAACACTAGCAGACTTAATTGCACAGTACGGACAGAAATGCTAATTTCATATATCTCTACTATTAATAAAGAGAATTTAATGTGTAGATTTACATGGTGTACTTTTGAAATTCTGAAAATGCCCTTTGGCATATATCGTAGTAGTAGTGGTTCTCAGTTGAAGTGAAGGGAAGATGAGTGAGCTAAAAGGCTGACATTACTTTAAAAAATGCATTAATCATTTCTTAATTTGCACTATGCCATCCACGTAAGTGGCGTGCCCCTTTTATCAACATCTTCTGATTACTAATTTATCTCTTAGGTTATATAGACTAACAAAAGATATATATATTGGACGATGTGCGTCAATTAGGTATGTTTAATAGTTTGTATGATTATACATTGTTCTGTTTACTATGGTACAGTCAACCTACAGAAACATGATCTCTTTCTCGAAATTAAATGTCCTCGAACATTGATTCGAATCAAGCAAACACAAACCTGCATTTCAGAATAACCCATCCCCGTTTCGTCTTCTATCTTATTTTTAAAACCTTGAGCAACTCGTTTGACATCATGTTTGTTTGTAAACCTTATATCTCCCACACAAACTCACTGCCTGTTCAAACGAACACAAACTTGAACAATAACCAATTAATAAGATGATCGCTAATTTACATAATTTCATTATTAACTATATGAACCTTCCTGTGGCTGTCAAACTATGCAGCTGCTTCTGCACATTATAATAACTGTTCATTCTTTCTAACATTGACAGGCTGCGCAAATTTCATTTCCTATATGGTAAGGTTAGTACACTTTCGAGATTATCAAATGCATTATATTGTATTAAGAATGTTTATTGGTGTAACTCTTTAAACTGAAATATCTATAACATAGCTTACATATGGAAGATCGATTATCAACATTATGCATTGTCCTACTCAATAAAATTTTCATTATTTGGATTTCCAAGTTCATGTACATCTATCCGTGTGAGAATTAAATGGTACTAATTCTAAATAAAGTGTTATAAGAGAAATAAAATATATGTAATTACGAAGCAACTGACGATTACACTTGGCAAGTCAACCAGGTTCCTTAGTTTGGAGTAGTGCACTTGGCAAGTCAACTAGGTTTTCCAACATATGGTTATATCATCAATTCCTAAAATCTTGCAAAACAAAGATAGAGGTTCTAGGTTTCTGCATGATTATCCTTCAATGCGCCAAAATCAACCTGTGTGAAGCGCGAACATTGTACTTGTTATTATAGTATAAAAGATGCAATAAACAAATAATAAAATAATGGCAGACTAAATTGCATAGTACACACTCAAACTTCTTTCATCTCAGGCGATTTGAAAATGCTCATGGCTTCATCTTCTATTCTCAGCATCATAAAGCAAAGCAAGGATGACGAACTCAACTCAAGCAATCCAAGATGGAGGAAGGACGATCTCAGTCTTCATCTAAGAGGAATGGTAAAGTGAGATGCAACTTCGAGTCGGCATCTCAAGCGAATAGAAAAGGTGAGCTTTGGGCACGAAGAGTGACAATCTTTGGCAAAAGCAAGGCGAAGAAAAGGTCGATCTCAGACGAGGCTAGAACGGAGGCAGCAAGACTTTATTCAAGGCGCAAGTCTCACATATAGCCGGCATGATTTGAGATCGAGGTTGAAGAAGACAGAATGATTTAACTTTTTGTTTAGATTTTCCTTTAGCCCAAATTATAAAGTCTTCGTCCTTCATACGTAAAAATAATAGCCGCGTCCTTCAGTCCAAAAACATAGCTATGTTTTGCCTTGAGCCTATTTTTATATTTACAAAATCAAGGAACTAATATATGTATTTTGGGATAACATAATTCAAACTCTATTACATAACCGATTAGAAGGTAAATTGATGAATGCTTGTTTGTGGTTTCCCAACATTTTTCTCGTATAGAATCATGTTAAGTGGTAATACACTAATATTAACCAATATTAAAAAAAAATATCTATCATTAATGTTTTAGAAAAATGTATGATATATTTGTGTTTTTTGTGTGTGTATATGCGTATACATATATAATGTTTTTTTACATCTTATTAGATTTTCTAACATTAATATGTGCATGAAAATCAAAATTTGATCTTCTGTCCCCACTATATTAAATTTCTACGTACATTCCCGCATCAAGTCCACATGTCCTAATATAAACAACTCACATATTGGGCAAAGGTTCACTTCTGCCTAGACCACATTGCTGCTGCTATTGCATGAACTCCCGGATCATCCTCATCAACTCTTGGATTCCTGACATATGACTCTAAAGTTGTTGAATTATAGTTTCATAGGCTTTTAATTCATCCAGAAGTCTCATTGTGAATTGACAGGCATCACACTGAAGGTATTATCTACATGAGGTTGCATATAATAGTTAAAGTATTATTCGATCATTTGTATCATTAAGTCAAATTATAATTAACTAACATATCTTGTATAAATAAATTTAATTTTAAATTTGAACATGAATTAGATATTTGAAAACTCGTATTTAACCAAAAAATGAAAGACTATATAAACATGAAAGTGATCGAGCAAATAAATATGCATGAAAATAATCAAAAATTAAATACACATGCTACCAATCCCTATTATGATCATCACCCTCAATACTTACATTATCATCTTTGGACTCAAACTCATCTTTATCTACTTTGACTTCATCATCATCATCGTCTACATCTGCTTTAACTTCAAATTCATTATTGATTTTGATAATAAGAGCTTGTGTCTTTTGCTTATTCTGCGTTTTACAATAATCATCGGGTTTCAGGTCATTTTGATAAGTTTGATTGTCAATGGTGATCGTATTTCAGTGGAATGACCATCTTAGTTTTGTTTTAACAACCCACCAATTTGACCTACTATTGTTGTAAGATAAGGAATCTAATAAACTTGGGTTTCTTGTATTATCCACATAAATATATCATACCTTTGATTTACTTTGATTAAAAGGCGACCCTTATGTATTCGTCTTACTCTAGTATCCATCTTATTATTAAACTAGCAACATTTGAATCAAATAGTTTGATTTCCAATACTATTGTTGACTAGTTTTCTAGCCAGTCTTGGAATTATACAAGTGCATTGAGAAAAACAAGGTTAGTTGCCAATAACCAGGCTTTAAAAAAAAGTGAAAATGAGGGGATAAATACGTGACTGAAAAGTAAATAACACAAGATATAAAGTGATTCAACAAAATAGCCTACGTTCACTATGAAGTTCTCTTACTATATATTTATCTTACAACTACTTTGAATTACAAGAGAATAATAAACAAAGGGAACTTAAGACTAATAAAGCTATATAGTCTTAAGGACTTATGCGGTACTAAAAGCACTGAATATTGTGTAGTATTCAAGATAATTGAATGTTTCAACCAGAGTTCAACCCCTTTTCGTTGCAAAGCAGGGGCTATTTATAGTAGTTTAAGTGGATGGTAAATGGTTGTGATCGCATTATAGAGCTAGTGGGAAAAGTGCTTGACCGTTGATCTGACTGTAGGGGTGAATGGTCGATGGCTATAAAGTATACCAGAAGATGTGCGGTGGATGAAAATGTATACTTTGCCTTTGTGTGCCAGGCGCTTGCATTAAAACATTAAATGCCAATGGTATGCCACATTAGTTCAACTGTCCAACTATAGTGATTAGGATGGATGAATGGACAACTTTGTCCTTCTCTTAAGTGTTCACATGGCTGAGCTGACCGACGGGCTATCGTCGACACAGAGGAGATTTGAAATATTATAGAGGATTATGTGAGGAAGGTAGTTAATGACCGGGCGTGAGACAGCCGGGGGAGGGAGGAGAGGCTTGATACCAGTTAAAGTTGGCTTACTGAAACCATGTTAAAGGCGGGTCATGTTGGGGCCATTCTTGCCTGATGTGCTATCTACTAGGATAGGCTTGTGTAGGAGCTAACCGTCGGCTAATGTGATTCTAGATAAATTGTGTTGGCTTTCAACTGCTTTTGGAAGTAGTTCGATAAACACGAACCGACTGGGATTGAGCTAGACCTAGTCCACATATTGTCTAAGGGTGAAGGCTACATTGGGATGAGATAACCGACCTTATCTTGGCGCTTTGTTGAGTAGAAATGTTGGTTTGAGACAAACATAAGCTTGGGTCTTCGGCCTTACGGGTCGGTCGTTGTTCAATTGGGCTGGCTTTGGTTGGGCCTAACTATTTTTATTTAGTCTGCTAACTACTTGCAAGAAAATTGAGAAACATTTTAGCCCCTATATCCATATCCACATGTGGATCTGGCCTTGAAAAATTATTCAAATCTTTCAAATTGATGGTCCTGCAATGCATTTAATGTACTTTCACATGGCCTTGTGCAATTGGCTATGACAGTTTGTTTTTACGGGAAGAGGAAGGAGGCAGTAACGTCTCTCTACGTGCATGACTTGACATAATACGGATCTCTTTTGAATGACTAGTATATAAATACCCTTTTTTTTCTTCCTTGAGCCATGAAATCGCTTTTCATGAAAATTTTCTAAAGCTTTTGAATCTTTCGTAGCTTTACTAATAAAAATCCATTGGTTTCATCATCTATTTCCTTTCCAAACTCTTTTGTATGCATTTATTTTTATCAAATTTAGCTTGGATGCTGAGAAACGGGAAAGCTCTTAGGTGCTTGAATCATTGCTTGCAGATTGCAGCTCAAGCCATTGGTTGGAAACTTTCGCTTGGAGCGGACTATGCCTTACCGCTTAGCTTGGATCCTTGCCTGCCAGCCAAGATTTCGATAGTGATCAGACATTGGTCTTGGATTTATGATCTAAGTGAAGCTAGGGCATTTCCCTACTTTGAGGCCCGTACACTCCTGATCTTAGGTCGGTTAGGATGCTTCTGTGCTTCTTTAGAAGGAGTAAGGGTTGTAGCCTCTGCTTTTTCTGTCATGGTTGAAGTTTGGTCCGCTCCTTGACGAGGTTGTCTGGAAGCTTTCTAAGGTCTCTTGTGAGGCTTGGGGAGGACGTTGGATTTGGTAGCACACTTCCCCTTCTTCAACAATTTCTAGATGGTCAAAGTATCCAAAATGCTTCAAAGATAAGAGCTTGCTTAGTTTTCTTCAGCACATTCTTGATCCTTTGAAGTGCTTCTCCAACAAAGCCATGGGCTTTTTAGGTGGCGATAAGAGTGTAGGCTGGCCTGCTTTGGAAGAGCTGCTGATGTGCTTCTTCTCTGCTCTTTTTCTTCTTTTTAATTAAGTGATAAGAATCTCATTGTAACCCTAACTAGACAGTTGTTGTGCGCCATGCTCTTTTGAATTAAGTGAAATAGTTCTTCTGTTGTAAAATTTGATTTGAGAAATTTGACAAGTGGCGGATGGATTTAGAGTGGTGGTTTTTCCAACAGGGGCTAAAGTGAAAACTAGCTTATGAGTTCTCTTAGGTGGTAAGTGGTCGAACGTAGAATGGCGAATGATGCCATGAACTGAGCACATGGGGCTGTGAGGATAAAATATGTGACTTGTCGCCTGTCGTGAGGCGATCGTTAATCCCAAATTTAACCTGACCACATTTGCTTAGCTCAGATACTTTAATATAAGTGAATCGTGTGATGGTAAGGCTAGTTATACGTAGCCCACTCACAAGGAATTGATGGTGAGACGGGCTATACACAACCCATTCAAAAAGAATAGACAGATGAAAAATATTTATGTTATGCTTTTTCTAAAGAGGTTATCTATAATAATGAGTCCGACCTGACGTTGTGATGCTCCCGACTTTCAAATGTGACGGCCGGCTACAAGAGAGTAGGAGATGCTGCAAATGCCTTGGGATTGGGGGTTGTCATAGGAAGAACTAATTCATTGACCGCCCTGCTAGACCTGTTGAGAAACCCACCATTGATAGTGGAATATTCTTTCTATAGCATGAGAACACTCTCCTTTTCTTGCCTAAGGGTGGTTCTATTACATTCATTCATTTTTTACCGTTGCCCCTAATTTTGCCGACCCTAAATTGATGGGAAACTTCACGATGAGTCAATTGTAGAAGATGATGGAATCAAGCTTGGAAAGCACCAGTCATCCTATTAATAGGTTATAAGAAGAGGGGAAATCAACTACTATAAAATTTACATTGATCTTTGCAGCGAGGGACTCTTGACCGAATGCTGTTACGAGTGAGGTTGTGCCTAACGGAATAACGCCCACAACCCGTAAGTCTTAAATAAGCAAAGCACATAGGGTGAGGCTGGAGGCAGGAAGCCTAAGAGCTTCAAAGACATTCTTGAACATGAAGTTGACCGAGTTTGCCCTATCCATGAGGCCCGATTGATATTGGAATTGGGTACAACAAGAGTAACGACTATGGGATCATGATGAGTGTAGGACACTACTTCAATTTCACATGCCATGAAGTTGATCGATCGCTCTGTTTCCAATCAAGTTGCCCAGGTCTCCAATAAGTAAACATGTCTGGCTGTGCCCACTTCTCTTCGAGGTTGAGATCCTTGATTGCTGTTGGCCATATGCGGTCCCCCACATTTGTCTGGGTCATCATCGATGGCTTGAAACCTGGCGTTATTTCGCTGAGGTGGCTGATTTTTCCACTCTTTATGGTTTTCCTTTTGCTCGACCTGATTCCAAACAAATTCCATGAGTACTCCTTCCCGGATGTGCCTTTCGATCTCATCCTTGAGCACATGGTAGTCTATTATAGAATGGTCACTGATTCGATGGAACTCCCAGTGCTTAGCATTGCAGCAAGGTTCCTCCTATTTTTTGTCCTTAATAGCGGCGGGTCTTTGATATGGGAGTTTGTTCCTGGTGGCGAGGTAGATGTTGGCAATGTACCTATTTAAGTGTTAACAATTATGATACCTAGGCTTGTAAGGAGGGTCGGCCTCTGGACGCCTTTCAACGTCGGCTTGATGCCATTGCAATGATTGCAGTTTTTATAAGGACTAGTTTGGGTAGGGTGCTTTTCCTTACTGTCGCTGTTTGAAAGATCTGCATCTTCCATCCTCGTCATGTCATTCTTCCGTTGATGGAAGTTAGTTACGGATGAAGCTGGCTGTTTTTGGAGCTCTATCCACATCTTAGACTTGTACTTGACCCCTGAGCATATGGCCATGACCAAGCTACTCACATTCATCATAAAGTTAAGGGTATGACCTATGGGCAATTACGTAATTTGTTACATATATCTAACTCGATAACCAATCTTGTTCAAAATAAAAGATATTTTCTTTCTGTCATATACATAATATAATGTGTTTTATTAGTTAACTAATTTAATTTAAATAATATTTAATAGAGAATATGTTTTGTGATAGTAGTTACAAAATGTTGTAACGGTGGGTAATTTATCGCAAAAACAAATATACTATTTTGAATGTTCCTAGTCAAGATGAATTGAGAAAAGATATTGATGTACACATTAAGACTAAAGTACGTAAGGCTCTTTTAATGCTGGACACTGAATTACTCATGACTGTTGGAGGTATCCAGGGGTTACTTACTGATAGTTATTGGATAATTATGGAATGACTCAAACGATAGTTTTCTGTTGGTTAATATAACAAAGGTCAAACAGAAAATATTGATGTGACTAATTTACATAGTTCTCTCAACTTGAAAATACTGTGAATCTTCTATATGAAAGCTCCACTTTGATTATAGTTAAATCGTGGTACAATGTCCATCGAATAATAATAGTCGGGTCAAATGGAAGTATTGAAAGTGAAGCACTATTAAGGGAGGATTCGACTCCTCGGTTATATAAGGTTAGTATCACGGTCATCTCAAGTCAACTCAAAGTATCTAACAAAGTAGTTCGGTTAATAATAATTGTTATTATCGAACCAAGAACTTTATGTTTGGACTAGAGAGTGGAATACAGGCGATATTAAAATTTTGACCATTACCAGATTCCATAAGTCCAAAGTGATATAATTTTAACGAAGTAAATTGGTGTAAATAAAAGCCACAATAGGGTAACACTTAAACAAAGTGAAATCAAACTTTACCAAAACTAAGTAAATGATAAATTTGGCCAAAATATCACACCATTTGCTAAGTGACGTGTGAATGTTAGTATTAGAATAGTTTGATATTAATCGCTAACCAAATTTACACCTAATGTGTAAGAAAACTGAAACGATGAATTCTTCTTTTGCCAAACGATTTAATTAGTTTATAGTAGTTATAAATTAACCAATATTTAGAAAATATTAATTACAAAATTTTGATTTTAATTTGAGGATTAAATATTATTAAATATATTTATAATAATTATAAATATATCAATCGATATACGATATCGATAAGTGATTGAATTGGATTTAATTAATAATATTTTCTTTTGGCTTAAATGGGATTTTGGCCCATTGTAGTAGGTGAGATTTCCGGTGCAATATGGACATATGAGGTGGCTCAAAACGGGGCAGAGGTGTTAGATTTTAGATGACTCGGATTGAGAGAGAATTAATATGAGATGAGTCCACTATTTTCTCTCTTCTATTCACTATTAGAAATCCCTAACCCTAATTGCAAATGATCATTTACTACCACTTCATCCTTCCAATGGTGTTTAAAAATACACCATAGGTGCTTCATTATATCAAGCTCAAATCAACTCAAAGTCGATCATTATCCATAGTCAGAGGTTGAAGGACTAGCAATCTATCGAATCGAAAAGGTTTCAAGGGGGAGAGTTCATCCTTTCAAAGTGTACTTCAAGCTTTGGTACTTAGGTATGTTTTTATCAAACAATAGTTTACAAATTTTTGAATGATATTTTATTATGTATATATTATCATTATATTGTTTGTTAGGTGACGATTCTGATATCTATTTATAATCACGAATTAGTTTGGTTATATGTATGCATGTACTTATAAATTTAAAAAAATCAATTTTTATATACAAATTATACCTGTACAACCTCCTAATTTATATATATACATTTGTCATTAAATTATATATATCATTTAATTATACATGGTTTTTTATTTAATTACGATATCATACTATGGTTAAAATTGATCATACAATTATATCTATATAACTTTTTGGCAATAGTAATTTTCATCAGTAAGAAATTAATTTTTATAATTATTTATTAATATTATTTAAATCAATATATTACATAAATAAATCATATAAAATCAAATATATTAGGAAAATTATTTTACCATAAGATAAGATCTCGACTAGAAAATAAAAATAAAAAGAATTTTTTTTATTTTTAATAATTATTATTGATATTGGTCGAAAATTAATAAATTTATAAAAAAAGAAATTTTGTCTGAAAGAAATATGGAAAAAAAATTCAAACTTCAATATATCATATATGGTTTACTGAAAATTTAAAATTTGGAAAAATATTTCATAAATAATTTTTATTAATATTTTATGTAATTTCGATCAAATATTCAATTTAAATATATTTTGAAATAATAAAAATTGATAATGAAGTTGTTTAGTGCTGTATATACGATCTAGAATTCAAAAAAGATTTTTTTAATTGGTATATATATATATTTATATACTATACACATATATATTTATGTATAAATATATATACACTATATATATCATTTTCAAGTAAAATATTAATTCATCATTATATATATCGGTTTGTATATTATTCACGGTTTTTAAAATAATTATATATAAATTATTTTATTATTCAAATAACTTATATATATATATATCTAAATAGATATATTATTATAATATGCATATACACACACACATATTTACTATTATCATTTAATTTATAACTTTTGTATATACGCATATTTAAATATGTTTCACTTACATGTAATTATTTAAACAAAATTAACACACAAATACACACACACACACACACACACATAATATTTACATATAAGTAATAAGTTTGTGTACATACATATATTTGGACAATACATATTACATATCGGATGAGTTAACGCGTTTGTTGCGTTTGTAAATCCCAACATTAATACATGGATGTGTTGTACCTTGCATGGGCTGATATGCTACATATGCACACGCATACATATATGTACATACATACATACATACGTCAACGTATAAATTAGATAAAAGTATGTAATTTATAAATTTAAATAAAATAAAAACATTATTTAAATAATATTTAGAAATGTTCGAATGAATTAGACTTCATAGGTCCAATAAAGATCAAATACGAGAATTTTTTGGAAATTCACCCATAACTTTCACTATGGGCTAGCCTATAGTATCAAAGGCCAATAGCCTATGCAATCTAAATTAGTCATATTAGGGTTACTTATTAGGCTCATAGCCCAAAAGTTGTCCATAATACAAAAGGCCCAAATTTGAAGGAGGCCTCAGACAAATTTTCAAAAGTTCGAAAGCTAAAATATAAGATTTTAATTTAAAAGTAAAATTTAAAATAAGATATACAAATATTATAAAATTATAATATAATAAAAAATTCAAAATGTTTGAAAATAAAATATTAATTTAAAAATTAAAATTTATTAATAAGATTAATAAAATAAATAAATTAAACAAGTTAATTAATTAATACATGTATACACGTATCGTATATTTTGATATACGTATTATATATTAATTTCAATTTGCGGATGATACCTTGCTTTTTACCTCCCATTCGCCTAATCACGTCATTACTCTTAAATTTAATTTATATAGTTTTGAACTTCTTTCAGGGCTAAAAATTTATTTTGATAAAAGTTTAATTTAGTATTAAATGACGTTTGATTAGGTTGAAGGTTTAGTTGCTAATACGCTTAGTTGTAAAGCTATGACGTTCCCTTTTGATTATCTTGGTTTTTTGATTAGATTAAATAAAATTAAGCATAATGACTGGTTAATTAAATAAATAAGATTAAAAATAGAACTTCTAATTGGAACGGGAGGCTTCTATCGAGAGTGGGAAGATTAGTTCTTATCAACTTTGCATTATTAGTTCTTCCAATCTATTGGATGTCTATGCATCTTTTTCCAGATTGGGTGATTGATAAAATTGATAAAATAAGAAGGGACTTCTTATGGAGGGGTGGCAATTCCAATAGTAATCTTGAATGTTTAGTCAATTCGAAAATAATTTGTAAATCGAAAAAGAAAGGTAGTTTAGGAGTTATTAATTTACGTAACATGAATTTATCTTTATTAAGGAAGTGGTTATGGAGATTTAAGGATATAAACGACAATCCTACTTGGAAACGAATTATTTCTAAGCATTACTATAATGGAAGTAATATTTTATACCAAATCACACCTATAGTAATAAGTAAGTTGTCTAATTATTGGAAATCTATTTTAAAATGTCATGAGATTTTAACCTTGGTACTACTACCATTATTCATTCCGGAAAAAATACGTCTTTTTGGCATGATTGTTGGATTTCTGTTATTCCTTTTAGGATAGAATTTAAAGAGCTTTACAAAATTTGTAACTTTAAGAATGCTTTAATTCTATATGTTTTTTCTCCAGATAGACCCCCCTTAGAATTTCAGTTTTAATAAAACTTTAGAAGGTTCAACTCTTAGGCAACTTTCTCTACTTTATGCTAGATTGAATTTATATAACAACGATAATGAAAATGATAACATTAGATGGAAATGTGATAAAAGTAAGAAATTTAATTTTAATTCTTTTTATAAATTTCTTAATTTCTCGAGAGTAGCTAATACTCTTTTAAATTTATTAGGAAAACAAATGCTTCTCCTAAATCTAAAGTTCATATGTGGTTAATCATGCACGGTAAACTAAATACTATAGAATTTTTAAAAATAAAAAAATATGCGAATTAATAATAAATGTTCTTTTTGTACTCTGTTCTTGAAGATATTAAATATTTGTGTTATGATTGTATCGATACTTACTACATTCTGAATAATACTCTCAAATTCTTTAACTTTAATTTTACAACTAAAGTTACTGATTGTGGTTACTATTGGAATAATTTAAGATTTAAGTTTAAAAAGGAAAATAGATCTTTACTGATACATTATTCGTTATAATTTGTTGGTATATTTGGTTTGAGAGAAACTAGAGACTTTTTAATAATAATATTAATCATTTTAATAAATTGTTTTTTTTTTACAATATCATCATTTTTTTCATTGAATCTCAAATCCTAAATATAGATTAGCAAAAATAACCATTTCGAAGAATATCTTAATACGGTTAGTGATAGTATTAAGATTTTTAAACATAATAATTATATTTTTACATTAATGATTATAGCATTAACATTTTTTTCTAATTTTAATGATGTTTTTACTGATTATCATAATGTCCTTTTAATTAAAGGAGCATAAGGATAATTTTTTAAGCTGTTTTAATTTATAGGAATTTAACTTTTTATGTTGTTAATCTTTTGTATATCTTTAGTGTTGGTTAGGATGATGCATTATGGGTTTGGATTCCTTTTACGTCTACTTCTTATTTTGTTGCTTTTCCATCTTATAATTTTAGATATACTATTACTACTTTTTTTTGGGCAAAGCCAGCCGACTTTATAGTGGGTCTTGCAACTATATATAAATGAAGAAAAGGTGTTCAACACATGCACGGAAACATATGTAAATGGTTTAATAGTGGCCTTCTCGACCCTCGAATCCAGAAGACCTTGGCCGCATGAAGCTTCTTCCTCTCTCACATTCACTTCTAGGCTAACAAACCCATACCCGCCACTTAGGGTCTTGATCGCTACTCCACTACGATGCACGATGTGATGATCCATCACTGTCGATCGAAAAGCCCCCTCCACTCCACCTTTGGCTCCAAAAACCACACCCATCTATCTCCACCATCGGCCAGAAAGACTTCTGCCCACAAATTACACGAACACGCCTCATTTTTTGATTCCTCGGTGAACTAAAAACGATCTCGACCGTATGAATGTAGATATCTCACTTAGCTCTATATTTTCTTTGTTGAAGCTTTTAGCAAACAACAGAAGGATTTAGAGATAAATAAGGGGAAGTATCATGCAATTTCAGCCATTGAACATAAAGGAGACAACGACTACAAAGTCTAGGGTTTACTGTGTATTTATACACTTATACAACATTATTTTATTAATATATATTTCAATTTTTACATGCTTTTTCAAACGAACTCCAAACGAAACGTGCCATCTAGCATTTATAATGTTTTACCACTATTATGAACACAATGGAACATGTTTCAGGGCCTAATTCGAATGCATATGGAAGATAGCTTTTTGAATCGAATTAAAATACTAAATTTTCGATATTAAACTCAACGCATTTCCATCCCATATGACCAAACGATAACTCCAAGTGCTACAAAATTTGAAATATGATAATAATACACAATTATGGATCCAATGGAATTTGTTCCGTCGAATTCCATGACTGTGCCCCGAAAGGATATTTTCAACTCGTCGATTAAATCTTGCGACTTTCAAAATCGTCGAAATCATTTAAAATTTCAATTTAAAAACTTACTAACTCCATTATATTCCAAATAGAATTATATCTATGTTAGAAATCACTTCGATTCATATTAAATCGAAATTTCAATTATTTACACTATCACTATATATATATATAATTTTTACTATTAAATTAATACATAAAATTCCAATTTTAATCTATCGACTTTTAATCCCATTCAAAAGTCCACTATCATCACTCTAATTCAAATAGAGTTTTAAATCAACTTAGAAATCATTTTTATGTAGCTTTGACTCTAGATTCTCATATTTAGCCAATTTCAAATATTAAACTTCCATCCACTAAATCTGTTAATCGCTATATTTGAAATTATAAACCATTTCACTGATTCTTCCATATTCAAAATCAATTAACTATCATATTCAGCATTTAAAATAAATTAAATGTTCAAAACTAACGATCAACATTCCGGGTCGTTATAATTCCACTTAGAGTATAGAACATAAGAGAAGCAAAGGAGCCTCTACAGCTAAATAAAAATGCCCTAAGGAACATCGGTTCCTCCTCCGAAGAGGAGGAAGTATCACTTCCAACAGGGCCTAACACATGCAAATAATCTGCAAAGAGAGACACAATATCAAAAAAAAAAAAAACCCGATTGTTCCCTATAGTATATATATATCTTATCCCAGCTATCATAAAGGAGAATATATCTATTTCGCTTACCACAGGTGTGACGATCCTGACTCGACCTTCGAAAATCGGCACCGAATACGACACTCATATTCAAATGCCGCAGATCCAAATGTCGAATCTGGTTCGCCGGATCTTATAACACCATTAAGTAAAACAACACAGCGGAAGAAAAAGAATAGCATATATCAATATACAACATTGATACAATATCAGATACAATATGATACAACAGATGATACAATGAATATCAATATACATCAGAGATATAATACAAGATAATAGCAGCAGAAAGGAAAAGATAACACAGCAGCGGAACAGCAACTCTAATATAGTCTTCAAGAAAGAACTCCATCTTCAAAACACCAATCCAGAAATAGCTCGAACTCCCAATAACATTTACTAAGAGAGCAAGACTGGTGTGCAAAGGATTGCCACATCCTAGGCTGAAAGCTATCGAATCTACTCCTACAATTGATTATCTGAAAACCCAACTCTAGACTGCCCGTGTGGGAAAATAGTGGGCACACAGAGTTTAGAAAATGAACAATAAACTCCAGGTCAGTCATGGGACTGGTATGAGCAAACAAAAACATTTGGTCCTTAAAACAAGCAAAATAATTTAAATTTGAAATTCGCAATGCTTTTTAGAAAATGAAACTACCATAAGGCCTCCCGGCACACACAATGCAATCGCACACTTGGGGGAGATTTCCCCTTATGATAGTCAAAGATGCTTAATAGGATAAAATTTCTTTGATATTATTACTAGTGCATAGTGGAAAATCTTTCGAAAGTATAATATTAATCCTAGCCAGCATAGGTACCATGATATTATGCCTACTATAGCTGCCATGTTAAATGGCAGGTTCTACAACTAAAACCGTACAAGGCACGTATTGTTTTGATTGGATTTCCAACAAATGGTCAGGCTAAGGAACTTCCTACTGCCACATGGGATCGCCTCTGGCGGGACGTCCTGAGAACCTAACCGGATCTCTGCCACCACAAGGCCGGGTTACCTCTGTAACTAGGTAACTACTACTCGAGCTTGCCATCCCCGGTCCTTTGGGACCTTTATCCGAGGCGCCTCAAAACCACAAAGCAATCACAAAGTAATAGATCTGCAGTATCCACATGAGTAAGTATCTGGGCTCCATACCATGATACCACCCTTTTCCAGAAGGGAATGACACACCCTAAAGGGCGCGACCCTCATAACCTTGCCGCATCTTTCCTGTTTTGACCATTTCCGGGGTGTGAGGTCCTGATGCAGTCTCGTCCACAAAGCTACGCTTTATAAAAAGCCATGCTTTGATCACGAATGATCAACAAATGATCATCAACACACAACAGCACTTAGCATGCCACACTACCAAATTGGGAATATATCACTGATAAATATCAACTACATAGCCTCTGAGCTCGTACGTCTCAGAGAAGGGTGTTAAGCTAAGAGAATAAATTCTCCGCCACCAAGCAGAAATGTATTTGATAGAGACCAGTTTAATATCTCAAAGTGTAATGTCGGACATAAAACCATACAAGTCTGTTCCGGGTTCGAACAGAACCGAAGGCACTTCCGAAGAAGCCCTTGCAAATCCGGGTATCCACAATCTCGATCGGACTTCCCGTCACTAAGGGAGAACTCTATACCGGAGCAACTCAGTGCACAGTCAATCGACAGGTTATCCTATCGTTCTCGAAGACACCCGGTCTTCAACACCGGTCTTCAAATGCAATCCATAACGTCGTATTACTATTCGGAATGGGCTATATGACACAAGGTCCTATCCCGGCTAAACCGAATAATGAGCGCAATAGTTTAAAACATATGGATATGGGATTTCAGTTAAGTCACAACCTGAAAATCCAAAATTTTTCTTTTAGATGGTTAAACAAATTACCATTTTAAATCTTTAAATAAAAAGATTCATTTCACAAAGTTCACCTAGTTCCACAAAGATCATTCATAGATTCCAAAACAATTTCCATTTCAATTGGATTTATTCCTTAAATCTTTAAACTAAAGATTTAATTTATAGCTTTCAAAACATGTTTCCAAAGATTTATCTATAACTTGGAAAACTATCTTTATTTTAGACTTGAAATCCTTTTTACACAAGTTAGAAATTCATTTCTTATGTGAAAGCTTCTATTATTTGAAAACGAATAGTTTTCATTTTAGTAAAATCCAATTTATACAAGTTGAAGTCTTGTGTTAAATTTAAATTCCAAAACATCACCTTTAAAACGGTTTAAAAACCCATATAAACCCATTTATAAGTTGAATAAACTTTTAAAGCCTAGTTCCCGAATCATAGAATTCAATTCAAATATTGAATCCAAATTCAAATCAAATCATTTAAATTTCAAAACTCAATCAAGCTATTTAAAATCTCTTTTATTTTATTTTATTTTTGAAATTCATTTTCAAAGCTCCAATCCTAATTCCAAAACTATTTTGGATTCAAAAATTCTATTTTAAAACAATTTCAAAGATCTGTGACTTAACCCATTTCCACGTGCAATCCATATTTGTGTGTGTATAAGAGTGGTCCAGGGGTTTAACACAATAGTGCACAACATCATCATCACAGATTCAACCATATCGATAAGCGGTATAACCCACAACGCTTATCTATATTCACAGATTCATAGATAAAGTAAACTATCAATCACAAAGATTCACTAATACGATTCGATGTGGGTTTCGGATAACCAACTGGATTCCGACTCCCTGCTGCATCGAAATTTAAATGTCGTTTAACGGGTCAAGGGGTTGCATATTTATAAAACAATATATACATCACAGATATAACAGCTTAGCACAAAACATTAAATAGCATTACATCACATAACAAATACATCTATCCATCACATGGCATCTAATAACAACCAAACATCCATAAGTAAGATTCGTTAATTGTTTGAGTAATTCAAATCAGTTTTACTTACTTATGAATAATTACAAATCTTGATTAATTAATATTAATAAATTACAAATCATTTTGGTTAATTATTCTTTAATCATTTATTCTTTAGCCATTAATAATAAAGTTAATTAACCTTTAATTATACTTAATCAACCTTTAATTATCAAATAATTAACCTTTAATTATTTAATTCACCATTTAATTGATTATCTTTAATTAATTAATTGACCCTTGATAAATTGATTGCCATTAAATAAATTATCCTTAATTGGTTATAAAATTAATTACTTCTTAATTAATTAATAATTAATTAACCTTAATCATTTATTTAATTAAGCAATTACTTTATATTCAATTACAAATAATTCAACCTCAATTAATAAATTGTTCTCTAATCATTAATTAATCTCTAAGTACTAGTTAATTGACTTAATTTTTCTTAATTAACTTAATTTATTTCAAGATAAAAATACTGGAAACATTTATCAATTAATAGTTTAAAAACTAGATTCAAGTTTGGTTTTTGAAACTTGCTTTTATATAAACCCTTTAAAAACCCCATTCCAAACTTATATTTAAAATCACTTTAACTTTACTTAACTAAGTTCAAATTTAACAACTCCAACTCCTTAATTACAAGAAAAAAAACATTTATGTTTACAAAATAGGATTCAAAACCAGATCTACTCCAAAGGTTTTAAAACTTCTTTTATTTAAGTTTTTAAACAAAATAGTTATAAAACATTTCCCTTTTAAAAATTTAGACCGAAACTTGTTTAGTTTAAGTTAAAATCTGAAACAAAGGTTAACCCGAGCTACCCATTTTTCTTCGAGCACAACCTGCCTTATCCCGGAGCACGAACTCGAGCCAACCACTCCTTCTCCCTCATCCTCTTTTTTTTTTCTTTTTCTTTTCGTTTCCAGGGAATCTTCCCAAGTCCACGCAAACAATTACCCCGATCGATCTCTGAGAGCATTTGGCAACTTCGATCGTGAACGAGTATCTCCTTTCTCTGGTACGTTCGAGACCACGCTAGTCTCCTAACCCAACCATGAAAACTGCTCCATCCAGAACTCCGGTGCACGGAGACAATCGTGCACGTGCACGCCTCTTCCACTGGCAACCCCACCGCCGCGCCATCGCCAACCCATCACACCTCATCCCCTGATTTTATTCGCCATCTTGCCGAGGCCTACCACTTCCCTGATCGAAATCGACCAACTTCTCCAAACCACCAAAACTCAAGAAACCCTCCTGTCACCACTAATTGTTGAACTGCACTCGCCACTTAACTCTGATCCACTTACTCCCCTTACTGATTGGAAGTCCATTCCATATGCCACCCTCCTGCCAAAAATCACTCCACCCGGTTGCTCCAACATCACGCGATTCCATCGCGTGCGCCGACTACCTGAAGCCATCCCAAAACCCTAAGTTGAACTCGCTCGTGTAATTCACGCAATAGAAAAAAAATTTCGACAATTTTCTCGTTATCATTGATGATCATACTTGCTTTAAGCAAAATTTCAACAGCAAATTTTAGATAGATCATCGGAAATTGGTCAAAATAAGTTTTTTTGTTCAACTAACTCATACTCGAGATTTATAAATCTAGAAATCATGAGACTTCCACCTAAAATCACCATTTTGCAACTCAAACGCGACTATGTGGTTAGAATTTAAAATTAACATATTCAATTTTACTGATGAATATATTGATGTACTGTAAATTATTATTTCTGAAATGATTATATGATAAAAATTTCCAAATTAATTATTAAAAATATGATTATACTCTTATACTCATTTTATATTTAGAGATTAAGTCCTAATTTTTATTGTATGGGATGATACGCAATTTTTGAACAGGTTTCAAAACCTGGAAATGTTTAACAGAGGCAAGCTTTCTTGCTTGACTCCAGAAAAAAAAACACAGGTATTTCACTCATATGTATACAAGACCAACATGCACCTCATAGTTTATTAACATTATAACATACAACCAAGATCATTACATGTAAACCAAGTTTTAAAAATTTATAAGAGTGATTTGCTCACCTGGAATATATTGACAGAGGGGCCAGAGAATAATGTTTTGCCTGGATTTTTTTTTTCTTTAGTCTTTTGAAGCTTTTTATCTGCAAAGTTTGTAAGAAGAAACTTTGCTTACCTTTCTGTTTTACTTAATTACTTACTTCAATAATAACAAGCAATTTGATTTTCTTAATACTTACAGTTTTCAATGATAAAGAAGCTTCCTTTTTTCTCTGCAACTTAAAAACAGAAATCAAATTTGCTTTGAACTTGATTCTTCCTGCAACTTTGTTAATAAAGTTGTTTAAATCTTTGTTTTAATACTGATTAACAATATTAAGTTCAAATCTAAAAAAAAAAATCTTGCTTGCCTTTATTTATCTTCAGAGAAAAACTGCACTTCCTCTGGCTAAAAAAAAACTGCAGCTCTGTGTTTCATAAATCTGCATTTTATTGAATTTGTTTATGTCAAGGCTTTATTTTTGAACCCATAAATTCATTAAACTATGAAGTTAAAAGCTTACCTGAGAAATGCAAACAAAGCTTGAAGATTGTTTTTATCTTAATATTCCCAGGTTTCATTTTTTTTTTCGAAGAGGAGGGATTTCAAATTGGCTATGAATATTTTTTCGACCCTGCTTTCAGGCTGCATTTGCATTTGTTTACTTTGATCTTGAATTTGCTTTAGGAATCCACTGCATGCTTTCCAGGTTGAGGATGCTTCAAGCTCCAAAATTTTACAGGCTTTTGAAGTTGAATCTGAAACTTAGTTGGAGATGTTTATGATTTAAGAAACTGAGTGTTGCTTTTAAACTTTGCCTTGATTTAAGCTAAGTGGAACTTGCATTTTCCTTCCCAGTTTGAAGTTTGATCTGATTTTTTTTCTTCTATTTGTAGTTTCAGATCTCCTAGCAAATGAAGATAAGATCTCTTCAGCCTGGTTTCTTTCTTTTGGTTTAAAAACTGAATTGTTTTTGTTTTTGAACAGCTTTATGTATTGAAAAATGTGAGGCCAAATCCTTTTTCTACTATTTTGTTCAGATTTTCTAAGATACTATATGATGGCATATGGGAAGATGTGAAGTTTCTTGTAATTTTAAATTTCATTATTTTAAATAAAAGTAATGATGCTATTGGTATGTATATTGATATGTAAGATCTAAAGGTAAGTTTACATTTGTTTTGTTTTCATGTACTTTAAACTTTACACTTTCAAATTATGCATTCATCTCAAAGCTTTGTATAAACAAAATTTGTTTGTATATATATATATATATATATAGGTACTATGTGTTTTAAGTCCTTCTTATTTTATGAAATCTAATTATTAAGTATACAAGATAATTTAGCTTTTGTAAACTTTTGTTTATATCAATTTTACAATATCACTTTTTAAACCAATATTTCATTATACACATTATTCCTTAATGTATACACATTATTTAAATGCCACTTATTTAAATATATATATATATACATTACATCTTAATTCTTTTTAAATGCTACTTAAAATTTTAACATTTATTTTAAATTTAATTTCAAATTCCAATTCACTTGAATAAAAATTCAATCTTACTCATATATGTATTAATTTTTTTTTAAAATTTAGTTGACTTTTTAAAACACTCATTATTTCAAAAGTTTAAAATATTTTATTAATCTATATTGATAAATTTTAGGATGTTACTTTTTTATTTATAAGATATTAAATATCCAATTTCAAATCCCTAATTAAATTTTAAAAATCAATGTCCAAATAAAAAAATATCCTATTTAAATTTGAAAATATTCAAATCAACCCACAATTTTATTCCGAAATCCATTTTAATGATCAATTTAAATTTAATTAAAAATCGGGATCGTCACAGATCCCCCCCCCCCCCTTAAATAAATTTCGTCCTCGAAATTTGCAAGGAAGACAACAAAGAATAGATGATAGATAAAAAAATGATTGATCAGATCAGATCGAAATATTGATTCTGCATTCGGTTTACCATATCAAAATATCAATAATATGAGGACAAACTCATACCATTGTTTCACAAGATACTCGGGTCCACCGATCTACGAATATGCAAGGGCATTGATTAGTTCGAAGGGATAACTAATCGTTCATAAAATATATCGGTCCTCAGAGAATAGATAGATGAATTTAATCTTCTATAATTCATCAAACACTAGGTATGGATTCAAGATTCGGGTCTGAATACCCCAAAGTATATACCAATTTGTCCCTCTTGGGACTTTGATATACACAAGAAATTATGATAGAATTTAGTTTTAATCGATATCGTTTTATTGATACAATTCAAATTTAACTTTATATTTAAGTTAACCAATTCATTTCAATTTATTTAAAATTTTCAATTTCAAATTCATTAAAGTTTAGATCGAAAAGCTGATAAGTAACCGATGAAGATACGAAGTAAGGATCTTCTACAACGATTCGTAGGGCCACCATCACACCGAAACTTCTTCTCGAGCTGTCACGAAGCAATCGAAGAATTTGATATCGAATCAAAGGAGATTGACAGAGAAAAGTTGTTTCCACGGTCGTAGGGTATTGACCATTTGTAGTGGTACTTCCCTGTCCCCTATCTCATCCCCTTCTCGCACTCATACTTACTATCAGTGAATAGTAAGAGAATTTACTCAGGCATTCGAACGGATATCTTAGGGATTACTCATTCTAGGGTATACTACACCTTATCTCTAATGAGTTACCTAACGTGTTATACTCCTGAGCTAAAGTTTTAACCCTCAGCTTTGATACCAAATGTGACGATCCTGACTCGACCTTCGAAAATCGGCACCGAATACGACACTCGTATTCAAATGCCGCAGATCCAAACGTCGAATCTGGTTCGCCGGAGCTTATAACATCATTAAGTAAAACAACACAGCGGAAGAAAAAGAATAGCATATATCAATATACAACATTGATACAATATCAGATACAATATGATACAACAGATGATACAATGAATATCAATATACATCAGAGATATGATACAAGATAATAGCAGCGGAAAGGAAAAGATAACACAGCAGCGGAACAACAACTCTAATATAGTCTTCAAGAAAGAACTCCATCTTCAAAACACCAATCCAGAAATAGCTCGAACTCCCAATAACATTCACTAAGAGAGCAAGACTGGTGTGCAAAGGATTGCCACATCCTAGGCTGAAAGCTATCGAATCTACTCCTACTATTGATTATCTGAAAACCCAACTCTAGACTGCCCGTGTGGGAAAATAGTGGGCACCCAGAGTTTAGGAAATGAACAATAAACTCCAGGTCAGTCATGAGACTGGTATGAGCAAACAAAAACATTTGGTCCTTAAAACAAACAAAAGAATTTAAATTTGAAATTCGCAATGCTTTTTAGAAAACGAAACTACCATAAGGCCTCCCGGCACACACACAATGCAATCGCACACTTGGGGGAGATTTCCCCTTATGATAGTCAAAGATGCTTAATACGATAAAATTTCTTTGATATTATTACTAGTGCATAGTGGAAAATCTTTCGAAAGTATAATATTAATCCTAGCCAGCATAGGTACCATGATATTATGCCTACTATAGCTGCCATGTTAAATGGCAGGTTCTACAACTAAAACCGTACAAGGCACGTATTGTTTTGATTGGATTTCCAACAAATGGTCAGGCTAAGGAACTTCCTACTGCCACATGGGATCGCCTCTGGCGGGACGTCCCGAGAACCTAACCGGATCTCTGCCAACACAAGGCCGGGTTACCTCTGTAACTAGGTAACTACTACTCGAGCGTGCCATCCCCCGGTCCTTTGGGACCTTTATCCGAGGCGCCTCAAAACCACAAAGCAATCACAAAGTAATAGATCTGCAGTATCCACATGAGTAAGTATCTGGGCTCCATACCATGATACCACCCTTTTCCAGAAGGGAACGACACACCCTAAAGGGCGCGACCCTCATAACCTTGCCGCATCTTTCCTGTTTTGACCATTTCCAGGGTGTGAGGTCCTGATGCAGTCTCGTCCACAAAGCTACGCTTTATAAAAAGCCATGCTTTGATCACGAATGATCAACAAATGATCATCAACACACAGCAGCACTTAGCATGCCACACTACCAAATTGGGAATATATCACTGATAAATATCAACTACATAACCTCTGAGCTCGTACGTCTCAAAGAAGGGTGTTAAGCTAAGAGAATAAATTCTCCGCCACCAAGCAGAAATGTATTTGATAGAGATCAGTTTAATATCTCAAAGTGTAATGTCGGACATACAACCATACAAGTCTGTTCCGGGTTCGAACAGAACCGAAGGCACTTCCGAAGAAGCCCTTGCAAATCCGGGTATCCACAATCCCGATCGGACTTCCCTTCACTAAGGGAGAACTCTATACCGGAGCAACTCAGTGCAGAGTCAATTGACAGGTTATCCTATCGTTCTCGAAGACACCCGGTCTTCAACACCGGTCTTCAAATGCAATCCATAACGTCGTATTACTATTCGAAATGGGCTATATGACACAAGGTCCTCTCCCGGCTAAACCGAATAATGAGCGCAATAGTTTAAAACATATGGATATGGGATTTCAGTTAAGTCACAACCTGAAAATCCAAAGTTTTTCTTTTAGATGGTTAAACAAATTACCATTTTAAATCTTTAAATAAAAAGATTCATTTCACAAAGTTCACCTAGTTCCACAAAGATCATTCATAGATTCCAAAACAATTTCCATTTCAATTGGATTTATTCCTTAAATCTCTAAAGATTTAATTTATAGCTTTCAAAACACGTTTCCAAAGATTTATCTATAACTTGGAAAACTATCTTTATTTTAGACTTGAAATCCTTTTTACACAAGTTAGAAATTCATTTCTTATGTGAAAGCTTCTATTATTTGAAAACGAATAGTTTTCGTTTTAGTAAAATCCAATTTATACAAGTTGAAGTCTTGTGTTAAATTTAAATTCCAAAACATCACCTTTAAAACGGTTTAAAAACCCATATAAACCCATTTATAAGTTGAATAAAATTTTAAAGCCTAGTTCCCAAATCATAGAATTCAATTCAAATATTGAATTCAAATTCAAATCAAATTATTTAAATTTCAAAACTCAATCAAGCTATTTAAAATCTCTTTTATTTTATTTTATTTTTGAAATTCATTTTCAAAGCTCCAATCCTAATTCCAAAACTATTTTGGATTCAAAAATTCTATTTTAAAACAATTTCAAAGATCTGTGACTTAACCCATTTCCACGTGCAATCCACATTTGTGTGTGTATAAATGTGGTCCAGGGGTTTAACACAATAGTGCACAACATCATCATCACAGATTCAACCATATCGATAAGCGGTATAACCCACAACGCTTATCTATATTCACAGATTCATAGATAAAGTAAACTATCAATCACAAAGATTCACTAATACGATTCGATGTGGGTTTCGGATAACTAACTGGATTCCGACTCCCTGCCGCATCGAAATTTAAATGTCGTTTAACGTGTCAAGGGGTTGCATATTTATAAAACAATATATACATCACAGATATAACAGCTTAGCACAAAACATTAAATAGCATTACATCACATAACAAATACATCAATCCATCACATAGCATCTAATAACAACCAAACATCCATAAGTAAGATTCGTTAATTGTTTGAGTAATTCAAATCAGTTTTACTTACTTATGAATAATTACAAATCTTGATTAATTAATATTAATAAATTACAAATCATTTTGGTTAATTATTCTTTAATCATTTATTCTTTAGCCATTAATAATAAAATTAATTAACCTTTAATTATACTTAATCAACCTTTAATTATCAAATAATTAACCTTTAATTATTTAATTCACCATTTAATTGATTATCTTTAATTAATTAATTGACCCTTGATAAATTGATTGCCATTAAATAAATTATCCTTAATTGGTTATAAAATTAATTACTTCTTAATTAATTAATAATTAATTAACCTTAATCATTTATTTAATTAAGTAATTACTTTATCTCCAATTACAAATAATTCAACCTCAATTAATAAATTGTTCTCTAATCATTAATTAATCTCTAATTACTAGTTAATTGACTTAATTTTTCTTAATTAACTTAATTTATTTCAAGATAAAAATACTGGAAACATTTATCAATTAATAGTTTAAAAACTAGATTCAAGTTTGGTTTTTAAAACTTGCTTTTATATAAACCCTTTAAAAATCCCATTCCAAACTTATATTTAAATCACTTTAACTTTACTTAACTAAGTTCAAATTTAACAAACTCCAACTCCTTAATTACAAGAAAAAAAAACATTTATGTTTACAAAATAGGATTCAAAACCAGATCTACTCCAAAGGTTTTAAAACTTCTTTTATTTAAGTTTTTAAACAAAATAGTTATAAAACATTTCCCTTTTAAAAATTTAGACTGAAACTTATTTAGTTTAAGTTAAAATCTGAAACAAAGGTTAACCCGAGCTACCCATTTTTCTTCGAGCCCAAGCTGCCTTATCACTGAGCACGAACTCGAGCCAACCACTCCTTCTCCCTTATCCTCTTTTTTTTTCTTTTTCTTTTCGTTTCGAGGGAATCTTCTCAAGTCCACGCAAACAATTACCCCGATCGATCTCTGAGAGCATTTGGCAACTTCGATCGTGAACGAGTATCTCCTTTCTCTGGTACGTTCGAGACCACGCAAGTCTCCTAACCCAACCATGAAAACTGCTCCATCCAGAACTCCGGTGCACGGAGACAATTGTGCACGTGCACGCCTCTTCCACTGGCAATCCCACCGCCACGCCACCGCCAACCCATCACACCTCATCCCCTGATTTTATTCGCCATCTTGCCGAGGCCTACCACTTCCCTGATCGAAATCGACCAACTTCTCCAAACCACCAAAACTCAAGAAACCCATCTGTCACCACTAATTGTTGAACTGCACTCGCCACTTAACTCCGATCCACTTACTCCCCTTACTGATTGGAAGCCCATTCCATATGCCACCCTCCTGCCAAAAATCACTCCACCCGGTTGCTCCAACATCACGCGATTCCATCGCGTGCGCCGACTACCTGAAGCCATCCCAAAACCCTAAGTTGAACTCGCTCGTGTAATTCACGCAATAGAAAAAAAAATTCGACAATTTTCTCGTTATCATTGATGATCATACTTGCTTTAAGCAAAATTTCAACAGCAAATTTTAGATAGATCATCGGAAATTGGTCAAAATAAGTTTTTTTGTTCAACTAACTCATACTCGAGATTTATAAATCTAGAAATCATGAGACTTCCACCTAAAATCACCATTTTGCAACTCAAACGCGACTATGTGGTTAGAATTTAAAATTAACATATTCAATTTTACTGATGAATATATTGATGTACTGTAAATTATTATTTCTGAAATGATTATATGATAAAAATTTCCAAATTAATTATTAGAAATATGATTATACTCTTATACTCATTTTATATTTAGAGATCAAGTCCTAATTTTTATTGTATAGGATGATACGCAATTTTTGAACAGGTTTCAAAACCTGGAAATATTTAACAGAGGCAAGCTTTCTTGCTTGACTCCAGAAAAAAAAACACAGGTATTTCACTCATATGTATACAAGACCAACATGCACCTCATAGTTTATTAACATTATAACATACAACCAAGATTATTACATGTAAACCAAGTTTTAAAAATTTATAAGAGTGATTTGCTCACCTGGAATATATTGACAGAGGGGCCAGAGAATAATGTTTTGCCTGGAATTTTTTTTCTTCTTTAGTCTTTTGAAGCTTTTTATCTGCAAAGTTTGTAAGAAGAAACTTTGCTTACCTTTCTGTTGTACTTAATTACTTACTTCAATAATAACAAACAATTTGATTTTTTTAATACGTATAGTTTTGAATGATAAAGAAGTTTCCTTTTTTCTCTGCAACTTAAAAACAGAAATCAAATTTGCTTTGAACTTGATTCTTCCTGCAACTTTGTCAATAAAGTTGTTTAAATCTTTGTTTTAATACTGATTAACAATATTAAGTTCAAATCTAAAAAAAAAAATCTTGCTTGCCTTTATTTATCTTCAGAAAAAAACTGCACTTCCTCTGGCTAAAAAAAACTGCAGCTCTGTGTTTCATAAATCTGCATTTTATTGAATTTGTTTATGTCAAGGCTTTATTTTTGAACCCATAAATTCATTAAACTATGAAGTTAAAAGCTTACCTGAGAAATGCAAACAAAGCTTGAAGATTGTTTTTATCTTAATATTCCCAGGTTTCTTTTTTTTTTTGTTCGAAGAGGAGGGATTTCAAATTGGCTATGAATATTGTTTCGACCCTGCTTTCAGGCTGCATTTGCATTTGTTTACTTTGATCTTGAATTTGCTTTAGGAATCCACTGCATGCTTTCCAGGTTGAGGATGCTTCAAGCTCCAAAATTTTACAGGCTTTTGTAGTTGAATCTGAAACTTAGTTGGAGATGTTTATGATTTAAGAAACTGAGTGTTGCTTTTAAACTTTGCCTTGATTTAAGCTAAGTCGAACTTGCATTTGCCTTCCCAGTTTGAAGTTTGATCTGATTTTTTTTTTCTATTTGTAGTTTCAGATCTCCTAGCAAATGAAGATAAGATCTCTTCAGCCTGGTTTCTTTCTTTTGGTTTAAAAACTGAATTGTTTTTGTTTTTGAACAGCTTTATGTATTGAAAAATGTGAGGCCAAATCCTTTTTCTACTATTTTGTTCAGATTTTCTAAGATACTATATGATGGCATATGGGAAGATGTGAAGTTTCTTGTAATTTTAAATTTCATTATTTTAAATAAAAGTAATGATGCTATTGGTATGTATATAGATATGTAAGATCTAAAGGTATGTTTACATTTGTTTTGTTTTCATGTACTTTAAACTTTACACTTTCAAATTATGCATTCATCTCAAAGCTTTGTATAAACAAAATTTGTTTGTATACATATATATATAGGTACTATGTGTTTTAAGTCCTTCTTATTTTATCAAATCTAATTATTAAGTATACAAGATAATTTAGCTTTTGTAAACTTTTGTTTATATCAATTTTACAATATCACTTTTTAAACCAATATTTCATTATACACGTTATTCCTTAATGTATACACATTATACACATTATTTAAATGCCACTTATTTAAATATATATATACATTACATCTTAATTCTTTTTAAATGCTACTTAAAATTTTAACATTTATTTTAAATTTAATTTCAAATTCCAATTCACTTGAATAAAAATTCAATCTTACTCATATATGTATAAATTTTTTTTTATTTAGTTGACTTTTTAAAACACTCATTATTTCAAAAGTTTAAAATATTTTATTAATCTATATTGATAAATTTTAGGATGTTACTTTTTTATTTATAAGATATTAAATATCCAATTTCAAATCCCTAGTTAAATTTTAAAAATCAATGTCCAAATAAACAAATATCCTATTTAAATTTGAAAATATTCAAATCAACCCACAATTTTATTCCAAAATCCATTTTAATTATCAATTTAAATTTAATTAATAATCGGGATCGTCACAACAGGCTCCATCAACCGAGAGAATAAGTTCGCCATATAGAGTAATGTAAATGCCTAGTTCACCATCATCATCACTAACAAAAGTATGGAAATCATGTCTAGCTTGGTCATATCTCATGTCTGACTGTACATGGATCCAAGCCATCTCAGCAGGATTCACACAATACCGGTAACTAGGGGAAGCGGAAGAAAACCGGGATCAGAAAAATCAGGAGGAACGAAGGGATCCATAAAAATGCCAGAGAGGGGAGGAATAATAGGAGGCACCGAAGGCTCAACCGGAGGGGCGGAAGGTGCCATAGAAGGAGGAACAATACACTCTTTCGGGATCCATTTAATGTTCGGAGGCTAGGTAGAGGAGTCCGAACCAATAAAGGACCAACAGATGACATATGAGAGCATGCTAGTGATATATGACTAAAGGACTGACATGATGTACATATGTTGGGCTTCCAACCATAACGAACTACAATCTCTGCTACATGATCCTTAGTCACTCTTACTTTGATTGTATGTGGTAAAGGCTTATCCGAGGAAATCTCAATCAAAGCCTTTGCATATACTAGTTTTTCCCTAGCTATGGTGTCAGCATCAAAACATTTTACTTACCAACCACACTAGCTAGCCAGTTTAGGCCTAACATAGCTTGCAAAATAAGGGGAATATAAGAGAAATAAGTCAATACAGGAATAGACAGTACCTTCTCTCTGGCACAATCAATAGACGGACTCCATGGAGTGACTATAAATGGCTTGCCTCTGATAAATATAGGATCTTTACTAAGAATTCAAAGACGTTCCTCGGGCCTTGAGAACTTAAAGAAAAACATAGAGTTGTCCATGTGGACTAGGAGGCTACCCTTAGGTTGCCAACCTTTGAAGCAATGATCTTTAACCATAAGATAAGGTGGGTAATAGTCCAAAAAGAATCCAACAAGATAGTCTGATCAATAATCAATACCAGTTTGTATTACCTCTGGAGGGGGATCATAACCTGTCTTTATTAACCATTTCAAAACTACGGGGCACAAAATCACCCGTATTTTTTGGAAATGTAGAGAATAATGAGGACCATTTTAATACTGGTTCCAATTCATTAGTCTGGGGTACTATTGAAGGTGGAATTCTTTACTGAGAAGTAGTAGTGACAACATGCTTATTAGTAGTAATATGATGCCGCTGAAGTTGAGATGGAGATGTATTAGTACAATTTCAGGAAATAAATGGTTCATTGTAACCCTCAACATTTATTTCCATTCTTGAACTATCCAATAGTTTACTAGCTAAATCATCTGATTGATTAATCAATCCATCAGAACTAGATACTAGTCCAAATGATTTGCATGCATTTGTGTGATTACCAATTAACACAGTAGAATCATTCATGGAATTATCCACTCCAAAATAAATAACTGCGGCCTCAACATCAACTATTTCAACAGATTTTAAATTCACATCAACAATGTTATTTTCACTAACAATATTACCCAGGTCATCACAACTATCATATTGCAATATGTCGTCATCATTCCAAACTGTATCGGTATGCTAGAAGGTAGGGGATATGGAGGAGTAAGTAATAGGATTCATTATACCTGAAATAAGATCTATAGACGGAGATATCTTTTGACAATCAGCAGCAAGAGCTTCCAACGAATTCGGCTTTTCAACAGAGTCTGTATGCCCATCACAAGCAGTTAGAAGCACAATTCCAGATCCATAAATGGCAGTAACTGATTGAGAAACATTGAGAGAAGATGAAGAAAAAACTCGACCGGATCTGGTGATCGAATGATTTGCATATGAGGAAATATATCTCGATTTGTTTTTGCGATTTATAACCATAGATGACAGGTTGGCCATGGAGATTAAGTAGAAGAGGCATTGCACAGATGAGAGAGGGATAGGGCGAAAAGACGATGGGAATGAAGAGTCTCAGAAACAGAAGGAAAATATAATCACCATTTTGGAGTAGACGTCATTGACATTTCTAAGTTCAAATTGGATTCACCCTTTTTAACAGTATTACTACTTTTACTTCATTAATACATATATATGTATATAAATTTCATTTACACACACACACACACATGTAATACTCTTATAATTTTATTTAGTTTCATTTACAAATTCAGGTTTAGGCCAGAAATGGTACCACATTACTATTTGCAGGTTCTCAGGATTGCTGCTGATAGGATTCTAGCGAGACATTCATTCTGGAACTTCCGCTTTCGTAGTGAGGAGTTCTTCTGCATCTATAGTGTGGCGCTCTTCATTCAGGATCATATGCATTTGCAGTAAGGTGTTCTTTCCAGTACATCCACATCGACAGAGTGGCATGTTTCATTCTGGATCATTCCCATTCGCAGCGAGGCGTTCATTCTAGTTTTTCGGTGTTTACATCGAGGCGTTTCTCTCTCTCAGTTTTAGCTGTCTTCAGATTTCATCCGCACTGAGTTGTTTCATGGTTTTTGGGTACTTCTAAAACCTTATTATGGGCAGTGGCCTTGGTGGAGCTCGATAATAATGTGTAATGGCCAGTAGCCTTGCCTAAGCTCATTCTAGATGTACCTGAGTCCTATACATTATTTTTTATACCTTGATTAGTTACCTGCTAGGCATGTTGGGTTCATTGTCATACACACACATACGTATTCTCCTCTACTTTAGAGGATCACGTATTTCCCTCAAAAAAGGTTTAAAATAGCATAAGTACACATATATGTATATGAATTGAATTTTTAAATTGATGTAATTTAATCAAAATTGTTTAGTTAACTAAATAAATTAAAAGTTATTAATTAAATGAATATACACATATATAAGATATATGTGTAATACTATAAAGGTTATATAGTATGTAATAAATATATAATATAAATGTTATACTAAAATAATATAAAATTAATTAAAATGTTAATTAGTTAAATAAGATTCAATTAATAAAATATTATACATAACACAATTATATAAGTAGTGTGAAATGTTAAAGTTATATAATAATAAACTTATATAATATGAATGTATAAGTTGAAGGTAGAACATTGAAGAAACCTAAATAGACTTAAGAAACAAAGACATATATAAATGTACGTATACCGTGATTTTTGATGTATCCGATACTTGAATCGCAAGAGTATTTCATAAGAAATACATTATTCCATAAGTCAATATCACTCAATATAGTATATTGAAGATTATGAATCTTTAATATAACGTTGTCTTGTACCATATATATTAATGAATTACTTACATACTCCTTATTTGTTGAGCAAACTCAGGCTAGGGATGTTATGTGTAGTATTATTGATGTATTGAATAGACGAGGTAAGTTAACTATATGTATTTATTGAGAAAACTCAATGTATTGTACTATACTTAGGCCATTGCGATATGTTAGGTATGTGTGTATAATTTCGTTTTGATTTATAAAGCAAACTCAAGGCCAAAATGATTAGGAGAAGGAAGCATGGATTAGGAGTGTATGTGATACAACCAATAAGGAGTTATCCTTCGTCCATGGAGCTATGACTTGTTAAGCAAAGTCAATGTCAGAATTTCAATAGGTGAGTCTTAACACCTACTACTGAAGTTGAAAGAGGTCTATGTTTCGACTTGAGGTTTGGTAAAACATAAAAGACTAGTGGGGGTCTTATTAAAAAAATGAAATAATAATATTTAACCTTTATAATATTATAAGAACATATGCTATATAATGTTAGTAATCTACATTCATAAATTTGTGCATTTAATATGATTAATAAAATGTTTATCAAATAAGATAGTGTAACAACCCACACCTTAGTGGACCTAAATTTTGACTAAATTGAGACCCAAGTCCATTAGGGCATGGACCGTTGATTTTGGTAACATGTAATAAACACAAGTATATCAAAGTGCGATAAATATAAAATCACAGTGGAATTAAATAATATAACATAACACACATATTGACTATGGTTACCACCATGGAATATTATTCCTTGGATATTTAATTGCTTTATCAGTGCCAAGCATGAATAATAAGACTTCATCATCTATCGTTTTTGTCCAATTCTAACATCCAGTCCTTCTAAATCTAACCCGTGGGTTGTTATGAGAATGGGGTCAGAATAACGTTTTGGTAATTGGAAAGTTACATACTTTACTCATCCCATTAATTTATGTAGATTGATTTTCCTTTAAATGCTATGTCTATTATTTATGGCTAATCTATTAAATCTTATGTGCATGTATGATATGCTTAACGTAACCTACTCTAAACTATTGTTATATTTATGTATGCTATAACATATATATCCAACCCTAATTACCCAAGACACCGGGAACTTAATACTTCTTAAATAGGGAAAAGGCAGACCCATCGGTCATTTACTACCTTAAGTTCCCAAAGCGAACCCTTCGCAATGTCAGCGCTAGTCAATCGGTTCTAGTTACAGAGACCGATAACTCATATACACAACTTTATAATGTAATATATAATTTAATTGCCATACCACTAATGCAACTTAAAGACTCACCTAAGGGTTAACTAGCCCACCTCCTCCAAACAAACAACAGACAAAAACAATTAAATAAAACTTTGAGGTCTTTGCATATCCTATATGAATTTCATGCAGTATATAGCAAAATCCATCAAGGCATAATTAAAGTCTTTTCCTATGACCACGCATGACCGCTGGTGGTCAAAGCCTATATGCCAGCCCTGATATTAAATACTGGTCCAAGAACAACACTGTCATTGCCTATCGACCTCCTATAGCCGAAACCTCACTTAAACTAATCTATGTAAGTCAAGGAAAATGACCATTTTGGTTACTTATACCTCTTATTAGAATTAAAGCTTCCCCCATTTCCTTAAAAGTACTTGGGTCATTTAATACATCAAATCCGAGGAGAACCCTTAAGCATATTTCCCCTTACTTATCTACAACACATATCCCTTCCCTATGGGTTCTATGGTTGGAGATGTTCCACATTAATAGTACATGTACACAACTACAGGTAGCCTCTAGATGAAGGACAAGCTTCTATTGTGTAACTCTGCTGACCTTGCATCCCAATCCACTAAACCAAATCTATCACCCAAAGCCTAAGCATTGGTTGAGCCTACTATTAACGAATGTCCTAAATGTATAATTAAAGCTATATAAGTCAATACTATGAAAATTATATTGCTTTCTACGTATAATTAATAGTACTAATATGAAATTATTCGCTATATTATTATTTCTAATTTATATGCTTAAGCTCCGGATTCAATTTAATGTCTAATAAATGTCTATCACCTTTATTCATTGTAATTAATGTTAAAATTACAAAATCTCTAATCAATCCTTATTTAATTTATTTAATCTATTTACCAATTTCAAAATCCATCTATTATACCCATTTAATTCTCTGATAAATGCCATATTAATCTCTCTATCAGTCCCTTTTTAATTCCTTTTTAACTCTCATTAATACAAATTTATTGCCTGTTAAATTTGTATCTAATGTCCATAATTCCTAATCCATTAATTATTACGCCTTTGATAACTTGTAGGTATATAGTCATGAAATATGATATATATCTGTATGTAAATATAATTTTTGAACGTTAAGCGCAGTTATACGTATGTAAATATATTTAATTTTACTAATTTCTAAACTTGAACATTTATTTATACATTTAAATTAATTAGAGCTGTCTTTCTAAAACAGATTACTGGTATAAATTTCCATAAGCTAACCAAAAGTGAGATCGTTGCTTTTTCTGAAATTAAAAGAAATTATTTCTTTCCTTTTATTGAAATAGACAACGTAAACTATGTAGAGTAATATTCATACTTTACACATATCTTTCCCTTTTTGGTATATTCATTGTTACTTCAAACACTGCGCTTTTAAACATATTTTGGAATTAGATAATTTATGAAAATTACACGGAAACTGCTCCAAATAAATCAAAACATAAAAATTTACATTCCAATGACAACTTAATTTACAAACCAATTATAGATATGGAATAATTTATAACTTTATTAACATTCTACAGATAAATATTTGGGACTGATTTCAAATTTCCAAATCTAGTTGTAAGTACTATTTCTATTCCAATTACCCATTTTATTGAATATGTGGCGATAATCAAATATGTTTGTTTTAGGCCTATAATTCATCAGATTCTAGTTAGGCATAATAATCAAATAAGAATTCAACAAGATAAATTTCCATGTTATAACTTAGTTATATAATTTCTCATTTACCTTTTAAGCTTTTCAAATTTCCAAAGCTGAATCCAGTCCTTTACTTGACTCTTCTCTCTCTAGTCCAAAAGAATATGTATAATAAGGCATATATATACTAATGGAATTACAAATATAAGAAGAGGTTTAGGGTGGGGAAATAGATTTATAATGATAAAAATTATCTTTTTCCCCTGTATTGATTTGCTTCTTCTCTTATATTTTCTACCCTTATCTGATTATATATAATATTTTATAATTTTTAGAAGTGGCGAAAAAGAGAAAATGACAAAGCTTCGCTGCTTGGATAAGAAAATATGAGAAGATAAGCAAGGGGTTAAGTCTTTATTTATAGGTGCATGAATCAATTGTAACCATTGGATTAAAACAATTAAATCCGAACCGTTGACCACGGTTCAAATCCTAGTCATTATGCTCCAACCGATACAGCATATCAGTGGTATTTATTACTATTTTTTTATATTATTCGCTCTCGAAATTTTAAACGCTAATAACTTTTCATTTGAGCTCCGGTCGTGAAACTCCAAATATAAAAATTGGTTAGAAAATCGCCACGAACACAATGTGCAAGTCTCGTAAGAAAACACCAAAGTATGATACAATTCCATTTTTGGAGCTTTATTAGTTATTTATTAATTATCGTAAATCTTACAGGGGATTTATAGAAATACAATTGAACTGAATTAAAGGTTGATAAATAGAAATATAATATATACTTACTAATAAATGCTTCTTGCATGTGTAATGGTCCACCTTTCAGGACGGTTTAAATAGAGCATAAACCACACATGTCGACTCAAGAGAGGATTACTAATGGGGTAAATAAGAAAATGATAGAAAAGAAGGAAAAAAACACAGAATCTCACAATGGAATGAAAAATATATAATAATCAAATAAAAAATTCATGAAGTTGTTTTACAAATAACATTTGATTACACTTTTGCAAAACAAATCAGAGTTATACATACAGTAAGAATAAATAAATAATGTAGCGAAACTACATGATGTAGTGGAAAAAATATAATACATTGTAGACTAATCTCATCTTCATCCGCCAAAATAAAATGGCCTTTAACACTGAAAATCTTAGGCTGACCCGAGCATAATGAAATGACAAAACACTCGAGTAAGAACTAAAGATCTTATGTACGAATCAAAATAGAAATAATATGAGTGTAACAGCTTCAAAGATGTTTACGAATATTATGTCTCCTATCCAGTATATAACATGCGTGAATAACTTAAGAGATGTTCGGGATTCCATCAACAAAGGATCTGTTAAACTATTTACTATGTAGTATAATACGCTATTATAATATGTATATAGTAAAGTAATGTATTAAAATATCATTAAGGCATTACCCATATCCACTTTAACACATTTTTATATAAATACCGTAGTCTATACATATACTGTAACCTCCACCAAACTGGTGGGGTACTCAGGGAGCACTCCATAGGTATGACGCAAACCAAACTCATAATGGGCACCGTAAAGCATATGATAAGGCACGCGAGGCAATGCCCAGGGTAGGATATGTAACGTCCCGGAAATTTTCGACTTTCGAAAATTCAACATCGATACTCACTTTATCGACTGCCGAGAAATCGAAGGCCGGAAACCCGAAATGTTATGGTTTAAGAAAAAGAAAGAGAGAAGAAGAGATAAGAAGATAGAAAATAGAGAGAAGAAAATAGAAAATAGAACGGAACAGAACACAACAGAACAACATCAGAATCTCACAATTCACAGCGGAACAACATATAATAAATAAATGAATAATCTTTAAACAAAGAACCATATCAGTTATTACATTTTATACATTACATTACATTTCACCATATCATCAGAGTGTTACAACTACAAACAACAACAAACAGTGCAGCGGAAAAAGAAATGCTATATACTAGTGATATGCCATGCCATCCATCTTGCCTCCAGCAACTCCAGAATATCCTGATAAACCTAACTCTTGACTGCCCGTGTGGAAATTGGTGGGCACCCAGAGTTTAGGAAGGAAAACAATAAACTCCGAGTCAGTCATGTGACTGGTGTGAGAACTCAAAACAGTTTATTTATCTTTGAAAACAAAATAGGGGAATATTTTTAAAGTCAATTCGCAATGCTTTTAAAAATGAGACTACCATAAGGCCTCCCGCACACACACACAATGCAAACGCAGAATCAGAGGAGATTTCTCCTTATGATAGTCAAAGATGCTTAATACGCATTAAAAAGAACATTTGATATTATTACTAGTGCATAGTGTAGAGAAAATTCATTTCGAAAATAAAGATATAAATCTTAGCCAACATAGACATTTCGAACTATGCCTACTATAGCTACCATCTAAACAGTGGTGACCACCATAAGTAAATGGCAAGTTCTACAACTAATACCGTACAGGGTTTCGTATTGGGAATTGGATTTCCAACGAATGATCAGGCCAAGGAACTTCCCATTGCCACATGAGAATGCCTCTGGATGGACATCCCCAAGAACCAAACCGGATCTCTACCAACACAAGGCCGGGTTACCCCTAACTGAGTAACAACTGACCGAATATGCCATCCCCCGGTCCTTTGGGACCTTTCACCGAGCGCTCGAAATCAATTCACACAATCATAACAAAGTGTTTTCAACATGAGTAAGTATCTGGGCTCCATACCATGATACCACCCTTTTCCAGAAGGAAATGCACATATCCTAAAGGGCGCTACCCCTCATAACCTTGCTGCATCTTTCCTGTTTCGACCATTCCGGGGTGTGAGGCTCGACGAAGTCACGTCCACAAAAACATACTTTATACAAAAGCCATGCTTTGGGTCAACAAATGATCATAGAAATGATCACCAAGATAGACGATCAAACAAATGATCCTATCCCAAATAATCAACACAATGATCATTTCACAGCAACACTCAGCTGTCACATTACCAAATTGGGAATATATCGCTGATAACCTTCAACTACATAACCTCTGAGCTCGTACGTCTCAGAGAAGGGTGTTAAGCTAAAAGAATAAATTCTCCGCCACCAACAGAAATATATTTGAAAGAAATCGGCTTTATATCTCAATTTGTAATGTCAGACATAAAATCCATACAAGTCTGTTCCGGGCTTGAACAGAACCGAAGGCACTTACAAAGAAGTCCTTGCAATCCGGATATCCACAATCCTGATCGGATTTCCCATCACATATGGAGAACTCTATACCGGAGCAACTCGGTGCAGAGTCAATCGACAGGTCATCCTATCGCTCTCGCAAATACCGGGTCTTCAACACCGATCTTCAATGCTATCCATTATGTCGTATCACTATTCGGAATGGGTAATCCGAATAACGAGCGCAATAATTTAAAAATAAGTGTGCATTCAAATTCAACAAATCCCAACAAATACCTTTCAAAGGTAAATATTGATAGTCGGTTATTGAACTATCAATGGATATGCACAACATCACCAGATTCCAAATAATTTTCCAAATTATTTATTTCCCAAATTTCATATCTCAAAAATAAATCAATATTTATCTTTAAACAACTTCCCTTTTTATTCATAAATTCCATAGTGAATTTTCATTCCAAAATATCCATGCATATACGATTTCAATTATTCATTTCAATATTCCTTTCCAATTTATCTTCAAAAAGATAAATTCTCAAAATATTCACTTTATATTGGAAAACATTTCCATACTTATTTAATAAGTAATTCACAAATTTTATTTATTTTCAACACTTGGAAAATATTCAATATACTTAAATCGAAATTAAGTATATATTTCATTCTTTAAGCAAATCACGCTCTTAAACATATTTATTTGGGCCAAAACGAATGTTGCGTAAAACATCGTTACAACGTCCCAAAATCACTAGTATAGGGATTCGAATTTAAGATAGATATATAAATCCCAATACTATACAAAACATTTCCTTTCGGAAATCATTTACTATAACAATAGTGTTATAGTCCACCATTTCCTTCTATTTCTCGAAAACATCTATTTCAACAATAAATGTTGAAATCTATGGTTTCGAATCTTAACACATTTAAAACATCGTTAGATCGTTTTAATTCTATTTAAAATATTACATTCAAAACATTTTCTTTAACATAATATTCACTATTCAAAAACGTGAATATATTTTGTTAACAAATTTCATCCTTTCTATTCATTTTATTTTAAAGGATTATTCACTGTCTAAAACGTGAATATAACTCCATTAATAGGTTTCAACAATTTACTTATCAAAATAAGTCGTATTGCGAATTTATAAAACAACGTTTATAAATTCCTTTTCTATTTATCTTATAAAAACTTCTTTTTATAAATTCCTTTATTAACCTATTCCAGTTTATAACTCAATTATAAACTAAAAGTTCATATTATAAGTGAAATACTTATAATTTATTTGTTTGCAAAAATCGTTTCTTTGAACTTCATAATTATAAATCTTATAACTTATAAGATTCAATTATTTATCCAAACCCATTATTTTAATAACTTTACAAATTTTATAAACCTACTGCTTATAAAATTCCATTTATAACTTCACCGTTTATAATTCTATAAATTTCATTCATTTCCGAATTTCATTCATAGTTCATTCTAACACTTATAAAAACTCGTTTTATAATTCAAATATTCTAATTTATAAATATCCATTTTATAAATCTTTTATACAAATCAATTTGTATTATTATTCTAAAACGTCTTTAAACTTCTTTATAATTTCATCCTTTTGATTTATAAAATAATTAAATTTTATAAATCCTATTTTTAAACTTTTTATAATAAATTCAGAAATCCCAGTTTAAACTATTTTATAAAAATCATTAATCCCATATTTTCAAAAATCAACCTTTAACTATATTTCTCAAAAACCATAATTTTTTTATAACATTAAAATTATAACGTTTATTTATTTATAATGGTTCAATTCCAAACATATAGTACATTTTCAAAAATCACTTTAAAAATCATTTTAAAGTTCCAAATTGGTCCAATGATGCTACATACCAAATAGTCAATCACGAAAACAACGATATCATATATCGATATGATAATCCATCAAATATCAAAATATCTGAATTCAAATAAAAACTGTTGAGGAATCCAGTTGGATCCCTCCAACCTGTTTTCCTGCATCCACAAACATTAGCACAATACCAATTCCGCTCCAGTATGGAATTATCGCGGTATATGGGATTTAAAATATTATCCGCTTAATAGACGGCGCAATAGGGTCTCATCCGCTATACAAATGCGGGAAATCAATAACTCCAATATATACATATGCCAATATATATATATATATATATATTGCTATTATATATAATACCAATTTCACTGTTTATGAAATATTCGCGGTATATGTTTTTAATAAATAACATCCGCTTACTAACGGTGCATAATGTCTATTTTAACAATCAATAGATAACAATAATCATTCAAACATGCATTCAAATATTTTAAATCTAACTATTTAAAATTAAAATCGAAACTGATTCGATTGAGTGAGAAGTTCTCACCTTGATTTTAATTTCCGTTTTAGCGATTTATTTCGAATAAAATTAAACGGACGTTTAATTTTACACGAAATTTTCACTAACTCCAAATGACTCCAATCCAATTCCATCGCGTAGTGCTTGTCCATACGATTCCAACGCAACTGGTTTCGCGCGTTTTCGACCTCGTATGAAAAAGATATGGATTTTCTAAGATTACACGAATTTATATATAATAATTTACAATATATTTTTATATTTAAACCTAACTTTTAATCATGGCCCTCCATCCCAAGCCAACACATCAGGCCCGCACGTCCCCCCCCTCTTCTTCGTTCACGCAAATCATCTCCAGGTGATAAAAAGCACGGCCGAACCCACCATTTCCCATTTAGGGTTTAACATCCCGGCCACCACGACGAACATGAACACGATCGGAGACCCCCATTTTGAAGAGCACCTCGAACTCCACCTCCACCATGAACCATCTGCAGCTCGGCCCATCTATGGCTTCGAAAAACGTGCCCCAATGTCAAACGAACGCGGCCAATTCCTGGTTGATCCGTAGCTTCGATTTCAATCTCCACCGGTCAATTTGTAGAACTCAACGAGTGCTATGATTTCTCAGTTGGAGGAATTTCAAATTATTGCGTGGATTGGAAGAAAAATTGGGAAGAAGCTCATTGTTTTCTGGCCATTAAATCGTGAAGAGGCGGCCTGGCTTGGTTTTGGAAACCCTAGTTTTATTTTTGTTATTTTTGTGAATAAATGGACCTATTTATAGAAATTAAACGACACTATTCATCCGGGTTTTCAAAACTCCGATTTACTCGCCGAAACTGACGTTCCTAGGGTTTATCCCACGTTCCGGACACAATGGAACAGGTTTCGGAAGCTAATTCGGACATCTGTGCGAGATATAGCAACAAACGATCGATTTAAATTAAACCGATTTAAACGATTTTCTAGGCGTTTTAATTTGTACCGGACAAACGGTAAATCCAATTGACACGAAATTTGAAACCTTACAATAATATCATATTACGGATCCGATGAAACTGGTTTCGTCGAAATCCGAGACTTTTTGAAAAATGGCTATTTTAACTCGCCAAATTAATATTAAAAATAATTCGATGCGTTTCGAGCTGCTACGATCAAACTATAACTCCGATTGATACGAAAATTGAAATCCGGTAATAACTAACTATTACGGATCCAATGAAACTGGTCTCGTCCAATTCTGAGACTGTTCAAAAATTGACTATTTTCACTAATCGATTAAATATTAAAATATTCAATTTTCACAAAATAACTCTTAATTCGATTTTAAAAGTTCTAAAATATCGTTCTAACTCCAATATGATAAAATAAAATTTTACAAATCAATTTCAATCATATTTAACTCAATTTTCAATTATTTCCATAATTTAACATATTAAATTATCGATTTAATTATCCAATTAAATCCAATTATTCAAAATAAAATTTATTCGACTTATAAATTCATTTATTAATATTTAAAATTAATTAAATATTCAAATTTTAATTAAATAAAATTCTGGGTCGTTACAATCTTCCCCCCTTAAAAGAATTTCGTCCTCGAAATTAACAAGTAAGAAAAGTTACAGAATCTATTAACTTTCCAAAATTCATAATTAAATTTCTTACAATAACTTGCTAAGTTTTCAAATCACACTTAGTTATCTTTTCAAAAACAACTACTATTGTTTAACTTTCAATTCCAAATCAAAGTTAAAATTTTCAAAATTTTCCAATTTTCTCAAAAAAATTTCTAACGCCTTAAATTTTCGGAAAAATTCGCCATAGTCTCCTTTGCGCGGCTCGATCCGAAAATAAATGACAGTATATATATCACAAATATACATCTCATCAAGTAATGAGGCATCCCGAAGGGAAAAAGTATAAAAGTACGATATTTAATCCGAGATATGTACCTTATATTTTATTAGCGAGCATATACGGCTAATATAGCGCGAAAGCGAGCTCCAAATGCGAAGCAAACACGATCCGCACCTACTAATTACTCAACAAACAACATGAGAATCATGCATATAGACAATAGTATCAATATACATCATATAGCAACACAATAACTATATATGCCAACATAGCAAATGCAATAAAAGTAACAAATGCAAACATCAACCCTCATCCATAACCAATAAATATTCATTTATATTCTCATTAATATTCAATGAAATATGTTTTCAATTTAATCACATTTGATTCATTAACGGTGGATGTTTACTAACATTCATTTTCAATTAGTTTATATTCACTAATTCATATTCAAGTTGGTTCACTTCTAATCAAATTCACTTTTATTTAAGATTCACTAAATTTCCAATTGAATTTCAATTACTTCAACTTCCAATTTTCATTAATACTTAATGAATTATACACAATCAATCAACTAACAATCATATAACAATAAATGTATATTAATTACAACCAAATTCCTTTGCTTTCAATTGGTTCAATTAATTGATTTTCATTCAACTATTCAACTTCCAATAATATTAGTTTTTAATGAATTTACACTTACATTCATTATTTCATATCAACTTAATTTACATTCAATTGATTACATTCAATTCATTAATTCAATTCAATTTACAAAAGTTGAATTTCATTTCATAACTTAAGTTTACATTTGTCACTTAACTTTATTAATTTACTTTGATACCAATCAACTTCATTCAACATTTCTTAAGTTATACTTCCTTTTTACAAACATTACTTTGTTTTACTTAACTTAAATTCCTACTTATAAATCAATTCAGATTCCAAATCTAAAGTAAATTTACATTTAACTTTAAATTCATTTTTATTTACAACTCATATTCATAAATATATTCATATAGTTTCACTTCTCATATATATAAGTTTATTTCACAATTGTAAATCACTTTAATTATAATTCAATCCTTATAATTCTTTTGCTTATACAATTATTCTTTTATTTAGATTATTCAGACAACTAAACAATCTACTTATATACACTTTAATAATTCTGAAAAATTATTCCTTCATATACAAAATATAATCAAGGTAAAATTATTTTATTTACCCAATTTAAAACAATATTGTGTCGAATTGTTCTATTCAAGTGTTTATAAAACCCCTTCGGCATAGTTTTGCAGACCACGCTGACGAAAGTTCATATGCCACTCAATAAACCAATCATCACAATATAAAACAATTTTTTTATATTCACTAACAAATACGCTCTCATAGCTATTATTACACTCAACTCATTCTAGAGTACTGCTGACTCTATCTCTAATGAGTAATACCCAATAGAACCATGGTTGTCGCTTAACCATATGCTCTGATACCAACTGTAACGTCCCGGAAATTTTCGACTTCCGAAAATTCAACATCGATACTCACTTTATCGACTGCCGAGAAATCGAAAGCCGGAAACCCGAAATGTTATGGTTTAAGAAAAAGAAAGAGAGAAGAAGAGATAAGAAGATAGAAAATAGAGAGAAGAAAATAGAACGGAACAGAACACAACAGAACAACATCAGAATCTCACAATTCGCAGCGGAACAACATATAATAAATAAATGAATAATCTTTAAACAAAGAACCATATCAGTTATTACATTTTATACATTACATTACATTTCACCATATCATCAGAGTGTTACAACTACAAACAACAACAAACAGTGCAGCGGAAAAAGAAATGCTATATACTAGTGATACGCCATGCCATCCATCTTGCCACCAGCAACTCCAGAATATCCTGATAAACCTAACTCTTGACTGCCCGTGTGGAAATTGGTGGGCACCCAGAGTTTAGGAAGGAAAACAATAAACTCCGAGTCAGTCATGTGACTGGTGTGAGAACTCAAAACAGTTTATTTATCTTTGAAAACAAAATAGGGGAATATTTTTAAAGTCAATTCGCAATGCTTTTAAAAATGAGACTACCATAAGGCCTCCCGCACACACACACAATGCAAACGCAGAATCGGAGGAGATTTCTCCTTATGATAGTCAAAGATGCTTAATACGCATTAAAAAGAACATTTGATATTATTACTAGTGCATAGTGTAGAGAAAATTCATTTCGAAAATAAAGATATAAATCTTAGCCAACATAGACATTTCGAACTATGCCTACTATAGCTACCATCTAAACAGTGGTGACCACCATAAGTAAATGGCAGGTTCTACAACTAATACCGTACAGGGTTTCGTATTGGGAATTGGATTTCCAACGAATGATCAGGCCAAGGAACTTCCCATTGCCACATGAGAATGCCTCTGGATGGACATCCCCGAGAACCAAACCGGATCTCTACCAACACAAGGCCGGGTTACCCCTAACTGAGTAACAACTGACCGAATATGCCATCCCCCGGTCCTTTGGGACCTTTCACCGAGCGCTCGAAATCAATTCACACAATCATAACAAAGTGTTTTCAACATGAGTAAGTATCTAGGCTCCATACCATGATACCACCCTTTTCCAGAAGGAAATGCACATATCCTAAAGGGCGCTACCCCTCATAACCTTGCTGCATCTTTCCTGTTTTGACCATTCCGGGGTGTGAGGCTCGACGAAGTCACGTCCACAAAAACATACTTTATAAAAAAGCCATGCTTTGGGTCAACAAATGATCATAGAAATGATCACCAAGATAGACGATCAAACAAATGATCCTATCCCAAATAATCAACACAATGATCATTTCACAGCAACACTCAGCTGTCACATTACCAAATTGGGAATATATCGCTGATAACCTTCAACTACATAACCTCTGAGCTCGTACGTCTCAGAGAAGGGTGTTAAGCTAAAAGAATAAATTCTCCGCCACCAACAGAAATATATTTGAAAGAAATCGGCTTTATATCTCAATATGTAATGTCAGACATAAAATCCATACAAGTCTGTTCCGGGATCGAACAGAACCGAAGGCACTTACAAAGAAGTCCTTGCAATCCGGATATCCACAATCCTGATCAGATTTCCCATCACATATGGAGAACTCTATACCGGAGCAACTCGGTGCAGAGTCAATCGACAGGTCATCCTATCGCTCTCGCAAATACCGGGTCTTCAACACCGATCTTCAATGCTATCCATTACGTCGTATCACTATTCGGAATGGGTAATCCGAATAACGAGCGCAATAATTTAAAAATAAGTGTGCATTCAAATTCAACAAATCCCAACAAATACCTTTCAAAGGTAAATATTGATAGTCGGTTATTGAACTATCAATGGATATGCACAACATCACCAGATTCCAAATAATTTTCCAAATTATTTATTTCCCAAATTTCATATCTCAAAAATAAATCAATATTTATCTTTAAACAACTTCCCTTTTTATTCATAAATTCCATAGTGAATTTTCATTCCAAAATATCCATGCATATACGATTTCAATTATTCATTTCAATATTCCTTTTCAATTTATCTTCAAAAAGATAAATTCTCAAAATATTCACTTTATATTGGAAAACATTTCCATACTTATTTAATAAGTAATTCACAAATTTTATTTATTTTGAACACTTGGAAAATATTCAATATACTTAAATCGAAATTAAGTATATATTTCATTCTTTAAGGAAATCATGCTCTTAAACATATTTATTTGGGCCAAAACGAATGTTGCGTAAAACATCGTTACAACGTCCCAAAATCACTAGTATAGGGATTCGAATTTAAGATAGATATATAAATCCCAATACTATACAAAACATTTCCTTTCGGAAATCATTTACTATAACAACAGTGTTATAGTCCACCAATTCCTTCTATTTCTCGAAAACATCTATTTCAACAATAAATGTTGAAATCTATGGTTTCGAATCTTAACACATTTAAAACATCGTTAGATCGTTTTAATTCTATTTAAAATATTACATTCAAAACATTTTCTTTAACATAATATTCACTATTCAAAAACGTGAATATATTTTGTTAACAAATTTCATCCTTTCTATTCATTTTATTTTAAAGGATTATTCACTGTCTAAAACGTGAATATAACTCCATTAATAGGTTTCAACAATTTACTTATCAAAATAAGTCGTATTGCGAATTTATAAAACAACGTTTATAAATTCCTTTTCTATTTATCTTATAAAAACTTCTTTTTATAAATTCCTTTATTAACCTATTCCAGTTTATAACTCAATTATAAACTAAAAGTTCATATTATAAGTGAAATACTTATAATTTATTTGTTTGCAAAAATCGTTCCTTTGAACTTCATAATTATAAATCTTATAACTTATAAGATTCAATTATTTATCCAAACCCATTATTTTAATAACTTTACAAATTTTATAAACCTACTGCTTATAAAATTCCATTTATAACTTCACCGTTTATAATTCTATAAATTTCATTCATTTCCGAATTTCATTCATAGTTCATTCTAACACTTATAAAAACTCGTTTTATAACTCAAATATTCTAATTTATAAATATCCATTTTATAAATCTTTTATACAAATCAATTTGTATTATTATTCTAAAACGTCTTTAAACTTCTTTATAATTTCACCTTTTGATTTATAAAATAATTAAATTTTATAAATCCTATTTTTAAACTTTTTATAATAAATTCAGAAATCCCAGTTTAAACTATTTTATAAAAATCATTAATCCCATATTTTCAAAAGTCAACCTTTAACTATATTTCTCAAAAACCATAATTTTTTATAACATTAAAATTATAACGTTTATTTATTTATAATGGATCAATTCCAAACATATAGTACATTTTCAAAAATCACTTTAAAAATCATTTTAAAGTTCCAATTGGTCCAATGATGCTACACACCAAATAGTCAATCACGACAACAACGATATCATATATCGATATGATAATCCATCAAATATCAAAATATCTGAATTGAAATAAAAACTGTTGAGGAATCCAGTTGGATCCCTCCAACATGTTTTCCTGCATCCACAAACATTAGCACAATACCAATTCCGCTCCAGTACGGAATTATCGCGGTATATGGGATTTAAAATATTATCCGCTTAATAGACGGCGCAATAGGGTCTCATCCGCTATACCAATGCGGGAAATCAATAACTCCAATATATACATATGCCAATATATATATTGCTATTATATATAATATCAATTTCACTATTTATGAAATATTCGCGGTATATGTTTTTAATAAATAACATCCGCTTACTAATGGCGCATAATGTCTATTTTAACAATCAATAGATAACAATCATCATTCAAACATGCATTCAAATATTTTAAATCTAACTATTTAAAATTAAAATCGAAACTGATTCGATTGAGTGAGAAGTTCTCACCTTGATTTTAATTTCCGTTTTAGCGATTTATTTCGAATAAAATTAAACGGACTTTTAATTTTACACGAAATTTTCACTAACTCCAAACGACTCCAATCCAATTCCATCGCGTAGTGGTCGTCCATACGATTCCAACGCAACTGGTTTCGCGCGTTTTTGACCTCGTATGAAAAAGATATGGATTTTCTAAGATTACACGAATTTATATATAATAATTTACAATATATTTTTATATTTAAACCTAACTTTTAATCATGGCCCTCCATCCCAAGCCAACACATCAGGCCCGCACGTTCCACCCCCCCTCTTCTTCGTTCACGCAAATCATCTCCAGGTGATAAAAAGCACGGCCGAACCCACCATTTCCCATTTAGGGTTTAACATCCCGGCCACCACGACGAACATGAACACAATCGGAGACCCCCATTTTGAAGAGCACCTCGAACTCCACCTCCACCATGAACCATCTGCAGCTCGGCCCATCTATGGCTTCGAAAAACGTGCCCCAATGTCGAACGAACGCGGCCAATTCCTGGTTGATCCGTAGCTTCGATTTCAATCTCCACCGGTCAATTTGTAGAACTCAACGAGTGCTATGATTTCTCAGTTGGAGGAATTTCAAATTATTGCGTGGATTGGAAGAAATATTGGGAAGAAGCTCATTGTTTTCTGGACATTAAATCGTGAAGAGGCGGCCTGGCTTGGTTTTGGAAACCCTAGTTTTATTTTTGTTATTTTTGTGAATAAATGGACCTATTTATAGAAATTAAACGACACTATTCATCCGGGTTTTCAAAACTCCGATTTACTCGCCGAAACTGACGTTCCTAGGGTTTATCCCACGTTCCGGACACAATGGAATAGGTTTCAGAAGCTAATTCGGACATCTGTGCGAGATATAGCAACAAACGATCGATTTAAATTAAACCGATTTAAACGATTTTCTAGGCGTTTTAATTTGTACCAGACAAACGGTAAATCCAATTGACACGAAATTTGAAACCTTACAATAATATCACATTACGGATCCGATGAAACTGGTTTCGTCGAAATCCGAGACTTTTTGAAAAATGGCTATTTTAACTCGCCAAATTAATATTAAAAATAATTCGATGCGTTTCGAGCTGCTACGATCAAACGATAACTCCGATTGACACGAAAATTGAAATCCGGTAATAACTAACTATTACGGATCCAATGAAACTAGTCTCGTCCAATTCTTAAACTGTTCAAAAATTGACTATTTTCACTAGTCGATTAAATATTAAAATATTCAATTTTCACAAAATAACTCTTAATTCGATTTTAAAAGTTCTAAAATATCGTTCTAACTCCAATATGATAAAATAAAATTTTACAAATCAATTTCAATCATATTTAACTCAATTTTTAATTATTTCCATAATTTAACATATTAAATTATCGATTTAATTATCCAATTAAATCCAATTATTCAAAATAAAATTTATTCGACTTATAAATTCATTTATTAATATTTAAAATTAATTAAATATTCAAATTTTAATTAAATAAAATTCTGGATCGTTACAGGATACTACCGTTTTGCAGATCCAAACTGGTGGAAATGCATAACAGCTACTAACACCCACATCGAGACACACTTCCATAATCAAAAATCGAGGGGTGGCCACCAAATCAATCATCAAATCAATCACTTTTGAAATCATATCCACTTTCGAAATCATATCACTTACGAAATCATATCCACTTTCGAAATCATATTTACTTTCAAAATCATACCACAAAATAGGTTAACCCTCATATCAAAATATTTCCTTTAAATCAATTAAATCTAAATCATAACAGTTCCAACTTTAACAGTTTGAATTTTGAAGGTAGTTTATATTTTGGAATAGTTATACAATTAAAGATAATTTATACATGTAAAAATAGATTAGGTTAAAATAGAATATATTTTATAAATAGTTTATATATTAAAATAGGTTATATATATATATATATATATTAAAATTTGATATATTGGAAATAGTTTATAATAGTTTAAAATAGTTAAACCGTTTCAGTAGTTCAAGTATTTTAAAATAGTTAAAATAATTAGTATAAAATTGTTTGATTGTTGGAAATGGTTTATATAGTAAATAGTTTGAAAATCTAAATAATCTAAATTTTTAAATAATAGATTTTTAAATAATTTGTATTAAAATAATTAACTTGAAAATAATATCAAATCAAACTGTTTCTTTCATTTCAACAATCCTGGATTATATCCAAATTTCAAATCAACAAACTCAATTTTAATTTTTCAATTCAAATTCCCATTAAAATGTCAATTTATATCGATTTCAAATCCATGCTAGAACTACAAATTTAAACCACTTCAGATTCAATGGATTTCAAAGTTTAAATATTCAAACGTTACAATAACTGCAATAACCCTGTATTTTGTGATTATTTTAATTGTATATTTTGATTATTTTTAATTGGATTTTTGATCTAAAAACTTTATTTTATTTATTAAAATGAATAATTTGGTTATTTTTAATATAGATTTTGATTTTATATGAATTAGAATACCAAACATGAATAAAAAAGAATATTTTCCAAAAATGTGAATTTTGGTCAATTTAGTCAAACTTTGACTTTTAAATTTAAATTTTAAATATTTAATTTTTGAATTTTATCTTTTATTATGAAAATAAATTAAATTTCAAGAATAATACTTTTCGTTTCATTGAAATTCGATTTATATTGTGAAAGTTATGCTTTTTACAATATTGTATGTACATTGTTTTATTTAACAAATTGTTTATTTTAAATTATATGAATAATATTTCTATTTGTTATAATTATGTATATATGTGTTATATGACATGTTATGTATATAATTTTATTTTTAAAACATTTTTAAGGTGTTGTTATAATTTTTCCAATGTTAATTGTATATGGTATATATTTTTAAAGTCTAGTTTTAAATTATCAAGCTATTTTCCTATTTATTTTCTATTTTTCCTTAAAATAATTATTTATATTCTTTTTCACTTTATTTTTTTCTGCTTTTTATTTTTATTATTTACTGAAAATTTTATTTTTTTAATTTGAATAAAATAAAAAGAAATTCCAAAAGACAAAAGCCCTTTTATATTCTATGTCTTTTCATTTAACTTTTGGCTTCACACCTTCTTTTGCCTTTTCATTGTTTGACCGTCCTTTCTTTTCTGGTTAGCCGTGTATTCTTCTTTCTTTTTCACGTGAAAAGGAAAATTTTCTCATCCCCTAAAACTCACGGCTTCAAAGAAAGAAAAAAAATGCTAATGGCTTTTCTTTCTCTCCACTTTCCTTCTTCTTTTCATTATTTTTTTGCTAGGCTTCTACCTTGATTTGCTCGGCCACTAGCCTCTCCACCATCACCACCGACCACACCACCCCATCAAATACCACAACACCACCTCCTCATCCCTTATTTAGACCTGGTCATGACTTATATGGATGATGCTATCACCAAATTTGCACAAACACTCCAAAAATTGCCAAGCCGAGCCTTGATTTCACCACACACCTTCATAGTTTGCCCTCGACCACCCCATAGTCACCACCACCAGCTGCTACTTCACCTATGGACATACATGACCTCTATCCAGATCTGAAACAAGGATGAGCCGAGCCTATATGTGACCAAGCCGAGCCAACATGTTGATAAAACCATTCTATTATGCACTTGAACCTATGTATGCTTCATCTTATCACCACTACCCTTTCACTTCATTGTTGCCGTGCCATTTTTGTTCCAAACCCGACCCAAACATACATCATGGCCGAGCCTAGGTCCAGCTATGGCTAAGCTTTTGAATGGTTAAGGCATGGTAAAGTCATCTTGTCCATTGTTGCATTTTAAATTCAATTGTTTCAATGTGTTTTGTGTTAAATATATTCATATGTATGTTGTATTGTTTTGTTTATTTGGTTGTGTGCACGATTATATCTTTGGCTCTTCACTCACTTGAATCAATTGTCGTGCTGTGTCGTGCCATATCGTGCTTTTCTAGAATGTATTGGTGTAGTTTGATTTGCTAACTCGAGCTTGAAAAGGTGAGTCCTTCTCACTCTGACATTTCTACTTATGAAATCGTAAATTGATGTCAAGTATTTAGTAAATTCAAAATGTTATGCAAGTTAATGATGATTATATGATATGCTATTCCATGTTATTACCATGTTAACTCTCTTAGTTATCACCTGACATATGATATATGACATTATATTTTGACATTGATATTGTTTATGTATATGATCACACTACAAGTTCCCTGTTAGAATAGAATCACTATGGGTTGAAATGATACATACCCGAACGGACATTAGAATAGGGAAAAATAATTATGGGCTGAAATGATAGGCCTGAGTAATTTTATTTGACTTGGGATTGCGGGTTTGAAATGAAAGAACCGGGTTTTTCTTTTTAAACTATGGATTGAAATGATATATATCCATATCACTTGACCTAGGTTAGAGAATTATATACAGACTCCGTGGTATATTTTCAAATGATTTTTATATAAATATGTATTTTATAGTATGAAATTTTGATTTAAAAATATATATTTTATGGTTTTAAGAAAGCTAAATATTAAGTTTTGAATTTGTGAACTTAAGTATGTAAATTTGAAGTAAATGTGATTTTTGACTTTAAATTATATTTTTAAAATGTAAGTAAATAATGGAAATTTAATTTAAAGTTTTGAAATGATATTTGAAGTAAAATGTTAAGTTTTTGTTTAAATTTAATAAGTAAATAAACAGTTAAATTTTGACTTAACAAATGAATTGAATTTTTAATTGGATATTTGATTTTAAATTTATTGTGATAAATCATATGTTAAAAGTATTTAAATGTGAAATTTTAAAGTCTAGAAATATGATTTATAAATTTAAATAGATTTTTTTTGAAGTTTTATCGTTTTTGAAAAGTTATGATAAAATCTGGAATTTTATTAATAGAATTTCTAAAATGCCGTGGTCTTATGACAACATTTTAAAATGTTGTTGTTTTTGAATTTAACTATGTTGAAATAACTAAATATCTATTACGACATTTTATAAACGCAGTTGTTCCTAAACTAAACTATTTTGGAAACTATAAGCTACGATAGCACTTTATAAATGCTGTCGTTGCTATATTTGTCATTGTTTTGAAATGTTATTGATTTTAACACTATTTGAGTTATATTTTAAAGTGTTAAATGATTTAGCTTTTGGAATTGATTATTTGTAGAATATAAGGAGTTTTAAATATATTTTAATATTTACATTATAATTTTTAGGAATTTAAATAATGGTTTGAATGGAATTTTGAAATGTGTTTTGTAATGATATTTAAAATGATATTTAAAATGAATATTTGAACTAAAGAACGATGATGAATTTATAAAGGATTTGAAAGGAAATTATTTTGAAATGGTTTTGAATGATATAATCTTTATTTTGATAAAGAATGTGAACTTGGAATGATATTTGATTTTGATAAATGAATATTTGAAGTTTATATTAGTATTAAAGGATATTGACTTTACTTAAAATTTGGGTTTATTTAAATGATATTGAGTTTAGTAAGTAAATATTTCAGAACTAAATATTAGTAAATTGAATTAAGAGATATATGAAATTATCAAATTTAGTTTTGAAATGTGCGATATTAAAGCTTTGAAATATACTAAAAATCGAATAGTTTATTTTATGGATCAAATCTATATTTGAATTGACAAGATTTGAAATGTTTTGCTGTGAAACTGAATTGAATTGAAACTGATGGTTTGAATTGAACTAAATTGAAAATTTGAAATTTGGGTTTAATTGAATAAATTTGTAAAATGTAAAGAATTAAATGAATGTTCCATTACAAATTTATTCAATTACTGATCAGGAGATATGCAGGTACTGTTTAATTTCATTCTCATAGTCTCCCGATCAGGAGATATGTAGGTACTGTATAGACTACTGACATTCTTACGTGTTAAGGGCTATATGGGTAACCCCTTAACGCTCTTTTAAAGCAAGTTTATTTTACTGTAGACATTATTATTATAGCGCAATATTACTACATAGTAAATAGTTTAACGGATCCTTAAAGGATGGAGGATCCCAAGCATCCTTTAAGTTACTGACGCATTTTGTTACTGTTCACTTGAGTTGATTTACGGTTCATAAGTATTTATGCCCTGACTCGAGTATTTTGTGTTTTGCTTTATGCTCGAGTCAGATTGAGTAATTCAACATTCAAGATTCACCTTCGAAGTTGGAGCTTTGCTTGAAGATCCAGCCATCTAATTTGCTTTCTGTATCCAGTGATTTCAGTGATGTATTCTGATTTGTATCTGTTGTATCTTATTTAGCTCTAATGTATCCTATATATATATAGTATATTCATGAACTACTTTCTCTTTTAATTCCGCTGCATTATTATTTACTCTGTGTCTGTGATCTATGATTATTTATTTACTGTATATTCTGAGATTTGCCAAATTTTATTTACAACGCAGTATTTTGAGCAATTCAAGTCTGACATGTATGGATGCGAATGGTTGAAAATATTGGGTCGTTACATTTGGTATCAGAGCTTTGGTAGCTCTAGGCAAAACTTGGCATATATGGTAAATGTATTTACATAATCACTTTCATTCAAGTTTGAATCTCTTCCTTTTTGACTCGATTCCTTCGAATATTGGAGCGTTCCCTACGGTTCCAAAATCCAGTCACGTTCCTCATTATTCGTCTTCTTTTGATTCTGGAGTATCCCATAACTCCACTTCGAATGATCTTTAAAATGAGTCGGTGGTCCCGCCAATCTCAAATTGATTTGTAAAGAGGTGAAACACCTTTACAACAGCATCGATTCACCAAAGATTTTTATATCCTCGGTTTAGATGCCAGTATCTCTTATTATCCCAAACTCTATCTCTTGAGATCAAATGTTGATTTACCCTAGAAATCCGCACCGATCTTATTCTTTAAGTCACAGTTGACCCGGTTAAGGTTGCCCGCGATTTATTTAAGCTTATTCATTTTCCTATTCTGTTATTTAATCATCTCATCTTTGTTTCCAAATTATCTTCAAATCATTCTTGAAGTGTATTTGTAAATTTATATTTAAAATGTTTTATATATTGTATTGTTTGAGTTGTTGATGTTGATTTGGGTTTCTGATCGATTGGTCTGATCAACGCTATCGATAAGATTTCCAAAACACTTGAACAAAGAAAACTGACACATTATGTTTTCTTCAAATTTAGTAATGAAATAAATTTGTAACTATATCATAAATCTTTTTTTGGATTTTATTGAATTCATTGTTAAGAAATAATATTTGATTTTATATATCATTATCTCGTGTTTCATATATAAATAATTGAACTATAAACATGTTATAAATTTATTTGGAAATTTAAAATGAATTTAAAACAAGAATTTGAGAATTTAATTTTCGATGGATTTTAAGCCTTGTATTTAAAGTTTTAAAAGGATATATTATCTAAAGTATTTTCGAATAGAAATTCATTTCCAAAGAGTTTTAAAGTTCAAAATTAGTGCTCTTCTCTTTGTCGCTGGAAAATAACTTCGGTGATGACTGCAGCATCATCGACATTCATTTTCGAGTTTCGAAGTGAAGAGACCGTTCAGTATTGCTACAGTTTTGTTTTGGGAAATTTAATTGATTTGAATTTCTTAAATAAGACTGAATTTATAACATATGCTGATATATGATTTAAATTTGAATGGATACACATATAGTATATGTGCATTTAGTTATCTCTAAATAGTTTGGAATTTACCGAAAAACTAATTCTTAAATTTTGTCTTGATAGATAAATTTTAAGTATAATTTCAAGATTCCGATGAATATTCAAGCTTGAAATGATTGAATTAGAAATTTTTATTTGTATAATACACAATTTCATTCTAATATAACTTACCTAAATTTTCAGAAGTTGAATACGTAATTGGATAATATACGATATAAAAAGATTTTATAAATAAAATTTGAGTGGTTATGATAAATGTTATACACTTAAATTTTAGTTATTAAAATATTAACAGAAGTAAATAAAGAAAAAAGGGTAATGGAACAATTTACAATATAAAATGATGTTAAAGGAACTAAGAATAAACTTAAAGCAGTTATAATAAGTATAAATATTTTTAACATAGGTGATAAAATATATTGAGAGGAATAAATTTAATTTTAATTAGGAATAAAGAAGAATTAAATTTATTGAGTACATTTTGAGTATAATAAATGATTTTTCAAATCCAATATTTTAGAGATGGTTAATTTAAGATAATTGGATGATAAGATAATGATATTGGAGATGATTAAGATATATTTAACTTATGTAAAATTAATTTTCAATTTAAGTTGAAATTTTCATGGTTTCAAATCTATTATCTTATTTTATTTTTCAAACTATCTTTTGGTTGTCCTTATTTCCCATATCTTGCTACAGAATGGGGAGGCTATTGCTTATACTAGTCTATTTTGAAATCTTTCTATAATCTTTGATAATCTTTGGTACTCATTTTTCTTTTAAATCTGAGCACTGCTTGCCATCCACAGACTGCCGGCCAAGTGGAAAGGGTGAATTAGATTCTCGAAGATCTTTTTCGTGCTTGTGTTTTTGATTCTGGAGAATCTTGGGAAGATCATCTCCACTTTGTTAAACTTACCTATAACAACAGTTTTCAGGTATAATTTCAACCTTCTTGTCATCTTGTCTTAATCCTATTTCATTCTATCTTTTTCTATGCTTTCCCGTACCTCATTCCTTTTCGAGGTCGAAAAGTTTTGAGTGGGGGAGAGTGCAACACACTACAGGAAAAAGGTGTATTTATAATGAATATAGTCGTTACAAATGAAATTTATAACAGATATAGTCGTGAGCGGTATAGGCGTGAGGTATGTCGTTACAAATATTTATAACGGCCTCTACCCGTTATTAGATATATCACTTACTAACGGACTTTGTCGTTAGAAATCTAAATTTTTGTAACGAAAAAGTTTGTTATTAGTTGCATCGGTTTGTAACGGGTATTTTCCTATACTTAGTTTCCCCTTTCATGGTGAAGAAGGGGTTGTCATTCTAAATTATCACGACCTTGTCCTTTACAAATTTTATCATTAGTAATGCACTTGTTCGTTACAAATTTCATCAATAGTAACGACTATGCTCGTTATAAATTTCGTCTCTAGTAACGAATATGTTCGTTACAGCTACCAAACCATGTAGAGCTGCATTTTTGCTAGCATTTACACTACAGAATTGTCTATTATAATACAGTAGGTACATACATATCAAAAATTACAGAATTTCGATAACAATAAGCAATTACGCATCCAAACATACAACTTAAATTGCACAAATATTTGACAACAAATTAAAGGAAGATTCGAAATTTCATGAGTTCATCATACATAACTAAAGAGTATGAAATCAAAATATTACAAGTTTTAACGTTACTTCAAAATAAATTCTAGATCCTACAAACAACGAACACGACACTCAGGCCAAATAATAAAACCTCCATCAATTATATCAAATAGCTTGTAATTACCATTTTGTGGTGCTTCATAAATAGGTGCTTCTGGATCAAATACTTTCTCCACCCATACAACTCTTTCTCCATTTATCACCTCTCTATGCTGGCATATTTTATGTGTCCCAAGATGGCCCTTAGCAAGCTCTTTCAACTCTTCTGACAATAAGACTACAGATTGCCTATCTCTTGTGGAAAATCCAATAGCACCATTGGATTGAACACCCAAGCTTGCTCTAGGACTATCATGCCGACTGTTGGAAGCAACTTCATTTCTTGGTGTCGCATTCCCTCGAAACCTGATTCATAAATTGTAACAAACTTTGTTGCATACTCATCATAGTCGAATGCATCCATCTAAACTCATCATAATCGAATGCATCCATCGAAATCTTTGCTTTCCATTTTCTATCTTCATCTTCCTTGAAATTAGCTATTGCTTTTGATGCTTGTGTAAGCTTCACTTGCTTCATAGTTGATGTAGAGCTAATTGCACGATAATAGTTTCTTCTTTTCTCCTTTCCAAACACTTCAGCAATGGGATCATTCTCAAAATCTTCAAAACTTCTACTTCCATTGCTACCACTGACACTAGAGTTTTCCTTTTGTCTTTCCTCCGCTGCTTCAACTAATGCCTGCATAATACCCAAATAAATTATAAATAAACGTTGAACTTGAAAATATTTTGCATATGAAATAAAGTAAAAGCATAAACTAAAGAATATACTATCAATATCTTGCATATTGGTTGATAGAAAATGATGACATGTGAATACCGTAAAAAAAAATTCCTGTCAAATTATGAATACTGTAAAAAAAATATGGAGGAGATAAACTATAATGCATAAGATAAACTATAAAAGCAAGTTCAATCATATAAACAACTTTTTTCTATGGGAATATGAACTACAGTGGTATGTTGCCATTATTTGATTAAGGCTTAAACTGCCTGAGCTTGCAAAAGTCACAAGCTTGAGCTTGCATATATTCAAATAGTAATCTCTGTCATAACGATGAAATTTTAATACGTTGGAAAATTTATGAGCATCGATTTGCATATCCAGTATTTAGAGAAATAACAGCGAGTAACCGTGTTCTAACCTACAATTAGTTTTCATATCATTGGGCAGCTTGTATTTATTTTTGCCTAACTTCTACTGTTTGTATGCTAATATATTTGAATGTATGATGAATTTAACAAGTTGAATCCGCCCTTCATTAACTTATCTACACTGATTATGCCAACTGTCAAAGACTTTGCAACTTCTAACAATGTTAATATATTATATCTCAATAATATTAGAACACAATCATCCATGTAAAGTTTGATGTACTTCAGCTGGTGTCTATTATTTGAATTAATATTATAAGAAAATACTATAACTAAAGTCATTAGTAAACACAGATAATATGTGTAAAATATCTATGGAAGCCAAATATATATGTGCACTACAAAGTTTTTGGTCACAAAAGTATGGACTGCCAAAAATTGCCTCCTTTCGATGAGGTAGCAGTCACTGGAAAAGGAAAAGATGAGATGTATCAAGAGAAGACATTTGCTGATAATGAAAAGAAAAAAAAAGAGCTCCTCCAAGTGTTGTTCAGAAGAGAGTGTGGAAAAAGACCAAACCAGGAAAAAGAAAGTTCAGAGCAATGAAATGAAAAGAAACAAGTGATGTTAATTGTGCAGTTGCCAGTAATAATAATACAAATACTGAAATGGAAGTTACTCTATTGAACAGATCAAAAACCACAAATTTGAATGACAACAAATCTGACAAAGAGAAAACGAAAGCAAAAAAATGACAAATAAATTTTCTGCCTTGGATATGATAGAGGAAGGAGAAATCTATGAGGATGAAGAGATATGATTGATGTAAGTGCAAATACAATTGATGAAGAAAATGTGGGAGACACTGAAATACAAAACAATGCAACTGATGGAGTTAATGTAAAAGAAGGAAATAACATAATGCAAATTGCTGAGATGATAGTGCAAGACAGTGCTAATAAGAATAGTGCAATTGATATCAATAAAGGATATGATGGAATACATGCAATAACAGTTATTCCCATTTCTACGGTACAACCAAGCATGCAAAAAAGAAATAAAACTGGCATAAGTGACTATAATGAAACAAACAAAGCTCCTACAACATGCACATTTGGTGCACCAAACCAAGCTTGCCTGCCCCAAAATTTTCCCCACTCAATCAATTACTATCAAGCTACTGAAGTTGTGACAATTCACTCAAATAAAACTGTTCCCTCTTCCTCCTTATCACCTTGTTGCCAACCCCTGTCCCTCTTCCTCATCTATCTGCTCATCTCCTAAACATGCACATTGTATCGCCATGATCTCCTACCACTAAAACTCAATCTGGTATGTTGTCAATAGGTAACAACAATATCTTTTCTCCTACTTCCAATCCTACCATAACAATACCTTATCATTCTATATCAAATATGGCAAACTTTTCTCCTGCCATTCCCAAACCTCCCATCCCTGCTACAAATCTATCTCCCTCTCCAAAAAATTTGAAGAATAAACACAACTTAAAAAAAGAAGCCAACCTTCGTGATTGGAGCCACAATAGAAAAAAGAAGAAAAAGACTTCTAAAAAAAGTCAAAAAATCAATCTCAATCTCCATCTCAACTTTCTCTTACTGAATCAGAGTATGAATCAGACCCATCCTTGATAGCATACCCTGGTATCGCCCCCTCTTCATCATTAAGAAGAACTAGAAGCTTGTCCAGGACAACCCCTCAATTTAATCAATTATAAACAATATTGTGGCATGAATATCAGGGGTGCTTATAAAAGATGCAAAACTGCAAACTGTTTTCATCAAGTGCATTTTTATTTTTTCACTGTTCAACTTAATTAATTAGCATTTGTAGATTTCAAACCTGATAGTTATTTTTCAACATCAAAATGAAGCATAAACAAGCCTTAAACTGTAAACTTCATGATACAAAGAACTGAAGGGTGATCAAAACTGTAAACTCAAGAACATGGTAATTATTGTACCTCTGTATTATTAAGAGAAGTGCATATTCTCAAATCCAATTCTCAAACCCAATGGGCAATACTTACAGTTACCGATACAGTTTTGAATAGATGTTGAAGTACTTACAAATTTTTTGGCAGCACATGGAATCACCTTTCCCGTTTTTCTACTTGTATGAGCCACTTTCCATGCCACTGTACGTGTGATCTTCTGTCCTGGATTCTCAGATACCTGCATTTGAATAATTTCATAAAGTGTATTTTTGTCACTGAAATATTAACCTAAAAATGTTTTTACATACCAATTCTTCATGTAGCCTAAGATAAGGTTTCCTTCCCAATGTATGAGTTAGAGTACTTTTGGTCTTGTTTCCGGAATTTGTCTTGCATTGTTTCATTTTCTTGTCACTATATTCGATGTCAACAAACCTCTGCCACCATACTTTATCAATGTCATCAGGACGACTATTAAGTGCAACATGTTTGGGCATGAGTTGTCCATCTTTTTTGAGGAATCTCTGACGTACCGTTGCTTTGAATGTTCGATAATGTTGTGAAAACTTCTTCTCCAATATTGGTCTAGCTACCATGGGGTCGATATTCAAGTCAAACTCTTTCTGTTCAAACAAAAAAATCATATAACAATGTCAATTTTTTGTTATTCAATGGAGAAATAGTTAAATATATTACGAATAAACAGTTACGTACCATTAGTGCTTTCCACAGGCTATCTTTGAAAACAGCATCTACATCATTCCATCCTTCATAACCAATCAGAATGAGAGAACGAAGCAAAACACCACAACGAGAGGCCCATTTTTTGCATCACTGCCTTTTTCACCTTCTACGTCCACAATTATTGAGTACTTTTTATTTAGAGGGGGAGGAGGAACATCAACTTCCTCTGTGTCATTTGTATGTAGTGACGTGGCACTACAATTGCCTGACATTCTACAATGCAAATAATTTAAAGACGATGAATGCATATTAAAACATAAAATAAAATTTGTAGTATAATGGCTCATCCAAGATGGAGAACATAGCAAAAGCTTAATCCATGTTTATTTATTGTTCATACCAATTCATATTTGTAAAAGGTATCAATTATACACAAAAAGATTAAATCATAGCATTAATATGATGCGTTCAAGACAAGTGTAATAACTTCAAAAATATTCAACAATAGAGAAACATACCCAAGTGTATAGTAATCAATACAACATTGTAACAAGTAAACAAAATAATTATTGTTCAATCAAGTGTGTCTATTTTGATTCGATACATTTCAACAATGCAGTTAAATTAGGCTGCTCCTTCAAAATAGATTGAAAGCTCATTAGCATCTTATAATCATCTATGCTATCAGTCATGCGCTTAGGCGAGTGTTGTACGATGGACCAATTAGGATCATGCATGTCGCTTATGTAAAAGACTTGACTTGCTTCGGACGATAGAATGACAGGCTCGCCATATTCTCCACTACTGCTTTTCAGTTTCCTTAGATTCACCATTAACAAATTGGAGTCACTACAAATCTTACAGCTATTTGATTTATCTGCTACATTTGATCCAATCACAGTAGAATACTACATGTTGAGATTCATAATAATCAACTTCAATAATCTCTTTGATAACACCATACCACGTAGTATCATCATCCATAGGATTTAAATCTTTCGCACTTGCAACAAATGTTGTAATCGCATTCATGCAAACACCACTATTTTGGGTTTGATAATCTGTTATCATAATGTTGTGGAGAGAATATATAACCATTGATTCTATACTTAAGATGAGTTCTAGCTTCCTATTATGGTCCACTAACATAACGCCACAACATTGAATCCATGCTTTTTTCTTCAGTTAGCTGTTAAATCCACTGAAATATATTAAACACTATTATTTTTATTATTAAACTATGAACTAGGAAGCAAGTTCGACAAACCTTATTGTGCAACCAATCAATAAATTCAGATTGTACTACGACTTCCGCCTTTGTCTGTAGTCTTTTTTTACCACGTTGAGCATCTTCCAAGGACAACCGATACTCGCTACAAATTATAAGTAATATTCTCAATAAATACAATGTTATACCTTACGAAATGCACAAAAAATGCAAACCTATAATAATCATCTAGATCTGGTATGTCAATTCTGAAAAGTATCCATTTTCGAATCTGCATACGTTGCACACTAGATAACTTGATATTTTTGCCTTCCATAATTGAACATTCGTATATATCATTGTTGTCCTCATCCAAAAATGACGCTTGTGTAGAACTATGATTACCCATATGTGGATTTGGCATATATTCCATTGAATATCTAATAGATTCTGAAACAAGATACGCTTTGGAAATTGGGCCTTCCACATATCGCTTGTTACTTGGTATGTTCTTACACTCCTTCATAGCTCTAGTCAAGAAACAAAAAATATATTACCTTATATATATATTTTTAAATATAAAACAAGTAATTTTATAAAGATGTATCGTACCTCTCAAACGGATACATCCATATATAATTAACAGGTCCACAAAGTAATGCTTGATCAGCTAAATACAACATTAGATGTATGCTTATATCAAAGAAGTGAGCAGGAAAGTAGTGAACCAACACACATAACGCCTTTGAAATCATATCTTTAGCAGCTTGGACATGCTCTCGAACTAAAACCTTCGAACAGATAATTTTGAAGTATAAACATGCTTGCAAAATTGCACGTCTTAAGTCGCGACATTTTGGATAGGCATGTTGAACCATGATTAGAAGAAAATATTGAAGAATGATATGATAATCATATGATTTTCTAATGCTCAAACTAGGTGGTTGAACGTTGACTAAATTGCCTATCTTTGTTAAAAAACATGATGGAAGCCTTGCACCTTTTAAGATTTGGCAGCATTGAATTTTGTAAGTCTTATCAAATGCAAACTTGAAAGATTGTTTCCTATAAAAAAAAAAGTTAATAAGATGCTCCGCTACCACTACAACAAAAATACCCTTTAATAGCGTTTAAAAAACGCTATAAAAGGCTTTTACAGCGTTTTTATAAACGTTGTATATCAACATGTTGTAATAAATCAGTGACCTATTATTGCAATAGAAGAAACGCTATAAAAAACATGTATTTTTATAGCGTTTTTTACATGCTATAAAAAATCTTATTAATGGCGTTCTTAATATGCTATAAAAGGCTTTTACAACGTTTTTATAAACGCTGTAAATCAACGTATTGTAATAAATCAATGATCTATTATTGCAACAGAAGAAACGCTATAAAAAACATGTTTTTTATAGCGTTTTTTACATGCTATAAAAAATCTTATTAATGGTGTTCTTAACAGCGTTTTAAAAATCATTTTTGCAATACGTATATATCCATTATCACATTACAATCGATAAATTTACATAAACACAATGTATCATTTCACACAATCATATATATCACATTAGACAAAAAATAACTATCCGTTCAACATTCACATAGAATGATGCATAACATTTCGTAATATTTAATGAACATTACATTAGAAGTATAAATAATACAAATGATAAAAAGACCGTACTACACATGATGATTAAATGTACAAACCAAAGAAGTTGTTACTTCAAAAGAACTTCAAAGCGCTAATATACAACAACATGTTGCCATTTGTATACACCATATATGGGTAATTACCTATGAAAAAGAAATTCAACAATTAGCAATTATAACTATACATGCATACATATCATATACATAAAAACATACCTTTAACAAAATAAGATCATAACAAGATCGACATACATTTACATGATCAAAACAAGATCGGATTTATATCATATATAACAAAATATACTTTATAATAGCATACACATTCAAATGCATAAAAACATACCTTTAACAACTTTAGCTGGCAATCTTCCATATAGTAAAGGAATGTTTTGTGTACCTATATAGCAAAGTAAAGGGAATAATTAGTAAATATGGGCATCTCATATCATAATTGAAATTAGACTATGTAAATAGGAGAATTGAAATTAGACTACATAATTATGTCTTGAGTTGCCAGGTAGTCATTCCCTATTCCGATAATTATGTCTTGAGTTGCTAACCGCCGAATATGCAATGTTAATTACCTTTATTGTTGTCTCTACAACTGCAGTTTGAGCAGTTCTAGCTGCAACAAACAAGTTGAAAGTGAAGCTTTTTCATTTCTTCAATGTTGGAAACGTGATTCTTTGTAGGTTTGATTTGTTCTACTTCGTTTTATAAAGCTCGTTGTTTTTATATAGCTTTATAGTTGAAAATGTCTTTGATTATGCTTTCTTTGTATAACTTTGTGCGGAGGTATCGTATCCATGTATTTGTTTTGCGTAATACTAAGTTGCAAGAGAAATATCTATAAGCATCCTCGCTACAAAGGATGGTAGTAGCTAAATTTCGTTATGATATATTAATCTGCATATATAATGGTGTTTTGATTGAGTAATAGTTTATCTATCAACCATCCTACTTAACTTGTTGCAAATTTTCAAGAGTAGTCCCCGCAATTTGCGGAGAAACAAGTAGTTTAAACAGCAAATTGCCACTCGGTTGGAGTTCATGTCATGTCCAACACGGCAACACATATGACGTGTTTGACAGGATATCTTCTAAGGATAATTCATCATTTTATTTTGTGACCAGGATAAAAAATCCATGTATTTGTTTACGTGCGAACAAGTTGCAAGCAGGAGACTACTGTATGATTTGGATATGAAAACTGCTGCTTAACCATCGTGTCTAGATTATGTGAACCGGATATGTGTGAACTAGTGTATGTAGGAGGGGATAGGAAAAGGTATAACCAGCCGTTCAATACATTATATGACTAGAGAGGGAACAAATTCAAGAATTTTTTTATAGAACATATATAGGGAGATTTGAAATTCCTCAAAATTTAGTTATTTTTATAGAATATATAAAGGAAAATTCCTCCAAACCGGCTATTCAGTCATATAGTTCAAAAGAGGGGAAGGAGATGATTAAACATATAAAGGGAAATTTGAGGAATTTTTTGATAGAAAACCAGCGTGCAATGGAAAAAATTCGAACAGTCAGGTGATGGAAAGTAGGCATGGTGTACATGCTTCAAAGAAGACATACATACATTGAAAAGATAATTATATAATACATAATTACATACGAAAAGTAATAATTACCTTCCAGATATCCTTTGGTTAAGGTCATCACCTCCAATCCTAGTAGAACATAGACTACCACCCAGTCATCGAGGTCTCTAGTTAGGGATAGTTCTAGCACGCTCGACTCCAACCAGAACTCTTCTATTATCTAGCTTCCTTCATTAGCTTGTTTGTAGGCAACTGCATCATGTAGAAAAAGTTATGAGCGCTTGATTTTAAATTGAGGAGATATAGCATGTACGTTCAAAAAACTAATGATTAAAGCATTACAAAGCCATCACATGTTTTAAAATGTTAGAAACTTATAAAAAGAGAAATATAATATCTGAAATTCCTGCCTAATTGAAACAATGATCAAATTAAAGATGAGGACTTAGAAGACACTCGCCAAAATCCAATAGCATAAAAATTGAAACTTAAAGATAAATAAAACTAGCACGCTCACTCTTCATGTCTCTTGTATACATGTACTAAATAAAGGCATATCCCCTAGGCTTATCTGTCTGAACATCTGTCACCAAAATCCAAGAGCGTAAAAAATTGAAACTAACAGCTGGCATTGGAGGCTGCTATTGCTAATTTCTTGTGGAGCGCTTATTACTACATATCTATACTTTAAGCACCTTCCATCTAAGTTATACACGTTATCTTGCCTTTGTAACCTCATCCTAATCTTTCAACTAGCGCGATAATTTTATCTTTCAGCAAAGGTGGTCATCTTGCCCTATGCATCAAATGTAATAATTGACAGTAAGAAACTTGAGATAAATAAAGAAAAGTAGATAAAATGTAAGAGAAATTAAATTACCTAAAAGTGTAGGAAAGTGGTGAATCTAGCGTTTAACACATGTAGTAACTTAGTCGGACTTGGGATTCAGACTCTATAGAATATACTGCTTTGGCTTGTTTCATTACAAACTTGTTCATCTTTATAAAATTAATACAAAAAAATTGTTAAGTAAGCATTAATAGGTACCTGAATCATAGAATTGGTATGCAAAGATCTCCCATAAGGGCATATAACTTTAACGCATGTCCCCTTCAAACCTAACAGATGAGAACCATTTGCATCTTCCCTTGGTTTTACATCGTTAGTATCTGAGCTGGTTTAGTTTCTTGAAGTCACCTCTTAGAACTTACATCTACAGATTGTCAGATAACCAGGTTAGTTATAGCCTATGGCCTTGTACCGATTTAAGTTTTTCTTCCTTTCCAAGACTGAATATTATATCTTTCCGAGAAATTATTTTCTCACGGCTCATCTAATAATCTATATGCTTTTTATTGCTCCAGATCATTTTAGAGTCAGAAGCAGAAATTATATTGCTCAGGAAAAACTATAGGCATGTTTCTATTTCTCATGGTGTTCGAGCCAAGCTACGATTCCTTGATTCATTTGATCTATTTGAGTAGCACTATTATTATTTCTTTTGCTACGTTCTTTGCGTTACCAACCCAAATTTATTTGTTAATTGCAACAATTTGTTGTCTTGTTGATCTACTACTGTAAATATATTCCAAATGAAATATCATTCATTCTATTTTTATATCTTAAACAATTTCTTGGCATAATAAGGATGACTACTAACATACCTGTCCCAGAATCAAAGTTACAAACAATGTAAACACTTGAATCTTTGATGCTTTACATTTCAAGCACGGAGCAAGAAAACCTATTAAAATGGTTCAATAATCTCATTAATGAAACAATCTCTAATAGGCACAAGGAAACCAAGCCGCATCTATTATACGCATCATAAAAATCTGTTAAGTAGACAACTTGATTGCAAATAGTTAACAGTGCACCCAAAGTTCTATAGAGAAAGAAATTAGTATAATAACAGTTGCGTCAAGAGAACTCGTAGCATAGATTTGGCATGAGCAGTGGCAAAATCATTCAGTATGACCTACAATGAGACAGCATCAACAATAACTCTTAATAATTCATTATGACTAAGGATAAGATAATAACCAGGATAAATGATTATGCAAGCGCATCCCTAAAGTGAAATGTTCTATCAAAGAAACAAAGTGCAAGATATTTAAGCACTTTACTTTTAACCTTGGAATAAAATGTCAAAGATAATCTATATATAATAAGAACAAAAATAAAAGTAAAAGAATTGACATGTCAATTTCACCTTGATTATTATCTCATAAACATTATTAGCAATTAAAGGAGATTCCAAGACTGACCTCTCATCAAAATTATTATACAAGATTTGAATCCTGGACGAAAAACAAATTTTACATTCGAATAAATCAGTTAAAAAACCGATATATAACAAAGCTTACGTTTCTGAAAATGATTTCTTTGTACTCTTATGAAGGTTTGACTTTAGCTATAGGATGCTGCGATAAAGAACAAACAAATTCTGTGATGATTCCAATAACCGACATCGATGATGAAGAAAACCTCAGGAGGACTTATGTGCTTCGATTTGAGAGAGCGTCGATGGAGACTACAACGATTAAAGCATTTATTCAAAATTTTAGGAACGCAAACATGGAAGGAAATAAACTAGGGTTATGAGGAGGAGAAGGCAGGATGTGTTGAAAAAAGATGAAATAAGCAGCCAAAATTTTTGGAAACCCGCTTTAAGAGTTTCTCAACATTTCAGAGCGATGTATTTAGGAAAGAAATAAAGAAAAAATAACTAAAAATTGCAGTATGGCCAAACACGCCATCTTTTTGTGCAATGAATCAATACTTTTCATGTAGTGTACATTCTTTTCAGTATGCATCACATCAATCGTATGTCGCACTTTATGACTACTCCAATACTCTAAGGTAAAAAGAATCGACTTCTTATACCAAGCTGGTCTTTCTTCATTGTCACTCTCATTTACAAAATGATCTTCATCACCATCATCAAATTCTTTACATTTTAATTTTTTTTACCCGGTACGTATTTGATATGAGCAAGCTTTTCCAAAAGTGCCGATCCTGCCAATCGTGTAGGAGGTTCCTTATGCTCTACATCTTTGTACCATCCATGTTTCAATGCTCTATATTGTAACGACCCGGAAATTTCAATCCAGAAATTTCCAGATAGTTAGTGAAAAGAAGAAAAAGAAAGAAGAAGAAACAGAAAACTCAAACTCAGAATCTCAAATTCGCAGCGGATAAAATATAATATCACATAAATAATGGTTTTACAAAAAGAACTATATCATTACACTTATATCTTTATACATAAGAGTTACATTATTACACAAATACCGGACAATTAAAACTAACTTGTCCCAGATAAATATAGCAAAACACCTCATACGTTCCTGCCATCCAGCTCATCTCCTGAGCTCCAGAATGTCCTTACCTGAAAATCTGTAATACTCGGTCTGACCCGAGCATTACATCAAAGTAACACCCGGGTCAGGCTGGAAACCAGCGTGAGTAAACTCATCTAACAAGGAATATCCCAAAACATACAACTTATATAAACCCGGGGTAACTTATCAATTTACAACTTAACAAGCTGTTATATACATCACCTATATCACACATCAATTTGTAAGTGTCAAACTTAGATTAAATGGTCAAATTTAATTAAATCAATCCAAACCAGCTTATTGATTTCACAAATCATCTATAATGAATCGAAGTGGTTTCGGGTATTTGCTAATACCCGACTCCGGTCTCTTGGAACCCAATGTCATCTTAACTTAAATTATCCAAGTGAAATACAATTCAACTTTTAAATATAGGATGTCACAGTAATTCATCATCAATAGAAACCACATCATCACAGTTTAAATTAAACATATCATATCACATAGCATCACGGACACATATTAGGGATAACAATTAATCAAAGGCTTCCCATACCATTCTATTTATTCCTTAAATTAATTTCACAAATTAATTTATTCTTATCCAAACACAGTAATTAACCTTTAATTACTTTATTAATTAATTATTAACTATAATTATTAATCACCCTTGATTAATTATTTCTTAATTACATTCAAGTAATTATTCTTTAATTAATTTCTTAATCAATCCCTTGATTAATTACAAGCAATTCAAATTTCTTACATTATCAAAACATCTTCCATTAATTACATCTCGTAATTACTAATCAATTACTTCACTAAGTAATTCCAATTCATTAATTACATAAAGTAATTATCTTCAAAACCTCAAGTGTTTAAAATTAATTAAACTTAATTAATTAAATTAAACAGTCATATTAACACAATTAATACCTTAAGTAATTATTTTCTTAATTACTTCATCAAGTAATTATTCTCAACAATTCACAATTGATTAAATTAATTAATCTAATTAATTATTAAAAATTAACCACATTAATTAATTATTAAATAATCCTGGTTAATGACTTCATTAACCCTTCTCTAAATAATTTCATTAAGTAATTAACTTAGATTAACCATAATTTAAATGATCTTTAATTATCCATTAATTAAAGTCTAATTATTTTCTTAATTAACCTTGATTAAAACCTAACTACTTAATTAATAATTCTTTAATCACTGATTAATAATCTAATTAATGATCTTAATTATAAATAGATTAATCCTTAATCAATATTTATTTATTCCTAATTAATTAATTAAATAAATAAATTATTCATTAATTACCTTATTAATTAAATTAATTTCAAAACATTAATCCTAACTTAATTTTAAGATAAAACATTTCTTAATTATGTATTAAAAACAAATTTATTTCAAATAAAGTACTTTTGAACTTGCTTTCAAATTTTTATTTTAAATACAAGTTTTAAAATGAAAATAATTTAAACTTATCAAAGTTTAAACAATTTATAACTTTTGACATTTCAATAACTTCAATTTATATTTAGTTTAAATCTTCAAATTTAAATCTTCTTTTAATTTAAAATCTGAAGTTCATACTTGATCTAAGATTTCCAGATTTAAATCTAATTTCAAATCTTGCTTATATTTTTTTTAAAACTTCAAATTTATAATTTGAAACTTCTCACCATTATAAAGTAGATTAACATATCTAAGTTTAAAACTTTGTATGATTATTTATTAAAAACCGAGATTAAAACTAAACTTGGATTCTAAAATTCAAATTTGGATTTAAACTGGGTTTTAATCATTAGCTTTATCTTAAAATCTTCAGTTTTAAAAACTAAAAAAAACAGAAGCTTCAGGTTTTATAAAAACCTGTAAAACAATGAATACCCGAGACTTCCCAAATCCTACTTCGAGTTATTCCCTCCTTTGCTTCGAGACTAAAGCCTATATTTCCCGAGTCATCTATCTAAAAACTGGAGCAAACCAGACAACTTCCCTGCCACCATACTAAACCCAAACATCATCAGACACTTCCTTCACCGTGCATATGCACGGTGACTCCGACCACCATAAATCCCCACTGATGATCGCTCACCACAACCCACCACGAACATCAAATTCGAGACAAACCTCCAGAAATCAAAGATCAGCCCCAAATGCCAAAACCTGGAAACAAAATCGAGTTTCCCTTCAAAACCTGTCAACGGCTATCTCTCGCCGCTTCATCCACCGAATGATCAACCACTCCGGCCTCGACTTCTACTATGGCCAAACTATCTATTCCCAATAGATTGTAACACTCGGTCAATTCTATAAATCGAAAAGATCGATTCTTCATACCTCTTTCAAACTAGGGTTTAAAAATAAAATTCAAAACTGCACCTTCCTCGCTGGATTTCAACAGCATTTATGATTTTTCTAAGCATCTACAAACCTTCCTCTATACCTCAGAGCAACCCCGAGTTTTCTCAAGTCACAGATCACAAGAAATTGCACAAATTTCATTTTCAGTTCAAATACTAACTGTTACTTAAACTGAACTCTAAAAATTCTAATACTTGATTTAAAAGAAAATCAAGTTTCAATTAACACTATTGTTTACTGATATTGAAATACAAAATCAACTCGTTAAATTTTTGGCTTGGATTAACATGCATGGATGTTTCTGGTTTTACAGAGGCAATATCCTGTACATTAACTTGCTTAAAACTTTTAAATATTAACTTAAGAAATTAAACAACTTTGCTTTATAACTTTCACTATATCAGGAAATAAATTTAGTGATAAGTATTCAATAAAATTGTGGGTGCTTGAAAAATAAAAAAGAAACAGAACAGGCAATTGAAAAAAAAAAAAATACAGCATGCACACCATTTGCATTCATATCAACAGTTATCTATAATATAAGAAAATAGCCATTCCATTTCAATAAACTAGCATGCAACCTATTTTAAGATTTTAAAGTTAAAAAGTTACTCACCTGTTTGAACAAGGCAAAGCAATTGTTGTTGTTTTTCTTTCTTTTAGGCTCTTGAACATTTATTTGTAACCTGCCACATATAGCTTGTTGTACCCCCTGTTTCCAGGCATTCTGCTCTTAAACTTTTGAAATGCTTCATGCTTGATCTTGCTATGAACTTGAATTTGAAATGGATGTTAGCTGTTTCCCCTAAATTTTGAATTACTGGTTTTGAAATTGAATAGAGGTTGTTTGATTTGTTTTGAGGCTGGTTTTTAGTTTACAAGGTTTAAGATTTTCTTCTTCCATTTTTTTTTCTAAAAACTCTTACTTACTCAAATTAAATTTTTTTTAAGAGAGAAATAAACAAATGTTGCCATTTGTTTCTTGCATGCTAATTTAACTTACACATGTCAATACATGTTTTTATTACCTTACAAGTGTGAAAGAAAATCTTTATTTATGTTACTTTTACCCTTATATATAATTCCTATTATACTTATATTCCTTTTATGCTTAACACCTTTATATATATATATATTTAAATAAGGTATGAATCCCTATTAAACCTCACTTAGCTCCATTTTATTTTAAATACCTTATTATTATTATTATTTTGAAAATCATTAGATTAAATTCACACAAAGCTTCTTATTCACAATTTACATATATATCTATAAAAATTAGAAACATTATCTTGAATCTAATTTATTTTGAGATATTATCCTTTAGATTTAAATGTTAGCCCAAACAAAAATTCATTTTCAATTTAAAGTCCTATTTGAAATTAACTCAAATATATGTAAGTATTAAGTGACACAAATTAAATTTGTAATCTATAATTTTATTTAAAATCTATGTATATATATACACACAACACAATTATAAATATAAATATTTATCTGATCAGATTCATTCGTTCAATTTATAATTCAATATTTTATTAATTAACCCAGTTTGTTAATCAATTACAGATGACCAAAAATACGGGTTATCACATTCCTCCCCCCTTAGAATCTTTTCGTCCTCGAAAAGGATCGAAGCCAGAATTTAGTAAAATGCTTATTTTTAGAAAAATTATTCTTTGAAACACTTTTAAAACACTTTTAAAATCTGTAATACTGCTAAAATAGTTTTTTATAAAAATACTTTTTATAACTCGATGTCTCAACTAGTCCATCATTGTTCTCATAGAAATTCGGTCATACGTTGATCAGGCGTACAACTAAAAATCTATAAGTACTTAGTAGACCCGTTTTCAACATCCAGTGAAAATACTTGAAAAATAATTTTTATTGGAAATCTAGAAAACAGTTTTGAAAATAGAGGAAATATCTTTAGTGAGGATGCTCTGGAAATCATCACCCCCATCCATGGTCGCAGTTAACCCGATGGTTACGTTGCCGTCCCGACAAAATCCACAGATAACTGTAGGCCTCCGCGCCCTACGATTACACCATGGAACCCGCTACAGATCGCAGCTACAACTGGGGTTACGTAGCTATCACAGCAAAAATCCATATAACTGTAGGCATCAGCGCCCTCGAATTTCGCTGCCAAAAGAATGAAACATCTCCACTCCACTTGACCATAGATCGCAGTCTACCGATGTTGCGTTGCCTTCCCGGCAAAATCAAGTGTAGACCGTTGACACTCATCCTCCACACGATTTTCGCTATGATCCCCACAGTAGATCGTAGTGACATCGAGTTACACTGTCGTCACAGCATAACCCAAATGCCCCTGTAGGCATCAGCTCCCTCGACTTTCGCTACCCAATAATCATCAGGAACTAGTTTTGTCCGGACTCCTCACAGGATCAACTTTAGAACCCTCCTCGGGGCTCAAGGCAGCACCACCCGGTGGTACTCCTGAGAAGTCCATTCCAAGGGAGCGCCTTTTTCCCCAGAGCATTATCAAAACATTTTATACTATACATATATAGTATCTTTAAATCATACACCTAGTATGATCTCATACAAAGCTCCTTTACACAAAATCGATTATTCCAAAATCGATAATTCTCAAACTAGGCTTTTCAAATTCAATTTTGATTTACCCAAAAATCAAAAGCCTTTCCAAATCCATAGGTTCCCAAAACCCCTTTTTTTTTCCAAAATTCTCATAGGATCCTTTATATATATATATTCAAATACATAAAATCTTTTAAAACTTTGGATCATTTCAAACTTGTATAAACTCCTTTTATACTTCAAACATTTCCAAAAACCCTTTTCTACTGGCAAAAGATTCAACAAGGGGAGTATCATTTTATAAAACAAAGAAATTTAACTTTGTTTACTCAAAATCAAATATTCAAATTTGATTACTCTCTTCAATATCAATTTCATTCAAATCCGTACGATGTACACATATCATTCGTACGCCATACCAATTTGATCGCTCACTCGATCATACAATTTCACTTCCGAACTAGTATTGTCCACCCGACTTCCTAGTGCGGACACAGATCTGGTTTCTTGATCAGAAACCGTCATTCTCCTTGCATAGTCATAACTATGATAGAGAATATCTAGAACCAATAAACAATGCATATCCAGGTTCGCCGTCGAAAATCGAGTGAAAAATCCCAACTTGGATCGACATACTATCTCGAAATTCTGTGCTCGAATCTGGATCAGATCACTATGCGAATAGAATAACATACGTACACCCTACGTATTTATCTTTATTGGTTATTAGCCAAATCAATTCCATTTCTATTCACATTCATTTTGATTATCCTTCACTTACTCACAATTGCTTCAATCCATTTTTGGATTATTTCTTAAATTCTTATCTCGATTGGGTATTTAACCAATAACAGTTTAAACTCTGTCCAGTTTAAATTTAGAAAATAACTTGAAAAGTTACAGAAATAGATAAGTAGGTTGAAAAATAATTACTAGTTTGTAAAATAGCTGTAAAGTAGTTCAGTAATTGTAAAATAATTGAAAAATAGTTAAATAGTCATAGAAATTTTAAATAATTGCAAAATAGCTATAAAATAGTAATTAGTAGTTGAAAATAGTAATTAGTTTATAGAATAGTTAGGAAATTGTTAAACAGTTTCAAAAATAATTGTAAAACAAGTATAAGATAGTTTGGCTTTTTAAAAGAAAGGTTGTTTATATAATGGATAGCTTGGAAAATAAGTTTATATTAAAACAATTTATATTAAAAATAGTCCAGAGTCAAAACTGCTCACTTCCCAATCTCCATTCTTATCAATTCAATTTCAATTTCCTCTACCATTTAAATTGACCCAATTCCAATTTAATTAACTTCAATTTCCATTGAAATTGATTCAATCCCAATTCAAGTTGAATTAACCTTAATTTCTTTCCAAATTTAAATCAAATTCTATTTGATTTTAAACATATTCAACTTTAATTGCAATCCCAAATTATTCAAATCAATCCAATTCAAATTTTCAATTTGAATTTTATACTTATACATCTTCAATCACCATTTCAATTAATTCAAATCAAATTCCATTTGAACCAACCTCAAATTCCAGTTCACTATGGACCATCTCGAATTACATAAATTCGAGTTGATACTTCAATTATTGATTTAATTTCTTTAAATAAATTTTCTAGACCTCAAACCCAACATGAGATCACACAAACTCTCTATTTCAAATCAACGATTTAACTTCCCAAGTTAAATCCCAATTTCATCTTGAAATTTCCAAATCAGATTATTCATTCAAACTTATTTAACTTCTTTCAAGTTAAATTCAATTTACTTAATCCAGTCAACCGTACCCGGTTTGAACTTCAATTTTTGAACTTTTCATAAATAATCTTCCAACTTATTAAGTTCAAAAAATTATCACTTTGGGTATTATATCTTATTCCAAATTCAAACCTCACCATTTAGAGTTTATTTCCAATCACCTTTGATATTATGTATATCCACATGTATACATATTAATTTCTTTTACATACCAAGTTATACTTTAAAATTTTAAACCACCATTGGTTTTAATTCAAAACAAATTTCTTTTTAAATTTTCAAACAACTCTTGTTTGAAATAGGACCATTTCATTCAAATGCATTAAATAATATTATTTGTTATTTCTTTAAATTAATCACTTCATTAATTAATCACATTCGGTAATTAACTTATTTCTTAATTACCTTCATTAATTAATTGTCCCATAAATTACTTACCTTTAGTTACTTCATTAAGTAACTCCTTCTTATTTATTCCAATTATTATCCACTAATTAATCTCATTAAATAAAGTTTAATTAATTACATAAATTAATTGATTATCCTTATCCTGAAACCTTTCCCAATTCAAGATTTAATTTCAGTTTGAATCCATTTCAAACTTGTCTTTAATTTAATTTCAATTTGGTTGTAATTCTATTACCACTTAATTCTTACTATTACTTTTAATTTAATTAATATTACAACCAATTTCCTTAATATAATCGATAATCTATTTCTTATATAAGATTTATTTACTTTTGAAATCAGTTAAAAATCTTTATATAAGAAAATAACAAGTACGCTCTCTCATATTTATACACTCAACTCATTATAGGGTACCACTTACCCTATCCTTAATGAGTAATCCTACCAGAGCCAAGGTTCTCGCTTAACCTTCCGCTCTGATACCAAATGTAATGACCCGGAAATTTCGATCCAGAAATTTCCAGATAGTTAGTGAAAAGAAGAAAAAGAAAGAAGAAGAAACAGAAAACTCAAACTCAGAATCTCAAATTCGCAGCGGATAAAATATAATATCACATAAATAATGGTTTTACAAAAAGAACTATATCATTACACTTATATATTTATACATAAGAGTTACATTATTACACAAATACCGGACATTTAGAACTAACTTGTCCCAGATAAATATAGCAAAACACCTCATACGTTCCTGCCATCCAGCTTGTCTTCTGAGCTCCAGAACATCCTTACCTGAAAATCTGTAATACTCGGTCTGACCCGAGCATTACATCAAAGTAACACCCGGGTCAGGCTGGAAACCAGCGTGAGTAAACTCATCTAACAAGGAATATCCCAAAACATACAACTTATATAAACCCGGGGTAACTTATCAATTTACAACTTAACAAGCTGTTATATACATCACCTATATCACACATCAATTTGTAAGTGTCAAACTTAGATTAAATGGTCAAATTTAATTAAATCAATCCAAACCAGCTTATTGATTTCACAAATCATCTATAATGAATCGAAGTGGTTTCGGGTATTTACTAATACCCGACTCCGGTCTCTTCGAACCCAATGTCATCTTAACTTAAATTATCCAAGTGAAATACAATTCAACTTTTAAATACAGGATGTCACAGTAATTCATCATCAATAGAAACCACATCAGCACAGTTTAAATTAAACATATCATATCACATAGCATCACAGACACATATTAGGGATAACAATTAATCAAAGGCTTCCCATACCATTCTATTTATTCCTTAAATTAATTTCACAAATTAATTTATTCTTATCCAAACACAGTAATTAACCTTTAATTACTTTATTAATTAATTATTAACTATAATTATTAATCACCCTTGATTAATTATTTCTTAATTACATTCAAGTAATTATTCTTTAATTAATTTCTTAATCAATCCCTTGATTAATTACAAGTAATTCAAATTTCTTACATTATCAAAACATCTTCCATTAATTACATCTTGTAATTACTAATCAATTACTTCACTAAGTAATTCCAATTCATTAATTACATAAAGTAATTATCTTCAAAACCTCAAGTGTTTAAAATTAATTAAACTTAATTAATTAAATTAAACAATCATATTAACACAATTAATACCTTAAGTAATTATTTTCTTAATTACTTCATCAAGTAATTATTCTTAAAAATTCACAATTGATTAAATTAATTAATCTAATTAATTATTAAAAATTAACCACATTAATTAATTATTAAATAATCCTGGTTAATGACTTCATTAACCCTTCTCTAAATAATTTCATTAAGTTATTAACTTAGATTAACCATAATTTAAATGATCTTTAATTATCCATTAATTAAAGTCTAATTATTTTCTTAATTAACCTTGATTAAAACCTAACTACTTAATTAATAATTCTTTAATCACTAATTAATAATCTAATTAATGATCTTAATTATAAATAGATTAATCCTTAATCAATATTTATTTATTCCTAATTAATTAATTAAATAAATAAATTATTCATTAATTACCTTATTAATTAAATTAATTTCAAAACATTAATCCTAACTTAATTTTAAGATAAAACATTTCTTAATTATGTATTAAAAACAAATTTATTTTAAACAAAGTACTTTTAAACTTGCTTTCTAATTTTTTTTTAAATACAAGTTTTAAAATGAAAATAATTTAAACAAATCAAAGTTTAAACAATTTATAACTTTTGACATTTCAATAACTTCAATTTATATTTAGTTTAAATCTTCAAATTTAAATCTTCTTTTAATTTAAAATCTGAAGTTCATACTTGATCTAAGATTTCCAGATTTAAATCTAATTTCAAATCTTGCTCATATTTTTTTAAAACTTCAGATTTATAATTTGAAACTTCTCACCATTATAAAGTAGATTAACATATCTAAGTTTAAAACTTTGTATGATTATTTATTAAAAACCGAGATTAAAACTAAACTTGGATTCTAAAATTCAAATTTGGATTTAAACTGGGTTTTAATCATTAGCTTTATCTTAAAATCTTCAGTTTTAAAAACTAAAAAAAACAGAAGCTTCAGGTTTTATAAAAACCTGTAAAACAATGAATACCCGAGACTTCCCAAATCCTACTTCGAGTTATTCCCTCCTTTGCTTCGAGACTAAAGCCTATTTTTCCCGAGTCATCTATCTAAAAACTGGAGCAAACCAGACAACTTCCCTGCCACCATACTAAACCCAAACATCATCAGACACTTCCTTCACCGTGCATATGCACGGTGACTCCGACCACCATAAATCCCCACTGATGATCGCTCACCACAACCCACCACGAACATCAAATTCGAGACAAACCTCCAGAAATCAAAGATCATCCCCAAATGCCAAAACCTGGAAACAAAATCGAGTTTCCCTTCAAAACCTGTCAACGGCTATCTCTCGCCGCTTCATCCACCGGATGATCGACCACTCCGGCCTCGACTTCTACTATGGCCAAACTATCTATTCCCAATAGATTGTAACACTCGGTCAATTCTATAAATCGAAAAGATCGATTCTTCATACCTCTTTCAAACTAGGGTTTAAAAATAAAATTCAAAACTGCACCTTCCTCGCTGGATTTCAACAGCATTTATGATTTTTCTAAGCATCTACAAACCTTCCTCTATACCTCAGAGCAACCCCGAGTTTTCTCAAGTCACAGATCACAAGAAATTGCACAAATTTCATTTTCAGTTCAAATACTAACTGTTACTTAAACTGAACTCTAAAAATTCTAATACTTGATTTAAAAAAATCAAGTTTCAATTAACACTATTGTTTACTGATATTGAAATACAAAATCAACTCGTTAAATTTTTGGCTTGGATTAACATGCATGGATGTTTCTGGTTTTATAGAGGCAATATCCTGTACATTAACTTGCTTAAAACTTTTAAATATTAACTTAAGAAATTAAACAACTTTGCTTTATAACTTTCACTATATCAGGAAACAAATTTAGTGATAAGTATTGAATAAAATTGTGGGTGCTTGAAAAATCAAAAAGAAACAGAACAGGCAATTGAAAAAAAAAAATAGCATGCACACCATTTGCATTCATATCAACAGTTATCTATAATATAAGAAAATAGCCATTCCATTTCAATAAACTAGCATGCAACCTATTTTAAGATTTTAAAGTTAAAAAGTTACTCACCTGTTTGAACAAGGCAAAGCAATTGTTGTTGTTTTTTTCTTTCTTTCAGGCTCTTGAACATTTATTTGTAACCTGCCACATATAGCTTGTTGTACCCCCTGTTTCCAAGCATTCTGCTCTTAAACTTTTGAAATGCTTCATGCTTGATCTTACTATGAACTTGAATTTGAAATGGATGTTAGCTGTTTCCCCTAAATTTTGAATTACTGGTTTTGAAATTGAATAGAGGTTGTTTGATTTGTTTTGAGGCTGGTTTTCAGTTTACAAGGTTTAAGATTTTCTTCTTCCATTTTTTTTCTAAAAACTCTTACTTACTCAAATTTTTTTTTTTTAAGAGAGAATAAAACAAATGTTGCCATTTGTTTCTTGCATGCTAATTTAACTTACACATGTCAATACATGTTTTTATTACCTTACAAGTGTGAAAGAAAATCTTTATTTAAGTTACTTTTACCCTTATATATAATTCCTATTATACTTATATTCCTATTATGCTTAACACCTTTATATATATATATATATATATATATATATATATATATATTTGAATAAGGTATGAATCCCTATTAAACCTCACTTAGCTCCATTTTATTTTAAATACCTTATTATTATTATTTTGAAAATCATTAGATTAAATTCACACAAAGCTTCTTATTCACAATTTACATATATATCTATAAAAATTAGAAACATTATCTTGAATCCAATTTATTTTGAGATATTATCCTTTAGATTTAAATGTTAGCCCAAACTCAAATTCATTTTCAATTTAAAGTCCTATTTGAAATTAACTCAAATATATGTAAGTATTAAGTGACACAAATTAAATTTGTAATCAATAATTTTATTTAAAATCTATGTATATATACACACACAACACAATTATAAATATAAATATTTATCTGATCAGATTCATTCGTTCAATTTATAATTCAATATTTTATTAATTAACCCAGTTTGTTAATCAATTACAGATAACCAAAAATACGGGTTATCACATATATGGATGACCATTATTCAAAAATCTTCTATACTTTGTATAAACAATCTTTTTACCAATACGTTCTGACTCGGTCTTAGTAGCACAAACCGGACATGCTTTGTAACCATGTGTCACACAACCGAATAAATTTCCAAATGCTGGTAAGTCATGAATTCCCCACAAAAGCATCGCTCTCAGTGTAAATTGCTCTTTCTTATCCATGTCAAATGCATGCACTCTTATCCAAAGTTTCTTTAACTCATCTATAAGAGGTTCTAAGTATACATCAATGTCTTGGCTTGGTGCTCTAGGTCCAGGAATCAACAAACATAACATTTGAAAATCGGGTTTCATACATAATGAAGGGGGCAAATTATATGGGATCATGTACACGGGCCAACAACTATAACTATTAGATTGAGATCCACTAGGATTAAATCCATCAGTAGCAATGCCAAGCCAAACATTTCTTCCGTTAGTAGCAAAATCCGGCCATCTATTTTTAAGCGGTCTCCATTCAGCCGAATCAATAAGATGGCGCATGGAGTCCCAAGAAGGCTTTGCTTCACTATGCCATAACATTTTTCGGGCTATCCAAGGTACAGTGTACAACCTAGTTAATCTAGGAATAATGGGAAAATATTTCAAAACTTTTCTTGGTTGTTTTGTGACTTCGACTATTTTCCCATGTTCTTTAACTTTAAATCTCAAAGTATTACAGTGCAGACATTCCAATGCATCTTCATACCCCTTCCAAAATAATACACAATCATTTTCACAAGCATGTATTCCTTTTACATTCATTCCTAGATCTTCTAATATTTTTTTCATTGTAGGTGTAACGACCCGGAATTTTGGGCAATAAGAATTTAATAATCCGTGTTAATAATTTAATTGATTTGATAATTTTCTTTATTATTTCAATTTAAAATTTGTAAATTTGATCTTTTAAAGGTTATTAACTATTTAATCTGTTAATAAGTAATCAATATCTTTTTGACAATTTAAATTAATAAGAATTATTTTGTCAAGTTAATCAGAATTTTATTCTATTTATAATATATACAATTGATATATTGTGAATAGATGAGCTTTTGTTTAAATTAAAGATTAATTATCAAATTGTAATATATATATATATATGTGTGTGTGTGTGTATGTTATAATTTGAGTTATTTGAAATTTAAATTTAATCTATTGATAATTTGAAGATATGTTTAATAATTGATATAGGAATGGATATTGTAACTTAAAGCTTTGTTTAGAAATTTTATTTTCAAAAGCTAATTTAGTTTAGTTTATTTGTTTAAAAATTTATATCTTTCTAAAGTAAAGGATTTATTTCATTTGTTTTCAAACCATAAGACAATTGTTTATTTTTGAAATGTGATAGTTTTGTTCTCTTTTAAATTGTTTAAAATTTTAAAATGGTTATAAAATACATATATAAGAGATTCATTTGTATTATAATTAGTTTATAATATTTTCTTTAAAAGTAAGTTTATATTTACATATGTAGGTATTAATTATTAAAGTAAAATAAATATATAAGTTTATGTTTACCTCTTAAATTAAATAAAATTTTATAAATAAATTCCCTAGTACAAATGTAACATATTAACACTCTTAAAAACACTTGTTACTCAATTAAACTTCTTAGTGACAAATGTAAATTCTTAAGACAAGTGGCATTTTCTTATTTTTACTTTTATTAAAGTTTTAAGAAGAAAATTTGTTTTGTCAAAACATTTTTAGTTCTTTCATTAATGGCAACTACTCTTCATAACCTGAAAATATTCTCAAAACTGAAATGAAAACCAAAAACAAATCAAAAACTTAAAATCTACAATGATCAAAACCTGAAAATGCAAATGATCTTCAACTCCACTCTGCAATTTATCTTCAATCTGCAACTTAAACATGCAATTGAAGATCTGCATGCAAAAGAAAAACTTCAACCTGCAATTAAATCAAAGATACAACTGCAATCTGAAATGAAGGGCGGCAGCAAGCTTCAACTCTTTAAATCAAAAGTTTGTATGCATGCATTGGTTCAATCTTCAACATGCAAGATTAAAAGCTTTTCAAATTAAAGTTCAAGAACCTGGAACTTAAAATCTGCTCTGCAAAGTCAATAAGGTGAGTAAACTATCTTAAAAACAGTTTGAATCTTGTTTTGAATACAATGCATTTGATAATATTGGTTGAATTAAAGTTCTTCTGTTTGATATTTATCTGAATGAATATAAATATGCTGTTGAACAGGTTTGGGTATGCATGTATATATATTGACTATCTGTTCCTGTTAGTAACTGGATTGGTTTTGCTATAATTTCAAAAATCTCCAGATTCAATCCATATTAACCTGTGATTTATAAACGGAAGTTGTTTGTAACAACATAGTATATCATTTAAAAATAATTTTAAGATTTTAAATTGAAGAAGTTTCTCGGAATTTAAATTTACAGTAAAATACTGTTATACTTGAAAAAAATTAAAATCTTGTTTGTTGATCTTGATTACATGAATGAATTAGTAATTAGAAATCATGATTTCTAATACCAATTTCATGATTTTTAGTTTGACAAATTTTGAGAAATGTGGGTTTATGTGATTTTGGGGGTTTTGAGTATTACCAGTGATCGGCACATCGATTGAAGCTTGATTTTTGGTTGAAGCTCACTTAGATGTAGGGGATATTGGGAAAAATACAAGATAATTTTTCTAATGAGTGGATAGTTCGAAATTGATCGAACTAGGGTTTTAGTTGAATTGTTTTCGGTTTGGCTATGAAGGCAGATTACGGATTGGATAGTGGATCGAGTTCAATTGTGTTTGGGTAGGAGGTAGCTCGTGGCCGTGGAAATTTGTTGGAGTGGTCGGCGAAGTTCAACGGCATGGGAGTGGACGGCCGTGGTGGTTCTGTGTCGAACACATTCTGCAGTTTTCGAGCAGGTGGTCCAAATTTCGATTCGCGTATGATTGGTTCGAGTTGGATGTGTTGTTGTGCTCGCTTGCGTTAGGGTGACTGTCGTAGTTGGTCGGGGTGGTCATCGGAGGCTGGAAGTGGAGGTGCACGTGCACACGAGAAGTTGCTGTGCACTGGGAAGTTTGCGTTTGGGGGAGGGGAAAACTGGGTTTAGTCATTGGGGAAGACGATTTGGAGACGCGAAGAAACACTCGCGTTTCATCGCGATTGACTCGAAACAGAGGTGCCTGGTTTTTGACTCGGGGGAAGTTCGTGTGATTGCCGAGTTAGTCTCGGGGTTTTTTTGGGTTGTTGCTGTAGTTTTGTTCTGTTATGAATTTTAAGTTGCAACTCGAGATTGAATTAACTTAGATCAAGTATTATGTTATAAAACAAGTTTTATAAAAGAAAACATTCAAAGCTAGAACTTGTTTTTGTAAGTAAAAGTTAATCAACTTGGAAAAAAAAAAAATGTTAAATTAAAAAGAATGTTTTGAATTTAAGTATCGAATCAAAGTTTAAAACAAATTTTAAAGTAATGTTTTAATAACAAAGCTTTCAAATTTAATTTGAAAATGAATAAATTTAACTTAGATAATTTATGAGTGTTTTAGATTCTAAATTGATTTCTAAATTTCTTATTTCCAAATAAGATTGATGTTAAAATTTTGTAAACCAAATTGAAAATGCGTCTTCAAGTTATTTAAATTTGGTTAATTCAAATGATTAATTTGTGAAAATAAATATAGTTAAATTATCTTTGTTATGAACCTTAAGAATACTAAATTAATATGAATTGTTAATAAGTAAAGAGTTTAATTAAGATAAATGTTTTCTTAATTAATTAAGGATTTTAAAATATTAAAAGTTAATTAATTAATTGTTTAATTAATTCTAAATAATTAGTTAATTATTTATTTAAATTTTAAGTAATCACTTAATTAAGAATTAATTAAGTGTAATTACTTAATATAGTAATTAATGGTTAATAATTAAGAAATGGTAATTACTTATGGAAGTAATTAAATTGAGGGTAATTAATGAATAATCACATAATGTTATTAATTAAAGATTAATTAAAATAATTGTTTTAAAGTTAATTAATTATGAAGTAATTAATTAATTAAAGGATTAAGAATTATTTAATAATAGAATTAATTATTGATAAGTAATTAATTAAAAAAGTAATTAAGATTTATTAATGAAAGTAATTAGAGATAATTACTTATGTAAGAAATCAAGGTTAATTACTTAGTAAATTTAGTTAGTTAATTAATGTAATTAATTAATGAATGTGATTAATTTAAGATTAATTACTAAGGGTAATTAATTAAAATGTAATTAATTAATTAAGTAATTAATTAAGGATTAATTATTAATTTAAATTGATTAATAATTACTTAATGAAGTAATTAAAGATTAATTAATTTGTTTAATTAATCAAGGATTAATATAATTAATTTGAAAGTAATTAATATAATTAAGAAGTTAATTAAATTAGTTAAGTAATTACAAATTGTTAATTTCTGATTATGATTAATAAGATGATTAATTATAAGTTAATTATTTAATTAATTAAAAGGTTAATTAATTAATAAGGATTATTTAATTAATGAATTAATCAAGGTTGATTAATAAAAGTAATTAATTAAAGTATGATTAATTAATTGTAATTAATTAAGGTTTAATGTAATTAATTATAGTTAATTAATTAATGAAGGATCATTAATTATTGTAATTAATGATAGTAATTAAAGGATAATTACTGAATATGGTTTAGAATAATTACTGGAATGTAATTAAAGTATAATTAATCAGGGAAGATTAATTAAAGAAGATCATTAAGAGATGATTAATGAATTTGATTTGTAATAAATCAATGAGGTAGGATTTAGATAATCCAAGTAATTAAAGGATAGTAATTAATTTAATTATAGGTTAATTAAATTGATTTAGAGTTAATCAATTCTGTATGAATGATTGATATTGGATGATTGGTTGATATTGAATGTTGATTGATATTGAGTGATTGAATGATATTGGATGATTTGGATATATCTGTTATGTGATATACTGTTTATGAGATGAATGTTTGATATGATTATCTGTTGTGATAATGTTATTCATCTATCTGTTTATATATCATCCTGAATACAAGTTTAAAACTGTTTAAAATCCCTTAAGTACAACTTGGACATTAAAATGGCGTTTGGTTTCGGTGAGACCGGGATCGGGTTTCCATATTTGGAATTCCGAAAACCACATCGATTCCAATTAAACGTTAGGTCGTTAATCCAAGTGGAGCGAGTGAAGACTCGAGGTGTAAGGGCTATACGTCAGTATAACTCTGTGGGTGATTCCGTAATGAGTTTGACGGAATAGTGCTTATAGATTCGAGATGGCGAATCAGAGTGCAAGGGCTATAGTCGTTGACTCTGAGGGTGATTCCAAAACGAGTGCAACGAGATAGTGCCTTCGGTTTCGTTCGAACCCGGAACGAACTTGTATGGATCGAATGCTTTCAACACATCGTCAGGCGGGCGATGAGCATTCTAAGTGATATGTTCTATTAAGGTAATCGCAGCCTCAAGCCTCATCAACCGGGAATGGCTAAAACAGGGGAGGTGCACCAAGGCTTCGTGGGTAGCCCCCACTTGAGAGTGAGATTTACCCCTGTCTAGAAGTCCCTTATTATTCGGCTGTGTGGGTGGTTGGTCGCGCCAACCACGGGGTGGTCTCATTTGGAACTATTCAGTAAGGAATGGGTCCGGCCTTGTGTAGCAGGGGATGAAGGGAGTAATCCTCGGTACGTTGATCTAGGCCACGTACTGTGACGGGCGGTACCCCAGTAGCCCTGCCATTGATGGAAACCAATTTTCCCTACGAGACCCTACGGTTTTGATTGTATTACCCACTTTCGTGGCTAGTAGCTGGAATTTAATGAATGTAACAATTTCGGCTATTTCATATTTACTTGAAACCCTAGACACTATTATAATATCACAGAATTTCCTATCAAATGTTTTGGTTAGCGTAAGGTAAAAACTTTTCCATGTTTATGTGTGGGAAGTCTTACGTGATACCTTTTCTTTCAAAGGTTTTCTAAAGTTAAGCAATTTTAAACCGTTTACTCACACCAGACCCCTGTCTGACCCGAGTGTTTATTTTCTGTTTTATTAAACTCTTGGGTACTCATATTATATATGAGTAGTCAAGTGATTCAGGTTAGCTTGACGAATTCTGGAGGAGTTATGGAGCAGGAGGCTTCCACGTGTAGATATTATGTTTCCGCTGTGTATGTTGTATCTGTGTCTTGTATACTTGAGTTGTATGAATTAGACAGATGTTTATAACTGTCTAATATGTGTTGTATAAGTTGTGTAACTCTGATGTACTCTGATACTATGTAATATTCTATGTGATATATTATATTTTATTCGTTCCGCTGTGAGTTATCTGTTGTGGTTGTGTTTCTTCTTTCTCTTTCTTTTCTTCTTCTATCCCTTTCTTTCTTCATCGGCAACACGATTTCCTGGAGATAGGAAGACGGGTCGTCGCACTTGGTATCAGAGCAGTAGGTTGAGTGAATACCTAGGCTCTGAAGTGTGTCTTTCTTTAGAGAGCGTTAGGTTGAGCGAATACCTAAGCTCTGTAATGGTGTTTTTTTTGAGAGAGCGTACTTGTAATTTTTATATATAATCTATATGTATATATTTATATCTACCTATCTGTTGGGTTATCTGTTCGGATTTGCCAACGTAAGTTTTAGAGGTAGATGGAGTAGTAGTGGTGTGTGTGTAACACGACTACCACTAATGGATGAGGTCCATATGTTTAGGTTGGAAGTGTTTGTTGAGACTGTAGACCTAATACCGTCTCGAGTAAGTTTTGTAGTTTGGAGTAAGGATTTCTCTGAATTCCGAAGGAAATCTTTTTAAAGATTCGGAGTTTATCTTTGAAGTGAAGTTTGGATCTCTTGGAAGTGTAGAAGTGAGTGATGATATCTTGGTAACTGCATGATGAGATGCAGTATCCATGGATATTTTTCTGAAGATGTTTTCTCTCGAGGCAGTTTTAGAAGTAGTTGAGGAGCAGTCTTTACCTACCATAGGGAAGACTCATCTGTGTAGAAGTTGTCTGGATCTTTAGCAAAGAGGTTGGCTGTTTTGGGATATGAGACTAAGGCCTATGAGTTGTTTCGCTTCGGCATGGTCTCATTTTTTATTTCTTAAGGAAAGCGAGATGTTGATGCTTGGTTTGGAGGCTGAGTTTCTTTGAGTTGTCTGCCATCTCGGAAGTCCGTTGTGTGGTTTGTTGAAGGTTTTGGAGTTGAGAAGCCTTTGGATCAGATGTTTTTGGTTAGCTATGGTAGCAGTGCAACTCGAAGTATTCGGTGTGCTGACGAGAAGGTCTTTTAGCTTTGCCGTATCATCGAGATAGAGTTTGAAAGCAGCAGTGTGGTTGTTTCTCCGATGGTTCAAGAATCTTGTGGTTCTTCTTCAGCAGTCCGAGAAGATGGTGAAGTTTTTTCTTGGAGAGTTAACCTTGTTTGGAAAAGTTTAAAGGCTGTTCTAATTGGTAAAGTGAGGACAGTTTATTTGGAATCTGAACTAGGTTGGATCGCAAAAGTGACTTGCGATTAATTTGGGAATTTATCTTTTGTTTGAGGCTGAAGATTCTCATATGGAAGTAGGAGCTACTAATGTTATCAGGAGTTTGACTGCATCGGGAGTTGAGTTCCCTATTGATTTGGTTCCAGAAGCAATTTTGGGTAGTTTGCCTGGTTGTAAGATGGTTCTTGGAGAAGTAAAGAGTTGGTGTAGCAGCTCGGAAAATTTTTGGAATTTGGATTGGTCAGATCCAGTTTTGAATTGGATTCTGGTATAAGGTTGTGTGACTGAGTCGGATGTGTCACTCAGATTTTTATGGATTTGGTGGACAAAGTTTCCCGGATATATTGGATAAGTTTGTATTCGTGTTCATCAATAGTATTCTCATTTATTTCAGAATCAGAGTTGTGCAGCGGAAGCGAGGTAGCAGCTGTGTAAGGAAGGAAGCAAGTTCTGTTTGCTATTGCTTTGGAGTGGAGTTTGTGTTCTAGATTTCGACGAATTTTGGAAGACTTTCTGTTGGATGGGATTCAGAGACTGGTTTGCTATGGTCTAGATGTTTCTGGAAGCATCAGCATAGATTGAGCTGATCAGGAAGAAGATGGGAAGCCCAGGATTATTTGTTGAGTTATGCAGATTTGAGATAAGGAGTTTGGAATTCGAAGTTGGAGACTTCGTTGTTGTTGAGTTTTCTCTGGTTAAGAAAACAGTGTTTGGATAAGATTGAATTGTCAGTTTGGATAGCTGGAATTCATTGTATTTCACGTATCTCTGAGGGAATACGTGTATGATTCACTATTGGTTATTGAATCTGTAGTTCAGTTGGATTTTGATGTTGAGCTGGATTTGAGAGTAATCTGATGTTTTGTTCAGATTGGTGAATCTAGAGGAATGAGAAGAGCTCTGGATGTTGGTAGTGTAGTTAGTTTGTTAGCTTTTGTAGAGCGAGTCTCCCGATGATTTATACTTGGGGAAACTCGAGATAGTATTAGAGATTTATTCTGATTAAGTCAGAATAATTAGCTATGTTGTTTGTTTGATTGATTGTTATGGTTATTAGTAACTGGTTGTTAGAAATGCTTTGCTAATTTAAATTAAAATCTTTGCTGGGTTATTAAACTACCTTTGTTTTAAATTTCGGGGACGAAATTCTTTTAAGGGGGGAGGATTGTAACGACCCGGAATTTTGGGCAATAAGAATTTAATAATCCGTGTTAATAATTTAATTGATTCGATAATTTTCTTTATTATTTCAATTTAAAATTTGTAAATTTGATCTTTTAAAGGTTATTAACTATTTAATCTGTTAATAAGTAATCAATATCTTTTTGACAATTTAAATTAATAAGAATTATTTTGTCAAGTTAATCAGAATTTTATTCTATTTATAATATATACAATTGATATATTGTGAATAGATGAGCTTTTGTTTAAATTAAAGATTAATTATCAAATTGTAATATATATATATATATATGTGTGTGTGTGTATATGTTATAATTTGAGTTATTTGAAATTTAAATTTAATCTATTGATAATTTGAAGATATGTTTAATAATTGATATAGGAATGGATATTGTAACTTAAAGCTTTGTTTAGAAATTTTATTTTCAAAAGCTAATTTAGTTTAGTTTATTTGTTTAAAAATTTATATCTTTCTAAAGTAAAGGATTTATTTCATTTGTTTTCAAACCATAAGACAATTGTTTATTTTTGAAATGTGATAGTTTTGTTCTCTTTTAAATTGTTTAAAATTTTAAAATGGTTATAAAATACATATATAAGAGATTCATTTGTATTATAATTAGTTTATAATATTTTCTTTAAAAGTAAGTTTATATTTACATATGTAGGTATTAATTATTAAAGTAAAATAAATATATAAGTTTATGTTTACCTCTTAAATTAAATAAAATTTTATAAATAAATTCCCTAGTACAAATGTAACATATTAACACTCTTAAAAACACTTGTTACTCAATTAAACTTCTTAGTGACAAATGTAAATTCTTAAGACAAGTGGCATTTTCTTATTTTTACTTTTATTAAAGTTTTAAGAAGAAAATTTGTTTTGTCAAAACATTTTTAGTTCTTTCATTAATGGCAACTACTCTTCATAACCTGAAAATATTCTCAAAACTGAAATGAAAACCAAAAACAAATCAAAAACTTAAAATCTACAATGATCAAAACCTGAAAATGCAAATGATCTTCAACTCCACTCTGCAATTTATCTTCAATCTGCAACTTAAACATGCAATTGAAGATCTGCATGCAAAAGAAAAACTTCAACCTGCAATTAAATCAAAGATACAACTGCAATCTGAAATGAAGGGCGGCAGCAAGCTTCAACTCTTTAAATCAAAAGTTTGTATGCATGCATTGGTTCAATCTTCAACATGCAAGATTAAAAGCTTTTCAAATTAAAGTTCAAGAACCTGGAACTTAAAATCTGCTCTGCAAAGTCAATAAGGTGAGTAAACTATCTTAAAAACAGTTTGAATCTTGTTTTGAATACAATGCATTTGATAATATTGGTTGAATTAAAGTTCTTCTGTTTGATATTTATCTGAATGAATATAAATATGCTGTTGAACAGGTTTGGGTATGCATGTATATATATTGACTATCTGTTCCTGTTAGTAACTGGATTGGTTTTGCTATAATTTCAAAAATCTCCAGATTCAATCCATATTAACCTGTGATTTATAAACGGAAGTTGTTTGTAACAACATAGTATATCATTTAAAAATAATTTTAAGATTTTAAATTGAAGAAGTTTCTCGGAATTTAAATTTACAGTAAAATACTGTTATACTTGAAAAAAATTAAAATCTTGTTTGTTGATCTTGATTACATGAATGAATTAGTAATTAGAAATCATGATTTCTAATACCAATTTCATGATTTTTAGTTTGACAAATTTTGAGAAATGTGGGTTTATGTGATTTTGGGGGTTTTGAGTATTACCAGTGATCGGCACATCGATTGAAGCTTGATTTTTGGTTGAAGCTCACTTAGATGTAGGGGATATTGGGAAAAATACAAGATAATTTTTCTAATGAGTGGATAGTTCGAAATTGATCGAACTAGGGTTTTAGTTGAATTGTTTTCGGTTTGGCTATGAAGGCAGATTACGGATTGGATAGTGGATCGAGTTCAATTGTGTTTGGGTAGGAGGTAGCTCGTGGCCGTGGAAATTTGTTGGAGTGGTCGGCGAAGTTCAACGGCATGGGAGTGGACGGCCGTGGTGGTTCTGTGTCGAACACATTCTGCAGTTTTCGAGCAGGTGGTCCAAATTTCGATTCGCGTATGATTGGTTCGAGTTGGATGTGTTGTTGTGCTCGCTTGCGTTAGGGTGACTGTCGTAGTTGGTCGGGGTGGTCATCGGAGGCTGGAAGTGGAGGTGCACGTGCACACGAGAAGTTGCTGTGCACTGGGAAGTTTGCGTTTGGGGGAGGGGAAAACTGGGTTTAGTCATTGGGGAAGACGATTTGGAGACGCGAAGAAACACTCGCGTTTCATCGCGATTGACTCGAAACAGAGGTGCCTGGTTTTTGACTCGGGGGAAGTTCGTGTGATTGCCGAGTTAGTCTCGGGGTTTTTTTGGGTTGTTGCTGTAGTTTTGTTCTGTTATGAATTTTAAGTTGCAACTCGAGATTGAATTAACTTAGATCAAGTATTATGTTATAAAACAAGTTTTATAAAAGAAAACATTCAAAGCTTGAACTTGTTTTTGTAAGTAAAAGTTAATCAACTTGGAAAAAAAAAATGTTAAATTAAAAAGAATGTTTTGAATTTAAGTATCGAATCAAAGTTTAAAACAAATTTTAAAGTAATGTTTTAATAACAAAGCTTTCAAATTTAATTTGAAAATGAATAAATTTAACTTAGATAATTTATGAGTGTTTTAGATTCTAAATTGATTTCTAAATTTCTTATTTCCAAATAAGATTGATGTTAAAATTTTGTAAACCAAATTGAAAATGCGTCTTCAAGTTATTTAAATTTGGTTAATTCAAATGATTAATTTGTGAAAATAAATATAGTTAAATTATCTTTGTTATGAACCTTAAGAATACTAAATTAATATGAATTGTTAATAAGTAAAGAGTTTAATTAAGATAAATGTTTTCTTAATTAATTAAGGATTTTAAAATATTAAAAGTTAATTAATTAATTGTTTAATTAATTCTAAATAATTAGTTAATTATTTATTTAAATTTTAAGTAATCACTTAATTAAGAATTAATTAAGTGTAATTACTTAATATAGTAATTAATGGTTAATAATTAAGAAATGGTAATTACTTATGGAAGTAATTAAATTGAGGGTAATTAATGAATAATCACATAATGTTATTAATTAAAGATTAATTAAAATAATTGTTTTAAAGTTAATTAATTATGAAGTAATTAATTAATTAAAGGATTAAGAATTATTTAATAATAGAATTAATTATTGATAAGTAATTAATTAAAAAAGTAATTAAGATTTATTAATGAAAGTAATTAGAGATAATTACTTATGTAAGAAATCAAGGTTAATTACTTAGTAAATTTAGTTAATTAATTAATGTAATTAATTAATGAATGTGATTAATTTAAGATTAATTACTAAGGGTAATTAATTAAAATGTAATTAATTAATTAAGTAATTAATTAAGGATTAATTATTAATTTAAATTGATTAATAATTACTTAATGAAGTAATTAAAGATTAATTAATTTGTTTAATTAATCAAGGATTAATATAATTAATTTGAAAGTAATTAATATAATTAAGAAGTTAATTAAATTAGTTAAGTAATTACAAATTGTTAATTTCTGATTATGATTAATAAGATGATTAATTATAAGTTAATTATTTAATTAATTAAAAGGTTAATTAATTAATAAGGATTATTTAATTAATGAATTAATCAAGGTTGATTAATAAAAGTAATTAATTAAAGTATGATTAATTAATTGTAATCAATTAAGGTTTAATGTAATTAATTATAGTTAATTAATTAATGAAGGATCATTAATTATTGTAATTAATGATAGTAATTAAAGGATAATTACTGAATATGGTTTAGAATAATTACTGGAATGTAATTAAAGTATAATTAATCAGGGAAGATTAATTAAAGAAGATCATTAAGAGATGATTAATGAATTTGATTTGTAATAAATCAATGAGGTAGGATTTAGATAATCCAAGTAATTAAAGGATAGTAATTAATTTAATTATAGGTTAATTAAATTGATTTAGAGTTAATCAATTCTGTATGAATGATTGATATTGGATGATTGGTTGATATTGAATGTTGATTGATATTGAGTGATTGAATGATATTGGATGATTTGGATATATCTGTTATGTGATATACTGTTTATGAGATGAATGTTTGATATGATTATCTGTTGTGATAATGTTATTCATCTATCTGTTTATATATCATCCTGAATACAAGTTTAAAACTGTTTAAAATCCCTTAAGTACAACTTGGACATTAAAATGGCGTTTGGTTTCGGTGAGACCGGGATCGGGTTTCCATATTTGGAATTCCGAAAACCACATCGATTCCAATTAAACGTTAGGTCGTTAATCCAAGTGGAGCGAGTGAAGACTCGAGGTGTAAGGGCTATACGTCAGTATAACTCTGTGGGTGATTCCGTAATGAGTTTGACGGAATAGTGCTTATAGATTCGAGATGGCGAATCAGAGTGCAAGGGCTATAGTCGTTGACTCTGAGGGTGATTCCAAAACGAGTGCAACGAGATAGTGCCTTCGGTTTCGTTCGAACCCGGAACGAACTTGTATGGATCGAATGCTTTCAACACATCGTCAGGCGGGCGATGAGCATTCTAAGTGATATGTTCTATTAAGGTAATCGCAGCCTCAAGCCTCATCAACCGGGAATGGCTAAAACAGGGGAGGTGCGCCAAGGCTTCGTGGGTAGCCCCCACTTGAGAGTGAGATTTACCCCTGTCTAGAAGTCCCTTATTATTCGGCTGTGTGGGTGGTTGGTCGCGCCAACCACGGGGTGGTCTCATTTGGAACTATTCAGTAAGGAATGGGTCCGGCCTTGTGTAGCAGGGGATGAAGGGAGTAATCCTCGGTACGTTGATCTAGGCCACGTACTGTGACGGGCGGTACCCCAGTAGCCCTGCCATTGATGGAAACCAATTTTCCCTACGAGACCCTACGGTTTTGATTGTATTACCCACTTTCGTGGCTAGTAGCTGGAATTTAATGAATGTAACAATTTCGGCTATTTCATATTTACTTGAAACCCTAGACACTATTATAATATCACAGAATTTCCTATCAAATGTTTTGGTTAGCGTAAGGTAAAAACTTTTCCATGTTTATGTGTGGGAAGTCTTACGTGATACCTTTTCTTTCAAAGGTTTTCTAAAGTTAAGCAATTTTAAACCGTTTACTCACACCAGACCCCTGTCTGACCCGAGTGTTTATTTTCTGTTTTATTAAACTCTTGGGTACTCATATTATATATGAGTAGTCAAGTGATTCAGGTTAGCTTGACGAATTCTGGAGGAGTTATGGAGCAGGAGGCTTCCACGTGTAGATATTATGTTTCCGCTGTGTATGTTGTATCTGTGTCTTGTATACTTGAGTTGTATGAATTAGACAGATGTTTATAACTGTCTAATATGTGTTGTATAAGTTGTGTAACTCTGATGTACTCTGATACTATGTAATATTCTATGTGATATATTATATTTTATTCGTTCCGCTGTGAGTTATCTGTTGTGGTTGTGTTTCTTCTTTCTCTTTCTTTTCTTCTTCTATCCCTTTCTTTCTTCATCGGCAACACGATTTCCTGGAGATAGGAAGACGGGTCGTCGCAGTAGGGTACTTATCGGGTAGTGTATTTTTCTTTGGAAGCCATAGTTTCAACCTCTTCAACAACTCGATCATACTATTACCTGACCAGTTGAATTCTTTTTTCAAGCCATGAAGCTCTATGAGGACACTTAATGTTGTAAGGCCATCTTCACAAGAAGGATATAATTTTTCACTTGCTTTTCTTTTTTATTCATTATACCTTTTTTCATGGTTTCCACCAAAAGTTGCTTGTGTACCATGAGATAATCCATATACATCATCAACAAGATTTCCAAGACCACCTTCTATTGGATTTTCCTCTTGAAATTGATGAGACACGAAATCATCATTGACAACATGGGGTGTAGGATTGACCATTACTTCAATGCTATTACTTTCTCCATGAAAAAACCATTCATCGTATGCTGGATCCATAACATAAAGAATTAAGTGCTGCTCAACTATTTCAAAAGGCAATTTTTTTTGAATTTCTACACTTTATACAAAGACAACAGCATATTTCAAAATCAGGTGGTGAATGACGCTTCACGAAATTCATAAAATATCGAACACCTTGTATATATTCGTTTGTTTTCCTATGTCGAATTCTGATCCAATCTCTCGAGATTGGTTCTGACATTAGCAAAAACTCATGGATCACCTAATTCATTATGAAAATAAAGATGATTGATTCAATGTCGTTACTTATATGAATGGAGCAAAAGCACATATAATAAAATATTACGGCAAAAAAATGACACAACAATTCAAATTCAGTCAAAGTTCTCAAAATAAGATTCAAATTCAGAATTACCATTGTATACACATTTATATTTTTGGTAAAATATTATAATTTATACATTTAAAACAACCATTTTGCATCTTTCCTTTTACAATTGCATATAAACTTCTCTGTTATGTTTTCTGCTGCCAAATAGTGTATACTATTATTATTTTGGCATATAAATAAAAATTTAGAGTGGAGTAATTGTTCCATTGCCCCACAAATGCTAGACATTATATAATATGATGTAAAAGAGCAGCATTCGACGACAAATCCAAACTGGAGAGTCAATGCAATATGTCTTGCATTACTTTATATTCTACTAAAAAAAATTAATCTTGCATTACTTTAAGATAACCTGTGCTGTTATAAATTAATCTTGCATTACTTTAAGGAAAGGGAGAATGTTGCGGTTATTAGCCCCTACCATGGTCACATGCATCTATAAGCATTTTGGTCAATTCTTTTAAAACTAATCTGATGTAGTACTGTCAAACTGTTACACAACTTTCAAACATATTAGATAATGGTAAACTGTTAGATAAGAGCATGGTAAACTTTCAAACATATTAGATCTTCAACTACCTTGTTTTTAGCATAGTTTAGATCATTTCACACAAGCATTCTTATTCCTTGTTATTCTACCATGATCTTATCTAGAATGTTGAGTTGTTTTTTTCATTATTCTCTATTTAGCATAATTTTAAACTGTTACACAACTTTCAAACATCATTTCTAAGCTGTTACCCTACCATGCTCTTATCATTAAGGAAAGTGAGTTTCCTATTCATTGTTCCATATTTTATGACAGTATACTTATTCTGTAATTTATACATCAACTTTAGTATAGCAGGGATCCAGTAATTACTATGTGGCAACAAATGGACAATGATATCAAAAACCATCACTAACTAAAGCTATAATTTGAAGTGTAATGGCATGAAAATTAAAGTGCTGGTACTAAATTGCAGAAATAACAAAGAACTGAAAATGAAACAAAGAACTAAACAGAATTGAATAGATGGAAGTGTAATTGCATGTAGATAACAAGCATGAAATAATAAACTATAGCTAGAAAAGAAAAATGAATAACTAAACTAAGATTAACTAACCAAAGCTAGGCTATGAACAAGAATTAAAGTAAAGAGTCTAAAGACTAGTACTGGAATTGCAAGAAACAGGAAATCAAATTGACGTGAATCATAACACCAGATTTTTTTTCTCTCTCTCTTTTACAATGCAACAACAGTTCCTATTTATACACTTTGATTACAACCAACCAAGCTTAACAATTTCCCATGTTTTTTTAAAGAATGTTGTAACAACCCTATTTTTGATATTAGAAAATTTTAGTTATAATAAAATACTCGAATTTGATTTTTGATAATTAGCATTTTGGAGATAAGATTCAACTAATTGAAGTTTATTTAATAACAGATTTTTGTTTCAACAAATTGGACTGATTAATAAAATAAATTTCAGAAGATAAATTAAACTGGATACTATACATGAAAAATCATTTTATGAAAAGTCTAATTCAAGGTTCTCGCATATAAGAATTTTTATAATGTTTAAAACTTTGTTAGGCATGTTCGTCATTGACAGTTGCTTAAAATTTTGTACTCCCATAAACCATCAACGACTATAATGTGCTTTCTGCCATCAATTCGAATTAATCAGAAACCATCAACTAATAGTACTTAGCTTTATCAACGAATGTGTTATAGTGGACAATAAAGCACAATAAAGCTAAATCCAAGTCAGAAACCATCGTTGATTCAAAATTATTTGTTCGAAGGTTTTGTGTAATCCAATTCAGAAACCGAATCGAATTACTAGAAAGCACAATAAAGCTAAATCCAAGTCAGAATGCCCATTAAATCGAATGTCCAAAATTAAAACCCAATCAAGAAATAAGCTAAGAAATCAAAACGTTTTAATAGTTCAAACTAAAGCAACTAATAGTAGGAAATCAACAGATTTTAATAAAAACTAGAAGCGTTGATACCTTTAGTTGATTTAGCCCTTGATTTTGCTTGAGAAGGTTTTGCGATTAGAAAAGTAAAAGCGATCCTGAAGCGCGAATTTGGGGAGGAAATGGGGATTTGGTGGAAAGTGAAAATAATTTGGAGATTTGGCGGCCAAAGAAAGTGGGAAGCGTAATGAGCTTAAGCGTTGTGAGTCCAGATGTTATTTTCCATCTTTTACCCTTTTGTTTTCAATTTATTTTCATTTTTACCAAACTTTTTAACGGTGTAAAGCAGTGATAAACTTTTTACAGCTCCTTTTACAACGGCTTTGAAAGTTTTATAACGGTATTTAAGTGTTATTATTTTATAACGGCATTTGATTATTAGTAAGTCAGAAATATTTTTGTTGGGAATTTCATTTTTTGGTGTAGTGACAACCCTGTATTTTGTGATTATTTTAATTGTATATTTTGATTATTTTTAATTGGATTTCCGATTTAAAAACTTTAAATTAATTATTAAAATGAATAATTTTTTATTTTAAATATATATTTTGATTTTATTAGAATTACCAAACATGAATAAAAAAGAATATTTTCCAAAAATGTGAATTTTTTGTCAATTTGGTCATACTTTGACTTTTAAATTAAAATTTAAATATACAAATTTTTGAATTTTATATTTTATTATGAAAATAAATTAAATTTCAACAATACTGCTTTTCATTTATAGTATTCCGATTTATATTGTGAAAGTTATGCTTTTTACAATATTGTATGTACGTTGTTTTATTTAGCAAAATTGTTTATTTTAAATTATATAAATAATATTTTTGTTTTTTCTAATTGTGTATATATGTGTTATATGTCATGTTATGTATATAATTTTATTTTTAAAACATTTTTAAGGTGTTGTTATAATTTTTCCAATGTTAATTGTATATGGTTTATATTTTTAAAGTGTAGTTTTAAATTATTAAGCTATTTTCCTATTTATTTTCTATTTTTCCTTAAAATAACTATTTATATTCTTTTTCACTTTATTTTGTTCATCTTTTTTATTTTTTATTTATTGAAAATTTTATTTGTTTTTATTTGAATAAAAGAAAAAAGAAATTCCAAAAGACAAAAGCCCTTTTATATTCTATGTCTTTTCATTTAACTTTTGGCTTTACACCTTCTTTTCCTTTTCATTGCTTGACCGTCCTTTCTTTTCTGGTTAGCCATGTATTCTTGTTTCTTTTTCACGTGAAAAGGTAAATATTCTCATCCCCTAAAACTCACAGCTTCAAAGAAAGAAAAAAATGCTAATGGCTTTTCTTTCCCTCCACTTTCCTTCTTTTTTTCATTGTTTTTTTGCTTGGCTTCAACCTTGATTTGCTCGGCCTTTAACCTCTCCACAATCACCACCGATCACACCACCCCATCAACTACAGCAGCACCACCTCCTCATCACTTATTTAGACCTGGCCGTGACTTATATGGATGATGCTATCACCAAATTTGCACGAACACTCCACAAATTGCCAAACCGAGCATTGAATTCACCACACACCTTCATAGTTTGCCTTCGTCCACCCCATAGCCACCACTACCAGCTGCTACTTCACCTATGGCCATCACATGACCTCTATCCAGATCTGAAACAAGCATGAGCCGAGCCCATATGTGACCAAGCCGGGCCTACATGTTGACAAAACCATCCTATTTTGCACTTGAACCTATGTATGCTTCATATTATCACCACTACCCTTCACTTCATTGTTTCCATGCCATTTTAGTGTCAAATCTGACCCAAACACACATCATGGCTGAGCTTAGGTCTAGCTATGGCTAAGCTTTTGAATGGTTAAGTCATGGTAAAGTCATCTTGTCAATTGTTGTATTTTAAATTCAGATTGTTTCAATGTGTTTTGTGTTAAATATATTCATATGTATGTTGTATTGTTTTGTTTATTTGGTTGTGTGCAAGATCATATCTTTGGCTCTTCACTCACTTGAATCAATTGTCGTGCCGTGTCGTGCCTTATCGTGCTTTTCTGGAATGTATTCGTATAGTTGCTAACTCCAGCTTGAAAAGGTGAGTCCTTCTCACTCTGCCATTTCTACTTATGAAATCGTAAATTGATGTCAAGTGTTTAGCAAATTAGAAATGTTATGCAAGTTAATGATGATTATATGATATGCTATGCCATGTTATTACCATGTTAACTCTCTTAATTATCACCTGACATATGAGATTATATTGTGATATTGACATTGTTTATATTGTTTATGTATATGATCACACTGCAAGTTCCCTGTTAAAATAGAATCACTATGGGTTGAAATGATACATACCCGAACGGACATTAGAATAGAAAAAAAATCATTATGGGCTGTAATGATAGACCTGAGTGATTTTTATTATATTTTTATTTGACTTGGGATTGCGGGTTTGAAATGATAGAACCCGGGCTTTTCCTTTTAAACTGCGAATTGAAATGATATATATCCGTATCACTTGACCTAGGTTAGAAAATTATATACAGAACCCGTGATATATTTTTAAATAATTTTTATATAGATATGTATTTTTAAAGTATGAAATTTTGATTTAAAAATATATATTTTATGGTTTTAAGAAAGCTAAATATTAAGTTTTGAACTTGTGAACTTAAGTATGTAAATTTGAAGTAAATGTGATTTTTGACTTTAAATTATATTTTTAAAATGTAAGTAAATAATATAAATTTAATTAAAGTTTTGAAATGATATTTGAAGTAAAATGTTAAGTTTTTGTTTAAATTTATTAAGTAAATTAACAGTGAAATTTTGACTTAACAAATGAATTGAATTTTTAATTGGATATTTGATTTTAAATTTTAAATCATATGTTAAAAGTATTTAAAAGTGAAATTTTGAAGTGTAAAAATATGATTTATAAATTTAAATATAAATTTTTTGATGTTTTATTGTTTTTGAAAAGTTATAATAAAATCTGGAATTTTATTAATAGCATTTCTAAAATGTCGTGGTCTTATTACAGCATTTTAAAATGCTGTTGTTTTTGTATTTAACTATGTTGAAATAAATAAATATCTGTTACGGCATTGTACAAATGCCGTTGTTCCTAAACAAAACTATTTTGGAAACTATAAGCTACGATAGCACTTTATAAATGCTGTCGTTGCTATAATTTGGCAATGTTTTGAAATGTTATAGATTTTAACACTATTTGAGTTATATTTTAAAGTGTTAAATGATTTAACTTTTGGAATTGATTATTTGTGGAATATAAGGAGTTTTAAATATATTTTAATATTTTAATTTTAATTTTTAGGAATTTGAATTGAATTTGAATTTAAATAATGGTTTTGAATGGAATTTTGAAATGTGTTTTGTAATGATATTTAAAATTATATTTAAATTGAATATTTGAATTAAAGAATGATGATGCATTTATAAAGGATTTGAAAGGAAATGATTTTGAAATGGTTTTGAATGATATAATCTTTATTTTGATAAAGAATGTGAATTTGGAATGATATTTGATTTTGATAAATGAATATTTAAAGTTTATATTAGTATGAAAGGATATTGAGTTTACTTAAAATTTGGGTTTATTTAAATGATATTGAGTTTAGTAAGTAAACATTTCAAAACTAAATATTAGTAAATTGAATTAAGAGATACATGAAATTATCAAATTTAGTTTTGAAATATGGGATATTAAAGCGTTGAAATATATTAAAAATTGAATAGATTATTTTGTGGATCAAATCTATATTTAAATTGATAAGATTTGAAATGTTTTGTTAGGAAACTGAATTGAATTGAAACTGATGGTTTGAATTGAATTAAATTGGAAATTTGAAATTTAAGCATAATTGAATAAATTGTACAATGTAAAGAATTAAATGAGTGTTCCATGATTTCAAATATATGATTTTAAAATGTTATGATTTTCAAAGTGTAATGATTTCAAGTATTTTGGTTTCAAAAGATTTATGGCTTTGAAAGTATTATGACTTTTGAAAGAGGAATATATATTTGAAATGGAAATGATATCGTAATGATTTGGATATAGTTTTGAAATAAAATGGGTTGGTTTCGATGCTTAAACTATTTTGAAAGGAATATAGTTTTGAAATGAAATGATTTGATTTTTGAAGCATTAACTATTTTGAAATGACCAAGGCGTTATAATAACGTTTGATTGTTAAAGAGACCGGGATCGGAAGTTGTCATACTCTCTGCCAACTCCGGAAACCACTTTAACAACCATATACGCGGTGGAGATTTCAGAATGAAATAGGATGGTGGCGATGTTCTTGAGGTATATAACGTGGGCCCGACTCCCATGATTTGGCTTAAGGTGGCTAAAACAGGAGCGATCTCGGGCCAAAAGGGGTAGCTCCTCTAGTCGGACGCACTTCTTCGATACTATACTCTTACTTGTTGATTTGTTGGCCATCCTCCGATTTTGATTGGGAGTGTGTTCTGTGGTGGGTGTAGTGGCTGCTACGTTACCGCCGGCCCGTGTGCGTAATTGGTATATCTGCCCTGGCATTGCCTAGTGTGCCGTGTCACCTATCATAGCGAGCCTTACTACGAGTTTCTATTTGTGTCGTACCTACGAAGTATCTTCTCATAGTCACCCGATCAGGAGATATGCATGTACTGTATAGACTACTGGCATTATTACGTGTTAAGGGCTATATGGGTAACCCCTTAACGCTATTTTAAAGTAAGTTTATTTTACTGTAGACATTATTATAATAGCGCAATATTACTACATAGTAAATAGTTTAACGGATCCTTAAAGGATGGGCGATCCCATGCATCCATTAAGTTACTCATGCATTTTGTTATTGTTCACTTGAGTTGATTTACAGTTCATAAGTATTTATGTCCTGACTTGAGTGTTTTGTGTTTTGCTTTACGCTCGAGTCAGATTGAGTGATTCAGCATTCAAGATTCACCTTCGGAGTTGGAGCTTTCCTTGGAGATCCAGCCATCTAATTTTCTTTCTGTATCCAATGATTTCAGTAATGTATCCTGATTTGTATATGTTGTATCTTATTTGACTATGGTGTATCTTATATATATAGTAGCTTCATGAACTACTATCTCTTTTAATTTCGCTGCATTATTATTTACTCTGTGTCCATGATATGTGATTATTTATTTACCGTATATTCTGAGTTTTGCCAAATTTTATTTACAACGTGGGATTTTGAGCAATTCAAGTCCAACATGTGTGGATGCGAATGGTTGAAAATATCGGATCGTTACAATAACTCTGATAATTTGAAATTGAAATTGGAAAATAGGGTTTTGATGTTTCTGACGTAAGAAGGAAAAGATAAAATAATAGCATGTACAGAAATAAGAAAGCCTGCTAGGGTTAGAGAAACAAAAACTATTTATGTGGACATGGATAGATAAGAATGAATGGATATTGAATTGGTTCGAAATGATTACAATGACCCAGAAAGCCCATTCCATTTTCGAAACGAAAGCAGGTCAACACATATATCAAAATATATGTTTTCGATATTTCTAAACTCAATATATATGTTTTCGATATTTTTAAACTCAATGAAACTAGTTTCAAACCCAAATTCCAATTTATATAGAAGTTAGCTTTTAAAATCAGCTTATTTTAAATTGTACTCATTAAATTGATTTCAATACATTTCGAGCCCGCATGATCAAACGACAAGTCCGATCGCTATGAAACTTGGAATCCTACAATAATACACCGTTACGGATCCAATGAAACTAGTTTTGTCGAAATTTGAGACAGTGGCCAAAATGGCTATTTTCTTGTTAATTAAATAAATTATTATTAAATTGGTTTTTATCACCTTTAAATTCAAATTTAGTAATTACCGAATTTTCATTATTTCTGTTTACACAGAAATTAATAATCCTTTACAATACTGTTTCCATGTTAAACGCAATATTTAAATATTACATTGATTTTAGAGTTTAATTGCAATTGTAATAAAATTTCAGTTAATTATATTTAATTCCAAATAAATTATTTTATTTTGATTTCCGCTCTTATTATTAAACAACTACCACCACGTATGAACTCACACACCCATATCTATTCTATTGTTTGCTATATATATAATTATCCTTATAATCTATTGCATTGGTTGGTTGAATTTATTGGATTGTTTGAATAAATTGTTGGTTTGGATATTGGAAATTTATTTTTGGTGATATATTTATTGTTATGTAGATTGAAAGAAGTCAATTTGCAAACGGAATTCTATTCGATTGCAAATCTAATATTATTAAGTTATATAAAAAGATATATGTCGTTTGTGTGACCGTAGTTATTAGAGAACAACTCGGATTTCTAAATAATTCCACAACTGAATAATATATATACATTAACGTTGGTTTACATTTTATTACATTCATATTTTATATTTATCATCTTTACCATATTAATTATAATATTTCAATTTCACTAACTACATTAATTACCAATTTAATTCCTTATTTACAATTATAACCAAATTACTTTACAGAATATTCAGTTGATTGAAATTTTAATAAAATAATTTTCAATAACATTCAAACAACATTATTAATCATAATCTAATTATTTTCTCATTACTAAATCACAAATTTTAATTTCACCAAATATTACATTTCTAAATCTTATTAAATTTAATATTTTAGTTATCGAAAAGCACGGGTCATTATAGCATGTTAAATTTTCAATACCCATGCAGGTGTCTTATTTTAAAACTAGTAAATACATTCGTAATTTGGTCGCCTACACATTTATTTGGTCGAGACCATGTATTGCATTCTACGAGTTTGAAACTCTAAAGCGAGACAAGATTATGGACATTTGATCCATATACTATCGCACCATGGTAATAGTTCATACTGTATGATACTTCGATAAAGTTAGTTCATTTGAAATATGCTAATAAATAGTACTGTGAGATCGTGTATTCAATTTGATCAATTACAAAAGGATTGCATTGTGTTAAATGTAACACATAATAAAACTACAATATAGATCTAAGAACTCGACCACTGAAATGTCAGTTTGATCATTTTATGTAAAGAGTTGATTATGATATTGTAATAAGATACTTCTTTTGAATGGTTTGACTATTTAGACAGAAAAATGTGTGTATAAATGTGTGGTTTAAGGTATAATTGGAATGAAGAGAGTGAATAGTCACCTCTGCTTCACAATAAAAGTTAAAGATGAGAATTATAATTGTAACTGATACTTAATATTGGAATGATAAATATGATTTTTATTCAAATTGTATTTTCATATAGAAAATTGTTTTCCATGAGATTTTTTTCTTTTAGTTCAAGATATTTGATCAATGAACTCTCCATTGTAAATTACCTGTAGTATATGAAATAATTAATTTATATTAAGTGAGTGATGGACCTTTGAATTTAGCACATTATTATAGTAATGGCGAAAATAGTGGGAGCATGCCATATAGCACTTATTAAATGCATCAAGTTACGAGTATTGTTTTCATAAAACATATTGAACATTATTTATGAAATAATGGCTATTTTTTCAGTCTTGGCTGAAAATAGACATATTTATATTTTAGTATGAATATTCATTATGAAATAAAACTATATTATGGTATTCTCTTTCACAACAAAAATGGTGCATTGGAAAATACTGAAGTATCTAAAATTATTTACAATTATTTTAGAATTACAGACTAAGCCGTAGTTTTGAGAAATAGTATTATTATATAATTATGAATCATATGATACCAGTTAACTAAATCACAAACAATTAAGGGCTATGAACCCATTTAGTGGGAGCACCATAAGAGTTGATGAGCTCTTCGAATTGATACATATAAATAGATGCAATCGTAAGTCTATTAATACCAAAACAGTTCCATATACTATTATATTCACCGATGAGTTATCACAAACATGGACATATGTATTTGATATGCATGCATAAGTCTATGATAAGCTCATAGAATATAAAACAGAAGTAAATAAAGTAAAATGAGGTAGTATTGATTCATTTTGATCAAATGGATGAGTATATTGGAAAGAGTTCCAAACGTACCTAAAAATGAGTATCAACCTCAAAAGTCACTCCTCCCTATAATACATAATGATGCATTGATAAGGAGTAATCGAACTTTGTTGGACAAAACACGATTAATGATGAGTGAACTCGAGTTAAATAATTTCTATAAGGTGTGTACTTAGGAGTAGGACATAAGGTTAAAATTAATATCATCCAAAACTTAGTTTACAAAATCATACGAGATAAGGGATTATAAGAAACCCCTACATACCGTAGACTAAGGAGTTCGCAGGTTGTGCGAGTCAAAAGACTGCACATAAAAATTATGCGTAAGGAACTTATATGAACCGTCCCAAGAGAATTTTAGGAATGATTGTAATGACCCTAATGCTATACCTATATTATTAAAGAACATTACAAGTTATGTCTTAATAATACAGAGAATGTGGTTGGTTAAGGGCGATCGAATGTGAATATATCTTGGAACTAACACTGACACGTCTTTATTACCATTTTGAGGATCTAAACTGAAAATTTGACGTGTATAGTGTAAATAGAAAGTAATAAATACACTGATGTAAAATATTCTGAAGAGTATATAAATAAATAAATTATAATCATAATTGCAGATCACAATGAAATATTATACATCATAAACATAATAAAATGCGAGTTTACAAAATATCAGTACTAGACCCTGTATAAACATTTATCACATCCAAAAGTACCGTATCAGGTACATAATGACTACTAGATAATATACATGGCATAAACTCCTAAATGTCAATATACATAAGGATGAAGTAAATTAAAATGGTAAAAGTAGCCTATATCGACTGCACGATTGGAAACACAATATATAATATTATTAATACTTCCTTTTTTGATCCGAAAGAATACCTTTTTTAGCATTTAAAGAAAATTACTTAGCTATTAAGTGTGCATAAATTGAGCAATCATAACCCATAAGTCCATATAGCCCCTTGAACACCTACCCTTATCTCAATGTAAACATTGGTCGTATATATAAAGAGTTAGAATAGGTATTGTAACAACCCGCTATTTTGGACCATTCAAATCGACAATAAAACCACACATGTCGGACTTGAATATTTAAAAATACCGAATTGTTAATTTAAATTTGGCATACTCAGAATATGCAGTACATAAATCACAGATCATAGACATAGAGTAATAAAATGCAGCGGATGTAAAGGAATAGTAGTTCATGAAGCTATAATATATACATCAGAGTTAAACAAGATACAACAGAATTTTCAATATGATAATCAAGTACAATCAAAATACATCACTGGACTCAACTGGATAACTGGAATCATCTGGATAACTGAAATGAAATAGATAGCTGGATCTTCAAGCAAAGCTCCAACTCCGAAGGTGAGTCTCTAATGTTGTGTCACTCAGTTTGACCCGAGCGTAAAGCAAAACACAAAACACTCGAGTTAGGACATACATACTTATACAATGTAAACCAACTCAAGTGAACTGTAATTTAAGGGTACAAGTAACTCAAAGGATGCTTGGAACCGCCCATCCTCAAAGGATCCGTTAAACTATTTACCATGTAGTAATATTTCGTTATTATAATAATGTCTATTAGTAAAATAAACTTACTTTTAAATAGCGTTAAGGCTTTACATTTTCCACCTTAACACGTAATATTGCTGGTAGCCTATATAGTACCGTAATACCTCCTGATCGGGAGGCTACCAAAGATACTCCATAGATACGACACAAATCAAACCCGTACGAGGCGTGTTAGGGTAGGTGACACGGCACAACTAGGCAATGCCAGGGTAGACATACCAATTACACTTCTAGGCCGGTGGTAATGCACAACAGCTACTACCGTCCACCTTGAGCCACACCCCCAAATCAAAAGAATCAAAAGTGGCCACCAAATAAATCTCTAAGTCAGAATATAGTATCGATGGAGTGTGTTCGATCAGAGGAGCGACCTCATTAGCCTGTCGATTGCTCATGTTTTAGCCACCTTATGCCCGCTCACGGGAGTCGGGTCCACGTTCATACCTCAATAGAACGCCGCCGCCATCCTACTTCATTCTGGAATCTCCACCGCATACACGGTTGTTAAAGTGGTTTTCAGAGTTGGCAGAGAGTATGAAAACTTCCGATCCCGGACTCTTTAACAACCAACCGTTATTATAACCCATGGATATTCATTTCAAAACCTTTCTATTCCAAAATCATGTAAAATCAAATACCATTACTTTCCAAAAAATATCCATTTCAAAACTAAATACTACATTATTTCATTCCAAAACCAAATCAGTATATCATTTCCATTTCAAAACCAAAGTAATAATATATCATTTAAATCCCAAAACCAAATCATTATATCATTTAAATAAAACCCAAATTTCTAAATCACTGAATATTTCCTTCAATTTATTAAACTTTAAATATTCCTTTAAATCATCTTAACCCAAACCGCTTTATAAGGTCATATTCTTTTATCTTCAATTTTCAATAAGTTTCAATTAATATATTTAAAGTCAATTTAAAATTTAATACAATTCCGAATAACCTCATTTCCAAACCATAGTACCTTCAAAGTTATAACTACTCCAAAACCAAAGCACTTTGGAACCATTATACTCTGAAATCATAACACTTTGAAATATCATCATTTGGAAATTATAATACTTATAAAATCATAACACCTTTAAATAATTTTTATTACCCAAGTTATAGCATTTTTAAGTTCATTAATTCAATTATAGAATTTCCGAAACATTGTAAATTTCAACTACAACATCACTTATTACATGTTACGGTAGATATAGTAATATTTCACAACATTGTAAAATTCAAAACAACAGCACTTACGAAGTGCAACGGTCGGTATTTAGTTATTATTTCAAAACAGCTCAATTTCAGAAACAGCAGCACTTATAAAGTGCTGCAGTAGGTGTTTAGTTATTCAAAACAGTTCAGTTCAGAAAAAAACAGCATTTATAAGGTGATGTAGTAATTATTTAGTTATTTCAAAAATAATTCAAATTAAAAAACAATAGCACTTCTAAAGTGCTGTAATAGGTATTTAGTTATTCCATAACCTAGTTAAGTTTCAGAATTGATAGCACTTAGCAAATGCTATCCTAAAACCATAGCATTTCTGAAGTGCCACCAATAAAATTCCAGATTTTATACTAACATTTTAGCCACATTAAAATTTCAATTTTTAGCCATTTTGTCTTATAAAATCATATTTCCCGCTTAAGAAAATATTCATTCGGATATCATTTAACTTATGATTAAGTAGAATAAATTTTTATAATTAAATATCCAATCTAACTATAATTCATTTATAAGTTAAAAATGCATTATTTTACTTAACTTTTATTTCAACAAACAAATTAACACTTTATTTTAAAAATCCCCATTTTACAAATAAAATTAAATTTCCAATTATTTACTTAACTTAAAATTTTCATTTAAAACCAAATTTCCAATTATCAAGTTAAGTCATAACTTAAGATACATTTTTCCATTTTAAAGTCATAGCTATTTATCTTACAAACATAACATTTCACAAAAGAATATTTTATCATAGTTAATATAACAATCAAATTTTCTTTATGGATCTATTCATTTAGACATCAATTAACTATGATTTTCTAGTTAAATAAATGTTATTACAAAATGTCCGATTAAAACTGTATTCCATTATTACCAGTTCAAAATACATTATTTATTATGCAAACGTGTCCATTTCATAAAGTAAAATTCATAATAATTTCTAAGTTAGATTTACAACTTCCATATTAGGTCAGACTTAATTATTAAATTATTTATTACAATAGAGATCTTTAAATTACCATTTAAAACAAAATAAAGATCTTTAAATTACAAGTTAAACCAATTATCAACTTATAAACTTTTAACTTATAGAAAACCAATATCTCTTTATATTTCAAATCATTAAATCAAATTTGAGTTAAATTCCACATATTCTAAGAATTCAAAATACTTAAAAAAATTCTTTTTTCAGAAAAATATTACTTTAAAAATATTAACCATGGGCCTGCATAATATTTTCTAACCTAGGTCAAGTGATACAGATATGTATCATTTCAATCCGTAATTTAAAAAAATTCCGGATTCTATCATTTCAAATCCGCAATCCCAAGTAAATCAAATACAATAAAAATCATTCGAGCCTATCATTTCGGACCAAATGATTTTTCCTTATTCTATAGTTCGTTCGAGTATGTGTTATTTCAACCCATAGTGATAGGGAACATGTAGTGTGATAAACAGGAAATAAAATAACAATATAGCATATAATATCATAACAGATAACGTAACAGATATATAAACGGCATTTAATAACATATAAACATATCATAGGCAGGTATGAATATAGAATATTAATTTATACAATTCACTTGTCATCCTTTCACAATTATATAAGTATGTAATGTCTAGAGCGAATAACTCACCCTTTTAAAGCTAGAATTTGACAAACCAGAGATACACAACAAACCCCTAAAAGCACGACAAGGCACGACTATATTTGTGAGTGAATGAAGAGTCGGATCCAAATCTTGTATGCAAACAAATACAACATATATAAGAGTATATTCAATACCAAAGAATATAGATTAAAACAATGAAAAATAATATGAATTAAAGGACATAACTTGTTTGCATCAACAAAGGGGCTCAGCCATCATGCAAATTGGCTAGACCCCATCCCCTTATGCTTGTCTATGTCAAGTTTGAGACCACATTGGCTCGGCAAAGGATGGTTTGGTGCAAGCTAGGCTTGGTTTAGATCATGTATACACGGCTATGGAAAAATAATATGAAGAGGTGGAAGTTACAAAGTGATGGAAGGCTAAAGGTCATGGGGATGAAGTATTTTGGTTCGGCCGTGATCTTCTTGTGCTCGGTCTGGGTTCATAGCATGATCAGGTCCGGTCTAGTGGTGTGGCCAGGGTAGGGTCTGGTCATGGAAAGTGATGGAGGAGGTTCTTAAGGGTTGTGGCCGAGGTTATAGAGGAGGAAGTGGTGAAAATGGTGATCTAGGCTAGGGTTAAATCAATTTGGTGATGGTTTTGGTGATGTACTCTTCATGGTGGTCACGGCCATGCTTGGGTGGTGGTGATGAGGTTGTGGAGGTAGTCATGGTGATGGTGGTGGAGTGGTGAGGTCGGCTATAAGGGTGAGGCCGAGCTAGGCATGAAGGAAATAAAAGAAAAAAAATGGAAAAGAAGATAAAGAAGAAGGAGGCCATGGAAACTTGAGAAAGAGGAGATGAGAAATATTTTTCTTGTACATGAATTGCAAAAATAAAGTGGCGGCTATGGTTTCCACTATACTTGAATGGCTAAAGATATTATGAACGGCTAGGGTCGTGAATGGCAAGGCAAAAGAAAAGGCAAGGGAAAAGGCCCAAATAAAGGAGGAGAAACCGAAGTCCTTTGAAATTTCCATAGATATTATTGAAAATAAAGCCAATCAAAAATCAAATAAATATAATCAAAGTTTATACAAATAAAATAGAAAATAAAAATTAGGGAAATAAATATAGGAAAAATAGAAAATAAAATATAGAAAATCATTGCATGTAAAACACTATAATTTATCCAATTTAAAAGGTATAAAACAAAATTTTACAAAACAAAAAGCAGAATTAATATTAAAATAAAATATATTTTCAAAGGAAAAGATTAGAATTTAAAATTTAAAACTTTCAGCGTGGTCAAACTTTGACTTTCTGTTGACCAAAATACAAATTTTTTAGAAATTGTTTATTTTATTGACTTTGGAAAATAAATTACAAATAAATTCCAAACTTACATTGGAAAATTCTAGAAATTCATTTTTAAATGATTTTAAAATCAAAGTTTTCAAATAAAATTTTAATTAAAATATTTACAAAATTATGAGCTGTTACACTCTCCCCCACTCAAAACTTTTCATCCCCGAAAAGGAACGAGGTAGGAGAATAGAAACAACTAGGAAGAAGATAGATTGAAAAAAAATAAAACAATAAATTTTTAAACCATCTAAATTTCAACTTAAATTAACAATTGATTTCATGCATTGAATTTCACTTAATTTAAATCAATCTTAACTATTTTAACTTGATTATGTTATCCAGTTATCTTTAATTAACAATTTTCTACAATCCTAAATTTGCAAAGTCATTTATTATGATCATATTTCTATTTAACCAATTTAATTCTTCTTTATTCGAAATTATTTTTTAAATTTGTTACACTTAATATATCTAATCACATATATCAAGCATATTTACTCCTACCTTAACTATTCAAATTTGTTTATAAATTCTTTTGGCATCATTTTATATTGTAAATTATTCAATTAACTGTTTATCCTATTTACCTCTATTAATCTTTTTATGACTAAATTTAAGTGTATAACATTTATTGTGAACCCTCAAATTTTATTTATAAAATCCTTTTTATATTGTATATTATCCAATTGCATTGTTAACGCGTAATAGTGCCGGTAGTTTATGTAGTGCGGTAATACCTTCTGATCGGGCGGCTACCAAAGGATACTCCATAGGTACGACACAAATCAAACTCGTACTAGACGCGCTAGGGTAGGTGACACGGCACAACCAGGCAATGTCAGGGTAGATATACCAATTACACTTCCAGACCGGTGGTAACGCGTAGCAGCTACTACCACCCACCTCGAGCCACACCTCCAAATCAAAAGAATCAAAAGTGGCCACCAAATAAATCTCCAAGTTAGAATATAGTATCGAAGGAGTGTGTCCGATCAGAGGAGCGACCTCATTAGCCCATCAATTGCTCCGATTTTAGACACCTTATGACAACTCATGGGTGTCGGGTCCACGTTCATACCTCAATAGAACACCACCACCATCTTACTTCATTCTGGAATCTTCACCGTGCACCTGGTTGTGAAAGTGATTTTCAGAGTTGGCGGAGAGTACGATAACTTTCGATCCTGGTCTCTTTAACAACCAACCGTAATTATAACCCACGGATATACATTTCATAACCTTTCTATTCCAAAATCATTTAAAATCAAATACCATTACTTTCAAAAATAATATCCATTTCAAAACTAAATACTATATTATTTCTTTCCAAAACCAAATCAGTATATCATTTCCATTTCAAAACCAAAGTAACAATTTATCATTTAAATCCTGAATCCAAATCAATATATCATTTAAATAAAACCCAAATTTCTAAATCACTGAATATTTCCTTCAATTTATTAAACTTTAAATATTCCTTTAAATCACCTTAACCCAAACCACTTTATATGGTCATATTCTTAAATCTTCAATTTTCAGTAAGTATCGAATTAATATATTTAAAGTCAATTAAAAATTTAATGCAATTCCAAATAACCTCATTTCCAAACCATAGTACCTTCAAAGTTATAATTACTCCAAAACCAAAATACTTTGGAACCATTGTACTCTGAAATCATAACACTTTGAAATATTATCATTTGGAAATTATAATACTGAGAAAATCATAACACCTTTAAATAATATTCATCCCCCAAGTTATAGCATTTTTAAGTTCATTCATTCAACTATAAAATTTCCAAAACATTGTAAAGTTCAGCCACAACAGCATTTATTATGTGTTATGGTAGACATAGTAATATTTCACAACATTGACAAATTCAAAACAGCAGCACTTGCGAAGTGCTACGGTAGGTATTTAGTTACAATTTCAAAATAGCTCAATTTCAGAAACAGCAGCACTTTTAAAGTGTTGCAATAGATGTTTAGTTATTCAAAACAATTCAGTTCAGAAACAACAACATTTATAAAGTGCTGTAGTAATTATTTAGTTATTTCAGAAATAGTTCAAATTCAGAAATAACAGCACTTCTAAAGTGCTGTAATAGGTATTTAGTTATTTCAAAACCTAGTTAAGTTTCAGAATTGATAGCACTTAGCAAATGCTATCCTAAAACCACAGCATTTTTGAAGTGCCACGAATAAAATTCCAGATTTTATACTAACATTTCAGCCACATTAAAATTTCAATTTTTAGCCATTATATCTTATAAAAATCATATTTCCCACTTCATAAAATATTCATTTGGATATCATTTAACTTATGATTAAGTAGAATAAATTTTTATAATTAAATATCCAATCTAACTATAATTCATTTATAAGTCAAAAACGCATTATTTTACTTAACTTTTATTTCGACAAACAACTTAACATTTTATTTTAAAAATCCCCATTTCACAAATAAAACTAAATTTCCATTTATTTACTTAACTTAAAAATTTCATTTAAAACCAAATTTCTAATTATCAAGTTAAGTCATAACTTAAGATACATTTTCCATTTTAAAGTCATAACTATTTATCTTACAAAACATAACATTTCACAAAAGAATATTTTATCATAATTAATATAACAATCCAATTTTCTTTATAGATCTATTCATTTAGACATCAATTAACTATGATTTTCTAGTTAAATAAATGTTATTACAAAAAGTTCGATTAAAACTGTATTCCATTATTACCAGTTCCAAATACATTATTTATTATACAAACATGTCCATTTCATAAAGTAAAATTCATAACAATTCCTAGGGTAAATTTACAACTTCCATATTAGGTCAAACTCAATTATTATATTATTTATCACAATAGAGATCTTTAAATTACCATTTAAAGCAAAATAAAGATCTTCAAATTACAAGTTAAACCAATTATCAACTTATCATACTTTAACTTAAAGAACACCAATATCTCTTTATATTTCAAATCATTAAATCAAATTTGAGTTAAAATTCCACATATCCTAAGAATTCAAAATACTTAAAAATTTCTTTTTTTAGAAAAATATCACTTTAAAAATATTAACCATGGGCCTGTATAGTATTTTCTAACCTAGAACAAGTGATACAGTTATGTATCATTTGAATCCGTAATTTAAAAAGAAAAATCCGGGTTCTATCATTTCAAACCTGCAATCTAAAGTAAATAAAGTACAATAAAAATCACTCGAGTCTATCATTTCAGCCCACAATGATGTTTCCTTATTCTACAGTTCGTTCGGGTATGTATCATTTTAAACCATAGTGATAGGGAACTTGTAGTGTGATAAACCAGAAATAAAATAACAGTATAGCATATAATATCATAACAGATGATGTAACAGATATATAAACAACATTTAATAACATGTAAACATATCACAGGCAGGTATGAATATAGCATATTAATTTATACAATTCACTTGTCATCCTTTCTGTGACGGCCCTGACTCGACCTTCGAAAATCAGCACCGAATACGACACTCATATTCAAATGCCGCAGATTCAAACGTCAAATCTGGTTTGCCGGAGCTTATAACACCATTAAGTACAACACAGCGGAAGAAAAAGAATATCAATATATATAACATCGATACAATGACAGATACAATAAAATGATACCACAGATATCAATGCTATCAGAGATACAAGACACTGCGGAAAGAATATCTTCAATAGAATGCATTTCCAAATCCAGTGCTCTACTCCAAAGCTAGCTCGAACCATCATCACGCTTCACAACGATAAGCAAGTGCAGTCTTGATCCAAAGATTGGACTGACTCCAGATAATCTATTAAACTTGACTATCAAAAAAAATCCAACTATAGACTGCCCGTGTGGAAAAATTATGGGCATCCAGAGTTTAGGAAAGGAACAATAAACTCCGAGTCAGTCATGGGACTGGTGTGAGTAACAAAAATAGTTTTTTATCTTTAAAACAGATAATAAAGAATTTAAAATAAATCCGCAATGCTTTTTGGAAAATGAAACAACCATAAGGCCTCCCGCCACACACACAATGCAAACGCAGAATTGGAGGAGATTTCTCCTCATGATAGTCAAATATGCTTGATACGAGAAAATTTCTTTTCAATATTATTATTAGTGCATAGTGAAGAAAACCTTTCGAAAGTATAATATAAATCTTAGCCAGTATAGGCATTTCACCCTTATGCCTACTATAGCTACCATGTTCAATAGCAGGTTAGCGCCACATTCCATGGCAGGTTATACAACTAAAACCGTACAGGACGCGTATTGTTTTGATTGGATTTCTAACAAATGGTCAGGCTAAGGAATTTCCTACTGTCCATGGGTACGCCTCTGACGGGACGTCTCGAGAACCTAACCGGATCTCTGCCAACACAAGGCCGGGTTACCTTTGTAACTAGGTAACTATTACTCGAGCATGCCACCTGTAAAGCCCCACCCCGAGACCCATCTTAGTAAAGAGAATTAACAAGTAATTCCATCTACTAAAGTGGAGAATAGGGCTGGTTAAGGGCGACCATCTATAATTTTGTCTTAAACATCTACTGAATACGTCGATAAATGCAATATGATTTTTCTTTTCTATCTCAACTGGATCGACCTACCCCATAAATGCTTATTCCAAAACTATAGGTGGCTTACGGATCTATCAGAACAAAATACAATAACTAAATGAAAAGCACGTCACAGAACAGTAATCAACATCATTAATGTACATATACACTGATACATGCTTAATACAATACAATATGAATACAATAACGTTGGAACTCGACCACACCATATACATCGAAGCAAATATAAATATACCAGAGTATGCGAAAGAACAGAAACTACTCAAGAGAAAGAAGAGCTGATATCCAACATCAACTTCAAGCTAAGTCCAATAGATGATACCTGAAACAACTCGGTCTGAACCGAGTGAAAACACACGGGTCAGGCTAGCTAAAATCATCAGTTAAATAGAATAATCAATAAGGATAAGTAGGTGAAAGCTATGGTATCCTTTTTCTTAAAGGATGCCATGCCCTAAATAGGATTTCAACATCATACGAAAGGACAACATCTCTTCTTGGCAAGTAGGAGAGATAATGATGATAAAGTCATACTTAAGTCGCATAAAAGACACTTAAGCAAATGGAACATCGCCGAGCAAAAAATTTAAAGATAAGATTCAATAAACATCACTTTCGCCTCATATCATCAGCGGTACAAAAATATATGGATATCGACTTCAAATGAATCAATTATCTTCTTAGAAGTGCTCGTCAATATGACAATACATCAAAGGTACGTATCCTTCATACATACAATAAAACGCATATGGATGTGTCTCATCTTATTGGCGCATCCCAATGATCATTCAAGGAAATATAAAACCCAATCATAAAAGAAGCATAATACTTATTCATACCTCATCTCATCGGTATGAATATAGATACATCTCAAATCCATCACTAAAACTCATCATAAAAGATTCTTCATAATCATTTATACCTCATCTCATTGGTATAAATTTATAAATACATCTCAACTCCATCTTAACATCAAGTGGTCTATAAAATCGTACATAATGCAAATAATGGTATAAATATAAATATATCTTAAATCTATTATCAAAACTCATCATAAAAGCACTACCACAATTTATCTTGATAGAGCCCGGAGAGAATCCAAAACATCATATTCGAAATCACAAAGAAAACCATGTATGTCAATAAGCCTTTTTCTTACATAAGGCTATACTAAAGCATCATCATCAAAATAGTGAAATCGAAAGACTTAAAACCTCATGGAAAACGACACGTGCATTTACATCTTGACTAGTACTACCATTATTTGGTACCATTTATCGTGATGACTTGGGGTCACATAACATCATAACATCGCGATCATCTTGATTGACTATAGTCGGAAACATCTTGATGACACCCAGTCACAAAAACCAGAGTAATAACATCATGATGATTGGAGTCGAACTTCGTGAATATCGTGATGACACCAATTGAGTACTTGGTCTGTAGCACTAGTAACATTGTGAATGTGTCTCAACATCTCGAGTAGGAACCCAGTAGGCGTCAACGTACGTCCCATATCATACGTTCGTACCTATTGGTTTACTAATCGTTAGTCGATGCCACATTAGAAAACCATCGTAAAACATCATCAAATAAACACTGCCTCATCTCATCAGCGAGTGTAAGATACCTAACTCGTCTTATCTCTTACTTGGACGATTTTTAAGTGACATCGAGACTTGCCTCATTTCATCGACAAGTAAAAATTCATCATAAATATCGAAATCATCATCAATCCATCATAACAACTTGCCTCATCTCCTAGGCAAGTAAAAGAACATCGTGATGGTTATTTCTAACCATAGTTTAAAATTAAAACTTATTATCAATATTGCCTCATTTTCATCGGCCATCACAAAATGCATATAGATTGGTTCGTCGTCGAATGTACTCAAAGAGTAATTCTTAAAACCAATAATCTTCACCAAAATTTGGTAACTTCTAAATCAACTCAAAATAACACTTCAAATTGGTTTCGATCGCACAAATCCGTTATTAAGCGATAAAGCAAAAATACATGTCCCGTACCACGTATTTTTTTTACTAAATCGTTTAATTTACTTCCTCATACGTCCGAAAAAACATCAAAGTAATTAAAATAAACAAAATTAATTATAAAAGATTTTACTTGAGAAAGGGGTTATAAAATAAATTTTAGAAATGTATCTAAAAGATTTTGAGAGACAACACCTCATTAAAAAAGATCTTAATAATTTTTTAAAAGCCTTAAAAATAAAGAACAATTGATTAAAAACATCTAAAAATACATAAAAACATTTATTACTCCAACCATGAAGTTAGAAGACTTTCTGGAATTTATTCGGATTTTTTTAAAACTCAAGAAAACATCAATTTGCAATTTTAATCGGCCTAAACCGATATTCCAATTTAAATCGAATTTAAACTAATCTAAATTCAAATCTCATCCTAACTTGATTAGTCCATTGCTGGACAAAATGATCAAATATTAGCTTCAAATTTCATAAAAAAAATTGCAAAAGAATGCAAATGAAATCGTCGAAACCAGACAAATATATAAATATTGTGGCTGTCATTGACAGATCAGAAGTAAAAACGTCAATTTTCCACCATTTAAACATCAAAATTCTACAAAACTCAAAACATGAAAGTTGTACCCTACATCATAAGGTTTCTATAACATCAAACATTTCGATATTTCGATCAGTAGCGAAATACTACGTAGAAAAATTTATGTGCACTGGCTATCAACACAAGCCAGCGAAAATAGTCAGTTATTCACTATGTAAACCTTGAAAAAATTCAAAATATAAAAAAGAAAGTTGTGGCCTATTTCACAAGGATTTCATAACATCTAAAATTTCTAAATTCCGATTTGAAACAAGAAAGTTATGATCAAATTACTATTAAAAAAAATCAAACTCAGCCTGAACTTATGCATTTGCAGGACAGCGAAAAACAATTGCAATTTTAGCTAAGATAACTTCGTAATCAGGAAAAATGAATAAAATGAAAGTTGTACCTTAGTTTCTAAGTTTTCCGGAGTGACCAAGATCATCAAAATCGCTTAAGAAACGAAGTTGTTATGGTCAAATTCGTTTCAGCTTCAATGAAAGAGCAAATATTGGTTTTGCTCTCGGGTTTGCAGTAAAAAATTAAATTTTGACATAGCTAACATGAAAAAATACAGAATACTCAAAACAGAAAAGTTGTATCACATAAATTAAACTTTCCAGAACATCTAAATTATCAAAATCGGATCAAAATCGAGAAAGTTATGCCTAAATTTACTTCAGCTTCAGTAATTCACTGATTATAACATTTTGATCATATAAAGAGCTAGGTTTGTGAGTTTTACACTCACATTGCCTTCAAGAAGTGAGAAAAAGATACGTACAGGTTTTCTTTTTTTCATTTCTTACTCGCCAAGTTGGGATTAGGTTAATGGGCTAAGGTCCAATTTAAAAGAAAATTAGCTTAGGATAATATTCATTCACTTATTTAAACACTTAACCATGTATGTCAACAAATAAAATCACAATAATACAAGTTTTTCTTCTTTAAAAATTATGAACTTCATACTCTTGAGGAATAAAATGTTTTACACTCAAAATAAAAGATTATTTATATATTTAAAACATTTTATTATCATATTTCTCTATTTAAATAAAATAGCAAATTTACATCTTTAATTACAAAACTCATTATAACTAACATTATAAATTACACAAAAATCACATTTTTGTGTAATAAAATTCTATAACTCATTTCAAATATAATTTTATGCTCAAATTATTTTTCTAAACTCAATTCCATCATTTTATTAAACATATCCCATTTTAAAAATTAATTACTTTTTTTAAAAATTATTAAAAGAAGTAAATAGCAATAATCAACAAAATTATTGCTTTTACTCTAAATAAAACGCATTTCCTCAATCTTTTAACTCTAACCATCTTAATAAATTTTCCAAAATTCTATTTTCTCATTTTATACTCAAATATATTGTTTATTTCCAATAAATAATTTAAAATCCTCTTTAATTATTAATTTACACTATTAAATTATAACTGCCATTATAATGTAATATTCTCAGGTAATCGCTTAAACCTGGGTTGTTACAAACTCCCACGCTTACAAAAATTGCGTCCCCGCAATTTTCTAGAAAAAGAGCTATAAACAACATAAAAGATACAATCATCGAAGGATAAAGAGAAACTCGAATTCCAAACCATTCATACTCTCAATATATAATGATAGAAAGAAACAAGGAAAAACTCACTTGGTTAATTCAATGGCCCATCATATGCTAATATAGTGATTAGCAAACCATCGAATTTTCCAAGCAACTTGAAAGAATTTCGAAGATCTCCCACCTCGAATTAAAACTCAATAAAATGCTCAACAAATAATTAATCGAAAATGATTGATTACTCAAAATTCTATGAATAGAGTTGGGACTAAACTCAATCAAACCCGATCTCTACACAATAAAGAAGATCAACATCAAGATTTTCCACACAATAATAGGGAAAGAACATCCTCACAACAAAGATAGACACGATAGACAAGATAGATAAATCATAAGATGGCTTCTCACAAGGCCACCAAACTCGAACGACTATGAAATATGCATGTCGTTGATATTAGCTCATGGATAGAATATACTCAAGAAACAAGGATATAAGCTCAAATTACTTTTCAATCCATGATATTTACAATTTATAAATCTCAACATCTCTTAAATTTTCAATCTCAGTTTTCAACGTTTGAAAATTTTCATACTCTTTACTATATTACTTAGTAAGTAATTTAAAACTCAAATTAAAAGTCCAAATTTCTTCTCTTACTTCAAAATTAATTTTCAAAGATTTTTTTTAAATCCATAATAATATTCCTCAAAATAAATTAAGGGTTTAAATTAACCACTTAAATAGTTTAAAACAATCTTCAAACCCTCTTATAACTCTTCTCTGAAAACATCCAATGTTTATAATATAGATTCTAAAATCTCAAAATATACTCCCAATAAAGTATAGCTCAAGAATATTCTCATATATTCTCATCCTTAAAATTTCAAAATAAATAAATAAATGGCATTGCCTCGCCATTGAATCTTTAATTAATAGATATATTCGTTGGCCGCAGAGTCGATCGAATGATCAAAACTGCCTCGCCACTCTGTTACTCATCTCTAAAACAATGGCTGCAATTACCATTCAAAATAAATTTAATACATAATCCTAAAATATTATTTTCAAAATCTAATTTTTTTAAAAACATAAACCATCGTGTCTGATTGCATCATCATAGCATTTAGGAGATTCCTATCGATAACGTTGATCAGGCGTACCGATCAGAACTCTTAACTACTCGACGGACAACCCAACACTCTCAAATTATTTCTATAAAAGAAATACTACTCATGTAAATTTATTCTCAAAATATTCTTTGATTTTTTTTAAATATCTCAAAGCTCAAATTTCTCTTTAATACACATATTTATATAGCTTCAGAACTCAAACCAAAGAACATTAAGAGAATGCATCAAGATATTCCCAGAATACCCGATTCTCAAAATCATCAAAAGGAGGTAGAGTGTTCGTCAATCTTACGATGTCACGAGCCACTCCCAAAAATCATCAAGATACAGGATAAGCAAGATATTCTTCTCGAAGGAGATGAAGCACACAAACAATAAATCATTACTTCAAACAAAGTAATGCTGCAAAGAATAACATCGATTGAGTATCTGAAAAGGATAACTCAAAAAAAAATTGAATGTTAAACTCAATCAAACTCGAACAATCTAGAAACTCATCTCATTCCTCAATGGATATCCTCGTGGAAGGATAACCAAAGAGCTATGAGCCAGGAACAAGGTTACCTCAACACTCGATTACCCAATTGGATGTCAATTTCAAATGTACTCAAAAACTCAACAAAGTCACTATGACTGGAATTTGAGATAGATCATCATCATATCGATACTCAAGAGTGAAATCAAAAACTTTGGAATCATCATTAACATTCCAAAGTGACAAAAATAATAAACCAATAAAATTAGGATGCCAAAATAAATATAGGATCCCATAACAACAAATGGATCAGAAATTACATCAAATAAGTCAATCCACCTCAAATCAGATACATCTCAAGATAGTGAGTAATAAACAAATACTCACTAAAAAAGCAACAAAAAGAGAACTCAAAATGCTCATAACAAGCCAATCGTTGTGGATGCTTTCAATAGGATTCACAACTCTCAAAGGAATGCAACAAGAGTGCTCAAAGAAATCAATAAGCTTCATCGATACGAACTCACTCGCATCGAAAAAAATAAGAATAGAATAATCCCAAATAAGATTATTCATAAGATAAGATAACATCAAACACAATTATGGAATACAACGGAATACAATATATCTATATTCCTAGACATATTCCATCTCAACAATCCGAAAACTCAAAAAAGAATCAAGGCTCGATTCAAAAACAAGCTTGAATAAAGGACGATGATTCACCCGTATTGTACTTCGATGTTTCATGATATACATACTGTTCTATGTTTATTCTACTTTGTTCTAACCTCAGCTCTGATACCAAGCTGTAACGCCCCACCCTGAGACCATCTTAGTAAAGAGAATTAACAAGTAATTCCATCTACTAAAGTGGAGAATAGGGCTGGTTAAGGGCGACCATTTATAATTTTGTCTTAAACATCTATTGAATACGTCGATAGATCCAATATGATTTTTCTTTTCTATCTCAACTGGATCGACCTACCCAGTAAATGCTTATTCCAAAACTATAGGTGGCTTACGGATCTATCAGAACAAAATACAATAACTAAATGAAAAGCACGTCACAGAACAGTAATCAACATCATATATGTACATATACACTGATACATGCTTAGTACAATACAATATGAATACAATAACGTTGGTACTCGACCACACCATATACATTGAATCAAATATAAGTATATCAGAGTATGCGAAAGAACAGAAACCACTCAAGAGAAAGAAGAGCTGATATCCAACATAGATGATACCTGAAACAACTCGGTCTGACCCGAGTGAAAACACATGGGTCAGGCTAGCTAAAATCATCAGTTAAATAGAATAATCAATAAGGATAAATAGGTGAAAGCTATGGTATCCTTTTTCTTAAAGGATGCCATGCCCTAAACTGGGTTTCAACATCATAAGAAAGGACATCTCTACTTGGCAAGTAGGAGAAATAATGATGATAAAGTCATACTTAAGTCGCATAACAGACACTTAAGAAAATGGAACATCGCCGAGCAAAATTTTTAAAGATAAGTTTCAATAAACATCGCTTTCGCCTCATATCATCAGCAGTATAAAAAATATGGATATCGACTTCAAATGAATCAATTATCTTCTTAGAAGTGCCCGTCAATATAACAATACATCAAAGGTACAAATCCTTCATACATACAATAAAACGCATATGAATGTACCTCATCTTATTGGCGCGTCCCAATGATCGTTCAAGGAAATATAAAACTCAATCATAAAAGAAGCATTATACTTATTCATACCTCATCTCATCGGTATGAATATAGATACATCTCAAATCCATCACTAAAACTCATCATAAAAGATTCTTCATAATCATTTATACCTCATCTCATATGTATAAATTTATAAGTACATCTCAACTCCATCTTAACATCAAGTGGTCTATAAAATCGTCAAATCATCGATCCATAATGCAAATAATGGTATAAATATAAATATATCTTAAATCTATTATCAAAACTCATCATAAAAGCACTGCCACAATTTATCTTGATAGAGCCCGGAAAGAATCCAAAATGTGATATTCGAAATCATAAATAAAACCATGTATGTCAATAAGCCTTTTTCTTACATAAGGCTATACTAAAGCATCATCATCAAAATAGTGAAATCGAAAGACCTAAAACCTCATGGAAAACAGCACGTGCATTTACATCTTGACTAGTACTACCATTATTTGGTACCATTCATCGTGATGACTTGGTGTCACATAACATCATAACATCGTGATCATCTTGATTGACTATAGTCGGAAACATCTTGATGACACCCAGTCACAAAAACCAGAGTAATAACATCGTGATGATTGGAGTCGAACATCTTGATAACATCTTGATGACACCCAGTTAAGTCACAAATATTTAAAACTGGGTTTCAACATCATAAGAAAGGGCATCTCTACTTGGCAAGTAGGAGAGATAATGATGATAAAGTCATACTTAAGTCGCATAACGGACACTTAAGAAATGGAACATCGCCGAGCAAAATTTTTAAAGATAAGTTTCAATAAACATCGCTTTCGCCTCATATCATCAGCAGTATAAAAAATATGGATATCGACTTCAAATGAATCAATTATCTTCTTAGAAGTGCCCGTCGATATAACAATACATCAAAGGTACAAATCCTTCATACATACAATAAAACGCATATGAATGTACCTCATCTTATTGGCGCATCCCAATGATCATTCAAGGAAATATAAAACTCAATCATAAAAGAAGCATTATACTTATTCATACCTCATCTCATCGGTATGAATATAGATACATCTCAAATCCATCACTAAAACTCATCATAAAAGATTGTTCATAATCATTTATTCCTCATCTCAATGGTATAAATTTATAAGTACATCTCAACTCCATCTTAACATCAAGTGGTCTATAAAATCGTCAAATCATCGATCCATAATGCAAATAATGGTATAAATATAAATATATCTTAAATCTATTATCAAAACTCATCATAAAACTACTGCCACAATTTATCTTGATAGAGCCCGGAAAGAATCCAAAATGTGATATTCGAAATCATAAATAAAACCATGTATGTCAATAAGCCTTTTTCTTACATAAGGCTATACTAAAGCATCATCATCAAAATAGTGAAATCGAAAGACCTAAAACCTCATGGAAAACAGCACGTGCATTTACATCTTGACTAGTACTACCATTATTTGGTACCATTCATCGTGATGACTTGGTGTCACATAACATCATAACATCGTGATCATCTTGATTGACTATAGTCGGAAACATCTTGATGACACCCAGTCACAAAAACCAGAGTAATAACATCGTGATGATTGGAGTCGAACTTCATGAATATCGTGATCACTCCAATCGAGTACTTAGTCTGTAGCACTAGTAACATTGTGGATGTGTCTCAATTTCTCGAATAGGAACCCAGTTGATGTCAACGTATGTCCCATACCATACGTTCGTACCTATTGGTTTACTAATCATTACTCGATGCAACATAAGAAAACCATCGTAAAACATCATCAAATAAACACTGCCTCATCTCATCGGCGAGTGTAAGATACCTAACTCGTCTTATCTCTTACTTGGACGAGTTTTAAGTGACATCGAGACTTGTCTCATTTCATCGACAAGTAAAAATTCATCATAAATATCGAAATCATCATCAATCCATCATAACATCTTGCCTCATCTCCTAGGCAAGTAAAAGAACATCGTGATGGTTATTTCTAACCATAGTTTAAAATTAAAACTTAACATCAATATTGCCTCATTTTCATCGGCCATCACAAAATGCATCTAGATTGGTTCGTCGTCGAATGTACTCAAAGAGTAATTCTCAAACCAATAATCTTCACCAAAATTTGGTAACTTCTAAATCAACTCAAAATAACACTTTAAATTGGTTTCGATCGCACAAATCTGATATTAAGCGATAAAGCAAAAATACATGTCCCGTACCACGTAGTTTTTTACTAAATCGTTTAATTTACTTCCTCATACGTCCGGAAAACATCGAAGTAACTAAAATAAACAAAATTAATTATAAAAGATTTTACTTGAGAAAATGGGGTTATAAAACAAATTTTAGAAATGTATCTAAAAGATTTTGAGACACAACACCTCATTAAAAAGGATTTTAATAATTTTTTAAAGGCCTTAAAAATAAAGAATAATGGATTAAAAACATCTAAAAATACATAAAAACATTTATTAGTCCAACCATGAAGTTAGAAGATTTTCTGGAATTTATTCGGATTTTTTTTAAAACTCAAGAAAACATCAATTTGCAATTTTAATCGGCCTAAACCGATATTCCAATTTAAATCGAATTTAAACTAATTTAAATTCAAATCTCATCCTAACTTGATTAGTCCATTGCTGGACAAAATGATCAAAAATATTACTGTCAAATTTCATATAAACAAAATGCAAAAGAATGCAAATGAAATTGTCAAAACCAGACAAATATATAAATATTGTGGCTGTTAATGATAGGCCAGAAGTAAAAACGTCAATTTTCCACCATTTAAACTTCAAAATTCTACAAAACTCAAAACATGAAAGTTGTAGCCTACATCATAAGTTTTCCATAACATCAAACATTTCGATATTTCGATCAGTAGCGAAATACTACGTAGAAAAATTTATGTGCACTGGCTATCAACACAAGCCAACGAAAATAGTCAGTTATTCACTATGTAAACCTCGAAATCATTCAAAATATAAAAAAGAAAAGTTGTGGCCTATTTCACAAGGATTTCAGAACATCTAAAATTTCTAAATTCCGATTTGAAACAAGAAAGTTATGATCAAATTACTTAAAAAAAAATCAAACTCAACCTGAACTTATGCATTTACAGGACAGCGACAAAGAATTGCAATTTTAGCATAGATAACTTCGTGATTAGGAAAAATGAATAAAATAAAGTTATCTATGCTAAAAAATGAATAAAATAAATTTATCTATGCATAAAATAAAGCTTCAATGAAAGAGCAAATATTGGTTTTGCTCTCGGGTTTGCAGTAAAATAATTAAATTTTGACATAGTTAACATCAAAAATACAGAAAACTCAAAACATCAAAGTTGCAGCACATGAATTAAGCTTTTCGGAACATCTAAAATTATCAAATTCGGATCAAAATCGAGAATGTTATGACTAAATTTTTTTCAGCTTTAGTAATTCACTGATTATAACATTTTGATCATATAAAGAGCTAGGGTTTGTGAGTTTTACACTCATCTTGCCTTCATGAAGATTGAATTATGATTTAGATGCCAAAGGTCGATGCTTTTAGCCAAGAACAGAGCATCCAAACCAGTAAAACTAAGAACAGGTAAATGCAAACAAGGAGAGAAGCAAATCAACAATTATCATTACAAAAATAAATTTTTTGATGAAAAGAATTGTTTAAGAAATCGATTACCTGAGTTTAGCTCTTGCTTAAACCTTTTAAATCATCAATTTTTCTTTTAATTTTATGGATTTAGCGCAGATTGAAGGAGGAAAGAGGGTTTCAGCCATTAGCATGCTTTTGGAGGCTAGAGGAAGAAGTGAGAAAAAGATACGTACAGGTTTTCTTTTTCTCATTTCATACCAGCCAAGTTGGGATTAGGTTAATGGGCTAAGGTCCAATTTAAAAGAAAACTAGCTTAGGATAATTTTCATTCACTTATTTAAACACTTAACCATGTATGTTACCAAATAAAATCACAATAATACAAGTTTTTCTTCTTTAAAAATTATGAACTTCATATTCTTGATGAATAAAATGTTTTACACTCAAAATAAAAGATTATTTATATATTTAAAACATTCTATTATCATATTTCTCTATTTCAAATAAAATAGCAAATTTACATCTTTAGCTACAAAACTCATTGTAACTAACATTATAAATTACACAAAAATCACATTTTTGTGTAATAAAATTCTATAACTCATTCCAAATATAATTTATGCTCAAATTATTATTTTTTAGACTCAATTCCATCATTTTATTAAAGATATCCCATTTTAAAAATTAATTACCTTTTTTAAAAATTATTAAAAGAAGTAAATAGCAATAATCAACAAAATTATTGCTTTAACTCTAAAAAAAATGCATTTCCTCAATCTTTTAACTCTAACCATCTTAATAACTTTTCCAAAATTCTATTTTCTCATTTTATACTCAAATATATTGTTTATTTCCAATAAACAATTTAAAATCCTCTTTTATTATTAATTTACACTATTAAATTATAACTGCCATTATAATGTAATATTCTCAGATGATCGCTAAAACCTGGGTTGTTACACCACCCCCGGGTCCTTTGGGACCTTTATCTGAGGCGCCTCTAAACCACAAAGCAACAACCACACAGCAATGAGATTGAAGCCCACCACATAGGCAAATATCTGGGCTCCATACCATGATACCACCCTTTACCAGAAGGGAATGACACACACTAAAGGGCGCGACCCTCATAACCTTGCCGCATCTTTCCTGTCTCGACCATTTCTGGGGTGTGAGGTCCTGATGCAGTTTCGTCCACAAATCTACGCTTTAAACAAAAGCTATGCTTTGATCACAAATGATCATCAACACACAGCAGCACTCAGCATGCCACACTACCAAATTGGGAATATATTCTTGATAACCTTCAACTACATAACCTCTGAGCTCGTACGTCTCAGAGAATGGTGTTAAGCTAAGAGAATAAATTCTCCGCCACCAACAGATATGTATTTGAAAGAAATTTGCTTTGTATCTCAAAGTGTAGTGTCTGACATACAACCATACAAGTCCGTCTCGGGTTCGAACAGAACTGAAGGCACTTCCGAAGAAGCCCTTGCAAATCCGGGTATTCACAATCCCGATCGGACTTCCTATCACTTAGGGAGAACTCTATACCGGAGCATCTCAGTGCAGAGTCAACGATAGGTTATCCTATCGTTATCACAAATACCCGGTCTTCACCACCGGTCTTCAAATGCAATCCATAATGTCGTATCACTATTTGGAATAGGTTATATGACACAAGGTCCTCTCCCGACTAAACCGAATAATGAGCGTAATATTTAAAAAAATATATGGATATGGGATTTCAGTTAAGTCACAAATTATAAAATCCAAAACTTTTCTTCAAATGGTTAACAAATTACCATTTTAGATCTTTAAACAAAAAGATTCGTTTCACAAAGTTCACCCAGTTGCACAAAGATCCATTTACGGATTCCAAAACAATTCCCATTTTAATTAGATTAACTCATAAATCTTTAAATCAAAGATTTAACTTATAGGTTTCGACCTGTTTCAATTATTTATTCATTGCTTGAAAAACCATTTTTCATTTTAAACTAGAAATCCTTTTAACATAAATTGGACGTTCATTCTCTTATGTGAAAGATTTAATTATTTGAAAACAAAAAGTTTTCGTTTCGAAAGAATCCAATTATATTTGCACGAGTTGAAGCCTTTGAGTTTAAATTCCAATTCCCAAATTAATACCTTTAAAAATGGTTTAACCCATATAAAACTTGTATAACTTTAATCCTTAGTTTCAAATCATAGAATTCAAATTCAAAATTTTGAATTCAAATTTAAATCAAATTATTTAAACTTCAAAACTTTATCAAGTTGTTCAAAAATAAATTTTATCTTGAAATTTCATTTCAAAAGCTTTTCACATTTAATACGATTCCATTTGACCGTTTGAATTCAAATTGTCTATTAAAAAATCATTTCAAAAATCTGTGACTTAATCGATATCCTCGTGAAATCCATATTTGTGTGTGTACGGTGTGGTCCAGGGGTTTAACACAATAGTGCAACAATATCATCATCACAGATCAAAACACGGAAATATAGTAGATAAGCGGTATAAACTATAACGCTTATCGTTCATTCACAGGTTCACAGATAATATACCAATGTATCACAAATAAATGAATAAAATACACAGCTCCATCCATAGAACAAAATATCACAGATCAGATAGGACAATCAATTCAAAGCATCTCATACAATACAATCATTCATAAGTAAGGTCAAGCATTCAATAATAATTCATAAGCAGAATTAATTAACTGTTTAATCCTAATTAATTCAATTTATTTCTTATTAAATTAATGACTTATGAATTAATTATCCAATCCTGATCTATTAATTATAAATCATTTGATATAAATTAATTTATCAAACACTTTAATTAATTATTTTCAATTAATAAATTATTCTCAATTAATCATATTAATTAAATTAACCTCTAAACCAATTACATAATTAATTAACCCCTTAATCAATTATTTTAAGAAATTAACCCTTTAATTACTTACCATTAAGTAATTACACTTAAACAATCTCATAAGTGATTATCATTATTTAATTAATCTAATTAATTGTTAAAATTAATCACATTAATTAATTATTTAAATAATCTTAGTTAATGACCGTCATTAACTAATAACAATTCTTTAATTATTTTCCTAATTAATCTCTAATTATAAATTAATCTAAATCATTAATTCATAAATTAAATAATTGAGTCATTCCTTAATTATCTTATTCATTAAATCATTTTAATACCTCAATTATCTCTAGGTTAATCCATTTCTTTATTAATGACTTCATTAACATTAAAGTGTATTTAAAACATTACACTTCTAAATTTAGATTCAAATTTCATTTTGAATTTTAGATTCAAATGAATATATTTTTAAATATTAACCAAATTTTAAATATCAACTTATAAACTTATAAAAGGAAAGTTCTAACTAAATTACTTAAATTTTCATTTAAAAATTTAAGCTTTAAAATACATTACTTTTTAACTTGCAAATTCAAGTTAAAACAACTTGTTTAACTTTTCATTCAAAAATCCTTTTTATAAAAGAACTTAATCAAAATCCAATTCAAACATTTATTTGAAAAACAAATTACTTTAAAAAGCTATATGATTTAAACTTGTTTAAAACATTCAGGTTTAAAAACTGATTTAAATCACAGATTTGAATTCAGAAACTTGAATCCATATTTAAATATTTGGTTTAAACTTGGCTTTATAATTTTGATTTAAAACTTTGATTTAAACTTGCCTTTAAAACTTTGATTTTAAATTCTTGATTTTAAAAATCCAAATTCATTTAAATTTGCTTCAATTCAAAATTACAGACAGGTTTAAATAAAACCTGTACCAATTTAAAACCAATCCGAGGCAATATCAAACAGCTTCGAGTCAACGCCTTATTTACTTCGAGTAATCACTCGAATAAATCGAGAAAAATACGCGTTCCAACCCAACCTTTCCCCCCAACTACAACATTCCAGATCACCAAAGTAGTGCACGGTGCACGTGCACAACATTCCCGACCATCTTCAGACGTCGCCACTACCTCGAGCAACTCAACGATCACCCACACACCATTCCCCGACCATCAGAGCGTCACCATTTTCTCGAATTCGAAAACGAGCTCACAACCCAAACCTGGAACAGCGAGACCCATCACCACCCAACCTGTTATTGCCTCGTTTTCACCGTTTCGACCACCAGGAGGTCAACCATTCCGGCTACGACTTCGTCAACTCCCTTTCTTCCATCACCCAAAAGCTCGTTGCACTCGATTGACTATCGGCGACGAATGGGACCAAATGCAAAACCACCACAAAATTAGGTTTCCAGAACTCAATTGCTCGCCACCACCCCCACGACCATGTGCAACCCTGTCCACTATTTTTCCTCGACACTACGTTCATTCCGCTACCAACCCAGAGGACCACGAACTCCCACATCGACGAGATCACCAAAATTTTCCAAAAGAGTGAAATTTAATCAAACTTGAACTGCTCTTACACCCATGATCTAAAAATTATGATTTTAGCTTTAAATTCATGTTATAGCATACGAATTCAGATTACATACCTGAATTCGAAATTTAAAAGGTTTAAATTTTGACTTATTGGAAGTTGTATTCAAATTTCTTGCTTTCCAGAGAAAATCCTAAGTTGTTTTAACTGAAATAAATTTTTAACTTTAACACATACTATAACAATCCGTTTTTGTTTTAATACCAAATCCAAACAGCGAGTAGGTTCGGAGGAAATAATTGTTGAATCAAAAACTTGTATTTATGATCTCAGAACAGAGAACTTTTATAAACATTAGCCTGCACAAAGATAATCCAATCATTCAAATATACACAGAGAGTTCATATATATGTGTATGACCATATTTATCACAGATGTAACTTGCAACAGATTTATACTTTAAATTTGTTTTTAAAAGTGGTGTTACTCACAGTTTTCCAGAATGAACAGAGCTTCATTTGTTTGAAACAGGCTTTCAAAATTGCAAGCTGAAATCTTCTTTGCTTCTCTGGTTTGAGTTGAAGTGTTGTTTAAAGTTGAAATTTGTTTAAATTGAGATAATATTACTTCAGGTTTGCTTTGAATAATGGACGAAACTGAAATGAAGATGCTTGATATATAGGAGATGAATTTACAGCTGATATAATTTGTGTTTGTATAACAGGGTGACAATATTTTGGTTTGTACAAATATAAGATCAGAGATTTTTCTTTTGTTTGTTGACCAGCTGATTCCTTTGGTGGCTAATAACCTTGTTATAGTGTCTAATATGATATTGTGTGTGCTAAGATATTTTTTGCATTAATTACCTTTGGTTGTTTGTTCATACTTGAATATATTACATTGTCTTCTTTTGCAAGCTTCTCATATACATATTTACTTGTTTCATATTTAAGCCTATTTATATTTTATTTGTTTGTACATAATTATTTTTTCTTACTTTTATTTTCTTGCATGTCTTTATTACTTTATAATATAAACAAATTTCTATAGTTAATATGTTATTATAATTTATTCTAGTGTAATCACTTTATATTTTAATTTATCTTGTATATATCTATTTCTATTTTTAATTTAAATATTTATTTTGTTTAACTTAAATTCTTATTGTCCTGTTCCTCTATAAACATATATTTTTATATTTTACTTATTTTTCATTTTTCATTTATTCATTATATTTACACAATCTTTAAAAATCCATTTTATAAGATTAAATTCAAACATCTTTACATTATTTATAAATCCCAATTCAAATTCTATCTTTAAACTATTTTATATACATATTTATTTTCAAATATCCAGATTAGTTTTTAATGAATTCATAATTTAACCAGAATCTTATATTAATTAACAATTAATTTCACCATTTTTATTTAAAATTAAATTAAGTAGTAATTTAAACTTAGTAAAAATCCGATATCATTACACTTTCACAATTATATAAGTACGTAATGTCTAGAGTGAATAACTCACCTTTTTAAAGCTAGAATTTGACAAACTAGAGATGCACAACAAACCCGAAAAGCACGACAAGGCACGACCATATTTCTGAGTGAATGAAGAGTCAGATCCAAATCTTGTATGCAAACAAATACAACATATATAAGAATATATTCAATACCAAAGAATATGGATTAAAACAATGAAAACGAATATGAATTAAAGGACATAACTTGCTTGCATCAACAAATGGGCTCGGCCATCATGTAAATTGGCTAGACCACATCCCTTTGTGCTCGGCTATGTCAAGTTTGAAGCCACATAGGCTCGGCCAAGGATGGTTTGGTGCAAGCTAGGCTTGGTTTAGATCATGTATACACGGCTATGGCAAAATAATATGGAGAGGTGGAAGTTACAAAGTGATGGAAGGCTAAAGGTCACGGGGATGAAGTATTTTGGTTCGGCCATTATCTTCTTGTGCTCGGTCTGGGTTCATAGCATGATTAGGTCAGGTCTGGTGGTGCGGCCAGGGTAGGGTCTGGTCATGGCAAGTGATGGAGGAGGTGCTTGAGGGTTGTGGCCTAGGTTATAGAGGAGGAAGTGGTGAAATTGGTGATCTAACCAATCTGGTGATGGTTTGGGTGATGTACGCTTCATGGTGGTCACGACCATGCTTGGGTAGTGGTGACGAGGTTGTGGAGGTAATCATGGTGATGGTGGTGGAGTGGTGGGGTTGACTATAAGGGTGAGGCCGAGCTAGGCATGAAGGAAACAAAAGAAAAACAAATGGAAAAGAAGAAAAAGAAGGAGGCCATGGAAACTTGAGAAAGAGGAGATGAGAAATATTTTTCTTGTACGTGAATTGCAAAAATGAAGTGGCGGCTAGGGTTTCCACTATACTTGAACAGCCAAAGATATTGTGAACGGCTAGGGTTGTAAATGGCAAGGCAAAAGAAAAGGCAAGGGAAAAGGCTCAAATAAAGGAAGAGAAACCGAAGTCCTTTGAAATTTCCAAAGCTATTATTGAAAATAAAACCAATCAAATAAATATAATCAAAGTTTATACACATAAAATAGAAAATAAAAATTAGAGAAATAAACATAGGAAAAATAGAAAATAAAATATAGTAAATCATTGCGTGTAAAACACTGTAATTTATCCAATTTAAAAAGTACAAAACGGAATTTTACGAAACGAAAAGCAGAATTAATATTAAAAGAAAAATCATTTTCAAAGAAAAATATTAGAATTTAAAATTTAAAATTTTCAACCGTGGTCAAACTTTGACTTTCCGTTAACCAAAATACAATATTTTCAGAAATAGTTTATTTTATTGACTTTGGAAAATAAATTACAAACAAATTCCAAACTTACATTGAAAATTCTAGAAATTCATTTTTTAATGATTTTAAAATCAAAGTTTTCAAATAAAATTTTAATTAAAATATTTACAAAATTATGGGCCATTACACTCTCCCCCACTCAAAACTTTTCGTCCTTAAAAAGGAACGAGGTAGGAGAATAGAAATGACCAGGAAGAAGATAGATTGAAAAACAAAATAAAACAATAAATTTTTAAACCATCTAAATTTTAATTTAAATTAACAGTTGATTTCATCAATTGAATTTCACTTAAGTTAATCAATCTTAACTAGTCTAACTTGATTATCTTATCCAGTTATCTTTAATTAACAATTTTCTAAAATCATAAATTTGCATAGTCATTTATTATGATCATATTTTTATTCAACCAATTTAATTCTTCTTTATTCCAAATTATTTTTTATATTCATTCCCCTTAATATATCTAATCACATATATCAATCATATTTACTCCTACTATAACTATTCCAATTTGTTTATAAATTCCTTTGACATCAATTTATATTGTAAATTATCCAATTAACCTTTTATTCTATTTACCTCTATTAATCTTTTTATGACTTAAATTTAAGTGTATAACATTTATTATGAACAAACAAATTTTATTTATAAAATCCTTTTTATATTTTATATTATACAATTGCATTGTTAAGTTTTAATGATTAAGGTAAGTTATACTGGAATGCAATAGAATATTATTCAAATAAAATTTTCTTATTTCAATTATCCAAGCTTAAATATTTGTTCAAAATTTTGATTTCCCTTTATAATTGAAATTATCCTTCAAGATAAAATTTTACGAATATAAATTTCCAATTAATCTTCAAACTATTTTTAGAGATAAATAAATATACACAATATATATCAAATCAAATTTTATATCCTTTATCGCATATATTATAAATCAAGTCATATTTTAGAAAGTTCTAATCAATTTAATTCTCCAAAGAAAGACTATAACAAAACTATAGAATGGTCTCATCACTTCAAAACTCGAAAATGAATGTCGATGATGCTGCAGTCATCATTGATATTATTTTCCAGTGATAAAGAAAAAAGCACTGATTTACAAAATAAAAATTCCTTGAAACAATTTCTACTTGAAATTCTTTAAATAATATATCCTTTGAAATTTTAAACACAAAGTTTGAAACCATCGGAAGTTAAATTCTCAATTTCTTTTTTTAAATTCATTTAAATTTGTAAGTTAATTTATAACCACATTTTATAGTTCAACTATTTATATAAAGTCAAATATTATTTCTTATCATTCAATTCAATTAACTATCAAAATCTAGAAAGTTATACATATATAATTATACAAAATTTATTTCATTTACTAAATTTGAAAACAATATTATATCGGCTTGCTATGTTCAAGTGTTTTGGAGATCCTATTAATAACGTTGATCAGACGAATCGATCAAAAACCCAAATCAACATCAACAACTCAAACAACACAATATATAAAAAATCTAAATATTAGTTTACAATTACACTAATAAATTTTCCAAAAATAAGGGTAGGGATTCAAATTTGATTAACTAAAATCAAAGAATTTTTTTGATTTGAGGATGAGTTGGAAACAAAAGATGAGAGGATTAACTAACAGAATAAAGGAAATGGACAAGCTTATATAAATCACGGAAAACCTTAACCGGGTCAACCGTGACTTCAAGAATTAGATCACATGTGGAATTTTAATGCAAATCTACATTCGATCTCCAGAGATAGAATTTAGGATAACAAGAGGTACTAGCATCTAAACCGAGGATACATAAATCTCCGGTGAATCAATGCCAATTGTGAAGGAGTTTCACCCCTTCACAAGTCAATCTGAGGTTGGCGAGACGACCGATTCATCATAAAGCTCATTCGAAGTGGAGTTATGGGATACTCCAGGATCAAAAGAAGATGAATAGTGGGGAAGAAGAATGAATTTCGGAACCGAGGGAACGTTCCAAAATTCAAAGGAAATAGAGTCAAAGAGAAAGAGATTCAAGCTCGAATGAAAGTGATTCTGTAAATAAATTTACCATATATACTAAGTTTTGACTATAGCCAAAGCTCTGATACCAACTGTAACAACCCGTTATTTTGGACCATTCAAATCAACAACAAAACCACACATGTCAGACTTGAATAGTTAAAAATACCGGATTGTTAATTTAAATCTGTCAAACTCAGAATATGTAGTAAATAAATCACAGATCACAGAGTAATAAATTGTAGCGGAAGTAAAGGAATAGTAGTTCATGAAGCTACTATATATACATCAGAGTTAAATAAGATACAATAGAAGTTTCAATATGATAATCAAGTACAATCAGAATACGTCATTGGACTCAACTGGATAACTGGAATCATCTGGATAACTGAAATGAAATAGATAGCTGGATCTTCAAGCAAATCTCCAACTCCGAAGGTGAGTATATAATGCTGTATCACTCAGTCTGACCCGAGCATAAAGCAAAACACAAAACACTCGAGTCAGGACATACATACTTATACAATGTAAAACAACTCAAGTGAACTGTAATAGAAGGGTACAAGTAACTTAAAGGATGCTTGAGACCGCCCATCCTCTAAGGATCCGTTAAACTATTTACTATGTAGTAATATTTCGTTATTATAATAATGTCTATTACTATTAGTAAAATAAACTTACTTTTAAATAACATTAAGGCTTTACATTTTCCACCTTAACACGTAATAGTGCCGGTAGTCTATACAATACCATAATACCTCCTGATCGGGATGCTAACAGAGGATACTCCATACGTACAACACAAATCAAACTCGTATGAGGCGCGCTAGGGTAGGTGACACGACACAACTAGGCAATGTTAAGGTATATATACCAATTACACTTCCGGACCGGTGGTAACGCGTAGCAGCTACTACCGTCCACCTCGAGCCACACCCCTAAATCAAAAGAATCAAAAGTGGCCACCAAATAAATCTCTAAGTCAGAATATAGTATCAAAGGAGTGTGACCGATTAGAGGAGGTGACCTCATTAGCACGTCGATTGCTCCATTTTTAGCCACCTTATGCCAACTCATGGGAGTCGGGTCCACCTTCATACCTCAATAGAACGCCACCACTATCCTACTGGAATCTCCACCGCGTACATGGTTGTTAAAGTGATTTTCGGATTTGGCAGAGAGTATGACAACTTCCGATCCCGGTCTCTTTAACAACCAACCGTTATTATAACCCATTGATATTCATTTCAAAACCTTTCTATTCCAATATCATTTAAAATCAAATACCACTACATTCCAAAATAATATCCATTTCAAAGCTAAATACTATATTATTTCATTCCCAAACCAAATCAGTATATCATTTCCATTTCAAAACCAAAGTAATAATATATCATTTAAATCCCAAAACCAAATCAATATATCATTTAAATAAAACCCAAATTTCTAAATCACTGAATATTTCTTTAATTTATTAAAGTTTGAATATTCCTTTAAATCATCTTAACCCAAACCGCTTTATAAGGTCATAATCTTAAATCTTAAATTTTCAATAAGTTTCAAATTAATATATTTAAAGTCAATTAAAATGTGAAATATGTAAAAATTCATAATACCATTCATTAAGATACATGTAATAAATTAATACTATTTTGGAATATAGATATCCAATTTGCGGTTAACATCATCGCAACTAACAACTAGATTTTGTAACTTGCAAAGCCAAACAAAATGGAGTTATTTATACATAAGTTATGTGGGAAGCACTAGACTTTATGTCTAGCATACAAAAATCTTTAAGCTTGTATGCATTAAAAGATGAAATACCCAGTTTATACATCATTTAAACTAAACAAAAGAGAAAATGCATGTTAATGAAACCTACTTAGCATTTGTATATTTTCCAATAATCTATTGAATAAATACTATTACTTCACAATTTAAATTATTTTAACACAAAATTTATTTCTCAAAGAATCATTTTCCATAGAATAAAAAATGGTGAAAATCAATATTTGCTTTCCTTCAAGTTAAATTTCTATATTTGAAATTTAATAATTGGAAAAACCAACTTCTAAAAAGAAGTTGTATATTTGTACATATATAACCAAAAAGGATCTCCTCTTATTAAATTTTATCTCAATTAATTTTCAAGACTCTATTTTCATAATAAATAATTTAAAATTTTATTTTCGTACATTGCATGTCTTTATACACAAAATATGTTTTCTACCAATTTCTTTCGTAAAATTTCTTTCTTATCTTAGCTTTATAAAAGAAATTTTAATTCTCATTTTATTTTGCAAAACCATACTTAAGAAAAATATGTGCCCATCAAATAAAAATGTTCAATACTCAGTCACTTATTACACTCATAATTGAATTATAATTTCCTTTCAAACTTCATTTAAATTGCAAAAACATATAAATGAGTTACATAAACTCTAACAATCATTCCAATCACAATATAATATGCATTAACATTCAAAGGTATTAGAAAATCTTTTTTATCATGCATCTGTGTAAATGAATATATAAATTTTACAAATACTAAATTATATGCCATCATCAAAAATTTAATAAATATCGGATCCACTTTTTCTAAAATATTTTTTTCAAGTAATACGTTAATTTCCCAAATAATTCGCATCTTTATTTTCAAATTCTTTATTTTATTTTCCAAAATATCATAGGATATCTCTTTTCGGAATATAGCTTATATACTTCCATAAAATATTATTTTATCTTTAAAAACACTTTTCTAAATTATCCTCATTATTCTATATAAGTGTTAACTTGTTTCCAAAAAATCTATCTTCTTTTCAAAAATATTATATGATACTAAATATAATTTCTGAGAATATTTTATCGCCCAAACACTATTTTTGAATGTCTCATACTAGTATTTATGTTGATTATTTGCATCGACCGGAATTCTTAGAACACTCAACGGACAACTTAACGCAAAATTTATCTTCCTACGATATACACATATTTTCAATACTCTATGCTTTTTTAAAATATTTGCTTGTTCAAAATAAATAGAATCAAAATTTTACCCATATGTATTTTTATCAAAAAGATTTTAATTTAAATAGATGCTTGCTTTTATTAAAATTTATTTCGATCGTTCTTAATGTTATCGTAAAAATAATAATTTACAAATAACAATTCCATAGCACACACATTCATCAATATATATATATATATATCTCAAATAGACATCAAATTTTCAATTCGTCTTAACATTTAATTACTCATGCGTATGAATTAATATTTCATTTTATATAAATTTATATTTTCAATATTTCCTGCGGTAACTACATTATTAATGACACCGCAGTTTCCTATTGTTATTATTGATCAGGTTTCAACTCTCAATAATGATTCCCACTCAATATTAATTTTTTACAAAATCACTTACAATTTTTAAAAAAACTAAGCATCCATCACCCAATAAATTTTTGTTATGTCTTATTTTATTTATTAAGTATATTTTCACATTCCAAATTTAATTAGATACATATTATTTATCATACTATATTTTATAACTATTAATTGCTTAGACATTTTTATTATTCGCCAATGATTCTATTTTGTAGAAACTGATGGCTTTTATTAATAATTGGGTTCATCCACATTCAAATGGGATTATAAATTTTTTGAGTGGTAATGTCTTATTCAATTCCACCTTTTAAGCTAAGCATAGACAAACTAAACATTGGCGAAAACAACATATATTTCAATAAAATAAATAGACAACCGCCTTCAGCGGAAAGCTATCTTCTAGCTTTTGTTTTGCGACTCTGATCACTAATAGATTAGAACACAACAATTCAATTCTATGCCATCCAAGTTCTCATTTATAATATCCATTAAATCTCACTCTTTATAGAGGTGAATTCCAATTTTAAAATCATTTTCATAACAATATTTGGTATAGAAATTCAGTTTTTTTTATAAATACGTCCCGATGATTATTCCCAATAATCATTTATATTTATATCCTAAATAGGAATAAAAATTCTAATTCTATCCTACACACCAAGGGATGGGACTCTATGTTTATTAGGTTCGAATTTGTGTCAATTATATTCAATAATGTTCTGAACACAGCTCCGATACCAAGCTCTAATGACCCTACTGCTATACCCATATTATTAAAGAACATTGCAAGTAACGTTGTCTAATAATACAGAAAATACAACTGGTTAATGATGTTCGAATGTGAATATATCTTTGTACTAACATTGACACGACGTCTTTATTACCATTATGAAGATCTGAACTGAAAATTTGATGAGTACAGTATTAATACAAAGTAACAAACATGCCGATTTAATATACTTAGAATATAATATAATATAAATAAATCAGAATCAGAATCATAGATCATAGTAGAATAATATACATCATATACATAATAAACCGCGGGTCTAAGAAATGTCAGTACTACACCTACTATAAACATATATCACATCAAAAAGTACTGTATCATATACGTTGCGACTACTAGATAAGATACATGACATAAACTCCTAAATGTCAATAAACACAATGATGAAGTAAACTAAAATGGTCAATATAGTATACTTCAATGCTAGCCCAAAATCCAGAGGTCATTGAGCCCCCGTACTTATTGAGTTTAGGCTTGACCTAAATATTTTTAAATAAATGAATCGAACTATATGTAACATAGAGATGAGATATTTGTATGAAAATTTTATGATTTCACAATAATAACAGTAACCATAAATAAAATATGCCTAAACCTAAAATCATAATAAGGCATACCAATCAAAATCACCATTTCACAAATCCATATTTGTAATGATCCGTATTTTTAACTATTTTAATTTATTAAAATTAATATGGTTAGCGGACAAAAATAGTTAGAAATAAAAATTTGATGATTTATTAATATATATTTTTTGAAAATGAACTTGAATAAAATTTGGAAATAACAATTTCGATATGATTTAAGGAAATTATTCGTATTAGAATGAAGTTCAATATATTTAATGTGTTATAATCAATAGCTGGAATTGAATAATAAATATTGAATTACTATAAAATGGAAGCGGTTGTTTTATTGTTTGAATTCGTTTTAAAAGTTAAATTTTATAAGTTAAATAACTTATATTCTAATTATAGCGATTTATTGGATAATCAAATTGTTTAAATTTAATATTGGAAATTATATAAATAATTGAATCCTAAATTTAATATGAAGGAAAATGATGTTAGATGTTGATTTAAATTTTTATTTAAACAAGAATGAAAATTTTTCAAATTTTAAATTAAATTTAAAGCGGTTGAATTTATTTTGGAAAACTACTTGTTTTAATTAATGCGTAAAAATAGTCTTTTTGGACACTGTCTCGGATTTCGATGGAACTAGTTTCATTAGAACTGCAATAGTGTGTTATTATAGTATTTCAAGTTTTGTAGCGATCAGACTTATCGTTTGGCCATGTGAGCTTGAAGCGTGTAAAAATGAATTCAAAGAATTTAATTAATATAATTTGATTTTAAAAATCTAGCTTCTGAATATGATTGAATTGGCTCCCGACACCTATTACATTGTGTTCAGAATAAGGTATAACATATAGAATGCCTGGCGGCACGCTACATTTAGAGTTTGGAATTTTCGTGGATGAATTGGGTCGAAAATTTATATGTTAGGCTATGTCTATTTTCATTTCCCGTAACCCTAGCTTCATCAACCGTTTTTATACGATTTTAGTGGTGGAAATTTGTTCCTCTTCTCTCCTTGTTTTCTCTCAATCCACCCATCGTAATCAAACTACACCAAAAGGAAAAGTGTAGAGCACGACAAGCTCTACACGATGTACGGTTGGATCTTTGTGAATCGCCTCGAGTTTTCCGAGATCTAGATTTGTAGTCGTGGTGGTTTTGGGTCTCGTTCGTGAGAACGACGATGTCGGAGGTGATGGCACTTCTGTCGATGGAGGAGGAGGCTGAGGCGGTAGCGGTGGTGAGGTTGGATCGGCGTCCGATCGAACGTAGTGGCACGGGCGATGATAACTTAGTCACGTTGTTTGGGTTCTGCACTCTAGATGGAAGAACGTGCTCGAGCTGGTAGTTACGTTAAATTTAATTATTTTATTAATTAAGTTAATGATATTTTTAATCAATCGTTATGCTAACTATCGTATAACTTTTTCATGCGAGGTCTGATTCGAGTTAAATAAGTTGTTTTGGAATCACATCAACGTCGTCTACAACATGGAATCGAATTGGAATTTATTTAAATATAGAAAATTTTTAGTTTCAAATAAAAGTGAGTGTTTTAAAGTGATCACGAAATACTAAAATATTTCTGATGTTCATTAAATTGATATCATAAAGTAATTTAATTTTATTGACTGTTGTTTGATGATTTAATTGACATTTAAATTGACCTAAGAATTGACCTTTAGGAGTTAAAACTGATAGTTAAAGTGAAATTGAAATTAAAATGCTAGTTAGAAATCTAATATTTAATAACTATTTAACTGTTGTGATTTATTTTGCTTATTTGGATGTTAATTGTGATGGAATGCTATTGGTTGATATTTTGGATGATTGGATGTTTATTTACTTTATATATATCCCTTTATTACCATGTATATTATTTGACAGTATATAAACAGTTATTTGAATTATTTTGAATAAATTAAGAAATAGGTTGAAATGATATATACATGTGACATTTATTTTGGATTGAAATGATATATATCCATCCCTAAAATTAAATTGGAATAACTGTTCACTTGGTCATTGGATAGAAATTTATATACGGACAGCGGATTGGTTAAATTAAATGGTTTCAAATTCTTGGATTTAGTTTATTCAAATGATTTTTTATACAAATAAAATTGAATTGAAATATGGGAATTGGATTATTTTCGAACTCGAGCTTGAAATGTTGAAATTTGAATTAGTTAAAAGAAATTGTTAAAGAATTGAATTTGGAAGTTTGAAGTTATAATCAGAATATGATTTGAAGTATGGAAATTTATTTGTTTTAAAGATTTGAATTTTTATTCGAACTTTCAAATATTACCAAGTAAAAGTAATTGAAATTGATATTTCAAACTTGGGCTCGGATTTGAATCATTTTAAAGATGTGAACATTAAATTGAATATCGAAGTTAATTTTTTATTTGAATGATTTAAATGATATTCTAAAATTGAACACAAAAATTTATATATATTGAAATGGTTTAAAATATGAATTGAATTCAAATTTAAACCACCGAAATGAATTTGAAGTTAATTTGAAATGTTTCCAAATTGAAATAATTCAAATTAAGTCGAAATCGAAATCAATTTGAATTGGAACTGAAATTGATTTGAATTTGAAATCGAGTTGATTTGAATTAAGTTTAGATTGAAGATGATTGGAATTGAAAAAAATTAGGTATTGAATTAGTTTGATTTGAACTATTTTTAAAATAAATTATTTTGATATAAGTTGTTAAAAATCTATCTTTTTAAATATTCAAATTATTTTGATTTTCCAAACTCTTTTACTATAAACCATTTTCAATACTCAAACTATTTTAACCTTTTAAACTATTTAAAATTATTTAAATTGTTTCCATAAAAATTTCAAACTTATTAAAGTGGGAACTGTTTATATTTAAATCATGGAGTTAAATGCAAATTGGGTTAAGATGAAGTTAAAACCTAAGTTGAAATTCGAAACGATTTTGGATGTGAAATTAAAATATTGGAGCGAAATGATTTCAAGTGAAAATGACATATTTTGAGTGAATATGATATTTTGAAAAAAATGATCTTTGAAGTGAATATGATATTTTGTTATCGCTTTTGAAATGTAAAATACCAACCGGTGTATAAAATGATGTTTGGTTATTGAAGGGACCAAGGCCTCTTATTGGCATACTCTCTATCAATATTAGAACTACTATAACAACTATGTACGCGTAGGAGACTCCAAAATGAAGTGGTTGGATTTGGTGTATGTTTGCTGGATTTGAAGAAAGAGAACGATGAGGATATACCCCGGCACTTGTGCCAATTTGAAATGACTAAAATATGATGGCTTGACAAGGCCAAGTGGGCTAGCTACCCCTAGCGAGCATCCATTCTTTGATTTTCTTCTTGGACATGGTCTATACTATTACTTTTGATGTTGGTTCCAATTAGTGCATCTTGATTTTGGGATAACCTCCTTTTGACTCGATTTAGGATGGATGGATGCGATGGGCGGTCATAGCTACGATGCGGTACCACTAGACCTGCGACCCGAACTGGTAGTATCCCACCTTAAGAATTGCCTCACATGCCTTGTCATACTCTTATGCATATATAAGACCACTACAAGCTTGGTTTAATGTTATCGCATCATGACACATCCCTATCCCCCAACGTGCTACTAGGGCGTTATATGAAACCTATACGACAATTTAAAAACGCGTTAAGAGGGATTAATGTAAAGCCTTATGTTAACTCGCCTTTTGTCAAAGCCATAAGCAGGTGATTCAACCTTACTAGCTTCACGATTATCGAGGCTAAAATATGATGGATTCGGTTTTGAAGGATGAAGTTCACTTGGATATGTCATTTGGTCAAGAAATGGGGGGAGGGGTTGCACGGCTCGTTCTGGAAGATAAGCCTCATTTGGCACACCTTCCCTCGATTGGCATGAAGCCTCACTCAGCATACCTCCACTCGGTCTGGAAGATAAGCCTCGTTCGGCACACCTCCCCTCAATCAGCATGAAGCCTCCTAGGCATACCTCCCCTCGGTTTGGAAGATAAGCCTTATTCGGCACACCTCCGCTCGATCGGCATGAAGCCTCGCTCGGCATAACTCCCCTCGGCCTGGAAGGTAAGCCTCGTTCGGCACACCTCCCCTCGATTGGCATGAAGCCTCGCTCGGCACACCTTCCCTCGGTCGACATGAAGCCTCGCTCGGCACACCTTCCCTCGGTCGACATGAAGCCTCGCTCGGCACACCTTCCCTCGGTCGACATGAAACCTTGCTCGGCACACCTCCCCTCGGTCGTCATGAAGCCTCGCTCGGCACACCTCCTCTCAATCGGCATGAAGCCTTGCTTGGCACACCTCCCCTCGGTCGGCATGAAGCCCCGCTCGGCATCGCACCTCACTCGGCATCGTACCTCGCTCGACATCGCATCTCGCTCAGTGTCATACCTCGCTCGACATCATACCTCGCTCGGCATTGAACGTCGCTCGGCATTGAACGTCGCTCGACGTCGTGATGAGGTGGGGATGGCTCGGCATTGTGGCTCCGCATAGTTGCTCGGTATCGGCTATATGGTGACATGGGTCAGCATCAATACATGATCCGACGCTAGATTTTCTCCGAGTTCTGGACTAGTCCGCTTTAATATTCAGATAGGCTCGCTTTGAATCAAAACTTGGGTAACTTCCGTTCGACGTACCAACAGCTCAGGGTCGTTCGGCATAATGAAGTAGGGTTCGGCTATGGCCTTGTTGGGCCCAAACTACTCAGGAGGCCCAACAACTTGGTTTTGCCTATAAATACAGCATGTGGGTCTCCAGATGGGGGATCTTCTTTTCTGCTCTCTAGTTTTCTATTTTCTAAGGCTGAGGTTACTCTGCCATCTTGTAACTATAATCGATTATTACAACAATAAAAAGGAAAACTTCTGGAGTGGACGTAAACCGGAGTTAGCCGAACCACTATAAATTTGTTTTTCTTTACTGCTTTCATTTTAATTTTGACTGTTCTTCACATTATTACTCTCTACATGCATTCTATCCGTGAGCTTTGACTGGTACTTGGTGCTTTCATCTAGATTTGGGTGTTAGTGACCAATTTCGGCGCTAATAGTTTGGTGCTTTTATTGAGAAGGCAAGCACTCGGGAATTTTGAAGCTAAGAACTTAGATTCTGGGAGACAATGGTTAGACCATCAGTGAGGAAGCAAGTGACAGAAAGGAGTAATCAGGAGGAAAATCAAGAGGCTTCCTCTGGACCTGGAGCCGGTCAAGCACCCATCTACATCACTATAGATGAGATGGAAGCGATGTTGAAACGACAGGAGGAGATGATGCAGGATCTTCTCAGAGAAATTGCACAAGCAGAAAATGCAGGAGCTCAGATACGTGGAGCTGGATCAGAAGCGCTCAACCAACAAGCAGAGGGAATAGCTCAATAGGGTGCAGTCTCCAATCAGCAGACGGCTATCAATCTGGATGGACCTAGACTCAGGGACACACCACCAGGAAATGCTGGACCAATCCATGAAGGGATACCAGATGACACTATGCAACCAAACACCAACAGGAGTGTAGGAGTACGAGATGAGGAGTATGTGCCTGAATTTCCTTATGAACTCGGGGGGCAGACCGGAGGCAACGGACAAGGATTACAGCTTGGCGACAACGACAGACTGTCGGAGATGATTAGACGAGCTATGAGAGGTGGATTAGTAACCAGATGCTTGGAGGATGCGAATAGGAGTCCCTTTACTCCTACTATTAGGTGAGCTAGAAACCCGTCGGATTTTAAGCTACCATAATTGGAGATGTATAATGAAAGGACGGATCCTACGGTTCACCTGACAAAGTATATGAGGCATATGGAAGTGCTGGGGGCATCAGAGGAAGTCATGGCCCGTTGCTTCCCATTGTAACTGATAGACATAGCAGCACTATGGTTTAGACAATTAGAGAGCGGTTCCATTGGAACGTGGACTGAGTTGACTAGGAAGTTTATGAGGCAGTTCAGATTTCACGTTTCAAGACCTAAGAATGTGATGAGTTTGGAAGCGCTAAAGCAGAGGACCGAGGAATCTTTGAGGAGCTTTCTAACGCGATTCAATGCAGTGCCAGCATTGGTGGATCGACCAGATCCTCATGGTGTTAATGGCAGCTTTATCTGGCATAGCTAATGGAACATAGTTCAAAAATTCATTGACAATGGATCCACCTATGGATATAGGGGAGTTTTATCATAAGGCCAAAGGGTTTCTATGATTAGAGGATGCAAATGCTAAAAGAGTGGAAAGAGAAGGAAATGTTTATGTAGTCAAGGGTGAAAACCCTCCTAAAAAAGATTCAGGATCTGATAAAGAGAAACGGAAGGCCAAGGATAACGATGATGGACCAACGCGACCACGAAAGGAACCGAGATTCACCTCTTTTACGGAGCTGAACGAGACTTTGGTGTAAATCTACCAGGATACCGGGGGCAGATTCCTTATCGAAAACTAATGAGGAGGGATCAGACTAGCAATGAAAGAAGGTCAGACAAGTATTGTTTATTCCACGAACTGAATGGTCATAGCACGAATGACTGCAGGCACTTGAAGGATGAGGTTGAGGGACATATCCGGAATCGTTTGCTATCGCAATATATGAGAAGGGGAACAACAACAGTGGAACAAGAGCGGGCACCACCTGCACCAACTAGGAACGGCTCGGGATCGGGGCGTCAGCTTGTCATCAATTGATTGAAATAATGACGAATAAGTGGCAAACTCCACACCAACACGATAAAGTAATTTACACATGTACATGACCACGAATGATCCTCAGGCATGCTCTGATACGACTATAAATCGCATCAATGTAGGTGTTTGCACTGGGACATCCCTGTTGTGCTTTTATTTTCCATTTCTGTGTTTGGACTTAATTTAGGTTGGCATTTCCGTTGAAAGACTCATCTTGAATGAAGATCTGCTGTTTGTGATTCCATGATGGCTAAGCCACTTACACATGTATGGGGTCGCGAACGGTCCTCAGGCATGCTCTGACATGGCGATAAACCGCCACAATAAATAGTTCAGAAACTCACTGGAAAGTGAAATCTGAAATTAATGATACTAAGTCCCCCTAGGCACTCACAATTTGCCTCAAACGGCACCAGATTGCAAATGGTCACAACTCGCCTCGAACGGCACCCGACCGCGAACGGTTACAACTCGCCTCAAACGGCACCCGACCGTGAACGGTCACAGCTGTCTCTAATGGCACCCGACCGCGAACTGTCACAACTCGCCTCGAATGACACCAGATCGCGAACGATTGCAATTCTCCTCGAATGGCACCCGATCGCGAATGGTCACGATTCGCCGCGAACGGCATCCGACCGCGAACGGTCACATACTACTTCGAATGACATACGATTTCGAACGATCGTCATTCGTAGTCAGATTCGACTATCAATTTATTTGCAGGTCATTAATAGGTTACGAACATCGGCTTATTGAGCTACAAAACACACCTTCCAATAGCAAGGCATGTTTTAGGGGGCAAAGTGTTAACCCGTCTTTTGTCAAAACCATAAGCAGGTGGATTCAACCTAACTAGCTTCATGATTATCGAGGCTGGAATCTGATGGATTCGGTTTCAAAGGATGAGGTTCACTTGGATATGTCATTTGGTCAAGAAATACGAGGGTTGCACAGCTCGGTCTGCAAGATAAGCCTCGTTCGGCACACCTCCTCTGGATCGGCATGCAGCCTCGCTCGGCATACCTCCAATCGGTGTGGAAGATAAGCCTCATTCGTCACACCTCCCCTCGATCGGCATGAAGCCTCGCCTCGGCATACCTTTCCTCGGTCTGGAAGATAAGCCTCGTTCGGCACACCTCCCGTTGATTGGCATGAAGCCTCGCTCGACATACCTCCACTCGATCGATGTGAAGCCTCGCTAGGCATACCTCCCCTCGGTTTGGAAGATAAGCCTCATTCGGCACACCTCCCCTCGATCGGCATGAAGCCTAGCTCGGTACACCTTCCTTCGGTCGACATGAAGCCTCGCTCGGCACACCTTCCCTCGGTCGGCATGAAGCCTCGCTCTGCACACCTCCGCTCAATCGGCATAAAGCCTCACTCGGCACACCTCCCCTCAGTCGACATGAAGCCTCGCTCGACATCGCACCTCGCTCAGCATCACATCTTGCTCGGCGTCGTACCTCGCTCGGCATCATACCTCGCTCGGCATTGAACGTCGCTCGGCATTGAACGTCCCTCTGCATTGATGAGGTGGGGATGGCTCGGCATTATGGCTTGGCATAGTTGCTCGGCATCGGCTATATGGTGACATGGGTCAGCATCAATACATGGTCCGGTGCTAGCTTTGCTCCGAGTTCTGGACAAGTCTGCTTCAATATCTAGATAGGCTCACTTCGAATTAATACCTAGGTAACTTCTATTTGGCATACCAACTGCTCAGGGTCGGTCGGCATAATGAAGTAGTGTTCGGCTATGGCCTTGTTGGGCCCAAACTACTCAGGAGTCCCAACAACCTGGTTTTGCCTATAAATACAGCATGTGGGTCCACAGATGGGGGATCTTCTTTTTTGCTCTCTAATTTTCTATTTTCTAAGGCTGAGGTTACATTGTCATCTTGTAACTATAATCGATTATTACAGCAATGAAAAGGAAAACTTCTAGAGTGGAGTAGGCCTGAGTTAGCCGAACCACTATAAATCTATTGTTCTTTACTGCTTTCATTTTAATTTTGACTGTTCTTCACATAATTACTCTCTACATATATTCTATCTGTGAGCTATGATTGGTATTTGGTGCTTTCATTTGGATTTGGTTGTTAGTGACCACTTTTGGCACTAACACCTAAACGCTAAGAAAAATATTTATTTTACTGATTAAACATTACATATATAGCATATACTTCTATATATAAATATTTTAACGGATCCTTAAGAGATGGAAAATCCCGTAACATCTCTTGAGTTATTGTTCGCACGTTATACACCGGATAAGAGAAGTAAGACCCCGTAAATATCTCTGAAAGCTATTACACTCATGTTATATGTGATATTGATTTGACTCATATAAGGATATTTTCATCCTGACTCGAGTGTTTTGTCTTTTCATTACGATTGGGTCAGCCCTGAGTTTTCATCGTATTGAAGATCATATATTTGGAGGACGAAGACGAAGATTTGGTATATTATATTCTTAGTATTATTTCCCTACATCATGTCGTTCTGTTGCATTATTATGCTATTTTTGTTTATATAACTCTAATAAATGTTGTGTCAATTTTATTCAAATATATAGTATAAACAACTTCATGAACTGTTTATTTGATCATTATATTTTACCATTCCGTTATGAGATTCTGCATTTATTTTTTTCTTTTCTTATTCTTAACAAACCCTATTGATTATATGTGTTTCGAATTGTTTGAGTTGGACATGTGTGGATTATTGTCAATTTAAACCCTTCAAAATGCGAGTCATCATAATTGGTATCAGAGCTTTGTTTAGCGATAACCTTAACTTTGTTGGGGTTGGACTCATTAAAGATAGGGTAATAATACCCTAAAATGAGTTTGTTGAGTGTGCGTGTGTGTTTGTGTGTGCGTATGAGAGTGCGTACTTGTTAGTATTATAAATATTTTTATATTATGTTTACTTATCTGTTGAGTTATTTATGAATCTTGGTCGGTGCTTAGGATGCCATGTTATCGATAGGGGTTTCAAAACATTTAAACAAGGCAAGTCGACATAATATTGGTCTAAAAATAGGGTACATGAAATGATTTTACTTAAGTTATATTTTATATATAAAAGAAGAAATCTTCCATAAATAACCACATAGGTTTATGAAAATACAAATTTATTAATGAATGTTGTTTATTAGGAGATGATAATATTTAGTTATCATCGATTATTGGTTGAATTAAACTAAAAATGAATAATTTGTGAACTCTATTTCATGAAGCGTTCGATAATTAGATTGAATTGAAATCTAATTACAATAAGAACTGTTTGCAATAACAAAGATGTAAATTAACGTGATGTTTTCATAATAAGGTAATGGAATTATATAAGTATATTTATAATATAGCTTATAATAGAAAGAAATTACAAGCTAAGAATTTGAGAACTTAAATCCCGGTGCATTTAAAATTATTTTCTAAGATTGTGAAATAATAGTTAGTATTATTTAAAATTATTTACGAATAGAAGTGATTCAAAAGGGAATACAATGAATAAGCATGGTACTCCCTCTTTTGTAGTTGGAAAATAATTTCGGTGATGACGGTCGCATCATAGACGTTCATTTTTGAGTCCCAAAGTAGGGGAGACCACTTAGTAGCTTTGCTACGCGTTTGGTTTGTTAAAAGGATTTCGATTCAAAATTTCTAAATATGATTTGATATATATATATATATATATATATATATATAAGATATGAGTATGTATATTATTTCAAAATGATTTGAAATAAATTCAGTATTTCAATTCTTAAGTTTCTATTAATTAATGTTTTTCAGTTGTACGAATAAGTGAATTTTTTTGAAAAAATGGAAACGTCTAAAAGAGAAATAAGAAATTTGAGGCTAAGTGTTAAATAAAATATGACAAGTTAAACAATAACTCTTAAATTCCAATATAATGAAAATTTAAACATGTGTAAATTATTGAACATTCTTGTTATATAAAATGAATAAGATAAATTTATATAATACTCAATTACATTCTAAAAAAAAAATATAAAACTTGCCAGAAATGTTTAAAAAGTTGAAATGTTAAATATGAATATGTAATAGAATATTATACATGTATGAACTTAAGTAATAAAAATGTTTCAAATTGAAATTGTGTTTAAACAAATGTTTATAAAAATAAAAGTTAAATTAAGTAATTATGGAAAATGTTATACACTTAGTTAATGTTCTAAAAAATTTAAATGAGTAATTTGAGTAGTAAAAAGAAAATACTATTTTGATATGAACTTAAGAGAAGGTAAATAAATAATAAATTAAATCATATATTTGTAAATTGTTTGTAAAAAAATAAAATAATAAGTTTACAAAGGATGTTTTAAGATTTAGTTGTAGCTTTCTGAGATAATTATATTTGAATAATATAGTGTGAAAGAAGATACATCTATATAAAATGATTTTAAACTTAAGAAATGATTAATGAAGCAAGAAAGTTGAAATGAAAATTTACTTAAGTCAAGTTGAATGGAATGAATTAATAAATAAGTCAATGAAATGAATTATCAGAAGAAAGTCAACTTAAGGAAATTTGAATGAAATAGATTGTGATTGGAAGAACTATTTATTAATATGAATTTGAGTTATGAAATAAAATTTACTTAAGTAAAGTTAATATAAGAATTAATGAAATTAACTAATGAGGTGAATCAATGAATTGATATGAACTTAAGTTATGAAGTAATAGTAAACATGAGTTGTGTTATATAAAATGTTTATAATAAACTTATATGGTTTTATGAAATGGTTTATAAACGATATTAGTATTAAAGAGAATATGCTAAATGGCAATGAAATAAATTTTAATTTAAATGAAATGATTTATAAAATGGCCTAAAAATGAATCGATATGAAATGTTATAACATAAAGTGAAATAATTAAAATTGAATAAATTGAATGTAAATGAAACAGGTTTGAATAAATTAAAAGAAAACCAATTAAATGTTAATAAATTTGTAGCAAACCAATTGAATGTTAATGAAGAATGAATGTTAACAAAAAATGAAAGTGTATAAATAAACTGTTGACAAAGGATAATGTAAATTCATGTAGTTATGAACTAATTGGATGAATATTAATCGTTGGATGGTTTCTTTTACCGTAAATGTAACGACCCATAATTTCGCTACTTCGAAAATAAGAGATTTCATTTATTTTTAAATTAAAAGGAAATTTAAACTTAAATAAATATGTTATATATAATAAATAATTATCTATTCTTATAGTTAATAAATTAAAGAGTATAAATTTGGATTTTAGAGCAAATCGACAAAATTTAAGTTTTGTTAATAATGAATAAAGGCTTAAATAAATAGATTTAAATATATATTTGAAAATTTAAATATTATTTAAAACATCTAATAGATATACTAAAACTATATTAATATATTCAAAAGTATGTTAATAATCGTTTTACAAAAATAACCAAAATTTCTCACATTTTGTCAGTTTTACAAAAACTGTCAAATTAGAGATTTTGATATTATTTTAAGATGATTTTAAAATATAAGTAGACATGTTTTAATTTATTTAAAGAAGTAAAAAGTTCATTTTAAAGTTTGGTTTACATCAATATATAGCTTAACAAAAAGGTCAAATTTTGACTATAAAATTTGTCGATAAAAACACTTTTTTCTACCAAAACAAGTTGCCGTCAAGTTGTTGCAACTTGATACATTTTCTAATATACAAATATAAGTTTACAAAATATTTAAATACTTTACATTTAGCACTAAAGACAAAAACAGTTTACTTTTGAAAAAAGTATAAATAATAAAAAAAAGTATAAAAGTTATGATTTGACAATTTTAAAATTGACTAAAAACTTTATAAATATCATCATTACCTTACTTCTCATCTCATTAATGAGATGTTATGCTTATACATTTAAACGGAGCAAAATTTATGATTTAACAATTACAAACTATAAGAAAGTAACACCTCTTCACCTCTTAACATACTTTTCCATTACCATCATTCCATATATTAAATGAAACTCAAATCAAAGCTAATCAAGTTCAAAAGTAAACAAGGCTATTTGTGTCATTTGCTACCAAAATCTTCACTTATAAATACAACCTCAAACTTCTTCGTTTTCACTTCACTTTTCTTTCACAAAATTTCCAAAATCCTTCTCTACTTCCTCAATTTCTCTTCTACCTTCAAGCTACCATCTCCACATCACCACACCATCACCTTACACCCTCAAAACCTGAGCCAAACTTCCACCTACCCACCTCCTAGACCCACCTACCCTTGGCCACACCACCAAACCCAAGCACACCAAGGCCGTGCCCCTCCTACACACCAAGGCCGAACCCAAAGTCCACCTACCCAAGCACCTACAAGCCTATCCTCCTACAAGCCTATCCTCCTACACACTCACATACCCAAGCTATACACACCCCACTACCCTAATTCGTACACCCCATTTCCCCTCTAAAATTTCGCGTCCAAACATAATAAAAAAAGAAGAAAAAAAAGAAAAAGAAAGAAAAAGAAAAAAAGAGAAGGAAAGGAAAGCGACAAAGTCGAGATGCTTGGAAATAACACGTTAGCGAGAATGTGTATCTCGCTAAAAGATTGACGGAGTGGATATGAAGGTGAGAAATTCTCATCGCTTTTGAATTGACATTTTGGTTATGTTAAAACAATCAAATTTATACTCTTATGACAGATGAATATTTATACCAATTTGATTTTTAATATGGATGTTTAATAGTCGGTTAGATAGTTGAGTTGTGATAATGTATTCCGTTATGGTATTAATAGTGAATGATGGACTTGAAATCATATGTTATACGATTGGTTAAATGGATGTTATGGTAGTGATAAATATGGATAGTGGTTATGTTCATTTTGATTAAGTGATCCATTTGTTAATAAGACCATATTTTAGCGGTATGAGATATTTTAGAAAAATAAGTCTCTTTTCAATTAGAAGTGAAATTAAAGTAAAAATAAAAGAGAAATTGAAATCTAAAGTGAAATGAATTTGAAAAGATAGTGAAATTGAAATTGAGATGAATAGTGAAATTGAAATTGAAATTGAAATCGATTTTGAAAAATTAAAGTTGAGATTATGGTTGAATTGAAGTTTAAATTGAAATTAGATTTGAAATCTAAGTATTAAATAAGTTTAATTTAAAGTTTGAATTGAAATTGAATTGAAATTGAATTGAAATTGGAATTTAAAATATAATATTAAAATAATAGGAATAAAATAATATTATAATATGGTACTAGTGAAAATACAATTTAAATACTTTAAAAAGTGAAAATATTGATTTAAAATGATTTGTAATGATTTTATAATTATTAAAATCCAGTTTGAATAGATTATTTCAAGTATTAAAAAATAAGTTAAAACGAGGTGTGTCGTGCAACGGTAGTTCGCAATTTCGCACCGAAAAGTTCAAACGAATGTGTAGGATGGAATATAGCTCGGTATTCTTCGAGATAAGAAAATTCTGGACTATTATATTCATATCTCCGAAATAAAGAAAGAAAATCAAGATTTCGTTGTGTAGATTTTGAATTAAGTCCAAATCAATTTTTCAGAAAAATAGCGCTAGTGCAGTTAAGTGTTCATAACAGAAAATTTATTTAAATAGACGTTTTTAATTATGGAAAAATATGGAATAAATTTGATAAATCTATTAAAACTATTTAAAATAGAATTGAAAAATATGAATTGTTGAATGCTTAAAAGTTGATTTAATCACATAAGCTAATATAACACTTTCCGCAGCACTTTTATGCTGCAAATTGTATAACTTTTGGAATATGAGTTTAAATATAACGATTTTTCCTAGAATCAATTGGGAATGTTTTTAAAAGGATAGTCAGCGTTGAAGATAATTTGGAATCTTTATAATTCCAAAATAAATTTTTTATAACTGAGTAGTTTCTCCCCTTTCGAACATTAGGCCTTCTTTTGTACACGCGTTTGAGAAAAGAATCGTTCAAAATAGGAAACAAACAAAGTCGAATTTTTATCCTTCCTTTTCAATTCGTTCGAAGCCGTTAGAAAAATGGAGGCATACAGATCGAACATCACTTTGTTTAAATCAACAATTCTCTCAATCCTTTTCTACCCTCTGTTAAATCGAAGCCTCCCAATTTGAGGCAATTGAATCGTTTGCTTCGTGTTTTCCTTTCTGGCGTCGATCGAGGTGCGCGTGTTTATGCATCGAGGGACGTGGCATGGCGAGAACAAAGGCTACGCAAGCAGAGCAACGGTGGCAGCGATCGATTTCAAGTCGTGATGTCGGCGATTGCGAGGAGGTTGTTCGACGCAATGAAATGCGACGTCGATCTAGGATCGTAGGTTGATGGCCCCGTTGGGCTCAGGTGGCGACGGCATGATTTTTGTGGGCTCGGCGAGACGTGAGATAGTGAATTTCGGTGTGACGTCGCGTGGTTCCGCTCGAACTCGAGCTTGTCGCGAGTGGAGTATTGTTCTTTGTGTTCGTGCTTTTAGGTATACGATTTATTCATCTTTTGTTTAATTTTATATGTTTAAAAATTTTAAATTTATATTTCGGTTTCAATTTAAGATGTGTATATATATAAATGTGTTTGTATATATACAGTGAAGGAAAGGGAAGTATTGCTATATATACATATTTTCATTTTAAAAGATATTTATTATTTTGTAAATAGCTTGAAAAATGAAGAATAAAGAAAATATACATGCACATTTAAACCTATTAGTTTATTTTAAAAAGTGTTATGAAGGTTAATTTGTTAAATTAACTTATTTAATTTATTTTGGTCACAAGAGCCTAAAGGAAAATTATCTAATTAAAATTTTCAGCTGATTAATTTATTAAAAAACGGAAATTGATTTGTTCGATTGGTTCGAATATTAATTAAATCATATAATTGTTTTACAAGGTCTGAAACTGTGAAAAAGTGGTCAAAATGGAAATGGATTGTAAAACAAAATGCAAAGGTGAGTTCTTCTCACTCACATCTAGATACAGTTAATTTAAATGGTTGAAATCTAAAATATTGTTGATTGTTTGAATTGATGTGGTATTATATATATATATATATATATATATATATTGGAGTGATTGATTCCCGCATTATATAGAGAATGAGACCCTATGCGTTGCAAAATAGCGAAAGATATGATATAATCCCAGATACCGCGATATTCCACCTCGAAGTTGAATTGGTATTTAATTGTTGTGCTAACATCTATGGATGCAGGGAAACAGGTTGGAGGGATCCAACTGGATTCCTCAAATATTTAAACTTATTTTCATGTTGTGACGTGATTATTGATAATCTGTGAATGATTATATTGGTGATTAAAATTTATTGAAGGCTACAGTTCAGCCGAATATATTTTTGATATCGTAGGATACCAGAAATATAAAATTGGATTTTTGGAAATTAAAGTAATTTTTTTTAAGTAAATTCATTTCAGAGAATTAGATAAATTTAAAAGAAGGAATTTTAAAAGGGTGAAGATTGATTTTTGAAATCCTATCGAATAAATTCTAAGTATGGGAAAAAGATTTTAATAAACAGAAATAAATGGACTTTGATTATTATTGTTTAAAAGTTAAAGAATTTTTTTTCAGATTTTAAAAATCTAGATAACTATGTGAATATCAGATTAATGGTTTTGAAATAGAATTGGATAAATAAAGGAGTAATGTTTAAATGGAATAAATGTTTGGAAATTGATTTGGAAATTCTTTTGGTGTTTAAAAAGTGAATATTTGGAAATCGATTTGAAAAATTGTATATCAGTGGATATTTGGAAATATAGATTTACAATGGAATTTGTAAAGGAATGGGTAATTTGCTTTAAAAATAAATATTGGTTTATTTTTAGAAAATGGTGGAAGTAAATTTACGGATTTGGAATGTAAATTTGAAATAAATCAAGAAGGATTTACTAATTGGTTTAAATGGACTATTTTGAAATGGAAGGTGCATTTTCCCTGGAAAGCCGAGTATGTTTTCAAAGTAGCTTATAAATATAAATTGAAAGTTCTAAGGTTGGTTTTAAAAAGGATGCTTTGGAGAAATTATTTTCTTAAGTTGTTTTTAAATCTTTAAAGTAAATATTTATTAAGTTAATTATAGAAGTGATTATTTTAAAGATATAATTGATATTTGATTTGGAAAATGGTTATTTAAATAATTACACTCTATTTAAAAAATTTACTTTTAAAAAATTTGTTTTGGGCTTAAGTTTTATATGAGAGATTAGTATAAAAATCTCATAACTAATATTTTAAATGAAGTGTTTAAAAATAGTTTTCAATTTAAGTGTTTCCAAGTATGTATTTGGATAAGCGATTTAAATTATTTTGAAGTATTCGGACTTGGCAAATTTTCAGTGGAAATAAATAATATTTGGAATTTTATTGCGCAAAATGGGAAAGTGATTTGAAAATTATTTTCAAAGGGTTGAAGTGTGAAAATATATCTTGCGAAAATATTTTGAAATAATTTGGGAAAATTGTTTAAATTTGATGGTTGTTGTGAATATTGTTTGATAATTGAATAACCGACTATCAATATAAACAATTTGGGAAATTATTGAGGCTTGATGGTTGTCATGAATGTTGTTTGATAGTTAAATAACCAACTATCAATATTGGCCTTTGAAATGGCACTTGAATTTTTTTTAAATAAGCGCTTATTATTTGGTTAAGTTGGGAGAGGACTTTATGTCATAAAACCCATTCCGAATAAATGATACGATGAAATGGAATTGCATTTGAAGATGGTGTTGAAGACTGGGTATTTTCGAAAACGAAAGGATTACCCGTCGAATGTCTCTACACTGAGTTGCTGAGGTATAGATATTTATATCACCCTTTGTGATCGGGAGTCTGGACTTGATTAGTGAATATCCGGATTTGCAAGGACTTCTTACCTTAATTGGTGGAAGTGCCTTCAGTTCCGTTGGAACCCGGAATGGACTTGTATGGATGTGTCTCTAACATTACACTTTGAGATATAAAGCTGGTTTCTATCAATTACATTTCTGTTTGTGGAAGAGAATTTATTCTCTTAGCTTAACACCCTTCTCTGAGACGTAGGAGCTCAGAGGTTATGTAGTTGATGGTTACTAGTGATATATTCCCAATTTGGTAATGTGGCATGCTAAGTGTTGATCATTTGTTGATCGAAGCATGGCTTTTGTGAAAAGCGTAGCTTTGTGGACTAGACTTCATTGGACCTCACACCTTGGAAACGATCGAAATAGGAAGGATGCGGCAAGGTTATGGGGGTCGCGCCCCTCGGGGTATGTACATTTCCTTCTGGATAAAAAGTGGTATCTGGTGTGGAGCCCAGATATTTAACTTGTGTGGATAAAAAAGTGGTATTCTGATATGGAACCCAGATTATTTACTCATGTGGTTTTTGGTTGTTAAGGCACCTCGAAAAAGGTCGGTCTAGACCGGGGGTGGCATACTTGTGACAGTTAGTTACCTAGTTACAGAGGTAACCCGGGCTTGTGTTGGCAGAGAGCCGGTTAGGTTCTCGAAGCATCCCTCCAGAGGCGTACCCATTCGGTAAAGGAAGTTCCTTAGCCTTGACCATTTGTTGGAAATCCAATCACCCAATACGAGCCCTTTACGAATGCAGTTGTATAACCTGCCATTCTTAAACGGTAGCTATAGTAGGCATAATATAATGGTACCTATGCTGGCTAAGATTTATATTATACTTTCAAAATGTTTTCCATACTATGCACTAATAATAATATCAAAAAGATTTTGAGTATCAAGCATGTTTGACTATCATAAGGAGAAATCTTCCCCAAATGTGCGATTGCATTGTGTGTGTGCCGGGAGGCCTTATGGTAGTTTCATTTTCCAAAAGCATCAATGGATTTCTTTTCCTTTTCTTTTGTGCAAATAACTGTTTTAAGATCTTAAACCAGTCCCATTACTGACCTGGAGTTTATTGTTCCCTTTCTAAACTCTGGGTGCCCACGATTTTCCACACGGGCAGCCTAGAATTGGGTTACCAGTTTTCTAGAGCGAAGTCCATAAAGTATGTTGTGGAGATCTGGAGACAAGCTGGATGGCGAGGCGTATCACTTATATTATGTATTATCCGCTGCGTATGGGTTGTTGCAAATTCAGATTTCCATATGGGCAGATTATTATAAGTGCCAGTGTTGTGTTTTTGTTGTAGTAATACTTTAATGATGTAATGTATAAATTGATATAGTTTCTTTGTTTAAAGATTATTCATTTATTTATTATATATTGTTCCATTGGAAATGTGAGATTCTGATATTGTTTCTGTTTTCTTCTTCTATCTTCTTGTTCTTTAACCCTAGTGATTTGGTTTTCCGGCATTCGATTGTTCGGCATTTAATACAGTGGACGTATTGATGTTGGCTTTCGGGCGTCGAAACATTGGGTCGTTACAATCTTGGTCCTGAAATACCTCTTAATTCTCCTTTATATAAGCATCTTTGTCCTCAACCTTTTGATGACTTTTGGAAGCCTCTAACCTGATATATTGCTGGTTGAATTCCTCTCTTCCATCTCCCAAATTTCTCAAACTCAAATCAAGCCAAATTCGATCGCTATCCGATACCTGGAGGTCAACGGTTCAAGGACTAGCTCTCTGTTGAATCGAAAAAGGTTTAAAAGTGGGGAAATCATCTTTTCAAGGTGTACTTCAAGACACTAGGATTAAGGTATGGTTTTGATTAAATTATAGATACTAGTTCTCAATATAATGTTATATATATATGTGTGTGTGTGTGTGTGTCTGTGTGTGTGTGTGTATTATATTATTAGTTAGGTGATGATTCTAATATGTAAGTAATGTTGTCACTAAGTGGTTCGGTTGTATGCATATGTGTGTGTGTGTGTATATGTATGTATGTTTGAAAAACAAATATCGTATATATATCAGTTCGGTGCATCTACGAATAAAAAATATAATTTTGTATTTTATTAAATTTATATACATGCATATATATATATATAATTATTTAATTGTATATATGGTTTATAATTAACTATGACATCATACCATAGTCAAGTAGTCATTCAATTTTATATATAAAGTATTATAGTAATAATAATTTCCAACGGTAAAAAATTATTTTTTATAGATATTTTATTATTAGTTTATATCATTTAAATCAATTTATTATATTAATTAATTAATTTAATTTAAATATGTTATGAAAAATTATTTTTATATTTTATAAAATTATATCAATATCAGAGAAGATCTCAGCAAAAAAGTAAAAAGAACCTTTTTTATTCTAAGATAATTTTTTAATTTCAACCGAAACTGAATAAAATCATTTGAATATTAATTTAAACCGTAAAGACTATAAAAAAATTCATACCACAAAATATGATATCGGATTTAGTAGAAATATAAAATTTGAAATAAATTTTTCATTAATATTTTATTAATTTTCAAATGGGTATTTAATTAAATATATTTTAAAATTATAACAAATAAGTAAATTACATTCTAGGTTATAATGCGTAAGACCTGGACTTTATGACTTAAAATAAAAAAATTATTTAAACTATTTTATTAATTTATATATATATTTATTATACATATATTTGTTAATATATACATATACATATATATATATATATATATATATATATATATAAATTAAATTTTATATATATACGAGTACTTTGGCACGTGCGATGCACATGCGTAGTAGGAATAAGTAATGTTACATTTTTTTTTGATTTGTGTACATGCACGAATCTGCTGTTTGTTGAAATGTGAATGAGATTAAATTATTTTATAAAATAATGAAACATGTAAAAAAAAAATGATTAACTATTACAATAATATATAGAGAAATATAAAAAAAATTAAAATTAGAGCTTCTCGTAAACGTAGAAACTTCCCTATCTCTTTTTAAAAAATTAATAAATCACCATATTAATATATAAAGGATTTGGTTTTGATTAATATCGTTATAAAAACTATATGACTTGAATTGTTAATAATTTTCTCTTTGCTTTTTCAAGGTTGATGTCAATAGCGGTAGCTTGTAAATAACCTATAGGAACTAAAATAAATTTGTAGCAATAATTTTCTCCTTTCCTTGTTCCAGGCTCGGTAATGTGTAGATGATGGAGTTAAAAACATTGTATTCCATTGTCATGTCTTTCGTAAATAGGGGAAGCATAGTTTCATTGTAAATTCAACGGAGAAAATTTTTCTGGAAAAATCCTTTCTTAGTGCGGTTGTTTTTCATATATATAGCTTTTAGATTAAAATATTTGCGTAAATAATGAATTATCTGTTTCATTACCGCGTTAAGCAGTTCAGGTGGTAGATCTTTGCAAGGAATTTCAACTCGAACTAAAGCAACATAATCATCGGGATTATTAACCTTATCATTTTCATCTAGTAAAGTATGAGAATGTGGTAGTCAAATTTTTGTAATCCAATAACACGGACGTTGGCAATGACTTTGCCTAAAACACACGTGTCAAATAAATTAATTTTTAATTGTTCTAATTTTGCACAAAAAAGCCAAGTTGTTAAACCTGGTCTATCTTTATATAATCCTTGATTGAACTAATAACATCGAAACTGTACTGTTGATTTATCAAGTAAAAAAGATGAATTGATCACATCAATTAGGTTCTAGTCCATCGGCATGTAAGTACACGATTGCCAAGAAATCATAGGCATTTCTAAATTATGATAAAATTAATAGTTTGTTTTAGATGTAGCACAGTGCATATGAGCCATAATTTACAATATATGACACAAATAGAAGAAAATAAAGTAAAAAAATTAGTTTTGACATCCAAATATTAAAATCCAGCAGGTTGAGGACATTTGCAAAAAAATTGTATATGTCTTCAATTTCTTCGAAAGATTCTTACCGTACAAATAAATTTCCTATCATTGGTCGTTCTTATTTTTTGTATATTACTATAATAGTGAATAACTTTATTAGATATAAACAAATTGCTTTACAAAAATTACTCATAAAAAATATTAAAAATATGACATCTTGTTCACGTAAACCAAATTTGTGTGCTGCTACACCATCTGCTAACTTCATCATTTCAGCAGTGTGATAATTCCTTTTAGGGATATAATGCCTTTCCTAGAGATGCTTCCCACTAAATACGAACTTAACCGTTGGGGAACCACCAAGAACTTGAAAAAGTATACCTAGGTTGTAATACGAAATGAGGGGATATTAAGGGGCTTTACTTCCATTCGATACCTAAATATTTACGGCTTCTATACCTCTATAACACCTCATGAAATAACTCAATAGTTCCTGCTTGTTCAAATGATAACCATTAGAGAAGGTAACAAAGTTAGTCCTTTTATCCTTTGGGATATTATCCTATAATGGTTGCTGAGGCATTATTAGCATACCAAAACTAAAGGGAACAGTTCATTAACTATGTCTAACATAAATTGTGTTTTTGACATATTTTCTATCAATAAAACTAATCAATTCACATTCATACAAAGCTTTGATGATACATTTAAAATTACATTTTCTGTTTTCCATTTTTCTAACCATCTAAATTTAAAAAATGATCTGTTTTGTCAAATTTTAAAAACGATCCATTTGAGAGTCAGTTTCATTACATTTGCAATTGTTGTTTTCCTAACTTTTAATGATCATCGTTTATCAATCCAATTTAGTCAAATTTTCATTGCTTATTAAATACCCCTATTTGTAATAGGAATTTCCAAATACAACCTTTTGCATTGACAGCAAAATCTCAATGTAGATTCTCAAATCTCAAAAGTTCATTAAACAACTACATATGTGACGCCCCACCTCTATACCCACGCTAGCCAAAAACACTACAGTGTAATGCTGTCGACTAACATGGAGAATGAGGCTGTGGAGGAGCGACCCTCCATGTAATTGCGTTGTGCGAGCACCGATATGTCAGATAGTATAACATGCATTTGATTTCAGGAGGAAATCCGACATGCCGATACAAACTCAAAGCTATCACACAGTGGCTATATATAATCTTCGGAAGCAATAATAGAAATAAACATAACACAAATCAGTCACAGCCATCCATATCACAAAGGCAGAAGAAGATATGAATAAAACACATAAAAGTGAATATCACAGTAGTGGTCAGAAAGATCCACAATAGTACAAAAGTATAGCAACATGCTATGCAAATGAATAAGTATTCATCTCTGAGTCTATATCCCAAATGTATACATCCAAAAACTACTAATCTAAGTAGTTAACCAACAGTCAGAGTAGTAAATCCCAGGGGAAGAAGTCAAGCAGAAGCACCTGTAACATCTCGGTCTGACCCGAGTATTATTTATAAGAAAATAATAAACGGATCAGTCTAGCTATATGTAACGTCCCTCCTTTTCGCACGCTTCAAATCGGCACACGTGCCAATTCAAAGCATACGGAAGGGCGGATTGTTATGGGGTAAATAAGAAAAACAGAGAAGAAATAAAATAAAACAGAATCTCACAGCGGAAGGATAAAATATAATAATAAATATACAGTTCATAAAACTGTTTACAAAACAATTGATTCTTTTTTTTATACAATAATATCAGAGTTCACATACCAATAAATATCAATGCAGCGGAATTAAATAGTGTAGTGGAATAATAGTAGATGATAGTAATACAAATCTTCGTCTTCGTCCTCCAGAGCTAAGCTTCAAATCCTGAAATGCTCGGACTGACCCGAGCGAATTGAAAAGACAAAACACTCGAGTCAGAACTAAAAGATCTTATGTAAGTTAAATTAACAGAAATGAATATGAGTGCAGTAAGTCAAGAGATGTTCGGGACTTACATCTCCAAAGGATCCGTTAAACTATTTACTATGTAGTATATTTCGCTATTAATATAGTGTCTAATTGTAAAATAAACTTACTTTTAAATAGCGTTAAGGCTTTACATTTTCCACCTTAACACAGTTATATATTCCCATAGTCTATACAGTACCGTAATCTCCCCCGTACTGGGCGTCGTCAGAGGCACTCCATAGGTATGATACAAAACCAAAATCGTATAAGGCGCGCTAGGGTAGGTGACACGGCACAACTAGGCAATGCCAGGGTAGATATACCAATTACGCTTCCGGGTCGATGGTAACGCATAGCCGCAGCTACCGCCCACCTCGAGCCACACCCCTAAATAAAAATCAAAAGTGGCCACCGAATCAATCCAAGAGTCAAAGTATAATATCGAAGGGATGTGTCCGATCAAAGGTGCTACCTTATTAACCCGTCGATCGCTCCTGTTTTAGCCACCTTATGCCAACTCACGGGAGTTGGGTCCACGTATTTACCTTACAGGAAACGCCGCCGCCATCTTACTTCATTCTGGAATCTCCACCGCGTACACGGTTGTTAAAGTGGTTTTCGGAGTTGGCAGAGAGTATGACAACTTCCGATCCCGGTCTGTTCAACAACCAAACGTTATTATAACACCGCTGTCTTTAAAAATGTTTATACTTTCAAAACCAGAATATAATTATCCATTTCAAAACCCATGAATACGATATCATTTCCTTTTAAACCCAAATAAATGTGATATCATTTTATTTCAAATATATTTCCTTTCCAAAATCATGCTACTTTTAAAATTTATAATACCTCGAAACCAAATACTTGAATTTTAACTTTCAACATAATACTTCGAAATCCATAGTTTTAAAATCATAACTTTCAAACTTAAATGGTTTGGATATTCAACAGTATATAAAATAAAACAGTTGAATTTAAAATTTCTTTAAAAGTAAACAATTTCCACGCCTTCACAATTTTATTCACTTTAAATTCGGTCTAAACCCATAACTTTTAGATTCACTTTCAGTTTGAATAAAACACTTTGATTTCAATATTTTCAAACTTTGAGTATTAAATGAATTTCAAAACCGAGGTTGGGAATTTCAAATCAACAATTCATTTTCCTATTATTTAGTATGAAAGGTTTACATGATAAATCCATAACCATTTAAAATAAACTAAATTTATTAACACTAAATTTTTTTCCTTCCATTTGTTTATACTAGAATTATTCATTAAATCCCGTTATAAATATCATACCTTAAAATTTCAAATTTTAGTAAGTTAACATCACTTATGGAGTTAATTTTTCAAATAAGCTCAATTCCAATTAAATTTCCAATTTATCTTTCAATCTTGATTGATTTGAATCGTTTAAAACTTTATATATATATATATACACAAGATCTTAAACTTGTACTTACTCGTATGATATAAATTATCAAATGCCATTTTTCAACTTATTCATTTTTATTTAACAGATTTATGCATAGCTTAAATTCAACAATTTAACTATGTATGTATAAAATATTTTTATATCATATCCAAATTTAATATTTATTAAACCGTATCATATCCAAACCATAAAAATCATTTCAAAAATAATTTTATATATATGCCGCGGTGCCTGTATAAAATTTTCTATCCTATGGTCAAGTGATACGGATATTTATCATTTCAATCCGCAATTTAAAATAAAAATTTGCGGTTGTATATCATTTCAAGCCGCAATCCCGAATGAATGAAAATGCATAATAATTTGCAGTTTATACAATATAAAATATAGCAACCATTCATCCAAATATCAATAATCAACCATTTATTACCATCATCATCCAATTTAAACAAACATCAATATAGAGCATATGAAATATAACAGGTAAAATGACAGTTATTAACTAACAGTTTATATGCAACAATAAATTTATTTAACTGTTTAACTATCAGTTTATATGCAAAATAAATAAATTTTAACTATCAATTTATATACAGTAATAAAATTAATTAACAGTTATATTAAATAAATGCGATTTAACTAAGATGATGAATAAAATATGCAAAACAGTCATAAATAAATTTCTACTCATATCTCAAATAAATTTAACAAACATAAGAAATTTTAGAAGTTGTGAGTGGGTTAAAACACTCACTTTTTGGATTTAAATTGAATTAAAATCCAATTTAAACTCAAAAATTCAACAGCCTCCGAAACTGCCCAAACTAGCGTCAAAATGTCATAAATCTCAATACGATCCTTCAAAAAAAAATCGTGCGTAAATCGGACATTGTATGCGAAAGTTATTCAAGTTATAAGATGATCATTCCCATAATAAAGTGTGTATATATAGTGATATTAAAATAAACAAAATGAATACCAAATTTCACGTTTTGGGATAATGCGACTAGGGTACCTGCTAACAAGGTGGTGGCAAGGATTGGGTGAGGTGGAGAGGCTTTCACGCAACTCAAAGCTTCAAGAAGGATTAGAAAAAAGTGTTGCAAACAGGTGAGGGAGAAAATGAAATAGGGTCATGTTTGCATAATGAAGTTCAGTGAGATTGGAAAATTGAAATGAGGCTAATGGAGGATGGAACCAATGAAATGAATGCTTCAGGTAGCAAAAATGAAAATTTATACATTTCAAACAAAGAGGTGGTAACGAATAAATATAAAGTAACAAATGGACCAGTTGTACTAAAACTTTGAGTTCCAATTTCAAAACGTCTACTCCGCTAAATTAATTTCTATTAACCCTAATTATACACCTTATTAACACCCAATTAAATTTTATTAACACACATTAAATAAAATGTAACACTCCAATTAATGCCACTGGGGACCGCCGCTGCACACAATAAAAGATGAACCAAGACTGGAGGTTCAAATTTAAAAACGGCGTTTTTCTCAGCGCGCAATCACGATTCAAAATATTAAATTTACTTTAAAATATAAGGTTAGCATTAAAATCACTTCTATACTGCCTCTGATTGTTATAAAATGAATGTAAAATGTTGTTACAAAATTCAAATTTTTTCTTTTTTATAAAATTTTACTTATCGTTAAAATGAAACGTTCATTTTATTTTTCTCAAACTGTTCTTTTATTTTAATTAAAAATGCTCTTTCTATTTAACCCAAAAATGTATGTTTCTTATATTAATTGCCATAAATTTCAATTAACTTCTCTTTACTTTTAATTCAAAGATTCCTCATGTAACGATCCTGAAATTTTTACAATTTAAAAATAAAGATATTTAATTAATTTTAAATATTTGAGATAATTTTAAATTGAATACCAATAGAACTATGAAGTTGGCGATTAAATTTTTGAAATTAATCTATTTAAAGTTAAATAGAAATTGAATTTAACTTTGAAGTTTGAAACTGAATATTGAATAGGTATTTAAAATTTGAACTAATGACTAAAAAAAAAAATAGTTTGGATTTACAAATTATATCTATGAAAATTTATAAATAGATGTTGATAGTTGAACTTCAAAACATTTCTATGTTATTAAAGAAAAAAATTTACAAAACAAAGTTAAATTCAAAATAAAAAAAATAAAAATAAAATAGATATAAAATAATAAGGTATACATTACCTTACTTCCTTCAGCTGTTAACACGCCGCTTCACACGCCTTCAATTCTGCAAAGCACGATCTCCTTCCCTCTTTAAAAACAGCCGAGCCCCTTTTCATTCTTCAATTCAAAATCACAGAAAATAAAAAAAAAAAAAAAAAAATAAAAGAAAAGAAAAGGGGATCGCTCGCGCGAGCGATCGAACGCGGGCAGCAACAATGGCGATGTCTGGAGTTAGGCGCGGCACACTCGCGCACGCGATTGAGGGCGGTGGCGGCGCGACTGGGGGAACGCGGTGGCAGTTGAGGCGCGCGTACGCGTAAGGCGATGGAGGCGCTTGCGATTGGAAGGGGGAAATGGCGCTCGTGCTAGGGCATTGGGGGCTCGCGAAGGAGGCGATTAGGCTAGGGTTCTCAAGCGATGGTGCGGCGCGCGATGGTGTGATGGAGGCGCGAGTCAGTGGGATTGGGCGGCATCAAATTGGAGGCAGCGACTTCGGCTAGGGCTCGCGCATGAGCTTCGAGTTCAGTGGTGTTGTTGGAATCGCGATGCTTGGATGGAGGCGCGATTGGGTTTAGGGTTGTGGGAGTGCGCGCGCTGAGATGGAGTGTGGTGGCTCGTAGGGCTTGCGGCGGCGTGGTCACGATGGCGGCGCGCACGCATATGGGGTCGAGGCGATGATCGCAAGGTGATGTCGCGAGATGATGGGGGCTCGAAATTCTGGGTTTCGATTTTTTGCAGTAAGGTATAAAATTTTATTTTGCTTTTATTATTTAATTTAATTTAATCCAAATATATCTATACATCACAGTAAAGTATATTCAAAATTTTTCAGTTCAATTTAATTTTGAAAATAAAAATATTGACAGAAGATAGATTTTTAAATCACAGTAAAGTATATTTTGAATTTATTTAAAATTACTAAATTTTTTTTTTCTGCAGAAATCCAGTTTATAACTGTAAGTTAAAACAATTCAAAATTTTCAGTTCAATTTAAATTTGAAAATGAATATAAACCCTGTACAGTTTATTTATGAAATATATAAGTGTAAAAGAAATTTTAGTTTACAGTAAAGGAAAGTTAATTTAAAGTAAAATGTTTAGTTAAATAAATTTATTTAACAGAAATTTGGTTAAAAGGAAAATTAGTTTAAATAAATTTATTAAAAGAAATTGATATAAGGATATTAATTTAAAGTAAAATGATTAGTTAAGTTGTTATAAAATAAATGGTTTACGATAATAAATTTGTTTTATCTATTATAGTTACTAAAGAGAAATTTTAGTTAAAATCGAATTTATAATCGATTAAGTTATTAAAAAGAGAGTTTGGTTAATTAAATTTTATGTTTAGTTAAAATAAATTTATTAAAGAAGAAACTGGTTTAAATAAAACTATCAGTTAATTTAACCATTAAAGGAGAAAACCGATGAATTAAAATCAATTAAATGAAAATAAATTAGTTATTCAATCTATTCGAATATTAATAAATTGTGTAAATATTTATACAAGGTATAAATCAAGAGAAATCGAGTCAAGAATGGAAAATGGATTGCTAATAAAAGCAAAGGTGAGAACTTCTCACTCAAAAGGAATTTCTATTGTTTATTTAAATTTTAAATAGTTAAATTTAAAATTGGTTGACTGTGTTGATTGAATGATTGAATGATGATTGTTATATATATATATATATTGGATGTGAATAGACCCTATACGCCGTTAGTAAGCGGAGGTTATTTATTACACACATATACCGCGATATTCCACCTCGAAGTGGAATTGGTATTATATTATATATATAGCAATATATATATATTGGCATATGTATATATTGTAGTTGATTGATTTCCCGCATTTTCTTTTAGCGGATGAGACCCTATGCGCCGTTAGTAAGCGGATATATATATTTATAAAATCCCATATACCGCGATATTCCGTCTTGAAACGGAATGGTATTGTGCTAATGTCTGTGGATGCAGGGAAACAGGTTGGAGGGATCCAACTGGATTCCTCACAAATATTTATTGATTTTAAATATTGTGATGTTTGATTGTTTATCATATCGATATATGATATTGGAAAATCGTGATTGACTATTTGATGTGTTGCATCATCGGATCCAATTTTTGAAATTTAAAAATAACGATTTTAATTTCAAAAGGGATTTTTGGAAATATACGTTTATTAAATATATTTGGAATTGATCCATTAAAATAAATAAACGTTATAATTTTTAATGTTATAAAAATTATATTTTTGAGAAATATAGTTAAAAAAAATTGATTTTTGAAAATATGGGATTGATGATTTTATAAAATAGTTTAAACTGAGATTTTTGAATCTATTAAAAAAAAAAAAATTTAAAAATAGGATTTACGAAATTGGATTATTTTATAAATCAAAATGATGGAATTCTAAAAGAGTTTAAAAGATGTTTTAAAATAATAATACAAATTTATTTGTATTGAAAGATTTATAAATTGACATTTGTAAATTAAAAATATTAGAAGTGTAAAACGAACTTTTCTAAGTGTTAGAAAGAATTTTGAATAAATTTCATAAATAAATGAAAATTATAGAATTATAACGATGAAGTTATAAATGGAATTTTATAAGCAGTAGGTTTATAAAATTTATAAAGTTATTAAAGGAATGAGTTGGATAAATAAATGAATCTTATAAGTTATAAAATTTATGAATTTGAGAAGTTCAAAGAAACAATTTTTCAAATAAATAAATTTTAAGTATTTGACTTATAATATGAATTTTTAGTATATCATTGTGATATGAATTGAGATAGGTTAATAAAGAAAAATTTATAAAAGGAAGTTGATATAAAATAAATAGTATAGAATTTATAAACGTTGTTTTATAAATTCAAAATGACTTATTTAATAAGTAAATTGTCCTAATTTATTTATGGAGATATATTCATGTTTTAAACAGTGAATAATTCCTTAAAATAAAAGGAATAGAAGAAATGAAATTTATTAATAATATATATTCACGTTTTTGTATAGTGAATATTATGTTAAAGAATTATTTGGAATGTGATGTTTTAAACAGAATTAAAACGATCTAACGATGTTTTAAAATGTATCGAGATTCGAAATTATAGATTTCAATATTTATTGTTGAAATAGATGTTTTCGAGAAAGAGAAGGAAATAATAGATTATAACACTGTTGTTATAATAGATAATTTCCGAAAGGAAATGTTTTGTATAGTATTGGGATTTATATATCTATTTTAATTTCGAATCCCTATACTAGTGATTTTGGGTTGTCGTAACGATGTTTTACGCAACATTCGTTTTGACCCAAATAAATTATAATAAAAGAATGATTTCCTTAAAGAATGAAATATATACTTGACTAAGGTTTAAGTATATTGAACATTTTTCAAATTGTTGAAAATAAATAAGATTTGTGAATACTTATTTTTAGAATAAGTATGGAATTACTTTTCCAATATGAAATGGAATATTTTTAAGAATTTATCTTTTTGAAGATAAATTGGAATTTAAAAATAAAAATCTATTGAAACTGTAAATCAATAGAAAATATGAAATATAAATTCACTATAGAATTTATAAATGAAAAAGGGAAATTGGTTTCAAAATAAACATTGGTTTATTTTTGAAGTATTGAGATTTTATATCTAGTATAGATATTTTTGGAAAAATAAATAATTTGGAGAATTATTTGGAATCAGATGATGTGGCGCATCTTTATTGATAGTTAAATAACCGACTGTCAATATTTACCCTTGAATGAGTAATTGCTGTGATTGCTTGAAATGGATGCCACACTTATTTTTAAAACAAGCGCTCACTATTCGGGTTAACCGGGAAAGGACCATGGGGTCGTATAACCCATTCCGAATATGTGATACGTCGTTATGAATTGCATTCGAAGACCGGTGTTGAAGACCGGATATTTTCAAAAACGAGAGGGTTTCTTGTTGATTGTCTCTGCACTGGCTGATCCCCGGTATAGAGATCTCCATAAGTGATGGGAAATCCGAACGTAATTAGAAATTATTCGGATTGCAAGGACTTCTTTGTAAGTGCCTTCGGTTCTGTTCGAGCCCGGAACAGACTTGTATGGATTGTATGTCTGACATTACAAGTTGAGAAATAAAGCCGATTTCTTTCAAATATATTTCTGTGGTGGCGGAGAATTTATTTTTTCAGCTTAACACCCTTCTCTGAGACGTACGAGCTCAGAGGTTATATAGTTGAAGTTATCAGCGATATATTCCCAGTTTGGTAATGTGACATGCTGAGTGATGCTGAAATGATCATTGTGTTGATTATTGTGATAGGATCATTTATTTGATCGTCTATCTTAGTGATCATTGTGTTGATCATTTGTTTGACCCAAAGCATGGCTTTTGTATAAAGTATGTTTTTGTGGACGTGACTTCGTCGAGCCTCACATCCCGGAAATGGTCAAAACAGGAAAAGATGCGGCAAGGTTATTAGGGGTTGCTGTAGCTCCCCTTAGGGTATGTGCATTTCCTTCTGGAAAGGGGTGGTATCATGGTATGGAGCCCAGATACTTACTCATGTTGAAAACACTCTATTTATTATGGTGTGATGTTGGATATCGAGCGCTCGGTTGAAAAGGTCCTAAAGGACCGGGGAATGGCGTGCTCGTGTCAGTAGTTACCGAGTTAAGGGGTAACCCGGCCTTGTGTTGGCAGAGTTCCGGTTTGGTTCTCGGGGGTGTCTTTCCAGAGGCATTCTCAGTGGCAATGGGAAGTTCCTTGGCCTGACCATTTGTTGGAAATCCAATTCCCAATACGAAACTTTTACGGTATTAGTTGTAGAACCTGCTATTCACTTATGGTGGTCACCACTGTTTGGATAGTAGCTATAGTAGGCATAGTTCGAAATGTCTATGTTGGCTAAGATTTATATTCTACTTTCAAAATGAATTTTTTTCCCTACACTATGCACTAATAATAATATGAAATGTTCTTTTAAATGCGTATCAAGCATCTTTGACTATCATAAGGAGAAATCTCCTCCGATTCTGCGTTTGCATGTGTGTGTGTGCGGGAGGCCTTATGGTAGTCTCATTTTTAAAAGCATTGCGAATTGAAATAAAAAATATCTCTCTATTTTGATTTTAAAGTTAAATAAACTGTTTTGAGTTCTCGCACCAGTCACATGACTGACTCGGAGTTTATTGTTTTCCTTCCTAAACTCTGGGTGCCCACCAATTTCCACACGGGCAGTCAAGAGTAAGGTTTATCAGGATATTCTGGATATTCTGAAGTTGCTGGAGGCAAGCTGGATGGCATGGCATATTACTTATATAGTAATTCTTTTTCCGCTGCACTGTTTGATGTTGTATGTTGTTGTACACTCTGATGATATGATGTAATGAAATATGATGAAATGTAATAACTGTAGTTCTTTGTTTAAAGATTATTCATTTATTATTATATGTTGTTCCGCTGCGAATTGTGAGATTCTGTTGTTGTTCTGTTGTTTCCTTTCTGTCCCGTTCTATTTTAAAATTCTCTATTTTTCTTTCTCCTTTCTTTCTATTTTTAAAATTTTCTATCTTCTGTTTTTCCTTTCTCTTCTTCTATCTTTCTTCTTCTTAAAACCCATAACTGTTCGGTTTTTCGGCAACGAAAATCCGTATACGTTACATTTGGTATCGGAGCTATTGGTTAAGCGACAACCATGGTTCTGTTGGGTATTACTCGTTAGAGATAGAGTCAGCAGTACTCTAGAATGAGTTTGAGTGTAATAATAGATATGAGCGCGTATTTGTTAGTGAATATAAAATTGATTTATATTATAAAATATTTTTGCCCAAAACTATTTTTGGTATAGAAAAATAGAAAAGAAACAATTTTCTATAAATTATTATAGTATATGGTTGCATGATTGTTAGGAAGTGATAATATTGAATTATTATCATTAGTATATGGAATTGAATAAATAAAATGGATTGAATTCAAGTAAATTAACTTGATAATTTATTCATATGTGAAATAATTTCAAATGGAATGTAAATAAAAATTGAATTGAGCAATTAAGTAAATTCGTGATGAATTGAAAAATTGAAATGAATTAGTGAATAAAACTAATTTAAGATAGTAATATGAATTACTAAATGAAAGTTAATCGATAGAATTCAATATTTAGAATTGAGAATTTAATTCAAATAAATTTGAAATTGTGAATTGAATTGAAACGTGAAATTGAATGAAATTGAATATATAACTTCAATAGTGAAGTAAAAACGTATAAGAAGCATATATTGGAAATTTTGCAATAGAATTTGCAAAATAGTTTGAATGTTGGATTTGGATGCTACTACTAACAGGTTATACAGGTTATACAGGTGTATAAAGAAATGGAAATTTTGATTTCAAAGTTAAAATTGAATTGCTCGACAAAAAAGGTACGTATTTCAATTTTTATATGAGATTTGATGACTTTCTTCTCTAGCCACTTGGCTTTTCTCTTTTCTTTTTGATTCTGAGGGGCCGTGGTGCCATTTTGTAGTCGTACCGAGCTAGCCGCGCAAAAGAAACGCTGGCGAAATTTTTCGAAAATTTAGGGTGTTAGAAAATTTTTGAGAAAAATTTGAAAGTTTGAAATTTGAATTTGAATTTAAACTTGAATGGTTAGTAAAACAATATTGTTTGAAACCTATAATTGGAGTTCGAAAGATAGTTGAAATGATAATGAATCTCTAGTAAAAAGATTTAGACTAGTAAGTTGATAAAACTATTTTGAGTTGTGAAAAACAATAAATGGGATAAGAGCATTCTTCCTAACTTGTAATTTCGGGACGAAATTCTTTTAAGGGGGAAAGATTGTAACGATCCTGAAATTTTTACAATTTAAAAATAAAGATATTTAATTAATTTTAAATATTTGAGATAATTTTAAATTGAATACCAATAGAACTATGAAGTTGGCGATTAAATTTTTGAAATTAATCTATTTAAAGTTAAATAGAAATTGAATTTAACTTTGAAGTTTGAAACTGAATATTGAATAGGTATTTAAAATTTGAACTAATGACTAAAAAAAAAAAATAGTTTGGATTTACAAATTATATCTATGAAAATTTATAAATAGATGTTGATAGTTGAACTTCAAAACATTTCTATGTTATTAAAGAAAACAATTTACAAAACAAAGTTAAATTCAAAATAAAAAAAATAAAAATAAAATAGATATAAAATAATAAGGTATACATTACCTTACTTCCTTCAGCTGTTAACACGCCGCTTCACACGCCTTCAATTCTGCAAAGCACGATCTCCTTCCCTCTTTAAAAACAGCCGAGCCCCTTTTCATTCTTCAATTCAAAATCACAGAAAATAAAAAAAAAAAAAAAAAAAAAAAGAAAAGAAAAGGGGATCGCTCGCGCGAGCGATCGAACGCGGCAGCAACAATGGCGATGTCTGGAGTTAGGCGCGGCACACTCGCGCACGCGATTGAGGGCGGTGGCGGCGCGACTGGGGGAACGCGGTGGCAGTTGAGGCGCGCGTACGCGTAAGGCGATGGAGGCGCTTGCGATTGGAAGGGGGAAATGGCGCTCGTGCTAGGGCATTGGGGGCTCGCGAAGGAGGCGATTAGGCTAGGGTTCTCAAGCGATGGTGCGGCGCGCGATGGTGTGATGGAGGCGCGAGTCAGTGGGATTGGGCGGCATCAAATTGGAGGCAGCGACTTCGGCTAGGGCTCGCGCATGAGCTTCGAGTTCGGTGGTGTTGTTGGAATCGCGATGCTTGGATGGAGGCGCGATTGGGTTTAGGGTTGTGGGAGTGCGCGCGCTGAGATGGAGTGTGGTGGCTCGTAGGGCTTGCGGCGGCGTGGTCACGATGGCGGCGCGCACGCATATGGGGTCGAGGCGATGATCGCAAGGTGATGTCGCGAGATGATGGGGGCTCGAAATTCTGGGTTTCGATTTTTTGCAGTAAGGTATAAAATTTTATTTTGCTTTTATTATTTAATTTAATTTAATCCAAATATATCTATACATCACAGTAAAGTATATTCAAAATTTTTCAGTTCAATTTAATTTTGAAAATAAAAATATTGACAGAAGATAGATTTTTAAATCACAGTAAAGTATATTTTGAATTTATTTAAAATTACTAAAATTTTTTTTCTGCAGAAATCCAGTTTATAACTGTAAGTTAAAACAATTCAAAATTTTCAGTTCAATTTAAATTTGAAAATGAATATAAACCCTGTACAGTTTATTTATGAAATATATAAGTGTAAAAGAAATTTTAGTTTACAGTAAAGGAAAGTTAATTTAAAGTAAAATGTTTAGTTAAATAAATTTATTTAACAGAAATTTGGTTAAAAGGAAAATTAGTTTAAATAAATTTATTAAAAGAAATTGATATAAGGATATTAATTTAAAGTAAAATGATTAGTTAAGTTGTTATAAAATAAATGGTTTACGATAATAAATTTGTTTTATCTATTATAGTTACTAAAGAGAAATTTTAGTTAAAATCGAATTTATAATCGATTAAGTTATTAAAAAGAGAGTTTGGTTAATTAAATTTTATGTTTAGTTAAAATAAATTTATTAAAGAAGAAACTGGTTTAAATAAAACTATCAGTTAATTTAACCATTAAAGGAGAAAACCGATGAATTAAAATCAATTAAATGAAAATAAATTAGTTATTCAATCTATTCGAATATTAATAAATTGTGTAAATATTTATACAAGGTATAAATCAAGAGAAATCGAGTCAAGAATGGAAAATGGATTGCTAATAAAAGCAAAGGTGAGAACTTCTCACTCAAAAGGAATTTCTATTGTTTATTTAAATTTTAAATAGTTAAATTTAAAATTGGTTGACTGTGTTGATTGAATGATTGAATGATGATTGTTATATATATATATATATATATATTGGATGTGAATAGACCCTATACGCCGTTAGTAAGCGGAGGTTATTTATTACACACATATACCGCGATATTCCACCTCGAAGTGGAATTGGTATTATATTATATATATAGCAATATATATATATATATTGGCATATGTATATATTGTAGTTGATTGATTTCCCGCATTTTCTTTTAGCGGATGAGACCCTATGCGCCGTTAGTAAGCGGATATATATATTTATAAAATCCCATATACCGCGATATTCCGTCTTGAAACGGAATGGTATTGTGCTAATGTCTGTGGATGCAGGGAAACAGGTTGGAGGGATCCAACTGGATTCCTCACAAATATTTATTGATTTTAAATATTGTGATGTTTGATTGTTTATCATATCGATATATGATATTGGAAAATCGTGATTGACTATTTGATGTGTTGCATCATCGGATCCAATTTTTGAAATTTAAAAATAACGATTTTAATTTCAAAAGGGATTTTTGGAAATATACGTTTATTAAATATATTTGGAATTGATCCATTAAAATAAATAAACGTTATAATTTTTAATGTTATAAAAATTATATTTTTGAGAAATATAGTTAAAAAAAATTGATTTTTGAAAATATGGGATTGATGATTTTATAAAATAGTTTAAACTGAGATTTTTGAATCTATTAAAAAAAAAAAATTTAAAAATAGGATTTACGAAATTGGATTATTTTATAAATCAAAATGATGGAATTCTAAAAGAGTTTAAAAGATGTTTTAAAATAATAATACAAATTTATTTGTATTGAAAGATTTATAAATTGACATTTGTAAATTAAAAATATTAGAAGTGTAAAACGAACTTTTCTAAGTGTTAGAAAGAATTTTGAATAAATTTCATAAATAAATGAAAATTATAGAATTATAACGATGAAGTTATAAATGGAATTTTATAAGCAGTAGGTTTATAAAATTTATAAAGTTATTAAAGGAATGAGTTGGATAAATAAATGAATCTTATAAGTTATAAAATTTATGAATTTGAGAAGTTCAAAGAAACAATTTTTCAAATAAATAAATTTTAAGTATTTGACTTATAATATGAATTTTTAGTATATCATTGTGATATGAATTGAGATAGGTTAATAAAGAAAAATTTATAAAAGGAAGTTGATATAAAATAAATAGTATAGAATTTATAAACGTTGTTTTATAAATTCAAAATGACTTATTTAATAAGTAAATTGTCCTAATTTATTTATGGAGATATATTCATGTTTTAAACAGTGAATAATTCCTTAAAATAAAAGGAATAGAAGAAATGAAATTTATTAATAATATATATTCACGTTTTTGTATAGTGAATATTATGTTAAAGAATTATTTGGAATGTGATGTTTTAAACAGAATTAAAACGATCTAACGATGTTTTAAAATGTATCGAGATTCGAAATTATAGATTTCAATATTTATTGTTGAAATAGATGTTTTCGAGAAAGAGAAGGAAATAATAGATTATAACACTGTTGTTATAATAGATAATTTCCGAAAGGAAATGTTTTGTATAGTATTGGGATTTATATATCTATTTTAATTTCGAATCCCTATACTAGTGATTTTGGGTTGTCGTAACGATGTTTTACGCAACATTCGTTTTGACCCAAATAAATTATAATAAAAGAATGATTTCCTTAAAGAATGAAATATATACTTGACTAAGGTTTAAGTATATTGAACATTTTTCAAATTGTTGAAAATAAATAAGATTTGTGAATACTTATTTTTAGAATAAGTATGGAATTACTTTTCCAATATGAAATGGAATATTTTTAAGAATTTATCTTTTTGAAGATAAATTGGAATTTAAAAATAAAAATCTATTGAAACTGTAAATCAATAGAAAATATGAAATATAAATTCACTATAGAATTTATAAATGAAAAAGGGAAATTGGTTTCAAAATAAACATTGGTTTATTTTTGAAGTATTGAGATTTTATATCTAGTATAGATATTTTTGGAAAAATAAATAATTTGGAGAATTATTTGGAATCAGATGATGTGGCGCATCTTTATTGATAGTTAAATAACCGACTGTCAATATTTACCCTTGAATGAGTAATTGCTGTGATTGCTTGAAATGGATGCCACACTTATTTTTAAAACAAGCGCTCACTATTCGGGTTAACCGGGAAAGGACCATGGGGTCGTATAACCCATTCCGAATATGTGATACGTCGTTATGAATTGCATTCGAAGACCGGTGTTGAAGACCGGATATTTTCAAAAACGAGAGGGTTTCTTGTTGATTGTCTCTGCACTGGCTGATCCCCGGTATAGAGATCTCCATAAGTGATGGGAAATCCGAACGTAATTAGAAATTATTCGGATTGCAAGGACTTCTTTGTAAGTGCCTTCGGTTCTGTTCGAGCCCGGAACAGACTTGTATGGATTGTATGTCTGACATTACAAGTTGAGAAATAAAGCCGATTTCTTTCAAATATATTTCTGTGGTGGCGGAGAATTTATTTTTTCAGCTTAACACCCTTCTCTGAGACGTACGAGCTCAGAGGTTATATAGTTGAAGTTATCAGCGATATATTCCCAGTTTGGTAATGTGACATGCTGAGTGATGCTGAAATGATCATTGTGTTGATTATTGTGATAGGATCATTTATTTGATCGTCTATCTTAGTGATCATTGTGTTGATCATTTGTTTGACCCAAAGCATGGCTTTTGTATAAAGTATGTTTTTGTGGACGTGACTTCGTCGAGCCTCACATCCCGGAAATGGTCAAAACAGGAAAAGATGCGGCAAGGTTATTAGGGGTTGCTGTAGCTCCCCTTAGGGTATGTGCATTTCCTTCTGGAAAGGGGTGGTATCATGGTATGGAGCCCAGATACTTACTCATGTTGAAAACACTCTATTTATTATGGTGTGATGTTGGATATCGAGCGCTCGGTTGAAAAGGTCCTAAAGGACCGGGGAATGGCGTGCTCGTGTCAGTAGTTACCCAGTTAAGGGGTAACCCGGCCTTGTGTTGGCAGAGTTCCGGTTTGGTTCTCGGGGGTGTCTTTCCAGAGGCATTCTCAGTGGCAATGGGAAGTTCCTTGGCCTGACCATTTGTTGGAAATCCAATTCCCAATACGAAACTTTTACGGTATTAGTTGTAGAACCTGCTATTCACTTATGGTGGTCACCACTGTTTGGATAGTAGCTATAGTAGGCATAGTTCGAAATGTCTATGTTGGCTAAGATTTATATTCTACTTTCAAAATGAATTTTTTTCCCTACACTATGCACTAATAATAATATGAAATGTTCTTTTAAATGCGTATCAAGCATCTTTGACTATCATAAGGAGAAATCTCCTCCGATTCTGCGTTTGCATGTGTGTGTGTGCGGGAGGCCTTATGGTAGTCTCATTTTTAAAAGCATTGCGAATTGAAATAAAAAATATCTCTCTATTTTGATTTTAAAGTTAAATAAACTGTTTTGAGTTCTCGCACCAGTCACATGACTGACTCGGAGTTTATTGTTTTCCTTCCTAAACTCTGGGTGCCCACCAATTTCCACACGGGCAGTCAAGAGTAAGGTTTATCAGGATATTCTGGATATTCTGAAGTTGCTGGAGGCAAGCTGGATGGCATGGCATATTACTTATATAGTAATTCTTTTTCCGCTGCACTGTTTGATGTTGTATGTTGTTGTACACTCTGATGATATGATGTAATGAAATATGATGAAATGTAATAACTGTAGTTCTTTGTTTAAAGATTATTCATTTATTATTATATGTTGTTCCGCTGCGAATTGTGAGATTCTGTTGTTGTTCTGTTGTTTCCTTTCTGTCCCGTTCTATTTTAAAATTCTCTATTTTTCTTTCTCCTTTCTTTCTATTTTTAAAATTTTCTATCTTCTGTTTTTCCTTTCTCTTCTTCTATCTTTCTTCTTCTTAAAACCCATAACTGTTCGGTTTTTCGGCAACGAAAATCTGTATACGTTACATCTCATATGGATTAGATGTTGCAAATTCCACACTTTCAAAGCTTTAACTTCTATTTCAATTGTTTATAGATTATACATTAAATCTTCCAAAATTTTCAATGAAATTAGCATTCCATTTATTTTCAATACATTCTTCTTATGGTATAATTATTTTGTTTCATATCTATTATTCAATTCACTATTCTTAAACGGATAAAAATTTTCATTGAATTTGCAAACTATCATAATATTCTTACATTCCATCTAACTTTCTATTAACGTAAAAATTAAGTGTTAAATTTCATTTATTTGGTTTTTAAATTCTTTTATTCACTCCATTATCAACAAGTGGATAAATTAGCATTGGTTAATGGTCTAATATATTGTTATTCTAAATTTTTAACTTAAACTCCATTAACGTAACATTTTATTCCCATTAAATTGAAATAACCCAATTTCCAAAATTTAACTTCAAATAAATGAGCAAATCTTTATATTTCTAAATCAATTAGAATAGTTTAACAATTGAAAGTTAATTGAAAGTTGCTAAATTTATCGATTTCAGAAATTCCCTTTTATATTTCTTAATCATTTGCAGAAGTTTAAAAAAGTTTAGATGTACATTGGAAGTTGATAAATCTATCCATTTCAGTGTTAATTTCAAAATTTCATTAAATTTTGAAAATATAAGTTAAAACTTCATTTATTATTAAATTCAATATTACACTGGATGAAATCAACATTTGACTCAAAATCTATTATACAAATATTCTTAGATTCCATTTTAAATTTCGATTAACATAACATTTAGATGTTTGATTTCATTAAATTTCAATTTATTGACCCACTTAAATTTTATTACTTTCATTTAATATCAATTGTCCATTCTATAAGTAAAAATTTACATTAGATTCATACTCATATAATGGCTTTAATTTCATCTAAATAAATATCTACAAAATCTTTAAATACTATATCCATTTAATTGCAATTAATCCCTTTGATATATACATTAACTAAAAGCAAATTCACATATCAATTTAGTTTCAATTATTCCAGTAAATACAGTGTTCAAATGTCAGCTGCAATTAATCCAATTGATTGCAAATTAATTCCGAATTTGATTTCTATTCGGTTACAACTTAATATTGAATCAATTTATTAATTAACCAACATAGTTAATATTATTTTAGATTTCATTACATTTATATTTTCCAAATTTTATTTTAGTCTCATTTCCTTTTATCACATTTATTATCCTAATATGAATGGAATTTTACTTTGGTTACATCTTATTTGAATTCAACATTCTTTACTTACCAATTTATTCCACATTAACTGCCATAATTTAGTGAATTAATTGAAATTGATTACAAATTAACTTAACAACCTAATAAAATAAGTAACGTACAATAAATATAGTCCTTAACTCTTAATTACACTTTTAGAGGTTCATTATTTACAACCCAACATTGTAATTACTTACATACACCGGTTTTACTCAATTAACATTTATTGCAACTATTCCAAAATTTATTCAATATTTATTAGTTCTCTTATATTCACGTTTGTGAGTAAAATGGTATTCCATTTAATCCATTAATTATTAACTCTAATTATTGCAATTCATTGTCTAACATAAATTTTGAATCTATCTCCTAATCTTCACATTTCAATTAGTTAACATCTTACAATAGTTTACAAATGAAAAAAAAGGATTGTACTAAAAAATATATTTATTGTCCTGCATTACTTTATTACCTCCATTTACATTTACTTTCCATAAATCAATATTTAATTCCATTGATGAATTCAATACTTGCCCTTTTTACTTATTTTTAACTTTATATCCAAATGCGACAATTTCCACTATTACAATTACTTGCAATACATAATTTAATTTGTAAATTTTAATTACCCTTGATACATCTAATTTCAACATTCGCTTTCATATAAATAAATAAGATTTTTATTTCTTTCTAAATTTAAATTAAAATCTTATTAATTTAATTCATTTTAAACATCGAATTTATACGGGTCGTTACACTCTCCCCCACTCAAAACTTTTCGTCCCCGAAAAGGAAAAGAAGGGAAAATGAAGAACTAAGAAATCAATATACCTTATTCAACATTAACTTTATAAACAATTAAATTTATAAAATTAATTAATTTAGATAAAATATATCAATTTATAACCATTAATTTTTTTTTTATACTTAAATTACTAAAGTTTGGAAAACTTTTTCAAAATAAATTCTAAGTCCTAAAATTTACGAAATTTTTTGGCAGAGTCTCCTTTGTACGAAGAGGCTCGAGAGAAAATATAATATTAAATATAACAATATACAACATATATTTTTCAAAATAATATATCTCTACACGGGAAAATATATAAAATAGCGCTAAAAACCGAAATCCGAATCGTACCTATTATTCGGGCATTTTACGCTTAATTTATGGAACCAAAAGCAGTGGCAATTGCTTCTATAACATGCACTCACTTATAAAATCCAAAAGGGTTAACAATTTATATAAAGTGAAATATTTAAGTGGTTTCAATCACTAACACCAAATGAATACAACAACCAACAATTTCACAAACAGCATATACAACAAATACAAAACAACCATTCAATCAAACAAACAAATAGTTGTTTGGGTTCAAAACTTTTAAATTGTACGGAATGAAGAATAAACTACTAGCGCATCAGTTACTCAACAATCTTAGATAAAACTAAATAGATTATTCATTCTCCCAAACCCAATTTTTAAAGTATCTTACCCACACAACCATAACCAAACAACAACCAAATTTGAACAACTTTTTTTTATCCTTATTAATTTCATTCGTACATTTGTTGTTTAATTTCCCTTTTTTTCTTTTTTTTCCTCATACCACGTAAATTTTCCTTTTATAATTTACATTTATTTATAACAAACTTTTAATTTCATTTACTCATTCAATGTTTCTTTCATTTAATTTCCCTTATTACTTACAATTATTCATTTCCATTAACTCAGGTCATGCCGGTTCTTTTTATTTCATTATAATTATTCATTCATTTATTACATGCCCTTATTTATTTACATTTGTTTATCAATATTATTCATGTCCCATTTAATTTCTTAGTATTTCCATTTTATTTACTTAAGTTGAAAAGCATCTATTTGAATTACTTACCTTTAATTATATTTACTTATAGTAAAATTTCAATTATAACTTAAGTTTATAACTTTAAATTCTCATTTATAATAGCAAATTCATTGAATACTTCATTACCTACTTTTACTTGTATAATTTCCATTACATTTCTTATTAAACATTTCAACTTTTAATATTTGGTAAGTCATATATATGTTATTAAAGTGTGTAATTTGAAAGTTATACATGTTTTTTTTTCAATTCTTTTAATTAATTAATGGTTCAATAATTTCATCTTTGTTTTATAAGTTGCAATTTCAAATTACCTTTAATTTCATTCATAACCTAGCATTAAATATCTATTTACTTTAAAGGTTTCAATTATTAATTACATACTTTCCAATTTACTAAAATAATTGAAACTATTATTTAATGGAAACTTAAGAATAAATACCGGGTTAAATTTTCAATTTATTTTAAAATAATAGATAAATATATTCTTACAACTTATATAACTCTAATTATATTTAAAACAATTCAAAATTTATATATTTTTCAAAAATGAATCTACAGTAAGACTACTACAGTGGCCTTTCCCATTAGAAACTCGAAATTGAAAGTCGATGATGCGGCCGCCATCACCGAAATTATTTTCCAGCGACAGAGAGGAAAGTACAAAACTTATTTTCTTCAAAATCATCTTTATTAGAAAATATTTCTAAACAATATTATTATATTCCAAAATTTATTCGGAAGAAATTTCGAAACCCCGAAACTTAAGTTCTAAATTTTCAAATTTCATTTATTTTATTTTTCAATCTTATTTCTATTATTATTTATACACTTTATTGCCTAACAACCAATCTATTGCAGCCAAATATAGACATCATTTGAAAAAAATTATATATAGAAAATATAATAGGAAAAATTATTTCATTCACCTATATTAAAACAAATATTATGTCGGTCTGTCTTATTAAGTGTTTAGAAATCCCTATTGATGTCATAGCGTCCCATGCATCAACCAGAATTTATAAATACAACACGAAACAGATTAACATAATATTAAAACCTTTTTATAACACTAACAAATACGCTCTCTCATATATATACACTCAGCGACTCCCATAGGGTATTACTACCCTATTAGTAAAGAGTCAAACCCCACAAAGCTAAGGTTTATCGCTAAACCAAAGCTCTGATAGCAGATGTAACGTTCATCCTTTTCGCATGCTTCAAACCGACACATTTGCCAATTCAAAGCATACGGAAGGGCGGATTGTTATGGGGTAAATAAGAAAAACAGAGAAGAAATAAAATAAAACAGAATCTCATAGCGGAAGGATAAAATATAATAATAAATATACAGTTCATAAAACTGTTTACAAAATAATTGATTCTTTTTTTATACAATAAATATCAGAGTTCACATAACAATAAATATCAATGCAGCGGAATTAAATAGTGTAGTGGAGTAATAGTAGATGATAGTAATACAAATCTTCGTCTTCGTCCTCTAGAGATAAACTTCAAATCCTGAAATGCTCGGACTGACCCGAGCGAATTGAAAAGACAAAACACTCGAGTCAGAGCTAAAAGATCTTATGTAAGTTAAATTAACAGAAATGAATATGAGTGCAGTAACTCAAGAGATGCTCGGGATTTACATCTCCTAAGGATCCGTTAAACTATTTACTATGTAGTATATTTCTCTATTAATATAGTGTCTAATTGTAAAATTAACTTACTTTTAAATAGCGTTAAGGCTTTACATTTTCCACCTTAACACAGTTATATATTCCCATAGTCTATACAGTACCGTAATCTCCCCCGTACTGGGCGTCGTCAGAGGGCACTCCATAGGTATGGTACAAAACCAAAATCGTATAAGGCGCGCTAGGGTAGGTGACACTGCACAACTAGGCAATGTCAGGGTAGATATACGAATTACGCTTCCGGGTCAGTGGTAACGCATAGCCGCAGCTACCGCCCACCTCGAGCCACATCCCCAAATAAAAATCAAAAGTGGCCACCGAATCAATCCAAGAGTCAAAGTATAATATAGAAGGGATGTGTCCGATCAAACGTGCTACCTTATTAACCCGTCGATCGCTCCTGTTTTAGCCACCTTATGCCAACTCACGGGAGTTGGGTCCACGTATTTACCTTACAGGAAACGCCGCCGCCATCCTACTTCATTCTGGAATCTCCACCGCGTACACAGTTGTTAAAGTGGTTTTCGGAGTTGGCAGAGAGTATGACAACTTCCGATCCTGGTCTCTTCAACAACCAAACGTTATTATAACACCGCGGTCTTTAAAAATGTTTATACTTTCAAAACCAGAATATAATTATCCATTTCAAAACCCATGAATATGATATCATTTCCTTTTAAACCCAAATAAATGTGATATCATTTTATTTCAAATATATTTCCTTTCCAAAACCATGCTACTTTTAAAATTTATAATACCTCGAAACCAAATATTTGAATTTTAACTTTCAACATAATACTTCGAAATCCATAGTTTTAAAATCATAACTTTCAAACTTAAATGGTTTGGATATTCAATAGTATATAAAATAAAATAGTTGAATTTAAAATTTCTTTAAAAGTAAATAATTTCCACGCCTTCACAATTTTATTCACTTTAAATTCAGTCTAAACCCATAACTTTTAGATTCACTTTCAGTTTGAATAAAACACTTTGATTTCAATATTTTCAAACTTTGAGTATTAAATGAATTTCAAAACTGAGGTTGGGAATTTCAATTCAACAATTCATTTTCCTATTATTTAGTTTGAAAGGTTTACATGATAAATCCATAACCATTTAAAATAAACTAAATTTATTAACACTAAAAAAAATTCCTTCCATTTATTTATACTAGAATTATTCATTAAATCCCGTTATAAATATCATACCTTAAAATTTCCAATTTTAATAAGTTAACATCACTTATGGAGTTAATTTTTCAAATAAGCTCAATTCCAATTAAATTTCCAATTTATCTTTCAATCTTGATTGATTTGAATCGTTTAAAACTCTATATATATATACACAAGATCTTAAACTTGTACTTACTCGTATAATATAAATGATCAAATGCCATTTTTCAACTTATTCATTTTTATTTAACAGATTTGCAGTTAGCATCGATTCACCAGAGATTCTTATCTATCCTTGGTTTAGATGCTAATATCTTTTGTTATTTCAAACTCTAACTCTTGAGATCGAATGTAGATTTACCCTAGAAATATCAACATTGATCTTATTCTTTAAGTCACGGTTGACTCGGTTAAGGTTGCCCGTGATTTATATAAGCTTATCCATCTTCCTATTCTGTTATTCAATCATGTCATCCTTGTTTCCAACTTATTTTTAAATCATAATCTCCTTTGATTTGTGTTAATCAAAAAAAAAATTGAATCTCTATCCTTCTTTGAAAATCTATTCATGTATAGTGTATTTGTAAACTAGTATTTAAAATTAAAATGTTTTATATATTGTGTTGTTTGAGTTGTTGATGTTGAGTTGGGTTTCTGATCGATACGTCTGATCAGCGCTATCGATAAGATTTCCAAAACACTTTGACAGAACAAACGGAAACAATATATTTATAAAAAAAATTGGTTAATGAAATAAATTTTGATATATAAGTAAATTTATGGAACTTAATGAAATGATTTAAATTGATAATTTGAAATGATAATACTTGATTTATCATTTATTGTTCTACAAATAGATCTATAAATATTTGTTTATAAATTTATTTGGGAACTGAAATGAATTTAAAACAAGAATTTGAGGATTTAAATTCCGATTATTTCGAACTTTGGTTTAAAGTTTTAAAGGGTTATATTATTTAAAGTATTTTGAATAGAATTTGTTTTCAAAGAATTTTAAAGGTTTAAAATTAGTGCTCTTCTCTTTGTCGCTGGAAAATAACTTCGGTGATGATCGCGACATCATCGACGTTCATTTTCGAGTTTCGAAGTTAAGAGAATGTTCTGTAGTCTTGCTACAGCTTTGTTTTGGGAAATTAAATTGATTTGAATTTCTAAAATATGACTTGATTTATAATATATATATATATATATATAGATATATGATTGAAATTTGATTTGACATATTACACATGTATATATATTATTTCTTATCTCTAAATGGTCTGAAGAAATCGGAAATTTAATTCTTAAATTCTATTTTTAAAGAATAATTTCAATTGTAAAAAGAAAATAAAAAATTTGGATAAATGATTCAAACTTGAGATAATTGAATTGGAAAGTTTTATTTGTATAATACAATTGCATTCAAATATAACTTACCCAAATTTCAGAAGTTAAAAATGTAATTGGATAATATACGATATAAAAAGATTTTATAAATAAAATTTGAGTAGTTATAATAAATGTTATACACTTAAATTTTAATTATAAAATGATTAACAGAGGTAAATATAATAAAGGGTAAATGAATGACTTACAATAAAATGATGTTAAAAGAACTAAGAATAAAAGAAAGTAGTTATAAAAAAAAAGTGTAAATATATTTAACATGAGTGATAAATATATTGAGAGGAATAAATTTAATTTTGATTAGGAATAAAGAAGAATAAAATTTATTAAGTACATTGTGAGTGTAATAAATGATTATTTTTCAAACCCATGGTTTTAAAAATGGTTAACTTTAGATGATTGGATAATAAGATAATGAAATTTGAGATAGTTAAGATTTATTTAACTTGTGTTAAGATTTATTCTCTGTTTAAGTTGAAATCTCCATGCTTTCAAATTCATTTCCTTATTTTGTTTTTCAAACTATCTTTTTGTTGTCCTTATCATCCTTATCTTGCTATAGACCGGTATAGGCATCTTTCTATAATATTTCGGTTTAGAAATCTTTCTATAATCTTTGATAGACCTTTGGTAATCATTTTGAATCCACCTTTTTCGTGTTTGTGTTCTTGATTCTGGAGGATCTTGGAAAGATCACCTCCACCTTGTTAAACCTACCTATAACAACAGTTATCAGGTATAACTTCAATCTTCTTGTCATCTTATCTTAATCCTATTTCACTCTATCATTTCTGTGCCCTTCCATACCTCATTCCTTTTCGGGGACGAAAAGTTTTGAGTGGGGGAGAGTGTAACAACCCTGTATTTTGTAATTATTTTATTGTATATTTTAATTATTTTTAATGTAAGATTTTGATTTAAAAAAAAACTTATTTTACTTATTTGAAATGATTAAATTTATTATTTAAATATAATCTTGATCTTTATATGAGTTATAATTCCAAACTTGTGTAAGTTGAATATTTGCCTGAAATGCTGATTTTGGTCAAAATAGTCAAACTGTGACTTTCAACTTAAAATTTTCAAAGTTTAAAATTTTAATTTTTTCTTTTATTATGAGAGTACATAAAATTCTAAGAACACCACTTTTCGTTTCGTTGAAATCGGATGTAAATTGTGAAAGTTATACCCTTTACAATATTGTGCGTATATAGGGTTATTTAACAATGACTATTTTAAATTGTATAAGTTACTTCTTCTTTGTTATATTTTACTTTAATATGTGATAATATGTTATATTATGTATATTTTGAATTTTAAGTATTTTTAAAATGATAATATAATTTTTCTAAAGTTCATTTGAATTTATTTCTAATTTTAAAGCCTAGTCTACAATTTTAAGCCATTTTCTTAATTTAATTATATATAATTAAAATTTATTTATTTATTTTATGCACCCACTTTTATTTGCTGTGTTTTACTTTATTTTATTCATTTTACATGTATTTAAATTAAAGTAAATTTTTCCAAAGTATATTGAAGTTGTTTCTAATTCTTAAGTCAAGTTTTCATTTTCCGTGCTATTTTTCTTATTTTAATCATATCTAATTAATATTTAATTATTAATATTTTTTTATCTGTTATACTTTCGAATTTTAACTGAGATTTTAATTATTTTCAGTTATTTAGATGTATATAAATATATATGAGAAATTTGAAAGGGTTAAAGGCTAAGAAACGTAAAAAACGTTTCACTGTTTCTTTTGCAGTTTCTTTTGTCATCAATACATCTGTTTTTTTGGCATTTCCCTATACCATCTCCAGCCGACTTCCCTTGCTCATTTGTCACGAAATTTTTCTCTTTCTCAACCCTAAAAAAAACTTATGGCCTCCTTGTTCAAAAACTTTGGTAAATCTTCTTTTCTATTTCACTTTTTCATTGTTTTATATTGATTTGCACTTGTCTCTTCCTCTTCTAGGTTCGGCCCTGCCTCCTCTGCAGCCCCTGCTGCCTCCACCACCACTGGAACCCATCACCACCACCTCCTTCTCACTGGCCATCCCAAGCCGAGCCACCCTTGGTGGTAGATCTATCACCAAATACAATATAATTCACATACATGACCTAACCAAGCAAATCTATGCATCCACCACCTTCCACCACCCATGGCCGCCACTAACACCACCTCCACCACCTCCAGCACCACCTGTACTCTCGGCCACACCATCCCCTTTGACCCCAAAGTACAGGCCATGACCATACTAGCCTTGACCGTGCCTTGTAGTGCCTTGAAAATCATGTGTATGTTGATTGTTGTGTTGTTTTCCCTTCTCCACACTTTTGCACCATGTTAACCTATGCTAGGCTGACCATACCCAACCAAAACCTGATCCAAATCTTACCTTAGACCTGTAGTATCCCTTATGGCTGAATCTAGAGTGTGTTGGAAGCAAGTGCATAGCAACTCTGCCTTGATTTATGCAGTTATTTCTAGCCTAGTTTAGTCGTTTTTGAATTGAAAACTTATGTATTATTGTATTGTTTTGGGTATATGTTTACAAGACAAATATCAAGGCTCTTCATTCATTCAAATCAAAAGTCATACTATATCGTGCTTGTCGTGCTTTTGGAATCGCACTTGTGTTTGTTGTTTTGGTCTTCAGCTTGAAAAAGTGAGTCTTTTTCACTCTGACATTTATACTTATGAAAAGTGAATTGATGACAAGTGTTTAGTAATAAAAAATGTTTATGCAAGTTAATGATGATCATATGATATGCTATGCCATGTTATTACCATATTATTACCATGTTAAATATGTTAATTTTCACCTGACATCTGATATATGACTGTATATTGTGATATTGACCTTGTTTATATTATTTCTGTATATGATCACACTGCAAGTTCCCTGTTAGAAAAAAATGTTATGGGATGAAATGATAGGCCTGAATGGTTTTAAATTTTTCATTTTGACTTGGGATTGCGGGTTTGAAATGATAAAACCCGGATTTTTCTTTGTAAATTACGGGTTGAAATGATATATTACCCGTATCACTTTACCTAGCGTAGAAAATTTTATACAGGCCCGTAGTTAAAATATGTTTTTCTAAAATTTTAAATATTTTAGAAATTTAATTATTATAATATTTTGATTTTAAATTTAATAAAAAAAAGGATTTTTGTAAATTATTATTGATTTTCTGAATAATTGTAAGTGAAATAAATTAATGAAAAAGTTAGAAATTTTGATCGTGAGTTATTTTGGAAATTTTGATTTAATTATAATTGGAAATTTAAGTGAATATGAAATTATGATAAATTTACGATAATTTGAATTTAAATAAATTTAAAGTGATTTTTATATCATATTAATGATTTTAATAAAGTTAAAATGTGAAATGAATGAATATTGTAAGTTGAAATTTTGAAATATAACTAAAACTGGAAATTTATGAAATTGACGTAAAAGCGAACTTTTAGTCAAGTAAATAAAAATAAAACAAAGTTATATTCGAGAATTTGGACTTAAGTGTTAAGTTGAAATTTAATGTAATGGATTTTAAAAATTCAACATTGCATTTTAATAAGTGAATTATAATTAAATCTTGATTTTTGAATGGAAATTTAACTTTATAAAATCATGAACTTGAGGAAAATTAAAAGATGTTTATAAATGTGAAAATGTATGATTTTATAAGTTAAAAATATTTTTAATAAAAATATAATTGGTTGAGAAATTTTATTGAATATTTGAAGTTACTTGAATGCATTTTTGAAATGTTATTAATTACAATGTAAATGATATTACAGCATTTGTAAACACTGTAGTTGATGATAATGAACTAAAAAGCTAAATTGAATTAAAAGCTATTATAGCAATCTTTGTAAGTGCTATAATTTTTGAATTTAACTAAGTTATTCGAAATTTAAGTAAACCTAGTATAACGTTTTAAAATTCTGTCTTTTGTTAAATTGAACTGTTTTGAATGTAACTTTCCGTATAAGTTTTCTAAATAATGCGAAAAGTGAATTTTCACGGTTTTGATAAACTTAAGTGAATAAATAAACTTTGAAAGTTGAAATTTTTGAAAATTTAATAATTTAATTATTAAACATAATAACTTCATTGAAATGATAAAAAGGAATTTTTGGAATATAAACTGTTTTGAAATATGAATTGAAATGGTATTTTAGATTGAATAAAATGAATAATGATTTGAAATGAATGAAGTTTGAAAAGATACGATATTTTGATATATTAAAATGATTTGAAACGAATTTTTCAAAGGATATGATATTTTGATATATTAAAATGATTTGAAACGAAGTTTTGAAAGATATGATATTTTTGATATTAAATGATTTGAAAACGGAGTTCGAAAGATAGGACATTTTGATATTAACATGATTTAAAAAGAAGTTCTGAAAGATATGATATTTTGGAACTGAACCTTTGAAAGGTTATGATATTTTGATATATTAAAATGATTTGAAAGGTAGTGTTGAAAGGGTATGAAAATTTAATATATTGAAATGGTTAGAAATGACTTGATATTTATTTTGATAAATATTTGAATTGAAAGATATTTTACGATGATATATTGAAATGGTTTTGGAAATGATTTAATCTTTATTTTGATAAAGATTTGGATTGAAAAGGATATTTTATTTTGAAGTATAAAATATTGTTTTAAAGTTATAACTACGGGTTATAATAATGATTGGTTGTTAAAGAGACCGGGATCGGATATTGTCTTATAGCCGGCCAATACCGAAAACCACTTTAACAACTGTGTACGCGGTGGAGATTCCAGAATGAAGTAGGATGGTGGCGACGTTCTCGAGGTATATATTACGTGGACCCAACTCCCGTGAGTTGGCATATATGACTAAAACAGGAGCTATATCGGGCTACACAAAGGGTCGCACCCTTTCATCGAGCATGTTCCATCGGAAACCATTCTATTACTGTTGTGATTCGATTCGGTGGCGCCACTTTGATTCGGAGGTATTGTTCGAGGTGGGCGGAAGCTGCTGGCTTGCCGTCACCACCGGTCCGGGAGTGCAAACGGTGTATCCACCCTGGCATTGCCTCGCGTGCCGTGTTATATCCTTATATCGAGCCCACTACGATTTTGGTTTTAAAGATCCGACCGCGTTAAGGTTCACCATCCCCTTAACGCTATTTTCTATATGATTATACTTTACTGATTAGACACTACCGTATATAGCGTATATTACTACATAGTAAATAGTTTAACGGATCCTTGGAGGATTGGCGGTCCCAAGCATCCTTTAAGTTACTGATGCATTTTGTTACTGTTCACTTGAGTTGATTTACAGTTTATAAGTATTTATGTCCTGACTCGAGGGTTTTGTGTTTTGCTTTACGCTCGGGTCAGATTGATTGAGTTAGCATTCAAGATTCACCTTCGGCGTTGGAGCTTTCCTTGAAGATCCAGCCATCTATTTTGTTTCAGTATCCAGTGGTTCAGTGATGTATCTGATTTGTACCTGATGTATCCTGTTACTCTTCTGTTGTATCTTATTTAACTCTGATGTATCTCATATTTATATAGTAGCTTCACGAACTACTATCTCTTTTTCTTCCGCTGCATTTTTATATACTCTGTGTCTGTGATCTGTGATTTTTATTTAATGTATATTCTGAGGTTTGCCAAAATTTTATTTACAAGACGGTATTTTGAGCAATTCAATTCCGGCATGAGTGTCTGCCTATGCACTTATAGTGGATGCGAATGGTTGAAAATACCTGGTCGTTACGTAAAGTGTGTATATATAGTGATATTAAAATAAACAAAATAAATACCAAATTTCACGTTTTGGGATAAGGCGACTAGGGTACCTGCTAACAAGGTGGTGGCAAGGATTGGGTGAGGTGGAGAGGCTTTCATGCAACTCAAAGCTTCAAGAAGGATTAGGAAAATGTGTTGCAAGCAGGTGAGGGAGAAAATGAAATAGGGTCATGTTTGCATAATGAAGTTCAGTGAGATTGGAAAATTGAAATGAGGCTAATGGAGGATGGAACCAATGAAATGAATGCTTCAGGTAGCAAAAATGAAAATTTATACATTTCAAACAAAGTGGTGGTAACGAATAAATATAAAGTAACAAATGGACCAATTGTACTAAAACTTTGAGATCCAATTTCAAAACGTCTACTCCGCTAAATTAATTTCTATTAACCCTAATTATACACCTTATTAACACCCAATTAAAATTTATTAACACACATTAAATAAAATGTAACACTCCAATTAATACCACTGGGGACCGCCGCTGCACACAATAAAAGATGAACCGAGACTGGAGGTTCAAATTTAAAAACGGCGTTTTTCTCAGCACGCAATCACGATTCAAAATATTAAATTTACTTTAAAATATAAGGTTAGTATTAAAATACTTCTATACTGCCTCTGATTGTTATAAAATGAATGTAAAATGTTGTTCCAAAATTCAAATTTTTTCTTTTTTATAAAATTTTACTTATCTTTAAAATGAAACGTTCATTTTATTTTTCTCAAACTGTTCTTTTATTTTCATTAAAAATGCTCTTTCTATTTGACCCAAAAATGTACGTTTCTTATATTAATTGCCATAAATTTCAATTAACTTCTCTTTCCTTTTAATTCAAAGATTCCTCATATGGATTAGATGTTGCAAATTCCACACTTTCAAAGCTTTAACTTCTATTTCAATTGTTTATAGATTATACATTAAATCTTCCAAAATTTTCAATGAAATTAGCTTTCCATTTATTTTCAATACATTCTTCTTATGGTATAATTATTTTGTTTCATATCTATTATTCAATTCACTATTCTTAAACGGATAAAATTTTTCATTGAATTTGCAAACTATCATAATATTCTTACATTCCATCTAACTTTCTATTAACGTAAAAATTAAGTGTTAAATTTCATTTATTTGGTTTTTAAATTCTTTTATTCACTCCATTATCACCAAGTAGATAAATTAGCATTGGTTAATGGTCTAATATACGTTATTCTAAATTTTCAACTTAAACTCCATTAACGTAACATTTAACATTTTATTCCCATTAAATTGAAATAACCCAATTTCCAAAATTTAACTTAAAATAAATAAGAAACTCTTTATGTTTCTAAATCAATTACAATAGTTTAACAATTGAAAGTTAATTGAAAGTTGCTAAATTTATCGATTTCAGAAATTCCCTTTTATATTTCTTAATCATTTGCAGAAGTTTAAACAAGTTTAGATGTACATTGGAAGTTGATAAATCTATCCATTTCAATGTTAACTTCCAAATTTCATTAAATTTAGAAAATATAAGTTAAAACTTAATTTATTATTAAATTCAATATTACACTGGATGAAATCAACATTTGACTCAAAATCTATTATACAAATATTCTTAGATTCCATTTTAAATTTCTATTAACATAACATTTAGATGTTTGATTTCATTAAATTTCAATTTATTGACCCACTTAAATTTTATTCCTTTCATTTAATATCAATTGTCCATTCTATAAGTAAAAATTTACATTAGATTCATACTCATATAATGGCTTCAATTTCATCTAAATAAATATCTACAAAATCTTTAAATACTATATCCATTTCATTGCAATTAATCCGTTTGATATATACATTAACTAAAAGCAAATTCACATATCAATTTAGTGTCAATTATTCCAGTAAATACAGTGTTCAAATGTCAGCTGCAATTAATCCAATTGATTGCAAATTAATTCCGAATTTGATTTCTATTTGGTTACAACTTAAAATTGAATCAATTTATTACTTAACCAACATAGTTAATATTATTTTAGATTTCATTACACTTATATTTTCCAAATTTTATTTTAGTCTCATTTCTTTTTATCACATTTATTATCCTAATATGAATGGAATTTTACTTTGGTTACATCTTATTTGAATTCAACATTCTTTACTTACCAAGTTATTCCACATTGACTGCCATAATTTAGTGAATTAATTGAAATTGATTACAAATTAACTTAACAACCTAATAAAAGTAACGTACAATAAATATAGTCCTTAACTCTTAATTACACTTTTAGAGGTTCATTATTTACACCCCAACATTGTAATTACTTACATACACTGGTTTTACTCAATTAACATTTATTGCAACTATTCCAAAATTTATTCAATATTTATTAGTTATCTTATATTCACGTTTGTGAGTAAATTTGTATTCCATTTAATCCACTAATTATTAACTCTAATTATTGCAATTCATTGTCTAACAAAAATTTTAAATCTATCTCCTAATCTTCACATTTCAATTAGTTAACATCTTACAATAGTTTACAAATAAAAAAAGGGATTGTACTAAAAAACATATTTATTGTCCTGCATTACTTTATTACCTCCATTTACATTTACTTTCCATAAATCAATATTTAATTCCATTGATGAATTCAATACTTGCCCTTTTTACTTATTTTTAACTTTATATCCAAATGCGACAATTTCCACTATTACAATTACTTGCAATATATAATTTAATTTGTAAATTTTAATTACCCTTGATACATCTAATTTCAACATTCGCTTTCATATAAATAAATAAGATTTTTAGTTCTTTCTAAATTTAAATTAAAATCTTATTAATTTAATTCATTTTAAACATCGAATTTATACGGGTCGTTACACTCTCCCCCACTCAAAACTTTTCGTCCCCGAAAAGGAAAAGAAGGAAAAACGAAGAACTAAGAAATCAATATACCTTATTCAACATTAACTTTATAAACAATTAAATTTATAAAATTAATTAATTTAGATAAAATATATCAATTTATAACCATTAAATTTTTTTATACTTAAATTACTAAAGTTTGGAAAACATTTTCAAAATAAATTCTAAGTCCAAAAATTTACGAAATTTTTTGGCAGAGTCTCCTTTGTACGGAGAGGCTCGAGAGAAAATATAATATTAAATATAACAACATACAACATATATTTTTCAAATTAATATATCCCTATACGGGAAAATATATAAAATAGCGCTATAAACCGAAATCCGAAACGTACCTATTATTCGGGCATTTTACGCTTAATTTATGGAACCAAAAGCAGTAGCAATTGCTTCCATAACATGCATTTCACTTATAAAATCCAAAAGGGTTAACAATTTATATAAAGTGAAATATTTAAGTGGTTTCAATCACTAACACCAAATGAATACAACAACCAACAATTTCACAAACAACATATACAACAAATACAAAACAACCATTCAATCAAACAAACAAATAGTTGTTTGGGTTCAAAACTTTTAAATTGTACGGAATGAAGAAAAAACTACTAGCGCATCATTTACTCAACAGTCTTAGATAAAACTAAATAGATTATTCATTCTCCCAAACCCAATTTTTAAAGTATCTTACCCAAACAACCATAACCAAACAACAACCAAATTTGAACAACTTTTTTTTTATCCTTATTAATTTCATTCATACATTTGTTGTTCAATTTCCCTTTTTTCTTTTTTTCTCATACCACGTAAATTTTCCTTTTATAATTTACACTTATTTATAACAAACTTTTAATTTCATTTATTCATTCAATGTTTGTTTCATTTAATTTCCCTTATTACTTACAATTATTCATTTCCATTAACTCAGGTCATGCCAGTTCTTTTTATTTCATTATAATTATTCATTCATTTATTGCATGCCCTTATTTATTTAAGCTAGTAAATATGCCCTTATTTATACGAAGCTCAATGGAAAGAAGTTCAGACCTCCACATGAACAAAGAGACATCGCACAATGCTAGTCTAAATCACAAAAATGATCGTCATGATCATCAAGAAGTGTCAATCACAATAAGCTAGTAAATATGTGAGTTTAGCTTCATGTCCCATAACCACTTGCTTAACTTAAATATTTACGAACAAACTGTTGATCTTCACTAGAAAATTGTCACAAAAGGTTCCATCGAACAAGTCCAATTAACCGACGAAGCGAACGCAAGCGTTTCATACCACTTATTTTGCTAAGTCGTTTAATTAGATTTCTCATCCGAGTGAGGTAAAAGTTTGTATATACTAATAGATTGGAAAACGGTTTAGGAAAAGAGCTTTGTATTAAAATAGTGTTGAAATCGTTTTGATGAAAGAGTTTTGATATTTACTACTAGTATTGAAACCTTCATATTTCTAAAGTTGTTATCCCGCCTTATTAGCAAGGCCGTGATACCATAAAATCGACCGAGAAGCCCAAGATAGTTTGTCTCGAAGAATGGTCAACTCAGCATCTCAACAAAGCAAGTTCTGTTATATGTTTTTCAGATAAGATCCCCTACGGAGGGGGGGTCCAGGGGGTGGCAACCCCCCAAGGTGGGGGTGCGGGGGCAACACCCCCGCTACGGGGTTCGACCTGCCCGGTCAGGTCGCGAGGGTCCAGGGGGCAGCGCCCCCGGCGCGGTGCAGGGCAGCGCCCTGTCCAAAACGGTACGACCTAGTGAAGACCAAAGGGAGGATAGGATCGAGCGACCTAATGGTTGCGACCTAGGGGTCTAAGGGGTCAAGCAGCCTAATGGTTGCGACCTAGAGGTGTTCGCGAGTTAGCAGAAGCGAGCGAACTAACAGAGGCGAGCGACTTAAGGGACTCGCGACCTAACAAGGTAATAGGGTCAAGCGACCTACGACCTAACGAGGTAAAGGCCTAACGGCCTAGTGAAACACGCAACCTAAATGTACGCGACCTAATGCGGCCGAGTTAAAGTGCAACGACTTAAAGTAAAATAGGTCGAACGACCTAAAGATAGTATGTCGAGCGACCTAGGGGAGAAACAGGTCGAGCGACCTAGGGGAGAAACAGGTCGAGTGACCTAGGGGAAACAAGGTTCAACGACCCAAAGAAACAAGGTCTAACGACCTAAGGAAGATAGGGGTCATGCGACCTAAAGGCTTGTGACCTAACGGTGTTCGCGAGTTAAGCAAGGCAAACGACCTAATGGTTGCCGACCTAAGAGGGAATAAGGTCCAACGACCTAAGGGTTCACGCGACCTAGTGGAACACGCGACCTAAAGGGTAAACGACCTAAGGTCCAACGACCTAACTCATTCGAGCGACCTAATGGTTTAAAGGCCTAACCCATGTGAACAACTTAAGGTCATACGACCTAAAGGGGAACGACCTAAGGTCACGCAACCTAACGAGGCAGGCAAGGCCGAGCGTCCTAAAGGGGCACGACCTAAAGGCGAGCGACCTATGACTTACGACCTTGCTACCTAACTCCGAGGTGAATTTTCCACCAGAATGAACTAATTCCAAGGCAGTGCGACCTAAATGCAGATTTTCACCAAAATCACTAAAAGTTGGAGTTTTTCCCCAATCCAATCCAAACCAAACGCAAATGTACATGCTAAAGTGATGGGGAATCATTCCCAACAGTCCAATATAGTTATAGACTAGAATTGTGAGATAAAAATCTCACCTTTCCACTAAAATGGATGAAGATGAAGCTTGAAATGCTATGCAATGATCAACCACTAGCTTGAATCAATGTCTTCACATGAATTTGGAGTTGATGTTGGATTAGCAATGAAGACTTAGCTTTTGGAGTTTTAATTTTCCATTCCCTCCTCCATTTTTGATGAAGCTTGAATGTTTAAGCAAAGAGGAGAAGTTATGAAGAGAAGGGGGTTGGGCTGAGCTAATAAGGGTGCGGTCCAAACCAAAGTCATAAGCGGGAAAAAGTGGCGAAAATTCCACTAACTCCAAACATATCAAAGTTTATACTTAAAAAGATTGCAAACGTCACTTTGAACTCAATGGAAGTGGTCTCGAGTCCTAATTTGATCGTATGCAAAAAGTAGCTTTTCGGACTATAATCCGATTAACGATAAAATATTTAAATAAAATATTTAAATATAAAATCGATAAATATGCGGGTTGTTACAACATAATTCTATTTTCATGACAATAAAATCAATAGAAACGTTCAATTATGAACTTAACCACACAAAATTGAGAACCAAACAAAATGAATGAATTAATGACATGCATAGGATAAAAGAAGCTTATATCTTAACTGTCTAAAAGAACTAAATTGAAAACACTATTTCTTGGGTTCTATTTTTAATATCAAAAGATAGCCATGAAAGGTCATTTGATAAAACAATTATCAAGGTTTATGTCATTTGGTTAATCGTTTTATAGTATGATGACAATTTAGTATTCATCATTTACCTATTTGTGAAAAGCATCGATAAAAAATATTTTCGATGCATGACTCTATTACAGAATGTATAGTAGTTTCAAACGAGTGATAAAAAAGGAAAACTAGTTATAAATGACATGAAAATAATAAGAAGCGATCTAAATAAAAGAAAATCAAAATTTCTATTTGAAAGAATTCCAGTAGAGTGAAGGTATAATTTAAAGTATGAAAATTGGTCAAATTGATTACATAAATTTTCATAACAAAAAATTTCTATTTAAGTTCAATCAGAAAACTAAAGTAAAAAATTATTATTATATTACTAACAAACATATAATAAAATCACCATTTGAAAATCAATGTATAAACATATGTGTACTGAGAAACTTGTATGAAACATGAATATCAAAATGGGAATAATCAAATCAAATTTAAATAAATATAATGACCTGTTCCCAACCACATAATGTAAGTTAATGAGGATCTTTTCCGCCTCAAGTTTGAAACTCCTTCTACTAATGTTCGGTCTTAAGCCATTTATCCATGTCAACCGACAACTGTTTCCACATCTTGCAGTCTTACAATACAATAGTTAGATAGTCATCATAATATAACCAACAATAAATACAATAACATTGGGAATAGGAAGTAGTTAAGGTGTGTAGACTCATTTGGATTATATAAATAGTAACTGACATAAGCCAAAAAAAACTTGCATCCTTTAACTAATTCACATCTATTCAACTTTAATACAAAAAATATGTATTTTTTTGGTTTGAGGTTCAACATATTTCAGAAATTTATCTCAGAACATGTGGTTGAAATCAAGGAGGATTGAAGGTGTAGCAAAAGGGAGGTGTAATCGAACATTGCCGTACATTTGTGTGTGTGTCTATATGTATATATATGTAATTTAGTGGCACCTCAATATTCAATTGTGTATTGGTTGTATAAGCAATAGTATGTGACTTTTCTTTTCTAATTGATTTTGCACGACTGCGGTAACAAACATCTTCTTTAATAGCACTGGTTTATAAAAATGATAGAAACCACTATAGGAGTTTTAATTATACTTGAGATGACCATTGGCTTTGCTAAAAAGATAAATTATGAATAGTTATTTATCTTCATATTGTGAATTGAAATTACAACAATACCTCAAAAAGTTTGCAATGTTCAGCCAAAACTAAGGAACATTTTGTAAGTTGGTACTGGCATCCTCATTGATTTTTTCACCTTAAGCAACATTGCTAAAGCTGATAACATGCAAAAGAGGACAAAAAAATTGCTACACATAAATATCATTATAATAAATTGTATCAGCCCAAATTAATCACACCCCTAAAAATCAATACTCTAGAAAATAATTACTACAAAAGAAAATTTTGAAATAATAATAATAGTGATACTAATAATAAGCTTGAAACAGAACTATTACTACTTATTATTGCCCGTCGGTAGAGTAAATTCTTCACCTTGCATTATCTTCATATTAAATTTCAAATGGTTTTACATGTACAAAAATGTAAATAAAACAATAACAAATGGTTAAAGAAAACATATATTCAAATCTAAAGTAAATATTGTACTAAAATACTACACAAAAAAAGTTAAAACAACATGAAGAAAAATCACCGATTATAGGCAAATGTCTTTTATAGACTTATTAGGACTGTAGATAATATTGACAAGTTGGTGGTCAATTAAGTTTTTTGATGCTATTAATTCGGTCAACATTGGTAAAGGATTTAAAGAAAAAATAGGACCCCTGATCAGATTCCTGAAGTAAACAGGTTCAAGGAAAATGTTAGAGTTAACTGGCATTCAAATTATGAGCAAAAAAAGTATAATTGGAATGGGTTAGGTGATGTCTTCTTATCTGATTTACATTTGCAAAAATTTTTGATACGGTACTCGGATCCTTTTCTTTCTGACTAATTAGTGATGTTGTTAGACTCCAAGTCAAAAAAGTAAGATAACATTACTGTTGATATGCAAACTACTGATGTGGAAGCAAGCATTGGAGGAGATAACTTCATTACTATTAATAATCATTTATCAAAATGACATAGAAGTCAAAGTGATATAGTTGTGGTTTCGAACAGATTTAATGTATTGAGTTGCTATGAAGATTCTGTTTCAGTTGTGTGCTTGGAAGTTGAAAGTATAGGAAATTTAGGCAAATATTATAATGCCAATAATAAAAATTGCAAATATGGGGAGAGAATTAAAAATAAGCACAATGATTCTATTAGTGTACATGCACCAATGATGAAAAATGATGAAGCGGCTTCAAATTTTCAGATCTCGACATGGATAATCTTCAAACGATGTGGCAGCGACGTGTCCCAAGGCGATGAAAATTTCAAGTTTTCGGTGACGCTCGGTTCCCATGCGTGTAGGTAGGCCAGGACATCAATTTCAAGAAATGGTGGTAGTATATCTATTAAGTGGTGATTTCGGATCCAGATCTAGAGCTCTAGGGAATCTAACATCTGTAGGATGTTTACAGTAAAATCCATGGACGAGAATTGATTTCAGGTGCTGATAATTGGAAGGGGACTATACACTGATGGACTACCGTGACAGCAGAGATTAATTGCAGCGATATCGGCTATAGCGGCAGACAGTAGAAGGAGAAAGGGAAAGAAGGGATGTCAGTTAAGGAGTGGTGGTTAGGAAAGTGGAGGAGGGAAGTTGCCATTTTTTCCGGGTGAGGCGAAAGAGGACGCGGATGAAAGGGAAAATGAAAAGGAAAAGGAAAGAGAAACGAAAGATAATATGGGAATACGTGGGAGGTAGTGGGGGAAAGACGGAACTACCATGGTGGAATGGTTTCTTTTTCTTCTGAACGGGGGGCAATATGAGGAGTGTTAAAAAGGCTTCAGTTTGACTGATTGACCAAAGATTTTGCTTTATAGTATAAGACATGCATATGTATTGCCCATCGTTTTTTAAAATTAATTTAATATTTATAAATAATTTATTAATATTTAAATAAATCTATTATAATAGTATGTATATTATATTAAGATATATATATATATATAAGAAATATATAAATATATTTATATACCTAAAATTACTTAAACAAAACTTTTTGTGTGTGTGTATTTATAATACTTATATAAATAATAGTATAATATACTTACATATATTTGGATAAATTATAATTGCATATTGGATGAGCTAACATATCTATTGCGATGTAAATCCTAGCATTTATATATAGGCATGTTATACCTTGCACAAGTTGATATGTTACACATGCACATATATATATATGTATCTGATACACGTATTTGTGTGTCTTTATATGTATGCATGTATGTGCGTGCGTGCATGTGTGTATAAATACATAAATTAAATAAAAAATATATAATTTATAATTAATAAATTTAAATAAAATAAAAGATTTTATTTAAATAATATTTAGGAATGTTCTAAATTAATTAGACTTTATATGCCCAAGGGAATTTTTTTGAAATTCACCCATAACTTCCATTGTATGGTATCCTAGTTCCAACACATAAATCATCCAAGTTGTACACCCGATGCATGCTTAGGCATTGCGATGTACTCTCGATGTGTATATGCAGTTTATGCGGTTTATAATTGAGAATGTCAACTCAATATACTGTTAGGCAATTTATTATCAAGTCTATATGCTTGGGATACTCCTTGGTTTACTTAGTTTCTGGATGTTCAGCCTTCTTGTGGAAACCTTCATAGGTCACTATTGGGTTTAGGTGCATTAAGAATTATTACCCTATAATGCATAAGATAACTAATCCTTTATATGTAGTACGCACACAAATGAACAACCCTAGGTTGTGCAGATTATAACTGAAATTTTATTACTTGCCAACACCATACCATTAGTGATAAAATTCACTCGCTGGACCTTTTTTGAACCTCTCCATTTTTCCCTCTTTATATCTATTACAAGAGGATATGATAGCAGGTAAGGTGACTTGGATAAGGCGCGTGGAGAAGGCGACTTGGTGCTTGGAGAAATATTTATTTATAGTCATTTCCCATATGTATCTTATTTCATTTATCAACATGACTTTGTTGTATTTTTATTTAGATATAGTAATTAGACATTTCATATATGAGCTGCTATTACTTTTGAAACAATAATGAATTTTTTATATTTTCAGTATGTACATTTTATTCCTTCAGCCGTGAGATCTAAAAGTATAAAATGTCTGAAGTTATATTTATCTCTATGTCATTTGAACTATCAAAACCTAACGATTCATACTTCCTAACACGATGCGAGTTCAAACACCGTTTTGGGCTTTGAATCGATATATCTGGAGGTGCGGGTTGTCAGAGCAATTAATTTATTAGTATATAAATGGTAGAGGAGGATCTTTAATATATTTATTTAGGTGATATCATGACTGCTCTACTTAATATATTACCCTTATTATCAAATTTATTTGAGTGATTGACTTATGATATAATGTATTTCTTACGAAATTCGTTGTTTAAGTGTTAGACACATCAGACAGCATACATACTATATGTACGTACTTATTCCTTAAATCTAATTTAAGTTTTTACGATTCTACTTTATTTAAATGACATATTTAATTTAATTAAAGCATATTTAATTAATTTAGTTATTTACTAAATTAACACTTTAATTAATTTAATTTTGTCATTTTAAACATTTTAAAATTGAATAATAACCATAACATTTATAGTAATAATATATATATATATATATATATATATATCTTATTACACATGTATACTCTTTATTAATTAAAGTTTAATTATTTAATTAACTAAGATAATTTTAATTAAAATATAATTAATTTCAAAATTTATTACGATTTTCTTAAACATTAAGATAAATATACATATATCATTGTGCATGCTTTTAATGAACCTTTCAAATTAATAGTTTATTTATTTAATTAATTTAATTAATGTAAAATTTTGAAAATAATTAATTAATTCAGTTAATCAATGTAAAATTTTGAAATTAATCAATTTTCAAAATAATTTTGAAAAATATTATATAACATTTAGAAAATCTCTATTATATTGTAAACCTAAGTTTTAAATTTAAAATATTATTTAAATTTTCAAACCCAATGCCCAAAATCGATTCGGGCCTTTATATTACGGATAACTTTTGCGCTTACTTCATCCTTAGGGATAAGCTAATAGCTAGGCAGGGAAGAGTACTTGATTACCCAAACCCAACCTTAAACACTAACTTTTCAAATACCCTATTAAATGGGTAGATTTTAATACGTTAGCCCTAATACTGTTAATTCTGACCACATAGGCTATTAGACTGTATGAAGGAACAAGTTGGGTTGCAGCGGGTAGATAGGATAGATTTCAAAAAACTTCTTGTCTAGGATCGATTCGACCTATGAAGTCTAAAGATAAAATTAGAATCAATATAATTAATTTAAATAAATCAATATTTTATTCAATTTATTTGATTTGATTAATTGATGAATAATTAAAGAGATTTAAAATAAAGTATATCATTGTTGTCACGACCCGATATCCAACGTTCAAAAATTGACATTAAATACCTCACTTGTATTCGACTGCCAAAGATTCAAACACCGAACTCCAGTCGGATGGAGCTTATAACAACATTAGATGAATATAAAATAGCGGAAACAAAATGAATAACATGCATTAGTTCACAGATACAACATCATCATAATATCTGATACAACATCAGATTGTTTTTATACATATATCATAACTCCAAATAGAACATCATAATAGAACCACAAGTGATCATATGCCAAAAAGTATTCAGGGAAATGAAGTGATAGCGAACTTCCAAAACTAAGCACCTTGAGATCCAAAAGCTTCCAAAATATCTCCAAGGTAAAAGCCTCCAACAGCCGATAGCCTCCAACCCAAAAAGTCTCCAGAATACTGCTAACACCAGAACACAGAAACTTGCTACTAGGCTGCCCGTGTGGAAATGATGGGCACCCAGAGTTTAGAAAAAAAAACAATAAACTCCATGTCAGTCATAGGACTGGTATGAGCAAACAAAACAGTTTCTTTTAAATAAACAGGATTTATAAAAGAAAATCCGGCATGCTTTTTAGGAAATGAAACTACCATAAGAACTCCCTCCACACACACAATGCAATCGCAGAATTGGAGGAGGTTTCTTCTTATGATAGTCAAATATGCTTGATACGTGAAAAATTCTTTGATATTATTACTAGTGTATAGTGTAGAAAACCATTTCGAAAGTATAATATTAATCTTAGCCAGCATAGACATTTCAAACTATGCCTACTATAGTTACCATCTAAACAGTGGTGACTACCATAAGTAAATGGCACGTTATACAACTAAAACCGTACTGGGTTCGTATTGGGAATTAGATTTCCAACAAATGGTCAGGCTAAGGAACTTCCTACTGCCACATGGGTACGCCTCTGGAGGGACGTCCCGAGAACCTACCCGGCTCTCTGCCAACACCGGTTTACCTCTGTAACTAGGTAACTACTACACGACTATGCCATTCCCCGGTCGTTTGCAACCTTATCCGAGGGCCCTCTATCATAAAGCAACAACCACACAGTAAATGAGATTACAGCAACCACATAGGTAAAGTATCTGGGCTCCATACCATGGTACCATCTTTTTCCAGAAGGAAATAACATACCCTAAAGGGCGTGACCCTCATAACCTTGCTGCATCTTTCCTGTTTCGACCATTCCCTGGGTGTGAAGTTCGATGAGGTCTCGTCCACAAAGCTACGCTTTACTTGAAAGCCATGCTTTGATCACAAATGATCAACAAATGATCATCGAGACACAACAGCACTTAGCATGCCACACTACCAAATCGGGAGTATATCATTAATAACCTTCAACTACATAACCTCTGAGTTCGTCTGTCTCAAAGAAGGGTGTTAAGTTAAGAGAATAAATTCTCCGCCACAAACAGATATGTATTTGAAAGAAATCCGCTTTATATCTCAAAGTGTAGTGTCAGACACACAACCATACAAGTCTGTTCCAGGTTCGAACAGAACCGAAGGCACTTCATCCAATAAAGGAAGAAGCCCTTGTAAATCCGGGTATCCACAATTCCGATCGGACTCCCCATCACATGTGGAGATCTCTATACCGGAGCAACTCAGTGCAGAGACAACCGATAGATTATCCTATCGTTTTCGAAGACACCCGGTCTTCACCACCATCTTCAAATGTTATTCATTTCGGTTAATCACTATTCAGGATGGGTTATATGACATAAAGGTCCTTTCCCGGCTAAATTGAATAGTGAACCATAATTCTAAAACATGTGGGTGTATCAATTACAAGGATTTACATTCGGGGTTAAACGTGAGTTTCGGATAACTAACTGAAATCCGACTCCCTATTGCATCGAAGTTTAAATGCCGTTTTATGGGGGAAAAGGGTTTCACATAAATACAGAAACAAATCACAAATCACAGTTCAGCATAAAGCAATTCACATCACACAATATCACAACCACAATAGAAATATCAATCCAGTACACAACATTTGATAATAGTTAATCATTTTCAATTAAGGTGAATGTCTTTTAAGTGAATTAACCACATAACTATTTTTATTGATTAATTATTCTTAATCTTAATCAACTTTATTAACTAATTTTTCCTTAATTAATTATCTTAATTAACTACTAATGATAAATGTTAACTTTGGTGGTAATTAACTTTAACATTTATCTTTAAGTTAACTACTTAATTAAAATATCAATTGGATTTTAAAAACATTGTTAAGTATTTACTTAACTCATTAAAACTTGAAATAAATTCTTGACTTAATTAGTCAAACATTAATTAAGCCATTAATGTTCAAAATCGTTTAAAGTGATATAACTTCAATTTCTATTATGCTGAAGGTTTCGAAACTACACCCGAGAAAATCCTATGTTTACTCGAGTAATCACTAGAGTTCTCCTCCTATTTTCCCGAGTCATCCTCCCGTTCCTCACATACTTTCTTCTTCTTCTTCTTCTTTTTATTTTTCTAGCTTAAGTTTTAAACTTAAATAACTGTTTCCAGGCTTGAGAATTTCGTGCTCCAACCCGAAGCACGCCCTTCATTTTCTCGAGTATCAACTCGAGTCGCTCACCACTCACAACCACTGACACATATCCATGCCGTACACGTGCATGGCGTCTCGCCGTCGTTCCGGCGAACTCAGTATCTTTGGCAAGTCGCGAATCACCCCTACATATGAAATCAAAACTCGATTCGACTATAAAATTTCCAAATCGAAATTTTAGCATTTCGCTCGAATTCCTGAACTCAACTCATCCAACAAAATCACCTTGCCCTGGTTGCTCCGACCAATGGAAAAGCTCCAACTCAGTCCACACCACGTCAACCCCCTACACTACCATCCCCCTGGAGCACATGCAACTCGATGCATCAGAGGTGGCGAAATCACCTCGTTTCTAGACATGTCCAAAACTCGAACGCAAACACTAAATTCGCCTCATTCCTTCAATATTTGCAATAGAAAAATTATTTGACAATTTTCCTGAAATCATCAATGGCCAAGCAAACTTCAAGCAAAATCTTATCATCCAATGTTAGTTCGATCATCAGAAAATTGTTAAAACGTGTTTTCTGCTCAACTAAGAACTGCACGTTGAATACTTATAAAAATCTTCATTTTTGTTTTAAAAAACTTATTTTTCAGTGAAGATTCAAGTTATGAAATTGAATTAGCATTTTACAACAATCGGATTTAACGAAATATTACACGTTTACCTGTAAAACAAGATTCCAGTGATATATTTCACTAATACGTTTTTAAATAGCTTTTAAAATCTTGATTTAGGTTTAAACATCTTGTTTTGTTGAGAACTCTAAGCTTTACAATGATTGGATGAAAAAAATTTGAGTTTGAACAAATATTCAACCCTGTAACAAAAATCAGAGAAGTACAATATATTCAATATTTCACAGAACAACTTATATATAAACACGGATCTATATTCAAAAATAAAGCATATACAAAACCATATAATCAATGGATCACCTTTTTTGTTTTTAATTAAACTTAAGACTTTAAAATTTATGTTTACTCACATGAAAAGTTTGTAAACAAAGAGCTGTTTTGTTTTTAAAACCTGTAGTTTTAAATCTACCTTTGAATCTTGTTGCGTACTTTATTGAATCGAATGATGATGCTTATATTTTTTTTTCTGATTTGCTAAATTGTTTTCTTGAACGAAATGAAACAAAGAGGATTGATATATATAAACAAGTATACAGGGCTTTGTATTTTACTGGTCAACAATTTGGTCAGAGATTTTTGTCCTCTTTGACCAGAGATTTTTTCTAGTTGGAGGCTGAAATGATTTTTCTTTTTGCTATTTCGAAATGACTTCTTTTATGCTGAGATGATATCATTTAATGCTTATGTTTCCCTCTATGTTCACATACTTATGCTATTTGAATTTTTGTATGTACATTTTTTTTCCTTATCTTCTTGCATACATAATTCACATACAATCTACATGTATTTCATATGTTACATAGTTCTAAAACTATCTCATGTGTTTTGCTTTATGTTTTTCTTATTTCTGGAATTTCTTGATGTATCCATATTACCATAAAATTTTAACATATATATTCACATATATGTAAGATTTAAATTCAATGAGTTTTAAAACATTTATTTGTTCTATCAAAAGATATTGAAGTTTTATATAAATCAACACATATTTTATTTGTTTTGAAACTTTTCAAATTAAATTCCAAAAGTTCAAATAAGTTACCAAATTTAAATTAAAAAAAATTCAGATGTTACAATTGTATACTTATTTATAAATAATATGCTTGTGCAACATAACATAGGGAGCGTATGGTTAAATATACGCATGGATAAATGTCGATATTTACACAAACTATGTATATATATGGCTTACTATTTATATATACTAATTATCTGCATATATATATTAATTACCTACAAATTTTTTTATAATATATATATAATTTAGAAAATGTTAAATAATATTATTTATAATAATAAATATAATATTAATTTACCAAATGATTAATTTCAAAATTTAAATTCAAATATCCAAATTTGGTTTAGAAAACAATATCTTAATTTAAAACTAGATCTAAGATTTAAAACCCAAAATTCTATATATCATAATTTTTAATTTGCAATATTTTATTTGTGTGTATATTTAAATACATACATACATAGATATATATATATATATATGTATGTATATGTATGTATGTATAATGTATACTTATGCATATATGTTTCGGCTAAATAAAAATTTTGTTTTAAAACCGAAAGTAAAAGCTTTATTATCTGCTAAAAGTACATATTTTAAATATTGTATTACTTCAATGTATACATATAAGACATAGATATATATTTATATATATTATTAGATAAAACAAATTCAAGTAACTTTCTTTCATCTTTTTATAAATTAAAGAATAAAATCATTGCATAACATTTAATTTAAGTTTAATTCGTAGGTAAATCGTTTAAAAACTAAGCAAATTTAAAAATAAATAAACAATATCATACATATGTAAATTTAAACTTTATTTAAATAACAATTTTGTATGGTCAAAACAGATATGCGTAAAAAAAATTATCAATGGCATATCATAATAATATAACATGTATAGATAAAAGACAAAACTTAAGTAGGTATCATTTAATAAGCAATGGTACATATATTTTGTATGTGTGTAAGGTGATATATGACATACAATACATTAAGATCATTGTATAAAATAAATAGAATTTTACTTGATATGCTCTACCTCTGATTCACACCTAGATCTTGATAGCCTCTTTGATCTTTCAGATCTGCTCCCTCTTTTGCAAAAGGCAGGTGCGCAAACACTAATATAAGTGATAGAGTTAGGAGTATGCCAAGAGGCAATTATGAAATTTGTTACATATATCTAACTAGATAACCCATCTTGTTCGATATGCAAGGTGTTTTCTTTTTATTATATACTTGATATAATGTGTTATATTAATTATATAATTTAATTAAAAGAGTATTTAATAGAAAATCTATAAATGGTATGTTTTGAGATAGTAATTAAAAAGTCTTGTAATCACGACTAATTTATCATGATAAATAAACATACCATTTTAAATATTCATGGTCAACATGTATCGATACTAGATATTTATATTCCATTGAGACTAGAGTATGTAAGACTCTCCAAACGTTAGGTAGTGTTTTACTCATGGCTGCTGGAGACACCTTGAACGATTACGTATTGATATTTATTTGAAAAGTAATAATGACTCACTCGATAGTTTTATTTTGGTTAATACAACCAAGGTCAAACAGAAAATGTCGATGTGACAAAATTACATAATTCCCTCAACATGAGAATACCATTGAGCTTCAATGTGAAAAAACCTCTCTGATTATATTTAAATCATGATACAACGTCGATCAAACGACTATAGTCGGGTTTAGTAGAAGCATTGGAAGTGAAACACTATTAATGAGTGGATTCATCTCCTCAGTTAAACGAGGTTTGTATCACGGTCCACTAACGTCAACTAAAAGTCAAAGTTTCTGTCTAGAGTTGTTCAATTAATAATAATTGTTACTATTGAACCATGGACTTTGTGTTGAGACTATAGAGCTAAATGAGGATGATATTGGAAATTTTGACCATTATCAAACTCCATAACTCCAAACTGATATTGTTTTGATGAAGAGAACTGGTGTAAGTAATTGTCACTAATGGTTAATGCTTAATAAAGTTAAATTAGATTTTACCGGTACCAAGCAAGTGACAAACATGACCATAATGTCACGCCACCTGCTAAATGAAGTGTGTATGTTAATATTCAAATTGTTCGATATTAATCGTTTACCAAATTTACACCTAAGAGTCACACAACCGAAACGTTGAATACTCCTTTTAGCACTCGATTTATTTAATTTGTAATTGTTATAAATTAATAAATATTTATGAAATACTAATTATAAAATTTTATTCGATGTGTTAATCAATATTAAATAATGTATATACAATAGTTATAAATATACTGATCGATATACGATATCGATAAGCATTTAAATTGGATTTAAATGCAACAATTGTTATTAAAGCTTAGACTGGCCTTAAGGCCCATAAGAGGCATGGTATTTTTGACTATGATAGGAGCAGAGGTGTCGACCTTATGATAGTAGAGAGGGAAGGAATTTTGAATTTCAAAGAGAGATATGGTAAAACGAATAAGTGGATCTTGACCCACATTTCACTCCTTAATCTCTCTCTTATATAATCCCTCTAACCCTCCCTTTATAATTACTTTTTGCACTCTTCCTTTGTTGCTCATATTAGTGCCCTCCTCTACAATAACCCTAAAAATTCGAGCACTAGTTTACAACAATTTTCTTCGATTTTATCTTCGGTGTTAAGTCAATTCAGAAGCTAGCAACTTCAGGAATTGGATTGGATTTAAGCAGAATATTTCCTCATTTCAATGTGCTAACTTTGGGCTTTCAGAAAGGTACTTTGTTGATCTGTCATTATATAATAATGTTTATATATTCATTGTTCCATATGTTTCTTAGTTAGAAATATCACGAATCGGTATGTTGATTGATTATCATATGTTGATGATTGTATATATAAGTGTGTGTGTGTGTGTGTATGATTCATGTATACTTGTATGATGCTTATGGCCTAGAATAAAAAAAATTGTATTAAAATAAAATTATTTATGAACTAAATCTAAATAAAAAATGATTTTGTGAACTAAATCTAAATAAAAAAGATTAAATCTTATAATAAATATATTTCAAATCTTATAACAAAAATTATTCATATCTGAAAAGCATCCAACAAAAAAATTCATGTATATGTATATGTATATCTAGTTTAATTATTTACTTAATTAAAATTGGCTAAATAAATAAAATAAATGCATGCATATTTATATATAATATGTAAAAATTTATGTAGTATAATATATAGATTATATTATCGAAAATGAATTTTTAATTTTGTTAATTTTTTCAATAATAATTTCAATTAAATATATATATATATTTATTAATATATTATTCAAAACAAAAAATCAATTTAAAAAATTCATCTATACTTGTATGATGCTCATGGCCTAAAATAAAAAATTTGTTTTAAAAAATATATATTTATAAACTAAATCTAAATAAAAAAGATTAAATCATAAAATAAATATATTTTAAAACTTATAAAAAATTCATATTTCAAAAGCATCCGCCAAAAAAAATATTTTCGTGTGTGTGTGCATATATGTTATATATTTAATTATTTATTTAACTGAAAATTGGTTAAATAAATAAAATAAATGCATACACAATTATATATAATATAAAATTCTACAAAAATTGATATAGTATAATATATACGTTATATTTCAAAATGAATTTTTAAAATTTATAGTTAATTTTGTACTAATTTTAATTAAATATATGTATTTATTAATATATTATTTAAAACCAAAAATCAACTTAATTTTTTTTGGTCGAGAGCACCAGCCGCACACACACACACATATATAAATTCATATATATGAATAAAATCTGCAGTTCCCACGAAGACCTTCAAATGTTGCCTCACCTAATAAACTCCCGATGTCGACCACTAAGTCGAAGGGGAAAGGAGGTCTTCTCACGTTGCTGTCCCTAAACTCGATGATGTTATTCACGATGCTTCTTCTTCACGTGGCATTATTCCTTCCCGCTCCACCACTTATCTCGATGGGTCTTTGGGCTGACATATTCCTACTGAAGGAATGTGTCACATTAGAATCAATCATTGTATTGATTCAAGTCTGTAGGAACGTGGATTTTAGAGATAGTTTGTAGGGGAAAAGGAAAATTAGATGCAGGAATTAATTAGGCTTTCAGTAATTCATAGAATCTGAACAATACTAGATTCATCAAGAAAAACATAGGTAGTGGATTAATTGGTACTAATTTTGAACAGAATAATAAAAGGACGTGGGCTGATGTGGCAAAAGGGATAAAAACAAGACGGTCAAGTGGGGGGAGATAAAGGACGTAAAAAAATAACTTATGTTAAGCCAACATATAAATGAGATAGAGCTTACATAAAACGAGTATGGAAATTGAAAAGTTGATATGAATTGTTTGCTAGACAGAATTTTTTTTTCTATTGCAATTTGAAGAAATAGATGACTGTGAAAGAATTCTGGATAAGGATCCCTTTTGACTCTAGAATTATAATAAAAAAATGGAGCCCTGGTCTTAAATTCGATAGGGTTATTCTCATTCTGATTCCTGTGGTTGGTAAAGTTATTACATTTAGATCTTATCATTACTAATAGTCTAGTGAACCCTATTGAACTAGATGAATTTACATCTAAATAATTGAGTTTCTCGTTTGCTTGTGTTTTAGTAGAAATGAATGCATCATTTTAATTTCCCAATGAAATAGAGGCAGTCTTATTCAAAGATGAGGAGATTTCGATTAAAGTGGAATATGAGTTCAAACCGAGTTGTTGTAATATGTAAAATATTAAGAATTTTTCGGGATCACTACACAATTAGATTTAGAAGAGAAAGTAGTGAAGAAAGCAAACAAAATTAATTCCTCCAAAAACAAAAACTTTTATTGATTCAACCAAGAAAATACAAAAGAGACTTAAAATTGAGAAGAAATCTCAATCCCAAACACCCAACAAAATACACTTTTTCCCACAACCTCCCTTATCAACCCTAGACATGTCTATTTATAATAGACTTGACAAATATCTTCTTTAAGAAGCTATTGAATACTTCCGTTAATCTTTCCCATGTAGATAATTTGTTGCCTTCTATAATGCAATAAAAGAGGCAACTGATAACTCTGCCAAATACACAGAATCTCTAAAAAGTGCAATTAATCACACTTCAAATTCTATCAAATCTATAAAATAGGCAATGAATATGAGTCATAATTCCACATAAACTCAAATATCTCTAAGATCTAATTAAATATTATATATTATATCACTAAAATCTAACAATCTCCACCTTGATATAATATTTCATAAATGACATCCAAGCTCCTCCTCGAACCTCAACTCCAAACAATATATCCAAGGAAATATATGTATTCACAAAAAGTTAAACCACCCTCCAAACTATGCATGCTTGCCAATAGAACATACACATCATCAACAGATCAGAATTGCTTGTAATACCACAAAGACCTTCAAGTAGGCTTTGTGGTTTTCCGTTGTTGGCTCTACCTTGATTTAGATAGATTTGTCTCTCCAACTTCACTTGTATAAGAATTTGCAATCTTTAAGGTTCTTCCAAGCAATGAATAAATATTATTGTTTTTCCTCTTTGCGCGCATCACCTCCCTATTACCTTTCCAAACCCTAGTTACTCCACCTCGAATCGAGAAGTTACAACCTTTCCCTTCCAACAGAGATAAGATTCCTTTTAATTTCTAGGATATGTTTAACCTTTGTAAGCGTCACCAACCTTCCAGTATCCATCTTCAACATGACAAAATCTGTACCTTGAACTTGTAGATCTCCACCATTAGCGGACTCCACCTTGCATGCTTCCTCCTTATAATCAGTGAATGCTTCCCTTTGATTGCAAATGTGGAAACATGCACAAGAATCTAACACCCATTCTCCTTCCATATTCATATCAACAAAAAGAACATCTTTGCTAATGCCCAAGTTTACCTCCTCATCACCGTCTACCTCCAGCTTATTTTTGCTTCCTTCTTGAGTTTTCATCCTCTCTTTATCCTCTCTTAATTTATTGCAAAATTTCAGCTGGTGGCTTGGTTTTTCACAATAATAGCAAATGAAATCTTGATCCGTATTTGGCTTGAATGAGCATCTTTCTCTCTTTGCAAAGTACGGTTTTGTAGTTTCATTTTCTTCAGGGGCCTTTCCTTCTGATGAATTTATCCTCCGCCTCTCCTCATTAAGAAGGTTGCTAACCACAATCTCTATGGAAATAACACCACTAGAATTTGAATTGTTCAATGCGACTACAAGGGTTTCCCAACTTTCAGGCAATGAGCTCATTAATATTAAAGCTTGAGTTTCATCGTCAACTTTGAAGCTTATCTCCGCCAATTGGTTCACAATTGCTTGAATGTTGTTGAGATGTTCGCTAATCGATTCGCCTTCCTTTAGTTTCAGATTGACCAACTTTCTCATCAGGAATGACTTATTCGTCGTAATTTTTTTGCATAAATTCCTTTCAATTTCTTTCATATGCCAAAAGCAGAAGTTTCACAAGCGACGATATAAAACACAGAATTCTCCATAAAATACCGAATTGCTGCAGCCGCCTTCCTATCTGTTGGTTGTGTTTCGACCGGTCCTATACCACCGAACCAACCTACTCCTCTACCATCCATTGCCGAACCAACCATCTTCCCTCCTACCACCGAACCGACCAACTTCCCTCCTACCACCGAACTAACCATCTTCCCTCCTACCACCGAACCAACCAACTTCCCTCGAACCACCGAACCAACCATCTTCCCTCCTACCGCCGAACCAACCATCTTCTCTCCTCCATCACCGGACCAAACTCCACCTAGCCACTACCGGACCAACCTCTATCGGACCAACACACTTCCATGCATCACCGAACCAAGGCCCTGCCGAACCAACATTGCCAGGCCAGATTAGATCAGCCCAGGCCCACCAGCAGCTATATACGTCCAGGACCCCTGCCCCCAGCCTCACTCTATAAATAGAGGGGCAGGGGTACAACAATGGCAGACAAGTTTGAGAGCTCAAGCACGGATAGAACTTTCAAACAACTTTCAGTTACTTGTAATCAAAGCTTTGTACTTGTAATCTGAACAGAAAAGGGGAATAACATATAAAGTCGACGTAGGCACATTCTGGCCGAACCACTATAAATCTGTGTGTCTTTTGCAGTTTAGTCCATCTATCTTATATATTTGCATAAATCACCAAATCATTAAGAACAACATATAATCAACTAAATCATACGACTTGGAGGTGTTTGCCCATTTTTTATGCAAATATTTTTGGTGCTTTCACTAAGAACAGGAGCTCGAAGCTTCAGCTTCTCCCACTTAACCCTTTTTCTATAAGCATCGTTCATTGCTTGGAAAACATGCCTCCCAAACGGAAGAAAGATGCTAACAAAGGAAAGAACATCGCAACTAGCAGTATCCCAGATCCGGTGATCAGAAATCAAGACAATCGTCCGGTTCCAACAGCAAATGGAAATCAGGCAAATCCGACAGCCCCTGCTACGGAACAACCAATTACAAGGACAGATCTGGGCAGGGTTGTGGCTGAAGTAACTAACCGCTTCGCATCTCAACAAGAAGTCTTGGTGGACCAACTCATGTCACGCTTAAGGGATGTTGATGAATCCAACTGCAACACTGAATCATGGGGTGAGTCCCGGTTTGGAGGATCTGGAAGGCGACAAAGGTCTTTCTTCTTCGAAGAGGCTAACAACAGAAACAACAATGGTAGGAGCCGAACCCGGACTCAGCCCGAATTCCGACCCGAGGAAACACTTGGAACCGAACCCAACGGGGGAGGTACCAGGCAGGGGTCGGATGTAGCTGATCCTGCCATGCTACCTAACCATGAAAACACCAATAGACGGGGCCGAGCTGGAGTCCAGCCCGAAATTGGACCCGAGGAAGTGCTGAGAACAGAACCCAGCAGGGGAAGATCAAGGCAAGGGCCAACTAGGCTGACCCCAGCGTGCCCCCGGAAGACCAGAGGCAGCCATTGGAGAATGTTAGGAGTGATAGACGATACCATCCCCACAGGTCATCTGGACGGAATCAATCCCGGAGGGAAGAACCAAACTCATTTCTATCCGCTCCAAGTTCTGATGAAAGGATGGCGCGATTGTTCAGAGAGTGCGTCCGACCGGACCAAAGGGATCGGAGGATAGGCGCTAGGGTAACCAGCCCCTTCACCCGCAACATCGAAACTGCCATCACCCCCCGAGAATGGAAAATGCCAACAATGGAACCTTACAAGGGAACCTCTGACCCCGTTGTACACTTGCAGAGATATACACAGCATATGCTCATGAGCGGAGCAACAGAGGGAGTGTTGTGTAAATGCTTCCAACTATTCTTGGCAGATCTAGCTACCTCCTGGTTCTGCCACCTACCTCAAGGGTCCATCAGCTCATGGGAAATGTTGAAAGAAAAATTCATCAGCCAGTTCCGCATTCATGTGGAACAACCCAAGGACGCTTATTCCTTATCTAATATCAAACAGAAACCCGGAGAGACAGTGCAACAATATCTAACCCGATTCAACGCCGCAGCAGCCGCAGTCCAAGATGCCGACGAGAAACTTATCCTAATGGCCCTCTGCAGTGGTGTACATCCGGATACTAAATTTGCTAGGAGACTAACAAAAGAAAAGCCAGCTACCTTACCCGATTTCTTCCATGAAGCCGAAAAATATATGAGACTTGAAGACGCTGCCATTGAAAGGCAGACAGGGCAACAAACCAAGGCAGCTCATGGCAACACACCCGCAGTAGCAAAGGACGTTCGAAGAAATGACTCCAGAGGTAGTGCTGGGGAAAGAAGGGAGAAAAGCGTTTATATAGGCCAGGACCAAGATTTGACTCTTACACTCCTTTAAATGAAACAATCGAAAACATTTTCTTGGCCACCCAAGACGAAGTTAGATACAAGCGCCCCCGCACAAGAAGGAATCAGATAATGCAATTAAGTTTGGAAAGTTATGCCGCTTCCACGAATCTCAGGGGCATGACACCAATGAATGCCATCATCTCCGGGACTTGATTGAAGAACACATCAGAAGGAAGAGACTGGAGCGCTATGTGAAAGGTCAGAACAGGACTTCAACTCCTGCCAATGAGAATCCAGGGCTACCCCTCTCGGAAGTAAGCAGAGGAAATCGAAACACCAGCAGCTCCAGTCAAGAGAAGATAGTGGTTCTTACCATATTAGGAGGACCACACATCGCCGACGGAAGCTGGGCAGAGATGGAAAGATACAGTAAGTCACTTAGAAACAATGAAGGCTACGTTAATTCTGTTACCGAAGAATGCCACCCGAAACGGAAAGAGAATGATGACATCACATTCAGTAGGCGTGATCTAGAGGGAAGGCGGTACCCTCACATGGATCCTATGGTCACCTCTGCCTGGTTCGGTCCAGCCAAGGTTTTCCGAATTCTAGTAGACACTGGGAGCTCAGTAAATATCCTATTTAAGCATGCTTTCGACAAAATGAAGCTGTCAATGAAAGATGTGTCCCCCTGCGACAAGCCACTACACTGATTCACGGGGGATGTGAAGATGCCCGTCGGGCAACTGGACCTCTTTTTCGAAATAGGAAGTCATCCCCACTCCATTGTGCGAAAACAAACATTTGTGCTAATAGAGAACCACTCGGCCTACAACACCTTTTTGGGAAGACCAGCCTTGTCTGACTTCCAAATTGTCCTAGCCCCGTGGTGCCTAAAGATGAAATTTCCAACAGATAACGGAATAGGAGAAATAGAGGGAGATCAAAACGCTAATCGAGACTGTTATGTAACTGAGCTTCGCAATAACCACATAAAGGATAGAGGGAAGAATGCAGAGATTACTCTCTGCACAAAAAGCCTGGAAGCATAGCAACTAAAGAAAGCCCCTCCTCTTCGATATACCAGCGATCCTTTCAACGAATTAGACCCCAGGGACAAGGAGGATGAGGCCACCATCGAGCCTGCAGAGGCTATGGAATTTGTACCTGTAGACAAACACGACCCAAGTAGACTGCTGAGAGTCGGGTCTCAGCTAAGAGCGGAATTGAAGGATCAACTCGTCGATTTTCTTCGCCACAACATGGATGTATTTGCATGGACGCACGCTGACATGAAAGGACTCTCCCCAGATGTAGCATGCCACATACTGAACATCGATCCCACCAAGGTGCCAGTAAAGCAGAAAAAGAGAAGCATGGGGGCAGAACGATCAACAGCCCTCGAGAAAGAAGTAAAGAACCTACTTGCCAATAACTTCATACGAGAAGCCAGATACCCTAAACTTGAAAAGCCAGCATACTGTTTGCTAATCACGTCACGGAAACTGCGACACTATTTCCAATCTCATCCCATCAGAGTTTTAACCGATCAACCGCTAAGGCAGGTACTCCATCGCCCCAACACTTTTGGACGACTACTTAAATGGTGCATTGAATTGAGTCAATATGATATCACCTACCACCTCGCACCGCCGTCAAGGGACAAGCCATGGCCGATTTTATTGTCGAATTCACTACCAACGAAGGTAAAGCTCGATCTGAAATAACAAAAGATATCAAGTGGAATCTCTTTGTAGATGGAGCATCAAACGAACAAGGCTCGGGGGCAGGTATTGTGATAATCACCCCCAGGGGAAGGAAGCTGCACTATGCCCTAAGGTTGAAATTCGCTGCCACTAACAACGACGCAGAATACGAAGCAGTGATAGCCGGATTAGAACTTGCCCTAGAGATCGGAGTCGGTTCTTTATGTCTCCATAGTGATTCTCAACTTATTGTAAATCAAATACTGGGAGAATTCCAGACTCGAGGGGAACGACTCACAACATACCTAAAGAAGACCAAGCTGCTGATCGGTCAATTGGATCACTATTTAATCAAACACATTCCTCGAGAAGAGAATCAGGAGGCCGACGAACTGGCAAAGCAAGCTAGCATGAAGAACAGCAACATTTCTGGAATAGTAGCCATCTCAAAACAACTAGCCCCAAGTTTCGAACAAGAGGATCTGATAGCTGCAATCGAAGAAGAAACTTGGATGACTCCTATCCGGAAATACTTGCAAGATGGCACGCTACCCAACGAGCGTAACGAAGTCAGGAAAATCTTGAGGGGTGCTTCCCGCTACACAATACAAGAAGGCATCCTCTATCGGCGCGGCTTCTCTAACCCCTTACTAAGGTGTGTCGCAGGAAGGGAAGCCAAGGAAATCTTATCCAACATCCATCAAGGAAGTTGCGGAGACCATACTGGAGGGCAGACTCTGGCAAAGAAGATACTCCGATATGGATATTTCTGGCCCACCTTAAACAAAGACGCCTTGGACTTCGTCAAAAAATGCAACAGATGTCAAAAATTTGCTAAGATCCCTCGACTACCAACCAATGAGATTACTCAGATGACCAGCCCTTGGCCCTTTGCAATATGGGGAATTGACTTGATTGGCGAACTGCCAATGGGCCGAGGCGGAGCCAAATATGCAATAGTGGCAGTCGACTATTTCACCAAATGGGTGGAAGCGGAACCTCTAAATAAAATATCTTCGGCAAAAGTTATCAACTTCTTGATCAAAAATGTTTTATGCAGGTACGGGGTTCCACTCAAAATCATATCGGACAATGGACTTCAATTTGACAGCGAGGAATTCACCGACTGGTGCCAAGAGCACGGAATTCACAAAAGCTTCTCATCTGTAGCTTATCCCCAAGCAAACGGACAAGTCGAAGCTGTCAAAAAAATTCTCACAACTCTAATCAAGAAGAAACTTGAAAAATCAAAAGGCGCTTGGGTGGATGAACTTCCTACGGCACTTTGGGCCTACCGCACATCTTACAGAACATCAACAGGGCATACTCCTTTCTCTTTGGCATACAGATCGGAGGCCATGCTCCCAGTTGAAACTATAGTACGTTCCCACCGTAGGATCCACTACAGCCCAGAAGAGAACGAAGAACTCCTCCACACGTCTTTGGATCTAATTGAAGAGAGAAGAAACGATGCAGCACTCAAAGCGGCAGCTCACAAGCAAAAAGTGGCAGCACAATACAACTCCAAAGTCAAACATCGCAGCTTACAAGAAGGAGATCTTGTCCTCAAACGAACCTTTCCACGCCCTGGAGCGCTAAATCCAATCTGGAACGGACCCTATGTAATTCATAAAGATCTCCACAACGGAGTTTATATTTTGTCAACAGTGGACGGAGAGGTGTTCCAGAGGGCATGGAACATCCAACACCTTCGTCGATACTTTTCTTAACTTGTACTGCCCATATGAAGTGAATTAATAAAGAGAATCAGTGGACGTAGGCATTTTCGTGCCGAACCACTCTAAAAATCTTGTCTCTTTTTAATTTGTTCCTTTATATCTTGGCTGCTTGTTAAGCTTTATCCTTTTCTGTTGAACAAAATCCTGTGTAACGGCATTTCCATTCTGGACACTTCACGGCACAACCTCACCTGGACAAGACCTAACAGGTACTATACGAATCTATGCCCTCGCCAATGAGACACTTTTGCTCCAGCATCCCTCTGCTGTGGGTTAACTCATTGCTCGCGATGGCCCTCAAAGCCAACTGTAATGAGCCGATTATAAGCCACCGAGAAGGCCGACTATAGCCGATGCAGCTCATTACGGCGTTCAGCTCGCCGGCAACCGTGAACCGATTATAAGCCCCAACATAAGGTGTGGCCAGCCAGGGGCAGTTCACAGTTCACGATCGGCACCCGCGCTAGCCGGCCACAGTAAATCGAATAATACCCATGATCACGGGCCATAATGGCCCGGGTAGTTACTTTGCGCGATCTCGGCTCTGATGTGTCTTAAGTACGGCTGTGGTAAAAAAGAAAACTCCCCGCGGAGGCGTAAGATGGGTGACAAATGTCTCCAAGACCCACAGCTAGGGAAAGTGACTACAAAACCCGTTTGCCACGAACTTAAGCATATCGAAGGCCTTCCGTGATTGGAAGTTTTACTTTTTCTTATATTTCCATTCTATTTAAGAAACTTTCCTCCTATCCTCTATAACAACCCTTAAAGTACAGGACACCAAATAGGATGCACTCGCTAATGGGAATGAGAACTCTCAGCTGGATGACGGGTCACTCAACTGCATTCCGTATTCGATCACACAGGGCATTCAAAGCTACCATCTACAACTAAAAATCGAAAGAGCGGTACTTTCTTCTCTTGTATACAAATAAGTAGCTCTGATATATTCACACATCACATTAACATTGCAAGACATGAAATTATATTTTAAGCAAGAACGTGACATACACAATTGAATCACAAGCACATGCACAGCTATATTTCTTATGCAACACATCAAAATAATGACAGCATCCAAATATGACAGAATCAGCTTATGTTATAAAATTACATGTAAAAAATAAAGTCGTTCGTTGCGATGACATAATTGCAAACTGAAAGTACATTAATGTTTTGGAACTAGTATATATAGGAATGTCAAGTAAAACCAAAAATACCCGGATCAAGCCAAAATAGTCGGCAGCATCAGAACTTCATCTCTATCCTTCCGACCCCCTAAGATCTACTTGACCCCAGGATCAGAGCTCCCAGCACGCTGACCAGAGGTCCCACCTGTCCAATTCAGGAGAAAAATCTATTAGATAAACGATAAGCAACCAAGCTATGAAAAGGCAAAAAGGGAAGACTTACCAACATCCGTTCCTTGATCGTCGTCTCCCAACTGCACGTCAACCTCCTCAGCAGCAAGCAGCAGCACGCCCTCCTTCACCGCCACTTTCTCTTCCTTAGTAAACTGGGCCGTAACCACATCCATCCTGAAGGCCATACCACCCTCCTTATCCGCATCAGCCTTGGCCTCTTCCAGAGCCCGAAGTTAAATCCTGGCCAAGATCCGGGGATAGTCATCCATCCAGGATAAGTTGCCCTGCTTCCAAGTACGGAAATACATATCCTGGAGCATCTCGTCTATCATCCCCTCGTTTTTCTCGAACTCCCTCATCCGGACTTCAGAAGCCAACAACTTTGCAACGGCAGCATTCCTCTCCGATCGGTATCGCGAGCGGTCAGCCTAAAGGGATTTCCTCATCGCCTCCATCTCCTCCTTTAGCTTGGCATGAGCAAGCTCTGCAGCTTCAAGCTTCCCGGATAACTCCTCTACCCGCTCGAGGTCCGCCTTTCGAACATCGTCTACCGTTGCAATGGCTATATCGATCCGTTCCTTGCAGATGGCCTCCATTTTTCGCAGCTCGGCTCTGCTAGCCTCTTCCATAGTTTTCTTTAGCCGTCTGGAGGCAGCCTCATGCTGAGAGATCTGGATGGCCTGATCGACAAGTTGCTTAGCCTGGTCGGCAATCACTAGCCGCAATCTTATGTTGGCACTCCCAATTTCCTCCCCGGCCTTGACCAGTCGGGCGTGATGCCCCATCAACTTCCTGGTCTCCTCAGCCACTCGATCGATATTTGCCTTGGCCTCATCCCCCATAGTCACAATCCGAGTGGTCAACAAGTCGAGATCCAAAGACTTAGCCTCATCAAGCACCCTTACCATAGGATTGCAGGGTAGGAGGTGCTCACTGGTAACCTCATCGAAGGAAATATCATGAGAACTCGGGTCCAGGTCTGGATGACCCGCAAATGGGTTACGAGCCAAGCCGGGACGATCAACATGATTAACGGTAGGATTCTCTGATGAAGGCGGAGATGGTATGGACTCAGTATCCTCCCCCGTGATATCATGAATTGGCTGGGTTAGGGGCTGAGGTCCAAGTGAAGGTTCGAACATGGAGCGCTTCCTCTTTCTCTTTTGAATATTCTCCTCAATAACTCCGAGAAGAGGACGGTAGCCGACTACGTCCCCGAAATGGTTGGTCGAAGGCTTCGGTTTCGCAGAAGCTTTGAGGAGTTTGAATTTCTCGAGGCGGTGCCGAATGTCTGATGTCTTGGCCGCCTTACCCATTCCTGAAATAAAAACCAAGTGTCAGAAGCATGCATGAGACTATAATTCAAGAAACGTGTGAAGTTAAAAGAGTAGTCAAAAATTCACCTTGAACCGCCGGAGTTGCCCTAGCTGAAATGCTCTCAGAAGATGGACTGGCACCAGTCTCGGCCTTATCAGTTTTCTTCGGTTTCTCCACCAAGGCCGACCCTTCCTCCAACCCCTCAAAAGCTTGGCGGAAGGCATCATCCGTCCACTCTTGAATCTCACCTGCTTGCCCAGAGGTCAAGGCACCAACGCCACTACCACTTTGTCCTTCGCCACCATCACCTTCTCCATCACCTCCGCTCTCCTCCTCGCCTCTTTACTCCTCTCAACCTTCCTCCTCCGGAACATCTGGGCACGTGCTGGGAGAGGGTCCATCAGTTTTCTTGAGCTTCTTCCCCCCGACGACTGGAGGTATCGAGAAGGGTTTTCTCTTGCTGCTCTTTGTCGTGGCCCCTCCTTTGGATTTAGCAGCCCTTTCCTCAGCCGTATCCCTCTGCTTGACCATAGACTGATGGGGTAGAATCAAGTTGTGTCCCAGGAGAGTGGCATTCCTGATCAGGTAAGAAGCTGACCTATCCCTTCCCGAAATGGCTTCTATCTCCGCGGCCATCTGAACCAGGTGATCGTTCTCCACGACCGCAAATCCACCTGTCGCTAGAAGGAAATAAAAACACATGAGAAGAAGCATTTCAGTCAGAACGGAAATTATAAATAAGCTTCAACTTACAGCCAGAGGTGAAGCGGTGGATAGAAACGGAGTCGTCCTGGATGAAGAACCATTCCTTCTTAAACATGGTGAACTTTGAATACAAGTCCAGGACCGGCTTGAAGGACACGGCCGATTCCAAGCTGATATATGGAGACCCCTTCTTGAAACCTCTCAAGTTATATAGGTACCGAATCTCCCAACTGGAAGAGGGCGCCCGTACTTTCTTTGGAAAATCATGAATAGGCACGCCAAGATAGCGTAGGAGTTAGGCTGGAGCTGGAAAGGGGCCACCTTCAAATAGGTGACGAAGCTAACTATCCAAGCATTGATTGGAGGAATGGCCCCACACATGCAGTGGTACCTACTATAAGCAAAGTATCCTTCAGGGGGATTATATGGTATGGCCCCCTTCTCTGGCAATAGCATGCATGCTCTATCAATCCCAAAGGAGCGGGAGATGACATCAAGCTGCTCTTCTTTGAGAGAGCTAGGAAAGCAGTCAAGCGGAGAATTCAGAAGCTCTTGAGGACCATACCCATCTACTAGCGATCTCGGGGTAGGTCCACGACGTTCCGGTCCTGGCTGAGCTGGGGGCACTATGGTGGACCCTCCTTCGTCCTTGGATTTCTTCTTATCTGATCGAGTTTCCACTTTATGAGACATTTATCTGCAACAAAAGAAAGTATATCGTTAAAACAGAAGGTATAAACATGCAAGTATATGTAGTCCGGAGTTTCACTCGTAATTCAAAACATAAAAATTCAAGTATATAAGGTTCATTCGGCACTCAAATCCCCAAGTCTCGTTCGGCAATTCAAAAATGAAAATCCATTCGGTATTCGAACCCCATGTTTCATTCGATAGTCCCATCATAAGAACTCATTCGGCAGAAGAAAACTCACCTGGTCCGGCAGTTAGGTTTGATTCGGCACTTGGTTGATTCGGCACTTGGTTGATCCGGTACTCGATTGATTCAGCTATCTCAAAACGATAAAGGAATAACGAAGGCCTAACACCCCTATTTATAGACGAACGCAGGATGACCGGACCGGGTGATTCGGCGCATATGACCGGATGGAAACATCCAAGTTCAAACAAAGTACGCCATCTGCATGCACATGCCCTACTTTGGAGGGCAAGTGTTGGGTGTGTTTCGACCGGTCCTATACCACCGAACCAACCTACTCCTCTACCATCCACTGCCGAACCAACCATCTTCCATCCTACCACCGAACCGACCATCTTCCCTCCTACCATCGAACCAACCATCTTCCCTCCTACCGCCGAACCAACCATCTTCTCTCCTCCATCACCGGACCAAACTCCACCTAGCCACTACCGGACCAACCTCTACCGGACCAACACACTTCCATGCATCACCGAACCAAGGCCCTGCCGAACCAACGTTGCCAGGCCAGATTACATCAGCTCAGGCCCACCAGCAGCTATATACGTCCAGGACCCCTGCCCCCAGCCTCACTCTATAAATAGAAGGGCAGGGGTACAACAATGGCAGACAAGTTTGAGAGCTCAAGCACGGATAGAACTTTCAAACAACTTTCAGTTACTTGTAATCAAAGCTTTGTACTTGTAATCTGAACAGAAAAGGGGAATAACATATAAAGTGGACGTAGGCACATTCTGGCCGAACCACTATAAATCTGTGTGTCTTTTGCAGTTTAGTCCATCTATCTTATATATTTGCATAAATCACCCAAATCATTAAGAACAACATATAATCAACTAAATCATACGACTTGGAGGTGTTTGCCCATTTTTTGTGCAAACACTATCCAATATTTTCCACTTCGCCTCAGTTATTCCATTTTGCGTTTCCCCTTTGTTTTCCAAGGGTTGGTGAAGATCATTAAGATAGAGATAATCTTCCATCTTCGCCTTCCATAACCCCAGTTCCTTCCATTAAGCTTTTCAACACTTATCTCCTCCATAGCCAAAGACTCTTCCAAAAATTTGTATAGTTGGCTCTGATACCAAATGTAAAGAATTTTCTAGGATCACTACACAATTAGATTTAGAAGAGAAAGTAGTGAAGAAAGTAAACAAAATTAATTCTCCCAAAAACAAAAACTTTTATTGGTTCAACCAAGAAAATACAAAAGAGACTTAAAATTGAGAAGAAATCTCAATCCCAAACACCCAACAAAATACACGTTTTTACGCTCCTCTCTTATCAACCCTAGACATGTCTATTCATAATAGACTTGACAAATATCTTCTTTAAGAAGCTATTGAATACTTCCGTTAATCTTTCCCATGTAGATAATTTGTTGCCTTCTATAACGCAATAAAAGAGCCAACTGATAACTCTGCCAAATACACAAAATCTCTAAAAAGTACAATTAATCACACTCCAAATTCTATCAAATCTGTAACATAGACAATGAATATGAGTCATAATTCCACATAGACTCAAATATCTCCAAGATCTAATTAAATATTGAATATTATATCACTAAAGTCTAACAAGTTTGTGGGCACGTTAATTCTCAATGTAAGAGAAAAGAAACCTAAGTTTGGCAACCAAAATTAACCCATATAGATACTGATAAGAAAATAGCCTTAATAAGGAAATCATAGAAACAGTTGATGATATTCTTTTGTAACATGTTCAAAGAATATTGGCTGATAAAATTATCAAAGACAATAACCTCCCGAATAACAAAGAGATAAATTCTAGTGTAAAAAAATTTGACCGTTTTGTAAGAAAATTAATACGAAAACATTAATGGATTTCCTTCCTTATTTTATAAGGAAATTAATACGAAAACATTAATGGATTTTCCTTCCTTATTTTGTAAGGAAATTTGACCGTTTCCTTCCTCAAACGTTTGCTTCCTCAATTTGTGGTCAATAGAATCGAAAGGGTTATCATATTACTATGCTAATCAATAAAACGATTATAATCTAGAGCGTTAATTTCTCTCATCTGGATCTTGATGGACAATCAAGACTAAGTCTACAAATCTGAAAATTTGGTCCTCTCTCTACTTATAAATATTAACCTTTGCCCATCACAAAGTATATAGAAAAAAGGCATAAAGAAAGATATAGGAAAAGAGAGAGAAACCATTTCCTTTATCCATTGAAACAGCTTTCGACAACAACCATTGCTGATTCATATACGAGATGTCTGGAAGTATGTTTTATTGATTCATTACATATGTGATAATCATGTAATTCTAGATCTTAGGGTTTATGTTATTCGCAAGATATAGATTACGTCTAGAGTTGGTGATTCGACAGAAGGCAAAAATCAATTTGTTGAGCCGACATCTATAGAAATGGATTTAGAAACCAAAATAATTTTTTTCTAAAGTCCCAATGGAACATTATGATAGTCAAAAAATGTCTAGGATATGCAGATGTAGGCATTCATAGTGATGTTTTTTAGGGTGACATTGGTGATAAAACAAGGCAAAGAATCTAATATTATGGAGGATTGAATGACATTCATGATTCAATTGTTCAGATAAAGATATCTAGTGTACATGAACATGCACAAAGAAAACCACTACAAGATTGCAGCAACAGTCAAAGGAAAAAGGCTTCAGGTGATGTAGCATGTGCTGACAATCTATCAGATATGGGGATCAGAAAAGTGGGGATTCTGACGAAGTAGAAATGGTCGTTGGTGAATTGCAAGTCGAAATGGAGGATCATGGTTCAGTTTTTATGACAGAGTTAGCTAGTACACCAGGATATGCATAGAGAAATAGTGTCAACCCAGAACCATTTCATGAATGCAGTAAAAATATGATAAATGCGGATTCAGTTGAATTGGATGTGTAGGCTTTCAATCAAAAATGGAAGTTCAAAATTGTGGGGTTTCAGATGATATGGTGACTGCTGGTGGTGGATTGAAAGATGCTGGTAAACTTAATAAAGCGCAAGATAAATTCTAATACACATGCATATGAGTATAATATGTTACAAGACTTCAAGGACAATCAGGAATTAGTTGCTTCCAAAAAAGGCATGTGTCGAAGAATTTTATTACAAGGAGATTAAGAATTATGAGTGTAATAACCCAGATTTTTGGGTATCAGATAATTGAATAATTATGTGATTTTAACTATTCAAATGTGATATCCCTGGAATTTGAAGCAGTTCAAGGTGATAATGTCCTTTATAAATTTAATTGAAATTGGCAAATTTGTTATTTCAACAACAATAATGTATATATATGTGATTATGGATTTTAAGTAGACTATTATTTTCAAATTGAAAATGGTGGTTGTTTAAATATATATATCAAATTGGTTTTAAAAAAAATTGATTTAAATTATATTTAAAAGAAAATTTTAATTGAATTTATATTTGGATTTCAAAAGAGATGATATATACATCGTAATATATATTTTGAATTTAAAAGTAAGTCATGAATGATTTTGTTTAAATATAGTTTGTCTTATTCTATTTCTTTAAAAAGGATAATTTTTTTATTTATTTAAATTTAAAAAAGGTTAATTATAAAAGCTTTATTAAACATTTTAAAATTTATTTATGCATGTAAGTTACAAATGTTGACCTATTAAACTCTCTTAATAATATGTGTTAATCAAATAGACAAGGTAAGTGACAAATGTCAAATTCTTATTTTAATTTTCTTTTATTTTTAATAAGCCTAATTTAAACTTATACAAACATATACTCCTTTCTCCATTCTTTTTCTAACTTTCCACTTTCAAAACAAAGAAACAAGCCATTAGATCTGAGGCAAATTTAAACAAATTAAACATTTAAACCTGAAAAAAAAAAAGAAACAAAAACCTGCTCACTTCTTTACAAACCAGAGAGATGGCTGAAAACAAAAATAAAAAACAACAGTTCTAATTCGGCAACAATTTCACATGTTCATATTACAAACCTGAGAAGCTTTAAGTTCTACTCAGTATGAATTCAAGATCAAAAACCCACCTAGCAACTAAATCAACTCAAAGCATAAGTGCATTCAAACTTCAGCAACCAAAGAGGATGCATCAATTAAATTAAAGCACAACCTTCTTTGTTTCTTCACATATAGGTGAGTAAACCTTTCAGAGGTAAGGATTTTTCTTGATATTTGAAATTGTGGTTGAAATAAAGTGATTAATGTTGCATGTATTCAAATATATATATAAGTGACACTGTGCATGTCTGGGAACAGACACATGTATCTTTGTTTCTAAAATATATAGGATTCAAATCTGTTAGAAAATCAAATTTTCATGCTCAGATTTATCTATTGGCTTGGATGTTTTAATGAAATAAATTAGAGGTGGCATGATTAAAATTTTAAAAATATTTTTAAGTTTTAAAAATAAATGAGGTTACTGGAAAATTTAATTAAACAGTAGAATCTTATTTTTGTTCAAATTTCTAGTTAAATAAAATTGGATTTTGATTGCATGATCCCGATTGTTTTCTTAAATCATGAATTTTACAAGAGGAATTGAGATTTTTAATTTTGTATCTTTTGGGAATCTGGAAGTTGAATGAAAATGCATTTTTGGCAATTTACCGTTGATCGGCCATGCCGTATTCATTGAAATTTGTTCCACAGGTGGCTGGAGGTTGGTAGATCGTCAGAAAAATGGTGGAAATTTTGTTCGATGATCGTGAAGGCAGCGCGAAGAAGATTTAGGGTTTTATACCCGATTTGGGTCGCGAGTTTTTCTGAGGGGATTACGCGATTGTGGAAGGATCGAGTTGTACTGGTCTAAAGGGGTTGGAAGCGTGGTTGTGTGTCGCGTCTCAGAGAGGAGTAGCGTAGGTTCAGGCGATTCCAATCGTTGGAGTGAGGAAGATTTCTTCGACTGGGTTGGTTCCAGGGCGAAGAAATTGGGGTTCGATTTTGATCCACGACTAAATTGGGAATTCTGGGTGATCAGTAAACTCAGGGGGCTCGGGGGTGATGCGAAGAATGGTCGGAGGCAAGTTCGTCGACCAGAGAAAGTTGTGCATGTGCACTGTATCCTTGTGTGCACGGAGAAAGGTATGGTAGGAGAAGTAGCAGGCAAATGAAGAAGAATTTTTTCGTTTGGAAGCAGGCTCGAGTGGGTTTTGGGTACTGACATGAAGATGGAAGGGTGAGAACGCGTATTTGCCTCGGGTTCAACTTCGAGTACACGTGAATGTCTGAGAGTATCTGTTAATTTTAAAAACATGTAAGAGAAAAAAAAAGAAAAAAATGAGTGAAGAGGGAAGAATTGAGCTCGGGTTTGAGGCTGGGTAAACTAACGATTGACTCGGTTTTGGGGTAAAGTAAGTAGCCAATTTAAAATTTTAAACAAAAATTTAAATTTAGGATAATCTTTTTGAAACAATTTCTTCTAGACAATAATAGTCTATCTAAATGATGAGTTAAGAAATTTTGTAATACATTCTAACTTTGATTTAGTTAAACCGGAGTTTGTTAATAATGTAATAACAATTAAAGTGGATGAAGTATTTCATCATTAAACTTAAGAACTTTTGTTAAAGAAATTTACGTAGTAGGTTAATTCCTATATAGGTTGAAGTGATTTAAATGTTGGAATTAAACAAGGTATTATTTATTTAATGCATTAAGTATGAATAATTAATGAAATCGGTTAAGAAATTATTAATTAATTATACTATTAAGGAAGTTGTAATTAGTTTAGTAATCAAATTTAAGGAATTAATTTATAAATGTGATTAACTAATTTAGTTATGAATTTAGAGTTAATCACTTAATGAAATTAAATGATAATTACTAAATGAAGTAATTACAGGATAATTACTTAATGTCATTAACTAAGGTAGGCAATTGAGGAACAATTAGCAAATGTAATTTATTAAAGAATATTAGTTTAATGTCATTAATAAGAGTAATTAATGGGAAATTCCTAAATGATAATCACTTAAAGGAAGTAATTGAGGATTAATTACTTAGTGTAATCAGTTAGAGTATGGATTAATTAAAGGATTAATTAAAGATGAAAGGTTAATTAATTAATAATTATAGGATAATTGATCAAGGTAATTAATTAAGGAATTAATTACACAGCGTAATTAATTAAGCTAAAGTAGTTAATTTAAGTTAATTAATTAAGTTTTAATTAATTAAAGTTAATCATTTGATTTTTGGGGTAGATATAATTACTTAAGATAATTAATGAGGTGTAATTACTTATTGAAGTAATTAATGGATGATTACTATATGTAATTAATTTGAAAAGAAATTACTTGATGGGGAGTAATTAAAGGATAATTACTTTATGGAAGAAATTAAGTAATAATTACTTATTATCTAATGAAAATAATTTAAGGGTCATTAATTAATGTAATTAATGATGTGATCAATCTAGCTTATTAATGATGGAATGATGATGAGTGTTTTGAGACTGTGTGATATGTCTGATATGAATTGCTTTGTGATATGATATGTTGGATGGATGGTGATAATGTGATTAACTATCAATTATGTATTGACTGTTAAAATGTTATCTGGTAATTAAAGTTGAATTGAATTTAATTAGATAATTTGGGTTAAGATGACAATGGTTTCGAAGAGATCGGATTCGGGTTGTAGTAAATATCCGAAACCACTTCGATACTTTCTTGATTGATATGTGAAATCAATAAGCTGGGTTGGAATGATTCAAGTAAATTGGACCATTTAATTCAAGTTTGGCACATAGAAATTGATATGTGAAATGGTTGATGTCTATAATGACTTGTGAAGTGTAAATTGATATAAGTTACCCGGGTTTATATATATTGTATGCTTTTGTATTCCAAGTTAAATGGGTTTAATCACGCTGGTTTCCAGCCTGACCCGGGTGTTACTTTGATGTAATGCTCGGGTCAGACCGAGTATTACATATTTTCAGGTAAGGACGTTCTGGAGCTCAGGAGGCGAGCTGGATGGCAGGAACGTATGAGATGTTTTGCTATATTTATCTAGGACAAGTTAATTTTTAATTGTCCGATATTTGTGTAATGATGTAACTCTGATGTATAAAGATATAAGCGTAATGATATAATTCTTCTTGTAAAACTATTATTTATGTGATATTATATTTCATCCGCTGCGAATGTGAGATTGTGTGTTTCTTTTCTGTTCTTCTTCTATCTCTTTCTTCTTTTTCTTTCTTCTTTCCACTAACTATTTGAAAATTTCGGGATCGAAATTTCCGGGTCGTTACAATGAGGCTTCAATTGACGAGGACAATGAGGTAGGTGATATGCAAGGCTACGGTAAACTAGAGAAGACTCGATTTAATAAAGTTGATGAACAGAGACATGCATAAAATAAGGTAGATCAACTATTGAACATGGCTTGCATAAATTCATAGAGGATGTTTCCTTCCCTTAATGGCATGGTAATGGCAGGTGGTCCTAGTATTCTCATAACTGAATAAATAGAAGATGCAACTACTTATGATGCGAAGGTAATGTACTTAGTGTCGCTGCATACAAAGTAGTAGTGAATCCCAAGACTTCAAAAAAAGTTGGAGCTCAGAATTCTTCACATAGTCTTGATGAATCCGAAGATGAAATTAATACTTTTGATGAGGATGGTATCTTATTGCAAATATTGCTAATGTAATCAAGATAATCCCTAAGTCAAGGAGCCAGTCAAGAATTTCTCAGGATATAATAGTGATAACTAGGGTTATAAAATTGGGAAATCGAAAAGGGAAAGAAAGAAAAAATATATTAAAATTGCTCCTCCTAAAAGAGATAACTTAAGGAGGAGTATTAAAATTAAATGACAATTCTGAGCTAGAACGTTTGGAGTATGAACTCAGTTAATAGATAAAATGATTTTATGAAACTCCTAACGTATCATAAATTTAATATAATTAGTCTATTAGAAAATAAACTAACTACAAAAGGTACAGAAAAGCTCCAACGACCAGCTAATTGAAGATTAATACATAATAACGATACTAGGGCGAAAGGTAAAATCTTGATTTGCTAAGTGCCACTTGTTTATGAGTCTCAACTTTGTACAAAAATTAAACAACATATTAGTTGCACCGTGTCTAATAATGGAGGGTGCGAATTTTGTATTTCATTTATCTATGAAAGCAATTTTTTGGAAGATAGTAAAATGTTGTGAGATTGCTTAAGTAAAGTGATCAATTTGACTAACAAAGCTATAATTCTTATGCGTGACTTTTGTAATGCCTTTCATACTAATGATGAAAAGGATGGTTTGGAAGTTTCTTCTAGTCATTCAACAAATTTTCATAATCTTTTAATGGCATCTGGTTTACTAGATTTGAAACAATAGGGATTTATGTTAACATAAAGAAAAAGGGGAATGGCTACTAAGATAGATAGAGTTTTAACCAATGATTTATTCCTTAATCCTTGCCCCCAATTAGTTTCGATTGCTTCAAACTACTTGTAACGACCCAGGATTTTTGATAATTTGAATTTGAATATTTAATTAATTTTAAATATTAATAAGTGGAATTTTTAAGTCGAACAATTTATTTATCGAATATTTGGATTTAATTGGACAATTAAATCGATAATTGAATAGTGAAAAATACGTAAATAATTGAAAATTGGGTTTAAATATGATCGAAATGATTTGGAAAATTTTATTTTATCATATTCAAGTTATAGTAATGTTATAGAACTTTTAAAATCGAGTTTGAAATTAATTTGTGAAAATCGAATATTTTAATATTTAATTATCGACTGAAAAATAGCCAATTTTTGAACAGTCTCAGAATTGGACGAAACGAGTTCCATTGGATCCGTAATAGTTAGATATTATCGGATTTCAATTTTCGTAGCAATCGGAGTTGTCGTTTGACCGTGGCAGCTCGAAACGCATCGATATCGTTTTAATATTAATTTAGCAAGTTAAAATAGCCATTTTTCAAACGGTCTCGGATTTTGACGAAACTAGTTTCATTGGATCCATAATGTGATATTATTGTAAGATTTCAAATTTCAAGTCGATCGGATTTCTCGTTTGTCCGGTGCAAGCCAAAACGCCTAGAAATCGTTTAAATCGGTTTTAATTTAAATCGATCGTTTATTGCCATATCTCACACATACGATGGAATTAGCTTCCGAAACCTGTTCCATTGTGTCCGGAACATGGAAAAACCCCAACATCGCCTGTCGGCACGCGTAGTTTGTGGGTCGTTTGCATAAGTTGTTAAATTGGAAATTTTATTATTAAAATAATATTAACAACATATATATTAACATTTTTATCACTAAACCCTACCCATTTTTGCTCCAGCCGCCACTTCCATGTCAATGGCCAGAAACGAGCGAAATTCATCCCCCATTTTCACCAAATCCGTAAGGAATTACACAAATGTTTCAACTACAAACTTGTAGAGGACGTCAAGATCTAGGGGATCAACGGTGGATCTGGCGAATCGTCGCCGTTTGGAAGCAGGATGGGGCCGCGTCCCCTGGGAGTTGCGCACGCAACTCAAGGCGTGGGGAAGGGCCGAGTGTGGCCGCACTTAGGTCGAAGGTGGAGGGGGTTTGGAGCTTCGATTTGGCGCATCCTGATCGCTTTCAAGTGGAGCGTGGTGGTGGAAATGTTTAACCCTAGCTGCCTTGTTGATGGGTTCTTGCGCATTCATCTACTTGGAGATGAAGAAACGTGTGCGCGTGAAAATGGAGAAGGGTGATGAGCGGCCGTGATGAAGTAAGAAAAGGGAAAAAAAAAATTAATTGTTTTTAATTTAAATCGTATTAACTTTAAACTGCGATATCTTTTTACTACGAGGTCCGATTTGGACGAATCAAAGTGCGTTGGAATCGTATGGTCGTGCTCTTCGCGATGCAACTAGTTTGGAGTCGATCGGAACTAGCAAAAATTTCGGGTAAAATTAAACGTCCGTTTAATTTTATTCGAAACGAACGCTAAAATCAGAAATAAAATCAAGGTGAGAACTCCTCACTCAATCAAACAGTTTGGTTTAAAATTTTAAATAGTTAATGTTGATTGATGATTGTTGTTTGATTTGTTAGTAGATATAGTAGGATATATACTATATATAGCAATATATATATATTGGCATATGTATATATTGGATTTGATTTCCCGCCTCGTATAGCGGATGAGACCCTATTGCGCCGCCTATTAAGCGGATAATATTTTATAAAATCCCATATACCACGATATTCCGTCTTGAAATGGAATTGGTATTGTGCTAACGTCTGTGGATGCATGGAAACAGGTTGGAGGGATCCAACTGGATTCCTCACAAATATTTATTTGATTATAAATATTGTGATGATTGTTGACTATCATATTGATATATGATGTTGTTCCCGTGATTGACTGTTGGATGTTGTTGCATCATCGGATTCATTTTTAAAGTTAAAAATAACGATTTTTATTTTTAAAAGGATTTTTAAAGTTATTTTTTCCAAAGTATGTTTTATTAAATTTTTAAATTGATTCACTTTGAAAATAAATAGAAGTATAAATTTTTATGTTATAGAAATTAATATTTTTATGAAATATAACCAAAAGGAAAATTTTAAATAAAATAGATTTTTTTTAAAATAGTTAAATTGGGGTTTTGGATAATTATTGTTAACGGTTTATATAAAAGATTTTATAAATAGATATTTATAAATTAAATTTATTGGAATTATGAAACGAGTTTATAGAGTGTTAAAAAGATGTATAAAATGAATTTCATTAAAATTTATAGATTTGTAAATTGTGAAAGTTATAAAATGAATAGATATCGAAAATAAAAGTTCATAAGAAATTAACTTATAAAAATGAATTTTGGGCGTTTAAAGGGGATATTTATAGAAATTGTTAATAAAGGGGGTTTTTATAAGTTGAAAACCATTATAGAATATAAAGGAATCTTGTCAGTGATAAGATTTAAAAATTTGTGAAGTTTTAAAAGAACGATTTGGTAAACGAATGAATTATAAGTAATTAACTTATAATATGAACTGTTGGTATAAAATTGAGTTATATAAATTGTATTGGATTGATAAAGGAGATTTATAAATCGGGATTATAAATAGAAATGGAATTTATAGACATTGTCTATAAATTTGAAATCAATTGAATTTGATAAATTGAATATGGAAGTTGGTTAAAGGTGTTATATTCACTATTTTGAACAGTGAATATATTATTGAATAAAATGGACATGTTTTGGGAAAGGAATGTTTTGAATGGAATTTAAAACGGTTTAAAGATGTTTTAAAAAAGCATTAAGTATCGAAACCTTAGATTTCAACATTTATTGTTGAAATAGGCGTTTTCGAGAAATAGAAGGAAATGAATACGTAGATTTCAACATTCATTGTTGAAATAGACGTTTTCGAGAAAATAAGGAAATGGTGGACTATAACACTGTTGTTATAATAAATGATTTCAGAATAGTATTGTTATAATAAATGTTGTATAGTATTGGGATTTATGTCTCTATTTTTATTTCGAATCCCTATTCTAGTGATTTTGGGTTGTCGTAACGATGTTTTACGCAACATTCGTTTTGACCCAAATAAAAGTGAATAAAGGAATGAAATATATACTTAACTGTGATTTAAGTATATTGAATATTTTCAAATTGTTGAAAATAAATAAATTTGTGGATTACTTATTATTTAATAAGTATGGAAATGCTTTTCCAATATGAAATGAAACGTTTTTGAGGATTCATCTTTTAAAGGTAAATTGAAAGCGAATAATTTGAAATTGATTTGAGAATCGTAAAGCAGTAGATATTTGGGAAATTTGAAATACACTGTGGAATTTGTAAAGCAAAGGGGAATTTGTTTAAAAATAAATATTGATTTATTTGATGATTTGGAATTTGTAAAGCAAAGGGGAATTTGTTTAAAAATAAGTATTAAAAATCAATATTGATTTATTGATTTATTTGATGATTTGGAATTGTTTTCAAAGGTTATAAAAGGTGAAAAGTAATTTGAAATTGGTTTTCAAATGGTTGAAGTGTGGAAATTTTATCGTGTAAAGATATTTTTGGTGAAACAAATAATTTGGGCAATTATTTGGAAGGTGTATATATATCTTGTAAAGATATTTTTGGGATTAAATAATTTTGGAAAATTATTTGGAATCTGATGATGTTGCGCATCTATATTGATAGTTAAATAACCGACTATCAGTATTTACCCTTGGATGGTATTTGTGGTGATTGTTTGAAATTGAATGCTACACTTATTTTAAAATAAGCGCTCGCTATTCGGTTTAGCCGGGAGAGGACCTTTGTGTCGTATAACCCATTCCGAATATGTGATACGTCGTTATGGATAGCATTTGAAGACCGGTGTTGAAGATCGGGTATTTGTGAAAACGATGGGATGACCTGTCGATTGTCTCCGCACCGTTAGCTACGGTATGGAGATTTCCTTTGTGATGGGAAATTTTATCGGGATTGTGAATACCCGGATTGCAAGGGCTTCTTTGGAAATGCCTTCGGTTCTGTTCGAACCCGGAACAGACTTGTATGGTTACGTGTCTGACATTACATTTTGAGATATAAAGCAGATTTCTTTTCAAATACATTTTTGTTGGTGGCGGAGAATTTATTCTCTTAGCTTAACACCCTTCTTTGAGACGTACGAGCTCAGAGGTTATGTAGTTGAAGGTTATCAGCGATATATTCCCAATCTGGTAATGTGACATGCTGAGTGTTGCTGTGTGATGATCATTGTTTGATCATTTGTGATATGATCATTTGTTTGATCATTTATCTTTGTGATCATTGCTTTGGTCATCTGTTGACCCAAAGCATGGCTTTGTGCCAAAGCGTAGCTTTGTGGACGAGACTTCGTCAGACCTCACTTCCCGGAAATGGTCGAAACAGGAATATGCGGCAAGGTTATGAGGGTCGCGCCCTTTAGGGTATGTCATTTCCTTCTGGAAAAGGGTGGTATCATGGTATGGAGCCCAGATACTTACTCATGTTGATACACTATATCTATTACTGTGTGGTGTTGTTGGAATCGAGCGCTCGGATAAAGGTCCCAAAGGACCGGGGGATGACATATTCGTGTACTAGTTACCTAGTTACAGAGGTAACCCGGCCTTGTGTTGGGAGAGATCTAACCGTAACGTTAGTTTCTCGGGACGTCCCGCCAGAGGCGATCCCATGTGGTAGTAGGAAGTTCCTTAGCCTGACCATTTGTTGGAAATCCATTCTTCAATACGCGCCTTGTACGATTTTAGTTGTAAACATGCCATTTACTTATGGTGGTCACCACTGTTTAGATGGTAGCTATAGTAGGCATAGTTCGGAATGTCTATGCTGGCTAGGATTTATATTCTACTTTCGAAATTGTTTTCTACACTATGCACTAATAATAATATCAAAAAAAAGATTTGATTTTGTGTAGTAAGCATCTTTGACTATCATAAGGAGAAATCTCCTCCAATTCTGCGTTTGCATTGTGTGTGTGGCGGGAGGCCTTATGGTAGTTTCATTTTCAAAAAGCATTGCGAATTTACTTTAAAAACATTTCTTTGTTTGTTTTTAAAGATAAACTGTTTTGAGTTCTCACACCAGTCCCATGACTCACCTGGAGTTTATTGTTTCCTTCCTAAACTCTGGGTGCCCACCAATTTCCACACGGGTAGTCTAGAGTTAGGTTATCAGGTTATTCTGGATTCGGGAGTTGCTGTAGCAATCTGGAGGCGAGTAGGATGGCGTAGTCTATTATCTATTGTATATAGTGTTTCTTTCCGTTGTTTTATTGTTGTACACTCTGATGATGTAATGTAATGTGATGAAATGTATAAAATGTATAGTTCTTTTGTTTTAATGATTATTCATCTATCTATTATATGTTGTTCTGCTGCGATTGTGAGATTCTGATATTGTTTCTGTTGTTGTTTCTGTTTCTCCTATCGTTTTCTCTCTCTTCTTCTACCTCTTTCTTCTTTTTCAACCCTAAAGATTCGGAAGTTCGTTCCTCTTTGGCTGGATTGTTGTGGAATGTTAACAGCTCAAAGGAGTACGGATTTTCGGGCCTTTACACTACTCTAGTTACCATAATCCTATTTTGATCAAATTTCAACCTTCTAACAAAAACATTAAGGGATCTCCCTTTGGATATTGTAATTATTGGCACCTTTTGGACAACTATTTAGCATGTTTCAATACAGGATTTGAATATTAAAATTGGGTTTCTTTTGAACATAATTTGATTCAAAAGTTGTGAAATGCCAAGAAGGAACTTAAAAAGTGAAACAAAATTAGAGAGAAGGAGAATCTGAATCTAATTAATAGTAACCTGAAATTCCAACTAGCATTGAAGGAGTCAAATGATGACCCTGCAAATTTGACCTTATTTGATGATCTTCTTCAAGCTAATAGTAACATGAAATTACATTTAAAAGTTTTTCATGATAATGCTAAACAATAGTATGAAATTCCAAGGCTAAAAGAAGGGGACACTAATTCAAGATTCTTTCATGCTAAAATGTCAATCAGAAGGTATATAAACAATTTACTCGCTCTTCTTAATGAATAAGAGGAACTGATCCATAATGCTGAAAATATTGAAAAGATGTTATTAAAATTATTTTGATCTCTTTAATGATGAAGAAAATAAAAATCGTTGTTTTCCAATAATACAGAGGCGAAAGATAAGTGAAAAGGTAGAAAATTTCTTTCTGAAGTTGTATCTATAGAAGAAATGAAGGAAGCACTTTTCTCTACATCAGATGATATAAGCCCAAGTCCTAGTGGATTTATAATTAATTTCTCAAAATTTGTTGGGAAAAAACAAAGATATTTTATATAAGGCTAATAAAGAAGTGTTTGAAACATGCAAATTAGCTAAGGGAGTTAACCATGCTTTTATAACAACTTGTCCCAAAGTAAGATAAGTCTATTGTATTTCTGATTATCATCTGATATCTTGTTGTAATATATATTACGACATTATTTCAAAATAATTAGTTATAGTATTAAATGTCTTCTTCCTTTGTTAATTTCAGGAAATCAATCGGCATTCTTCTAAGGAAGATACATTGCAAAAAATATTTTGCTAGCACATGAACTTCTCAGGAGCTTTAAGGGAAAGGGCATTGATAAACTTTGCATGAAAATTAATTTACAAAAAGCTTTTGACCGGGTTAACATATTTTTCATTTGTCATATGCTTCAAATGATGGGTTTTCCATTAAAATTGATTAATCTTATTAGAGAATGTATCACTACCCCGTCCTTCTTTATGCAAATTCAAGTGATACGGGTTGCTCTACTAGCAATTGCAGAATCAAATAAGGAGGTCCTCTCTCCCCATGCCTTTCTATATATTCGTGGAATACTATCCTATTCTCATAGAAAAGTGTATTAACGATGGAAAAATAATTCCAATAAACAAAATCTCCCTTACTATTTCTCATTTACTATATGCAGACGATTTGATGATATTTTGTAAAGCAAATGAGAAATCTACAAACAATTTGCCAGATATTTTGAACCTCCTTGCATCTAAAGTAGGGTTGAGTACTTATCAAAATAAATCCAAATTATATTTAGCAATGATTGTAGGAATAGAATTCCGATTAAAAGTATGTTGAGAGTAGAAGAAGATTCTTTTTGAGTTACATACTTAGGATTTCCTTTGACTTCTAATTATTTATACTACTCCGATTGCACGAATCTCTTATAGAGAATAAAATAAAGAATGGATAACTAGGACAACATATTATTGTCAATTGCTGGGAGAGGGGAACTTATTCATTCACTCATTACCCCGTTGATTCTGTATTGGTTGATGATATATCAAATCCCTATGGTTTCAATTAGAAAAATCAACAAAATATGTGCAAACTTTTTCTAGGAAGGGAAACATCATAAAACAGCATGGGAGGTGATATGTTGACCAAAGAAGAAGTGTGACTCGTGTTTGAATTTTTTTACTGAACTTAGAAAAGCTATTGGTATGAAACCTATGGCATTTCTTAACTAAACATAATACGTTGTCTAAATGGCTTTGTAATAAATTGTAACGGCCCAATAATTATTAATATTTAAATTCTATCATTTATAACTCTGGGATTTTATTTTTCGAAAGTTGAATTTCTAAATTTAATTTAATTTAATTTATATTTTGTAAAGGAATTTAACCTTATTCGTTTACAATTTGTTTCTCTGTTAGTAATTAATAAATAAAATGTTTGATCGAATAGTATAGATAGGGGATAAATAAGCTTTATAAAAGGCACGTTTTAAATTTATGTTTATACCCGTTTTGTTTCATTGAAGGTAAAATTAGTACATATGTAATAAAATACTCTTTAGCATATACAAGTAGCAAATGAATAAAAACGTGTAAATTTAAGTGCGGGAGGACGTTTGATTTAAATCTTGCATCTAGAGTGCGCGTTCTTAAATAATAAATTAATTAATTATAGTCGTTCAATGTATAGTACCTTGAATACACATGCAAACATTACACTTCCCATTTTCTTCATTTTTTTTAAATTTGGTATAAAACTTTGAATAAAATAACGTTCAAATCTTCATTTATTTCTTACCTATCTTTCATCCCAATCAACGCAAGTTTTAAATCGCGTATATTTTTCCAATTCCATTTCTGGTAAAAGCCGTTTCTTTTCTGATAGATTCCTTTCCCACTATACCATTTTTCAACACATCTTCTCTGGATAATAAATCAAGTTCAAAATTTTCCTTTTACCGTCCTTAAAGCAATTTATATCTTGCCGTTACTTTTGCGTAATCCACGCAAATCTCCACTGAAATCAATACTCACTGAAATATGAGTTTCCAAATCTTTATTGCCTTTTTCTTTTAGGCAGCGTAGCATATAAATATTTGAACCTATTCACATCTTTTTTACCTCCTCTCTGCTTCTTCTAAGGTGCCTCTCGTGTGTTGACAGGTAATGGTTTCAGACCTTTTTTCCGTTATATTTCCTTTTATGTCCTGTTTATATCCTCTTTGCTCGACTACCTTGAGCCCTCTCCGCCTCCTCGAGAAGATGTTTGCACTGCCAAGCCACCCATACCCTTTAACCCAACCACCTTCTATGGACGGCTGATCCACCTTCTCCGCCACCACCCCTGATGGACAGCTGGCCGAAAACTTTTGAGCAAGATCACTGTTAATTACTTAGAGGCATGGTCGTACTCATCTCGTGCATGTCACCTTGGGTTATGATAATAATGATGTGGAGATTGTAGTCCTTTCGAAACAAGGAAGCAGGTTGTGACAACATGCTAGCTGGGAAGGGCACGAACGTTTCAAAGGAAAAAAAACAAGAGAGGAAGAAGAATAAACGCATGCAGTTGACGTGCGTGTTTCTTTTGGCTTGCGTGCACCACCTTTTTCACAACCTATGCCCCAAAAATTCCACTAGCATGATTTAGTGCGTGCATGCATCTATTTTTTTTAAAAAAAAAGAGAGAGAAAAATTTATCTTAGCCGAGCCTATGAAGTTGGGGTCGGGTTGTGTGGAGAGGCATTCGAGCAAATTTGATCAATTTATCCTTTTTGTATCAAATTTCGTTCCAGTTGTTATTTAAAATTTTGCTTTGATCGTAGTAAAATTCGCGTAATTTGTTATTCGTTTATTTTGTTCAAGATCGAAATTGGGGTGTCACATTCGTTGAAATTTGATCGTGCTTTCTGTACACTGTTCTGGTGTAGTCACCATAGTTTTGAATCGAAATCTTCAGCTTCGTAAGGTGAGTATTCTCACCTGACAAACGTACTTATATATCTGTAAATTGATAACAAGTTATATTGTAGAATAATTAGTATTTAATTTTAATTGACTGTGATATAAATTGATGATGTTAAAAATCCCGTTATTAAACCTACACAACATCAGTTATATTATATACTGTTTATTTATGCTGTTACACTATTTATTTATTATTTACTGTTTAATCACACTGCAAGTTCCCTGTAGAATAAAAATCGTTACAGGTTGAAATGATAGGCCTGAACGATATTTATTTATTGATTTAGTTATTTAATTAACTTGGTATTGCGGGTTTGAAATGATAGAACCCTGTTTTCTTTGTAAATTACGGATTGAAATGATATATTATCCGTATCAGTTGACCTAGGTTAGAAAATACTATACATACCCGTGGTTGTATATATATATATATTTTGGAAATATTAAATGTTTAAATAATTCCTTGTTTAAAATTGGATTAAAAATGATTTTATATGTATAGTGATATTATACTAGTTAAATATGTAAATAATGTTAGAAACCTAAAGTATAAAATTTGTCTTGAAATTTGGATTTTAAACAAATGGAATTTAAGTTAAGGAATAAAATATGAAATTGGTATAACTTGAATATAAAGTGAATTAATAAAGATTAAGTTTCTATGAATTAAATAGTTAAATTAGTGAAATATGAAAGTTGAAATTTAACTCGATTTAGAAATGGGAGGCTGGTTTTGAAATAAAGATAAGATAAGAAATTAATTGGAAATTAGTTTATTTTGGATATGGGAATTTAACTTAATTTTAAGTAAATTTATAGAAAAAATTTCACTTGATTTTATTAAGTAAAATATAAAGAAGTTAGATATATATTTGTAAAATATACTTTATAAGAATCATAATTTATTGAGCAATTTAAATGACTATTTAAAGGGTGGAAATATGATTACATAAATTAAATTGGTTTAATTATTGTTGAAACCATATTGAAGTTGAAATATTAAGTTTCTCAAATGAACTAAGGTATAACCTTTGGGATGAAATTTGAATATAGTATTTGATTTAAATATAACTATTTTGGAATTTATAACCACAGGTAATAATAACGTGGGTTGTTAAAGATACCAGGATCGGACATGGGCATACTCTCTGTCGATACCGAAAATCACTTTGACAACCGTGTACGCAGTGGAGATTCCAGAATGAAGTAGGATGGGGGTGACGTTTCCTTTGAGGTAAATACGTGGACCCGACTCCCGTGAGTTGGCATAAGGTGGCTAAAACAGGAGCGATTCTCGGATTAATGAGGTAGCATCTCTGATCGGATGCACTTCATCATATGCCATTCTATTACTTTTGTGATTGTTTTGGTGCGCACCTTTGATTTTGGAGTGTTGTTCGAGGTGGGCGGTAGTAGCAGCTATGCGTTACCACCGGTCCGGATAGCAATTGGTATATCTACCCTAGCAATGCCTAGGTGTGTCGTGTCACCTACCATAGCGAGCCTTATACGATTTTGGTTTTGTACCATACCTATGGAGTGCCCTATGACGACGCCCAGTACGGGGGAAATTATGGTACTGTATAGACTATGGAAATATATTAGGTGTTAAGGACTATATGGGTAACCCCTTAACGCTATTTAAAAGTAAGTTTATTTTACTAATAGACACTATTATAATAGAGAAATATTACTATATAATAAATAGTTTAACGGATCCTTAGAGAATGGGTGGTCCCAAGCATCCTTTAAGTTACTTGCTCTATATTACAGTTCACTTGAATTAGCTTACACTGTATAAGTATAATGTCCTGACACGAGTGTTTATATTTTATTTTACGCTCGGGTCATCCTGAGTTTCAGTTCAGACTTCACCTCCGGAGCTAGGACTTCAGCAGATCATCTCTTTTCAAGCTACCGTCAAATTTTGTTCAGTTCTTATTTTAGTCGTTGTAATAAAGACAATTTAATATTGAGAGTTTCTGTGGAGATTTCAACCTATATTTGGGTTAAGACTATGTACTTTATATTTATTTTAAGACTATTGATAGTGGCTTCATGAACCACTATGTTATTTTTAATTTCCACTGTGAGTATTCTGATTTCTGTGTCTGTGGTTCTGTGGTTTAATTTCATTTGCTCCTAATTTAATTACAATCAATTGTTTTGAACTATTCAAGCTTGACATATTTTAATGTATTGTCGAATTTGAATGGTGCAAAATAGTGGGTCGTTACATAAATACTACTTAAAAAAATTTAGGCTATGAACGTTGATAATAATAGCTCTTTCACATGGAAAACTATTCTCAAAGCTAGAGATAAAGGTTTTCTTTACATCAAGAGAATTGTGTTAAATGGAAAGACAACCTCAATATGGTTTGACCCCTGGATATATGACAAATTGATGGTTGATCTATTTAGGTGGGATAGGGTGGACGCTGGCAAATTAGCAGACAATAAAAGAGTAGTATTATAAGAAATGATCAACTAGACCCATCAATTTTTTCAGAAACAAGAGAACTTGAAGTTTCAATTAAAAAAATTGGTATATGTACTAATAGTAGAGAGGATTTAGGAGAATGGAATAAAGGAAAATTCTTCCTTAAAGATGCTTGCTAAAAATTAAGAGCACATCATAATATGCAATCCTGGGCAAATGTTATGTGGCATAATATTACTAGCCGTAAATTGACTTTTTGCGCTTATCAAGCTTTTAGGGGCAGATCTAACACTAACGACAAATTATCTCTAAGGGATAATTCTATTGATCCTAATTGTGGTCTTTGTGATTTAGAAAATGAAATCATAGAACATCTCTTTTTTAAATGTAATTTTAGTGCTTTCATTTGGGTCTCAATCCGTTTTAAACTCAAACTCGCTCTACATAGTTCTTTAAATACGTTGGATGAACAGAATGAGATAAACAGTCATTTCAAACTAAAAGATAAAATCTAAGATCTTGCTAGATGTAGTTTTGTTACTTCTATTTATTATATCTAGCAAGAATAGAATTCACGTATCTTTGACAGGTGTAAACATGATAAATTATTATAAGAAGAATTGTTATTGATGTTAATTATCAAGTAATGGCTTCAACTAGAAGAACAGAAAGTTGCTTTCTATAGTGAAATCTCAAATAGGTGGGTATTGATTTAAAAGATGAAGGATGAATTGAAAGTCTTTTGCATGCTAAACTCTCATCCATCTAAGATTGACGAGAATTGTATCAAAACACTACTAGTCGGTGCATCAATCTTGCATTTATTAACTATCGGTGGGTTGAATTTTTAAACTATAGTTAATAAATGAAAGTGATTAGAGATTTTGGTTGCGAAATTACATAGTGAAAGCTTTGGAAGAGAGAAAGAGAAGATTTTTTTGGAACAGTAGCATGGAATATTACGCTTTCTTTTTCTTTTATGCTATCATGTATTTGCTTGCTTTTGTACATAGTATTGGTATGTACTGATTCTAAGCACTTTTGTTTTGAAACCACGGTCTTTTTCCTTATATAGTACTGCTTTGGTATTGTACTGGTTTTTAATGAGGCAATAGTACCAACACACACACAAATATATATATATATATATATATATATATATATAATTTTATATACATATATATGTGTATATATATTTGTGTGTGTGTGTATAATTTTCAAATATATATATATTAGTTGTTTATATATATATATATATATATATATAACTAGTTACATGTGTATATGTACAATGTATGTAAATTATATTTTTAAATATAAATAAATAATTTTATTTTGGATTTAATGTATTAAAAAAATTTAATATTTGAAATAATTTTATATGTTAATCATATATATACATGAATATGTATGTTTTATATATATAATTTGTGTAATTAATTTATAATCAATATTTTATAATAATTATATAATTATATTTTTCCATATATACATTTTTTTATACAATATATTTGACACACACATACACACACATTTTGGACAATCTATGTGTATACATGAAGGGCTAATGTCATTTAAAGTGTATATCCCAACATATATGCACATGCATACCAAACCATGTACATATTATCCTGTTGCTTATGCATGTACACACATATGTGTATATGATACACATTTATAAAATATAATGCATATTATATAAAATAGAACTTCATTTACAAATAAAATAAAATATGGATTTTACTTAAAAGAAATTTAGAAAAGTTATAAATGAATTTAGACTACATAGACCCGGTAAAGATCCTATAATGGAAAACAATTAAAATTTACCAAATCAATCCACTACAGGATGGCCCATTTCCAATAATGGTATCAAAACCAAATAGCCTATGCGGTCAAAATTAACAATATTAAGGCTGACTTATTAAAGCCTACCCATATAGTAGGGTGTCTAGAAAAGTTGTGTCAAAGGTTTGGTTTGGGTAATTAAATTCTTTGCCCTATCTCACAACACCAGAATTGACATTTCGTAACGGTTATAGCCATTGTAAATCAAATTTCCAATAGTTAGAACCGTTGGTGATAGATACGTGATAAATTTTGCAACACATTTTCCAACGTTTATAACCGTTGGGAATTTCCTTATTTCCAACAGTTATAACCATTGGAAAAGTACTTAATTCCAATGGTTATAACCATTGTAAATAAGAAATTCCCAACGGTTATAGCTGTTGGAATTAAGTACTTTTCCAAGGTTATAACCGTTGGAAGTAAGGAAATTCCCAACGGTTATAACCGTTGGAAATTCCTTGCATGCATAGGTAAATACCAAAATTATCAACACTAATAAGTGTTATTTAGTACAGCAGACCCATATCCCATTAAGAATCTTATAGTATAATCACATATTATTTCATTCAACTATACAAATTCAAATTTATAGCAATAACAAACATGTAGCTAAATATCAAAAATAACATATCATCAAATTAAAAAAATAACATCATACAAATTAGTTCATATCAAATTTTACGAAGTTCATTGTGACAACTTCAAATTTCACTATTACAAAATATTTTAAAGCTTACAAACAACGAACGCATCACTAAGGCCAAACTATAAAACCACCATCAATCAACTCGGACAATTTATAATGACCATTTTGAGACGCATCAAAAAGTGGCACATCTCGATCGAGAACATCCTCCACCTGAATAACTTTTTCTCCATCTCCAACCATCCTACCATGACAAATATTTTACATTCCAAGATGTCCTTTAGCTACCACTTTCGATTTTCATGACAATAATTGCATTACTTGTCTTTCAACCGTAGATGATCCAATAATATCAGTAGGTGAAGATGGATTAAGGTTGGGATGGTGCTAGGTATGCAAATCAATATCTGTTCTTGGTGTCATCGAATATGTTCCAATCTGACTGACAAGTTGCTTTATATAATATTGCAAATCAGCTAGAGTCAAGTTCTTTGTTCTACTTTCTTCATGCATTTGATCAGTCTTATGTTGCATCTCCATTTTCCATTGCTTATCTTTATTTTCTTTGTAATTGATAATTGCTTTTGAAGCTTGAGTGAGTTTTATGTGTTGGATGTAGAACTTATTGCACGATAATAGCTTCTTTTTTATTATTTCCAAAAACTTCAGCAACGGCATCTCTTTCAAAATATTCCAGACTAATTACTCCTTCAATACCATAAATGCTAGCTTCTGATTTTTGCTTTTCTTCTGCAGCTTCTATTAAAGCCTGAATATTCAAAAACAATGCTTAGTTTAAAAACCAAATGGCAAAAACCACTAGTCATGCTCAGTTTTTAAACCGAACCCGGTTGCTTACTTCGGACGAGCCGAGTCAGGATCAGTTCGGGTGAACAGAGCATGGCTCGGTTCCTAGAACTGAGCCTGGCTCGGTTCTGGGTGAACTGAGCCTGGCTCAGTTTTCTAAAACTGATTAATTTAAAATACTAATTAATTTCGATTAAAACAAAAGGTAAAGAGATTCATTATACTATCACATGTATACCAGTTTCATGTTAATTAAATAACACATAATCCAGCACATTAAACCCCTCATTCAACATAACAGTTAATAGATAATTTGATCAATCCACGTCAACAACATCCAATCCCACTTATAAATGCTAGAAATAATCAATTCAGCAAAACATCACTCTCTTAGTTATAATAATAGTTTTTTTAACTACAAATTAATGATTATTTTTAGGATCCGGATCTGTTGGTTAATTCTTTCTATAAACAAAGCATAAGGGAATAAAAATTTAGAAGGTGAGTTACCGTTAGAGATTGGAAACTATACTAATTTAGTAATGTTGGAACCTTAGGAAGCTTGAAACTTTACTATTATGGAAGAACAGTTTAGTTTGTTCCATTCCTATTGAGATTAGTCTGTGAAGAGTTAAGTTTAATGGATTCATCTCTGAACCTTATATTTGGTTCCATTCCTAATTCTATAGGCAAACTCTTAAAACTACACCAACTTCATTTGAGTACTAATCCGTATTTTTAGTAATTGTACTTATTCAAATTTACTACAAGCTTTGTATTGATTATATAATTGTATTGCAAAATTTTAATAATCCATATTTTAGTAATAGTAAAAGGTAACATTTTTTCCCAGTTAAAAATGATGTTTTAGTTCACTCCATTTTTTCTGCACGAAAATACACAAATCAGAAATTTTAAAATTAGACGATGAACCGACTTAAATTTATTTATTCATTTAATGTGATCAATAACTATAGAACTCTCAAATCCTAGATTTTACCATCTCACTCAAGCTTAAAACACGAAGATTAGGTTCAAATTAAATTGACAATGGAAGTCAAATGACAATGGTTTTAATTTCAACAAAACATTTTGGATGGTAACTCATTGCCGACTAACTGCTTTTCCCTATGCTTTTTTATAGTTTTTTTAGAGTTTAAGTGGGGTTTTTAATGTGGTTCCCTACTTCGTTGTTAATTTCCATCAAAAACATAAGAAAATAAAGTAACAGTGTAATTCATTCCAAAAGGTAATATGCATTACAATTTATTTGTAGTGGCGGACTTAAATATTTTTGTGTTGTGCATGGAAGCACCTCTTCTGTGCTACTTTCCACGTCATTGCTCATGTAAGCTTACATTCCGGGTTCTCCGCTTCCAACATGAATAGATATGAACTAATTTGCAAATTATGCATACAATTAAGTTTACATACACAATGGTTACTACATACCAACTCTTTATAAAGTCGAGTATATTTTTTTTTCTTCCAAAGTATGAGGTATTGTATTTTTTTCCTTTATTTTCAGCGTTCAATTTGCATTGTTTTCTTTTCTTATCACTGTATATCAACAAATTTCTCCCCATAGACTTTATCAATATCTTTTGGACGGTTATCAATTGAAATACGTCTACGTAATAACTCTTTATCTTTCTTCAAAAATTTGTCTCGTAGCTTTGATTCTACTGTTTTGAAATATTGTGAAAACCTCACTCCAGAATAGGTCGAGTAATAGTTGGACCTAGATTCATGTCAAACTCCTTCTATAAAAAAAATCAATACAATTGTTGATAAGAACACTCAAGTTATAAATATATACCTAACTTTAATCGATGATCGATCTGATTTAGTATCCTATATGAACTTTAAATTTAGTATCCCAAACCAATGAGTGATCCGATTCTCTATTTATGTACATAAATTTGGTAAAATTTTGCATTCGAGAAGCATAGAAAAGGATAGACTAATGTGAAAGTGGGCTATGGATGGTGTAATATGGATATATGATAAGACAGAGTGTACTGATGATGGCTATACAGTAAATAGTGTGGAAGATAAAAGCAGTATAATAAAAATGACTCCAGAATTTTTATACTCGTTCGGAGCTTCATCAAAAATCTAGTCACAGACTCCTTCTAGAATTTGACTAAAACAACAACCCTCACTTAACCCGAAGGAACAGGTCTATAAAACCCCTGAGCAGCCGAAAAGGGACCTGAGCAGTGGAATAGGATTTCACCTCAGCAGCCGAAGAGGACTTCACGTGCCTGAGCAGCAGAACAGGACTTCAACAAATACAAGAGACTCTTTGACTTTTTGTGTTCTAATAACATGAATTTGTCACTTGTAGTACACCCTTCCTATAATCTTTTTCTCAAGTATGATGTGTATAGTTATGTGTATATAAAGATTAGAAAGTTTCAAATCGCTTTAGAAATATAGAATTGTGATTGTAAGCAATGAATGTATGAATTCAAGAGTGTAGTTGATTCAGAAAATATGATTCAAGTATAAGCAAGTAAGTGAAGTAATTTGATCTTGAAATTCATGCATATATATAGTAGTTAAGGAGTTGCAACTGCTAGTGAAGAGTTCTCAACGAATCGCAATGGCTGCAACTTTCGCGAGGAAGAAGGCTATTCAAAAAGGAAGTGTCTTTAAAAAAAAATAACAGTTGGAACCAGGTCAGTCGACTGGTCTATGAACTTCAGTCGACTGAATTTGAAAATATAAACATGTATACGTATGTGCATAAGTTCAGTAGGTTGTTTATAGATATTCATTCAACTGAATGACTTTATTCAGTCGACTGAATTCTGTTGATAATCAAAATCACCATAGCTCATTTGGCTAGAACACTTGCCTTCTAAACTAGTGACCCGGGTTTGACCCCCGCTCCATGCCTTTTTTGAAAACTTGATTTTGATTAAAATATGCATGCAAGTTTGTTTGAATGTGAATGATGATTCTCGATGAAAGATTTTAAAAAAACACTAAACTAGACTCTGCATACATATTTGATGACTCTTGTTAAAAAATATATAACTATATGAACCATACTTTGAGTCGTTGAGTCCGGATGTTGTTGTAGTCGTAGATTCGTGAGTTATTGTTTCATATCCGCAATCAAAGCCTATGATCCAACATAATGGAGTTTCAAATATTCCTTTGACTCTAGTAACCATGCTATAATTAATATCAACATGTGTCTAGCAGAAGACTAAAAGTAACAGAAACTTTCAATAGAATTACTTTACCACTTTTAGTAACAAAACTTACTACGATTAAAAGATCGATCCCTATTAGACCAAATAAAACATCATAAAGTGTGCAAGGTGCATATTCAAATGGATTTGACAGAAATCCAAGAGGATTTAGCAATATTTCCATAGTACAATGTGGTTTTTATAAATGTACGGTAAAGTAAAATACCATGGGTGCTTTCCTTAAATTGTCTATATAAAAGCCGTCTACTTTCCTCTAACCATCATAACTAACTGGAGTGAGCCCACGAATCAAAACCCCGCAATAAGAACTTCATTTTTTGCATCTCTACCTTTAGCACCCTTTATGTTAACAATTATTGAGTACTTTTTATTTACTGGTGGAGGAGGAACGTCTTCTTCAGTGCTTTTTAGACGTTGTGATGCACTGTTGCTACTAGTTGACATTCTATAATATACAAATTTAACCAATCACTAGTACAAAAAGTGCATATTGCTTCGCCTCATTTGCATCAGTTGAAGTAAAAACTGATGCAAATAGAACTATTTGCATCAGTTCCATCTTAATAACCGATGCAATTGGTACGTGAAAAGCAATAGGTAATAAAAAATCAAATTTGCATCAGTTGTCACCAACAACCGATGCAATTGGTACGTGCAAATAGTTTTAGTCGCATCGGTTTTAAATTCAACCGATGCAACTACATTAGTTTGCATTCATTTTCCATCGGTTTGCTACTCCAACTTTCATTTACCCTCCCCTTAACTTTTCATTTCCAGCTTAGCTTTCATTAATCCCTCCACTTCCCCCGTAACCCGTTAATCAACACAGCCACGCAAATACCTCTGAACTCTCTCATTCACAAACAAAATTCTCAAATCCAAATCAATTGCAAATTCTCGTCTGAAATTCAAATCAATTGCAAATCCACGAAGTCAATTCAAAAAAAAATTAACAGCGAACACATTCATTCATGAAATCTAATTCTCAATTCTCGATCCCACCGCGAAGTAAATGGAAACGATTGCAGGATCGAAAGGGGGTGGTTACTGTCGATTTTTGAGAGGCGATGGAGGTTGGTGCGATTTGGGTCGATTGGAGGATTGGCGATTGGGGTAGGGGTTCGGCAGTCATGATGGGTTATAGTGGTTTTTGGTGATTAGAGAGTTGAACGAGCAGTAATTGAAGTGGTCGCGTGTGTGTCAATGAATTGCAGTAGCTGATTTGTTTGTGGTGGTCGAATCGAGGTCGATAGTTTGGGTGAATTGTGATTGCGGTTGCACATAGGTTGCAGGCGAAGGCAGTAAGGTAAGCAGTTTTTTTATGCAGTTGTTTGGTTTCGAATTGGACTGTGACTTGATGATGGTAGAATTCTCCAATCAGGTGAAAACTCAAAATATTATTTTTCTTTCAGAATCTGATGAAATATAAGGAATTTTGAGGGAACATGGCAGCAAACATGAGGTTAGACACAATGACATATATTCAGTTTTTCTTTGAAATAAGTCATTAAAAAGGTGAAAGGTATTTGTACTAGTTTTGAACCCATCATGTTTCAAACTGCACAAGTCATGTTTGTTATTTTTGTTTACTTACTCATACCATTACATTGAATTGAATATATTTAAGTAGCCAAACTATTTTTATGTGTCCACACTCAAGTGGGTTAATCCAGATTGAGTTTATGCAGAGCCAGTTGTGAAATGATATTGTATGTGAAAGTCATGATGCTATTTTTGCAACTAACTCTACCCAGAGACGAATCAGTAGCTATTTAAAATTATTAATTAATGAATCAGAGGTACAATATTTTGAAGATTATTTGATTCTTTTCCGACAATAAATGGTCATTGTCTGTGTACCTATTCAGTTTGTTCTTGCCTTCTTAATATATTTTTTCTAACTTTAGTTTGCAACATAGAAACTTTTAAACAGAGTAGGAAGATTAGGTGCCTGTTGGTTTAGCTTTTTCCATTAACCTTCAGTCATCCATCTACTAACAATTCATTCAGTTTAATGGGCAAAAATATTGAAAACAATGTTCTTTCTGAAAATCAGGTATGGGTTATTCACTTTCATGGCAGTGTGACAGTGGCAGGCTGGAGGCAGTATTGAAGTGGTAGTGTGACAATGGCAGGCTGGAGGTGGTTCATGAGTTTGAGGCGATTGTAGAGGTTTCGGAGGTCGATTCTGGAAGGTACGACTGTTTTTTTTAGAATCATGGTTGAAGTTTTGTGAATGGCTGTTGTTTGGTTTGTAATGTTTTGGCAGAAATGGTTTGTAGACGTGAATGGAAGATGAAGTCTGTTGAGGAGCAGAGGCGGTGAAGGATGGATGTTGTATATGTTATAGCAGGCACAGTTATGGTCAGTGACGTTGATGGAGGAATTGCATAGTGAGGTAATGCAGTTTGTTTAATTTTACTGCAGTATCTTACGTTATGGAACAACTTGCCCTTGAAACTTTAACTGCAGTATCTTTAATTTTACTTCAGGGCAGATGTTCATTTATATCCTTGCCCATTCTCTGTAAAAAAAAAGATGGACATCATTATAGTAAGTCGATCCTTAAAAAAGGATGGACATTAATTTAGGATTGCATTAAATGTTGGTTTGATACAGTCTTTATTTTTCTAGGGTTATTTATCTAATCAGATTTGTTAAAGTTTTTTTTTCTTCCTGCTTTTCACTTTGCCCTGAAAATAAACTAGTTAACTCCTATTCCTTATTAACTGAATAATTGTCAACCATGCTTCAAACTGGATTTAATATATCCTCTTTGTTATTATTTTTCTTTCATATATAAAATTGCACATGTCTTGCTTCTGTACTTGTACATGAATATACTGTAATGAAAACAGACTAGTGTTTATGTAATATATTTATATTGATAAATGATATCAATGCTTTTAGCACAACGCAGTTCCATTTGATAAGGATGACCTTATGTTAATATTTCCTTGATCATATTAACTTCATACAAAAATTGTATGCCTACCGAATCCATCTACTGTCAATTTTGGCAATTAGCAGTTGCATGTTTGGGTTGACTCCAGTTTAAACTAATAACATATAAAAATCATCGCAATTAAGTGATAAGTGAAGCTATGATGGTTTGTGGCTTTATTGATCAAAGCTGACAAAATCTGACAAAATCATACATAGCTGACCCTTGTTGGTGAAAATCACAATCAGCAGAGCAACATATCATGTCTCCCATCGTTCGTCCTACTCCTATTGATTTTGATGCTACAGATCCATCGATTAATGCATCAGCTGTGTTGGACCCCTCCCCCATAACAAGGGACGGTGATTTCTGGCAAACCAATATTGGGTAAGAATTCTGCAAACTAATTAATTGATTTAAGCCGATACAAATTCCGCTTAGTTTTGATGTTTGTCGTCAACCTTTTTCCTTTCTATTCAGTCAAATGATTGTTAACTTGTGCCTTTCAGAAATGATGCTTTAATAATAATGAAAGAACTTTCATCAATTAAAACTGTACATAGCCTTTTTTGCTCGTATTATCATTTGATAGTGGATTCTGGTATATCTTTCTATTCACTGGAGTATTTTCCTATGTAGTGTAGACTCATTTTGGATATTGTTTGATTTTTTCATTGGTTTTGTTACAATGCTATATGGCGGTCATGATTAAAAGTTTTATTATGTACAGTGCATCTTGGTTTGGATAGTAGGATATTTTTTTTCCTTGAGTGGGTAGATCAACCTTTAATACTGTTTGATAATTCTCCCTTTCTTCATTTCATTTTAGTGGTGTAAACAAAGGACTATTATGATTTTTAATCATTCTGCTTACTGATATGACTATTATATTACTACTTTAGATTTCATTTTACATTTTGATTGGAATAGTTAGCAAAACAAATCTAACATGCTTTTTGAGATTATCAGTAGGTTTCCTTGCTACGCTTCATTTATAGGGAAAGAAGGGGTTGACTGTTGTCATCTTTGAAAATGCTTTTAATTAAGTGTTTATATGAAATTGGGGATGTTTTACTGTGGTATTTTCTTTTTTTAACATATGCAAATATATTGCATTTTCCTGTATTGGGTTATATGTGTTAAGTATGGGCTAAATTTATTGTATATTCATTTTGGATATATATTAACTCAATCAGCATAAAAAGTTCATTTGGGCTGTTCTTAGGTTTTATGTTCTTAGGTTTTATGTATATCCTTATATGCACTTGAATCTGTTACTTAGACACTCATTATGTTCTGATCAACATTGGTCTTAATACGTTATGTTGATCTTATATGCATAAATAGTTTAATCTGAAGGGTTCTTGTATATATCACATACTTTATTTGCTAGTAATTTGTATGATGCATATATTTTGATTTCGTATGCTTAAATTTGTACTCATGGTAACTGTCTTTGAAAGCTTGTAGAACACATCGTCTTAAGCAACATTTATTACCATTTCTGTTTCTATACACATCGTCTTAAGCAACATTTATTACCATTTCTGTTTCTATTAACCAATTTTGACTGTCTGGTTGCGTTTAATTCAAAGATAACATTGGCTTGTTCATATAGTTTAAGCCTGTAGGCAAGCTTACTACTGTTAATGTACATGTTCATGTTAATGTAAAAGTTTAAACCATATATGAACTAACTGTTAATATAAAAACATTTGCTATCTTATTAGAAATAACATGTACATGTTCCTGTACAAAGAAATAATAAGTTAAAGTTGGGTACTAATTTAAGCCTGTAGGCAAGCTTACTACTTAGTTGCTTTGCAAATTTTGATATACAGTTGGCATGTTTTTGTTTGCTTACCTTATATATAAAAACCCGTACATGAGTTATAAATGCCTGCACATGTGTTTGTTGTCCTCATGCTGTCCATGTGATGGCTACTTGCTTTACAGTCTTCTCATCCAAATTATGGCCTGTCTTCCTACCTACTTGCCATTCATTTTTCTTTACAGGGCCATTCATTCGTAAGCTACTGCTGTCCGTCCTTACGTAACACTTCCAAGAAACTGTCTTATTGTAGTTCGGTTTCTATGCATTCACAGTTCAATGCAATCCTTTGCAGCTCGGCTTAGATGTGTACTACAACGCCAACTCAAATTGCCTTCCATGCAGCACTTCAGCTCTTTATTCTTCTGGTCAATATAAGAAAGCTATAGACCTATAGCATCTTCAATTTTAGCAATAGTAAGGGTGAAAATAATAGCTGCTAACTTGGTTTCCAGCAACTGAACATGCGTTAACGATAATTGTGAGTCAACTTTCAAAACAGAGTGCATGTATGTCATTGCAGAACCCACAAACAACTATTATTTCAATACATACATATTTTAATTATTCAATGTGAACATGTGCAGAGGCAGTGGAGTGATGCGATGATTTGAGTGATTTGTGAAATGAAAGAGGCAGTGTGACAGTGGCAGGCTGGAGGCAGTATTGAACTGCAAGCAGAAGGCAATGGATTGTGGCAGGATTGAAGTGCAGGCAGAAGTGTTGTGGAGTTGTTGAAGTTCTTGGCAGTGAAGTTGCTAGAAGTTGAAGATGGTGGTGCTTGGTTGATGGCAGTAACGTTGGTTTGAGGAATATTGGTTAGCAGTGGTTTAGGAAGTTTGTATAGTGTTTGCTTGTGGCAGTCTGATGAGATGATGGTGAGGTAGTATTTGTGCACGAGTATTTGAGGATGTTGAGGTGGTGGTAGGGACTGTTGTGGCAGTAGTTTTGTGCAGTGGGTAGTATTTGGCTGAAGTTTTGATGCTGGGTATATTGTTGCACAGTGGTTTGTATGTTTGGCAATCAGAACTAAACAATGAAAAAAACTATACAACAGTAGTTTGCTTGGCAATGAGATGGTATTGAAGTATTGGGAATGAGATACAGTGAGGAGTTGAAGGTGGATAGTAAGGGAAATGGTGGATGGCAGAGGAAGTGTTGATGGTGCTGTAGTGAGATGTGGTTCTGGTGGTGCTTGTGGCTTTGGTGTTGTATGGGGATGGCAATGGTGTATATGGCAGGTGATGGAGTTGTTACAGTGCAGAAGTTATGATGGTGAAGGTTGGAAGAGGCAGTTAGGTGGTAAAGGGATGGTTGTTGTGGTTTTGTGATGGTGTTGTTGATCTATGAATGTATGAACCATTATTTTGTATAGATTATTAACACTTTAATTGATATATGTTTATTTTGGTATTATATATGTTATTCAGTTTGTATTTGCATCAAATTTAATTTTGAATGATTGTAATATTGCATGCAATAATTATTTGTTATAATCAATAATATATATATATATATATATGTGTGTGTGTGTGTGTACGCTGTAATAATGGTTTCTGGTTGGTTTGCATCGGTTGTTATAAAAAACTGATGCAACAAGTTACTTTGTTGCATCGGTTTTCATTACAACCGATGCAACATGGGGGTTGTGTTCAAGAAACCAACCATGATATTTTGCATCAGTTGTTAGTAACAACCGATGCAAAAAGGACCTTTTTGCATCGGTTTCAGAACTGATGCAAAAGTGTTAAGCCTGTTGCATCGGTTGCATATGCATCGGTTGTTGAACTGATGCAAAAGGGGGGTAAACAACCGATGCAAATGGCCTGTTTTGTAGTAGTGAATTCAGTTAGAACAACGGTAGTTTGAATAAAGGGGGATCTTTCAATTATTTTTACTTTATAATCAAGTAATTATAACATAAAAGGATGGGTAGTGTTTAATATATAACTATAACAAGCAAATTACCTATAGTGCAAAGATGAAAATTAATATGAAAACAACTAAGAATCAAGCATTAAATAGAGGGTAAACTTGCCAAACAAATTCAAACCACATAAAATTCTAAAAAACCATGTTTTACTGCCCCTGTAGAAATCTGATGTCAACATAGATTAAATACATCAAACAAAAAATAAATAAAATATCACTAGTTACAATCAAATTTGTCTACTTAGATTCCATGCATTTCAACAATGTTAAGTTGTGTTGCTCGTTTAAATTGGAGTGGAAGTTGTTGGCATCTCATAATCTTCTGTGTCATCAGTCAAGTGCTTAGGCGAATGTCGTACAATGGACCAATCAGGATTTTGTATGTCTTTTATATAAAAGATTTGACATGCTTCAATTGATAGAATGGCAGGCTCATCATATTCTCCATTCTTACTTTTAAGCTTCTTTAGATTCACCATCAGTAAATTAGAGTCTGGACAAATCTTACACCCATCTGTTTTGTCGGCAATATTTACCTAGTTGCAATAGAATGCCGCATGTTGAAAATCATAATAATTAACCTCAAGATCTCCCTGATAATGCCATACCAAGTAGTATCATCATTCATATGATTTAAATCTTTTACACTTGTAATAAACATTGTAATTGCAACCATGAAAACACCACTATCTTGTGTTGAATGAGTGTTGCTGTAGCGTTGGAGGAAAAATACATAGCCATTGATCCTATATTTGAGATGAGTTTTGGCTTCCCACGTTAACATAATACCATAACAGTGAATTCATGCATTTTTCTTCCATTAACGGTTAAAACCACTAAAATATATTAAATAATGTCATATTTTTATAATCAATCTGTTCTTTTTTATAAGCCTAACAAACCTTGTTATGCAACCAATCAATGAATTCAGATTGTACTACAACTTCTTCCTTTGTTTGAAGTCTTTTTTTTATTATGGTGAGCATCTTCGAATAACAATCAATACTTGCTACAATGTAAACATGTTAAATTTTAAGTATAAAGAAAGTTATTTTATAATCTGTAAAAAAAAACAAAAACGTATAATAATCATCTAGACCTGGTATGTCCATTCTAAAAAGTATCCACCTTCGAATTTGTATGCATTATACGCCACTTACCTTGATAGAATTACCCTTAATAATGGCATATTCGTATGTATCATTACCATTCTCATCCAATAATGGTGCTTGTTTAGAGCTATGATTACTAGCACGTGGATCTAGCATATACTTCATTGCATATCTAACAGATTCTGAAACAAGATATGCTTCGGAAATTGACCCTTCCACATTTCGTTTATTGCTTAGCATGTCCTTACACTGCTTCATAGCTCTAAGAAAACATAAAATAATGCATGTTTTTATATTATCAGTGAAAAATAATTCACATAATAATTATTAAAAAGAATCTCTCACATTTCAAATGGATGCATCCACGTATAACGCTTGATCAGCTAAATGCACGATTAGATGTATACGTATATTAAAAAACTGAGCGGGAATATAATGGATCAACACACATAACACCTCAGCAATCATATCTTTGGCGGCTTGGACATGCTCTCGAATATTAAAGTTCAAGCATACTTGTAAAATTACATGCCTCAATTCAAGAAACTTTAGAAATGCATGTTGAACCATGATAGGCAGAAAATGTTGGATAGTAATATGGTAATCATATGACTTTCTAATATTCAAAATAGATGGTTGAATACTTACTAAGTTTCCTAATTTAGTTCCAAAGCATATAGAAAGTCTTACATCTTTTAGAACTTGACAACATTGGATCTTGTAAGCTTTATCAAATGCAAATTTGGAGGATTGTTTGGTTTCATCGAATAACAAATTAATAAAATGATCTGCCACATTCTTCCCAGTATGCATCATGTCTATTGTATGTCGCACTTTATGACCACTCCAATACTCTAAGAAAAAAAGAATCGACTTTTTACACCATGCTAGTCTTACACAATCATTATTCTCATTTACAAGCTGCTCTTTATCACGATAAACATCATCTCACATACGCTTCTTTTTTCTAATCGATCAACCGGGTGTGTATTTGATATGAGCAATCTTCTCCAAAAGAGCCGATCCTATCAGTCGTGTTGGAGGTTCCTTATACTCTATATCTTTATACCATCCATGTTTTGGTGCTCTAAACGGATGATCATTCTTCAAAAATCTTCTGTACTTCATATAAACAATATTATTACCAAAGTGTTCCGCCTCGGTCTTTGTAGCACAAATAGGGCATGCTTTATGACCATGAGTCACACAACCTGACAGATTCCCAAATGTAGGTAGATCATGAATTCCTCACAATAGCATTGCTCTCAATGTGAAATACTCTTTCTTGTTCATGTCGATTGCAAGCACTCCTATCGCCAAAGTTGTTTCAACTCATCCATAAGAGGTTCTAAATAAACATAAATATCTTGACTTGGTGGTTTAGGTCCAGGAATTAATAAACACGACATTTGAAATCCTAATTTCGAGCATAACAAAGGAGGTAAGTTATGAGGAACCATATACATGGGCCAACAACTATAACTGTTTTACTGAATTGTATTAGGATTAAATCCATCGGTAGCAATTCCAAGCCAAATATTTCGAGCATTATTAGCAAACTCTAGATACTTATTCTTAACCGATCTCCATTCAGCTGAGTTGATAATGTAACAGCCCACAAATCCGTACCCTTTGAGCCGTCAATATTCTCCAACAGTTCAACTCAAAGTGGACGGAAATACGAACCATTAGGGTTCAAGAAGAAAGAGGTAGAAGAAGAGATAGAAATCAACATCAAAATCTCACAAACCCAGCGGAACAATATATAATAGATAAATGACTGATCTTTATACCGAAAGAACTATATCTATTTTATACATTACATCATTAGAGTACAACACAATAAATAGCAGAATACTAGACAGTTATATTAACTTGTCCCCACAAAAACTGACTACGTGGTTAACCATACACAGCGGAATATACATCAAATACGTGTGATACATTTCGCCATCTAGCTCGTCTCCTGAGCTCCACGACATCCTTTCATGTATATATAATACTCGGTCTGACTCGAGCATTAAAGTGAAATAACACCCGAGTTAGTCTGGAAAACCAGAGTAAGAAAACACACTAAATTGGATTAACAAAGTTTTCAAAATCCTTTGAAACCAAAGGTATCTCGTAAGACCACGCCACAAATAAGCATGTCGGGTTTTTACCTTACGATAACCAAAACATTTTTATCAAATCCGTCTGATATTATAATAGTGTCTATAGAAAGTAAAAAAGAATCTAGATGAAATGCTTGCATCTAACGTTCCAGCAATAGTTGGGCACAATCAAAACCGTACATGCGCTTATTGGAGATTGGATTCCATACAAGGGAAAGGCTACTGGGATACCGCCCGTCAGTATACCTGGTCTAGATTAGCGTATCGAGGATCCCCTCTGATCCTCTACAACACAAGACCGGGGGTTACCCCTTGCTGGATAGTCCGAATATGATCACCCCGTAGTTGGGATATGCAACCGCCCACACAGCTGAATAAAGGAGACATTTATACAGGAATGACCTTACCATAATTGGTTGCTAGCCACTTAGCCTTGCTGCACCTCCCCTATTTTAGCCATTCTCACTTGATGAGGCTCGAGGCTATGCGTTACCTTTTTAGCACACAATCACTTATAATGCTCATCGTCCCCCTGACGATGTTCTGATAGCATTTGCTTATACAAGTCCGTTCCGGGTTCGAACGAAACCGAAGGCAATACTCCTACCACATCCATTTTGGAATCACCATCGGGATTAGTAGCGATTAGCCTTGCACTTCACTGCTCCATCTTCGACTCCAAGCCCTTGTCTTCCTCACGAAAACGTTCAAACCAGATCGAAGTGGTTTTCAAGAAATTAATCCTTATTCTGGTTCTTCGATACGATCAGCGCATTGGCCAATACTAATAGTCGGTTATTTAACTATCAAATAACATCCACAAACAACCATCAAGCCTTAATAATTTCCCAAATTATCTATTTCAAAATATCATTGCAAGATATTTTTCAACACTTCAACCCTTTGAAAATAGTTTTCAAATCACTTTTTCTCTCGCGAAATAAATTTCCACCCAATTGTTTTATTTCCACTGAAAATACCAAGTCTTAATTCTTTAGGTTTTTAAAATAATTTAAATTACTTTATCTAAAAATATATATTTTAAAACATTTAAAACAAAAACTACTTAAAACACTTTATTTAAAATACTAGTTATGAAATTTTATAATAATTTCTCATGTAAAACTTAAGCTAAACAATTTTAAAATAAAAGTATTAGATAGAGTGTAAATATTTAATAACCATCTTTTAAATCAAATACTAGTTAAACCTTTAAAATACTTCTATAATTAACTTAGTAAATATTTACTTAAAATGTTAAAACAATTTAAATAATAAACTTCTTAAAAGAAAACATTCTTCTTTAAAGCATTCTAAAACTTCTAATTTATACTTTCCAATCCAACATAACCGTCTAATCATTTATAAATCCTTCTTGATTTATTTCTAGCTTAATTTACATCTCAATCCCGTAAATTTTCCTTTCCACCTTTAAAAATAAAACCACTATTTATTTTAAAACAAATTACTCATTCCTGTATAAATTCCCACCGTGAATTTATACTTCCAAATATCCACTGATATCTTATTTCACTTTATAAACCCAGTTTATTAATTCCATAGTCATTCTTATTTCTTAAAACACATTTTCAAACTCTAAATCAACTTTCAAACCAATTTCCAAAATTTACTCCATTTTAAAAATAAATTCCTTTACTTACCCAATTTATTTCAAAATCCATTAATTTCAGATTTACTCCTTTATTATGATTTAAAATCTTATTTAAACTGAAAATACCAATTTCATACTTTATTTCAAAATTCTTCTTTTATTTCTTCCCAAACCATTTAAATGCTGAATTTAAAAAATAAATTCTTTAATTTTTAAACAACACCACTTAAGCCCTTAAATTTCCTTTATTTCCATTTATTCAAAAATCTCTTTTCTCATACTCGAATTTTTTTTAAATGGTACTTTATATACAGTAAATCTTTATAACAACATATCACATGTCAATAAACTTTCGAATCATGTTACGCAAGTTTCGAATTTGTGACCATTTGCACCAAAGCCAAATCACTTAACCACTGGGACAATGATGTTTGTCTCATACTCGAAATTTATTTATTAGAATTTAAAAATCAACTTTTATTCCTTCCCAATTTCATTCTTAAATTTATCCTCCATAATTATTTTACTTAAAATTCTCTCTTTATTTCCCTTCAAAATCCAATTTTTATATTTCCGATATCCTAAAATACCAAAATATATATATTCAGCCAAACCATAGCCGTCAATAATTTCAATTACCAATATATAGTCTACCTCAGATTACCAAATAAATCATATCATAGAATATGAAATAAATTCAACACTTTTGAGGAATTTAGTTGGATCCCTCCAACCTGTTTTCCTACATCCACAAATGTTAGCACAATATAATAATACCAATCCCACTTCGAGGGGTATATCGCGGCATAAAAGGTCATCCGTTGTTATGCGGTGCACATAGAGTCTCATCCGCTATATAATGCGGAAATCAATCATTCCAATATATATATATAATATTACATCCATACTGATAATAGATCATCAATCTAAGTGAAATCAATCATTCCAATATATATATATACACATATATATATACACTATATATAATATCACATCCATACTTATAATAGATCATCAATCCAAGCAATCAATCCAATAATTTAAATTTAACTATTTAAATTTGAATGGTTGTCCAAATGAGTGAGATTAACTCACCTTTATTTTTATTACAACCCATTTCCATCTCGACTTGCTTTCTTCACGATTTTTAGACCTTGTAACAAACATTATAAGGTTTGTTAATATTGAATTGATCGAACAATTAGTTACTATTTATTTATTTAATTTAAGCTAATATTTTGGGTTTAAACTAATAGTTTAATTTTAAACTAATTTTCTTTTAATAAAATGTTTTTGATAACTAAAATAATTAGATAAGTAAACTAAACAAATTAATTTCCATAATAAATTAAAATAAACTAGTAGATTAAAAATGTGCATATTTTTATTTATTTTATTTTTGAAAACCAATATACTTATAAAAATAACTTGTATAGATTTAAAAATCCAAAATTTATACAAATCTTTATATTTTTTTCCAAGATCTATAATAATTTCCTGTTTAAACATTTTCCTCTTACTGTATATATATTAAAATATGTGTAATTATATTTAAAAAAATTCCCGTTTCTTTCCTGTAAAAATAAAATAATAATTAACTTCGCTGTTAAATTCTTAAAACAGATTTCTTACTATAAATAATTTTTTTCAGTTTTCTGTATACATTTTTTTCTTCTAAACAATATATATGTTATCAAATTCTAATTGGAAAAAAAGAATCGAGAATACCTCACTGGCTCACCCCAGATTACTAACCCATCGGACGTCACCATGACCTCATCACGAGCCTCCGCAATCGATCGTGAGCTTCGGCACATCGTCGCCCCAAAATCGAGTTACGATTCCCATGCCGCCTCCTCCCAGTCATCGAACGCGGCTCCTCCTCTACCTCAACCCGCAGCGCCTACCTCGCAACCACTTGAGCCCATCGATGCCGCCTCACGCCTACCTTCCGCGCCTCCTACCTTCGCTCGAGATACCCCGAGTGCGGCGCTCGAATAATCGCAATCACGATTTGTTTTTCATGATTCAAAATTTTATTTGCGAAGTCGATTCGGTTACGAACTATTTTTTTTTATTAAATTTGATTTCGATTTTGTATTAAGCTGAAATGAAGAGGATGGGATTTCAACTTTGGTCAAAAAAATTCTTCGATCCATTATACATGTTGGGTTGTTTATTTTTGAGGAGGACGCGTGTTCTACCAGGTAAACACGTGCTTTAAAATTTTCTTGCGTAAAAACATTATTATATTAAATACATATATATTATATTTTGAATTCAAATTGTCTCAATAACACAACTTAAAATCTTGACCTTCTATTGATGCATGCTGCTAGGCGTTTATGATGTTATACCCTATTCCAAACGCGGTAGAAAAGGTTTCAAGTCCTAATTCGATCATATGAAGAAGATAGCTTTTTGGACCTAGTTATTTATTGAATTTTCGATATAAATTTCAGCGTGTTTATATATCATACGGCCACATGACAACAATAAACACTACGGAATTTGAAATTCGATAATAATACACTATTACGGATCCAATGGAACTGCTTTCGTTGAAATCCGAGACTGTACCTCGGAAGGCTATTTTTAAATATCAATTTAAACAATATTTTTAAAACTGAACAAAACACTTTCAAATTCTATTTTAAAAGTTCTATTACCTTAAGCAATATTAATATAAATTTTATAAGCCTTTAAAGTATTTTTAACAAGCTCGAAACACCCGATTTCATATTTTACCCAATTCCCAAATTTTAAATTCAATAATTTAATTATCCAATAAATGGAGATATTTGAAATTCAAGTTAAAGATACCTTTTAAATATTTAAAATTAATTCAATATTCTAATTTCAAATATCCAAAATTTTCGGATCGTCACCGGTAGGATGATGCATGGAATTCCAATAAGTTTTTGCTTCACTATGCCATGACATTTTTTGAGATATCCATGGTATAGTGTAAAGTCTAGTTAATCTAGGGATTATTGGAAAATATTTTAAAACTTTTCTTGGTTGTTTTGTAACTTATACAATTTCACCTTCATTTTTAACATTAAATCTCGATGTATGGCAACGTGGACATTCAATGGCATCTTTATTTTCCTTCCAAAATAATATGCAATCATTTTCGCAAGAATGTATGCACTCTATATTCATTCTCAAATCCCTTAACATTTTTTTCATTGTGGGATATTTATCCGGTAGTGTATTTTCCTTCGAAAACCACTTTTTCATTCTCCTCAACAACGCGGTCATGCTATTTCCTAACCAACTGAATTCCGTTTTCAAATTATATAGCTCTATAAGGGCACTTAACGTCGTAAGACTATCTTCACAAGAAGAATATAGTTTTTCATTTACTTTTCTTTTATACGTAATGTACTTTCTTCCTTGATGACCGTCACCGATATCATGTAAGCTATGCATTGTTAACAAGGTTTCGAAGAGCACCTTCTAGATGGTTTTCCTCTCGAATTTGATTAGAGATGCAATCCTCGTTAGTGGCAACATTTGGTGTAGGATTAAGTACTGAATCTCTGTCGTTCCTCTCACTGTGAAAAATCACTCATCATATGATGGATCCATACTATAAATAATCAAGTGTCTCTCGACTACTTTAAAGGATATTTTTTTTGAATCCCTACACTTTTTGTAGGGACAGCTGCACATTTCGAAATCAGGTGGTGTATGTTGCTTTGCGAAGTTTATAAAATATCGAACCCCATATATATACTCATCGGTGCTCCTACGTTGACATCTAATCCACTCTCTCGAAGTTGCTAATGACATTAGCAAGAACTTCTATCTATTTCTAACATAATTACAAATTGATTGAAATAAATAACAGAAAAGTACAATGATTCAAAATCCCACCTTAGATTAGCTCCTAAAAAGTGAAATAAAAAAGGGATGATGATTGGTTGAAATGTAATTAGACTATTATAATATAATTACAAAATCATACCTACACATGGATTGAAAGAAAAAATAAACGTACGGTTTATTCCTAAATACTGGCTTTGAACAACTTTTTTATTCTTAAGAGTATTCTTATTTATACTAGTGTAAATCGCACGTATGCACATCTAATAGTTAAAAATATTTACTTTTTATTTAATAAATTTTTTTATGGACAGATGTGTACTTATAAGTGCAAAAGCTTTATTTGTCACAACACTTTTATTATAAGCAAATTGACTGAAATTCTGTTGATTGATGTAGAATTTTTTCAGAAATTCAAAAGGACGCCGTGAAATCTTATTCATTGAATTCCCTATATAAGCAGTAGAACTGTGCCACGTCGTCTTAGCATGGAACCATCGTGCCAATTTATTCCCACGTTTGCAGAGCTGTTGCCTGGAGATATAAAATATATATATTTTTAACATGGTGTGAAGCTTTTACATATTTTCCTTCACATTTTCAAAACTTGTATACATTTTATAGCCTTCACGCCAAGTTATACTTCGTGTTCATTTTATGGGCCACGTATGCAGTTATGCATACCCAGTTATACTTTGCGCAACTAATTAAGGCTATAATTTTTTTTCACGTAATCGTATATATGTAATATGTTCCTTTATATATATTTCATGAATGTTGCTATATATGTGTGTGTGTATATATTTTCGCATGTATTTGATCGTTTCTTTATTGACAGTGATGTGTGTCCATGTGAAAAATATTCATAGACTTGCCTTCGTGTCAGTATTTCCTTGCTTTGCATATTCGCATATATATTTACATGTGAAAATATAGGCATGTATATTTTTTTTTTCAACACATTTGCGTGCAGTATTGTCTGGCCTTTGTGTGTACCAGTCTAGTCTATCGAGAATAGTAATTTGCACGAGACGAAATGAAATGTGATAGGAAATGAGATCATGGTAAAAGGGTATTATCGAAAATCCCAAAAGACACGGTTGATTGTAGTTCGTTGAATTATTATTATTAATAGTAAAGATTATCACATATTTCTTCTCTGTATGCTATTTATCACTTGGAAATTATGAACAATACAAAGCATATAAACAATGCAAAAATTACTTACCCTTCTCAAACAAGATATTATACTCTAGTCAATTTCTTAATTATCTATAATATATATACACTGATATATATATACCTAATGGTCATATCACCCAAATCTAATCAAAATATGAAAGAATCATGTTATTAATTAATTTGATTTCATAATGTTGTTTATGATACAACCTCTAATTCGTATCACTAAGTGTAATATTCGATTAAAAGATAATCTTATTCCATATAGAATATTTGTCACATTTGAAATAGGATTATGGCACATACCTATTGGTGACAAAAGTAATGAAGAGCATGCGAACATGGCTTTGTGTGGCAAATTGGAAATTTCAATTGAGGAGCTACGTACTGTAGACAAATCTTCTTCATTTGATAGATATCTTACATCGAGAAAATGGGAAGAAAGGTCTCCGTCCCCCGCAAAGGCAGTTGCTAGCCAGCATCTTAGCACTCTTTATTTTGGTTTTTAATCTCATGTACTGTTTTATTTATATCTATATGATGTTTAACAATTTATTAAATGTTTTTTCACAAATTACGTTTACTTTACTATTTCAACCATAATGAGAATCCATACTTCTGAAATTAAAATTAGGACATCTTGTAAGCTATGATTTTTCTCTCTGTAGTTTCTTTTTCAGTTCTCATTTTCAGCTTCATAAATCTCTTAATAGATCGTCGGTCAAAAATGAAATCTCATCTCAACTGCTAGTGTTACCACTTGCCTTAGTTTGTAGGACTTCAAGCTTCAACTGTTTCATTGCTTTTCCTGCTTCTATCTAATTTTTGGTAGAATGGTTGTTTTATTTATTTACTCATTCAGCATCATATTAACTGCAGAACAAGGTTATTGGTTTTATTGCTCTTAATATTTGTTTTATGCTTGTACACTTTTAGCCTCGGATCGATACTTATATGTCATAAGAAATGTTAATGCATCAACTAAGATTTGGTTATTACGAAATGTAATGTATGAAATTCTAATTTTCAGGTTACCCACCCCTCAGTTGAAACGACTAGTGTTAGCATAGGATGCTCGTATACAAAATGGAGCATGGAGACGTCTAGCATGTAAGTATTCTTTTTCTCTTGTTTATTTTTTGCACTTAGTAATAGATCATATAGTACCGTAAGTTTGTCGAAATCTCTTATGAAGCTACCTAAAAATATATTCTGATAACTGCGGTAATAACGAGCCATGCTAAAAAAATAAAAAGATAGTTAATTTTAGCTGACCATATCCTCTAATTCATTCATTCTATTTCTTTCTCTAATTCATTCATTCCATTTTTTATCTAAACTATACTTTAAGATAAAGCCAAATGTAGGTTTGTTTAATTAATGTAAATATTAACTAACTAATGATTTTTCCTTCTTAGATGTTAAGAGTAAATTAATTTGTTACATAAATAAACGACGTTGCTATCTGAATGAGCTGACTGGATACAATTTCAATGGACAATGTTTCAATGCTAAAAAATTATACAAAATACTCTTTCGAATTCTGTTAAAAGGAAAGAAAAGATGGAAATTTTTGGTTTGAAAGCGAGTTTAGATATAATGCATCCATCAGTTGTAAAATTGCTGCAATAAGAAAATTTGGCCAATGTGATCCAATTGGTTTTGAAAAGGATAATGAAAATTATCTATAAAACATATGATTGATTAACATTTTCATGTGAGTGATTGAGGAATAATGTATGGCATTCTCAACCAGTAATTGGTGACTAATTGGCTTTTTTGTATAAATAGACAAATCAATACGATCACAATGTTTGGAATATGATGCGCCCTATTTCTTAATATAACTATTCGTATAGTAAATAACATAAGGTTTGTTTTTTTCTAAAGGTAGTCACTACCTAGTTGTTCGATATACCTAATCCAGCTTAGCTTCAAATATCAAAATCTATAAATTCATATTTGTACTTTCAATGATCTAAATTATTAAGTTCTTAATTGAATTGATTTGTAATTTGATGATTTTTCTTATAATATTTCAGTTCTAATGCAAAATTTAACAAGAATGGCGACAAAACATAAAGATGTTTATACTTAACTGTTTTTTAAAATAAATCCCGGAAGACTACAGATAATTTAAAACATACCTAATCTTACAATATCTTGATTTAGTTGTTAAATTTTGTGTTTCTTATTATTATTCGTATAAATTTCAACGGTGTTTATAATTAATAATATATTTTTATTATCTTATTTTTTTACTATAATATCTTGATAATTCTTTTTTTTCACAAATCTTAGTAACCACCAGTTTACAGCTATAGTGTAGCAACATTAACAAAAATATTGTTAAATTGTGAACACTATTTTGTTTAAGTAAAATGTTTTATGATGTAGTGTATGTTTAATTCGGACGAGGAAAACATGCCTATTTTGTTAAGTGTCAGTGCACTTTATATGTTTGAAAATCAAATAAAGGCATGTTAAAAATACCTATAATCCAAAGGAAATAGAGCGGTATTTTAACGGCCTAGTAAACGGGTTTACGAAGTAGGCTACAGCCATTATATTTATATCTTGTTTCGTTAAAAAAAATACAGATTCCTTTTCTCTCTGTTTGTTTATGGGGGCACTAGGGAAAATAATAAGGTGAAGATTATGTTTTATATTTAGATCGAACGACAAATGTTAGTTATATTTAGTATTATATTTAACGTTTACACTGTACAAAATGCTAGTTATAACTAGCATTATATTTAGCTTTACACTATACAAAATGCTAGTTGTAACTAGCATTGTAATTCGGTCAAAAAATAAACGTGTTGTACTTCAGTTTAATTTTTTTTAAGCTTGTTCCTTTACCTATTTTCCTGTCTTCAGTTTATTTTTTTTTAAGTTTGTTCCTTTACCTATTTTCATGTTTGTTTTATATCAACATGTAACGACCCGTATTTTACGTGTCGATAAATCGTAGAATTTACAGGTCGTTAGTGTTGTTTATGTTGTCTCTAGCCTAAGTCGTATGGAGAGTAACTCGTGTGTTGAAGGGTTGAGTCGTGACCGACTCATAGGTTGGAACGAGTTATGGAGTTAACTCGTGACCGAGTCATAGAGTTGCCGACTTATAGAAGCAGCGACCTAAAGGTTAGACGACTTAGTGTTGGACCGACCTAAGAAGTGACCGACTCATGGGTTAGTGACTTAAGGGGTTAAGGCTTAGGTCGTGGGGTCTTGAGTTGGTAGGGGCTTGGGTCGGCAGGGTGTTATCTCGTTAGGTCGTTGAGTCGGCTAGGAGTTAGGTCGCTAGGGAAGATAGGTCGGCAGGGTTTTTAGGTCGCGTGAGTTAGGACTGAACATACTAAGTTGGTAGCGACTTAGTGATGAGTCATAGGTCGTTAATGTTATAAGTCGTTAGGTCGGCCTTGGGCTTAAGTCGTTAGATTGTTAGGTCGTTAGGCTGCACTGTTGAGATGAGTGGTGAGTCGTTGGGTCTTGCATGCACTTGTGTTTTAGGTCGTGGGTCGGGGTAGTTGAGTCGCGCATTGGGTTGGACATGCGCGTACTAGGTCACAGGATGGCATGGGTCGGCAGCGACCTATGTTAGGTCGGAGATTTCTTAGGTCGGCGACGACCTAAAACTGAGCCTACGAGTTACGACCTAAGGAGTTTTCAGCCTATAAATAGAGGGGTTTGGCTCACTTTTTGGCACTGGTTTTTGAAGCGACGAAGTGCTGCCATTTTGGGAACTCGACTTCAACATTTCTTCATCTTCTTTTCTCCATTCCAATCTAGTTTTAACATCCATCCAAGATCGAAGATTGAGATCAAAGATTCTAGCGCCAAAGTTGAAGATCTTCATCCAACGAAGCTAGATTTCATCGTTTTAAGCGAGGTTTCGCCGGATCAAGCCTTGATCTTCGCTGTCCAGATCTGAAGTGTTTTGTTTTTGAGGTGTTTGGGTGATTTGGTGAGTGGTAGTTATCTCTCACGCGGACCCAAAGGAGTACATTGGATTGGTGGTTTGTTGGAGTGTTGTAGATAGTGATTTTGTGCATTTTCCTTAGATCCAAGTGTAGATCCTTTGTTTGTGAAGATGTTTACCTATGCAAGTTCATTTATTAAGTTATAGAAGAAAAACCCATGTTTTATATTTGATAGATCTATGCTAAAAACCTATGATTCATGTATGTTAGACTTATGCTCATTTATTTACGAAATTTCCATTATGGTTGATATTGCTTAGTAGATCTTGTTTGGATGCTTAAATGTTTGAATGTATGATCGATTTGTTTGTTTCAAGTTAGCTAGTAGTTGATTTGGAACAAGATGGTTGAAGGTGATTCAAAAGCTAAGTGGAAAGGCTCTTGAATGTTGAAAGCTGCCTATGGCATATGAAGCAGATATGGAAGCTCATATGGATGGATTCGATGGTGATGGACTTTGCCATGATGCGAGGAGGAAAAGCATGAGATCGAGAGGGGACTTTGCTATGATGCGGTGAGGCAAAGTGTGATGTTGAGATGGGACGGGTTATGATGACGTTCCAAGCACGGGCTACGACGACGTGCAAAGTTATGTTGGTAACTCGGTGATGCGATCCGGGTTTGTGATAATGGTTAGCTTGAGAGGCGCTTGAGCTAGTATGGAAATAATCGTCGAGGAGGATGACTAGGAGGCTGAGATCTTATCGTTGTTGAAGGTTCTAGCATGCTCAAAGCAAGAGTACGTTGGAACGGGCTGCGACGACGTTCCAAGCACGGGCTGCGACGACGTGCTAGTACTCTGGGTAGTTGCGAAAATTCCTAGGCACGGGCTGCGACGACGTGCGGAGTTATGTCTAGAACCGGGGTTACCATTAGCCCTTGACAGGTGGTCATTCAATTAACGGTGAAATCATGGCAATGATAACAGTGATAGCCAGAGTCATGGATGTTTGGTTGTATTATCATTCGGTCTCAAGAGCGGTATTTTCTGGGTGCTTATCTGATCTTGATTTAGGCATTGGGGGTTTGTATTTGGAAAACATCGCCCTTGACTCGAGTGATTATTGCTTTACCTTAATTATCTGTTATGTTATGCTTGCTTCTCCTTAGTGTGTGTCTGGGGGCTATCATTGTAGAAAGAGGTGGAGTGGGATGGTTTGGTCCCTATTCCTTTTATCCCTTTTGCTCTTTTGGTATGTTTGGTAGTTAATTTACTGCTCACTAAGACTTTGTCTGACTCAAGGTTTTATGTCTCCTCTTATTACCTTGGGCTGTTCATCCATGTTGGGATGGGCAGACTAGGTAGCAGGTGACAGGTGCTGTTCTTGGAGATCTACGCTGATGATGACGAAGACGAGCAGGAGGCTTTGCATATTAGTTTTCTTACTATTTGTACTGGGTGTTCCGCTGCTTGTATATATTCTGAGTGCTATGTAGTGAGGCTTTGATGTATGGATTTGCCTGGATGATTGTATCAAACTACTGTGATGCTTATATGATGATTTCCTGTTATGAAGCTTCACTATATATATATATATATATATATATATATATATATATCTATTGTATTTTATCCATGCGCTGTGAGTTGTACGCTAGAGATTCTGCGATGCTTATTTTACCCTGACTACTGTCCATGGCTACCTGGCACGCCCTTCAGCTGCTCTTTTCTCTTGTTTTGGTGCGGGAGTCATGGGCGGTCGTCACATTTGGTATCAGAGCTTTGGTTAATCGATTTTAGCCAACGCTCGCTGACACAACTACGTAAGAGAGACGTAATTGTATTTTGATGGATGATTACTATAATAATATAGTAGTTTAGAAGGATTTGGACTCCTTATGCAGTTGTTACTTAAGGTGTTCTAATCATTCTTATTACAGATATTAAGGATGAGTCGAAGAGGGAGACCAGCTACAAGGGAAAGCCGTGCTACTGAAGGAGCTGTTGATTATGGAACTATGTTCGAAGCGATGATGACTTCGATCATGAGAAGGATACCAGCTTCAGGATCATCAGTGGATGTGGGAGTTCAAGTCCAAGCTCCAAGACCGGTGGATTTTGCTAAGCTTTGCAAGGATTATACTTCTCTTGGAGGAAAAGCTTTCTTGGGGACAGAGTCGACTATTGAAGTGCAGAGATGGATTGATGCTTGTCGAAGGATCTTTAGTGACTTAGGGATTGAGGATGCAACCAAGAGAAAGCTTGCATCGAGACAGCTTCAGGGAAGAGCTGCTGATTGGTGGAATTCTATCACCATCGATACACCAGAAGAAGAGATTACTTGGGAGCAATTCCAAGTTAGATTTGAAGCTAAGTTCATCTCTACGGCTCAGAAGTCTGTTTTGTTCAAGAGGTTTGTAGAGCTCAAGCAAGGTGGGAGACCAGTTCTTGAGTATATTTCCGAGTTCGAAGCCTTGTCCAAGTATGCCAGATCGTATATTGATTCTCCCTACCAGAAGAACGAGAAGTTTGTGACCGGTTTGGATGCTTATCTTGGGAGGCAGTTAGTGGATTATTTGGACGATCCATTTGAGAAGCTTGTGGAGAAAGCCCTTTGGCATGAGAGTCTGTTTCCTAAGGAAAGTTCTGTTGTGGCTGTAACCAGGGAAGGATCTAGACCACAGCAGAGTGGCAACAAGAAGAAGAAGCAGCAGCAACAGAGGGGTAGGGATGGCTAGAAGAAGCCGAAGGGTGAAGTGACTTGTTATAATTGCCAACAGAAGGGCCATCTCTCCAAGGATTGTAGGAATCCAAAGGCGCCGGCGAAATGCCACAACTGTGATAAACCAGGGCATTTCAGGAAGGACTGTCCAGAACCGAGGAAGGACAGGCAGATTGTGCAAGCTTATGCTTTGGGAGCTGTGCCGTCATCTTCAAAAGCTCCTACTGCTGAAGAGAAGGGGAAGAGTGTGGTGGTTCAAGGTACTCTTTCTATTTGTGGTGTTCCAGTTAGAGTGTTGTTTGATACTGGAGCGTCGCATTCTTTTGTTTGTAATGATTTGGTAGACCGGTTAGGTTTGAGACCAGATATTGTTGATAGACCATTGGTTGTGACTAATCCAGTTGGGGGTTCGTCATGTTTGTGTATGGTATGCCGTGGTCTAGTTGTGTCGAGTCATAATTGCTCGTTTGTTTGTGATTGCTTTGTTCTGAACTTTGCGGGGTTCGGAATTATTTTGGGTATGGACTGGCTTAGGAAGTATGCGGCTAGGATTGATTGTGAGGGGCTGGAGGTGACAGTCGGGAATGTGGAAGGGCGAAAGGTTGTGATACGATGTAAGCATGAGGAAGGCGTCTTCATGAGCTTCATGTATTCGCTGGTTGTTCCACGGGATGGACTGTCATCAGTGCCTATTGTGAATGGATTCGAGGATGTCTTTGACGAAGTCAAAGGGTTGCCGCCGCATAGGGAGATCGAGTTTTGTATCGATCTAGTTGAGGGAGCCTGACCTGTTGTGATGCCTCTTAGGCGGATGGCGCCTAGGGAGCAGATAGAGTTGAGGGTGCAGGTTGATGACCTTTTGCAGAAAGGATTCATTCGGAGAAGTGTGTCCGAATGGGGTGCACCAGTTGTGTTCGCAACCAAAGCGGATGGATCGTTGAGGTTGTGTGTGGATTATCTTGAGCTGAATAAGTTGACTAGGAAGAACAAGTATCCATTGCCGAGAATAGATGACTTGTTTGATCAGCTTCACGAGGCTAAGGTGTTTTCTCAGATGGATTTGGCAACAGGATTTCACCAGTTGAGAGTGGCGAAGGATAGTGTGCCAAAGACTGCTTTCAGGACACCATCCGGTTTTTATGAGTGGCTGGTAATGTCGTTTGGATTGACTAACGCACCAGCATATTTTGTGGATCTTATGAATAGAGTGTTCAGAGATCAGTTGAATAAGTTCGTGCTTGTGTTCGTGGATGATATTCTGATTTATTCCAGAACTGAGGAAGAGCACAAGACACACTTGAGGATTGTTTTGGGGATCTTACGGAAACATCAGCTGAAGGCTAAGTTTTCGAAGTGTCACTTCTGGAAGAGTGAAGTGAGGTTCTTAGGCCATATTATCTCGGGAAATGGAATAGCGGTTGATCCCGCTAAGGTGGCAGCAATCCAGGATTGGGTTAGACCTAAGAATGCGTCTGATGTGAGAAGTTTTCTTGGATTAGCAGGATATTATCGTCGGTTTATCAAAGACTTTTCCAAGATAGCTGCACCGTTAACAGGATTGACGAAAAAGAACCAAGTGTTCAGATGGGATGATAAGTGTGAGCAAGCTTTCGTAATCCTGAAAGAACGGCTGACAAGTGCTCCTGTTTTAACTATTCCAAGTGGGAATGATGAGATGGTGGTTTACACCGACGCATGTGGCACTGGACTTGGAGCAGTGCTAATGCAGAAGGATAAGGTTGTTGCGTATGCTAGTCGACAACTGAAGCCGCATGAAAGGAATTATCCAACTCATGATTTGGAGTTAGCGGCGATTGTGTTTGCTTTGAAAATGTGGAGACATTATCTGTTGGGAGTTAGATTTGAGTTATTTACAGATCATAAGTCGTTAAAGTATCTGTTCTCCCAAAAGGATTTGAATCTTCGACAGCAACGGTGGCTAGAGTTTCTGGCATCTTATGATTTTGGTATAGCCTATACTCCAGGAAAAGGTAACGCAGTGGCTGATGCATTAAGTCGAAGACATGCAGGTTTGGGAGCCATGTTTTTAGAATGGAAGAGTCTCGAGTATTTGGCTGGATTTGATTTCAGGCCTAGATGTGAATTGGAACCTGAAATGTTGGCAAACTTATCGATAAGACCTACTCTTGTGGAAAGGATTGGCGAGACCCAAAAGAGAGATGATAAGCTTGTCAAGATTATCCGTGATTTGGAATTTGGATTGGAACCAGAGAAGGATAAAGGATTCGAGGTCGATCGAGAGGGTTGGCTTCGGAAGCAAGGACGATTGGTTGTTCCCGATGTAGATGGATTGAGAGATGAAGTTCTGAGGGAAAGTCATCACTCGAAGTTGACAATTCATCCAGGTGGAAATAAGATGTATCGGGATATGAAGAGAGCTTACTACTGGGAAGGTATGAAGAAGGATGTTGGAAATTTTATTTCCAAGTGTATGAACTGCCAGTTGGTGAAAGCTGAGCAGAAGAAGCCTAGTGGATTACTTCAGCCATTGGAGGTTCCTACATGGAAGTGGGAGCAAGTGTCGATGGATTTTATCGATGGTCTACCTAGGACAAGAGCAGGAAATGAAGGGATTTGGGTCATAGTAGATCGTTTGACCAAGAGTGCAAGGTTCATTCCTGTTCGATCAACTAGAACTGCGTCGAAGTTGGCTGAGTTGTATGTTAAGTGGATAGTTCGATTCCATGGTATTCCGAAGAGTATAGTGAGCGATCGAGACCCTTTGTTCACTAGTGGATTTTGGAAGAGCTTCCAGGAAGTTTTGGGAACCAAGTTATGTTTGGGTACAGCTTATCACCCTCAAACAGATGGTCAGACTGAGAGAGTCAACCGAGTTTTGGAAGATCTCTTGAGAGAATGTGTCTTGGACTTCGGAGGATCATGGGAAGATCATCTTCATTTGGTGGAATTTGCATATAATAACAGTTATCAGTCGAGTATTGGAATGGCACCATATGAGGCATTATATGGAAGACCGTGTAACTCTCCGACATGTTGGTTGGAAACTGGAGAAAAGCTGATACTTGGGCCAGAGATGATTCGACAGACTTCGGATTGTATAGAGATCATTCGGCAACGAATGAAAGCAGCCCAAGATCGTCAGAAGAGTTATGCCGATAATCGTCAAAAGGATTTGGAATTCGACGTAGGTGATATGGTTTTTGTGAAGATTTCTCCTTTGAAGAGTGTTATTAGATTCGGGAAGAAAGGGAAATTGACTCCGAGATTTGTTGGACCATTCCCGATTATCGAGCGAATTGGAAAGCTCGCTTATAGACTAGAGTTACCTGAAAAGATGGCGGGTGTGCACAATGTTTTTCATGTATCTTATCTACGGAAGTATGTGCACGACCCAACTACGGTGGTTTCTGCTGATAGCTGTGAAGGTTTAGAGGTTGATCCAGTGGTTAGAAGACCTCGTAAGCCGCTTCGTGTTGTTGAGACCGACACGAAACAGCTTAGGAGGAAGACGATTACGTTGCTCAAGGTACAATGGAGTGATGATGTTAACGACTGTACGTGGGAGGAGGAAGAGAGGATGAAGGCAGCTCATCCCGGACTCTTTGAGGTATGGCCCTAAAGTGTCGTGACATCTCATGAATTTGTAGCTTGTTCTAAGTCTTAGAATTCTGCATGCTAGGCTCGAATTGGATGCATGGTTTGTTGATTTCTATGGATGGTAGGCATGCGGATTATCTTTGATTGCTGTTGTTTGCTTGGAATTTCGGGGGCGAAATTCCTAAGGGGGAGAGAATGTAACGACCCGTATTTTACGTGTCGATAAATCGTAGAATTTACAGGTCGTTAGTGTTGTTTATGTTGTCTCTAGCCTAAGTCGTATGGAGAGTAACTCGTGTGTTGAAGGGTTGAGTCGTGGCCGACTCATAGGTTGGAACGAGTTATGGAGTTAACTCATGACCGAGTCATAGAGTTGCCGACTTATAGAAGCAGCGACCTAAAGGTTAGACGACTTAGTGTTGGACCGACCTAAGAAGTGACCGACTCATGGGTTAGTGACTTAAGGGGTTAAGGCTTAGGTCGTGGGGTCTTGAGTTGGTAGGGGCTTGGGTCGGCAGGGTGTTATCTCGTTAGGTCGTTGAGTCGGCTAGGAGTTAGGTCGCTAGGGAAGATAGGTCGGCAGGGTTTTTAGGTCGCGTGAGTTAGGACTGAACATACTAAGTTGGTAGCGACTTAGTGATGAGTCATAGGTCGTTAATGTTATAAGTCGTTAGGTCGGCCTTGGGCTTAAGTCGTTAGATTGTTAGGTCGTTAGGCTGCACTGTTGAGATGAGTGGTGAGTCGTTGGGTCTTGCATGCACTTGTGTTTTAGGTCGTGGGTCGGGGTAGTTGAGTCGCGCATTGGGTTGGACATGCGCGTACTAGGTCACAGGATGGCATGGGTCGGCAGCGACCTATGTTAGGTCGGAGATTTCTTAGGTCGGCGACGACCTAAAACCGAGCCTACGAGTTACGACCTAAGGAGTTTTCAGCCTATAAATAGAGGGGTTTGGCTCACTTTTTGGCACCGGTTTTTGAAGCGACGAAGTGCTGCCATTTTGGGAACTCGACTTCAACATTTCTTCATCTTCTTTTCTCCATTCCAATCTAGTTTTAACATCCATCCAAGATCGAAGATTGAGATCAAAGATTCTAGCGCCAAAGTTGAAGATCTTCATCCAACGAAGCTAGATTTCATCGTTTTAAGCGAGGTTTCGCCGGATCAAGCCTTGATCTTCGCTGTCCAGATCTGAAGTGTTTTGTTTTTGAGGTGTTTGGGTGATTTGGTGAGTGGTAGTTATCTCTCACGCGGACCCAAAGGAGTACATTGGATTGGTGGTTTGTTGGAGTGTTGTAGATAGTGATTTTGTGCATTTTCCTTAGATCCAAGTGTAGATCCTTTGTTTGTGAAGATGTTTACCTATGCAAGTTCATTTATTAAGTTATAGAAGCAAAACCCATGTTTTATATTTGATAGATCTATGCTAAAAACCTATGATTCATGTATGTTAGACTTATGCTCATTTATTTACGAAATTTCCATTATGGTTGATATTGCTTAGTAGATCTTGTTTGGATGCTTAAATGTTTGAATGTATGATCGATTTGTTTGTTTCAAGTTAGCTAGTAGTTGATTTGGAACAAGATGGTTGAAGGTGATTCAAAAGCTAAGTGGAAAGGCTCTTGAATGTTGAAAGCTGCCTATGGCATATGAAGCAGATATGGAAGCTCATATGGATGGATTCGATGGTGATGGACTTTGCCATGATGCGAGGAGGAAAAGCATGAGATCGAGAGGGGACTTTGCTATGATGCGGTGAGGCAAAGTGTGATGTTGAGATGGGACGGGTTATGATGACGTTCCAAGCACGGGCTACGACGACGTGCAAAGTTATGTTGGTAACTCGGTGATGCGATCCGGGTTGGTGATAATGGTTAGCTTGAGAGGCGCTTGAGCTAGTATGGAAATAGTCGTCGAGGAGGATGACTAGGAGGCTGAGATCTTATCGTTGTTGAAGGTTCTAGCATGCTCAAAGCAAGAGTACGTTGGAACGGGCTGCGACGACGTTCCAAGCACGGGCTGCGACGACGTGCTAGTACTCTGGGTAGTTGCGAAAATTCCTAGGCACGGGCTGCGACGACGTGCGGAGTTATGTCTAGAACTGGGGTTACCATTAGCCCTTGACAGGTGGTCATTCAATTAACGGTGAAATCATGGCAATGATAACAGTGATAGCCAGAGTCATGGATGTTTGGTTGTATTATCATTCGGTCTCAAGAGCGGTATTTTCTGGGTGCTTATCTGATCTTGGTTTAGGCCTTGGGGGTTTGTATTTGGAAAACATCGCCCTTGACTCGAGTGATTATTGCTTTACCTTAATTATCTGTTATGTTATGCTTGCTTCTCCTTAGTGTGTGTCTGGGGGCTATCATTGTAGAAAGAGGTGGAGTGGGATGGTTTGGTCCCTATTCCTTTTATCTCTTTTGCTCTTTTGGTATGTTTGGTAGTTAATTTACTGCTCACTAAGACTTTGTCTGACTCAAGATTTTATGTCTCCTCTTATTACCTTGGGCTGTTCATCCATGTTGGGATGGGCAGACTAGGTAGCAGGTGACAGGTGCTGTTCTTGGAGATCTACGCTGATGATGACGAAGACGAGCAGGAGGCTTTGCATATTAGTTTTCTTATTATTTGTACTGGGTGTTCCGCTGCTTGTATATATTCTGAGTGCTATGTAGTGAGGCTTTGATGTATGGATTTGCCTGGATGATTGTATCAAACTACTGTGATGCTTATATGATGATTTCCTGTTATGAAGCTTCACTATATATATATATATATATATATATATATATATATATATATATATATATATATATATATATATATATATTGTATTTTATCCATGCGCTGTGAGTTGTACGCTAGAGATTCTGCGATGCTTATTTTACCCTGACTACTGTCCATGGCTACCTGGCACGCCCTTCAGCTGCTCTTTTCTCTTGTTTTGGTGCGGGAGTCATGGGCGGTCGTCACACAACAAGATTAAGAAAACGGTGGAAAAGAAAAAACGAAATGAAAAAGAAGGTAAGAATCCAACAATCACTCCATTTCCTTTATTCATTTTCTTGAAACGTCCCCTCCATCCATTAATATTATCATGTTCGTTATCTCGCAAGATCTTAGTTGCACTGAGATAAGAGGCGTACGTTATGCAAACATGGCGACAAAACAATATTTAGCTACCTGTAACATATTTTCTTTTCTGTAATATATAGATAGAAAAAAGTACAGTACATTTAATATTTATTTTGGATGGGTCAGCGCATGCAGTAAGGGGTATTTGATAAAGGTTAAACTGGGAGTGGATTTTAACAAGGGGCTTTGCACAGAAGGTCCCTATTTTCGATGTTGTTGTAAGAAAAGTCCATGTGATAATAAGTATGTAAATTAAGTCCCTGTTTTTTGTAAATTAGAAAGCGCAAACTATTTTGCGCTTTTCTTATAAAAGTGCAAGTTAACTTGCGCTTTTCAAAAATTTAAATTTTTTGAAAATTTCAAAAAATTTAAAAAAATTTAAAAATAAAAAAGCGCAAACTAGCTTGCGCTTTTCCGATAAAAGTTGCAAGTTAGCTTGCATTTTCTGTCAGAAAAGTGTAAAGCACCTTGCATTTTCTATTTTTCAAAAAAATAGGGACTAAATTTACATACTTATATATACAGGGACTTTTCTTATAACAACATCAAAAGTAGGGACCTGTGACTCGTTTCTCGTTTTAACAACCGATAACAATGTTTCGTCCAAGTTTACATTTTTATGCGATTCTTGAAGCAATTATAAAAGGCTACTGTGAAAATTACTTGAAATTTTAAAGGAAAGTCAAAATAAAATCAAAAGAGGATGTCACGCTCTACAGTACGTTTTTTACACGCAATTTATGTTTGAGTTTTGTTTAAGATGTTCAGCCCTTCTCTTATTTAGTCCTTTCCTTATTTACATACAACTTATTGCTAAAGGTATATCAAGTAGTAAAAAAGTTTGGAAAATAAATCATCGCATTTTCTATGCATCCAAAAAACCAAAATTCATCTACTGTTATTTGGCGAAACAGTGAGTAAAACAACTGTATATTGTCATAATTTGTTTGCAATATCCAAACAAATAAGGTCATCAAACAATTCAGAAGAAAATCAAAGAGAATTTGCTACTAATAAAATTTGGAGTATTAACTTCCGTAATAAAGCAAATGGAGCAACATATGTCATGGAAAAAGCAAACAAACAATGTCATCATTTCTTATAATAAACATGTATATATAAATTTCAAATCACTATTAATTTTTATATGAAGGCTTTGGTCAATATAAAAATACAGCATTGTACTTGTTGTCTCAGATAAATGTACATGGTAGCTATAATGTTAAAAGTCAAAGTGGTGAAAATATAAGAAGAAATTAGTATACTGTAATTTTCCTAGGCATATAACCTTCTTAAGTACGCAGATGAAGTTCATAACTTGGATCTTTCAATAAGTTTATCATATTTTGTTAAAGAGGAAATAATGAATAAATGAAGTGACACAAACATCTCTTAAAAATTTATTTTAACAAAATTTCCATTGATATGGAGGATGTAATGTATAAATAGCATAAAAATTTATTTTAACAAAATTTCCATTGATATGGAGGATGTAATGTATAAATAGCATACTATATTCAAAATAGCTACTTATGTAAATGACAGTTACAAATGTTGCAAAATAAACGGAGGAATCAAGTTTGGAAAAATGAAATTAAAAAACATAATAAGCGAATATAGTTCAGAGCGAATCTTAAATCAATTAGAAAAAGGCTAAAGAAAAAATTACCTAAAATCTTGAAGCAAAGTCGAAATGAAATCTGAAGAGAATGTTAAAAAATTTATAGGAGGTGTTTGTGGCCACGTGTAGGGCATGAATGTTTTTTGTAAACCGACTGAGTGTGTGAGAGAGAATTGAAGACGAATGAGTTGCAAATCATTATTATTATTTTTACCATATTTAGAAAGTTTTAACTGCCGGATAATTAAAATTGACATACAATATTTTAAACATTCGTGCTTATTTAATTTTGCAGTAACAGTGCTAGTTTCATGTGCAAGTACCTATATATACGAAATTCTGTTGAGGCTTTTACACATACATAAATATACGTAAAAGGAGAAGAATAAAGATTGTAGCCTTTGAAAGGACTTGGAGAATAACTATTTACATAATGGTGCAGCTGTACTGCTTATTATTTATTTATATGGTATATAAAGAGAGTGCTTTAAAAAAATTATGTAAACATGATATATAAACATGAGATGGCTGTAAATGAATACATAGGTCTGATATCAATTTATGTTAGTGAATATATATATTTAGAATGCTTTCAATAATACTGGATCAGAAGCTCAGCATGCGTATATCAACTCAAATTTTGTTTCATATTTGAATACAAACACACACTTGAACTTCAAGTGCATCATAGGTCCTTCAAGTACATTCCTATGCTATACTTGAATAACATCTGATAAGATTATGGCAGAACATACCCGTGTTTTTCATTCCCTTGTGATTTAGTTTCATCAAGTATATGCATTTAATTATAGGTTTATTAAGATCTACTTTAATCAGTGTGTTATATCTTCTTATGTTGAAACAATAAATTTGGAACATTGTCATATTTGAAATTATCTTATTATCATATTTGTGCATTCAAATATGTTATATCACGTGTTAGATGTATACTTTAGAAGTCATAAATTTTGAACATACGAATGCATGAACTTTTTCGTTATCAATAGGAGAGTTGAATCTATAGACATGTAGAAATTGTGTGTAACTTCCATAGTGTATCAACCAAATAAAATGTTTTGTAATAAATAATAAAGAAAATTTGTATATTTACAATATCCGTGAAACTTAACAATATATTTTCAGCCTATTCAATAATAAAGAAAATTTTAAACTCTAGTTACTTTTCAAAGAACCCTTCCAGTAATCAGTTTGATGGTTGAGTTGTATCATATGAACTTTCATAATTGTAACGTCCCGTCTTTTCGCACGCTTTAAATCGACACACATGTCGATTCAAATCATACGAAATGGCGGATTTTTATAAGGTAAATAAGAAAAACAAGGAAGAAATAAAAACAAAACAGAATCTCACAGCGGAAGGATAAAATATAATAATCAAATATACAGTTCTTGAAGCCGTTTACAAAATGTTAAATTTTTACTTATACAATATATATCAGAGTTATACATACCATAGAATATCAATAGTGAAGCGGAATACAATAGTGTAGTGGAATAATATAGTAGATAATAGTATTACAAAGCTTCGTCTTCGTCCTCCAGAATAAGATCTTCAAACCCTGAAATGCTCGGACTGATCCGAGCGAATTGAAAGACAAAACACTCGAGTCAGAACTAAAAAATCTTATGCAAGTTAAATCAATAGAAATAAATATGAGTGCAGTAACTCAAGAGATGCTCGGGATTTACATCTCTTAAGGATCCGTTAAACTATTTACTATGTAGTATATTTCGCTATTATAATAGCGTCAAATTGTAATATAAACTTACTTTTAAATAGCGTTTAGGGGTTACCCATATAGCCCTTAACACAAATAATGCCAATAGTCTATACAGTACCGTAATACCTCCTGAACGGGAGGCTATCAGAGGATACTTCATAGGTACGACACAAATAGAAACTCGTACAAGGCGCGATAGGGTAGGTGACATGGCACAACTAGGAAATGCCAGGGAAGATATACCAATTACGCTTCCAGGTCGGTGGTAACGCTTAGCCGCAGCTACCGCCCACCTCGAGCCACACCCAAAAAAAAAATCAAAAGTGGCAACCGAATCAATCCAAAAGTCAAAGTATAATATCGAAGGGATGTGTCCGATCAAAGGTGTTACCTCATTAACCCGTCAATCGCTCCTGTAGCCGCCTTATGCAAACTCACGGGAGTTGGGTCCACGTATTTACCTCAAAGGAAACGCCGCCGCCATCCTACTTCATTCTGCAATCTCCACCGCGTACACGGTTGTTAAAGTGGTTTTCGGAGTTGGCAGAGAGTATGACAACTTCTGATCCTAGTCTCTTCAACAACCAAACGTTATTATAACACTGCGGTTTTTTTTCAAAATAATTTATACTTTAAAACCAGAATAAAATATCCATTTCAAAAACATATAAATACGATATCATTTCTATTTTAAAACCCGAATCAATATGATATCATTTTCATTCCAAATATATCTTTTTCCAAAAATCATAGTACTCTCAAATATATATACCTTAAATCCATAGCTTCGAAACAAAATTTTCAATATTTAAATAGTTTAATAATAAATTACTTTATAAAGTAAATTAGCTTTTTTACTTTTCAAATCAATTTCAAATATAGAATTGAATTCTCAAATAAACCATTTAAATTTCCATATATTTCAAAGTTTTAAATATTCCACCGTTTCAAAACTGAATTTTTTTATTTCATATATATATATATATATATATATATATGCCAAATTCACTTTACTATTATTTAGTTTTGAAATATTTACTTAGTAAATCCAGTATCCTTTATATAAAAACTTCCAAATTCAATAATTGCGTATTCCTTAATTTATTTAGACTAGATTTATTCACTTAAATCATCTTAAACCCGAATTTAGTTATAACACCATATTCTTTTTAAATATGAATTTAAATAAGAACTTAATTAAATAAAATCTCAAATCAATTTCAATATTATCTTCTTAACTTTGATTTATAAAAATCAATATAAACTCTATATTATAATATAATTTAAGTAAATACTTATCCATAATATTTTTAATAAAATCAACTTTATTATTAAACTTACTTCATACTTTAAAATTTTTATACATAGCCTAAAACCAAGAATTTAACTGTATATAAAATAACCTTTATCAAATATCTGAAACTAATATCTAATAAAGCCATATATATATTTCTTTTAAAAAATACCTAGGAAATCATTTCAATATATATATATATATATATATATATATATACACACACATACCGCAGTGTCTGTATAAAATTTTCTATCTTATGGTCAAGTGATACGGATATTTATCATTTCAATCCGCAATTTAAAAATAAAAAGCAGTTGTATATCATTTCAAAACGCAATCCCGAATGAAATGAAAATGCATAATAACTTGCAGTTTATAACAATATACAATACAACATCCATTCGTCCAATATCATCCATCAACCATTTATCACAATCATCATCAAATTCAAACAATACATCAATAAATAACAGGTAATAAATAACAGGCATTTGCTGGCCGTTTGTTATGCAAAAATGAATTTACTGATAATTTAACTGGCAGTTTATATGCATAATAAATTAACTAATAATTTAACTATCAGTTTATATGCAATAATAAATTTAACTAAAAATTTAACTAGCAGTTTATATGCAATAATGAATTAAATAACAAGTAAATTAAGTGAATGCAAATTAACTGAAATAATGATGAAATATATGCCAAACAGCTATATATAAATTCTAAACACATCATATATCAATTTAACAAACATAAAAAATCTTAGAAGTTGTGAGTGAGTTAAAACACTCACCTTTTTGAATTTAAATTGAATTCAAATCCAATTTAAACCCAAAAATTCAACAGCCTCAGAATCTGGGCAAACCAGCATCATAAAGTCTGAAATTTCAAAACGATCCTAACGCGAGAAACCGCGTGTTAATTGGATATCGTAAGTGAGAGATATTCGAATTAAAAGATTCGAAATCAAAAGTTAAATAATAAAAATAAAACAAACAGTAGATTGCCATGTCACCTAAGAAGTTTTCCTCGCGATCCCCTTTCCAGAAAACCCTAACGCGCACGAATCTCATGAAGCCGTCGCTCGTCCAAAACTTTGACTCAATAACGCCGCTTCTACCCTCATGTTGACCACAATCGGAGAGCCTCGCCCTGACGCCCACGCGGAGGCGCACTCCTTGCCCTGACCGCGTAGCCTCCAGTCGCCACCGAGGCAGCCGCCGCTGCAACAAACACGGCCAAAATACGGTGAATCTGATGACCTACGCCTCAGACCAAACATGTCGATGTACACCACTTAGCGAACTCTACCACTACGCGCCCTCTGATCGTCGCCAAACTGACGATCCGCCGTTGAAATCAAAACGCTCGAATGAACGGTCGGGAAACCTTTTGAAATTTTCGTACAACCAATGCCTCGAATAGAAAACGAATTCCACCGGGAGATTACGCACCTTGAGAGCTTCAACACATATTTTTTTTGAATTTTTCTGAGGACTTTGAAATTTATACTTTGGATTTGATTTGAAATTGGATCTGGCATTTGTTTGTCTGCCATTGAGGAGGAGAGAGTTGATGTATGTACAGACAAATGAGAATTAGGGAGGCTAGAGTTTATAGCAGGATATTTACAGGCAGAATTGAAAATAGAATAGATGGATAAAACAGATATACGCGCTAACGCCAAAGTGGCCCAAAAAGCCCGTTTCGACTCCGGAACGAAATTGGGTCAATCCATATATCAAAATAGGTGTTTAAAATATTTTAAACGCAATGGAAAAGGTTTCACGTTCAAATTGCATCATATGAAGAAGTTATGCTAAAATCAATATTTTCAAATTGATTTCAATTTATCGATTTCAAAGCGTTTCGAGTCCGTACGATCAAACGATAAGTCCGACCGCTACGAAACTTGAAACCCTATAATAATTCACCGTTACGGATCCGATGGAACTGGTTTCGTCGAAATCCAAGTCAGTGACCAAAATGGCTATTTTTACATTAATTAAATCAATTTATAAATTAGCTAATTTAAATCAAATTTCAAAATTTAAATTCTTAAATTGAAAAATTTCATCCTTTTTGATTTCTTAATCATTCACGAAATTTAAACAAGTTCAGATGTCAAATTTAAACCTGATTAATTTATAATTCTGTACTAACCTTAATTTTATTGAATTCAGGATTTATAAGAAAATTCCCAAATACTTCCCTATAATTATATAAATTAACAATTACTCCATTCATTATTGTCAAACGGAGGAAATTAACCTTGGATCATGGTTTATTACATTATTATCCTCAAATTTCATCTTGATTTCAATAACATAATATTTAAGCTCTTAATTTCATTTATTTTGGAATACATTCAATTATTGAATTTTATACATAAATTAAATTAATAAATCTCGCTTTCTATACTTTAAATCAACCAATAGTCATATTATAGATGAATTAAGCATTGGATTCAAAACTATTACATAAACTTTCTCATATTTCATCTAAATTCCCAATTTAAATATTTAATTCATTTAATTGCAATTAATCCTTTTATTAAATTTTTAAATTCAAATAAATTAATAAAGCTTTATTCTCGATCCTTATAACTCAACAAATTGTCCAATATGAATAACCTTAACATTACTTACAATATTTCTTAATTTAATCCAATGTTTACATTTTGTTTTCATATATTCAATTTGTCGTGAAATATACATCTACATTATTTCCACTGATTTGAATTTCATTCAATTAATTAATGATTCCCTTAGTTAGCATTAACGTAACATTTTCTTTATTTTTATTGCAAATAATTCAAAATTCAATTCCTAATTCTTAATATCCTCTAAATTACAACTTCCAAACATTGTATTAATCATCATTTACGTACCTTTAGTTATCTTAATTTACATTAACATAATAAATAAATTACCTTAAATGGAATTTTTCCCCAACTTATTAAATGCAATCAATTTGACCTTACAACAGTTTCAATTTTATTTATTGACCTGCATAAACTTTATTACCTAAATTTCCATTTACAAAACGTTAAATTTATATTTATTGCGATTGAATACCAAAATTAATTTAACATATCAAATAAATGAACAATATATATTCATTGTCATCTATTTTCTTTTAATTTCATTTATAAGTTTGTTACTTACCCACAAGGTTATAATAACACAAATTTGAATAAATATTATATTCCTAAATGTACTTCTATCAATTAAATGCATCAATTAAGGTTTATATCATATTGCATTAATATCCCTATTTTATCTAAATTTCAAATGATTGAATAATAAATTCCATTTACTTCAATAGGTCCAACTTGTTGAAATTTTATTTTGATAAATCGTTTTAAATTTGCCTTCCACCTTTATACTCAACCAATTTCTAAAATCTAATAACATAGTTAACGATTCATTACCTTATATACCCAAATTTTCATAAATCCATTATTATCTTTTGTTCATTGTCTATTCCACTTAAGTTTATATTTTCAACCAATTACTAAAATATCTTACATAATATTGAATTCATTCAACTACCTCTGATTTAACATTTCATTATTTATTATAATTTCTTACATCATATGAATTCATTCTATTACCCTAAATCAGACATTAATTCTTATATTCATACAATACTTATGTAACAGCCCGGCATTTTCAACCATTCGCATCCATTATAAGTGTATAGGTAGACACTCATGTCGACTTGAATTGCTCAAAATACCGCATTGTAAATAAAATTTGGCAAATCTCAGAATATACAGTAAATAAAATCACAAATCACAGACACAGAGTAATAATAGTGCAGCGGAAGTAAAAAAAATAGTAGTTCATGAAGCTACTATGAAAATATATCAGAATTACATAAGATACAACAAAAGAAATAAAGTATAACAGAAGTCTAAGTATGATAACCAAGTACAATATGAATACAATACTGGAATCAACAGAATAACTGGGAGTGAAATAGATAAATAAGACAAGCAGATAATCTCCAGCGATTCCAATCTCCAGAAAGTGGAAATCCAAATCTGTGAATACTCAGGCTAACCCGAGCGTAAATAAAAAAATACAAACGCTCGAGTCAGGACATACATACTTATACAATGTAAACCAACTCAAGTGAACTGTAGTAAAAGTACAAGTAACTTAAAGGATGCTTGGGACCGCCCATCTCTAAGGATCCGTCAAACTATTTACTACGTAGTAATATTATGCTATTACAATAATGTCTAATAGTAAAATAAACTTACCTTTAAATAGCGTTAAGGAGTGACCCAATATTCCCCTTAACACAAATAATGCCAATAGTCTATACAATACCTGCATATCTCCTGATCGGGAGACCACGAGAAGATACTGCATAGGTACGACACAAGTAGAAACTCATAGTAAAGGCTCGATATGGTAGGTGATATGGCACACAAAACAATGCCAGGGTAGATATACCGATTACGACACTCGGGCTGGTGGTAACGCAGCAGCCACATATGCCCACCGCGGAACACACTCCCACAAAATCAGAGGGGCGCCCAAACAATCACAAGTAATAGTATGGTATCGAAGAAATGCGTCCGCTACGAGGTGCGACCTCAACTAGCCTGAGACCGCTCCTGTTTCTGCCACCTTATGCCAAATCACGGGAGTTGGGTCCACGCAACATACCATAAGAACGTCGCCACCATCCTACTTCATTCTAGAATATCCACCGTGTACACGGTTAGTCAAAGTGATTTTCGGTATCGACAGAGAGTATGCCAAATATCCGATCCCGGTCTCTTTGTCAACCAATCGTTATTATAACCCGTGCTTATAACTTTTAAAATAATATTTATACTTCAAAATAGAATATTATTTCAAATCCAAATCTTTATCAAAATAAAGATTAAATTAATTCCAAACCATTTCAATATATCAACATACCATATCTTTCAAATTCAAATATTTACCAAAATAAATATCAAGTCATTTCAAATCATTTCAATATATATATCCTTTCAAAACATCCTTTCAAACCATTTTTAATACATAAATATCATATCTTTTCAAAACTTCCTTTTTCAAATCATTTTAATATCAAAATATCATATCTTTCAAACTTCATTTTTTTAAATTATTTTAATATCAAAATATCATATCTTTCAAAACTTCATTTCAAACATTTAATATATATAAAATATCATATCTTTCAAAACTTCATTTCAAAACATTTAATATATATCAAATATCATATCTTTCAAAACTTCATTTCAAAACATTTAATATATATAAAATATCATATCTTTCTAAACTTCATTTCAAAACATTTTTAATATCAAAATATCATATCTAAAAAAACTTCATTTCAAAACATTTAATATATATATCAAAAAATCATATCTTTCCGAAGCTTCAATTTCAAATCATAATATAAGTTCCAATCCAAATATTCAACTTTAAATACCTTTAAAATTCAAAGATACCATTCATTTATTTTCATTCCAAATCACATTTAAATAGCTTATATTTTAATCGAAATAGTTCATTTAAACCATTTAAAATTTAAGTTTATATACTTCCAAATCAAGTGTTCAATTTCCAAAGTTTTAAACCATTCCGAGTTCATTTACTAAGTTAAAACCATAAACATTGAAAATTTCAGCCTTTCACAACATCTAGAAAAAGCTGCTGTAAGTTATACTTGAAAACATTTCAATTCAAACCATTTAAACATTATAAAATCATATTTTAACATTCAACAATGTTCATTAAAATACTCTTTTAATTAATGATTTTTATAAAGCAACATTTTATAATTAAATCAGATTTCACAAATCACCTTAATAAATTCAAGTGTAAACTTTCCCATTTGTACATTTAACAGTTTATTAACATTTACATTTTCAAATTATCATTTAACAAATTAAACTAAATTTCCAATTTATTTAGTTAACTTAAAACCTTAATTAAAACCAATTCACATTTCCAGGTCAAGTTCATTTTAAGATTACACTTTTAAGCATTCATTCATTTAACCATTTTAATACATAGAAAAATCAATAATACTTTATTAATTCATTTAAAATCAAATTAATTCAAATAATCGTATTTACCATTTTCCAAATATAATTAAATTTCAATTTTATTTACATAACTTAAATATCAATTTTAACCAAAATTCCAAATTTCCAAGCTTAAGTTATATTCCAAAAATCCAATTTAACCATTCATTAATTACATTTTTAACTCATACAAAAATCATATTTTCTTTATTTTAAATCATTTCAAAATTTATTTAAATCAAATTTCATAAATTTACATTTATGCCACTTAAAATTTTATTTATATAACTTAAATGTCAATTTAAAAAGCTAAAGTCCAAATTTCCAAATTTAAGTTATATTTCAAAAATACACCTTTACCATTCATTTGAATTACATTTTAACTTCAAGAAAAATCCAAAATTTCTTTATTTAAAACATTAAAAATCAAATTTCATAAATTTTCACTTTTAAAAAAATATTTAAAATATTCAAAATACTTTATAAAATATAACCACAGGCCTGTTTATAGTTTTCTAACCTAGGTCAAGTGATACAGATATATATCATTTCAATCCGCAGCTTAAAATGAAAAATCTGGGTTCTATCATTTCAAACCCGCAGTCCCAAGTAAAATGAATGAATTGAAAACCGCTTAGGCCTATCATTTCAGCCCATAACGATTTTCCCTTATTCTAGTGTCCGTTCGGGTATGCATCATTTCAACCCATAGTGATTCTAGTCTATAGGGAACTTGCAATGGTGATAACGGATATAAATAACAGAATAGCATAAAATAACAGTAACATATGATATAACTGGTGTAATAACAGGTGTGAATATCATGTGTTGATAATATAGCAGTTATAACAGGATGATATGCATATACAAATTCAGGTGATGTCAGTTTATCAACTATATAAGTACATATTAGTCTGGTGAGATTAACTCACATGTTCAGAGCTGGAGATATCCACCAAAGCACACAACCCTGACACAACAAAGGCACGACGACACGGATACGACTTGAGAGTGGAGAGACAAAGCTAATAGCCTTGCATGCATTTACACAAAACAATAGAGTACATGTAAGATTTCAACACAAATTATCACTAAACAATGCAAGGAATCAAAGCCCAAAACAAAGTCAAATTCATTGCACTTGCTCTCGACTTCATATGGATTAGTTATAGGTTGGATAAGATCAGCCAAGGCATGGACTAATGGCTGGGTTCAGGTCCAAACAGGTCATCCTCTATGGTTCGAAAGTGTGGAGAAGATATAGGTGCAAAACAATACAACAACAAGGCAATATACAACATCACAAGGCACAAATAGGTTCGGCCATTGGCTCTAGGGGCTCGGACAGTGGTGCAGATGGTGGTGGGTGATGTGGAAGAGGGTGGAGGTCAGGTCAGAGGTGGTGGTGGTGGTGGAGGTAGTGGCGGCTAGCGGTGGTGGAGGTAGTTGGTGTACAACTAGGCTTGGTTTATGTAGATAGGTGATGGTTTTGTGAACTTTTGGTGATGGTGCTTGCCATATGGTTGCTCGGCCTAGCCATGGTAGTGATCTAGGGAGGTAGGTGAACGGGCTAGGAGGTGGTGGAGGTCGGCCAAGGGGTCGAGATGGGAGGAGCCGAGCCTAGAAGAAGAGAGCAAGTGCAAAAATCAATGTAAACATGGAAGAAAAATAATAAAAGTTGAAAAATCATTACCCAAACTTTTCTCAACAGCCATGGCCGAAATTTTTTTTGTTTCAGAAATGAAATGAGTGTATGAATAGGAAATAGAGTATGCAGCTGAAAGATGTCGATAGTAAAGGCTAATTGATGAAAAGATAAGTTACAAATGTGAAAGGTTGGAAGATAAAAGGCCTTAGGCAAATCAAAGTCATAACCTTTCAAATTACCTTTAATTTATTTATATAAGTTTATATTACTGAAAATAAAAATAAATTCAGTCACAATTTCGAAAATATAACCAAATATAAAATATATATAAATATTTATTAATTATATATGGTTAAAATAAGAAAATAGCACAAAATTGCAAACTAGTCTAGAAAAATGGAAAATAAACAGAATGAACTTTGGAAAATTTATATGGACTTGTAAAAATATTTATAACAAATATAATAAAATAAAAATAAAAATGAATTCACAAAAATAAAAAAAAAATTAAATGAAGAAAATAGCAGAAAATTGGAAACCAGGCTTAATAAATTGAAATAAATTCAAATAAACTTTAGAAAAATTATATTATCACTTTAAAAATAATAAAAGACAAAAATATACATACAATAACATATTAACACAAATTAAAATAAAATATGACAAAGAAAATATAATTTATATAATTTAAAATAGACAAAATTGCAAAATAAAACAACTTATACTCAAAATTGAGATGTATATAACTTTCACAGTTTTAGTCCGTTTCCAACGAAACGAAAAGTAGTGTTCAAGTTATTTCATCTATTTTCATAATAAAAGATAAAATTTAAGATTTTAAATAATTTAAATTTGAAGTTTAAAAGTCAAAGTTTGACCAGTTTGAACAGAAATTCACTTTTCAGTAAAATATTCAATTTATACTTGTTTGAACTATAAATAACTTAATAATCAACATTTATATTTTTAAAATAAAATTTTTGAAATAAAACAAGTTTAAAAATAATTTAAAAATAAAATAAAGTCAAATTTAAATTATACGCAAAAATCCAGGGTTGTTACACTCTCCCCCACTCAAAACTTTTCGTCCCTGAAAAGGAATGAGGTACGGGAAAGCGCAGAAAAAGATAAAGTGAAATAAGATTAGGACAAGATGAAAAAAGGAGATTGAAATTATACCTTATAACGATTGTTATAGGTAAGTTTAACAATGTGCGGATGGTCTTTCCAAGGTCCTCTAGAATGAAGAACACAAGCACGGAAAAGGTGGATTCGAAATAGTACCAAAGATTATCAAAGATTATAGAAATATTTCTAAATAGAAAGATTATAGACAGTCTGTAGCAAGATAAGAATAATAAGGACAACCAAAAGATAGTTTAAAAAACAAAATAAGGAAATAAGTTTAAAACCATAGAAATTTCAACTTAAATAGAAAATAATTTTTTTTACATAAGTTAAATAAATCTTAGCTATCTTAAATTTCATTATCTTATTATCCAATCATCTTAAATTAACAATTTTAAAACTATGGTTTTGAAAAATCATCATTTATTATACTCATAATGTACTTAATAAATATAATTCTTCTTTATTCCTAACTAAAATTAAATTTATTCCTCTCAATATCTTTTTCACTTATGTTAAATATACTTACCCTTATTATAATTGCTTTATTTTATTCTTAGTTCTTTTAACATTATTTTATTGTAAGTTATTAAATTACCCTTTATTATATTTACCTCTGTTAATCATTTGATAACTAAAATTTAAGTGTATAACATTTATTATAACCACTCAAATCTTATTTATAAAATCTTTTTATATTGTATATTATTCAGTTACATTGTTAACTTCTGAAATTAAGGTAAGTTATTTTGGAATGCAATTGAGTATTACACAAATAAAACTTTCTCATTCAATTATCTCAAGTTTGAATCATTTATTCAAAGTTCTAAAAAAAATTTATAATTGAAATTATTCTTTAAGATAAAATTTAAGAATTAAATTTCCGATTCCTTCCAAACCATTTACAGATAAATAAATATATGTACATAATATGGTAAACCAAATTTAAATCATATATATATATATATAAATCCAGTCTTATTTTAGAAATTCAAATCAATTAAATTTCCCAAAACAAAGCTGTAGCAAGACTACAGAACGGTCTCTTCACTTCGAAACTCGAACATGAACGTCGATGATGCCGCGGTCATCACCGAAGTTATTTTCCAGCGACATAGAGAAGAGCACTAATTTTAAGCTTTAAAATTCCTTGGAAACAAATTTCTATTAGAAAATAATTTAAATAATATACCTCTTTTAAAACTTTAAACACAAGGTTTGAAACTATTGGAAATTAAATTCTCAAATTTCTTGTTTCTAAACTCATTTTAGTTCCCAAATGAATTTATAACAGCTATTTATAAATTCATTTATAGAACAATAAATGATAAATCTAGTATTATCATTTCAAATAATCAATTTACTAAGTTCCATAAATTTACTTATATATCAAAATTTATTTCATTAACCAAATTTTAGAATGATATTGTGTCAGTTTGTTCTGTCAATGTGTTTTAAAAATCCTATTGATAGCGTTGATCAGATGAATCGATCGAAACCCAAATCAACATCAACATCCCAAACAACGCAATATATAAAACAAAACATAAATTTACAAGTAGAATTCAAAAATGTTTGGAAGATAGATTGGAAACAAAAGACAAGATGATTGAATAACAAAATAGGGCGGTGGATAAGCTTAAATAAATCGCGGGCAACCTTAACTGGGTCAACCGTGACTTAAAGAATAAGATCAATGTGGATTTGTTTTCTGGGGTAAATCTACAATCGATCTCAAGAGATAGAGTTTGGAATAATAAAAGATATTAGCATCTAAACCAAGGATAGATATAAATCTCTGGTGAATCCATGCTAATTGTAAAGGAGTTTCCCCCTTTACAAATGAATTTGAGATTGGCGGGACTGCCGACTCATTATAAAGATCATTTGAAGTGGAGTTATGGGATACTCCAGAATCGAAAGAAGATAAATAGTGAGGGACACGAAAGGATTTTGGAACCGTAGGGAACGTTCCAAAATTCAAAGGAAATTCGAAACAAAGAGGAAAGATTCAAACTTGAACGAAAGTGATTCTGTAAATAATTTACCTTATATCCTAAGTTTTGCCTCAAAGCGAAAGCTCTGATACCAACTGTAACAACCGTGCCATTTTAACCATTCGCATCCATTATAAGTGTATAGGTAGACGCTCATGTCGGACTTGTATTGCTCAAAATACCGCGTTGTAAATAAAATTTGGCAAATCTCAGAATATACAGTAAATAAAATCACAGATCACAGATACAGAGTAATAATAGTGCAGCGAAAGTAAAAAAAGTAGTAGTTCATGAAGCTACTATGAAAATATATCAGAGTTACATAAGATACAACAGAAGAAATAAAGTACAATAGAAGTCTAAGTATGATAACCAAGTACAAGCTGAATACAATACTGGAATCAACAGAATAACTGGGAGTGAAATAGATAAATAAGACAAGCAGATAATCTCCAGCGATTCCAATCTCCAAAAAGTGGAAATCCAAATATATGAATACTCAGGCTGACCCGACCGCAAATAAAAAAATACAAATACTCGAGTCAGGACATACATACTTATACAATGTAAACCAACTCAAGTGAACTGTAGTAAAAGTACAAGTAACTTAAAGGATGCTTGGGACCTTCCATCCTCTAAGGATCCGTCAAACTATTTACTATGCAGTAATATTGCGCTATTATAATAATGTCTGATAGTAAAATAAACTTACTTTTAAATAGCGTTAAGGAGTGACCCAATATTCCCCTTAACACAAATAATGCCAATAGTCTATTCAGTACCTGCATATCTCCTGGTCGGGAGATTACGAGAAGATACTGCATAGGTACGACACAAATAGAAACTCGTAGTAAAGGCTCAATATGGTAGGTGACACGGCACACAAGGCAATGCCAGGGTAGATATACCGATTACGACACTCGGGCTGGTGGTAACGCAGCAGCCACATACGCCCACCGCGGAACACACTCCCACAAAATCGGAGGGGCGTCCAAACAGTCACAAGTAATAGTATGGTATCGAAGAAATGCGTCCGCTACGAGGTGCGACCTCAACTGGCCCGAGACCGCTCCTATTTCTGCCACCTTATGCCAAATCACGGGAGTTGGGTCCATGCAACATACCATAAGAACGTCGCCACCAACCTACTTCATTCTAGAATATCCACCGCGTACACGGTTAGTCAAAGTGATTTTCGGTATCGACAGAGAGTATGCCAAATATCCGATCCCGGTCTCTTTGCCAACCAATCGTTATTATAGCCCGTGGTTATAACTTTTAAAATAATATTTATACTTCAAAATAGAATATTATTTCAAATCCAAATCTTTATCAAAATAAAGATTAAATTAATTACAAACCATTTCAATATATCAACATACCATATCTTTCAAATTCAAATATTTACCAAAATAAATATCAAGTCATTTCAAATCATTTCAATGTATATATCCTTTCAACACATCCTTTCAAACCATTTTTAATACATAAATATCATATCTTTTCAAAACTTCCTTTTTCAAATCATTTTAATATCAAAATATCATATCTTTCAAACTTCATTTTTTTTAAAATTATTTTAATATCAAAATATCATATCTTCCAAAACTTCATTTCAAACATTTAATATATATAAAATATTATATCTTTCAAAACTTCATTTCAAAACATTTAATATATATCAAATATCATATCTTTCAAAACTTCATTTCAAAACATTTAATATATATAAAATATCATATCTTTCAAAACTTCATTTCAAAACATTTTTAATATCAAAATATCATACCTAAAAAAAAAACTTCATCAAAACATTTAATATATATATATCAAAATATCATATCTTTCCAAAGCTTCAATTTCAAATCATAATATAAGTTCCAATCCAAATATTCAACTTTAAAAACCTTTTAAATTCAAAGATATCATTCATTTATTTTCATTCCAAATCACCTTTAAATAGCTTATATTTTAATCGAAATAGTTCATTTAAACCATTTAAAATTTAAGTTTATATACTTCCAAATCAAGTATTCAATTTCCAAAGTTTTAAACCATTCCGAGTTCATTTACTAAGTTAAAACCATAAACATTGAAAATTTCAGCCTTTCACAGCATCCAGAAAAAGCTGCTGTAAGTTATACTTGAAAACATTTCAATTTAAACCATTTAAACATTATAAAATCATATTTTAACATTCAACAAAGTTCATTAAAATACTTTTTAATTAATGATTTTTATAAAGCAACATTTTATAATTAAATCAGATTTCACAAATCACCTAAATAAATTCAAGTGTAAACTTTCCCATTTGTACATTTAACACTTTGTTAACATTTACATTTTCAAATTATCATTTCACAAATTAAACTAAATTTCCAATTTATTTAATTAACTTAAAACCAATTCACATTTCCAGGTCAAGTTCATTTTAAGATTACACTTTTAAGCATTCATTCATTTAACCATTTTAATACATAGAAAAATCAATAATACTTTATTAATTCATTTAAACTCAAATTAAATCAAATAATCATATTTACCATCTTCCAAATATAATTAAATTTCCACTTTATTTATATAACTTAACTATCATTTTTAACCAAAATTCCAAATTACCAAACTTAAGTTATATTCCAAAAATCCAATTTAACCATTCATTAATTACATTTTTAACTCATACAAAAATCATAATTTCTTTATGTTAAATCATTTCAAAATCTATTCAAATCAAATTTCATAAATTTAAATTTAAGCCAATTAAAATTTTATTTAATAACTTAAATGTCAATTTAAAAAGCTAAAGTCCAAATTTCCAAATTTAAGTTATATATCAAAAATACACTTTTACCATTCATTTGAATTACATTTTAACTTCTAGAAAAATCCAAAATTTCTTTATTTAAAACATTGAAAATCAAATTTAAATCAAATTTCATAAATTTTCACTTTTAAAAAAATATTTAAAATATTTAAAATACTTTATAAAATATAACCACGGTCAAGTGATATAGTTTTCTAACCTAGGTCAAGTGATACGGATATATATCATTTCAATCCGTAGTTTAAAAAGAAAAATCCTGGTTCTATCATTTCAAACCCGCATTCCCAAGTAAAATGAATGAATTGAAAACCGCTCAGGCGTATCATTTCAGCCCATAACGATTTTCCCTTATTCTAGTGTCCGTTCGGGTATGTATCATTTCAACCCATAGTGATTCTTGTCTACAGGGAACTAGCAATGGTGATAACTGATATAAATAACAGAATAATATAAAATAACAGTAATATATGATATAACAAGTGCGAATATCATGTGTTAATAATATAGCAGTTATAACAGGATGATATGCATATACAAATTCAGGTGATGTTAGTTTATCAACTATATAAGTACATATTAGTCCGGTGAGATTAACTCACATATTCAGAGATGGAGATATCCACCAAAGCACACAACCCTAACACAACAAAGGAACGACGACACAGATACGACTTGAGAGTGGAGAGGCAAAGCTAATAGCCTTGCATGCATTTACACAAAACAATAGAGTACATGTAAGATTTCAACACAAATTATCACTAAAAGATGCAAGGAATCAAAGCCCAAAACAAAGTCAAATTCACTGCACTTGCTCTCGACTTCATATGGATCAGTTATAGGTTGGATAAGCTCAGCCAAGGCAGGGAATAAGGGCTGGGTTTAGGTCCAAACAGGTCGGCCACTATGGTTCAAAAGTGTGGAGAAGATATAGGTGCAAAACTATACAATAACATGGAAATATACAACATCACAAGGCACAAATAGGTTCGGCCATTGGCTCTAGGGGCTCGGACAGTGGTGCAGATGGTGGTGGGTGATGTGGAAGAGGATGGAGGTCAGGTCAAAGGTGGTGGTGGTGGTGGTGGAGGTAGTTGCGTGTGACGCCCCACCTCTATACCCACGCTAGCCAAGAACACTACGGTGTAGTGCTGTCGACTAGCACGGAGAATAAGGCTGTTGAGGAGCGACCATCCGTGTAATTGCTTTGTGCGAGCACCGATACGCCAGATAGTAAAAACGTGCATTTCATTTCAGGAGGAAATCCGACATGCCGATGCAAACTCAAAGCTACTATACAGTGGCTATAATAGTCTAGGACAAAAATATAAAATAATAACACAGATAATATAAATGCGGAACACAGATAAAACAGAAAGTCTCATATATATAATAACCGATGTCAGTTACAATACATTTGACACGGTACATGTGATACAACTACAACAGTCGACTCAGGAAGTTATATATACAAGTACATTAACGACTAATATACATGAATACATATCAACCTATACTATGACTCGACAACTCCAAAAGATAAGAAAAGTCTTCATAGCTCAAGCAGCATCCCAAAGCAGAATATCTACAACCTGAAAATACTCGGTCTGACCTGAGTATTAAATTTCAAAAGAAAATAATACTCGGGTCACTCTAATTCAAACCAGTTATTAATGCACAGAAGCAATAATAATTAAATAATGAATATACGACAATCACAGAAATAAATTTACCTATCTGATTCTTAAATAAGAAATCGGATAACGGTAAATATAACGCGAACCAATTCAAAACAATTGGAACATCAATTAAAAGGTCAACACGAGTAGGGCTGCAGTATACGCACGCGTATACTGCCTCGCCACTACCACATATGGAATACGAAATAGATCCATAAATCAGAAGGCAAAAGAAATAACAATAAAACCAATACCATGTGGCTGCAGTTCACGCTTGCGTGCACTGCCTTGCCACAACAGTGATGATGTACCCAATGAATACCGTGTGGCTACAGTTCACGCTTGTGTGCACTGCCTTGCCACTACAGTGATGATGTACATAATGAATATTCACAAACGAACACAAGGTCAAACCCAAGCGTTAAGTTGGATTCAACTCAAGTGTAGTCAGAAAACAATCCATTTGCATCAATACGATGCAAAACAACATGGGCAACTGCAACTAAAAGCTGCAGTTCACCACAAGATCACAAGTGTGTGAGACAACATGTATCGAAGAACGGGCAATAAAAGAGGCAACCAAGTGATGTGAAAATGAATGCAACAGTGGAATGAATCAGTGCAGTGATATGCACAATGCACCGCTACAACACAGTGACAACAAGCAACAGTGCAGCATCAGGTCGAGCAAAAATGAAAATACAGTAAGGCAACACATAACTCGAACAATGGTCAAGGCCAAAAGCACATCAGGAATGTACCAGTGGACCAGAAAATGACTTTAAGCATCGGAATAAAAATCATGAATTCAGATGAAGGCAAGTGTACAGGCTCAGCGAACACTTTGAATGATGACCAAAATGAGCAGATATATATGTATGCATATATATGCATATAAACATACACATATCAGTTCAACCAGATGTGCATGATCTCATAAATGATGGTTGTGAAAATATAGTTCCCTGGCTTGCACAATTAACTTGAAATAAAGACATGAGTGCTAAACTGGAATGCCCTCCATGTCAAAATACAGGCAAAAGTCAAGGAACCCCTTTCAAATAAACAAGGTCAAGCCTGGACAACATGAATGCGAACACAATTGTACAAAATGAATGTACATTACAAACAGCACATGAGAAAAGTTAAACAAAGGTGCAACATGGAACCGCAAACATATAGACTAAACTTATATGAGTGCTCATACAGGCAGTGAACATGTGAAACTCAAGCTACCAGTATAAACCAGCTCAAAATGTAAAGGAATATCAACAAGGTACAAAGGCAAAGCACCAGTACAACTACATGAAACAGGTTAACAAGAAGCAGTAATTTATGTTCACGAACATGAAGATAAGGCATACTAGATGATACAAGCGATGTAGATAAGTATTCCAGATCCAGTCAACCAAAATACGCCGGGCAGTTCTAGCCAAACCAAACAATACAAAACCTCAACAGCAACAAGACTCAACGCATAAGTACTATGCAGAGCTCGAAGCTACAACCCAACACACGTACACCTCAAACAAACAGCAAAATGTCAAGAGCATAACACAGTTGAGTTCGCAAAGCAAAAGGATTATCACTGTCAACAAGCACAAGTGCGACACCAACACGGCAGTGAGGCAGTATAGTGCAAGTTTAAACATGTTACTGCAGTTTCAAACCAAGACAGATATGTCAAAAAAATTCATCACATAAACACTGTCAAGTTCCAATGTAAAAACGCAAAGCCGTGTATTCAAAAATCAGAGAATACATCAAATGAATTCAAGTATAGGCACAACTGAAAACCAAATGGGCAATAAAGGCCACAGTGAATCATCAAAACAAAAATCAAAGCCGAAGCTTAGCAATGTCAAGCAAACCAATGTCCACAAAAATTAAGTGACCGAAGTCAATGCGGAACAAGCCTTGGTTATGAAATCATCATATCCGCAGTTCATCAGAGAAAGCAAGGCCGAAGCCAACAAAGTAAATGAAAATCAAGTAGTTAGCGAATTCACAGATTCGAACACAAGCAATAAACCATAAAAGCAATTCCCCAAATAAATTTTCATCTCGAATCAATAACAAGATAAACTCGAACTACCGAAACACTACACTAAGGATGAATTGAGATGTGAGTGAGAGAATCACTCACCTTATCAATCGGTCGAAAGTTTGTAGCCGATGCTCCAGAAAATCGAAAGCCCAAATTATCGAAGAAGAATGAGCATCGGAATTGAAGCCACGGCATCTCGAAGTTGAACGAAGCCCTAATTGGAGACGAATGAAAAAAATTGAGCCGCCACCATTTTTTTTTCTTCGTTCGATTTATTTCGTTTAAGGTTGTGAGGAATGAAAGAGAAATGGGGGAATGGGTTTTGGATTATCACGGCAACCCAAAAAAGTAAATGGATCGGAATCAACTTTAATGCCCGCATACCACTTCAACAATTCACAAAAGAATTTTAATTCAAATTTAAAAACCCAAATGGAATTTTGCAACAATATTTATCGTCTAAATGTCGATTATTAATTGATGCAATTACCGGGTTGTTACAGACTCCCCTCCTTAAAGAAATTGCGTCCTCGCAATCATAAGAGATAAATGGACAAAAGGTAACAACCATAAAAGCATATCATCACAAGATGAAGAAATTTGAAATAGAAAGTTCACCATATAGAGCATGAAAGAGAAAGCCTGATCATGTTTGCTCGATGAATTCTCTGGATTCCAAAGTGAAATTCATAGGATTTGAGAACCACTGAACTTTCACGAGAAGAACATCTTTATTTCGAAGGTGCTGAACCCCCGAAACATTGATGTGAATAGAATGTTGCTCAAAGTCAAATCTGGTGAAACTTCAATTTCTTCAATAATACCGGGCTCAAGAATAAAATCGGAATCCCTAAGGCATTTCCGTAGAAGGAAGGACGCGTGAAACACGTCATGAATAACAGAAAATTGAGCCGGTAATAAGAGGCGATAAGCCAAGAAACCAATACGTTCAGTGATAGGAAATGGCCCAATATATCGAGGCGCTAACTTTCCCGGTCAACTGAAACGTACAACACCTTTCATAGGTGGAACACGACTAATTTGGAGCAACAGCGTAGTACAATATCGGTACGTCGAATGAATCAAAGCTTCATTAATTCGGAACGCCGACGTAGTACAAAAACGGTACGTCCAATGAACCGAAAAGTCGGACATCGATATAGTACAATAATGGTACATCCGATGAACCGATCAACATAAAAGAACATCAGACGTAAGTCCATAAAAGGAATGAGACGAAGCTCAATAAAACGAAGTACATCGAAACGTCTGATGAACTTGGTAAAAAGATGATTCCGTACGGACATCATCAAAGAAACAACCACTTGTTGCCTACGACTAAGTGCATCGGCAACACGATTTCCCATCCGGGAGTGGTAAATAATATCAAGATCATAAGATGTATGGAGTTCGAGTCAACGTCGTTGACGCAAATCATGTTCCTTATGAGAAAATAAATATTCCCAAGATTCATGATCAGGGTAGAGAACAAATTTCTCACCCAAAATAATGATGGCGAATTTTTAAGAGCGAAATCAATAGCCACGAGCACTAGATCAAGCGTGGCATATCTAGTCTCAATAGGCATTTATGATTTAGAAACACAAGAGACAGCACGTTCTCTTATGCAAGAGAATGGCATGCAAACCAATACGATTAGCATTGGTACAAATGATAAAGTCTTGGTTCCCTCGGGAATCACAAGAATAGAAGTATCGGAAAAGAGTTGTTTTAAATAATATTCTTTCCCGAAAAGTTAAAGCTTTCGAAATTTACGATTTACTTTATGTAATTATCTTTTCATAAAAATTTACATTTTATAACTTAATTTATTGTGTCTGATTGTCTCATCAAAGCGTCTAGGAGATTCCTATCGATAACGTTGATCAAGCGCATCGACCAGAATTCTTAAAGCACTCAATGGGCAATACAATCACAAAATATTCTTTTAATTTCATAAAAGGAATTCACAAATTTTCAATCTCAAACGGACAAGTCCGAAATTAAACGAATCAGTAAAAGAAAGGGGTCATAGTCCTCGATTTTGCTGAAACGTTTAAATCGCTTCCTCATTCTTTTGAAAGTGTAAACTATAAAAATTTTGAAAACGATTTTTATTTTGAAACAACTTTTAAAACACGTGATTAAAACAGCGATATCAGTAGCAACTTCGATAAGTGGATTTTCATTTATCAAAAATGTCACAAGAATCCTCTCAAAGATAGAAAGGGATATCATACCCTAAACTTGTATTCATAACAAGTCAATAACACACGAATTCACCAATGCACAAGAATTGATAAAACTTATCAATAGAAATCACGAAAATTGGTGAAGCACAAATTCTAGAAATCTACACAAGAAATCCAGAAATCACAAGATAAGAGTATGAGAACTCGAACGGGAGTATGAAAACTCGAATGAGAGTATGAAAACTCGAACGGAGTATGAAAACTCGAAGGAGAGTATGAAAACTCGAACGGAGTATGAAAACTCGAAGGAGAGTATGAAAACTCGAACGGAGTATGAAAACTCGAAGGAGAGTATGAAAACTCACCTACACGCGAGTATGAAAATTCATCAACACATGTAACGCATAACGAGAACGGGAGCACGAAAACTCACCTACATGCGAGCATGAAAACTCACCAACACGTGCAATGCAAAGCGAGAACGGGAGCACGGAATCTCACCTACACGTGAGCATGATAAATCATCAACATGTGCAACGCAAAGCGAGAACGGGAGCACGGAATCTCACCTACACGTGAGCATGAAAAATCATCAACACGTGCAACGCAAAGCGAGAACGGGAGCACGGAATCTCACCTACACATGAGCATGAAAAATCATCAACACGTGCAACGCAAAGCGAGAACGGGAGCACGGAATCTCACCTACACGTGAGCATGATAAATCATCAACATGTGCAACACAAAGCGAGAACGGAAGCACGGAATCTCACATACACGTGAGCATGAAAAATCATCAACACGTGCAACGCATAACGAGATGCTATCTCATGGTTGCAAGCCATTAATTTTGACACACGAATGGCCCGAAGACCGTGGGGCGCTACCCTACATGTGTGAGTCGGAATCACACAGATTGAGGTCTAGACTAACCAAAAATAAAAAAGGTATGTGTGAGTGGAATCCCACAAGTGGTGTCTAGTCTAACCTCGCAAACAAAAGAAAAATATGTGTGAGTGGAATCACATAAGTGGTGTCTAGGCTAACCGAAAAGAGACATCGCACAATTGCTAGTCTAAATCATAAGAATGATCATCATGATCAATGAGAAGTGTCAATTACACTAAGTTAGTGAATATAAAAGTTTAGCTTCATGTCCCATAACCACTTGCTTAACTTAAATATTTACGAACAAACTGTAAATCTTCACTAATAAAATTGCCACAAGAGTTTCAATCGAACAAGTCCAAGAATTAACCGATGAAGTGAACGCAAGCGTTTCATACCACTTGTTTTACTAAGTCGTTTAATTAGATTTCTCATCCGAGTGAGGTAAAGGCTTGTATATACTAATAGATTGGAAAATGGTTTAGAAAAAGAGTTTTGTATTAAAAATAGAGTTGAAAACATTTTGATAAAAGAGTTTTGATATTTACTACTAGTATTGAACCCTTTATATTTTTAAAGTGACAAATCACAAAAATGATTGTAGAAACAATCAATCACAAGAATTCACATACGAAGACGTGAATAGAATCCAAAGAAATCGATATCGAATTCATCGAAAGGTATGTTCACAAAAATCCCGAAGAAAAGGTCATCAAAGTTGCTAATAAATAATAGCAACAAATCGGGAAATAATCAAGAATCGATTAAATTCGAAAACCAAATCAATTCACTAAGATTCACATTCGAAGACGTGAATAAAATCCGAAGAATTCGATTCCAATCCATCAAAGTAGGAATACCCAAAAATTCCTGAAATAGAAGTTATCAAAGTCGACAAAAGTGATAACAACTAATCCGAAAAGAAGAATCGATCAACAATTGGAAAAACAAAGCAGAACGAGCATAAATGCTTGAATGACTTTAGCAAAAGTAAAAGTCAAGTCAATGTCGATATCGACAAGGCAAAGTCCAAGACAATTTCTTTTATACCAAAGAAATTTTTAAAACTATCAGAGAGGCACATAAAACCAACAAACCATGGATAAACAGACAGAGTTGATAATTGAAACTCAATTTGTCTCAAAAATTGATACCCAAAACCCAATTGTATGGAGACTGCATTAAGTACACGAATCAGAGATAAGAATGCATATATACAGCAGTTCGAATAAACAATGCGAGTTCAAATTGAAGTGGGTACGAGTTGCAGCAATATGCAACTTGGTAGAGCATATACACAATGATACTTAGCAGTGCAAACTCAAATGAGCATGTGCAACGGAGAATAGCAGCAACGCTCATGAATCAGAGTTAGGAATTCATACCTAACAAATCAAAGATGATTTTAGATAAAGATGTGAGATAAAACATCGACAAATAGTTGTAACACATGTACTATCTAAGTTATGTTTTATATTCGTCCTAAACCCCAGGCTCTGATACCAAGCTGTGACGCCCCACATCTATACCCACGCTAGCCAAGAACACTACGGTGTAGTGCTGTCGACTAGCACGGAGAATAAGGCTGTTGAGGAGCGACCATCCGTGTAATTGCTTTGTGCGAGCACCGATATGCCAGATAGTAAAAACGTGCATTTCATTTCAGGAGGAAATCCGACATGCCGATGCAAACTCAAAGCTACTACACAGTGGCTATAATAGTCTAGGACAAAAATATAAAATAATAACACAGATAATATAAATGCGGAACACAGATAAAACAGAAAGTCTCATATATATATATAATAACTGATGTCAGTTACAATACATTTGACACGGTACATATGATACAACTACAACAGTCGACTCAGGAAGTTATATATACAAGTACATTAACGACCAATATACATGAATACATATCAACCTATACTATGACTCGACAACTCCAAAAGATAAGAAAAGTCTTCATAGCTCAAGCAGCATCCCAAAGAAGAATATCTACAACCTGAAAATACTCGGTCTGACCCGAGTATTAAATTTCAAAAGAAAATAATACTCGGGTCAGTCTAATTCAAACTCAGTTATTAATGCACAGAAGCAATAATAATTAAATAATGAATATACGACAATCACAGAAATAAATTTACCTATCCGATTCTTAAATAAGAAATCGAATAACGGTAAATATAACGCGAACCAATTCAAAACAATTGGAACATCAATTAAAAGGTCAACACGAGTAGGGCTGCAGTATACGCACGCGTATACTGCCTCGCCACTACCACATATGGAATACGAAATAGATCCATAAATCAGAAGGCAAAAGAAATAACAATAAAACCAATACCGTGTGGCTGCAGTTCACGCTTGCGTGCACTGCCTTGCCACAACAGTGATGACGTACCCAATGAATACCGTGTGGCTGCAGTTCACGCTTGCGTGCACTGCCTTGCCACTACAGTGATGATGTACATAATGAAAATTCACAAACGAACACAAGGTCAAACCCAAGCGTTAAGTTGGATTCAACTCAAGTGTAGTCAGAAAACAATCCATTTGTATCAATACGATGCAAAACAACATGGGCAACTGCAACTAAAAGCTGCAGTTCACCACAAGATCACAAGTGTGTGAGACAACATGTATCGAAGAACGGGCAACAAAAGAGGCAACCAAGTGATGTGCAAATGAATGCAACGGTGGAATGAATCAGTGCAGTGATATGCACAATGCACCGCAACAACACAGTGACAACAAGCAACAGTGCAGCATCAGGTCGAGCAAAAATGAAAATACAGTAAGGCAACACATAACTCGAACAATGGTCAAGGCCAAAAGCACATCAGGAATGTACCAGTGGACCAGAAAATGACTTTAAGCATCAGAATAAAAATCATGAATTCAGATGAAGGCAAGTGTACAGGCTCAGCGAACACTTTATATGATGACCAAAACGAGCAGATATATATGTATGCATATATATGCATATAAACATACACATATCAGTTCAACAAGATGTGCATGATCTCATAAATGATGGTTGTGAAAATATAGTTCCCTGGCTTGCACAATTAACTTGAAATAAAGACATGAGTGCTAAACTGGAATGCCCTCCATGTCAAAATACAGGCAAAAGTCAAGGAACCCCTTTCAAATAAACAAGGTCAAGCCTGGACAACATGAATGCGAACACAATTGTACAAAATGAATGTACATTACAAACTGCACATGAGCAAAGTTAAACAAAGGTGCAACATGGAACCGCAAACATATAGACTAAACTTATATGAGTGCTCATATAGGCAGTGAACATGTGAAACTCAAGCTACCAGTATAAACCAGCTCAAAATGTAAAGGAATATCAACAAGGTACAAAGGCAAAGCACCAGTACAACTACATGAAACAGGTTAACAAGAAGCAGTAATTTATGTTCACGAACATGAAGATAAGGCATACTAGATGATACAAGCGATGTAGATAAGTATTCCAGATCCAGTCAACCAAAACACGCCGGGCAGTTCTAGCCAAACCAAACAATACAAAACCTCAACAGCAACAAGACTCAACGCATAAGTACTATGCAGAGCTCGAAGCTACAACCCAACACACGTACACCTCAAACAAACAGCAAAATGTCAAGAGCATAACACAGTTGAGTTCGCAAAGCAAAAGGATTATCACTGTCAACAAGCACAAGTGCGACACCAACACGGCAGTGAGGCAGTATAGTGCAAGTTTAAACATGTTACTGCAGTTTCAAACCAAGACAGATATGTCAAAAAAATTCATCACATAAACACTGTCAAGTTCCAATGTAAAAACGCAAAGCCGTGTATTCAAAAATCAGAGAATACATCAAATGAATTCAAGTATAGGCACAACTGAAAACCAAATGGGCAACAAAGGCCACAGTGAATCATCAAAACAAAAATCAAAGCCGAAGCTTAGCAATGTCAAGCAAACCAATGTCCACAAAAATTAAGTGACCGAAGTCAATGCGGAACAAGCCTTGGTTATGAAACCATCATATCCGCAGTTCATCAGAGAAAGCAAGGCCGAAGCCAACAAAGTAAATGAAAATCAAGTAGTTAGCGAATTCACAGATTCGAACACAAGCAATAAACCATAAAAGCAATTCCCCAAATAAATTTTCATCTTGAATCAATAACAAGATAAACTCGAACTACCGAAACACTACACTAAGGATGAATTGAGATGTGAGTGAGAGAATCACTCACCTTATCAATCGGTCGAAAGTTTGTAGCCGATGCTCCAGAAAATCGAAAGCCCAAATTATCGAAGAAGAATGAGCATCGGAATTGAAGCCACGGCATCTCGAAGTTGAACGAAGCCCTAATTGGAGACGAATGAAAAAAATTGAGCCGCCACTATTTTTTTTTTCTTTGTTCGATTTATTTCGTTTAGGGTTGTGAGGAATGAAAGAGAAATGGGGGAATGGGTTTTGGATTATCACGGCAACCCAAAAAAGTAAATGGGCCGGAATCAACTTTAATGCCCGCATACCACTTCAACAATTCACAAAAGAATTTTAATTCAAATTTAAAAACCCCAAATGGAATTTTGCAACAATATTTATCGTCTAAATGTCGATTATTAATTGATGCTATTACCGGGTTGTTACATTGCGGCTAGTGGTGGTGGAGGTAGTTGGTGTACAACTAGGCTTGGTTTATGTAGATAGGTGATGGTTTTGCGAACTTTTGGTGATGATGCTTGCCATATGGTTGCTTGTCCTGGCCATGGTAGTGATCTAGGGAGGTAGGTGAAATGGCTAGGAGGTGGTGGAGGTCGGCCAAGGGGTGGAGATGGGAGGAGCCGAGCCTAGGAGAAGAGAACAAGTGCAAAAATCAATGTAAACAAGGAAGAAAAATAAGAAAAGTTGAAAAATCATTACCCAAACTTTTCTCAATAGCCATGGCCGAATTTTTTTTTGTTTCAGAAATGAAAATGAGTGTACGTGAATTGGAAATAGAGTATGCGGCTGAAAGATGTGGATAGTAAAGGCTAATTGATGAAAAGATAAGTTACAAATGTGAAAGGTTGGAAGATAAAAGGCCTTAGGCAAATCAAAAGTCATAACCTTTCAAATTACCTTTAATTTATTTATATAAGCTTATATTACTGAAAATAAAAAATTTATAAAATATAGCCAAATATAAAATATATATAAATATTTATTAATTATATAACGTTAAAATAAGAAAATAGCACAAAATTGCAAACTAGTCTAGAAAAATGGAAAATAAACAGAATAAACTTTGAAAAATTTATATGGACTCGTAAAAATATTTATAAAAAAGTTAATAACATAAAAATAAAAATGAATTCACAAAAGTAAATAAATAAATTGAGATAAAAAAAATTAAATGAAGAAAACAGCAGAAAATTGGAAACCAGGCTTAATAAATTGAAATAAATTCAAATAAACTTTAGAAAAATTATATTATCACTTTAAAAATAATAAAAGACAAAAATATACATACAATAACATATTAACACAAATTAAAATAAAATATGACAAAGAAAATATAATATATATAATTTAAAATAGTCAAAATTGCAAAATAAAACAACTTATACTCAAAATTGAGATGTACATAACTTTCACAGTTTAAGTCCGTTTCCAAAGAAACAAAAAGTAGTGTTCAAGTTATTTCAACTATTTTCATAATAAAAGATAAAATTTTAGATTTTAAATAATTTAAATTTGAAGTTTTAAAGTCAAAGTTTGACCAGTTTGAACAGAAATTCACTTTTCAGTAAAATATTCAATTTATACTTGTTTGAACTATAAATCACTTAATAATCAACATTTATATTTTTAAAATGAGATGTTTGAAATAAAAAAAGTTTAAAAATAATTTAAAAATAAAATAAAGCCAAATTTAAATTATATGCAAAAATCTAGGGTTGTTACAACTTACATCTATTCACATAATTTGCATTAACGTTATTACACCAATTACTACCTTATAATAAGTTTACGTTTCTATTCTATTTACACTTACACTTTTTTTTATTTTATAAATTATTATCCTTAATTTGCATTGTTATGTTTTAATTTACTTATTATTTCATTAATAAGTTACAAAATTTATTTCTCAAAGTCCTATTTAATTTACCATTGCTACATTTCCTTTTTAACGTTTGCTTCATTATACATTATAAATTTTTTCTTTCTTTCTCAATTTGATTACAAAGATCAGATTAAATTAACCAATTTATTTATTAAAATTTATGGGTCGTTACACTCTCCCCCACTCAAAATTTTTCGTCCCCGAAAAGGAAAAGAAGGGAAAAGAAGAATTAAGAAATCAATATATCTTATTTAAAATATTAATTTTATAAACAAATTAAATTTACAAAATTAGTTACTTTAATTAAAATATACAAATTTACAATCATTATATCTTTTATACTCAAATCAATAAAGTTTGGAAAATATTTTCAAAAATTTTGCTAAGTCCAAAATTTACGAAAAATTTCGGCAGAGTCTCCTTTGTTTGGAGAGGCTCGGAGAGGCTTGGGAGAAAATATAATATCAAAAATAAAATATACAACATATATTTTCAAAACAATATATATCCCAACACGGGAAAACAATATAATAGCGCTGTAAAACGTAATCCGAAAACGTACCTATTTGTCGGGCAATAACGCTTAAATTATGAAGCCAAAAGCAGCAGCAATTACTTCCATAACCTATATTTCACTTATATAATCCAAAAGATTAACATTTATATAAAATGAAATATCTAAAGTGGTTTCAACCACAACAAACAATCAATACAACAACAATCAATTTCAACAAACATGATAAACACAAATCAACCGTCCAAGCATATCAAACAAAACAAATAGTTATTTGGGTTCAAAACTTTAAATTGTACGGAACAAAAAAATAAACTACTAAGTGTACCCTTCACTCAACAGTCTTAGGTGAAACTAAATAGATTATTTATACATCCCAACAATTTTAAAATATCCTTACCCAACAACCATAGGCCAAAACAAACAACACTTCCAAACACAAAATTAAATTAATTTTTCCAATTTCATAGCATTTATTGTTTGATTTCCTTTATATGATGATTTATTCCCTTTTTCTTCTTTCATTATCTTCATTTATTTGCAGTATTCATCTTTCTTCTTATTTTATTAATAAATAGCTTAAATCATTTACTTAAGTTTATTAACTTTCATATATACTTCTTAATTTTATTTATTTATTTTCATTTATTACTAAATTCCATTTATAATACTTACCTTTCTATTTTAATTAATAGCCTTCATTTTTATACTTATGTTCATAACAACTCTAAAACCAAATTCTTATTTGTTAAGGAATCTCATTGAATACTTTCATTATTTCAGATTTACTTATATAATATTCTATTACAATTTCTTATTAAACATTTCAACTTTTCATATCTTTTGGTAAGTTATATATATGCCTTTAAGAATGTAATTGAAAATTATACAAATTTTCTCATTTTCTTTAATTAATTTAATGTTCAACAATAATATCTTTTGTCTTATAGGTTACACTTTCCAAATTTCTTTTAATTTCATTCATAACTCAACATTAAACTTCTTATTTTAATTAAAGGTTCCAATTATAAATTAGTTACATTCAATTCCACTATAATAATCGAAATTATTAATTAACGGAAACTTAAGAATTAAATACCGGGTTTTATTCAAATCATTTTAAAATAACATATAAATATACACTTACAAAAACAATTTAAAATTTATATTTGTTTATCAAAACGACTCTGTAGTAAAATTAGTACAGTGGCCTTCCCACTTCGAACTCGAAAATGAATGCCAATGATGCGTGCACTCATCACCTAAATTAATTTCCAGCGACAGAGAGGGGAGAACAAAATTTATTTCTTTCCAGAGTTTCTTTTTAAAATAATTCTTTCAAATTATATTAAAATATTTATATCAGAAAATACTTCTAATAGTATTCTTATTATATTCCAAAATCAACTGAAAGAATTTCCAATTTGATTTATTTTATTTTCAATCTTATTTCACTGTTATCTAAAATTTCATTACCTAACAACCAAATATATTACAACCAAATATAATCTTTATAAAAATTTACTTTATATTTTGAAAATATAATAGGAAAAATTATTTCATTCACCTATATTAAAACCAAATATTATGTCGGTCTGTCCTAATAAGTGTTTAGAAATCCCTATTGATGTCATAGTGTCCCATGCATCAACCAGAATTTATAAATACAAAACGGAATAAATTAAAACAATATTAAAACTTTTTTTATAACAATAACAAATACGCTCTCTCATATATACTTTCAGCGACTCCCATAGGGTATTACTACCCCTATTAGTGAAGAGTCAAACCCCATAAAGCTAAGGTTCATCGCTAAACCAAAGCTCTGATACCACATTGTAACGTCCCGCCTTTTCGCACGCTTTAAATCGACACACATGTCGATTCAAACCATACGGAAGGGCGGATTGTTATGGAGTAAATAAGAAAAACAAGGAAGAAATAAAAACAAAACAGAATCTCACAGCGGAAGAATAAAATATAATAATCAAATATACAGTTTTTGAAGCTGTTTACAAAATGTTAAATTTTTAGTTACACAATATATATCAGAGTTATACATACCATAGAATATCAATAGTGCAGCGGAATACAATAGTGTAGTGGAATAATATAGTAGATAATAGTATTACAAATCTTCATCTTCGTCCTCCAGAATAAGATCTTCAAATCCTGAAACACTCGGACTGACCCGAGCAAATTGAAAGACAAAACACTCGAGTCAGAACTAAAAGATCTTATGTAAGTTAAATCAACAGAAATAAATATGAGTGCAGTAACTCAAGAGATGCTCGGGATTTATATCTCTTAAGGATCTGTTAAACTATTTAATATGTAGTATATTTCACTATTATAATAGTGTCTAATTGTAATATAAACTTACTTTTAAATAGCGTTAAAGGGTTACCCATATAGCCCTTAACACAAATAATGCCAATAGTCTATACAATACCGTAATACCTCCTGATCGAGAGGCTACCAGAGGATACTTCATAGGTATGACACAAATAGAAACTTTTACAAGGCACGATAGTGTAGGTGACATGGCACAACTAGGCAATTCCAGGGTAGATATACCAATTACGCTTCCGGGTCGGTGGTAATGCATAGCCCCAGCTACTGCCCACCTCGAGCCACGCCCCAAAAAGAAAATCAAAAGTGGCCACCGAATCAATCCAAAAGTCAAAGTATAATATCGAAGGGATGTGTCGGATCAAAGGTGCTGCCTCATTAACTCGTCAATCGCTCCTGTTTTAGCCACCTTATGCCAACTCACGGGAGTTGGGTCCACGTTTTTACCTCAAAGGAAACGCAGCCGCCATCCTACTTCATTTTGGAATCTCCACCACGTACACGGTTGTTAAAGTGGTTTTCAGAGTTGGCAGAGAGTATGACAACTTACGATCCCGGTCCCTTCAACAACCAAACGTTATTATAACACCGTGCTCTTTTCAAAATAATTTATACTTTAAAACCAGAATAAAATATCCATTTCAAAAACATATAACTACGATATCATTTATATTTTAAAACCTAAATCAATATGATATCATTTTTATTCCAAATATATCTTTTCCTAAAAATCATAGTACTTTCAAATATATACAACTTAAACCCATAGCTTCGAAACAAAATTTTCAATACTTAAATGGTTTAATAATAAATTACTTTATAAAGTAAATTAGCCTTTTACTTTCTCAAATCAATTCCAAATACAGATTTGAATTCCCAAATAAACCATTTAAATTTCCATACGTTTCAAAGTTTTAAATATTCCACCATTTCAAAGCTGAATTTTTTTATTTCATATATATATATATGCCAAATTCACTTTACTATTATTTAGTTTTGAAATACTTACTTAGTAAATCCAGTATCCTTTATATAAAAACTTCCAAATTCAATAATTGCATATTCCTCAATTTATTTAGACTAGATTTATTCACTTAAATCATCTTAAACCTGAATTTAGTTATAACACTATTCTTTTTAAATATGAATTTAAATAAGATCTTAATTAAATAAAATCTCAAATCAGTTTCAAAACTATCTTCTCAACTTTGATTTATAAAAATCAATATAAACTCTATATTAGAATATAATTTAAGTAAATACTTATCCATAATATTTTCAATAAAATCAACTTTATTATAAACTTACTTCATACTTTAAATTTTTTATACATAGGTTAAAACCAAGAATTTAACTATATATAAAATAACCTTTATCAAATATTCGAAATCAATATCTCATAAAACCATATATATATATTTCTTTTAAAAACCATAGAAAATCATTTCAAAATGTGTATGTGTGTGTATATATATATATACCGTGGTGTCTGTATAAAATTTTCTATCCTATGGTCAAGTGATACGGATATTTATCATTTCAATCCACAATTTAACAATAAAAATGCGGTCATATATCATTTCAAACCGCAATCCCAAATGAGATGAAAATGCATAATAACATGCAGTTTATAACAATATGCAATACAGCATCCATTCATCCAATATCATCCATCAACCATTTATCACAATACATCAATAAATAATCAGTAATAAATAACAGGCATTTACTGGCAGTTTATTATGCAAAAATGAATTTAGTGATAATTTAACTGGCAGTTTATATGCACAATAAATTAACTAATAATTTAACTATCAGTTTATATGCAATAATAAATTTAACTAAAAATGTAACTGGCAGTTTATATGCAATAATGAATTAAATAACAAGTAAATTAAATGAATGCAAATTAACTGAAATAATGATGAAATATATGCCGAATAGCTATAAATAATTTTCTAAACACATCATATATCAATTTAACAAACATAAGAAATCTTAGAAGTTATGAGTGGGTTAAAACACACACCTTTTTGAATTTAAATTGAATTCAAATCCAATTTAAACCCAAAAATTCACCAGCTTCAGAATCTGCCCAAACCAGCGTCATAAAGTCCGAAATTTCAAAACGATCCTAATGCAATAAACCGCATGTTAATTGGATATCGTAAGTGAGAGATATTTGAATTAAAAATTCAAAATCAAAAGTTAAATAATAAAAATAAAACAAACAGTAGATTGCCACGTCACCTAAGAAGTTTCCATCGCAATCCCCTTTCCAGAAAACCCTAATACGCACGAATCTCATGAAGCCGCCGTTCGTCCAAAACTTTGACTCAATAACGCCGCTTCTACCCTCATGTTGACCACAATCGGAGAGCCTCGCCCTGACGCCCATGCAGAGGCGCACTCCCTGCCCTGACCGCGTAGCCTCCAGTCGCCATCGAGGCAGCCGCCGCTGCAATAAACACGACGAAAATACGGTGAATCTGATGACCTCCGCCTCAGGCCAAACATGTCGATGTACACCACTCGGTGAACTCTACCACTACGTGCCCTCTGATCGTCGCCAAGCTGACGATCCGCCGTTGAAATCAAAACGCTCAAATGAACGGTCGAGAAAACTTTTGAAATTTCAGGACAACAAATGCCACGAATCGAAAAACGAATTCCACCGGGAGATTACGCACTTCGAGAGCTTCAACATATATTTTTTTTGAATTTTTCCGAGGAGTTTGAAATTTATACCTTGGATTTGATTTGAAATTGGATCTGGCATTTGTTTGTCTGCCATTAAGGAGGAAAGAGTTGAGATGTACGTACAGACAAATGAGAATTAGGGAGGCTAGGGTTTATAGCAGGATATTTATTGGCAGAATTGAAAATAGAATAGATGGATAAAACAGATATATGCGCTAATGCCAAAGTGGCCCAAAAAGCTCGTTTCGACTCCGGAACGAAATTGGGTCAACCCATATATCAAAATAGGTGTTTAAAAATATTTTAAACTCAATGTAAAAGGTTTCATGTTCAAATTGCATCGTATGAAGAAGTTATGCTAAAATCAATATTTTCAAATTGATTTCAATTGAGTTCAATTTATCGATTTCAAGGCGTTTCGAGTCCGTACGATCAAACGACAAGTTCGATCGCTACGAAACTTGAAACCCTACAATAATTCACCGTTACAGATCTGATGGAACTGGTTTCGTCGAAATCCGAGTCAGTGGCCAAAATGGCTATTTTTACATTAATTAAATCAATTTATAAATTAGCTAATTTAAATCTAATTTCAAAATTTAAATTCTTAAATTGACAAATTTCATCCTTTTTGATTTCTTAATCATTTACAAAATTTAAAAAAGTTTAGATGTCAAATTTAAAGTTTATTAATTTATAAATTTCCGTACTAACCTTAATTTATTGAATTCGGGATTTATAAGAAAATTCCCAAATACTTCCATATAATTATATAAATTAACAATTACCCCATTCATTACTGTCAAACGGAGGAAATTAACCTTGGATCATGGTTTATTACATTATTACCCTCAAATTTCATCTTGATTTCAATAACGTTATATTTAAGCTCTTAATTTTTATTTATTTTGCAATACCTTCAATTATTGAATTTTATACATAAATTAAATTAATAAATCTCGCTTTCTATGCTTTAAATCAACCAATAGTCATATTATAGATAAATTAAGCATTGGATTCAAAACTATTACATAAATTTTCTCATATTTCATTTAAATTCCCAATTTAATTATTTAATTCATTTAATTGCAATTAATCCTTTTATTAAATTTTTAAATTCAAATAAATTAATAAAGCTTTATTCTCGATCCTTATAACTTAATAAATTGTCCAATATGAATAACCTTAACGTTACTTACAATACTCCTCAATTTAATTCAGTGTTTACATTTTGTTTTCATATATTCAATTTGTCGCGAAATATACATCTACATTATTTCCACTGATTTGAATTTCATTCAATTAATTAATGATTCCCTTAGTTAGCATTAACGTAACATTTTCTTTATTTTTATTACAAATAATTCAAAATTCAATTCCTAATTCTTAATATCCTCTAAATTACAACTTCCAAACATTGTATTAATCATCATTTACGTACCTTTAGTTATCTTAATTTACATTAACATAATAAATAAATTACCTTAAATGAAATTTTTCCCCAACTTATTAAATACAATCAATTTGACCTTACAACAGTTTCAATTTTATTTATTGACCTGCATAAACTTTATTACCTAAATTTCCATTTACAAAACGTTAAATTTATATTTATTGCGACTGAATACCAAAATTTATTTAACACATCAAACAAATGAACAATCTATATTCATTGTCACCCATTTTCTTTTAATTTCATTTATAAGTTTGTTACTTACCCACCAGGTTATAATACAACAAATTTGAATAAATATTATATTCCTAAATGTACTTATATCAATTAAATGCATTAATTAAGGTTTATATCATATTGTATTAATATTCCTATTTTATCTAAATTTCAAATGATTGAATAATAAATTCCATTTACTCCAATAGGTCCAACTTATTAAAATTTTATTTCGATAAATCGTTTTAAATTTGCCTTCCACCTTTATACTCAACCAATTTCTAAAATCTAATAACATAGTTAACAATTCATTACCTTATATACCCAAATTTTCATAAATCCATTATTATCTTTTGTTTATTGTCTATTCCACTTAAGTTTATATTTGCAACCAATTACTAAAATATCTTACATATTATTGAATTCATTCAACTACCTCTGATTTAACATTTCATTATTATATAATTTCTTACATCATATGAATTCATTCTATTACCCTAAATCAGACATTAATTCCTATATTCATACAATACTTACATCTATTCACATAATTTGCATTAACGTCATTACACCAATTACTACATTATAATAAGTTTACGTTTCTATTCTATTTACACTTACACTTTTCATTATTTTATAAATTATTATCCTTAATTTGCATTGTTACGTTTTAATTTATTTATTATTTCATTAATAAGTTACAAAATTTATTTCTCAAAGTCCTATTTAATTTGCCATTGCTACATTTCCTTTTTAATGTTTGCTTCATTATACATTATAAATTTTTCTTTCTTTCTCAATTTAATTACAAAGATCAGATTAAATATTGGTTTTGAGGAAATTAGTTTTGAAGCTACTTGTAAACTGAATATTGGTGATTACATATTTATGGAATTTTAAGAATCTTTTAAGAGTTTCACCATTTTGGGCTTTTGAGTTTGCATTGAATTATTTTCACCAAAATGTTTTAGAAAGCTTTAATCATTAGCTTCAAGCTTTGATAATTGGAGTTTGGTGAATACTCTTATACAATGATTCAAATCCTTTTGAGGACTTCCTTACTATGGGTTTTTATAGCTCAATGCATTTACCATTGCATATATGACATTGTATACCATGCTTTTATCTGCCACATTGGGCTTATTGATTACACTTGAGTTTTACCTTCTCATATATGCACCAACCCCTCTGTTGAAGCCAGACTGACCAGTTTATTATTTTAAATAACACTCAGGTCAGACCGAGTCATTTTAGGTTAGGCTTTTGGATGCTATGGATCTCATCTGGTTTAGCTTATGCTTTTGGTAGTTCACTATCGAGTCTAATTTGTGTACATGCATATTACTAATCTTTATTTTTCGAGTTAGACTCCATGTATATTCTTTTGTTGTGGCTATGTTTTGTATACGTGGTTCATAAGAGCCACAAACTTATGCAACGCTTGACATGTTTCTGCTGTCTGTATACAAATTTGTACATGTTCTATGATTTGTGAACTATTATGCTATTATATATTATTCTGAATCAATCCTTAGCCACCGTAATATTGTGTGAAGACTTAACTAAGTACGTCGATCCTCGAAAAATCAAACACCTAATCGACATATTCGATACTCGCTTAAGAAAAAATTCATGGACGATCGCTCCTAACTAGCTCTATTATCTGCACTAGCAGACAATATTACATAGTACTACTCTATATTAGTATGGGTCTCGGGGTGGACGTCACATTAAACCTGACTACTGGCTACCTGAAAAAATAGGGCACTCGGAGTTTAAAGGAAAAGGAAATTAAACTCCAGATCAGTCATGGGACTGGTGTGAGAAACTTAAAATATAGATATTTTGAAACAAAGGGTATCTCATAAGACCTCGCCGCACATAAACACTGAATGTATTTTTACCTTATGATAACCAGAATCTTTACTGTGCAAAATATGAGAACATTATTTTTAATGACATTCTTTTAAAAAACACTTTTCAATTAAACATATAATCTAAGCCAAAAAATTTACATTGATTAAATTCCAGCATAATAGGTTCTGCAATCAAATTCAAAGGCACTTATTGGAGAATTAGTTTTCAAATTTATATAGTTATCTATGGTGTGTTTGTTTGCTAAATAATATTTCCTTATTATCATTATTTTTTGATTTGTCATGCTTGGATGGTTTAGGAGCACTGACTATTATTTGTTGATTATGAATTTATGCTCGATCCATTTATGAGCATTTTTTAATAATTATGTGTGACGACCCGAAAATTTTGACCGTTTGAAATAGGGATATTTAATTGATTTTAAATATTTAAAAGTTAATTTTTAACTTGAATTCAAATATCACTATTTATTTGATAATTAAATTATGAATTAAATAATTTGAAGTTGGGTAAAATGTTGAATCTAGAGTTTTAAGCTTGTTAAAAATAATTTGAGGGCTTGTAAAATTTATATTGATAATACTGAAGATAGTAAAAGTGTTAAAAATTGAAATTAAAGGTGATTTGTTCAGTTTTGAAAATATATTGCTTAAATCGATGTTTAAAAATAGCTTTCCGAGGCACAGTCTCGGATTTCGATGAAACCAGTTTTATTGGATCCGTAATAGTGTATTATTCTTGGATTTCAATTTTCGTAGTGTTTGGAGTTGTTGTGTGAGCGTACGATATATAAACGCGATGAATTTATATCGAAAATTTATTATAATAACTGAGTCCAAAAAGCTTTCTTCTCCATACGATCGAATTAGGACTCGAAATCATTTCCATTGCGTTCGAAATGGGGGTATAACGTTATGAAAGCCTAGCGGCATGCCTCGATCAAAGGTCGAGGTTTTGAGTTTCGATTTCAAGGCAATTTAAATCCAAATATAATATATATATATTGTATATTGACTGGTCAATAAAATTCACATCAGTTTTTCTTTTTCATCGCCTCTTTTGTGGTCACTATAGCAAGAGTTCTTCATGCAAAACAGTTTTAACACGTTTTCTCCTTTATACCACTCCCTCCTTCATTTCCATCAAGACAGCCAACTTCAAAAAGGCATTTCAAACCTCAAAAAAAAAAATGAACATGTTGTCTCAGAAATAAATTCAATTTCACGTGATCACTTTCCCCTTATCTCCTCTGTTGAAATCGAATAACCGAAGTAGCAGTATGGCCTCAATCAAAATTCGAATTCATTTAAAAAAAGGGGGGAAATCGTTACAGTCTTCTTCTGCAAATCGAGTCCTCTCCTCAGTCCAACGCGAAATCAAAGAAGTCTAGCATCGCGGTGGAGCGTTTCGAAGCAGCGTGCGAGCTCGAGGTCATGGCTATGGGGTGGTGACTATGAGCGCGACTAGGTTGGTCTAGTGGTAATCGACGCACTGCAGCGTGTGGTTCGTGCAGTGAGTATTGGGTTAAAGTTTTGGATGAGAGGAAAGGGAATACGATTTCGAGGATCTATGGTCTCGAAGCAAAGTTTAAAGATTGGGTTCTCTACATTTTCATCGATGTCGACGACACTTAAGAGCTTGGGACTTTAGCGTTTGGTCGAGCGGGCTGTGATGGAGGTGAGCAGCATTTTGTTTTTCCTTTGTATTGAATTTCAAAAATGCAAACTCTGAAAACTTATTTTATTAGTAAAAAAATATTTTTTTGTTATAAATTGGTTGAAACAGGAAGAAAAATTTATTACAGTGAGGTAGCACTTCACCTTTGCCATTTACTGTAGAGAAAAATAATAATAATGATATATGTGAACCAATTAACTTTTAGGGAAAATTATTATATTTATTTGAGAAAGGAGGACATATATATATAACCTGACATAAAATTTATAAGATGAAAAAAAATGTAAAGTGAGTTAGTCTAATTATCATTTAAAATTAGTTAAGTAAATTTATTAAATGGTAAATAAATTGTTAGAATATTTCAAATATCAATAAATCATACAATGTTATACAAGGTCAATGATCATGAAGAACAAGTTGTAAAGGAAATGGACTGCAAAATGATAAAGATGAGTTAATCTCACTCACCTGGTTGCTATTTAAATTTAAATGATTAAATTTAAATAATTGATTGGTTGATTGAATTGATTGATGTGCTATATTATAGTGTATAATATATCTTGAAATGATTGATTTCTCGCATTATATAGCGGATAAGACCCTATGCGCCGCGTAATAGCAGATGATTTTATATTTAAATCCCATATACTGCGATATTCCACCTCGAAGTGGAATTGGTATTTTATATTGTGCTAACATCTGTGGATGCAGGGAAACAGGTTGGAGGGATCCAACTGGATTCCTCAAAATTTATTTAGATCATTTAATATTTTTTGTTATGAATATTTGATATTTTGTGATGAATATTATTGATAATTGGAATATAAAATGCTAAGGTTTACTTGAAAATATTTTGGTACACTGAGTTATCAAAATATATAGAATTGTATTTCTGAAAAGAAAATAAAAGAAGAGAATTTGTAAGTGAATTAATGATAGAGAATTTAAATAAATTTAAGAATGAACTGGATAAGAATAATAGTGGTTTTAAAATTCTAATAAATAAATTCCGTATGTGAAAAGGGAATTTTGAATAAACAGAAAGATAATGAATTTTAAACTTCAGTGTTATTATTTAAAAGAATAAAGCATTTATTTTAAATTTAAGATTTAAATTATTAAGAATAAAGAAGAAATTTGGAAAATCTGAAATTGGTATGTTTCAATTAAAAGATTTAAAATCAAAACGAAAAATAAATAAATAAAGTCTATAATTAATGGATTTTGAAATGAATTGAGTAAGTAAAGAAATTTATTTCAAAATGGAGTAAATTGGAAATCAATTTGAAAATTGATTTGAGTGGTTGAAGTTGGAACTTTAAAAGAGAAGTGGGACTTTGGAATTTATAAACTGGGTTTACAAAAGTAAAGTAATATATCAGTGGATATTTAGAGGAATAAATTCACGATGGAAAGTTATTAAAAGAATGAGAAATTTTGTTTAAAAATAAATAGTGATTTATTTTTAAAGAATGTGAAGAGAAGAATATTTCCCTAAATAGCCAAGTACGTTTCAAAGTAAAATTTTAAATATAAGTTAAAAGTTTTAATGTCGTTTTAAAAAGCATGTTTTAGAAAATTTATTATTTCTAAACATTTAAATTCTAAAGTAAGTATTTACTTTTAATCTATTGTAGCAGTAATTATTTAAAAGTAATTTGGTATTTGTTTTTAAAGAGAAAATATGGTTTTATATTTTATAAAGTAGCCCCATTTTAAATATTCCTAATATATATTTTTCATAAAGTATTGAATAGTTTTCAATCTAAATGTTAAATATATTTTATAATAAAGCGTTTTAAAGTTATTTCAAAAATCTAAAGCTTTGTACTTGGTATTTTCAGTGGAAATAAATATTTGAGAATTTATTCCATAAGAAGAGTATGGTTTGGAACTGTTTTCAAAGGGGTTGAAAATGGAAATATATCTTGCGAAGATATTTTGAGGTTAATAAATAATTCAGGAGAGATTATTTATGTTTGATGGATGTTTGTGAATGTTAATTGATAGTTAAATAACCGATTATTAATATTGGCCAATGTGCTGATCATTTCGAAGAGACCAGGATCGAGATTAATTTCTCGAAAACCACTTCGGTCCGGTTTGTACGTTTTCATGGAAAAACGAGTTCGGATTCGAAGATGGAGCAATGAAGTGCAAGGGCTAGTCGCTACTAATCCTGAGGATGTTTCCAAAATGGATGTAGTGGGAGTAGTGTCTTTGGTTCCGTTCGAACCCGGACGGACTTGTATGGATGAAAGCTTTCGGAACATCATCAGGTGGACGATGGGCATTCTAAGTGAAACGATCTAAAAGGTAACGCTTAGCCTCAAGCCTCATCAACCGGGAATGACTGAAAATCAGGGGTTATGCAGCAAGGCTAGGTGGGTAGCACTCATTTCAGGGTGAGGTCATCCCTATCTAGATGTCCCTTTTTATTCGGCTTAGTGGTGCGGCTGCTAATCACAACCGTGGGGTGATCTTACTAGGGATTATTCAGTATGGGGTAGTCCTGGTCTTGTGTTGCAGGGGATTAGGAGTAATCCTCGGTACGGTGATCTAGGCCATGTACCGTGACAGGTGGTACCCCAGTGCCTAGTCATTAGTTGGAAATCCATTCTCCCTACGCACCTTTTACGAGTTTTGTTTGTATTGCCCACTTTGTGGCTAGTAGCTGGAATTTAATCATGTAACAATTTAGGCTATTTCAATAAGTATTTGTAAATAGACCCTATTATAATATCTGAGGATTTAATAAAAATTGTTTTAGCTATCGTAAGGTAAAAACCCGACATGTTTATTGGTGAAGTGGTCTTACGAGATGCTTTTGTTTTCAAAAGATTTTTGACACTTTAATAATCAATTTGAGTGTGATTTCTCACGCTTGTATTCCAGACAGACTCGGGTGTTATTTAACTATAATGCTCGGGTCATACCAAGTATTATAGAATACAGGAAAGAAGGCCGTGGAGTAGGAGACGAGCTGGATGGCGATACGTACTTTCGTACTTGGTTTATATTACACTATGTATTCAGTTGTGTGAGGAAAGGTTATGATTACTGTCCAATTGTGTGTTATGTGATTGATGTACTCTGATGATGTAATGTATAAGCAAATATATTTGCTTTTGTGTAAAGATTAGTTATTATCTATTATATTTTATTCCGTTGTGATGGTTAGATTCTGATGATGTTTTCTATTTTCTTCTTCTACCTTTTCTTCTTTAACCAAAATGGTTCGTATTTCTATTCATCATGAGTTGATTGATGTAGAATAGTGTTGACTCAAGGGGTACTGATTTGTGGGTCATTACAGTTGGTATCAGAGCTTAGGTTGGTGATAACCTTGGCTCTGGTGGGAATTACTCAAATAGAGTCAGTAGTACTCTAGAATGTGTTTGAGCTTATTAAATAGATATGAGCTCTTATTTGTTAGTGAATATAAATTATTTTAATATTGTGTTGGCTTATTGGTTGAGTGGAATATGAATTCTGATCGAGTAAGTTGGCCGCTATTCGAGAAGAGTTTTTAAACACTTGACATGATAAATTGACACAGTATTGTTTTAAATATGGGTGAATGAAATAATTTTACCCAAAAATATATTTTGATATAAAGAAAGGTTTTTGTAAAACTATTTTAGCTAATATATGGTTGCTTGGATGTTAGAAATGATAATATTAAATTATTATCATTGTTGTGTGGAAATTTAAGTAGAAATTGAAAATATAACAAGGTTAAGGGAATAAATTCAATTATAAAATGAAATTTATAAATGTGAATTATAAATGTGATTTATAAATTGAAATATAATCAAATGGGAATTTGTATGAGCATAAACTACAAAAATGAATTATAGTTAAAATTTGATTTAAGCCAGAATTTGAAAATTTAAAATCCTGGAGATTTTGGAAGTGTTTTTCAAAGCGTTTTGAAGATAAATAATAGCATTATTATTTTAAAGGTATTTCTGAAAGAAAATTGTTTCAAATAAATTTTTGGAAGGGAAATAGCACTGAACTCACTTCAATCGCTGGAAAATAATTTCGGTGATGACTGCAGCATCATCGATGTTCATTTTTGAGTTTCTAAGTGACGGATTGCTGCCAAATTGATTTGTTCAGAAGAACTAGTTTATTTTTGAAATTTCAAAGGAAATTTTGTTGGGAATAAAAACCAGGATTGGTTTAAATTTTTTTTTGAGAAGGGTATTTTGAGATAATGGTGATTTCAAATGATTTGACCAAAAGCCGGGTGTTTAAGAGTCCTGATGAGATAGGTTATAAGCTTATAAATTGAGATGATTTTTAAATCAGGAAATATGAGCTTTGAATGTTGGAATTAAAATTTAAAGTGAGAAGTTAAAAATGAAATTAACTTGGATTGATGAAGAAAATTGAATTGAATTAAATTAAATAAATCTGAGTTAAAATAGAATTGATTTGGAATAAAATTCAGTTGAGTTATGGGTGATATTGAATGGAATTAGATCCTTAAATAAATGGAAATAAGTTGGATAAGAATTGTATTGAAATAAAAATATGCTTGGGTTATAAATAAGCGAAAATCTTGTGTAAAAATAAAGATGAATATATTCAAGCCTAGAATGAACGGAAGTGTGTAAAATAATAAGTTGTGGCTTACAAAATTGAAAAGTGGAATAGAAAACCCAAAATGAATATTGTTTGAAATTTTGGAAAAAAAAGAAAACAAAAATCCAAACTTGAATTGTAAAATAAATTGAACTTAAGAAAATTAAATGAAATGATTTTTGAGATTAAAAATCAAGTATTGAATTATAAATAGGGGGAGAATTAATTTGGAATAAATTAGTTAATTGAATTTGTTAATGGAATTTAAATTGGTTAAATAGAAATTGAATTGTAAGTTAATAAAATTGGATAGTAAATTAAAAGTGAATGGTAGAATCAAAACTTGAGTTATTAATTAAAATTCGACTTGAAGTGTTAACAAATTAAATATAATTGGAAATGTGTCGAATAAAAATGGAATTGGATTAAAATAGTGATGGTTTGAATTTCAAATGAAATCCAAGTGAGTATGAATGAATAATGGCCATGGATATTATTTAATGAACAGAATATTGAATTTAGAGTTAAAAGGGGACTAATTGAATAAATTGATGTAAACCGAAATGGATTTGACAAAAGCGAGGATAGGGTTTATTTCAAAATGGAAATGAACTTAAGTTATTAACTTAAGTAAAAGTTGAATGGAAGCTGAACTCAAATAGAAGTGTGGTTTAAATAAGTTGAGAAATGGTTATTGAATGAAATAGTCTGGATTGTTTTCGAGCTAAATAAAATAGTTTGGAATAAACAAATATGGATATGAAAGGAATAAAATTGAAATAGAATGTGTCTTGTTAAATAAAATGGTTGTGAATGAATTAAAATAGAAGGAATTAAATAATAAATGGAGTTGGAATCAATTTAAAATGATTATAAGCTTTCGTAATTGTTATTTGCATGAATAACATCAAATTTGCAAAGGAAATTAATCATTTTATCGTAAACGAAAGTAAATGTATTAACAGAGGTGAGTAGAATTGATTTTTAAATCAATTGGAATAACATGGGTTTGTTAAAATTAAAAATGAATTGAATGCAAGCAAGTGGGCTGTAAACCATTCAAATTGAATGAAATGGTATATGAATTATTTGAAAATAGTTGAATTAGTATTAAAACTATATAAATTGCTTACGGAAAGTGTTAAGTGTGCATTGCTTTTAGAATTCATATGTTTAACTATTGCAAATAAGTGAAATGTTGTTAAACTTCATATATATGACACTTACATGTTTTATTTGAGTAAGTACAGGTACAGGGGAGTCGTTTGGCTGGATTTGATTGCGCAAAATGCTAATTAAATAAGCCACTTGCTTAAAAATGCTAAATAAAGGTACGCATACGCAATAAAAATAGGAAATATGAACTGTTTTTGTTTTTCCGACCGAGTGGGTCGATGTATATATATATTATATCTCTTGTCAAATTGCAAAAGCTCCTCGGTACAAAGGAGACTCTGCCAAAAAAATTCGACAATTTTGGGAGTTAGAAATTTTTTGAAATTTTTTGGGAAAATTTTTGTTAGCGACAAACGATTTCAAATTGGAAATTGAAATAAATTAGTGAATGAAACTAATTTAAAATAATGATATGAATCAGTTATGAATGGAAGATAAAATTCAATATTTAGAATTGGAGATAAATTGAATCCATATGTAAATGGGAGAATCAATATGAATAGAAGTAGATATAAACTAAAGTGGTAAAGTGAAAATAAATATAAGAAGCATATAAATTACTTATACTGAACTTAAGAAGAAATGGTAGGATTCTTAAGTAATATGGGTGTCGGGAAAATATATTGAATAAGCATTGGAGTGAAGATTTAATAAAATGTTTTTGAATGTTATGATTGGATATTATTGCTAAATAGGATATGCAGGTATTATAAAGGGAAAGTAAAATTGGTTTTGATTTCAGAAGATAAATTTGAATTGCTCGACAAAAAGGTATGTGTTTAAAATTTCAGTATGAAATTTGATTGGGATTTTGATCTAGCCACTTGGATTTTTGTTTTCTTTTGGAATTGGGGATCCCGCAGAGGCATTTTGTAGTTGTACCGAGCTAGCCGCGCAAAGGAGACGTTGGCGAAATTTTTTAAAAATTTAGGGAGTTAGAAAAATTTTGGAAAATTTTGATAATTCAAAGTTTGGTCTTAAATTCAAATTTGAATTCTTAAGAAAATAATATTATTGGAAACTATGGAAAAGTTCGGAAAGTTAGTTAGATGGACATGGTGTTTTTATCAAAGATTGTTTGGTTATTATTAAAAATTGTTTGGTTTTGGGGAAATAGTAAACGGGTATTAGACCATTCTTCCTAACTTGTAATTTCGGAGACGAAATTCTTTTAAGGGGGGAGGAATGTGACGAGCCGAAAATTTTAAGCGTTTGAAATTGGGATATTTAATTGATTTTAAATATTTAAAAGTTAATTTTTAACTTGAATTCAAATATCACTATTTATCTGATAATTAAATTATTGAATTAAATAATTTGAAGTTGGGTAAAATGTTGAACCTGGAGTTTTAAGCTTGTTAAAAATAATTTGAAGGCTTGTAAAATTTATATTGATAATACTGAAGATAGTAAAAGTGTTAAAAATTGAAACTAAAGGTAATTTGTTCAGTTTTGAAAATATATCGTTTAAATCGATGTTTAAAAATAGCTTTTCGAGGCACAGTCTCGGATTTCGACGAAACAAGTTTCATTGGATCCATAATAGTGTATTATTATCAATTTCAATTTTCATAGTGTTTGGAGTTGTTGTGTGAGTGTACGATATATAAACGCGCTGAACTTATATCGAAAATTTATTACAATAACTGAGTCCAAAAAGCTATCTTCTCCATACGATCGAATTAGGACTCGAAACCATTTCCATTGCATTCGAAATGGGGGTATAACATTATGAAAGCCTAGCGGCACGCCTCGATAGAAGGTCGATGTTTTGAGTTGCGATTTCGAGGCAATTTAAATCCAAAGATAATATATATATTGTATATTGACTAGTCAATCAAATTCACATCAGTCGTTTCTTTTTCATCGCCTATTTTCATGGTCACTATAGCAAGAGTTCTTCATGAAAAATAGTTTAACATGTTTCCTCCTTTATACCAATCCCTCCTTCATTTCCATCGAGACAACCGACTTCAAAAAGGCATTTAAAACCTCAAAAAAAAAGAATGTACTGTCTCAGAAATAAATTCAATTTCACGTGATCACTTTCCCCTTATCTCCTCTTTTGAAATAGAATAACCGAAGTAGCAGCATTGCCTCAGTCAAAATTCAAATTCATTTAAAAAAAGGGGGAAATCGTTACATTCTTCTTCTGCAAATCGAGTCTTCTCCTCAGTCCAACGCAAAATCAAAGAAGTCGAGCATCGCGGTGGAGCACTTCGAAGCAGCACGCGAGCTCGAGGTCACGGCTATGGGGTGGCGGTTGCGAGCGCGACTAGGTTTGTAAGATACCAAAATTTTATCAATTTAGATTGGTAAATGTTGAACTTTTATAATATAATTTAAAAAGTTACAAAAATAAATAAATAATAAGTGATAAATTAAATGAATAAAAAAATGAAATACTAAAAGTTTTAAAATCATTCAAATCTAAATTTTGATTCATGTTTGTGAATATATATGTATTAGTACATATGTGGGTAAATTTGAATTCATATATTGAATTTGATTTTTAATTTGAATTTAAAATAAATTTTAAATATAAATGTTTTGTAAAATAATTTGATTTATAAATGTATATCTATGCAATTTAGATCATATGTATTTAAAAATTCAAAACACTCTCTTTTCATAATTTGCATTAATATAAAGCTAATATTTTAATGTAAGTTTAAATATAAATTAAAATAATGTAAAATACTTTGTTAATAAAAGAAGAAAAAAAATTTTACAAGCGTTAAATTATTAATAACTATGGTGACTAGTGTAATTCAAGGGAAGAAAAGTTAAACAAGTGTCATATATCATTTTCATTTTCCTTAGAGATTCATAGAAAAAAATACATAGGTAATTCATCTTCTACGCATTTTCTAAAGCCTAAAAAAACAGATCTGAGAAGAAAATAAAATTTCTCAAATCTTCAATTCATAAAGCAGAAAAAAAAAACAAGCTTCTTCTTTCAAACTTTTTGATCAGCAACTCAAATTCTTTTTCCAGTTAAAAACCTGACAATATCCTCATTTTCTGCTGTTATAAAGAAAAAAAAAACCGTAAGTCGAATCCTTCTTTGGAATTTAAATTTTTGTTAAATAACTAATCAAGAAATTACATCAGAGAACTAAGCACCTTTTTAATCAATTAGTTGCAAGAAAAATCTAAAGTCCAGTATCAAGTTGAATTCAAAATTGCAGTTTTCATTTTCCAGAGCTTTCCTCTGTTCCTCTTTTGTTTTCAAGTCCCAAAATTGTGAGTAAATCTTTCAATAAATTTGATCTTTATCTTATTGATTGAATACTTGATGTATGAAAGCTGAATATGGTTTGCATGCAATAAAAATCTGTAAATAAATTAAGCATTTGCCTGTGCATGTTCTAGCTACAGGTTTCCCCTTTTATTTTTATTTTTTTTATGAAAACCTGTCAAGAATCCAAGTTCCTTAATTTCAGTTGTGTTAGACATAAGTATCAGAAATAAAAATGTTTAAATTCATGTAAGATTGAAAGTCAAAACATTTAAAAGGTATAATATACAGGATTTAGAACGTGGAACAAGAAAATACAGTAAAAAAAATTCAAGTCATGTTCAAATTCGAATCTGTAGATGTTAATTTCATATATGACATCTGAAAGCTTATCACAAACTACGATTTTTGAAAATAAAATCAAAAACTTTAAGTTAGAAACTACTGGGATAAGTCGAGATAACCAGATTTGGGAGTTTTGAAAAATTTCGGTCGTCGACACGATGATGAGGGTCGTGGCTTGGTGTGGAGGTGGAAGGGACTATGGTGAGTCGGGGAAAAATGCTTGGAGGGGTCTTAGTTCATTGTGGTGACGGCCGTGAGGGGATTAAGTTTTTAACCCTAATATAGGCAATGGCCGGAAGTTTGGTCACTAGGGCTTCGTGCGTGCATCGAGTTGCACATAGCTTTGGGAAGAGATGGCCGGGTGGATGATGGAGTCGTGGCTGGAGGGTCAAGTGCTCTGGTGATCTCTGGCGTCAACGCGAGGTGATTTTTTGAGGCACTGCTCGTTCTAGTTTTGGGAACGAAATCTCAAAATCATGATTGGTTCGAACTGGTGAATGTTTGAGAGGCTTGAGCACATCATCGATGATGTGTTGACGACCAGAAGTTTGACCAGAGGTGGCTGGCGAAGTTGTGCAGGTGCACATAGTTTGGTTGTGTCAGGGGAAGCAAATTTGGGGAAGAAAGGGAGAACCCGAAGCAGATATCGGGTAATAGGGTTTTGAACTCGAGCATGAACTCGAAGTAGTTTAGGGGTTGTTCGTGTTGTATCTAGAAAAAATTTTGAAAAGAAGAAAAATAACAGCTCGGGTCAAATTTTGTAGAAACTCGAAGCAAACGGCAAAATCTTCCCGGGAAGAGTCGAAGTGGCCTCGGATTTTATATACAAAACAGTTTTGCTTTAAAATTAAAATTTAACTTTTTGATCGATTTTAAATGCCTTTTATTAAATGATGATTTTTATTTGAGCTTAAGCTAATTAAGGTTTCAAATAAGACATTTTAAAGTAATTAAACTCAATTTAAATTTTGTTACATTTATTCAAGAATTTATTTATATAAATTAATAATGAAATTAAGAAAGGTAATCAAAATAAACGTTAATTAAGCAAAACTTAATCTTTTAACTAACTAATGTAATAGAGATAATTTATAAAACAAGCTCTAAAGAAAAATAAAAGTAATTAATTCATCTTTTGATTTATTAAATAATTGAAGATTTGATAATATAATTACTTGAGAAGTAATTACTTAAATTTAAGGTTTAATTAACAAATAAAAGTAATTAGGGTTTCATTAATTAACAATTAAGGATTTATTAATTAGGGTAATTAATTAAGGAATGCTTAATTAATGAAGATAATTAAAGGTTTAATTAATCTTTAGGAATAACGAATCATTGATTAAAATCATTAATGAATTAATTTTGGGATTAATTAGTTTAATTCACACAATTTATTCATCGTTGTTGTATATGATTGATAACTATTGTATGATGAGTATTAATTGACATCTCTGATTGTAATCGTGATGCTATGTGATATGAATTGTTTTGTGCTAAGCTGTGATCCTGTGTTTTCTGTGTGAATATGAAACCCCTTTTTGCCTGTAAACGGCATTTAAATTTCGGTGCGACAAAGGGCCGGATTTCAGGATGTTATCCGAAATCCACATCGAACCTATGAATCTTTGTGAATGACGTATCCACATGTTTTTAAAATTTACGTTCACTATTCGGATTAGCCGGGAGAGGACCTTTATGTCATATAACCCATTCCGAATAGTGATTCGACGAATGGAGAGCATTTGAAGACCGGTGGTGAAGACCGGGTGTCTTCGAAAACGATAGGATAACCTATCGATTGTCTTTGCACCGAGTTGCTCCGGTATAAGGATTCCCTAAGTGATGGGAAGTCCGATCGGGATTGTGGACGCCTGGATTTGCAAGGGCTTCTTCCTTTATTGGACGAAGTGCCTTCGGTTCTGTTCGAACCCGGAACAGACTTGTATGGTTGTGTGTCTAACACTACATTTTGAGATATAAAGCCAATTTCTTTCAAGTACATATCTGTTGGTGGCGGAGAATTTATTCTCTTAGCTTAACACCCTTCTCTGAGACGTACGAGATCAGAGGTTATGTAGTTGAAGGTTATCAGAGATATACTCCCAATTTGGTAGTGTGACACGCTAAGTGCTGTTGTGTATTGAGAATCATTTGCTGATCATTTGTTGATCAAAGCATGGCTTTTGTGAAAAGCGTAGCTTTGTGGACGAGACTTCATTGAACCTCACAACCCGTTAATGGTCGAAACAGGAAAGATGCAGTAAGGTTATTGGGGGTAGCGCCCCTTAGGGTATGTGCATTTCCTTCTGGATAGAAGTGGTATCTATTATGGAGCCCATATACTTAACTTATGTGGATATCACAAATATATATTACTTTGTGATTATTGTTGTTGGGGCCCCGGATAAAGGTTGGTTACAACCTGGGGATGACATACTCGTGTCAGTAGTTACCTAGTTATAGAGGTAACCCGACCTTGTGTTGGAAGAGATCCGGTTAGGTTCTCGGGACGTCCTTCCATAGGCGTACCCATGTGGCCCAGGAAGTTCCTTAGCCTGACCATTTGTTGGAAATCCATTTACCAATACGAACCCAGTACGGTTTTAGTTGTAGAACCTGCCATCTAATATGGTAGCTATAGTAGGCATACTATAATGGTACGTATGCTGGCTAAGATTAATATTATACTTTCAAAAAATGTTTTCACGCTATGCGCTAGTAATAATATTTAGAGTGTTTTCTCGTATTAAGCATTTTTGACTGTCATAAGGAGAAATCTCCCCCAAGTCTGCGTTTGCATTGTGTGTGTGGCGGGAGGCCTTACAGAAGTTTCATTTTCAAAAAGCATTGCGAATTTCTTTCATATTCTTTTGTTTGCTTTTGATTTAAAATAAACTGCTTTTATTTCAAACAACCGTTTTGTTTACTCATACCAGTCCCATGACTGACCCGGAGTTTATTGTTTCCTTTCTAAACTCTGGGTGCCCATAATTTCCACACGGGCAGCCTAGTAGCAGTCTTCCGTGTTTTGGAGCTAGCTGGATTCTTGAAGTCGTATGGTTTGGAGGCTACTGGTTTTTGAAGGTTTTTTACTTGGATGTATTTTGAAAACTTTTGGATCTCAAAGGTTCCCAGTTTGGTAGTTCGTTATCGCCTTATATCTTTAAAGACTTTCTTGAAAAACAATCACTTGTGGCTTGTCATGATGGTCTAGTTTGAAGTTGTGTTGTATATGTAAAAAAAAAATACTCTAATGTTGGTAATGTTGTTGCAATGAATATTGTGATGATGATGTATCTGGGATATAGATGTTGGCAGTTTATTTTGTTTTCGCGGTTTATATTTATCTAATTGTTGTTTTAAGCTCCATCCGAACTGAAATTCGACGTTCGAATCCCCGACAGTCGAATACAAGTGAGGTATTTGATGTCGATTTTTGAACGCTGAACTTCGGGTCGTGACAAATGGTATCAGAGCTAAAGGTTGAATAAGAACTTTAGCTACGGAGTATAACACATTAGGTGGCTCATTAGAGATAGGGTGAAGTATACACTAGAATGAGTATAAACCGAGACTGAAACCTCAAATTTTCTTAGTCTATTTTCTTTAACTGCTGATATTCCTCAAGATATTTCATCCGAATCTCTAAGTCATGTTTCTTACTAATTACAAATAGTAAGAATGAGCGGGCGAAGAGGTAGAGCTAGGGGTCAAGGGAATGCTACAATAGCTAGTCAAGTTTCTCCTTCAGCAGAAGCAGTTATGCCTACTCAGTATCAGCCGAATCTGGCTTATTTGTATAAGAGTTTCACAAGACTGGGTGGTAGGCCGTTTACCGGCAAAGAGTCAATTATTGAGGCTCGGGCTTGGATAAGATCATGTGAAAAGATATTTAATGGGCTTAAGCTTCAAGATGATCAAATGCGTCTCATTGCTTCTTGGCAACTACAAGATGAAGCCTCAGCCTGGTGGGAAACAGTTACAATAGATGAACCAGAAGAAGAATTTACTTGGAGTCGACTTAAGGAGGTCTTTGAAAAGCGCTATATGCCATCGGCAGGAATTTGCCGAATGTATTAAGAATTTCTAGACTTAAAGCAAGGAGGCTTGTCTTTTGAGGAGTACTTAAACAAGTTCAACGAACTATCCCGTTTCGGTCCGGAGTTGGTGAATACGCCTCTAAAGAAAAATGAAAGGTTCATCCGTGGAATGAACAAGAAGTATCACGAAAGGATGATAGCACACGTCAAAGAATCTTTTTCTGATCTTATTGATATGGGATATAGGTATGCCACTCTGGATATGCAGGAGATTCCATGGTAAAGCGGGAATTCAAGTAATCAAAATTGGAAGAAAAGAATGTTTGGGGGAAAGAAGCTACATCAGGGCAAGGATAAGAGGAGCAGTCAAGGAAATTCGGCTAGGAATGTAACTTGTTACAATTTCCAAGAGAAGGGGCATTATTAAAACAATTGTAAAAGCCCGAAGAAGCAAGTTAAGAAGGAACAACCTGCGAAGAATGATCAAAGAGTTAGAGAATGCTATAATTGTCACAAGCCTGGACATGTTGTTAAGAATTGCCCGATGATGAAATAGGCAAAGGTGGCAAATGTTTATGCGATAAAGGAAGACCCTTCAACTTCGAAAGCTGATAAAGGAAAAGGTATTCTGGAAGGTAACCTTACTATTTATGATAAAGTTGTTAGAGTTTTATTTGACACGGGAGCTTCACATAGCTTTATCTCCCAACAAACCGTAAATGAGTTAGAACTTAAAACTGAATTTGTTAACGCCCCTATTTGCGTGAAAAATCCGGTTGGAGGTCCCGCAAATCTTTGTTTGTATTGTAGGAAAGTCCCTATTTCAAATGCTTGTTATCAATTTCCTATCAACCTTTATATCCTCGAATTTAATGAATTTGAGATCTTACTTGGAATGAACTGGTTATCGAGATACGAAGCTAAATTGGATTGTAATAATCGGACAATTTTAGTCAAAACAAACCTTGGAAATTTTATTGAAATCTCTTGTGAGGATCCAAGTCCCAAGAGAGATAAATTAATGTATACTTTGGGATATCCTGAACCCAGTCTGGAGTTTATAACCGTTGTTCGGGAATTTTCCGACGTATTTGAAGAAGTGAAATCCTTACCCCCACACAGAGAAGTAGAATTCCGAATTGACTTAGTACCCAATGCCCGTCCCGTCGTCCACGCAAGTCGCAGGATGGCACCTAGGGAAAGAATTGAATTAGTCAATCAAACTCGAGATTTGCTAGAAAAAGGATTGATTCGCCCTAGTGTTTCCGAATGGGGTTCAGCTGTCGTGTTTGTGGCTAAATCAGACGGATCTTTGAGATTGTGAGTAGATTACCGCGATCTCAATAAACAAACTCTCAAGAACAAATTCCCTTTACCTAAAATCGACGAGTTATTCGATCAACTTCATGGCGCTCGATTCTTTTTCTAAGATGGATTTAGCTCAAGGATTCCTTCAACTGGGAATAGTCGAGGATTGTGTTTATTTAACTGCCTTTAGGGGTCCTAACATGTTCTACGAATGGTTAGTCATGCCCTTCAGACTAACCAACGCTCCCGCGTATTTCGTAGATTTAATGACCCGTGTGTTTCGAGAAGTATTGAACAAATTTGTCCTTGTATTTATTGATGATATCTTGATTTACTCCAAAACTGAAGAGGAGCATGCCGAACATCTCAGAACTGTTTTGGAGATATTGAGAAGGAATATCCTATTCGCTAAATTCTCTAAATATCACTTTTGGGTCAAAGAAGTCAGATTTATCGGTCATATTGTTAATGAAGAAGGGATTTCTGTTGATCCAAGCAAGATTTCAGCAATTCTGGACTGGAAGCGACCCACTACTCCTAGAGAAGTTCGAAGTTTTCTGGGTTTAGCGGGATATTATAGAAAGTTTGTTCAGGATTTTTCTAAGTTGGCCAGTCCACTGACTAAGCTAAAAATGAAGAATGCTAAATTCGATTGGACTCCAAAGTGTGATGAAGCTTTTCAGAAATTGAAAAGGAGATTAACTACTGCTCCTGTTCTCGCTATCATTAACGGGAACCAAGGGTTATCTGTCTATACTGATGCTTGTGGAGACGGTTTGGGTGCAATACTAATGCAAAATGGAAAAGTAATTGCCTATGCGAGTAGACAATTACGGCCGCATGAGAAAAATTACCCAACACACGATTTGGAGCTTTTAGCTGTTATTTTCGCTTTGAAAATCTGGCGACACTATCTTCTGGGTAAGAACTTTTTCAGCTCTCTTAACGATATAAGAAATTTAACTTAACTAAATAAATATACTTAATGAACTCTCCCTGTTTTAGGTGAAAATTTTGAATTATTCACCGATCACAAATCTTTAAAGTATCTCTTCACCTAGAAAGATTTAAATCTACGGCAACAACGATGGTTAGAATTTCTAGCGTCATATGAGGTAGATATTCTGTATACTCCCGGTAAAGCCAATGTAGTTGCTGATGCATTAAGTAGAAAGCACGCTATTCTTGCTCATCTCGTTGTCACTCCTACTCTCCTTGAGAAAATCGCCAGCAAGCAAAATGAAGACAAATTTCTTCGAGATATTTATGGGAAAATTCGTCGAGGCAAAGGTACTAGTTTTGAAACCAATCATAGTGGAGTTATAAGGTTGAAAGGCAGGTTATGTGTGCCTGATATCCCTGAAATAAAACATGATGTTTAGATGAATGTCATAAGTCAAAACTTAGTATCCATCCAGGAGTTAATAAAATGTATAAAGTTATCTAAAGTACCTTTTGGTGGAAGACAATGAAAAGAGATATATCCATATATGTGAGTCGCTGTGCTACCTGTCAGCAAATTAAAAGCGAGCAGAAGAAGATGGCGGGTTTACTTTAGCCTTTCGAGGTGCCAAAATGGGAATTGGATCAGGTATCAATGGATTTTATCGACGGATTGCCACGAACCAAGAAGGGAAACGAAGCAATTTGGGTTATAGTGCACTGTCTAACCAAAACTGCTCACTTCATTCCAGTAAAATCCACTCGGACAGCAGCAAGTTTAGTTGAGGTGTATATCGAAGAGATTGTCCGTCTCCATGGTATACCAAGCAGTATAGTGTGATCCGATCTTCACTAGTAGATTTTGGAAAGCATTTCAGACCACGTTGGGAACAAAGCTAAATTTCAGTACTGCTTATCACCCACAGTCTGATGGGCAGACTGAAAGGATAAATCGAATATTAGAGGATCTTTTACGAGCTTGTATTCTCGACTTTGGTGGTTCTTGGGAACACTATTTACATTTGGTCGAATTTTCATATAATAACAGCTATCAAGCCAGTATCGAAATGGCTCCTTTTGAGGCTTTATATGGTCGACCGTGTCGATCACCGGCATGCTGGATTGAATCCGGTGATAGACTCATCCTTGGACCAGACATGATTAAGGAAGCCACTGAAAATGTTGATTTTATTCGAAAAAAGTTATTAACTGCTCAGAGTCGCCAGAAGAGTTATTACGACCGCAGAAGAAGAGCTTTGGAATTTCAAGTTGGAGATTCCGTTTTCTTGAAAGTATCTCCAATGTGGGGTGTGTTAAGATTTGGAAAGACCGGTAAATTGGCACCGCGATACATTGGTCCTTTTCCTATTTTGGAAACGATTGGTCCTCTAGCATATTAAGTGCAGCTACCTAACTGGTTATCCGGCGTACACGACGTATTTCACGTTTCACATCTTCGAAAGTACGTGCACGATCCAAACAGTATTATCGAAGAGGCAGCGCAGCAGGATCTCGAGATCACACCAAATTTAACAGTTAAAAGAGAACCAATTAAGATTATGGATCGGGACAAAAAGCAATTGAGGAACAAAATTGTGAAATTGGTTAAAGTGTAGTGGAGCGGTGATCCAAAGGACTGTACGTGGGAGAAAGAAGACAGTATGCAAAAGTCTTATCCCAAATGTAGAATGGATATCTCGGCTTAAATTGGTAAGCCATTTCTCTATCCTTTTCAAAATTCGTATATTCTTTGTTTGATTTTCTCTCTCTTTCAAATTTCGAGGACGAAATTTTCTTGGGGGGGGGGGGGGATCTGTAACATACCAAAATTTTATCAATTTTGATTGGTAAATGTTGAACTTTTATAATATAATTTAAAAAGTTACAAAAATAAATAAATAATAAGTGATAAATTAAATGAATAATTTTTTTTGAAATACTAAATGTTTTAAAATCATTTAAATCAAAATTTTGATTCATATTTGTGAATATATATGTATTAGTACATATGCGGGTAAATTTGAATTCATATATTGGATTTGATTTTTATTTTGAATTTAAAATAAATTTTAAATATAAATGTTTTGTAAAATAATTTGATTTATAAATGTACATCTATGCAATTTATATAATATGTATTTAAAAATTCAAAACACTCTCTTTTAATAATTTGCATTAATATAAAGCTAATATCTTAATGTAAGTTTAAATGTAAATTAAAATAATGTAAAATACTTTGTTAATAAAAGAAGAAGAAAAAATTTACAAGTGTTAGATTAGTAATAACTATGGTGACAAGTGTAATTCAAGGGAAGAAAAGTTAAACAAGTGTCATATATCGTTTTCATTAGAGATTCATAGAAAAAAATACATAGGTAATTCATCTTCTACACATTTTCTAAAGCCTAAAAAAAACCAGATCCGAGAAGAAGAAAAAAATTCTCAAATCCTTAATTAATAAACCAGAAAAAAAACTAAACAAGCTTCTTCTTTCAAACTTTTTGATCAGCAACTCAAATTCTTTTTCCAGTTAAAAACCTGACCGTATCCTTATTTTCTGCTGTGATAAAGAAAAAAAACTGTAAGTTTAATCCTTCTTTGGAATTTAAATTTTTGGTTGAATAACTAATCAGGAAATTACATCAGAAAACTAAGCAACTTTTTAATCAATTAGTTGCAGGAAAAATCTAAAGTCCGGTATCAAGTTGAATTCAAAATTGCAGTTTTCATTTTCCAGAGCTTTCCTCTGTTCCTCTTTTGTTTTCAAGTCCCGAAATTGTGAGTAAATCTTTCAATAAATTTGATCTTTATGTGATTGATTGAATACTTGATGTATGAAAGCTGAATATGGTTTGCATGCAATAAAAATCTGTAAATGAATTATGCATTTTCCTGTGCATGTTCTAGCTACAGGTTTCCCTTTTTTTTATTTTTTTTATGAAAACCTGTCAAGAATCCAAGTTCCTTAATTTCAGTTGTGTTAGACTTAAGTATCAGAAAGAAAAATGTTTAAATTCATGTAAGATTGAAAGTCAAAACATTTAAAAAGGATAATATTCATGATTTAGAACCTGAAACAAGAAAATTCGGTAAAAAAAATTCAAGTCATGTTTAAATTCGAATCTGGTAGATGTTAATTTCATATATTCCATCTGAAAGCTTATCACAAACTATGATTTTTGAAAATAAAATCAAAAATTTTAAGTTAGAAATTACTGGGATAAGTCGAGATAACCAGATTTGGGGGTTTTGAAAAATTTCGGTCATGGGCACGATGATGAGGGTCGTGGCTTGGTGTGGCTGTGGAAGTGACTGTGGTGAGTCGGGGAAAAATGCTTGGAGGGGTCTTAGTTCATTGTGGTGACGGCGGCGAGGGGATTAAGTTTTTAACCCTAATATAGGAAATAGTCAGAAGTTTGGTCACTGGGGCTTCGTGCGTGCATCGAGTTGCACATGGCTTTGGGAAGAGATGGCTGGGTGGATGATGGAGTCGTGGCTGGAGGGTCAAGTGCTCTGGTGATCTCTGGTGACAGTGCGAGGTGATTGTTTGAGGCACTGCTCGTTCCAGTTTTGGGTTTGGGAACGAAATCTCGAAATCATGATTGGTTCGAACTGGTGAATGTTTGAGAGGCTTGAGCACATCATCGATGATGTGTTGACGACCAGAAGTTTGACCTAAGGTGGCCGACGAAGTTGTGCAGGTGCACATAGTTTGGTTGTGTCAGGGGAAGCAAATTTGGGGAAGAAAGGGAGAACCCGAAGTAGATATCGGGTAATAGGGTTTTGAACTCGAGCATGAACTCGAAGTAGTTTGGGGGTTGTTCGTGTTGTATTTAGAAAAAAATTTGAAAAGAAGAAAAATAACAGCTCGGGTCAAATTTTGTAGAAACTCGAAGCAAACGGCAAAATCTTCCGGGGAAGAGTCGAAGTGGCCTCGGATTTTATATACAAAACAGTTTTGCTTTAAAACGAAAATTTTACTTTTTGAACGATTTCAAATGCCTTTTATTAAATGATGATTTTTATTTGAGCTTAAGCTAATTAAGGTTTCAAACAAGACATTTTAAAGTAATTAAACTCGATTTAAATTTTGTTACATTTATTCAAGAATTTATTTATATAAATTAATAATGAAATTAAGGAAGGTAATCAAAATAAACGTTAATTAAGCAAAACTTAATCTTTTAACTAACTGATGTAATAGAGATAATTTATAAAACAAGCTCTAAAGAAAAATAAAAGTAATTAATTCATCTTTTGATTTATTAAATAATTGAAGATTTGATAATATAATTACTTGAGAAGTAATTACTTAAATTTAAGGTTTAATTAATAAATAAAAGTAATTGGGGTTTCATTAATTAACAATTAAGGATTTATTAATTAGGATAATTAATTAAGGAATGCTTAATTAATGAAGATAATTAAAGATTAATTCATCTTCAGGAATAACGAATCATTGATTAAAATCATTAATGAATTAATTTTGTGATTAATTAGTTTAATTCACACAATTTATTCATCGTAATTGTATATGATTGATAACTATTGTATGATGAGTATTAATTGACATCTCTGGTTGTAATCATGATGCTATGTGATATGAATTGTTTTGTGCTGGGCTGTGATCCTGTATTTTCTGCGTGAATATGAAACCCCTTTTTGCCCGTAAACGGCATTTAAATTTCATTGCGACAGGGGGTCGGATTTCAGGATGTTATCCGAAACCCACATCAAACCTGTGAATCTTTGTGAATGACGTATCCATATGTTTTTAAAATTTACGTTCACTATTCGAATTAGCCGGGAGAGGACCTTTGTGTCATATAACCCATTCCGAATAGTGATTCGACAAATGGAGAGCATTTGAAGGTCGATGGTGAAGACCGGGTGTCTTCAAAAACAATAAGATAACCTACCGATTGTCTCTGCACCGAGTTGCTCCGGTATAGGGATGCCCTAAGTGATGGGAAGTCCGATCGGGATTGTGGACGCCCGGATTTGCAAGGGCTTCTTCCTTTATTGGAAGAAGTGCCTTCGGTTCTGTTTGAACCCGGAACAGACTTGTACGGTCGTGTGTCTAACACTACACTTTGAGATATAAAGTCGATTTCATTCAAATACATATCTGTTGGTGGCGGAGAATTTATTCTCTTAGCTTTACACCCTTCTCTGAGACGTACGAGCTCAGAGATTATGTAGTTGAAGGTTATTAGAGATATTCTCCCAATTTGGTAGTGTGACACGCTAAGTGCTGCTGTGTATTGATGATCATTTGCTGATCATTTGTTGATCAAAGCATGGCTTTTGTGAAAAGCATAGCTTTGTGGACGAGACTTCAACGAACCTCACAACCCGGTGGTGGTCGAAACAGGAAAGATGCGACAATGTTATTGGGGTTAGCGCCCCTTAGGGTATGTGCATTCCCTTCTGGATAGAAGTGGTATCATGGTATGGAGCCCAGATACTTAACTTATGTGGATATCGCAAATATATATATTACTTTGTGATTATTGTAGTTGGGGCCCTGGATAAAGGTTGGTTACAACCGGGGGATGGCATACTCGTGTCAGTAGTTACCTAGTTATAGAGGTAACCCGGCCTTGTGTTGGCAGAGATCCGGTTAGGTTCTCGGGACGTCCCTCCAGAGGCATACCCATGTGGCCCAGGAATTTTCTTAGCCTGACCATTTGTTGGAAATCCAATAACCAATACAAACCCAATACATTTTTAGTTGTAGAACCTGCCATCTAATATGGTAGCTATAGTAGGCATACTATAACGGTACGTATGCTGGCTAAGATTAATATTATACTTTCTAAAAAATGTTTTCACACTATGCACTAATAATAATATTTAGAGTATTTTCTCGTATTAAGCATTTTTTACTGTCATAAGGAGAAATCTCCCCCAAGTCTGCGTTTGCATTGTGTGTGAGGAGGGAGGCCTTATGGCAGTTTCATTTTCAAAAAGAATTGCGAATTTATTTCAAATTCTTTTGTTTGCTTTTGATTTAAAATAAACTGCTTTTATTTCAAACAATTGTTTTGTTTACTCATACCAGTCTTATGACTGACCCGGAGTTTATTGTTTCCTTTCTAAACTCTGGGTGCCCATAATTTCCACACGGGCAGCCTAGTAGCAGGTCTTCCGTGTTTTGGAGCTAGCTGGATTCTTTGAAGTCGTATGGTTTGGAGGCTACTGGTATTTGAAGGTTTTTAACTTGGAGATATTTTGAAAACTTTTGGATCTCAAAGGTTCCCGGTTTGGAAGTTCGTTATCGCCTTATATCTTTAAAGACTTTCTTGAAAAACAATCACTTGTGGCTTGTCATGATGTTCTAGTTTGAAGTTGTGTTGTATATGTAAAAAAAATATACTCTTATGTTGGTAATGTTGTTGTAATGAATATTGTGATGATGATGTATCTGGTATATTGATGTTGGCAGTTTATTTTGTTTCCGCTGTTTATATTCATCTAATTGTTGTTATAAGCTCCATCCGAACTGAAATTCGACGTACGAATCCCTGACAGTCGAATACAAGTGAGGTATTTGATGTCGATTTTTGAACGCTGAACTTCGGGTCGTGACAAGGTTGGTCTAGTGGTATTCAACGCGTTGCAACGTGTGGTTCGTGCGGTGAGTATTGGGTTAAAGTTTTGGATGAGAGGAAAAGGAATACGATTTCGACGATCTGTAGTCTCGGAGGAAAGCTTAAAGATTGGGTTCTCTACGTTTTCATCGATGTCGACGGCACTTAAGAGCTCGGGGACGTCAGCGTTCGGTCGAGCGGGCTCTGATCGAGGCGAGCAGCATTTCGTTTATCCTTTGTTTTGAATTTTAAAAATGCAAACTCTGAAAACTTATTTTATTAGTAAAAAAATATACTTTTGTTATAAATTGGTTGAAACAGGAAGAAAAATTTATTACAGTGAGGTAGCACTTTACCTTTGCCATTTACTGTAGAGAAAAATAATAATGATGATAAATATAAACCAATTAACTTTTAGGGAAAATTATTATATTTATTTGAGAAAGGAGGACATATATATATATATAACCTGACATAAAATTTATAAGATGAAAAAAAAATGTAAAGTGAGTTAGTCTAGTTATCATTTAAAATTAGTTAAGTAAATTTATTAAATGGTAAATAAATTGTTAGAATATTTCAAAGATTAATAAATCATACAATGTTATACAAGGTCAATGATCGTGAAGAACAAGTTGTAAAGGAAATTGACTGCAAAACGATAAAGGTGAGTTAATCTCACTCATCTGGTTGCTATTTAAATTTAAATGATTAAATTTAAATAATTGATTGGTTGATTGAATTGAATTGATTGATGTGCTATATTATAGTATATAATATATCTTGAAATGATTGATTTCCCGCATTATATAGCGAATGGGACCCTATGCGGCGCATAATAGCAGATGATTTTATATTTAAATCCCGTATACCGCGATATTCCACCTCGAAGTAGAATTGGTATTTTATATTGTGCTAACATCTGTGGATGCAGGGAAACAGGTTGGAAGGATCCAACTGGATTCCTCAAAATTTATTTAGATCGTTTAATAATTTTTGTTATGAATATTTGATATTTTGTGATGAATATTATTGATAATGGAATATCGAATGCTATGGTTTACTTGAAATTATTTCGATACACTGAGTTATCAAAATATAAAGAATTGGATTTCTGAAAAGAAAATAAAAGAAGAGAATTTGTAAGTGAAATAATTATAGAGAATTTAAATAAATTTAAGAATGAACTGGATAAGAATAATAGCGGTTTTAAAATTCTAATAAATAAATTTCGTATACGAAAGGGAATTTTGAATAAACAGAAAGATAATGAAGTTTAAACTTCAGTGTTATTATTTAAAAGAATAAAGCATTTATTTTAAATTTAATATTTAAATTATTAAGAATAAAGAAGAAATTTGGAAAATCTGAAATTGGTGTGTTTCAGTTAAAAGATTTAAAATCAAAACGAAAAATAAATAAATATAGTCTATAATTAATGGATTTTGAAATGAATTGAGTAAGTAAAGAAATTTATTTCAAAATGGAGTAAATTGGAAATCAATTTGAAAATTGATTTAAGTGGCTGAAGTTGGAACTTTAAAAAAGAAGCAGGACTTTGGAATTTATAAACTGGGTTTATAAAAGTAAAGTAATATACCAGTGGATATTTGGAGGGATAAATTCATGATGGAAAGTTATTAAAGGAATGAGAAATTTTATTTAAAAATAAATAGTGATTTATTTTTAAAGGTTGTGAAGAGAAGAATATTTCCCTGAATAGCCAAGTACGTTTCAAAGTAAAATTTTAAATACAAGTTAAAAGTTTTATTGCCGTTTTAAAAAGCATGTTTTAGAAAATTTATTATTTCTAAACATTTAAATTCTAAAGTAAGTATTTTCTTTTAATCTATTATAGCAGTAATTATTTAAAAGTAATTTGGTATTAGTTTTTAAAGAGAAAATCTGGTTTTATATTTTATAAAGTAGCCCCATTTTAAATATTCCTAATATATATTTTTCATAAAGTATTGAAATAGTTTTCAATCTAAATGTTACATATATTTTATAATAAAGTTGTAACATTCCTAAAAATTTACCAAGTTTAATTTGGTAATTAAATTATTTTTTGAAAATAAACTGTGAATTAATTTGTGATTTCTAGAATAGATAAATAATTTTTTGATTATAAATTGAAATTTAATTATAAATTTAAGGGTAAGTATCTTACAAATAAATAATGGATTTCAAATTTAAAATGTATTAAAAATAAAATAGAAATTAAAGGCTTGAGATTAATAAAAAGTTAATAAAAGGTTGTTTTTCTAAATTTTAAATATATTAATATTTGGGGTTGTGATAAAAAGAAAAAAAATTAGTGTACTCATTTTTTTTAATATTATTCTTAAGTCAAATCCTCGTATATAAATAATTGTTACTGTTGTTAATATGAAATCAAAGTATTTAAATCCATTCCTTTCTTTTTATAAAGTTGTAAAAAAAATAAGAAGAAAAAAATTATGAATGTATGTAAATAGATATACATAAATTTTAATTCAAATGAATTGGGATTTTGAACCTACATTTGAAAATAAATGTTTTTTTTAAAATAAACATTTGGCTTTTAAAATCATTGAGGTGAAATTTATATAATGTAAATGTTGGCTAAAGACAATTATTCTTTTAACATTATATATATACACATACAAATGAACCAAGAAGTATATTTATTTATAAAATAAATATGATATAAAAATTTATAAAAATAATCCTTTGTCTTGTAAAATTGCAAATAGTAAAGCAAATCAACATGCATAGATCCCATAATCATTTCTTCCTACACATGGCATTCAAGATGTTTAATTGAATAAAATAATAAAATTAAAAATTTGTAGCAAACCCTTCATCTCCCCAAATTCAAATGTATTTAGCCTCCCAAAAATCTGAGAATATAGTAAAAAGATTTGAGTATCTAAAATCACAACACCCAAGAGAAAGAAAATGATGAGAATAGTATAAGCTGAAAAACAAAGATGACAAAAAAATCAAGATCTGTCTCAAAGAAATCAAGCTTAAGCAAAAATCTTCATTCCAGTTTTCAAGCCTGTAGTTAATCTTTAGTTCATGCAAGTTTCAAAAAAAGAAATCAATATAGCTTGAAATTAAAAATTCAAGTGCAAGTCCACTCAAAACAAACTTCAATCTGGAACAAAGCAAATGCCAGTGCAGTTTTCTCTGGGAAAAAAAGGAATGAAGGCAAGTAAAAAAAACATTTCTTTAAAAATTTGAGTTTAATGTTGTAATCAGAAAATAAAACAAAGATTTAAACAACTTTGTAAATCAATTGTAGGAAAACAAATCAAAATCAAGGCAAACAATCTTCTGGTTTTCAAAACTGCAGGAAGAAAAAGAAAACTTCCCTGTGTATAACAGGAATTCGAAACTGTAAGTAAAATCAAAATGGTTGCTGGTGGTGAACTAAATAAGTAGATGCCACAAGGATAAGCAAAGTTTTTTTTTAAACTTGCAGATAAAAGCTTCAAAAAAAAAAAAAAGGAAGAAAAAATATATACAGGCTCAAATTCATTCTCTGTTTCTTCCTGTGCAACTAACTCCAAGGTGAGCAAACCTTCAACTTTGAATCTAATATTATTGGTTGTAAACAAATTTCTCGTACCCACTTATGATTGGATGCTTTGATAATGTTTGTGTGATTGAAACTTTTCTGTACATTGGTAAATAGGCTATGTATGTTGATTCCAGGCAAACATGCCTCTGTGTTTTTTTATGACAGGGTTGACAAACCTGTTCAAAAAAAATGAACATCATCCCAATACAATTCCAATTAGGCTTTGGTCTCAACAAAAAAAACATTTGTTTGGAACATTGAAAATTAAATTTTAAAAATAGTTTACAAGCAAAATTATTAGTAATATTTTGGAAAAATAGAAATAACAGTAAAAATTTATAAATATGTTAAGAATCAATTGATACAATTCTTTAATTTAAATACATAATTTGAATTAGCTGGGAAATTATGATTTTTGAAATCGAAATCACAATTTTAAGTGAAGTGTAGCATGTGAATTTTAGGTTTGACTAAACTTTGATTTCTGGTCGATTTCTGATGATCGATCCAATATTTGCTGTCGAAATTTTGCTTGAAGCAAGTTTGGTCATCAACGATAACGAGAAAATTGTTGAAATTTTTTCTATTGCGTGAATTAAGGGAGCGAGTTCAACTTAGGGTTTTAACCTAGTTTTGGGTCGACCAAGTTCTCAGAGCAATGGCGTGATGATCGTCGAACCGGACTGCATCGGGACTAGTGGAAAAGAAGCCGGGATCGTTGACGAAGATTTGGACATGATTTCGAGGCCTCAGGTGGCCTGAGGCTACGGGGCGAGGTGGACTTGGGTGGTTTATTCCTGTTCCAGGTTGAATGAGAATGTTCGATTTTGATTCAGTTAGCAAATGAAGGCTTTGGATGGTTGTTTAGGTGGTGATGTTCGTTGATGACTTGGGGGTGGTCAGGGCTCTGATCGGAGATGATCAGAAGGTTTGTGCACGTGCACGCGTGATAGCTTGTGCCTGGGTTTGTGAAGTGGGGAAGAAGAAGCATCTTTCTCGAGTTCGAGTGCGTAGAGTTGAGGGTTTGGCTCGGGTTTTCTCTCGAGAGGTTCGAGCATTTGCTCGAAGTTTTTAGTTTGTGGCTCGAAGTAGATTAAGTTACCTCGGGTAAACTAATGATGTTGCAGGTTTTTGACAGAAACCCGTAGTGTCTGTTTTAAGAATTTAACTGAAGTTTAAAAAAATGAAATCAAGGTATTAAACTAAGTTTTAAACCTAAGTTTGAATCTGACTTTAAGTAAGTTTGAATCTAGGTTTTGGAATGATTTAAATTTGTGAAATTCAGATTTGTTTTAACACCTTTAAGTATTTAAAGTGAATCTGGCCTGAATTTAAAACTGAGAGTTTGAATTATAAGTAAGGGTTAAATAAGTTAAATATAAGTGTTAAAATCTGGAATGTGAGTTTGAATCTCAGTTTTTAAAATAAAATAAAGTTTTTAAATTTAAATTGTTATATCTACTTTAAAAATGGTTAAATGATGTGAAATTTAAAATGAAGTTTAAACTTCTTGATAAAATGAATATTTCCTTAACTTGTGAGGCAAAAAGGTTTTTGAATTGTTGTTAAAACTTTGTTTAAGATTAATTTTGTATTCATTTTAAATCTTAAATGAAATTAAAAAAAAAAATTGAAAAAAAATTGGTTTTAAATGCTTTGATCAAGTAAGAAATGTTTTTATCTTAAAAATAAATAGAATTTAATGATTTGGATTCATTAAATTATTAAGTTAATTGACCAAGTAATTAATGAATGATTCAAATGAAAATAATAATTACTTAGTAAAAGTAATTAAGAATAGATAACTAAAGATTTAAGATTGATAAATCAAATATTAAGGGTTAATGACCTTAAAGGAAAATTAATTAATGTGATTAATAAATTAAGATAATTAAATTAAGAATAACTAATTAAGGTTGATTAACTTAAAGTGATTAGGAAATCATCATTAATTAAGGAGTAACTATTTTTTTTGTAATTAATTAAGGAATAATAAATCTATTAATGAATAAATTAAGGAAAATCAATTATAATTAAAATTTAATTAATAGTTCAGGATTTATTAATTAAAGAAACTAATTAAAGGTCCATTTATAAAAGTGATTAAGATTTAATTAATTACGATTAACGGTTAATTAATTAAGATAATTAATCAAAGGAGTGATTAATTAATGAAAGTGGTTAAGACTTAATCAAATGTAGTTAATGATAGTTAATCATTGATTTAAGATCACTAATGAAGGTAATTATGTGAGTAATAAATCTATAACCACACGATTTATTCACCTTAATCAAAGGTGTTTGATTGTTATTGAATGCTATGTGATGGATTGATATATTTGATATGTGATGTGATGCTATGTGATGCTTTGTGCTGAGATGTTACATCTGTGATGTATATATTGATATGCAAACCCTTCACCCGTAGAACGACATTTGAATTTCGATGCGACAGGGAGTCGGATTCCATTTGGTTATCCGAAACCCACATCGAATTGTAATGATTGAATCTGTGCTGATTGATGATGTGGCACTCTTATTGTGTAAAACCCCTGGACCACACTATACACACACAAATATGGATGGCACGTGGAAAGGAGTTAAGTCACGGATTTTTGAAATAATCTAAAAATTGAATTTTTGAATCAAAAATAGTTTTGGAACTAGAATTGAAAAGCTTTTGCAAAATGAATTTCAAAAATAAAAGTTATTTTAAATAACATGATTGAGTTTTGAAATTTAAATAATTGGATTTAAATTTGGATTCAATATTTGAAATTGAATTCTATAATTTGGGAACTAGGGTTTAAAAAGTTATTCAACTTATAAATGGGTTTTATAAGGGTTTTTAAACCATTTAAACGTGTTGTTTGGGGCTTTAAATTTAACCCAAAGATTTTAACTTGTATAAATGAAATCGGATTTTTCCAAAACGAAAACTATTTGTTTTCAAATGATTGAAGCTTTCACATAAGAATGAATTTCCAATTTGTGTTAAAGGATTTCAAGTCTAAAAATGAAATAGTTTTCAAGTTATAGATAAATCTTTGGAAACATGTTTTGAAAGCTATAAATTTAATCTTTAGTTTAAAGATTTAAGGAATAAATCCAATTGAAATGGGAATTGTTTTGGAAATCTATGAATGGATCTTGTGAAACTGGGTGAAACTTTGTGAAATAAATCTTTTTATTTAAAGATTTAAAATGGTAATTTTTTTAACCGTTTGAAAGAAAAACTTTGGATTTTCAAGTTGTGACTTAACTGAAATCCCATATCCATATGTTTTAAACTATTGCGCTTATTATTCGGTTTAGCCGGGAGAGGACCTTGTGTCATATAACCCATTCCGAATAATGATACGACGTTATGGATTGCATTTGAAGACCGGTGTTGAAGACCGGGTGTCTTCGAGAACGATAGGATAACCTGTCGATTGACTCTGCACTGAGTTGCTCCGGTATAGAGTTTTCTCTTAGTGATGGGAAGTCCGATCAGAATTGTGGATACCCGGATTTGCAAGGGCTTCTTCGGAAGTGCCTTCGGTTCTGTTCGAACCCGGAACAGACTTGTATGGTTGTATGTCCGACATTACACTTTGAGATATTAAACTGATTTCTGTCAAATACATTTCTGCTTGGTGGTGGAGAATTTATTCTCTTAGCTTAACACCCTTCTCTGAGACGTACGAACTCAGAGGTTATGTAGTTGATATTTATCAGTGATATATTCCCAATTTGGTAATGTGACATGCTAAGTGCTGTTGTATGTTGATGATCATCTATTGATCATTTGTGATCAAAGCATGGCTTTTGTATAAAGCGTAGCTTTGTGGACGAGACTGCATCAGGACCTCACACCCCGGAAATGGTTGAAACAGGAAAGATGCGGCAAGGTTATGAGGGTCGCGCCCTTTAGGGGTTGTTATTCCCTTCTGGTAAAGGGTGGTATCATGGTATGGAGCCCAGATACTTACTCATGTGGATACTGCAGATCTATTACTTTGTGATACTTTGTGGTTGTTGGTGTCAAGCACTCGGATAAAGGTCCCAAAGTACCGGGGAATGGCACGCTCGTGTAGTAGTTACCTAGTTACAGAGGTAACCCGGCCTTGTGTTGGCAAAGATCTAACCGTAACGTTAGGTTCTCGGGACGTCCCGCCAGAGGCGATCCCATTGACAGTAGGAAGTTCCTTAGCCTGACCATTTGTTGGAAATCCATTCATTCAATACATGCCTTGTACGGTTTTAGTTGTAGAACCTGCCATTTACTTATGGTGGTCGCCACTGTTTAGATGGTAGCTATAGTAGGCATAGTTCGGAATGTCTATGCTGGCTAGGATTTATATTATACTTTCGAAATGATTTTCTACACTTTGCACTTATTATAATAATATCAAAGAATTTTCTCATATCAAGCATATTTGACTATCATAAGGAGAAATCTCCTCCAATTCTGCATTTGCATTGTGTGTGTGGCGGGAGGCCTTATGGTAGTTTCATTTTCTAAAAAGCATTGCGGTTTTATTTTAAATTCTCTTGTTGTTTATTTTAAAGACCAATTGCTTTTGTTTGCTCATACCAGTCCCATGACTGACCTGGAGTTTATTGTTCCTTTCCTAAACTCTGGGTGCCCACTATTTTCCCACACGGGCAGTCTAGAGTTGGGTTTTTCAGATAGTCGGGTTTAGTAGATTATCTGGAGCTAGTTCAGTCTTTGGATCTGAACTGCACTTGGTTATCCTTGTGCATCGTGATTTGGGAGTTCAAGCTATTGCTGGATTGGTGTCTTGGAGATGGAGATTACTGATGCTGGAGTTCTTCCTTGAAGACTATATTGGAGTTTTTGTTCCGCTGCCAGTGTTATCATTATCTTTCCGCTTCTATTCTTGGTATCTCTGATAATGTTGATATCTATTGTATCATTCTGTTGTACCATTCATGTTGTACCAGTTATTGTATCAAATGTTGTATATTGATATATGCTATTCTGTTTCTTCCGCTATGTTTTACTTAATGTCTTATAAGCTCCGGCGAACCAGGTTCGACGTTTGGATCTGCGGCATTTGAATACGAGTGTCGTATTCGGTGCCGATTTTCGAAGGTCGAGTCAGGGTCGTTACAAAAGTGTTTTAAGGTTATTTCAAAAATCTAAAGCTTTGTACTTGGTATTTTCATTGGAAATAAATATTTGAGAATTTATTCCATAAGAAGAGTATGGTTTGAAACTATTTTCAAAAGGGTTGAAAATGGAAATATATCTTGCGAAGATATTTTGAGGTTACTAAATAATTCAGGAGAGATTATTTATGTTTGACGGGTGTTTGTGAATGTTAAGTGGTAGTGAAATAACCGACTATCAATATTGGCCAATGCGCTGATCGTTTCGAAGAGACCGGGATCGGGATTAATTTCTCGAAAACCACTTCGATCCGTTTTGTACGTTTTCGTGGAAAAACGAGTTCGGAGTCGAAGATGGAGCAATGAAGTGCAAGGGCTAGTCGCTCTAATCCTAAGGATATTTCCAAAATAGATGTAGTGGGAGCAGTGCCTTCGGTTCCGTTTGAACCCGGGACGGACTTGTATGGATGAACGCTTTCGGAACATCGTTAGGTGGACGATGGGCATTCTAAGTGAAACGATCTAAAAGGTAACGTTTAGCCTCAAACCTCATCAACCCGGAATGACTGAAAATCAGGGGTTATGAAGCAAGGCTAGGTGGGTAGCACACATTTCAGGGGGAGGTCATCCCCATCTAGATGTCCCTTTTTATTCGGCTTAGTGGTGCGGTTGCTGATCACAACCGTGGGGTGATCTTACTCGGGATTATCCAGTAAGGGGTAGTCTCGGTCTTGTGTTGTAGAGGATTTGGAGTAATCCTCGATACGGTGATCTAGGCCACGTACCGTGAAGGTGGTACCCATTTCCTAGTCATTAGTTGGAAATCCATTCTCCCTACGCGCCTTTTACGAGTTTTGTTTGTATTACCCACTTTGTGGCTAGTAGCTGGAATTTAATCATGTAACAATTTCGGCTATTTTAATAAGTATTTGTAAATAGACCCTATTATAATATCAGAGGATTTAATAAAAAAGTGTTTTAGCCATTGTAAGGTAAAAACCCGACATGTTTATTGGTGGCGTAGTCTTATGAGATGCTTTTGTTTTCAAAGGATTTTTGAAACTTTAATAATCAATTTGAGTGTGATTTCTCACGCTGGTATTCCAGACTGACTCGGGTGTTATTTAACTATAATGCTCGGGTCAGACCAAGCATTATAGAATACACGAAAGAAGGCTGTGGAGCAGGAGACGAGCTGGATGGCGATACGTACTTCCGTACTTGGTTTATATTACGCTGTGTATTCAGTTGTGTGAGGACAGGTTATGATTACTGTCCAATTGTGTGTTATGTGATTGATGTCCTCTGATAATGTAATGTATAAACAGATATATTTATTTTTGTGTAAAGATTAGTTATTATCTATTATATTTTATTCCGCTGCGATGGTTAGATTCTGATGTTGTTTTCTATTTTCTTCTTCTACCTCTTCTTCTGTAACCCAAATGGTTCGTATTTTTGTTCATCTTGAGTGGTGATTGATGTAGAATAGTGTTGACTCAAGGGGTACAGATTTGCGGGTTATTACATTACGAGTACATTAGAAAGAACCCTTTGTGAATAGAGTTCCACAATTTGACTATAAGGTGTTCGGTGAAAATGTTAATTAGAATAGTGTTGACTCAAGGTGTACGGATTTGCGGGTTATTACATTACGAGTATTACTAGGAAGTATTCATAAATATAAATATATCAAAGAGAATTTTTAAGAAGGATACATTTCCTTTGGATATTTTAGGAAAAACATCTCGATTAGTTTTGTAGCAATCTGAATAGTTTTCTAAGTGATGATCATATGTTTTCTTAGGTGAACGTTGTAGTGCACTTCGTAAATTATATCATTGTGCGATCAAAACGAGTTCAAATCTGAATGAACCCAAAGCAAGTGTTGGTGAATAAATTGTAAAAGTTATGTTATATATAGAAATATATGTAGTAGAATTTCAAAATGGGTTCTTAAATAATAACCGGGTATTTAGTTCTTAAGTTTCCTTAAAGGAAATCAATTTAAAATAAATGGTATTTTGTTAAAATAATGTTTTGATATTTTAAAATCTTGGATAGAAAGGAGATAGTTTAAATTAAGTTTTTAAATGGGTTGGATAGGAAGGTTTTAATAAGCATATTTTATTAAAACCGTAGCTTTCGTTTAAAACATATGAGTCTAATTGGCTATTTAATCTTATTAGGATGACTAAATAAACATCTTTACCTTAGAGATGTCTAAGGAAAGTAGACTCTAGGATTGATTTTGGATACCAGCATCCAACTATTCATAGCTACTTACCGAACCGTATAGGTAAATATGTTGACGTAATAGACTCGGCTTTATGACCCATATTTTGCTTAGGCCTTCATTTAAATTTTAAAAAATAAATAAAAATGTAAATTTTGTATATACCCTTAGGATTTAGAACATTTTTATGCAAGTTAAGAATGGAGTAAGTTTTAATTTAATGTTTTATAAAGATGTGTCATTATAAATTTAAGTGAAATTTACGAAGTAATCCATAAATAATTTTAGTATTAAATGAAATACTATAAATGAAAATGAAAGTAATTTACAAAGAGATTGGTGTGGTTAGGAAATCAATAAGATTAAGTATGTAAGTTATACATAGATCATTTTATTCATACGGTTCCTGATTTAGGATTCAAGTACACAACATCGAGGTGGTTCACTCTGTAATGACCGAAAATTCCTTACTTAAGATAATTTTTGAAATATTCGAATATAAGTTTTTTTTAACATAAATAATAATGTTATGAACAATAAATAATATTGGTAATCTTATTTTGAAAAAATATTTACAAAAATATATACTTTGGAAGATACATCGATAAAATGAACGAAAACTGTTTTATCAATAAACATCTCTTAGACCATCCGACGTTGTGCATGAAGCTAGATACATACACTCATTTATACATATGAGATGGAGAATATGTAATATGAAAATAAAATCACTTTACGACATCATCAATGATATCACTATTTTGGAATAAATGATATTTGAATTTAAATCGAGTCCAAATGATTTAATAATTAATTTAATTATTAAATAAGCCCTTTTAACTATTATATAATGATAGAAAAATTATTGTCATAGTTATATATATATATATATATATTAAATAAGAAGTGAAAATATGATGGGTCATTGAAATCGAAATCCGTAACAATTCAACATAGGAAAGTTGTGCAATGTTGTAGATCATTTGAGTTATACATATGCACACATACATGTACATATACATGAATACATTCACATGTATACACCCCAATAACAAGCACATGGCCACACACATGAGATGGAGTTCGGTCATGGATGTTGACACGAGAGTGTGTAATGGTGTAAGCAAAGGGTGATTTATTTGAATGGAAATATCATGATATTTTTCTCCTTACTTTTAACTATAAATAACACCCACCTATCTTCACTTCATTCACACTTCATATTCATATTCCTAAGCTTCTTCACTTCTTAAACTCTACATTAATGGCTTCTCGCTTAAAGAAAGTTATGTCAAATATTGCGGCAAAAAGAAAGTAAAATTATATACTAAGTATATATTATTAAAACTCTTCAGAATTGAAAGCAAATCCACTCCTTTCTCATCTCTAAACATATGGCCACACCATCTACCACCAAAGGCCGAGCCCACCTTACCTAACAAGCATAGGCTAAGCCTTTCCAAAGGTCCAAGGCTCGATTCTACAGCCTTCAATGCGATCATAACAAAGCTATAACGAATTTTGACAAAGTTAGAAACGAATTTAAAGTGAGAAACTCTTCCAAATTAATTTTATAAATATGATGATGTGATATGATTGTTATGGTTTTTTACTGTGCTTGATCATCAGGTTTGGATGTTGATTATATGATTAGTTTGATACTGAAATGATTCACGTTTAATGCACGTCAAATATCACAAAGGAAATCACTTTCTTTTAAAAAATGAAATGGTTCATATGAGATTGTTAAACCTCTTTAAAATGGTTTAAAAAGGTTTATAAATGTTTTATACACACTAAAATCCAATTTGGTAAAGTTTCGACAAGTTATGAAAATTGAACCAAAAATAGGCGTGTCGCGTAACGGAATCACGATTTCGCGCAATAGAAAAAATAAATCTGTTTATACAATGGATACTCTAATAAGATATTTTGAAATCTTATAATCATTGTTTTTAAACAAAAGAAAAGGATTGAGATTTCATTTAGTAGATTTTGAAATATGACAAATCAAGTTTTCAAAATAGTTGCGGTTTGGTAGTTCGGAAACCAAAGTGACTACTTCTTTAAAATTGATATTTTTAATCATTTAGAAATATGGAATAAATTCTATAAATATTTTAAAATTTTATAAAAGTGATTTGAGTTATAAAATTGGATTTCTAAATGACTAAAAGTTGCATTGATCAAATAAGCATTAAAAGCACTATTCGCAGCACTTTTTGTAGCGCTTTTAATAACCTTTTGAAATATGGCTTTAAACCTAAGTATTCTTTACTATATATTTTATAAATGTTTTCATATAAATAATTAATTATTTTCAAAGAAGATTTGGAGGTTTTATAACTTATTCAAAAGAGTTTAAATAAATGATTTAAAGAAAACCTGTTATAATCAAATGATTAAGTCTTCGCTCTAAAAGCCGATGAGTAGATTGGATTTTTCTATTTGTGACATTCGAACATGAGGTGCTTAAACTAAGGAGCTATTCAAGAGAAACTAGTGCCCGGGTTCACTTGGCCTTTTTCATGGACGAAGAATAGATAAGGTCAAAAATGTCGAAAAGGAGGCAAGTATAAAAGATTCACTTTTTTCAAATTTAATACAACTTGGATTATATAGAGATAATCTTCTTATACTTAGCATGAAATTCCAAGGAGGAAACCCGTACTATGCATATGGATTTAAAAGGTGTTTCATTGTTATTCGACAGACAGTAACGGTTGAATACGGAAATTGATGTCAAGTAGAATTAGTAAAAATTCTATTGACCTTTTTTACTCGATAAGGTTTTGCAATATGATTTATGAGAAATGATTTTGATTTGGTATTTCCAAAGTTAAATAATGGTTTAATGATTCCGTATATATCGAAAAAAATCTTTAAAGACATATATCTCCAAAAGATATTTTTGATGAAAAGAAAGTAATTAGTCAAATGATAAGCACCTATTTACTTAACATCTTTTTATCAATGATTGGTTCGAAGGAACCAGGATCGAATTTAGTGATTCCTATCCGAAAACTGAAAATAACTACTATGTGGCTAGCTATTACTTAGGATCGTGTAATATGGAATATAATTAAATCTAAATGCGGAAACAGATTATAATAGCAAAGTAAATGCAAATAAGTAAAATAAAAACAAGCACACTAGGAATTTTTATACTTGTTCGAACTTTCCGTTCTACGTCCAGTCCCATACTCCTACTGGAATTTCACTAACACAACCCTCACTTAACCCAGAGGAACGGGTTTACGCTGCCTGAGCAACCGAACAGGACTTCACCCGCCTAAGCAACTGAATAGGACTTCAACTGCCTGAGCAATCGAACAGGACTTCTTTTACAAATAAAAAATGTATCTGACTGTGATGTGTTCTTAACTAACACTGATAAGTCAATTAAGTACAATCTTCCTATAATATTCTCCTTTGTGATATATAGTGTGATGTGCTTTGAGAATTGTGGAAGATAAAGAGATTAATGAACAAAGTACGTAAACAATTTAATGCAATTTGAAAGCTTGAGAATCGATGAGAATTCAAGAATGCTAAAAGTAAATTCAGTTTCAGTTGATTGTTTGTTGAATTCTGTAATCTATTTATAGTGTTTAAAGAGTTGCAACCACATATGAAAAGTTATATTGAAAAGAACGGGTGCAACCATTGATTTTGAAGATGTTTCTCTTCGGCGAAGAGAAGTGACTTTTCAAGAAAATAGCAGTTACAAATATTCAGACGTCTAAATAAAAAAATCTAGACTTCTGAATTGGATTAATACGCAAACAGCAAGGAAATATGCTATTTTTGGCCTTATTCAGACGTCTGAATATTTTCATTTAGACGTCTGAATATTTTCATTTAGACGTCTGAATATTGTGGAAGAATATTCTGGTTTCAGCATTCAAACGTCTGAATGAAGTATTTCAGACGTCTGAATTTAGATTGTAACAAAAAGTATCATAGCTCATTTGGTTAGAGCGCTTTCCTTCTAAACTAGAGACCCGGGTTCGAGTCTCGCTCCATGCAATTTTTGAGAACTTGATTTTTCATTTAAAATATGAATGTATATGTGTGTATACGATTTGGAGAAGATTTTAACATTTGTAAACTCAAGACACGACACTATATGACTAATAAAACTTTGTTTGTCACCTTTGACTTGTCTCTATCGAGTATATCTCTTCTTATATCTCCATATACATACATTCATTTTTTTCATACCATGAATCTTCATTTTAAACGTGTTTGTTTATCTCTTTTTGATGCTCTTGTACCTACAAATAGCTTAGAGATTCTTTGACATAATTGTATAGTTGTTGTCATTAAAATCCAACAATTGAGGTTCTAACAAAAACCATTTCAAACCAATTTATATATTCGGTTTGAATGATGGGCTGCTTGTCACTAACCTCGGGGAAATTTCCCATATCATATATATATGGTAGTAGTATCTTCATCTGTTCTTTGATGAAATGGCTGCTCGCTACTAATCCTAGGGATGATTCCCGACAAGATGTGGTGGGGAGTTCCTTCAATTTTTCCTATTCTTTGATAACTTGTAAGGACAAATGTCCGACATTGCATTTCCAACATACACGTAAATTGGTTTTTGTAAATGTACATCTACTTGGTTGTGTAGGAAGTAACTCTCTTACACTTAACACCCTTTTTTGAGATGTACGAGCTTAGAAGTTTTACATTTGTAGAAATCAATAGTGCGTGATGGAACTGGCAATGTGGAATTCAAAGTGGAGTGTGTTATGTGAATGGTAATTGTTACTTCGAGCCTCATCACCTAAAAATGGCTTAAACAAGGCATGCCGTAAGACTATGTGGTTCGCAACCATTAGGGTATGGTCGTCACCTTTTTAGATTACTCTATATATATATAGTATGTTGTGTATGCTATGGGATCCCGGATAGGTGGTTATGACCAGGGTGATGTCATATTCAGTTTTATCCACTAACAAATGGGTCTGCATGTAGGCCAGTTTTGCCAGGTGCAGTGGTTTCAAAGTTGTTAATCCTCAGTACATCCTTATAGAGATATATTGTACAGAAGGTAATTCCTTACCTACCATTATATGAAAATCCAATCTCTAATAAGTGTCTTTGGACTTGATTGCAGAACCTGTTATGTTGGAATTTAATCAATGTAACAATTTGGACTAAGATTATTTAAGTTTACTTAAATATTTTTTTCAAAAGAAAGTCATTAAAAATAATATCCCTAGATATTTCATAGCAAATGATTTGGCTATCATAAGTTAAAAACCTGTTCCATGTTTATGTGAAGCGTGGTCTTACGGGATACCCTTTGTTTTTCAAAATATCATAATTTGAGTTTCTCATACCAGTCCTATGAATTACTCGGAATTTATTTTCTTTTTCCCTTAAACTCTGGATGCCCTATATTTCCGAGCGGACAAATAGTTAGGTGGCATGGAGCAATTCAAGAAGAAGCATGGTGCATTTTGGGTCCTTCATAGAAAGTTGTCGATTAGTTTCGTACTATATTTTATATGATGTATCTACCAGCACTTTTGAGGATAAACAGTTATAACTATCCTAACTAGATTAGTACTTGCTAGAACTTTGGTGGTGCAATTCAGAGTAATTGCATGTACTACTCATATGTATAATTAAATGTTAAATACAATGTGAGACTCTATTTTGTTGTCTTCTTTACTTATTTTCTTTACCCCATGATAATCCACCTCTCCCACACTTAGATATGCGACACGCAAATACAAAGGATGTATTAGCATCGATTTCTGAAGATCGTGAAGGTGGGTGGTCACATTTGGTATCGAAGCTTATTGTTCAGCGAAAAGCTAAGCCTGAAAGGGGTCAACTCGTTAGAGATATGGATAGTAATACCCTAGAATGAGTTTAGTCAGAGAGAGCCCATGTTTGAATTTTTATCTGAATAAGTATATTTGAGTTTATACCCATTTCCTAAGATAATTTCGACTAAAATTTTAAAGTTGTTTTTTTACTAGTTGCAGATAGTAGAAGATGAGTAATAGAAGTGGAAACAGAAGGGAGGTAGCAATACTACGGCCACCAACATTCGATAAAATACCACAGTGATTAAGGAAGTGGTAATCTCTATGCAACCTCAAATTAACTTTGCTAATCTATGCAAGAATTACACCAGTTTGGGTAGTAAACCATCCAAAGGAACGGAGTCCATTATTGAAGTTTATGCTTCGATCCGCTCTTATGAAAGAATTTTTTAAGGGATTGACTATCGAGAATGAGCAGAAAAGGTTCTTAGCTTCTTAGTAGCTACGAGAAGAGGCTCAAGCATAGTGGGAGTCCATAATCTGAATGATTTGGAAGATCATTTACCATGGGAACAGTTCAAGGAAGTCTTGAAAGAAAAATATATGCCAACTACAGTAAAATCCTGCCTTTATCGAATTTTATGGATTTAAAGAAAGGAGAGATGTCCCTGGAGGAATATTCCAACAAGTTCAATGAATTGTCCCGTTTTAGGCTGGGTTTGATATATACCCCTTTAAAGAAAAACAAAATGTTTATCACTAAGATAAAGGGGCAATATTAGGACTGAATGACCGGGAATGTATTGGAAACCTTGTTAGTCCTTGAGATGATGGTTTTGATGACAACAATCTTAGAATAGGATTATAAAATATAATACTAACAATATAGTTTAGAAATATGTATATATATATGCAGGATTTAACCATGCAGGTACCAAGAATGAAGACTGTACAATTTAGAGATTCAAGATATCAAGTATGAAGACTCATGAGTATCAAAAATATCAAGATTATCAAGAGTTCAAGTAATTTTTTTTAATTAGGAATTTTGTTAAAACTCCTAGAAAAGCACCGGCTTCTTAAAATCCAATTTATTCGTGGAATGGAATCCACTTCAAGCCTGTTAAAGGGATGGAACCCTAAGTACGATGGAACCTACGAAAAATCTAGTGGAACATTGTTTTTTATCTGCTAACTTTTATTTAAAATGATTTTACAAAATTATATCTGGTTTTCAAAATGTTTTCAAAACCTTCCTTTTAAAAGAATCAAAATCATCTATCATGGTTTTAAATACTTTTAGCCTCAAAATAATCTTTAATTTCAAAATCAAATTATCCTTAGTTTTAAACTATCTTTTAATAATAATATATTTAACTTTTAATATTTATACTTAGATTTAAATATAAAATTATAGTAAAATTCTATATATACCAAAATATTATTCTCTATATTTGTTTATATATTTTAACTATAGTTATGTATGTTTATAAAAGTTTAAAATAGTTTTAAAGACAAAAGTTATTTTCAAAGAAAAACAAAACAACAAAATTTCCCTTGGGATGTCGACATGCTCAATACACCCATGTCAACATAGTGTCGGTTAATTTTAAAACTTAAATTTCAAAAGAAGTGTCAATTCGTCATATCTCTTCACGAATGGACATGACTGTTTTTCTTCTATAAATAAGGGTTGTTTTCAACGAATTTTTAATCATATTTTCTGGTTTTCATTTATCTTCTTCTTCCACATTTCTTTATACATATTCCTATTATTACTCTGCCGAAATAAACATTGAATCTAACTAGATTATCTCTGGTTTGATTCTCTATCACTATTTCAACAAGATCCTCAATGTTATTCAGAGTTATAGGCTTCTTTGTAATTAATTAAACGAGAAAAGTTGTGATTGTAGCCTTGGAAATCAATCAAGCGAGAAAAGATGTGATTATAGCCTTGGAAATCAATTGGGTGAACTTGTTGCCCGTAAAATCAGGTATCTCTACCTAGAGGATTGTGAATCTGGAGGGTGTACCTCGTAGCCTTGAAATCGAGGGTGTAATTGAACAATTGCTTTTGAAAGAAAATCCGTACTTGTGTGCAGGACTGGATGTAGGTTAACTTCGAACCAGTATAAAATCCGGTATGTTCTTTCCTTTACTGCTTTTACTTTATTTTTGCAACTGTGTTTGATTCTGTGATCATATTTGCGTATGAATATTGCATAAATTTGTGTTCAAATTAACAAAAGCTCAAAAAAATTAATAATTCCTTAAAACATTGTTCACCCCCCTCTGGTGTTTATCCTAGCCTTAAGATCCGTAATCCGCATTTCTCACATTTGGTATCAGAGCAAGGTTTTCAAAGTTTCCATAATATGAATTTTGAAAATTTCTAAAAATGGCAATTTATTTTGATAAAATTATTAACACTATTTTCATATGAATATGTCACAGAATCATCATGATATTGTTGTTTAAAACTATATTTAGTTATTTTGAAAAGTCACTTGATTATTTTAAAAGTTATGTTGCTTTGGAGGAGAAGAGTTATGTCTAATGACCGTTGGTTAAAAGATACGAGATAATCATTCATCGATCAAGAAGAACAAATGGATATATAATGGCAATTGACAATGAAATGGGTACCAGATCAATACAAAACTTTTGGTTCTCATCTACAACTTGACTTGATGCAGTACTTATTTCCATCTGCTTTGCAATGCCACTGATTTCGTGCGAATCCGTCAAGAAATGATCAAGTTATGGTAAAATGAAGTTTTGGTGAACAAAGAGAAAAAGAAAGCAAAAATGTCAATGGTATTCTTTAAATTGCATCTAAATATTTTAGTATTTTGTTCCCTCTCCTTTTCCAGATTGCAGTTCTTGTTTTCACGGTCATTTTGATGGGTGGACCATCAAATTCCGATCAAAATTGAGTGAGATATGACAATTTGAAGTTGGCTATCCAAAACTGAAAACTATGTATAGGATTTCCTGCATTTCTCTTACTGTTCGGCCTGTTTCACCACAATACTCTCCAAATTCATCACCAAAGTATTTCTGAAATAATAGCCCTTGCCTTTCTCTTCGGTTTGCTGCTGGTTTCATCCAATTCCGTTAAGAAATGAAGGAGATATGCCTTCTAGAAATTTGATGGTGAATAGAAAAACGAGAAGAAGAAGAGAAACTTTTATGAAAAGTGGTGACTGTTGGGCCTATTTATAGTGGTTGAAGTGTCCATTCATTCAAAATTCAAATTCAAAGTTTTGGCGCTAAGTTAGTCGATCTACAAAATCATCTGTATCTTTCTTATACGGTCTTCAAATTCAGCAAATGAATATACCACGCTGATCAGAAAAACGAGCCCGCCGCAGTAGAATATATCTCGTTGTCAAATTCTGAAAGATATAAATTTGTGATTCATGACAATGGAAGAACAACAAAGTTAGAAAGATGGAGTGCAAAAATGTGTATGCTTTACTATTATTTCATCTTTATTGTTGCATTTAGGAATATATATTTATGCATTTAGTTAGGTATAGAAATTTATCTCTTTTATAAGTTTTGACATTTAGGTCCATATATCGACACGCCATAGTATAAATTTCGATATACCAGTCTAAATTTTTTTTTAAAGTTTTTTTTAAATGTGTTTTCTTTCAAATAAAATCTTACTACTAATTTATTACAACTATATTAAGTAGAAAAGCATTTTTGCATGCATAATGCCAAGTGTCTTTACACATGTCTTTTCAATATTATTTTTTATATTTTTCAAGTACTTTAATTATATTAACTACTATAAAAAAATTGGGTCAAAAATCAATTATTTATAGAAAAATCAAGTTAAAAATAGGCCCAGAACTGTAGGTACCATTTCAAAAATGCCGTCTTTGCTTCTGTCACGCTGCAAATACGATAGCATTCTGTGCTTTGGAATGCTATAGTGTTTTAGAAACTTTTCACAGCATTTTGTAGATGCTGCAGATTCTGTTTTATATTGTTTTGAACACTATTTATTGCAAAAACCTTTTACAGCGTTCTGTAAATGCGGTCTTTTCTGTTTGAAACTTTAAACTATGTAAAAATAATATTTAAATTTAGTATTTTTCTCTATTCTTTTTAGAGTTATTTTCTAACTTATATTAGAATATTTTAAAATTAATTTCATGCTTAAATATTTTTTAATAATTAATTAAATTTTTTACTGTAAGAAGCCATAATATGACACATGTTTATTTTAGTTTTTCAATCTTTGTTATATCATATTTCATTATGATATTTTTTCAAACTAAAAGGTGTTTAAACATGTTTCTTAATATTTTAATCAATAGGTTTTAATTAATAAGTTAAGTATTTTATAAACATGAAAGTCTGGATTCTTAAAAAAACAATTAAGTTAAAAAAATATTTTTAAAAAGAATTAAGTAAGGAGGGTATTAATTTTTATAAAGACCATATTTGATTATATATAGTTTAAGTTCATATTTCTTAGCATTTGTCTTTACTACTCTTTTAGTCCCATTCATTAGTTTTCTTAACCTAAGTTTAATAATTGGTGTGTATTACCTTTGTTTGGTTGAAGCGAGTTATAATAAATTATTTGATATATGTATATATACATACACACACAGATATATATATATATATATATATATATATAGATATATATATGCGCTTGTCAATTAGATATTACTTATCACTCATGTTTATCTTATAATCTGGATATCTCTTACCGTAGTATGTATATCATCACATCATTCTGCATATTATTATTATATTTACTTCATTATCATTTTATTTCATATTACATATCATTGTGCATCCAATTTCATATCACATTTCATTGCATATTACTTCATAAATTACAATGCATGAAATATCATAATCATTTGCATTTCAAGTTGCACTTCATTTTGCATATTATCTCATGCTACATTGCATATGTCATACATTTCATACTGCGTTACATACTACATATTGCATACATGTACACATAACGAGTGTATTTTATTTAGGAGGAGTTTGTAGTATTGTCTTATAGTATAGAATTATTAGTTTTTGATTTGTTTGGTATGTTTTGATTGACTTGCTTGACTTAATTGACTCGATTGACTTGTTTGACTCGATTGACTTGTTTGATTTGATTGATTTGTTTGAATTTTTTGACATGATTGGATTTGATGTGCGTGTTGATTGGATTATTTGAAATATACTTATACATATTTATTGAATAATTATAATATAATTATTTTAATATCTTTCACATTTCATTTAATATACTTTATTCTAGTATTAGTTTAAGGGGGAGTTTTATAGTTTTATGGTTTTAGGATAGTTTTTATTGATGACAAAGAGGGAGAAATATAAAATAGGACAGTTAGGCATAGATTTAAGGGGAGTTATTAGGTTTAGGGGGAGTTATTAGGATAGAAGCAATATTTTATAAACAAAGGTTGTCATCATTAAAAAGGGGGAGATTGTTTGTCCTTGAGATGATGGTTTTGATGACAACAACCTTAGAATAGGATTATAAAATATAAATACTAACATTATAGTTTAGAAATATATGTATATGCAGGATTTAACCATGCAGGTACCAAGAATGAAGACTGTACAGTATAGAGATTCAAGATATCAAGGATGAAGACTCATGAGTATCAAGAATATCAAGAGTTCAAGATTTCAAGTAATTTTTTTTAGTTAGGAATTTTGTTAAAACTCATAGAAAAGTACTGGCATTTTAAAATCCAATTTATTCATGGAATGGAATCCACTTCGAGCCTATTAAATGGATGGAACCCTAAGTAGGATGGAACTTATGAAAAATCTAGTGGAACTTTGTTTTGTATCCGCTAACTTATATTCAAAATGATTTTACAAAATTATGTCTTGTTTTCAAAATGTTTTCAAAACCTTCCTTTTAAAAGAATCAAAATCATCTATCCTGGTTTTAAATACTTTTAGCCTCAAAATAATCTTTAATTTCAAAACCAATTTATCCTTAGTTTTAAACTATCTTTTAATAATAATATATTTAACTTTTAATATTTATACTTATATTTAAATATAAAATTATAGTAAAATTCTATATATACCAAAATATTATTCTATATATTTTTTTATGTATTTTGACTATAGTTAAGTATATTTATAAAAGTTTAAAATAGTTTTAACATAAGATAAAAGTTATTTTCAAAGAAAAACAAAACACCAAAATTTCCTTTGGGATGTCGACATGCTCCATACACCCATGTCGACATAGTGTCGGCTAATTTCAAAATTTAAATTTCAAAAGAAGTGTCTATTCGTCATATCTCTTCACGAATGGACATGGCTTTTGTTCTTCTATAAATAGGGGCCGTTTTCAATGAATTTTTAATCATATTTTCTGGTTTTCATTTCTCTTCTTCTTCCACATTTCTTTATATATATTCCTACCATTACTCTGCCGAAATCAACATTGAATCTAACTAGATTATCTCTGGTTTGATTCTCTATCACTATCTCAGCAAGATCCTCAGTGCTATTCGGAGTTATAGGCTTCTTTGTAATCAATTAAACGAGAAAAGGTATGATTTGTGGCCTTGGAAATCAATCAAGCGAGAAAAGGTGTGCTTGTAGCCTTGGAAATCAATTGGGTGAACTTGTTGCCCGTAAAATCAAGTATCTCTACCCAGAGGATTGTGAATCTGGAGGGTGTACCTCGTATCCTTGAAATCGAGGGTGTAATTGTACAATTTCTTTTGAAAGGAAATCCGTACTTGTGTGCAGGACTGGATGTAGGGTAACTCCAAACCAGTATAAAATCCGGTGTGTTCTTTCCTCTACTGCTTTTACTTTATTTTGCATTTGTGTTTGATTCTGTGATCAAATTTGCGTCTGAATATTGCATACATTTGTGTTCAAATTAACAAAACTCAAAAAGATTTAATAATTCCTTAAAACACTATTCACCCTCCCTCTAGTGTTTATCCTAGCCTTAAGATCCGTAATCCGCATTTCTCACAAACTTTTGTAGATTTAATAGACTTGGGTTTACGATATGAAACTCTGGTGAAAAAGAATCCACCCACAACTCAAACAGAAACAATAACCAGAAGAAGAGGAAGTTCAACCATTGTGGGAAGAAACCATGGAAAGGCAAGCCAGAAGGAGGTCAGTAAGAAAACAATCTGAAGGATATTATTTATTATAATTGCCAACAAAAGGGTCATTTTGCCACCACCAGTAAGATCCTAAGGCTCGGGATAGGAATTACTACAATTGTCACAAAGCAGAGAACCAAAAGCAGAATTGCCTACTAATAAAAAAAGGAGAACAAAGTCAGAGTTTTTTCATCAAAGATGAACCCTCATCTTTGACTAATGTGAAAGGAAAGAGAGTTCTAGAAGGTAATATCTGAATTAATAAAAATCTATGTAGATTATTATTTAATATTGGGGCTTCCTAACAGTTTTATTTCTAAAGAATTAGTTGATAAATTGAAACTTACCACAACAATTTTGATACCCCTATCAATATATCTTTCCCCATAGGTGGTATAAACTAATCTCGGTACAGTTTGTGAAAAAGTAAAAGTTGCCTACCTATCCTAAAAAAACTCGTATGACCTAATAGTCCTCGATTTTATTAGACTCAATATAATCTGTATGGATGGGTTGTCTAAATATAAGGATGTACTTGATTATGTTAAAAGGACGATGCATTTGGAAAATAAAAGAGGTGAACCTTTTATAATAACGTATAAAGAATCTAGTCCAGTAATGGATAGTTTTATGTATACCCTAAATTCATATCAAAAACGTCTAGAAGAAATACCAATGGTTAAGGAATTTTCGAATGTTTTTGAGGAAGTTAAAAGTTTACCCCCTCATAGGAAATTTGAGTTTCTAACCGACTTGATTTCCAATCCGAGGTTCGTTTTTCATTTTTTTCGAAGAATGACCCATACGGAAGTAAATAAATTAAGGAATTATGTGGATGAATAAAAGAAAGGACTTATTGGACCAAGTCGCTCAAATTGGAGGTCGGCAGTAATTTTTGTTCTAATTCAGACGGCTCCCTAAGACTTTGTGTAGGCTATCGAGACTTAAGTAAGCAAAAGATTAAGAACAAATATCCTCTACCCTATATTGATAACTTCTTTAATCAACTTCACGGTGCTCGAATATTCCCTAAAATGGATCTAGCTATAGGATTCCACCAATTAAGGATAACAGAAGATTGCATTCTTTTGATTACATTCAGAGTTTCTGCGAGTGGTTGGTTATACCTTTTTGGGCTAATCAATGCTCCCGCTTATTTTGTGTACCTTATGTATAGAGTATTTAGAGATTCACCCTACAAATTCATGTTGGTTTTTATTGTTGATATTCTTTTACAATCGAAGACTAAAGAAGAACACGAAAGACATTTAGAGATCGTGCTAAAAATATTGAAAAGGAATGTGCTTAAGGCTAAGTTATTAAAATATCACTTCTGGGAAGAAAAGTTAAGGTTCTTTTAGCAAGTTGTGTTAAGGGAAGGAATCCCAGTTGATCCTAGAAAAATTGCAGCCATTTTAGATTAGAAGCAACCAAGAACTCCAAAGGACATTCATAGCTTCTTAGGATTGGTAGGATACTCCAAGAGATTTATTCAAGACTTCTCCATGATTTCTCATCGTTTCAAAAAGTTGACTATGAAGGATATTAAATTTGAATGGATGCAAAATAGGAAAAAGCATTCCACGAACTTATGAAAAGGTTGACTACCACTCCAGTCCTGACTATTATTGATGAAAGTGGCGATTTAACCATTTATATTAATGTTTGTGGTGAAGGAGTAGGCATGGTATTGATGCAACGTGGGAAGGTTATTGCATATGCCAGTAGATAGTTAAAGACGCAAGAGCGAAATTATTATAACACCCCTAATTTTTGATAACATTATTCAGGTGATTTAATTAGATAAATTAAATAGAATAATGTAAGAATTAGAATGATAAGGAAATTCAGATTTGAATAAACCAATTAGAAGGTCGTGCTTAATAAATTAAATGGGCTTAAGAATGGTTTGTAAGTTAATTAAATTACACAAGGGTATTCGGGTAATGGTCACACCATATTTCCATCACCCTTATATTCTCATGCCTCAACCATTTACGTTCATTTTGACAAAATAAAAACAAACGTAAAATATAAGAGGAGCACCATTGCTATGGAAAAAAAGAAGATAAATTCAATCTAAAGCTAAGGATTCAAGCTAGGGGAAGTTAGTCTCAATCCAATATCCTTATCCTAATCAAAGTGAATAGTAACGTATACCATCTCTATTTTGTTCTATGGTTATATGTTTCAGGTTTAAGATTAAATTCATTTTTATAATGATTTAGATGATGATGTGCTTGGATTTATAATATATTTGCTCTAAATCAAATTGGTTAAAGATGGATTTATATGGTTTTAGGGTAAAACCAATTGCTAATAATTTTCGAATGACATGGAAAAATTATATGTTATGTAAAATATGATTTTGGAGATGGGTTACGATTTTTGTAATTTTCCAAGCTATGGAAAATTTAATATGAATTTTAAAAGGAAAATATGTATAATTGGGTTTGAAATTTTATTTTGAGTATTTCAGCAAGAATGTGGGTCTGAAGTTTTAATATGTTTGATAACATGTTGAAAGTGTTACTATAATTTTTGGGGATTTTTTATAAGCGATTTGCTAAGGAAATTAAATTAGTTTAGAAAGAATGACTTATTTGCATTATTGATTTTTCTTATGGGAAGGGATTATTTGTTAAATTAATCTATGATTTAGATCTAAAATTAGGTAGTTGTTAAATTGGTAAAGAATTTGAAAAGTTTAGGCAACCAATTAAATGCTTACAACTAGTCGGAAATTAGGCAGTCGAAACCAACCTAGTCGGAACCTACTAAAGCCAATACCAATACACAAGGTATTACATTGATGGTACATACTAGATTGGAAGAAAGCGAAATGCATACTGTCGAAACCATAGCTTCCAATGGGGACGTAACATTTGCTTTGTTTTCAAATGACAAGCGCCTGCTTTGTTTTATTAAAAGCTTTCAAAGGTGTCAAAATATATGCTTTCGAAAGTGTTTTCTAACTAGCATTCAAAAAGAGTTGCCATCCTTCATTTTTAAGTAAGATCTTTTGAATGATATCCTTTAGTTATGAAATAAAGCTTTTGAAAGAAGTGGTTTCGATCAAGTCAAAACCTTGTTGTCGTTCTTTTGCCTTACGAGTGTATTGAAGTCATCAATGCTTTCGAAGGTAAGCCTTTGTTTTAAACTCATACTAATACAATTTCTAAATGCTTTCAAAGGGTTCAAGGGTTTCAAAGGCGATGGGGTCGAAAGGGGGTTTCAATGCTAACCTTCATTGTTTTACTTAAGTGCTTTGAAGCTTTCGAAAGGATGGTGCCGACTCCATCAAACATACCCCAAACAATTTATATGAAGATTAAAGGCTTCGAAAGAGATACTTTCATACATATTCACTTTGACCCAAAAGATGTTTAAAGAAAAGCCCCATGGTTTCGAAAGGGATGCTTTCATATGGTTTTGAAGGGGAGATACCCCAATGTTTTCGAAAGGTGTGTTTAAGGTGTTTTGAAAAGAAGATTTTATAGATTTCGAAGGAGGTTATCCAATGGTTTCGAAAGCCCAATTTTCAAAACAAAGAACCCAGTCTCAATTTTTAAAGGAAAACCATCGCATAAATAAAGGAGTTATGAAATAGCATCCCTTTTTAAGTATAAATTTTTTAGGAAGCTTTCCTTAATAAAGTAATAGGTTAAAAGGATTAACCCTGTTTTATATGAAAATGATTTCAAGGATATTAAACCACATGAGTTGGTATTATTATGTTATTCTGTTTTCTTCTTCAAATACATATTCACCTTAAAGCATAATTTTATTTTGGGGAGAAAGGGTAGAATAACCAGCCAGGTTGACTCGGTAGTGAATATAAATTGAATAACACCTAAATGAGTAGAATTGCGTCTAAGAGGTCAGATAGACTACAATATTGGATGTCTAAATATTGATTAAAGAAGTTGTCAGATAGACAGGTTCATAGTGCACCCATGAAAACTATGCATAGGAAAAGTTATTGGCAGTGGCCAATAGGTTCATGGTAAACCCATGAAAACAATATATAGGAGAAGTTATTGGTAGGGGCTAACAGGTTCGTAGTAAACCCATGAAAACTATGACTAGATAGAGTTATTGGCAAGGGTCAAGAGGTTTGTGATGAACCCATGAATACTATATCCGGATTAGGTTATTGGCAGAAGTCAATGGATTCCTAGTCAACCCATGAAAACTAGGATATGAGGGGAGATACCAATAGGTTCAGGAAGTACCCATGAAACAGTAAATTTATTGACAGAGACCAATAGGTTCTTAGCGATCCCATGAAAACTATGATACTGAATGGGGAGTCCATAAACTTAAATCAGGTTCTTAGTAATCCCATGAAAACTATGAAATCATACATGGAGTCCATAAATATTAAACAGGTTATTAGTAAGCCTATGAAAACTAATAGGTTAATATTGACCCTAGAAACTGTAAATAAGATGGTTAGTCAAAATGAATAAGGATGAGAAATCCCGAATTGATTTACTTGTTTGCATATCATTATATTTTCTTGAATTGCTATGTTTTAACCATTGTGGATGCAAGAGCACGTGAGGAGAAAACCTGTTCCGTTAAGCGGTGTGGTCTCACTAGATATCTAAATGGTTTGAGATGGTAGATTATTATTCATACCAGGCTTTATGTCTGACCCAAAGTTTATGTTTTCCCCTTAAAATCTTGAGTGCTTAATTGATTTTGACTAGTTTGAGGTTTAAAGTTTTCAGGTTCTCTTTTAGATGAATAAATCTTCCGGAGACGTGCAGGAGGCAAGCTAGTTAATAAGAGATCTTTTTATTACGTTGTGTTTTGGTTGTAATGGCAAAGTTTTTTGTTTGCTTAATTATATACTTTGGTAATTCAAAGGGGCATCTTCATATGTCGCTCTTGACGTATGTGTAATAATTATATTTTTCTGAACGTGGATACAACTATGGGATTGTGCAATGAATCTGAAATATGGATTTGAAATGTAATGAAAAAGTTGTTTTGAAATCTATGTTTTATTTCATATCCATGTTTTTCTACTATATCAATGAATCTAGCATTACCGTATTTCATCACCAGAAATTAGTACTATGAATGGTTGCAGCATCTGTAGTGCTTAGCTTGCGGCCTCAAGATAGGGGATGTTACAATCATACAACACACGACTTGGAACCATTGGACATTATGTTCACACTAACGATTTGGAGACATTATTTATTGGGTAAGAATTTCTCATAGTTTATTTCGATAAACTTTGTTTGAACTTGGTAAATAATATTCCTTCTTTAAATAGGTGAGAAGTTCGAACTCTTCATAGATCACAAATCTTTGAAGTATCTTTTCACTCAAAAGGACTTAAATGTGAGACAATAGTGTTGGCTAGAATTTCACGCATCATATGATTTACATATCCTAAATATGCCTAGGAAAGACAATGCAGTGGCATATAGAGTATAAAAGTAATTAAATTGTAAGTTTTTATTATTGATTTATTCTATTGTTTTAGTATAAAACAAGCTGGGTTTGGATTCTATATACAAGTTTTTTGATTTGATTTTGGATATTGGATTTATGTTATATTATTTAATATAGAAATGAGATTTGTATAATTTTGAAGATTTAACATTTAAAGCTAGTTTAGGTTGTAATCTTTGCACACATAGAAATTTACAAGGTGCGTGCTTATATATATATATATATATATATATATATATATATATATATATACACACACACACACACACATATAAATTAGCGTAAATAATGTATAATTGTAATGTATTAATTATGTAGTTAATCGGTTACTTATTATTATAAAGTCCCCATTCGGAAAGAAATTAAATTTGTAAACGTGTGATAAAGGTTTCCATATAAAACCTTATTTAGGAATACAGTGATGTGTTTGACAATATATTAAGAGAATATGGAAAACTCTGACTAAGTTATATGGATGCGAGATCAGTCAAAACCATATAGAAGTCTACCCAGCTAATTTGGCGATCAGTAGTGTGACTTTGGGGCTGATATGTGCCATCGTCTATAATAAGTAACCATGGAGGATACAAGGTTAGTCCTAAAATTCTATAGATAAAACTATCGGCTTAATCTGGCTACCAGTATCTATGATTAATCGAACTAATGTAAGATGTCACCATGGGGTACGGTCATAATGCGAAGGATTTGCTTTAGGTATTGAAGGTATTAAATGGTTATTTAAGAGCCTACCTCTCCCCTATGTATGAAGTATTAAACGGTCGGGGTTAGTAGCCAGGCATGGTAGAAGATATCTCGGAGAGAGTCCACTTCGGGAGAGGTATTATGTGACTGTCGGAAGGTCCGCCTCTCCCATGAAAAGAAGTATTAAGTAGCTTGGAGAGATTCAGTCTAATGTCAGTACCAGAGAAGAGTCTCCCTTGGGGATAGGTAGTAAATGGTGAGAGCATATCTCAATTGAGGTCTTAAATGGTCAGAGTCTGCCAATTTTTCACAAAAAGGTATTAAGTGGCTTGAATACTATCTCTTACATTGATAAGACATTATTGATGATAGCTATTGGTTATTGGGATGAGACACCCTTAGGGCTTATAGTTGGAAGGGTTAGCAACATAATTATAAATCATTAGACATATTCTTATTTAAGTTATACTGCGCAAGTAGTATTACAGGAAGGCTCAACATCGTTATTATGACTCCCTCCTTGTTACAATACAAGTTCGGGAAAAAGATGACTGATCAGATGATGATGGCAATGAGGAAGCTTGTTGCAGTAGTCTATTTATCTACTTATGTTATTTCCTTTATTATCTGATGCACCTAAGAAATAATTAAGTACGAGGGGTTAGTGATGCCATTCATACTGACTAATGCGCCTGCTTTCTTCGTGGATTTGAGATTTTCTTAGAGCACTTGGAGAGGTTTGTATTGGCATTATTTGAAGACATTCTGGTATATTCTAAGGATAAAGAGATCATGAGATTCATCTTAGAATAGTTCCTGAGACGTTGAGGCAGCATCAACTTAAAATGAAGTTTTTAAATGTCATTTTTGGAAGAAAGAAATGAAATTTTTTGGTTAGTTTCAAAGAAAGGGTTATCAATCGATCCATCCAAGATCGAATATGTTAACATTTGAAATTGACCCAAGACGGTGATCAAGGTAAGAAATTTTCTTTGACTAGCTGGCTACTACTGAAGATTCATTAAGGATTTATCGCGGATAACACTACCTTTGACTAAGCTAACTAGAAAGGACCAAGTTCATTTGGTTTGATAAATGTGACGACACATTCCTTGAGTTGAAGCATTTGATGACCAATGTGCCCTTGTTCGTAGTTCCAAATGGGAATCAAGATTTAGTGGTGTATTCAGATGTGTTTGGAATAGGAGATGTATTGATGTAGAGGAGTAATGTGATTACCTACGCTTCTCGACAGCTCAATATGGAGTTAGATATCCGACTCATGATTTAAAGTTGGCAGTAGTGATTTTCGCTTTGAAAGTGTAGGGACACTACCACTTGGAGAACGATTCGAGTTATATATGAATCATAAGTATTTGAGATATTTATTCTCTTAAAAAGAGTTAAATATGAGAAACTGAGATGACTGGATTTTTAAGCAGATTACGACTTTGGTATTGAGTGTACACCAGTGAAAGGAAATAAGGTTGCAGATGCACTTAGCATAAAACATCAAAATGCGGTGTTGGCTATGTTGGCTGAATGGAAGGATTTAGAGCATTGACTACTTTTAGTGTGTTGTTAAGATCGACTGCTAGTTTTAGTCAAAGTATGGCCCTGTTAGCTGCTTGGAAGTTCAACCAAAATTGATCGAAAGGATTGAATCTAAGCGAGAGATTATCTAGTATTAGCCAAATAGATAAAAAGACTGGAAAATAAAAATGAGATTGATGATCTAAAAGATTTTAGTTTTGACCAAAGGGTATGGCTGAGAAGGAAGGGATGATTGTGTGTTCCAGATATTGAAAGCCTAATGAGGGAAATTCTTAGGGAGTGTCATTGGTCGAAGTTTATGATTCATCCTGAGAGAAACAAGAAGTATCAGGATATAAAAAGAAGTTTCTTCTAGGAAGGTATGAAGAGGGGTGTAGGCTTATGGTTGAAGTAATGTGCAAATTGCCAACAAGTTAAAGCCAAACATCATAAGCCAAGTGGATTGCTTCGGCCTTTAGATATACCGGTTTGGAAATAGGATACGATGTCCATGGATTTCATAGATGGGTTGCCATGATCAAGTAGTGGAAATGAAAGTATATGGGCCATAGTGGACAGACTGACCAAGAGCGCTCATTTCACTCCCGTTAATCTACCAGGATGGTGCCTGTATTGGCTAAGTCATTTATGAAGAACATAGTTAGACTGTAAGGGCTTCCTAGTTGTAGTCAGTGATAGGGGTGCATTATTCACTAGTGAATTCTGGAAGTGTCTACAGGAAATATTTGGTACCAAGCTTAAGATGAGTACCGTTTATCACCCATTGATGGATGAGCAGACAGAGAGTCAATAAGGTACTTGACGATTTGTTGAGAGCTTGTGTACTAGATTTTGGTAGGCCGTGGGAAGTCCATTTACACTTGGTTGAGTTTTCCTATAATAATAGTTATCAGACTAATATTGGAATAGCACATTTTGAAGCTTTGTATGAAAGGCCGTGGAAATCACTAGCATGTTGGTTAAAGACCAAAGACAGATTGTTCTTGGTCCAGTATGGTAAGAGAAGCTACCGAGAAGATTAAGTTAATTTGAGGTAGGATGAGAGAAGCTCAGTCTAGGAAGAAAAGTTACGTAGATAAAAGGTGTAAAGATTTACAGTTCTCAGTTGGAGACTGTGTTTTTGTTAAGGTATCGCCAATCAAGGGTGTTGTATGATTCGTAAATTTGGTAAAACTAGCACCGAGATATGTTGGACCGTTCCATATTATAGAATGGGTCGAAAAAATCGCTTACCGAGTAGAGTTACAAAGTAGTTTGGCAAGTGTCCATAATGTGTTCCATGTTTCTCATCTTAGGACGTATGTGCATGATCCAGAGACTACTATTACTTCGACGGCATTGGTTGATTAGTAGTAGAACTTAATCTAACATTTGTGAGGTAACAATTTCAAGTTGTAGCGAGAAATGAGAAGATGTTAAGAAACAAGACAGTTAGATTAGTGAATGTGCAGTGGAGGGACAGCGAGAAAGACTGTACTTAGGAGATAGAAGACAGGATTATGGATACTAACCATGAGCTATTATAGTGGTATGGTCTATGTTTGTTGTATATAGACTAGATAGCTGGTAGGATGTACTAGCATTGTTTGCATGTTTGATACGCTTGTTTTGTAGTCCTTATTGAATTTCAGGGACGAATTTCTTTAAGGAGGGGAGCCTGTAATATCATTATTTTTCATTAAACATTATTTAGGATATTTAATTGGATAGATTAAATAGAATAATGTGAATGGTTAAGGAGAATGAGATTTGATAGCTTAATAAGGTCATGTCATACTTAATTAATTAAGTAAGATTGTTTAAACCTAACACATAAGAGAATATATAAGAGGGACAATTTAGGAAATAGACTTATATGTTGCCATAAACCATATCCCCCTTATATCATTCTCATTTTATTCATACAAAAACAATCAAAAGGAAATTATAAGGAGGCCGGCCATTAATCAACCTAGGGAGGGCGAAATTAAAGAAGATTCACAAATTCAAGCTTAAGGATTTAAGAGCTAAATCAAATCTCGACTCTAACAGGTAATTTTAAGGTGAATAATGAGTGTTCTATCTCTATTTTGCTTTTGAATTTGTTTATGGAAAATATCCAAATGATTGATATTTGTTTTGCCCAGATATGGTTGTTTAATTGTCGGTTGTATAGAATAATGTTTATTGGAATTTTATGAATTTGTTTAAATAGGTTTTGAGGGTAAAACCTAAGATTTTAATCTCCAAATGCTTTGATATTCTAATATGTATAACATATTACTTTGGAGATGGTTTTTTAAATTTTATAATTTTCTAAGTTATATAGCGTATTTTACGAATTTTCTAAGAAGGAAGTAGTATCATTTCGAATTTTAATTATTCAAAATAATTAACTATGGTTTGTGGTTTTGAAATTTATATGGTAAAGAGAATGATATTCTCTTATTTCAATGAATCTTTGAGAATTTTTTGGAGTTATTTCAATTTATTGTGACTTTATTATGCTAGATAAACATTTAAAAAGGAAAACTAATCAAGGATATGGATTAATTATTATAAATATGTTTTAGAATTTGAAAATTTAATGCGGAAATAATTTTAAAAAGGATTTGTAAAGAAATTGTTTTATCCAATAGAAATTGGACATGGAAAAAGATTTGGTGAAAAGTTTTTGCTAAAAGCAGTAATAAAACAGTTTTCACATGAATTACGATAGTGCCATACTACCCTAAAGTCACCGAGCCTAAGACAAGGTCTCATTAATGAATGTTGACATCGAAGTGAAAGGAAGCATAAGACGGTTGCTTAGGTAGCTATATAATGTTTTCAGGTAGGCCGAAGTTGACCTCGTCTACAATATAGTATCAGGGGCAATGGTATCTTCGTGATTCATCTGAGCATTTTTAAAGCTTAGTGTCAACATCGACAACGTCGCATGTTTTCACCACTGTTTTCAATAATGTGGCTCCTAATCACATTGGCCTTATAAAGATAATAAATGGCATAGTAGCCATAGTGGGTCTAATTTAAAGGTTTTTATTATGACTTCGAGGGTCATAAGGTTGATGTGCATCAAGGTGGATGACCTTATGTTTTAGAGTCGATGCCTCATGTCCACGAGGTCGCACTTCATCATTAAGGCCAAAGAGACTAGTTTGTATATAAATTGAAAACGTTAAATGGATGAAGAGGCCTATTTTTTAAGAGGGTCGATGACTTTATATCTTTGGTAGTTAGCCATATAACTTATAAAGGTTTTAAGTTTTGTTTAATAGGTGGATAGTCTATAGTTTTTGGAAGTCGACAACGTCACCTTCGATGTGAATTTATACCTCAAAAAACTTAAGTTTGGTTTACCTTCAATAGAGGGTCGATGAGGTTTAGTACTGATTGAAGGTTTCCTATCTTCATCAAAGGTGGAGAACCTTGTGTTTTCCAATTCGACGTCGTCATTGTGGATAGCGATGTCGTTTTTAAAATTTATAAACCTTGACACTATCATTGAGGGAACCAAAGTAGAATAGTTTCGAAAAACTAAATGTTTTACAAATGAGACTTTATCGTTGATACCAATGCATTTTCTTAAATGAGTTCGAGATTGATCATTTTGGGGATACCAATGTATGTCACTTTAAAATGTTATAACTTTAAGGGGAGATAACCTAACTGGGAACAACAATAGACATAGGTTAAACATACGGGCAACATGAGTTAAATTGTTAATTGATGAGTTCATAGTAATTCTAGGATAGCTATGGGATATGAGATGGATAGTCCACATTATGCTGGAGATGGATAGTCTTTATGAGAATAACAAAAGGTTCATAGTCATCCTTGGAAAACTATGTGTTATCCCACCTTTTGGTCAAGGCCGGGATATCAACAAATTGGTTGGAAAGGATGGATATCAGGACTGGGGATTGATTGGAAACGAGGATATGATCGATGTTGTCAAAATTTTATCGAACTCCAATCAAGATGGGATCGATTGGGAATGTTGAATAAGGTTAGGAGAGGCTACTTTTCAAATTTCAAGTCAATCCGAGTTTGTATGCTCAAGATATGATCAATGAAAAATCAGAGGGATCGGTTTCACTTCGTATCCATCATACTCATATCGATCACATTCCGCTTCACTTCGTATCGATATCGATCACATTTCGCTTCACTTCGTATCGATCTAACTCGTATCGATCCAGTTTTAGCTCACTTTATTTCGATACGACTCATATCGATCCAATTTAGCTCACTTCGTATCGATCGGCGATGACACGATTGGTCCAATTCGTATCGATCCGCTGCTCACAATATTTCATATCGACCCGCTGCTCACAATATTTCATATCGATCAACCCCAGATCGATATAAAATGGGCTAAGGGTTATCAGTACGAAGTAGCAACATGTGATCGATACGAAGCATGGGTGCGAAAGCCGATAGATGGACGGATACGAAGTAAAGCTTTGATCGATACGATGGCTATGAATTTGGATCAATGGATGCGTACAGAGGCGCAGTTGATGTATACGAATAAGCCCATCGGTGCTGGTGGATGGATACGAAGAGCGTAGCATTCGATTAATACGAATAAGACGGAGACGTGTTTGAATGAAGAAGCAGTTAACTCAACGTCAAAAGTGGATCTTCCCTGGGTTTGTGAGCCACGTCATCGATGCGATTACGATGAATATGGAGGGATGGAGATGAATAGATGGATACGAGCGCTTCAGCCTTCATGCGAAGTACAACTTGCATCGATCATATCTCGCAATCTATAAATCCAAACGCTATGAAATTTTTAGACGATCTTCCTTATGCACTCAAGAACCTCCATGATCAATCTCAGTTCGATTGGACCACTTTTGGATCGATAAGAATTGAACACGCATCAATCCCAAATCGCTCTGGATCGGTCTGGTAGGCCCATATGCGCAAGAGAAGAGGTATTCCAGGTTTTGAAGTAGATATTTTCGAATCTACACCTATAAATACCTATGGCAACTGCAAAGGGGATCTTCTCCTTCTTTGATGCTGAAACTCTGCCAATTCTGTAATTGATACTAAAGGCTTATAGCTGCTACAGTATAAAAGGAATAAAAAGGATTGATTCAAAGTGGACGTAGGCCAGATTCCCAAACCACTATAAAACCTTATGTTCTTTCTTGCTTTCTCACATTTTAACTTTACTGTTTCTTCATTTTGATTCTCTACTTTGTTTGGATCTGAGGCCTGTGTGTGAATATTGTGGATCTGTGTGTAAACACTGGTGCTTTCACGGTTTTTGGGGTTTGTGACCAATTTTGGCAGAAACACTTTGGTGCTTTCACTGAAAATACTAGCACCCGCTATACCGGATTCGAAGTTCAAATTTTTAAAAGCTAAAGGACCATATCTAAAAGGGATCATGGTTAGGCAATCAGCTAGAAAGACATTACCAGAAAAGAGTCATCGTGAAGGGAGTCAGGAGGCTTGCTCAGGAGCAAACCAGACCTCAGCTTTCATCACCAGAGATGAAATCGAGATGATGATGGGAGCTATGCAGGAAAATTTGTTGAAGAGGCAAGAGGAGATGATGTAGAACCTTCTCAGACAGTTTGGACAGGCAGGAACAGCTGGAGCTGTTGGAGTTCAGATCGACGGAGCTGGAACAGAAGGACTCAATAGACAATCGGATGGAGCAGCTCAACAGAGCGCAGCCCTAATCATCACACAACTGTTAATCTGGATGGATCCAGGCTCGGGGGCACACCACCTGGCAACGATGGACTGATCCATGGAGGAATTCTAGGTGACACCACACAGCAAGATGCTGGCACAAGCATAAGAGTACATGATGAAGAGTATGTACCAGAATTCCCTCGGGGACTCGAGGGTAAATCCTTGGCGGACAACGTTGGATTGGCTAAGATTATTAGGCAAACTATGCTCGAAGGTTTAGTAAACAATGATCTAGAAGGAGTGAACAGGAGTCCGTTTACCCATGATATCCAAATGGCTCGGAACCCACCAGAGTTCAAGCAACCTACTTTGGAGGTATACAATGGTAAGGCAGATCCTACTGATCACTTGATAAGGTACACGAGATACATGGGAGTGATGGGGGCATCGGAGGAAGTTATGGCCTGATGTTTCCTCCTGTACTTGATAGATTTAGCTGCTATGCGGTTCAGGTAGTTAGAAGAGGGATCTATCAGGACATGGACAAAATTGGTGGACAGGTTTCTGAAGTAATTTCGGGATCATATCAAAAGGCTGAAGAACGTAATGACGCTAATGTCGGTAAAACGAAGGATAGGAGAATCGCTCAGGACTTTCTTAACTCGGTTCAATGCAGCAGTTGCTTCGGTGGATCGGCCAGATCCATCAATGCGTTTAATGGCAGCAGTGTCAGGAGTCAGAGATAATTCGGATTCAAAGTGTCATTGATACGGGACCCACAATGGATCTCGGGAGATTCTTTCACAAAGCCGAGAAAATCCTTCAACAGTAGGATGCATGTTCGAATATGAAGTCGAAGGAAGTGAGCGCGGCCGAGGATGGAGAACCATTCGGCGGAAGCTTAGATAAAGATAAAGATAAAGATAAAGGAAAGAGGAAGTTGGATGATGAATCGGGAAAAGCTAGGAAGCGATGGAGAGAGCCAAAATTCTCTACCTACATAGGATTGAAAGAGCCATTAGAACGGATATTCATGGAGACTCGGGATCGCCTTCCCTATCGAAGGCCAGCAAGGCGAGAACCCTCGGTACGTGAAAGGGCATCAGGAAGGCAATGTCTCTATTATGATTTGGACAGACATGATACCAGTAGCTGTAGGCATCTATAGGATATATTCGAGGAGCATGTAAGGAGTGGTCAATTGCGACAATATGTTGGAGCTCGAAATGCAACGGTGGAACAGGAGCAGCCACCATCTACCTCAAACGTCAATGGCACGAGGTCCAGGATTGATGGTTGATTGGTTATCAACTAACAGGAATGATATGGAATAAGTAGAAAACTCTGGGCGAACAACCAAGTCTCTTACTCATGTACGGGGATGGAGATAGCCCCTAGGCATGATCTGAGATGATGATGAACCGTGACATTATAATTTGTGAAATTTGTTTTTTTGGATTTGGACATTTTCTTTTTTCTGGTTTCTTTTGGGGTTTGGTTTGAACTCCTGGTTTTGTTTGTTTTCTGGTTTGGACTTTAGTTTGGACGCTTGCTTTCTAGTTTGGATATTTGTTTGGATTTCTGGCATGGATTTTTGGTTTTTTGATTTGATCTAGATTTTGGATTGGATTTTTAGGTAAATGGTCGTCGGGTATGGATTATGCCTGGCAAGGGGTAAGTCTCTTCGTCCAAACGTGGCGAATTTGCTTATTCAGGTCGACGAGTATGGACTATGCTCGACAAGGGTCGGAGAGACCAGGATTTTGCCTAGGACTTAGGCCCCATAATATCTATTGGTTACTATTTCAGGTTGTCGAGTATGGATTATGCTCGGCAAGGGTCCGAAGCGATCGGGATTCGGCTTAGAATTTAAGCCATGGTATTACTCGGCGTTCAGGGATACCGAACCAAGGACACCAAGGTGTTCTTCAATACAGGTCATCGAGTGTGGATTACGCTTGGTAAGTACCCGAAAAGGTTATGGATTCGAATATCAGCTATGAATAGCTAAAGACTTGGGTATGGACCCGAAGTGGTCCCCGATTTGGATATCCACTGGAAGAGGTCCTGGATTCGGTTGTAGGATATGGATGGATTAGAACCAGTTGTCGGATTCAAATGGATATAAAATTGGCTAAGGATTTGGATACTGGACTCGGAATCGGACATCGACTCGGAGCAATCGTAGATTTTGATCAGGATATGGTTGCGGCACTCGGGTAGGATGGCTTGGTAATGGATTAGACTCTGAATCGGATGGTATGGCTATGGATGGAATATGAGCTTCAGATGTGAAATTGGAGCTTTTCAAAACACACCTTATTATCACAAGGCATATTTTGGGGGGCAAATGTTATCCCAACTTTTGGTTAAGGCCGGGATATTAACAAATTGGCTGGAAAAGATGGATATCAGGATTGGAGATCGATTGAAAACAAGGCTATGATCGATGTCGTCAAAATTTAATTGAACTCCAATCAAGATGGGATCGATTTGTATTGATGAATAAGGTTAGGAGAGGCTACGTTTTAAATTTCAAGTCAATCGGAGTTCGTATGCTCAAGATATGATCAATGAAAAATTAGAGGGATCGGTTTCACTTTGTATCCCTCATACTCGTATCGATATTAAACACATTCCGCTTCACTTCGTATCGATATTAATCAAATTCTGCTTCACTTCGTATCGATCGGACTCGTATCGATCAAGTTTAACTCACTACGTATCGATAAGACTCGTATCGGTCCAATTTAGCTCACTTCATATTGATCGGCGATGGCACGATTGGTACAATTCATATCGATTTGCTGCTCACAATATTTCATATCGATCAACCCCGGATCGATATAAAATGGGCTTCCTCTATCGATACGAAATGGGACAAGGGTTATCGGTATGAAGTAGCAACATGTGATCGATATGAAGCATGGGTACGAAAGCCGATAGATGGATGGATACGAAGAAGTAAAGCTTTGATTGATACGAAGGCTATGGACTTGGATCAATGGATGCGAACAGAGGCACAGTTGATGTATACGAATAAGCCCATAGGCATTGGTGGATGGATACGAAGAGCATAGCATTCGATCGATACGAAGGAGACATGTTTGAATGAAGAAGCGGTCAACTCTGCATCAAAAGTGGATCTCCTTTGAGTTTTCAAGCCACATTATCGATGCGATTGTGATGAATATGAAGGGAAGGAGACGAATAGATGGATATGAATGCTTTAGCCTTTACGCAAACTACGACTTGCATCGATCATATCTTGCAATATACAAGTCCAAACGCTACGAAATTTCAGAGGAGCTTCCAGATGCACTCAAGAACCTCCATGATCGATCTTAGTTCATTGGACCACATTTGGATTGATACGAATTGAACAAGCATCGATCCCAAATCACTCTGGATCGATTTGGTAAGCCCATTTGCGCAAGAGAAGAGGTATTCCAGGTTTTGAGACGGATATTTTCGAATCTACACCTATAAACAGGAGTCATATGGCAACTGCAAAGGGGATCTTCTCTTTTTCTGACACTAAAACTCTGCTATTTTTGTAGTTGATACTAAAAGCTTGTAACTGTAACTACGGTATAAAAGGGAATAAAAGGATTGATTCAAAGAGTGGACATTGGCCAGATTGCCGAACCACTATAAAACATTGTGTTCTTTCTTGCTTTTTAACATTTTAACTTTACTGTTTCTTCATTTTGATTCTCTACTTTGTTTGGATCTGAGGCCTGTGTGTGAATATTGTGGATCTGTGTGTAAACATTGGTGCTTTCATGACTTTGGGGTTTGTGACCAATTTTGGCGGAAACACTATGGGATGTGTGATGGGTGGTCCACATCATTTTAATTTGACAGAATATGTTTGATGGATAGTCAACGTACTTTTAAATAATTAAACCATATGTGATGGGTAGTCAATATGGCAGGGACTGGGTAATCCAAGTAATAAATACATATGAATGGTAGCTTACATAATTCTGAATATGCTTATACGTAAGATTGATAGTCGACATAATTGTGAATATGCTTATATGTGAGATGGGTAGTCCACATAATTATAAGGTGGGCAGTCAGATTAAAATTCGACTAGTAGTTAATTTTAATTGTGATGGGTAGCCATTTGAAATTGAGATAGATAATCTAATGAATTAGGATGGGTAATCCAATATTCGTTGCATGATTATAAATGTTACTTTATATGTTCTAACCATTTTGGTTGTAGTAGCAAAGTATATGGTTGTTATGTTTTAGTTATGATACTAGTGTGTAGAAATCTCATTCTGCTTAATAGCGTGGTCTCATTAGATATCTATTTTGGTATGAAATGGTAGGTTATTAATCATACAAGTTTGTTGTCTTATCTGAAGTTTTTTCCCCTTAAATTCTCGGATACTCATTTGAGTATGTCAGGACTAGGGATATAAGTTTTCCAGTTAGACGAATAAGCTTTCAAAAACGAGCAGGAGGCAATCTAGCTATTAAGAACTTATCTATTTTCGCTATATAGTTTGGTTTTGTCTATTTGGATGTAATGGAAAAGTTGTATAACTGTCACGTATTTGACTCTGATCAACCAAAATGGGGCATTTTCATATATCGCTCTACAATTATTTTGTAATTATTATATTTTCTCTGAACAGGAGATTACGAATGAGATTACGTAATGAATACGAAATATCATTTCTGAAATGAGATATGAAAATTTGTTATTAAACCACGTTGAAAAATTTTCATACTCATGTGCTTCTGATTATTGATATGACTAACATGGCCATATTTTGTCCTCGAGAATTAATAACTATGGATGACAGTAGCATCCGTAAAAGTTAGTTTTAGGCCTCAGAATGAAGGATGTTACAGCTTATAATTGGAAAAGTTTGCGACATAATTAGAAATCATAAGACATATTCTTATTTAAATTATACTGCCTAAGTCCTATTATAGGAAGGCTCGAGATTTTTATTCATCGGACATTATTGCTCTGACTACCTCCTCGTTGCAACACAAGTTAGGGAAGAGGAAGATAGTTCAGATGACGATAGCGATGAGGAAGCTTATGGCAGTAGTCTAATTATCTACTTATGTTATTTGCTTTATTTTTTGATGTACCCATGAAATGAATGATGTTGTAGCTATAGAATATTGTACTCTAGCTATTTTGATGGTCTTGTACTTTGTTTTTATGACATTGAAAATTTTAAATAAAGGGGTACTATTTTGATATTGTATTTTATCCATCCGCTATGAGCTTCTGAATATTTAGATAAATAGATCTGTGTATTGTTCTTTATACCAACCAACAGCCAACTCTGGAATGGGTTTAAATTCCGATGGGCTTTTTCTAGGTCAAAATTTAGGTCTATTTCAAATGGGCTATTATGTATATGGAGACGACGAGAAGAGTTGATCAAAGAACGTTAGAGATCAAATTGTTTGTGGTTTATTAAGGCATATAAAGTTATACATTAGAATTTGTAGGTGGCAAACAAACGATGGAACCAGGTAGTAAACTTATAAATACAAGACTAGCTGAGAAGGTGTTCAAAATGCTTTGGCCAAAGGAATCGTAGGGAAGGTGGCTCATGGACAAATTGTAGCCACAATATTGAAAAACGCTGATCGGATAGCGAAAACCACAAGATGAGTCTTCAATATCCCCCTCAAAGGAAGAATGAACAAGAGTTGAATAATGAGCGGTGACAATAATAGAAGGAGCCTCAATATGTTGAGTAATTAGGGAAATGGAATAGGAAATTCCAACATCTAGCATGTAGTAGCCTTAGGTGGAGTACACTGGGAACTCATAACATCAACCAAATGAGGAATTTGGTGAAGGAGCAAGTGTGGTTAGAGAAGTAGTGGCTTTGGTCTATAAACCTAGTTCATTCTCAAGGGTAGGAACAATCTCATCTAATTTTCTTTTCTTAGTTGCATCAGCATCAATAGGCTCCTATCGTTAGAATGTTTTCTTAGTTGCTTTTGTTGTTTGCTTCCATTAAAACGTCTGAAGCGACCACAACTGTTGAGGCAAGTTGGGGATCTTCAATATTATAGTTTCCATAGGAGCGGAGGCCTCGATAGAAATCTTTATAGAATATAAATTTTTATAACTTCCCATTTTGAACCCTCGAAAAGAGGAGCATGTACTAAGATGACGTCTTAAGAGAGTTTAAAAATGTAAAGTAAATGGTGAAATGGAAGAAAAAAAGTATGGTGATAAAACTAGAAGAGTAGCTAGGACTGTCAGAAGTAACCCGTGGTCATGTTATAGAAAGTGAACTTGTAGCCTCCTTCAAACTAAGATGCAAATTTCCAAGGTAGTTCTTTTTCATAAATGGAGGCTCACCTAATACTCAACATGACAGATGGATCAAATGATATATGCATAGCCTCTCTTCTATTAGGAGTTTTAGCTTGATATATGAGTATTCCTTCAGCTTTCCATAGTTATTTTTTTTGGCCAAACACTAAGGATCAATGTTCTTTGCCTCAGAACCTAAGGATGATGATTGGACATGATCATATTAGAGACAGATATAGATTAAAAAAATTTAAGAGAAAATAAACATAATTGAAGCTTTGAAATCTCAAGTGATCTCTAAAGAAGAGCTTCAAAAAAAGGAATTGGCTATCTCGGTAGCTGGTCTTATTAATGTCGTAAGTAATAAGATTCTTATGAGCTGGTGTTATATGAAACGTAGTATCAATCGGTTGGTTTTTAGTCTTTATAATATCTATGAAAGAAAAAAGTGTCTTGTTATCTTGATTGTAAAGTTGGAGCTCTTCGAACAAATTGTATCCAAAGTATCTCTATCAAAAATGCATTTAATGAGAGAGAAAAAAATGCCATATATGAATAGTTGAGCTTGCGAAAAAGAACTCAAGTGGAATGTTGATTCTGTTAGAGGAAGAAGGTGCCTTAGTCTCAATTATGAAGGTCCTAATGTTATGAACGATTTGATTAATTTTGATCACGAATTGTGACCTATGAAGCAATATTGATATTAATTCTCTCTTCTAGATTGCTGGGAACCTTTTTAGGCTATTCAAAAGAAGATGGTGTCTTAGTCAAAAATTTCTCTTGCTTTATTTTTGTCTTCCAAGAATAAAGCAATAAAAGAAAAATGTTAAATGGATAAATGACCAACAAATTTATACAAATATGTTAGACCTTATAACCTTTTCTACAAACATACTTTAAAAGGTTCAATAACAAGGAGAGAAAATTTCAATTAATTATGAGTAAAAATATAATACTTTTTAAAAGAAACTGACTTCTGAATTAAAGTCGTGATTTAAATTAAAAACTCCTCGGCTATAGTGAATAAATGAGATGAAGTAATCTAAAATGTGAAATATTTTTAAATCAAAATGATTTAAATTAAAAACTCTTGCTATTATAGTGATATTTGGTATGCTTTCATTCGGCAATTCTGGTGGGATGTTTCTAATTTCCATCCACCATGTTGCTATCCCATGACTGGTTTCTGGCAGCTTGGTCTTTGAAAGTGGGGTTTTCCTTTGTATGCGTTGTTGTACACTTATGGCCAAGAAATATTTCGTTGGTTATCTTTGGTGGTTGATTGATTCTAGGAAGTGAACTTTGCTATCTCAGGATTTTGGAGGATATTGTTTACATTGGCAATTTATAGCCATGTTTTTTATGTTAGTATCATAGAATTGTTTGGTATTTCCTAGAAATGTGATCATGTTTGTGTATTTGTGAGTGGTGTAAGTGTATTGTATAGCAATTGTAATGAGAGATTACCTAAACCAACCATGTATGATTGATTTGTGGTATAAGGTGTATCTACGGAAGTTGTTGACGTGTATTTGCCTCACACCTGATTTATCTTTTATAAAACAGTGAACGTGCCACATTAAAAATGGAATTACCTTTCTAAATAAAATGTCAAAAATTAAAGCTATCAGAAGCATGAATTTTCAAGCTATCGAAACTATGGATTTAAGAGTTACTGAAAACATAGGGTTGTCAAGCTCGAAAACATGGACTTAAGAGTTATCGAAAACATAAGGTTTTTAAGAGCTATCAAAATATAAGTTTTCAAGATATCGAATATATGGATTTGAGAGATATCAAAAAAACATGAATTTTAAAGCTATCAAAAATGTAGATTTAAGGGATGTCAAAAACATAAGTTTTCAAGCCATCAAAAATATGGTTTTAAGGATTATAGTAAACACAAAATTTCATGCTATCAAAAACATAGGGCCTTCAAGCTATCGTAAAATATGGTTTTAAGAGTTATAATTTTAAGCTATGAAAACATAGGTTTTTCAAGCAATCGAAAATATAGGGTTAGGAGTTATCGAAAACATATTTTTTTTAAAGCCAATGAAAATATAAGATTTCCAAGTTATTATAAAAATTGATTTATAGGTTATCAACACCATGAGATTTTAGGTTATCCGAAATATGAATTTAAGATTTATAAAAAAATTTAAGGTTTCTAAATCTATTAAAAACATAAATTTTCAAGCTATCAAAAATATGGATTTAAAAGGTACTGAGAACATGGGATTTCAAGTTATTGAAATATGAATTTGACACCTATCGAAACATGAGTTTTCAAGCTATAAAAATGTGGATTTGAAAGTTATCGAAAACATTAGCTTTTCAAGCTATCAAAAAATAAGATTTTCAAGCTATAAAAAAAGTTGATAACATAAGTTATCAAGCCATTGAAAATATGGGTTCAGGAGGTATCGAAAACATGACACTTCAAGCTATCAAAAAATATGGACCTAAGAGATACCAAAAACATGAGTTTTCAAACTATCAAAAATATGGATTTAAGGGCTATATAAAACATTATTTTTTTTTCAAGTTATTCAAAACATAGGTTTAATAGTTATAAAAAACATTAGTTTTTTAAGCAAAGAAAACATAGATTTTTCAAGTACCAAAACTATGCAGTTAAGAGTTACTGAAAACATAATTTTTTTTCTAAAAAATATAGAAAATATATGATTTCTAAGTTAGTAAAAAATGGATTCAAAGCTTATTGAAATCATGATATTTCAAGTTATCAAAAATATGGATTTACGATTTATGGAAAAAATGTAAGGTTTTTAAAATTATCAAGAACTTAAGCTTTTAAGCTATTGAAAATATGGATTTAAGAGGTACCTTAAACATTGGTTTTCCAACTATTAAAAATATGTATTTAAGAGTTATCGAGTTTTCAAGCTATCAAAAATATAAATTAAAAGTCATCAAAAAATATGTGTTACAAAAAACATGGGATTTTCAAGCTATTAAAAATGATTGATTCAAATGTTATAGATAACATAAGTTTTCAAGCTACTAAAAAAGTATCAAAAGCATGAGTTTTCAAGCAATCAGAAATATGGATTTAAGAGTAATTGCAAACGTGAGTTTCTCAAGATGTTGTAAACATGAGTTATTCAAGCTATCAAACACACAAATTTTATAAGCTATTGAAAATATGGATTCAAAGGTTGTCAAAAATAGTTTTCCAAGCATAAAAAATATAAGATCTTCTTGCTTTAAAAATATGAGATTTTAAAGCTATCAAAAATATGAAATCTTAATGGTATAGAGAATATGAGATAAATAAAGTTACTAAAAATATGAATTTTTAACTTATCAAAGATGCAATTTTTAGGGCTATTAGGAAAAATAACACATAAACAAATATTTACAAACATGTATCGAATAATAAAAATGATGATTTTTGATTATAAATCTACCGGCTTAGGTAGTAAGCAATTTGAAATCTACCTAAATTGGAAGATAATCAAGGAAATATCCAAGCAAAAATCGAATGTGATGAGTTGAATTACCAAGTAGAATCAAGTAAGTTGGAAACTAAATTAACTATAATGAAGCAGTAGAGTATATTCAATTATTTCATGGTTTCCCAAGAGTGAAGAAGTGGAAAGAAGGATAGAGGCATGAGTATTTTTTTGCCCAATTTAGGGGTGGAATTGTAGTCGTGGATGAATGAATGAATAAATCTGATAGATATGAGGAATAGTAATATCTATGCAGTGATTTTGTAAAAGCGAGAAAATTCTTGAGACGTTGATTTTCATTTATTCTGGTAATAAAAGAGTTTCCTCTAAGATAAAGCTTAAGAAAAAACATGAGGAGTAAATGTTGTAATAAAATTTGTAGTATATAGGTATTGTAAACATGAAGGAAAAGGTTATCAGGATTATGTAGACAAATGTAACAAAAATATAAAAGTAAAAACTATTGGAAATATATAGACAATGCAATCAAAAATATGAAATAAGGAGCCATCAAAACTATGCAATAAAGAGCTATCGAAATTATGAGTTAAAGAGCCATCGAAAGCATGAGTTAAAGAGCTATTGAAAGTAGTTCAAGAGTTATTGACAGAATGAGTTCACAAGCTATCAAAAGTATGAGTCCAAGAGCTATAAAAAGACGAGTTGAAGAGCTATCTAAAATATGAGTTCAACGACTATTGAAAGTCTGAGTTAAAGTGCTATCATAAAAGTGAATATAAGCTACTACATATAAGGAATAGTAATAGCCATGAAGTTACTTTGCAAAAGCAAAAAATTTCTTAAGACATTGGTTTTGGATGTTTTGTCGATAAAAGAGTTTCCTTCAAGAAAAAGCTTCAGAAAACCTTTGGGAGTAAATTTTATAAAAAAATTATAATCCATAGCTATCGAAAACACAAAGAGGAAAGCTATCGGAATTATGCAGACAAAACTACTTAAAATATGATAGGAAAATCTATTGGAAATACGAAGAAAAGAAACAAAAAATATGAAATAAAGGGTTACCAAAAGTACGAAAGTATGAGTTAAACAGCTATCAAAAGTATGAGTTTAGTAGCTATTGAAAGACTGAGTTAGAGAGCCATTGATATTCCAAGAGCTATCAAAAATACGAGTTAAAGAGATATCGAAAGAATGAGTTAAAGGTCTACCGAAAGTACGAGCTTATGGGATATCGAATGTCTGAGTTAAAATGTTATTGTAAAGGTGAAATAAAGCTATCAAAAGTCTAAGTTAACAAGAATACGAAATATGATTTCTATTCATGATATGGTTTTCCTAAAGAAGATTATCTCCTATAAGATCTATTTCTTAGAGTGTTAAATACTAGATCTGAAACTCTTGATTGCAAGTTAGTTATAATAAAATAAAAAGAAAAACAATGTATGAGACTCAATGAAGCTTTGTGTCACAAATGTTGTATTTTAGCAATTGAAGCAGTGGAAGCACACCATATAACGATTTTTCATGGATGCATCTAAATTTTGACTAATTATTTTCATGTATAATAAATGTTATTTATGAAGTAATAATCATTTACAAATCTGATATAATTATCGCAGTTTTGTTTTATATATGAACATTATGAATCCCGGTTATTGTATAAATCTGTTTTAGTATTTTGATGATAGTATTTGCTTTTTGAATGATAATGATGTGTTATATAAAGATACTGGTGGAAAGTACACATTTGCAATCTTGACTTTTTTCGGATGCTAATGTACACCTTTCATCTTGACTTTCTTCGAATGGCAAGAACATCATTCCTCTTTACAATTAGCAATAGAATACAACAAGTAGTTGTATCTGCAAGAATCATCTTCAATATAGATTCGTGCAGATTTAGTACAATGATCCTATAAATCTCCATTGGCAGTATAGCATTTAATTCTTTAAGGAATATGATGAGACCAGAGAGAAGGATTGAGAACTTAAGTACAAGTTCTCTAATATTATGTGGTTTGTAAACCTTTGAAAAATTAGAGTAAAAGAGCATGAAGAGATGTGAAGTTTGGCAAAAGGATGAAGTGAAGTGTCCATTTGTTTAAATTTGAAAATCTGTCCAACGGCTAGTATGTCGACTATGATTTTAGAGTATGTCGACCTATCCATCCCAATGTTGACATATAATTTTAGTATATGTTGACATATCCTAGTCAGTTTTGAAAACCATTTTACAAAAAATTGTTTTATTCTTTATAACTTCAAAAACTATTATCCTATTTTTATAAAAGGATACTAGAGAGAAAAATAAAGTTTAGTAAAAGAGAGATATCGAATATATTTGTTATGGCTTCTTAACATAAATTCTAAGACTCGGACAGACTTATTAAACGCTTCAAATGTCTCTGCCTATAAAGTGTTTGTGTTCCATTCGCCATGAGTTTGTTTTGGTCTTCCATTTATTTGGAATAATCTTTATATATATATTCATTTACTTCCAATTAGGATTTTTATCTCCATAAAATACCTCCATAATATATCCGAAAACACTACAAAATTCAAAGAAACATTAATAGTATTATTTATATGCTTATTATCGTCAATATCGATACTCGGGGCACTAACAAATGCGATTCTAATTCCTTAAAGGGAAATCTCAGGTGAACCATCTTATTTCAGGCCTATAGCCCTCATTAACTACTCCTTTAAAATAATCACTAAATTTCTCGCAAATAGATTGAAAAGTAAAATGAGCAGTTTAATCAATGAATCAGATATTGTTAGCACCAAAATTGGTCACTAACACCCTTGAGTAGAATTTTGTAGAGAGAATAATGAAGATAGTAAATTAAAACAGAGGAATGTTATAGTAAAATGCAATAAGAACAGCAAGGACGAGAACACCAGAATTATAGTGGTTCGGCGTAACTGCCTATGTCCACTATTAATGTAATTTTTATTACTTCTTCAAAGAGTTGCATACAGATACAACCCGTAAATAAACAGCTTGAATACAAGTGGAGCTAAAAGAAAGCTTGTGCAGAAAATGGAACGGTTTCCCTAGAGTTCTCGAAAAAAGGTCCCTTCAACTATGCTCCTGCCTCTCTATTTATAGACGAAGATAGGTGGGAAACCCTGCGCAAACCCAAGAACAAGGTAGCTCGGCCCATAGTTGTAAGTCAAGTTGACCGAACAAGTCAGGCCGACACACCTCCACTGAACCGGTAATCCCCGAGCCTCTCTGACCGAACCACGAGTTCCTTGTGTATGACTTGAAGCGAAGTCTTCCATAACTCGAAGCAGATGTGATGCAACCAGAAGTAAAGAAAAGCTGACCACATTGTCCTGCTGGAAACCTGCTAACTCCTAGGGCCGAATGATGAATGGCAGACCCACGCTAGTCTTCCTACTATGACTGAGCAATGAGTGGCCGGTCCACCTTGGCCTTTCCTCCAAGACTGGGCGACACCCGATAACCTGTCCAAGCGAACGACGTATGCTGGGCTAACCAGACCGAACCGCTTTGTTTTCATGCGCCTTGGTCTAACCATGTTACAGATGAACCACATGAAATGAAACTCGCGAGGCCGAACCAGAGAACGCCGAGCCACTCTTCCCTGAGTATATAGACCAAACTGTCCTGCCTTTCCTTCATTGGCCAAACGATACACGTCTCAATACCTCAAGGGCTAGATTATCATTGGCCAAACGACCAGGGCCGGACCAACTCCACACCGAACCACCAGTTCCGAAACCTTCTTGACCGAACCACTTTCCCTCGCACATTCTGGCCGAACGAACAAGCCTGTACTCTACCACTGTACAACTTCAGCCGAGCCAGTGCCAAACATGTCGACCCAAGTATGTAGGCCAGTCCAACTTTAAGTTAAACCAGACTCTTATGCTTACAATCCTTTCTTGGCTTGAGTCCCGTCTAGGTTAATCCATAGGCTCTATGACTATCGCCATGTAGCCGGGTCAATGTGTCGGGTAACATTTGCCCCCCCCCCCAAAGCACGTCGTGTGAGTCAATATGATATGCTTTGAACCATGAGAAATCCATGCTTTCGACATCTTGTTCTAACTTCTCTGAAGTTGAATGCAAGAGATTTCTTGAAGGATGAACCACATTACGGGTGGAATCATTTCCTCTATTGCACTATCATCTTCGATGTTGGTCGGTTGACGTACGAGCGATGAACCACTCGTCCGACATACCTATTATCGCTCGGTATGTTTGCTCACCGTCCCACTGAGGTACTCTGACCGGATCTAATGGTTAAGGCCCATTCGCCTCCCCCTTTCCACGTATAAATGCCCACATTTCTTCTCTTCCTTCCCACTTTTAGTCTCATATCTTATTTCCTAGCACTGTCCCAAACTTTAGCCTCCCCGCTCCACTGAACTACATCATCCCTTTTCCCTAATATTCTCCAAACGCGACTTCACCATTCCTCGCGATTCCAAATTCCGAAAATCACTTGCCCCCACTCCATACTAACACACATCTCGATGAGTTTCATCATATTATCATGAACCCCTAGGCCACCCCTTTTTTAAATCGAACTAGATTTGAACCTTAGGAGCATACATCCATCACAATAAAAGGGGAAAAGTAGAAGAGCGTGGCGAGGCATGAGTTATAGGAGTGGACAACGAAGCATTTCCGAAGCGGGTTTACACCAGATTGAGAGGAATCGGCATAGGCGTTGATAGGAAGTAAGTCGGTGCATATAGGGGAAGTGAGTTGTATTTCGTAGGAGAGATGAGTTCTGTACTTTAAATGGGAGTGGTTCGGTGGGTCGTCCAAGGAAGCCTGGGCCGGTAGGATTATGTCAACTGAAGAGTTCGGTAGGGGCTAGAGAAAGAGTGGGTTGGTACTTCCATTCGAGTGGGTCGGTTGTATTTGGTCTAAGTAGGTATTTAGTGTCTGTAGGAGAGTAGGTCGGTGAGTAGAGTGAGGAAAGGGGAAGGGAGATAGGTTTTAGGGATTGGCACCGAGCGAGGCATTATGGTTCGACGTGCACGCATTTGAATGGATGAAAGGTCCTAAGTTTGGGGATCGGCCATGACAAACACACTTACCTCACCTTAACTCGTAGAACATAATATCACCGCTTGTTTCCATAATCACATTCCAATAAACCCATGATACGAACTTAAGCTCAAGCACATGAAACTGATCAAGACTAACAACTTCACAATTTTAATCATTGTAGATGTGAACGTAAAGCTCATCGTACACATTTTACTTTTCTGAACTCTAATTTATTTGTACTCTTTACTCGAACTATCATACTAGCTCATATACCATGCGGGGGGGGGATATTTTTGTTGTTATATCTGATATCAATTGTCTTTCAAGTACAGTTTAAACAGGATTCTGTTCACATCCATCGTTCTTTAAAGATGTCCATAAAATCGAGCTATGCTACAGTTTCTGATAGGCATGTGCCAGGTTCTCAACAGGAGGTAGTAGGAACTTCGAATCCACCGACAACCTCCAAACAGGGTATGCCAGATCCATCTGCTGCAGTTGTTGGCCCGACCCTTGATGTTATAGATGGAGCAATTATCCTGGATAATCCGAATGATTCACAAGCTTTAAAAATAGGTGAAGCCGCTCTTCGTCGGTTATGTTTGATTCATGGAACTACCTTTGACGACATTTTAGTTTCATCGGGACAAGATCGGCCTCACCTGCCCCCGGTTGGGTATACAACGTGCAACAAATTCATGTGCTGGGTTGGAATTATGCCACCTTTCAATTCATTTCTCCATGAGGTGTTACGGTATATCAGGATTGCTCTGGCACAGCTTCACCCCAACAGTCATGCATTTATTCATGGCACTTGTTTTCTCTTCATTAGCAACTTATTCAGGCTCCTTACTCCCGAGGATATCCGCTACATTTATCGCTTCAAAAGATGGCCTGACAATCCATCCTTCCTGTTTCTTAAGCCACAATTCAAGTGTTAGATCCTGACGGGGGCATGGAGTTGATTTTCTCAGTATAAGAAAGAGTGGTCTTACGTGTGCTGTCCTCTGGCTTTGCGAGAAGATGGCTGGAAGGGAATAAGTTTCACTCTTAGACTAATATTTGTCTAAGGCTTGAAGTACACACTTTCTAACTTCTCTCAACTCTTATAGGTATCAGCCCACGTCCCAACGGCACTAGGTATTCTGAGGTCGTCGAGGCTATTCAAGCTATTCCCATGGAAGATGGATAGATCAAATCTGTTATTTCCAATGAATCGCTTTTAAAGTTTGAATTGTTGGAGAAAGGTTGTCGAACTATTCTCCAAACTGGTGCCACTACAACCGGATCCGAGACGGAGAAAGGTAAAGAGCAGGTCGGGCCTTCGGTGCCCTTTACTGGTGGGGCCCCCAACACATCTGAGGAAGGTGAAATTAAAGAGGCTGGGGTGCCAGAAGCATCTGATGAAAATATAAGTCAAGATTCAGCACCGGTGACTGATGTACCGGGCATCAATGAACCGCCTCCTCCTTCAAAAGGGAAAACGAAACTAGCCTACAAATTGAGAAAGAAAATAGTGGGCGGAACCTCAAAAGTTACAATTACTCCGGTTGAGAAAGATTCGTCTCCTCAACACCTAGAGGGTTCACTAAAAGGCCTATCAGACTTGACCATCCCTGATGACTTGCTGAATTGTGGTTTCAACGACCTAAGGGATATGGGACTTAACTTGCAGGCGAGAGGCCATGGAGGCGATCAGGCTTGTCATCAAGGAGGAAAAACTCCAATAAGTAAAGCAAAAGATATTAGTCCATCGGAAACACTAGGACACACACAAACACTCACACTTCATCCTACACTTAAATTTTATCCATCATATGATTCTCACTAACTCATCTTCACTTGGTTTCTGTGCAGGTGATATGGAGCGAACACACGACTTTGACCGCCTTCATAAGTCCTGTATCTTCCACCACTCCGGTTGGGATTCAGGATCTGGTAGGCGCCGAGACAGAGATGACAGCAGTGATAGAGACTCTCATCCCAGACATTCGTCTTCTTCTCGAAGAAAACTTATAGCCACTCTTCATATCCCAACAATCCTCCCCCTCACTCAGAGCATAGTAGGGAGAAATCTGCTCAGAGGGGATCTCAATCTGAAGCTCCTCGTGACCAATATTCTGGTTCGTTTAGTACTAAGCAATCTCGTGAGCCCCATAAGAAGTTCGTGACTCCGGCTAAGCAAACTCCCCTAGTCTCCGCACATGGTCCATCGAAAGCCGAAAAGTTAGCCAAACATAAGGCCACATTTCCAAAGATATGCTTCGACGGATTGAAATTTTTTCTTTCAATTCATCCTATTCCAAGGCATGTCAAGCAAAGCGCTATCGCCTGCAATAATGACGTCTATGTCCAGCACGATGCGTTTATTCATGTGGCAGAAAAAAATTCAGAAGTTTCTAGGGAACGTCAGCATGAAATCAATCGCGTGAAATGTAACGACCCGTAAATTTCGTGGATTTAATTTGGTTGAATTAATGAGTTTTGTCATTTAATTTAGTAGAAATAAAAAAAACTTTGTAAACAAATATTGAAATGAACGCTAAATTAAAATATATAAATGATGACTTAAAACCTATTTACTAGCAATTTGAATAAATTTCAATAAATGAAATGGGGTAAGTATTATACCTGGATATAAATTTCATTTAAAGGGAATAAACTAATATGTTAATGTAAATTAAGAAAATATTGGAATAAATGATAATTCCATTTATACTTGTAAGTAGTTATTATAAGTTGCATGTTGAAATGGTTGATTGAATTAGAATTTAAAATTTAATTTAAATAAAAAAAATATAAAGGTTTACAATAACGGAAATTTAGGAAATAAGGTTAGAACAAGTTGATTAGTAATAACCAAAATAAGGGAATAGTATCAATGTAAATAAAGTTGAAACAAATTGGATATAGAGAAATAAATGTAAGCATTTAATAAATTAATTAATGTAGATTTCAATAAATGGTAATTGAATAAAAGTCAACGTTATCTAAGTAAGCATATTACTTGCTGGAAAGTAATACATAATTGATTGAATATGATTATGAAATATAAAATTTGTGTATACACGGGATTTTTAACGGTGATTGTTAAGTAATAAACCTATAAAGACATGTAACGGAAATAGGTAACAATCTATAGGTTATTTATTCATTTAGTACGTTAAAAAAATTTGGAAATCAGATCTCAATTAAGGGAAATTAAGTTGTACGTTAGTTTGAAGTAAAATCGAATAAATATTACATTAATATAGGATGTAGAACAAATGGTTAGGGATTGTCAAATTTGGTAAAAAGGGATTTGACTTAGGATTTTGTTAATTGAGTTTAAAACCTTAATTAATACGCGTAATTGACAAGATTCGCATTTTTAAGTATAACCGTTGATACAAATCTAAGATTGTAACGACCCAGAATTTCTGTCATTTGAAATTCAAATATTTAGTTTTATTTTAAATATCAACAAGTAAAATTTGTAAGTCGAATAATTTATTTTTCGAATATCTGGATTTAATTGGATAATTAAATCAATAATTTAATATTTGGAATTACTGAAATAATTGGAAATTGGGTTTAATGTGATTAAAAATGATTTATAAAGTTATATTAAATCATATTGGAGTTAGAACAATGTTTGCAAACTTTTAAAATTGAATTAAAAGTTAAATTACAAAAATTGAATATTTAATTGACGAGTGAAAATAGCCATTTTTCAAACAGTCTCGGATTTCGACGAAACTAGTTTCATCGGATCCATAATGTCAAATTATTGTATGGTTTCAAATTTTGTGTCAATCGGATTTACCGTTTGTCCGGGGCAAGCCAAAACGCATAGAAATTTGGTTAATCGATTTAAATTAAATTTGATCGTTTATTTCCGTAACTCGCACATATGATCAAATTAGCCTCCGAAACCTATTCCATTCTGTCCGGAACGTGGGGTAAACCCTAGAAACGCCAGTCGCCGTGCGAGATTTGGAGTTCGGAAAATTTCGAGTGAATAGTAATTTGAGGATTTTCTATAAAAGGCCTCCATATTTCTAATTTGCAAAGAAAAAACCTTAACCCTAATTGAAAACCTTCAGCCGCCACCCTCTTCTTGTAATGGCCGAAAATATTCCATCTTCTCCTCTTAATCTCTTCCAATCCGTCAATAATTAGAAAACGTTGTCAACTGCAAATTTGAAGAGCATCGGAAGAGCTTTCAATCCATACGGGTACTTCGTCGAATCGTCGACCATGGGGCAAAAAAAAGCACCGCGTTCGTGCTCGTTTCTGCACACATCTCGAGCACTAAGAAGGGGCCGAGTGTGGCTGTTTGCTCCGCGTTGGTAGAGGTTGGCGAAGGCTTCGAAGTGGAGGTGGCTGATCGTTGTAGAAGTCGACGAGGTGAGTGCAAAAATTCAAGGCAAGTGGCGACATTCATGGGTTTAGGCGTGCATTTCTTTTACTGGGAAGGAGAAGTACGAGGGCACGGCCACGATCTGTTTATTTGAAATCAACGGCTTGGATTAGAAAATGGTATAAAATATAAAAAGAAATGTAAATTAATATTATTAAATTTGTGTAATCTTTGTAATGCTATAATTTGTTCATACGAGGTCAGAAAATGACGAAATAAATTGCGTTTGCTTCATTTTGTCGAGCACTACGCAATGGAGCTAGTTTGGAGTCATTTGGAGCTAGTGATAATTTTGGGTAAAATTAAACGCACGTTTAATTTTATTCGAAACAAAACGCTACAACTGTAGTCGGAAACTCAAGGTGAGAACTTCTCACTCAATTGAATTGTTTCGATTTAAATTTTAAATAGTTGGATTTAAAATTGCTTGATTGTGTGATTGGATGATAGTTATTATCTGTTGCATTGAAATAGACCTTATATGTCGTATATTAAGCGGATGTTATTTATTAAACACATATACCGCGATAATTCCATCTTGATATGGAATTGGTATTATATATGTACTTGGAGTTGATTTCCCGCATTATATAGTGGATGAGACCCTATTGCGCCGCATAATAGCAGATAGTATTTTATAAATCTCATATACCGCGATATTTCATCTCGAAGCGGAATTGGTATTGTGCTAACATCTTTGGATGCAGGGAAACAGGTTGGAGGGATCCAACTGGATTCCTCAAATTAACATTTGAATTTGTTTCAATGTTGTGTTGATCTATTTATTGATTTATTTATAATCTGCGTGATTATCTTTGTGATTGAAACCGTTAAAGGCTAAATTTTAGCCAAATATATTTTTGGTATCGTTAGATGCCGAAAACAAATAAAATTGGGTTTCTGAAAATTTAAGTTGAGAATTCATAATAAAATTAATTTTGGAATTGATTCATTTTAAATAAATAAATGTTGAAATTTTTATGTTATAAAAATTATGATTTGTGTGAAATATAACCGAAATGTAATTTTTGAAATAAGTAGTTGATTAATTTATAAAATGGTTTAAATTGGGATTTTTGAACTATTATGAATGATTTATATAAAATATTTATAAAATTGATATTTATAAATTAAATATTGAAATTATAAAACGAATTTTTATAAGTGCTAAAATAAAGTATAAATGGATTTCATAAGTGGATGAAATCTATAGATTTATAAATTGTGAAATTATAAAATGAATAGATTTTTGTAAAATAAAAGATTTATAAATAATTAACTTATAAATTGGATTTTGGCGTGTAAATGAGATATGGATAGAATTTGTTAATAAAGTGATTTTATAAGTTGAAGTTGTTATAAAGTATAAATGGAATTTATAAACGTTGTTTTATAAATTCGAAATCGAATTATTTTGATAAGTTTAATTATTATAGCTTATTAAAGGAAATATATTCACGATTTTGGATAGTGAATAATCCTTTAAATAAAATATGTAGAAATGTTGAATTTGGTTAAGGAAATATTCTCATGATTTTGGACAGTGAATAATATATTAAAGAAATGTTTCTATAAAGTGATATTTTAAATAGAATTAAAACGATTTAAAGATGTTTTAAAATGTATAAAGTATCAAAACCATATATTTCAACACTCATTGTTGAAATAGACGTTTTCGAGAAATAGAAGGAAATGGTGGACTATAACACTGTTGTTATAGTAAATGATTTCCGAAAGGAAATGTTTTATATAGTATTGCGATTTATATATCTATTTTAAGTTCGAGTCCCTATACTAGTGGTTTTGGGTTGTCGTAACGATGTTTTACGCAACATTCGTTTTGACCCAAATAAATGTGTTTAAGAGAATGTTTTCCTTAAAGAATAAAATTTATACTTAATTGTGATTTAAATGTATTGAATATTTTCCAAATGTTGAAAATAAATGGATTTGTGAATTACTTATTATTGAATAAGTATGGAAATGTTTTCTAATATGAAGTGAATGTTTTGAGATTTTATCTTTTAAAGATAAATTAAAAGTGAATAATTGAAATCGATTCGAAAAATCGTATAAAAAGTGAATATTTGGAAATATAAATCCACAGTGGAAATTTATAAGGGAAATTTGTTTGAAAAATAAACATTTATTTATTTTTAGAAGTGTGGAAATAAATTTACGGATTTGGAACGTAAATTTAATAAATCGGTAAGGATTTATTTAATTGGTTTAAATGAACCATTTTGAAATGAAAGTTGTAAAGGTGAAGTTTGATTTGAATTTTTTTTCAAATAGTTGAAGTGTGGAAATTATATCTTGTAAAGATATTTTTGAAAATAAATAATTTAGGAAATTATTTGAAATCAGGTTATGTTGCGAATATTGATTGATAGTTAAATAACCGACTACCAATATTGACCCTTGAATGGCTATTTGTTGTGAATTAGTTGAAATTGAATGCTACACTTATTTTTAAATTATTGCGCTCGTTATTCGGAATACCCATTCCGAATAGTGATACGACGTAATGGATAACATTGAAGACCGGTGTTGAAGACCGGGTATTTGTGAAAACGATAGGATGACCTATCGATTGTCTCTACACCGTTAGCTACGGTATGGAGATTTCCTTTGTGATGGGAAATTCGATCGGGGTTGTGAATACCCGGATTGCAAGGGCTTCTTTTGAAGTGCCTTCGGTTCTGTTCAAACCCGGAACAGACTTGTATGGTTACGTGTCTGACATTACATTTTGAGATATAAAGCAGATTTCTTTCAAATACATCTCTATTGGTGGCGGAGAATTTATTCTCTTAGCTTAACACCCATCTCTGAGACGTACGAGCTCAAAGGTTTTGTAGTTGAAGGTTAACAGCGATATATTCCCAATTTGGTAATGTGGCATGCTGAGTGTTGCTGTGTGATGATTATTTATTGATCATTTGTGGATTAAAGCTGGCTTTGTGAAAAAGCGTAGCTTTGTGGACGAGACTTCGTCAGACCTCACACCCCGGAAATGGTGGAAACAGGAAAATGCGGCAAGGTTATGAGGGTCGCACCCTTTAGGGTATGTCATTTCCTTCTGGAAAAGGGTGGTGTCAGGTATGGAGCCCTGATGCTTAACCTATGTGGTTGCTGTAGGATCTAGATTAACCCTAGAGGGGGGGTGAATAGGGTTATAGCAAATCTTTCCGAATTAAACACAGAAACAAACTGTAGAAATAAATATGCTGAAAAGTAAATCACAGACAAAATTTACCCAGCTTCGGCAACCCCTGCCTACTGCTGCATTCCCAGATTTCTATTAGAATTGAACAGTTTCCCGCTTACAAACACTCTAACAGACTTGCAAACCCTGCTACCGCCTATTGAGTTTTGCAAACTCACAAACCCTGCTAACTGGACTAATTCTAACCAGACAATCTGACACTACCTACAACCTAGGTGGTGATTTACAAATTCTTTAAAAAAAAACAACTTCAAAAATAAATGCAGGAGCAAAAATTAAAATATAAACGTTAATCCCTAATATTTGCTCAATGTAAAAAAAACCCCTTTAAAACAAAAAGTCTCCTTTGTACTTAACAAGGCCGGCCCCTTGTTATTTTTCACCCGATCCACTTCTCTTCCTTGTGAATTATTTGCGGCCGATCTTCTTTGTCGAATTAGGGCTTCGGTTTCTTTCTCGAATTAGGGCTTCGGCTTCTTTCTGATGATTGATTAAGCTCTTGCTTGTTCTCTGATGATTGATGCTTGTTGCTAGCTCGTTCTCTGATGATCGAGTTGTTGATGGTTCGGTATGTAATTTCTTTTGTTGCTTGTTTGATTGCTTGCTTTTTAACTCGATTGTTCTGTGTTCTATGATGATTTCTTGGGGTTTATTTATAGGGTTGAAACCCTAATAACCACTGTCAGATTTGATTTCTACACGTCATTGATTATTTTCCTGAATTTGTTCTGGATTTGGAGTATTCCTTTCTTGATTTAATTTCGAATTATTGCTGTCCATATTTGTTTTCGAATTAATTAATTCGAAAATTTCTTCCTATATTTGTTGTCTCGGCCCCTATTTGAATTAACACTGACCATATATGTAGTCGAGAAATTTGATGCAGAGATTTCTTTCCAAATTAGATTTCTCTGACTTAATTAAAGATACGAATTTGATTTTTAACTTCGGCTTGATTTCTGCACTGTTGAATCTTGTTCATCCACTGTTGCTTTCGACTTTACACGGCATTGATTCTCTGGCCCCTGTGAGTTTCGTCTCTGGCCATCTTCTCTGTTGTTCATGTAGTTGCATTTATTGTAGCTCCATCTTGACTTGGGCTTTTTCACTGTATCAGATGCTACACTTGTTCATGTATTCAACTTCACTGTTGCACTTGAGTTTGTGTCCACTGCTTCATCATGTTGTATTCATCCCTGTACTTGTAGTTGTGTAATTCTTCTGGCTTCACATGTGCACAGAGTTTGTTGTTGCAGTGATTTGTCTGACCTCGTATGCTTCAAGTTGCCTTGAGTTGAACCTATCTTGGGTTTGACCTTGTTTGTGATTTCTGTGCATTGTGCTTTGTTGTTGTATTTGCATTGAGTCACTGATTTTGTTCGAGACTTTGTTTGTTGCAGTATGTCACTGCATTTGGTCTGAGTCACTTGTATCCATTCTCGAGTTGCACACTTTGATTTACTACTGCTTCACCTTGTTGAGTACCTGTAATTGCTGTTATATCACTTCAAATTGCATTTATTTGCTTGTACTTGTGTTCTGGTCATTGCTTTGTTGTGTAGCTGCTATGCAGTTGCTATGCATCACTATATATATACTCTCTGTTTTGATTTGCATTGGTGCAGTTTCCATATTTTGTGTATCTTGATGTTGTATACACTTTTTCATGCTGCTGTGATGCAGTTTCCTTCACTGTTGTATCTTTGGGAGTTTGCACTGCTTCATGTTGAATTCATTGAAGTATTGATTGCTTTTGTTGATAACGCACACGAGTTCGCGAGGCAGTGCACACGTGTATAAATGTACACGTGTGTATTGCAGCCACTCACGATTACCTGTAAGAACACTGATATGCACAGATATTACACAATCAAAGATGATGACAATAACCCATGTATCTGAGACACAAACAAAATTCTATTTTTGCAAATTCAAATTTGTTTGTTTTCAGATTACTGTTGTAGTTGCTAATTATACAGGTACACAGGAGACAGGACAAGAAGTGGAGCTGGATAATGCAGATAGATGCAGATGTGCAGACAGAGTGAAAAACTAAGTGTTGAGTGTTGTAGTGAGAAATGTAAAATGTATGAACTGATGTATGTATATATAGAGAGAGCTGAAAACTTTGTATTGTTTAAGTGTTGTAATAAAATATTATATTGAATAAAAAATACTGGTTGAATTATATAAATTCTGTGCAATAGTATAATTATTCAATATGAATATTTCTTCCTTTCTGTATATAGTCCAAACTGCAAACACACGTATATATATATATATATATTAATATATATTTTGTTATCATCAAACAAAAAATCACATCAAACAGTTGCTCCAATCTCATTTTCTGTGTGGTTGTTGCTTGGTGATCGAGGGCCCTCAGATAAAGGTCCCAAAGGACCGGGGGAGGGGGGGTTGGCATATTCGTGTAGTAGTTACCTAGTTACAAAGGTAACCCGGTCTTGTGTTGGCAGAGAACTGGTTAAGTTCTCGGGACGTCCCGCCAGAGGCGATCCCATGTGGCAGTAGGAAGTTCCTTAGCCTGATCATTTGTTGGAAAATCCAAAGAAACTATACGAGCCTTGTACGGTTTTAGTTGTATTACCTGCCATTTACTTATGGTGGCGCCCCACTGTTTGGATGGTAGTAATAGTAGGCATAGTTCGGAATGTCTATGCTGGCTAAGATTTATATTCTATTTTTGAAATGTTTCATCACTATGCACTAATAATAATATCAAAAATGATTTGTTTTGTGTAGTAAGCATCTTTGACTATCATAAGGAGAAATCTCCTCCAATTCTGCGTTTGCATTGTGTGTGTGTGTGTGGGGAGGCCTTATGGTAGTTTCATTTTCCAAAAGCATTGCGGATATCTTTCACTTCCCTTGTTGTTGTTATTTAAAAGTTAAATAACTGTTTTAAGTTCTCACACCAGTCCCATGACTGACCTGGAGTTTACTGTTCTCTTTCTAAACTCTGGGTGTCCATAATTTTCCACACGGGCAGTCTAGAGTAAGGTTATCAGGTCATTCTAGATTCAGAAGTGCTATGGAGCTCAAGGGGCGAGCTGGATGGCGAGATGTATTACTTGTATATGATATTATCTTTCCGCTGTAAATTCACTTGTGAGGACATGTTTGTATAACTGTCCATTGTCCAGTTGTGTTGTATAGTGTTGTTGTATACTCTAATGATGATGGGATGTAATGTAATAACTGTTATAGTTCTTTGTTTTAAAGATTATTCATTTATCTATTATATGTTGCTCCGCTGCGATATGTGAGATTCTGATATTGTTTCTGTTCTGTTTCCTTACTTCTTCTGTCCTTTTCTTCTACCTCTTTTTTTAACCCCCATGGTTCGGTTTTCCAGCATTCGATTATTCTGCATTTGATACAGTGGACGTATTGATGCCGACCATCGGATCCCGACAAAACCGCTATGTTACAAAGATGTATATAGAAATATTAATGTAATGAAATATAAAACAATGTTAACTATGTTAGTTGAGTAATAATTGATTGAATGTTTAGTTGTAATCGAATAAAATCAAATTTATTGGAATTAATTTGCAATTAATTGGATTAATTGCAGTTGACATTTGAACACTGTATTTACTGGCATAATTGACACTAAATTGATATGTGAATTTGCTTTTAGTTATTATAAATATCTAAGGGATTAAAAATGACAAAAATCTACTAGTTTATAAATTTGTGCAGTTATAGTTGGTGTGATTGGTCATTTGAAATGATTAATTCTATAGGATGTAATAAATGTTAATTTTAATTATAAAATGGAAATTGATAGATTTAAGGAGTGAAAACCAAGCTTTGTTAATTTATTTGAAACATTAAATTTAATAAGACTCGAATAAAAAGGGTAAGAATTTAAATAGTGGATTTTGGAGTTTTATTTTTTAATTTCTAAATTTAATGAAATTGAAATTTAATATTGAAATGTAGATTTACATTGGAAATGATAAATAAACCAACTATTATTGACATTTAAATTTTGTTCGAAGCCTTGTAAATAGTTAAGAATTTTAAAATGTTGAAATTGGAAATTTTAAGATTGGAATTTAAATTTGGATTTAACTAATTTAATTTTTAATTTATTTAATTAATGGAAAAATTGTCATTTTGGCCACTGACTCGGATTTCGACGGAACAAGTTTCATCGGATCCGTAACAGTGAATTATAATAGTGTTTCAAGTTTCGTAGCGATCGGACTTTTCGTTTGATCGTAAGGACTCGAACCGCCTTGAAATTTATGCAATTTAGATCAATTGAAATCAATTTGGAAAATTTGAATTTAGCATAACTTCTTCGTACGATGGAATTTGGACGTGAAACTTTTTCCATCGCGTTTAAAATATTTTTAAACATATATTTTGATATATGGGTTGAACCTTTTCCGTTCCAGAATCGAAACGGGCTTTTCGGGTCAATTATCGTTCAAAACCAAAATCCAACCTAGCTCATTCTTTCTATTCTGTTTGCCTATATATATGTGGTTATAAACCTTAGGTTATTGCTTATTCCTCATTCTGAACGTATGCTCTTTCTCATTCCACCTCAAACCCTAATCTTCCCAATCCAATTTCAAAAAAAAAATTGCGGATCTGCTGCAACTTTTGGTCGCGCTTCGAGTTTCAGAGGCAAAAACGCTGCATTTACTTCGGGTTAGCAAGAAAGTTACTCGGGTCGCTCCGGGTCGTTTTGGCAAAAACTCCAAGCAAGCACCGAGAAATTGAGGCGGTGGACCGAAGTTGAACCCGAAGTCGACTTAGGGCCAGAATTTTCCAATCTTCTAATTTTCCTAACTTTTTCATACGAGCTCCATTTCACGCGCGACTTTTTTTGTTAGGATCGTAATAAAATTCCGAACACTTTAATACTGGTTTGGACAAATTTGGAGACCGTTCAAATTTTGGGTTTATATTGGATTTAAATTCAAAAGGTGAGTGTTTTAACCCACTAACAACTTCTAAGATTTCTTATGTGTGTTAAATTGATTTATGATATGAGTAGAAATTCATTTATAACTGTTTGGCATACATTATTCATCAGCTCAGTTAGATTTCATTTATTTAAATTAAATTGTTATTAAATTTTATTATTGCATATAAATTGACAGTTAAATTTATTTATTTTTGCATATAAACTTCTAATTAAACAGTTATTAATTTATTATTGAGTATAAACTGTTCGTTGATACCTGTTATATTTTATATGCTATGTATTGATGTTTTGTTCAAATTGGATGATGATTATAATAAATGGTTGATGATTGATGTTTGGTGAATGGATGATGTGTTCTATATTATATAATCTGCAAGTTATCATGCATTTCATTTCATTCGGGATTGCGGTTTGAAATGATATACAACCGCATTTTTTATTTTAAATTGCGGATTGAAATGATAAATATCTGTATCACTTGACCATGGGATAGAAAATTTTATACAGGCACCACGGTATATATATAAAATTATTTTTGAAAAGATTTTTATGGTTTGGATATGATACGGTTTATTAAATATTAAATTTTGATATTATATAAATATTATTTTATCTATATATATATATATATACATATATAGTTAAGTTTTTGAATTTAAGCTATGTATAAATCTGTTAAATAAAATATACAAGTTGAATAATGGAGTTTGATAATTTATAATATATAGTCAAGTATAGGTTTAAGATATGGGATATATATAGAGTTTTAACGATTTAAAACCAATTAAGATTGGAAGGAAATATTTAGTGTTAATAAATTTGGGTTTTATTTTAAATGGTTATGGATCTATCATGTAAACATTTCAAAACTAAATAATAGAATTGTTGAATAGAAATTCCCAACCTTAGTTTTAAAATTTATTAAATACTCAAAGTTTGAAAATATTGAAATCGAAGTGTTTTGTTCAAACTGAATGTGAATCTAAAAGTTTTGGGTTTAGACTGAATATAAAGTGAATAAAAATTTGTAAAGGCATGGAAATTATTTATTTTATAAAGAAATTTTAAATTCAATTGTTTTATTTTATATACTGTTGAATATCCAAACCATTTAAGTTTGGAAGTTATGGTTTTAAAGCTATGAATTTCGAAGTATTATGTTTGAAAGTTATAATTCAAATGTTTGGTTTTCAGATATGATAAATTTTAAAGCAGTATGATTTTTGAAAAAGAAATATATTTGAACTAAAAATGATATTATTGATTTGGGTTTTATTAAAATAATATCAAAATGAGTTGTTTTGGAAATGGAAATGATATCGTATTTATGGGTTTTGAAATAGATAATTATTTTCTGGTTTTAAAGTATAAACTATTTTAAAGACCGCGATGTTATAATAACGTTTGGTTGTTGAAGAGACCGGGATCGCAAGTTGTCATACTCTCTTCCAACTCCGAAAACCACTTTAACACCGTGTACGTGGTGGAGGTTCCAGAATGAAGTAGGATGGTGGCGAAGTTTCCTTTGAGGTAAATACGTGGACCCGACTCCCGTGAGTTAGCATAAGGTGGCTAAAACAGGAGCGATTCTCGGGCCAAGGGGGTTAGCGCCTTTTATCGGATACTCCTCTTCGATATTATACTCTGACTTTGGATTGATTCGGTGGCCACTTTTGATTTCTTTTATTTTATGAGGAGTTTGTCCGAGGTGGGCGGTAGCTGCGGCTACGCGTTTCCACCATCCCGGATAGCAATTGGTATATCTACCCTGGCATTGCCTAGTTGTGCCGTTTCACCTACCCTAGGGCGCCTTATACGATTTTGTTTTGTACCATACCTATGGAGTGCCCTTTGACGACGCCTAGTACGGGGGAGATTACGGTACTGTATAGACTGTGGGAATATATTTTGTGTTAAGGGCTATATGGGTAACCCCTTAACGCTATTTAAAAGTAAGTTTACTTTACAAATAGACACTATCATAATAGCGAAATATACTACATAGTAAATAGTTTAACGGATCCTTAAGAGATGTGAATCCCGAGCATCTTTTAAGTTACTTCACTCATATTTATTTCAGTCGATTTAACTTACATATGATCTTTTAGTTTTGACTCGAGTGTTTCAATTCGCTCGGGTCAGTCCGAGCGTTTCAGGACCGAAGACTTTAGCTCTGGAGGATGAAGGCGGAGATTTCTATTATTATTATTATTTATTATTGCACTACACTCATACTTTTCCGCTGCATTATTATTGGTATGTGTAACTCTGATATGTATTATATAAATATAATCAAATGTTTTTGTAAACAGCTTTATGAACTGTATATTTGATTATTATATTTTATCCTTCCGCTGTGAGATTCTGTTTTGTTTTATTTCTTTCTTGTTTTTTTCTTCTTTACCCCATAACATCTGCCCTTCCGTATGGATTGAATTGGCATGTGTGTCGATTTAAAGCGTGCGAAAAGGCGGGATGTCGCATAAAACTTGAAGCCATCCACGATAAAGATATTATTAAAGCCTAGGACGATGAGCTTTCCTTGTACAAATCTCAACTTGAAGCCGCCCAGCAAAACGCTAAGGATACAGACGAGGCAGTCAGTCATCTAGAAGCTACCGACAAAAAGGAAATTGATGAGGCAGTTCAACGTAGTGGTGCTCTAGCCTTAGAAAAAGACTCCATCCAGAAAGAAAAGGATATCCTCGCTCGTCGAGTTAAAGAACTAGAGGAGCTGCTGCTTAAAGAGAAAGAAGAAAAAACTATTGCATAGGAAGAATCACAGCGATATTGCAAGGAAATCGTTGCAACACGACACCTAAAGATGAAGCTTGATGAGGAACTTTCTAAAGTTGAAGCATTAAAGGATGCAACCCATGAAGAAGGCAAAGTAATAGCGTTGAGAAAAATCGATTCTCGCCTCGAGGTAGCTGCTGAAGCCGGTAGGGAAGAAATTAAACGCTTATTTGATCCACTTATTGCTGAATATAACGCTCAAGTTCTCATGCATCGAGATCTATCTTTTCTAGGCGAGGGTTACATCGAATCATTAGCCGAAGCATGGGATACTTTAATAAAAATTAAACGAGTGGAGCTGGGCACCGAAGAGGTTGATGAGGATTCTCTTGTGAAGGAAGTGCTTCGAGGAAACGAGCCTTTTGACTTATCTACAGCCAAAGCCCTCTACGGAAGAGATTCCTCCTTATCGAAAGGGAAGGACGATGTTACTGGCCCATCCAAAACTGAATCTCCAGTTCCTCCTTTCATCACTCGACCTTTCTGAGCAGCATATTGGCTATGACCTAGAGAAAACCGGGCTTGATGTTTATGTTCTTTCCAGAGGGTGAGACTCCTAAAACAGTTGAGAGTCAATCGGAAGCTGGTATGTAATTTATCTTTCTAAGGTTGAAAGGACCATCGCTTTTGACGAATAATAAATGTATTCACCCTTAACTACTCCATGTAGATCATTCTAATCCCGAACGAACTCCAAGGAGCGATGTCTCCACGGAGAGGGAAGAAAAAACAGCGGAAGAGCTCCACACTAGGGATACTTCTGGCCCCGTTGCCTAAGTAATCGGAGCACTCGATGAGGACAAACCCGAGAATCCCTCGCCTGTGGACGAACATGACAAGGTTGAAAGCTTGGGCTCTTTCGAACCTACTTCAAAACTTAGCATGGGGAACTAATTGTGGAGGAGGATGAAAAGAATGCCGAAATTAAGATTGAACCTCATGTGGTGGACCTTGATGATCCTCTAAATAGGCCCCTGAAGGTAATTCTCCTGGGTAGAACAACACCTCTGGAGGTCCCTCTTCCTTCCCCGGATGCCAACTTATTAGGAATCAAGGAGTCTAAGAGAAAATGCTCGGGTGAGGAGCCTTCGGAGAAATCGAAGAAGGAGAAAAAAAATCAAAAAAAATTAGCTGTCCGGTTATGCCTCATTCAAACCGAATAAGCCTGAATCATGCAGTTCTTTCTATTTATTTCCATAGTCGTTATAAGTAAACTTTTTGCTCCAAGGTTAGGATAAGTTGTAATGGAACCGAATCTTCAATTAGTAAACAAAAGTTTGTTTCTTTGTTTTCGATGAATTTCGTTGTTTATCTTATCATCCACCTAGTACATGAAATTCAAAGTTTTACGGGTCATGTAACACCTGTTCACTACCACATGACTGGGAGATTTTTGAATTGCTTATATTCTATTCTGCACTTCGAGGACTTAGGATTTTAAGAATCGTTTGTATGCTAGTCCGCACTCTGGGGACTCAAAGTACTCTAGTCCACGCTCCGAGGACTTAGATATTTCTTGAATCGTTTGCACTCTAGTTTGTTCTCCAGGGACTCAGAGTACTCTTGTTCGCGCACCGTGGACTTAGAGATTTTTAAGTCGTTTATACTCTAGTCCATACTCTAGGGACTCAAAGTACTCTAGTCCGTGCCCTGGGGACTTAGAGATTTTTATGTCATTTATACTCTAGTACGCACTCCAGGGACTCAGAGTACTCTAGTCCGCACTCTGGGGACTTAGATATTTTGAAGTCGTTTATAGTCTAGTCCGCACTCTGGGGACTCAGAGTACTCTAGTCCACGTTTCGAGGACTTAAAGATTTTTAAGTCGTTTATACTCTAGTCCACACTCCCGGGACTCAGAGTACTCAAGTCCGTGCTCCGAGGACTTAGAGATTTTTAAGTCACTTATAGTCTAGTCCGCACTCCGGGGACACAAAGTACTCTAGTCCACGCTTCGGGGACTTAGATATTTTTAAGTCGTTTATACTCTAGTCCACACTCGGGGGACTCAGAGTACTCTAGCCTGCATTTCGAGGACTTAGAGATTTTGAAGTCGTTTATAATATCGTCTGCACTCTAGGGACTCAGAGCACTCTAGTCCGCGCTCTGGGGACTTAGAGATTTCAAGTCATTTATAATCTAGTCCACACTCCGAGGACTCAGAGTACTCTAGTCCGTGCTCTGAGGACTTAGAGATTTTCAAGTCGTTTATACTCTAGTCCGCACTCCGGGGACTCAGAGTACTCTAGTCCGTGCTCTAGGGACTTAGAGATTTTCAAGTCGTTTATACTCTAGTCCGCACTCCGGGGACTCAGAGTACTCTAGTCCATGCTTCGGGGGCTTAGAGATTTTCAAGCCATTTATACTCTAGTCTGCACTCTGGAGACTTGGAGTACTCTAGTCCGCGCTCTGGGGTTTAGAGATTTTTAAGTCGTTTGTACTCTATTCCGCACTCTGGGGACTTAAAGTACTCTAGTTCACGCTCCCGGGACTTAGAGATTTTTAGGTCGTTTATACTCTAGTCCGCACTCCAAGGACTCAAAGTACTCTATCCCTTGCTCCGAGGACTTAGAGATTTTTATTTTATCGATTGACTTTTAATTTTGTGTGTGCATTCATACACCGAATAGAATAATGTAATTTAATTTTTTCCATGGACTTATAACACAGGGAACATAACAGTTCATAGAAAAACAGCTTTAAGACTTTATTGATCATAATAAATAGGAACAAACTGAATTGTCTTATTACATGACGAAAACGAAGAACAACAAAAGAAACATATACCGGAAACAATTGCTACTAAAATGCAAAAGAAATAGGTTAAGTGTAATAACAACGCAAATGCTCGCTATTCCATGCTCGGGTGAGTGTCATGCCATCGATGGTCGCTAGCTTGAAAGTTCCTTCTCTAAGCTTCCGTTCGATGACGTATGGACCTTCCCATATGGGATTCATATGCGATGGGATTGGAAAAACTCGCTTCAAAACGAGATCGCCTACATCAAAGATTCTCGGTCAGACTTTTTCATTAAAATTTCGAGCGACTCGGTGCTTGTATACAGCCGCCCTTAAATCAGCCTCTTCACATTTTTCATCGACAAAGTCCAGCGATACCAATATGAGATCATGCTTCGTCCTAGGATCATAATGAATCACTTGGTGAGAAGGAACTTAAATTTCCACGGGTATGACAGCTTCAGCGCCGTATGCTAAAGTAAATGGAGTATGACCAGTCACGGACTTATGGATGGTTTTGTAAGCCCAGAGTGCTGTTGGAAGCTCATCCACCCACTTGCCTTTGGCCTTCTCCATACGTTTTTTCAATATGGGCTTCATTATTTTGTTTACGGCTTCAGCCTGTCCATTGGCTTTAGGATGAGCAACTGCCACAAACCTTTTCTCGATGCCATATTTTTGGCAGAATTCTTTGAACTCCCTATTCTCAAATTGAGTCCCGTTGTTTGTAATGATAGTTTATGGGAGGCCAAAACGGCATATGATGTTTCACAAAACGAAATTAACTACCTTTTTAGTTGTGATCGTAGCTAAGGGCTCTACTTCCACCCAATTGGTAAAGTAATCGACCGCAATAATTTCGTACCTTGCACCACATTTAGAGATTGGCAAGGAGCCGATTATATCGATCCCCTATATTGCAAATGGCCAGGAACTAACCATTTGTGTGAGCTTCGTCGGCGGAGCTCTCAAGAATTTTGCGTACTATTGACATTTATCGCATCTTCTTACATAGTCCGTGGTAATTCGATTCACAGTTGGCTAATAGTATTCATAGCGGAGAATCTTTTTGGCTAGTGTCTGCCCCCCAGCATGGTCACTACATTCTCCTCCATGAACTTCTTTCAAGACCCACTTTATCTCATCGTAGGCGATGCACCATAGTAAGGGAACCAAGAATCCTGTGCGATACATTATTCCATCCTGCATTATATACTGCGAGGCTTTGCGAATGACTTGTCGTCCCTCGTTTTGTTCACACAGGATATGTGAAATATCATAATATTCAAGGTATGCCAACAGTTTTTGAACCCGAGTATGGTATGGGGTAAGTCTCTGCCCCTTTGCTTAATAGTCTCCCCACACTTGGTACACCACCAATTGTGAGTCACAAAAGATATCAACCGATTTTACTTCGAGTTCTGTGGTAAGTTTTAAGCCAGCAATCAATGCTTCATACTCGACTTCGTTATTTGTAGCTGGAAAATTGAGCTTCAAATCATAAAAAATTGATCCATTTTTGGGAGTTATAAGAATAACACCAGCCCCAGAACAATGGTCGTTGGATGCCCCATCGGTGTATAGTTTCCGTCAAATGGAGGGAATAACATAATCACTACTTGGCTCGTCTAATATGGTGAATTCAGCAATGAAGTCAGCTAGCGCCAGCCCTTGGATAACCCTCTGTGGCAGGCAGGTAATACCGAATTGACTCAACTCAATGTTCCATTTTAACAACCTTCCAGAGGTTTCTAATCGTTGGAGCACCTATTGCAGATGTTGATCGGTATAAACACTGATTGGGTGTGCTTGAAAATACGGATGAAGCTTGCGTAATGCAATCACCAAGCAATAGGCTAGCTTATGTATATTAGGATAATTTCTCTCTGCCTCGCTAGACGTTTACTAACATAATACACTGGCTTTTGAACTTGATCCTCCTCATGAACAAAAGCAGTACTAATGGCATGTTAGGATATAGCCAAGTAAACATATAATTCCTCATTGTCTACAGGTTTTGAGAGAACTAGAGGCCTCTCCAAGTGTCTCCCATAGCTTGGAACGCATCCTCACAGTCCGGCGTCCATTTAAAATTCCCTTTCTTTATCACATCGAAGAAAGGAATACATTTATCAGTCGCTCTAGATATGAATCGACTCAATGCGGCGACTTTTCCATTCAGGCTTTGCACTTGCTTTATAGTTTTTGGTGCTTGTATTTCTCGAATAGCCTAAATCTTCTCTGGGTTAGCTTCGATTCCCCGCGCATTGACAATAAAACCCAAAAACTTCTCCGATGCAACACTAAAGGAATATTTTAATGGATTTATTTCATTCTGTAGTATCTGAGTATATCAAACATTTCCGCTAATTCCTGAATGTGGTCGTTTGACTGCCGTGACCTCACGAGCATGTCATCCACATAGACTTCCATCGTTTTACCAATTTGGTCTCTAAACATCCGATTTACCCATCGTTGATAAGTTGCTCCCATGTTCTTCAACCTAAAGGGCATCACTACATAACAGTACAGTCCAACGTCCATAAAAAAACTAGTGCGATCTTGATTTGGAATGTGTATTGGGATTTGATTATATCTCGAATACGCATCCATAAATGATAATAACTCATGTCCTACTGTTGAGTTGACCAGCTGATCAATTCTAGGCAAAGGGAAACTATCCTTAGGGCATGCCTTGTTCAAGTCTGAGTAATCAATATAGGTCCTCCATTTTCCATTCGCTTTTCTCACTAGTACAGGGTTAGAGACCCATTCTGGGTAGAGGATGTCACAGATGAACCTATTGGCTTTGAGTTTTTGCACTTCCTCTCTGAGAGAAGTGGACCTCTCCAGGTCCATACCTCTCCTTTTTTGCTTCATCGACACGTATTTCGGGTCTATGTTCAATATATGACTCGCTATGGCGGGAGAAATCCCACACATATCAGAATGTGTCCAAGCGAAAACATCCAGATTCGCTTAGAGGAAATTAATAAGATCCTCAGTCATCGAGGGGGTGAGTTGTGATCCAATCTTCAGCACCCGTGATGGATCATCATGGCTGACTGAAATGTCAATCGTCAATTCAGCCGGTGCTGCTTTAGACCCCTTAGGTTCTACATCATCGTCTCTTGGATCTTTGTCTCTATAGATCTGACTCTACTACCCGAGAAAAGGCTCGGGAATTACTTGTCAATTTTAAGCAACGTGGGATGCGAACAGTGTTGTCCACAACCTTTCCTTTCTCTCTTCGCTGGGCCTCTCTCAGCTCAGCCGCATAATATGCACGACCAGTCGCTAGTTTGCCATGCACTACAATAACTCCTTTATCCGTCGAAAACTTCAAAGTCAAACACCACGGGGACAAAACTGCCCTAAACTCCGCCAGGGCCGGTCGGCCAAGAAAAACATTATACTAAGAATCAACATCCAAAACAATGAACGGTAGGATCTGTATCCTCCTATGTTCACCTTCTCCTAATTCACATGGTAATTCAACAAAATCCACTGCATCAGTAGCCACACCATTAAAGCCGTGAATATGTGCTTTAGATGGTTTTTGTGACAACCTGGAATTTTCAAATATTTGAAAATTGGAATATTTAATTTATTTTAAATATTTGAAAGTTAGTTTAACTTGAATTTCAAATATCACTGATTTTTGAATAATTTAAATATTGAATAAATAACTTAAAGGTGGGAAAATGGTTGAATCTAGAATTTTAGGCTTGTTAAAAATAAATTGAAAGCTTATAAAATTTATAATAGTGATACTAGAGATAACAAATGTGTTAAAACTAAATTTGAAAGTAATTTGTTCAGTTTTAAAAATATATTGTTTAAATCAATAGTTGAAAATAGCCTTACAAGAGACGGTCTCGGAATTCGACGAAACCAGTCCCATTGGATCTGTAATGTTGTATTATTATCGGGTTTCAAATTTCGTAGTGTTTGGATTTGTTGTGTGAGCGTACAATAGGAATACGCACTGAAATCTTTATCAAAAGTTTAATATAATAACTAACTCCAAAAAGGCTATTTTCTCCATACGATCGAACCAGGACTCGAAACCTTTTCCATTATGTTCGGAATATGGATTTAACATTATAAATGCCTGGCGACACATTTAGGTAGGAGTTCGAAAATTTTGAGTGGTAATTTCTAGATGATTTAAATTTGAAATTTAAATTTAAAATATTAATAATAGTATTGCATTGAAATACTGAGTCTTTACAGACACATAAACAATTGTCTTTCTTAAGGACACTTGTCCTTCATTTTAACACGCGTCTTTCTTTTTTTCATGGCCAAGCATTTTACAAATCAAAACCAGAGCAAAATCTGCGAAGGAAAAAGAAAATAGTCGAACTATAAAAATAACCCGAACCCACTTTTGCCTATTCCCTAAGTCTAGAATTTTTAAATTAGAAATCGTGACATATAATTAAAACAGAGAGAGGGAGGAAGAAATCGAGTTGCTGTTCGAGCTAGCAACCACGACGATCGATGCAAGGAGAGGGGGAAGCCGCGAGGTGGAGAGGTGATGACGAGTTGATATCGCAAGGCTGGAAGAGGTCGTGACATCGATGGATGAAGGAAGTTGGCAAGGATTTCGAAGGCGTGGGTGAGTGGAGGTTTGGTTAATGGTGTCGAGCGTCAGGGTAGAGATGCGTCTCGAGCTTGATGGCTGAGGGGTGGGTTCACGACCGTGCGATAAGGGCTCGAAGTGGTGGAAGTGGGTCGCGCGACGGAGATGGTGGTAGTACGGTGGCAGATGGCGGTGGCTCAGTCGAGCTCGAGAACTACGTTTTGTCTGTAAGGAGCCGTAAGGTACAAGTAAGTTGTTTTATTTAAGTTTAATAAGTTATATATATATATATATATATATATTTGTCAGAGAAAAAATATGTATTTTACAAGAATGGAAATCATTGTTTTGAAATTACAGGAAGAAAATAAATCTATAAATAGGAAATTTTAAAAAGGGTTTGAGAAGTTTATATAAAATTAGAATTTTGAAATCTATAGATTATCTTTATTAAGTTTCAAAAATAAAATAAATATACAAATACATTTTTATTTACTAGTCAATTCTAAATTAATGTATTATAGAGATTAATTTATTTATTAAACTTATTTAATTATTTTAGTCAAAAAGATTTTATTAAAAGAAAGTTAGTTTAAAATTAAATTATTTGATTAAGTAAAACTATTAAATGGCAATCGATAGTTCGATTTGTTCGAATATTAATAAAGTCATATAATTGTTTATGCAGGGTCAAAAGTCATGAAAACAAGTCGAGATGGTAATGGACTGCAAATAAAAAGCAAAGGTGAGTTAATCTCACTCATTTGGGTTTTATTTAAATTTAAATAGTTAAATTTAAATTTGGTTGAATGATTGAATTGATTGGATATGGTATATTATATAATAGTATATAGTATATATTGGATTGATTGGTTTCTCGCATTATATAACGGATGAGACCCTATACGCAGCATAATAGCGGATGAGATAATATGATCTCATATACCACGATATTCCACCTCGAAGTGGAATTGGTATTATTATATTGTGCTAACATCTGTGGATGTAGGAAAACAGGTTATAGGGATCCAACTGGATTCCTCAAAATGTTTAAATTTAATTTATATATTCAACGGTATGATTATGTGATGATCTATGATGAATTAGATATATCATATTTGGAATTGGAATTTGTTGAATACTCTGGCTTTGAAAAAATATATACATTGGAATTTTGAGAATTTGATTTATATATATATATATATATATATATATGAAGTTTGGATTTTTAAAGCAAATAAAAAGGTAACTTTAAAGAAAATAATTATAAGGAATTTGGATAATTAAATGATTTGGAAGAATAAGGGTTGATATTGAAATGAATTCCGAGTAGGGGAAGTATATTTTGAATAAATAAGAATAAATAAATTTTTATACTTAATGATATTATTTGGAAGAATAAGGAAATTATTTTCAAGTTTAAGGTTTAAATTCGGAAAAGATAAAGAAGAAATTTGGGAAAAGTATGAAACTTGTATTTCAGCTTAAGTAAGATTTTGAATTATAATAAAAAAGTCTAATCTGAAATTAATGGGTTTTGAAACAAAATTGAGTAAGTAAAAGAATTTGTTTTAATGGAGTAAACTTGGAAAATTAATTTGGAAATTGATTTAGTATTTTGAAGATGTGTTTTAAAAGAAGGTGAGACTATGGCATTTATAAACTGGGTTTATAAAGTGAAATGGATATCAGTGGATATTTGGAAGTATAAATTTCGGTGGGAATTTATAAAGGAATGGGAATTTGTTTTAAAAAATAAATAGGGATTCATTTTTAAAGGTGTAGGAGAGAAGTGTATTTGCCTGAAAAGCCAAGTACATTTTTCAAAGCAGATTTTTAGTGTAAGTTAAAAGTTTTAAAATTGTTTGAAGGAATGTTTTTAAGAAATTATTATTTATTTTGTTTAAATTTTAAAAGTAAACATTTACTTAAATTGATTATAGTAGTAACTATTTGAAGGTTCGACTAGTATTATGATTTTAAAGATAATTATTAATATTTATATTTTATAAAATGTTTTTATTTTAAAGGATAGTTTGGTTAAGTTTATTTGAAAACTTGTATAGAATTTCATATCTCTTATTTTAAGCTTAGTTTGGTATAATTTTTATTTTAAAAAAATTGTTTTATATTTTATAAAGCAGATTTATTTTTAAATATTTTTCAAAATATATATTTTGGGTAAAGTGTTTAGGTAGTTTAATTTAAATGTTTTAAGGTATATTTTATAATAAAGTGTTTTAAATTATTTTAAAATCTAAAGTATTTTGTACTTAGTGATTTCAGTAGAAATGGAAAAATTGTCGAGAATTTATTCCGTAAGAGAAAGATGGTTTGAAACTGTTTTCAAATGGTTGAAAAGTGGAAGTATATATTGCGAAGTTATTTTGAGGAAAATAAATAATTTGGAAGAAATTATTATGGCTTGATGATTGCTTGTGAATGTTTTTTGATAGATAATAATCGACTATCAATATTGGCCAAATGCGTTGATCGTTTCGAAGAGATCGGGACCGGGATTGATTTTTCGAAAACCACTTCGATCTGGTTTGAACATTTTCGTAAGGAAGAGAAGAGCTGGGAGTAAAAGATTGAGCAATGAAGTGGAAGGGCTAGTCACTACTAATCCTGAGGGTGATTCCAAAATGGATGTAGTAGTAGTAGTGCTTTCGGTTCCGTTCGAACTCGGAATGGACTTGTATGGATGAATGCTTTCAGAACATCGCCAGGAGGATGATGAGCATTCTAAGTCATTGCGTGCTAAAAAGGTAACGCATAGCCTCGAGCCTCATCAACCGGGAATGGCTGAAACAGGGGAGGTGCACACAAGGCTAAGTGGCTAGCAACCAATTAGGGTAAGGTCACCCATGTCTAGATGTCCCTTTATATTTCGGCTGTGCGGAGGTTGCTGACCCAACCAAGGGGTGATCTTATTCGGTCTATCCAGTAAGGAGTAGTCTGGTCTTGTGTTGCAGGGGATTTAGGGTGGATCCTCGGTACGGTGATCTAGATCACGTACTGTGACGGGCGGTACCCCAGTAGCCCTGCCATTGATGGAAATCCATTTTCCCTACGTGGCTTTGCGGATTTGTTTATATACCTATTAGCTAGAATTTAATAAATGTAATAATTTTGGCTATTTGAATAAGTATTTGTATATAGACACTATTATAATATCAGAGGATTTTGTAAGAAATGTTTTGGTTATCGTAAGGTAAAAACCCGACATGTTTATTTGTGGCGTGGTCTTACGAGATACCTTTGATTTCAAAGGATTTTGCAAACTTTAATAATCCAATTGAGTGTATTTTCTCACGCTAGTTTTCCAGACTGACTCGGGTGTTATTTAACTATAATGCTCAGGTCAGACCGAGTATTATAAAATACAGGATAGGATGCTTGGGAGCTCAAGAGAGGAGCTAGATTCTGAGACGTATTACCTGTACTTGTTTATTTCCGCTGTTGAGATTGTTGAATTGCCAGCAAGTTGTGAGGCAGGCTGTTATACCTGCCATGCTAGTAATTGTTGTTTTGTCTGTGTGTTACTCTGATGATGTATATAAAATAGTTACAGTTTTCTTTCTGTGTAAAGATCTGTTATTATCTATTATATTTATTCCGCTGTGAATGTGAGATTCTGTTGTTGTTTGTTTTCTCTTTTTCTACCTCCTTCTTCTTTTAACCCTAATGGTTCTTATTTGCGTTCACTTTGAGTTGATATGATGGAGAATAGTGTTTCCTCAAGGGGTAGGGGTTTGTGGGCTTTTACAGTTTCAGATCTTTTGCTTCTGCCTTCATTTGATCATACGCCTTTTTTAAGAAAATGTTAACAGAACTCCCACAATCAATCAATATCCTTCTCACAAACGCTGGCCCAATCGTGGCCGAGATGACCATCGGGTCAATGGTAGGTGCCTCCATCTGATCGCATCTCTACTCCCGAACACAATATCATCCGCCATCATTCTTTGTTGTTTAGCTGGGTTCCCATCTTCTGGGTTTGAACAACATTCAAAGTACGCATGCATTAGGGAACTAGCTTAATGCACAATTTCTTGCCAATTCTTGTATGCCATGTGAGGCCCACCGACTATCGTGTTTATGACCAATCTACCTCTAGTCCAGATAGGATCCTCAGGTCGATGTGGAGCCTACATGCGATTGGGGTCGGATGCCCCATGTCCGCCTTCCTGCGGGTTCTTAACAAACTGCTGTAATTTTTTCTATCGAATCAGCTTTTTTATAGCATCATGGAGGTGTCTATATTCCTCAGTATTATGTCCGTAAGTCTCATGAAAGCAACAATACTTCCCAATCTTCTTTTGTTCCTCAATGGATTCTTTTGGGCGCAGCTTTCGGTATTGGAATGTATTACAAGTTGATAAATAAATATTCTCCATAGATGCGTTCGAAGGAGTGTATTCGTTGTAGGTTGGGATCCTCGATTTTCACTTTCCTACTTCCCTCTTCCTTCTAGAATTTCCTCCTCCAGATCCTTTAGACCGCTTGGGCTTGTTTAGAACATTGAGCTGGACCATTCCAGAGTTGTCGCTAGATTGCTTTACCGCAACATTGCTTTGCACTGTCTCCTTGCGAGGCCCTGGCGCACTGCCTCGCCTCGTCCACCTGGCTTCCCCCTTCTCATGAATTGGTGCGCCTTTGAATAAAAAAGTTCCGAGGTAGCTGGAGGTTTTCTCGCCAGCCAATCACCAAACTTCGAGTCCGGATCTGCCCCTCGCATAACGGCCATGAAAATAGAGTAGTCATTCGGGTTGCTAACATCGGTAGCAACAATGTGAAATCTTTGCAAATATTCCTTTAAGGACTCCCCTGGAGCCTGGATTACATTGGATAAAGACATCACGTCCTTTGGACGAATGGTATGAATTTTGAACTGCTCTATAAATTTCGTCGTTAACTCATCAAATCCGGAGATCGATCGCGAAGGAAGTCTGCTGATCCATACGGTGACGATTCCAAATAGCATTATTGGGAAACATCTACATTTAGACGCTTCTTTTTCTCTAGCCGGGTCCATCATTCACTCGGGGATCAGTCTTGCCCTCATAGGCTGGAATAGTCGGCATGTTGAACTTTTGAGGGTACCCAGCTTGTAGGATAGCACTTGTGAAAGGGGGTATGACTTCTAGCTGTACCCCAATTGTCGTTAGATAAGCCCTGATTTTCTCTCACTAGCTGTCTAACCATAGCTGATTAATCTGAGGTCAAGATTGGAGGTGGTAAGTTGGTCTCCAACCTACGTGACTGTTCTGGCTGGTGCCTCCTTGGTTGGTGGTCTCCCAAATGCGTGTCCTGGGGACCTGCTTCACTACGATCTTGGTGAGTCAATCAGCCTACTTCCACTCGTGCTCCAGATCCTCAGTTTCCCATTCCAACTTGAGCGTGATTTTCCAGGTGAAAGTGAGGGGTCACGGCTCTAGGTAGGGAACTTGGACCATTCCTGTTGGATTGATATACTACACCTATTTGCGCTGTTTCAATTCTACGGCGTCTATGCTTGGGATGTTCATCAGATGAAGCAGAGCTATCAGATGATGAGTAGGTAGCGGGACTTCCTCCAGCATTCTGATGTTGTTGTTGAGTAAGCTGGGTCATGAGATCAGCGTTTGCTATAATCTTCTCGTTAAGCTATCTACTACTTTCCACGAGTTCTCTCATCAGTTCGTTAAACTCTGTCCTAGTGACTACTTTTGTTCGGTTTAGGATGGTGGTAGTCCCTGCACTTGGATTAGCTTGTTGATTGTTGGGTCCTACTTTTTGGATGTTAGCGGTCTCGTTGACATCCGCATTGTGGGACGCTGATATGATACATGGTCTTCCCATTGTAGAGTTATCGGTCAGAACTCTGAGTAGAATCTATGAACTCTTGAGAATGAACTTGGATCTTCTTTGGAGGATTTCCTCAATCAGTAGCGACAAAGCAGATCCTAACAGCCTAAGAATGCCGTACTCACTGAAAGCACCAAAATGTTAGCACCAAAATTGGTCAGTGACACCCTTGAGTAGAATTATGTAGAGAGATTAACGAAGATAGTAAATTAAAATAGAGGAATGTCATAGTAAAATGCAATAAGAACAGTAAAAACGAGAACTTCAAAATTATAGTGGTTCTGTGTAACTGCCTACATCCACTATTAATGTAATTTTTATTGCTTCTTCAAAGAGTTAAATACAGATGCAATCCGTAAACAAACAGCTTGAATACAAGTTGAACCAAAAGAAAGCTTGTGCAGAAAATGGCAGAGCCTTCCTGGATTCTCGAAAAAGGTCCCTTCAATGCCCTTGCCTCTCTATTTATAGACGAATATAGGCGAGACTCCTTGTGCAAGCCCAAGAACAAGGTAGCTCAGCCCATAGTTGTAAGTCAAGTTGACCGAATAAGTCAGGACTAGCCACCTCCATCGAACTGGTAATCCTCGAGCCTCTCTGGCCGAACCACAAGTTCCTCATGTATGACTTGAAGTGAGGTCTTCCATAACTCGGAGCAGCTAGTGATGCAACCCGAATTAAAGAAAAGCTGACCACATTGTCCTGCTAGAATCCTGCTAACTCCTAGGGCCGAACGATGAATGGCCGACCCACGCTAGCCTTTCCACTATGACTGAGCGATGAGTGGCCGGTCCACCTTGACCTTCCCTCCAAGACCGAACGACACCTGCTAACCTGTCCAAGTCGAACGATGTATCCTAGGCTAACCAGACCGAACCGCTTTGTCTTCATACGCCTTGGTCGAACCATGTTACAGCCGAACCACGCGAAATGAAACTCGCAAGGCCGATCCAAAGAACGTCGAGCCACTCTTCCCTGAGTATCTAGACTGAACTGTCCTGCCTTTCGTTCATTGGTCGAGCGATACACGTCTCAATACCTCAAAGGTCGGACCAACATTGGCCGAACGACCAGGGCCGGACCAACTCCATACCGAACCACCAACTTCGAAACCTTCTCGACCAAACCACTTTCCCTCGCACATTTTGGCCGAATGAACAAGCCTAACTCTACCACCGTACAAATTCGGTCGAGCCAGTACCAAACATGCATACCCATTTATGTAGGCCAATCCAACTTTAAGTTAAACCGGACTCTTGTGCTTACAATTCCTTCTTAGCTTGAGTCCCACATAGGTTAATCCATAGGCTCTACGACTATTGTCATGCAACCTGGCCAAAGTACCAGGTAACTGATGATGTTTACTCAAGGGTGAAACATTATGGATGGTGTATTAGCAGCACAATAATTTATTAATTATTGTATGAAAAATAAAAACATGTGTGATTCTAAAGTTAGATTTTTCCAAAGCTTTTGACTCGGTTGATTAGAATTTCCTATTGTAGTCATTACGAACTAGAGGATTCGAGGTCAAATGGATCTCATGGATTGACATTATTCTCCAAAATAGCATTTCTTTTATTTAAGTTAATGGGGTGAAAGGTAATAAATTCAAACTGAATGGGATTTCATCAAGACGATCCTCTTTCACCCTTTCTATTTGATTTAGTAATGGATGTTTTCAATAAAGTTATTAAACTTGCAACAAATAACATATCCTACTAGACTTAGTAATGAGATCATTTTGGGTGGTATTTCTACACTTCAATATGCTGATAATACTCTTCTCTTTTTCTCATAATTACCCTACCATATTGCCCCGTTAAAACTAATTTTAGATAACTTCGAATTTTTTAAGATAAAGTATACATTTTTAGAAAAGTTCAATTATGGCCATAAATGATAATCAGAAAAACACAAATAAAGTAGCAAATAATTAAATTGTAATACGATGCAATCACCTATAGATTGTCTCGAAATTTCTATTAGACTAACAAAACCAATAAAAGAAGATTGGCATCTCATTATAGATAAGCTTGTAACAACCCACCCTTCATAATATCCAAAAATCATCATCTCACATCAACGACTAACTTTTGAATAACACAAAAGACATATAGTTGGGGTAAAATTAGAACGAAACACTAAGGCTAGACATCGATAGGATCTCGCAACGGAATGACAACACATAATATACATAATAAATATGAGTAGAACAGGATAAACAAGATCTATATATGTATGCATGTATGTATGTTTAGCAAAAACAACTGATAAATAAATATCATACAGAAAATCAGAATATAACAACTCCTAACAAGGTGGAATTCTAAATAATATTTGATACAATAGGTCTCATATACATAATATATGTCTATCACATACTACTAATATAACAATTATAAATATCCATAATACCGATGATGTCTCTAAAATGCTCCAACTGTACACCTTGATACGTATTTCTAAAACAACCCTACTCCCAAACTACTCAATCGAGTACTCGAGAGTTGTCAAGACATAAACAAAAAAAGAAAAACATAGATCAGACTTAGCGCTTGGTGTGTGGGGAACTATCTCAAAATACTGTATATCAAACAATATACAAATAAATAGGAAACTACTAAATCACAGTCGACCCTCTCCATAAACATGGCTCATGGACATTCGAACTGTCCATAAACAAGTACGTAGACCTATAGAAAAAATAGGGAATCATACCATAACCAGCTCTTCTCCTATAATCAATGGATCAACACAACAAATATAATGTGACTGCCATGTAATAATATACTGTGATATAAGCAAATCCTAATATATAAGTGTAGAAGTGATGAAAGTCTGATAGTCTGAGTCTATACAGAGCTATACACAAAGATAATATTAATTGACTAGTATAAAGCAAGCACAACATAACTACGATGTCAAATAGAGAAACCCTACCATAGTCCCTAACTGTATGAAATATAAATGGAGCAACTACACCTTATGTGATCTTGGTTTTATATACCTTCTTACCACCTGAGAGTTCGCGAATGGAACTGTGTCCCTATACGACCTTTTTTATGTATAGCTGCCCACATGCAAACCTAGACCACTCCCTTGGAAACAATCAAAATCCCTAGCACTACAGTACTCTCTAGCGTTTATATCTATACTACTGCTATTGGGTATAAGTACCACTTAAGCCTTGCATCGGGCCCTCTCGAAAACTTGGTCTGAAACCATAAAACAATGTACAAATGAATACATAGCACTAAAATAGCACTATGATCCTAATATAATCGTCTACTCCATGATTGCCTCACTGTATACTTGCTTTGACCCCGACAGCTCACTAAAGCACAACTTTGCTTTAAACCATGGAGTCTGTACTAACCATCTGTCTACACGTCTACCTGACCTAATACTGATCCTTGTCGTCATGTGCTTGCACTTCTGCTTAAGTCTAGAACCAACTCTTTTCCTTTATATGCTCCCTCCAATCCTATGTGTTTATCGTATGTGATTGTGAAACCGATCACCACCTGATCTCATATCTGATTGACTCTCGATCACCATCTCAATCGCTTACTATTCCTATGTAGGGATAGTCTATCCTGCACCCTCACCTTGATTGCTTCCTTGACCGCTTGCCCTAACTCCTTATTGATCGTTATCAATCGTTCATGCATCAAATTGCATCCTCATTCGTTTCCCATGCTTCACCATGCATCCCACTTTCCAAAGCTGCCAAAAGCGTCCCCGAAGTCATCACAAAGCTCTCAAAGAACCGTACTCAAAATGGGGACAAAATCCTCGATTTACTGACATCTGACTTGAGCTTATTGCCCAGGTACGAGCACCATTGGTCCATTGGTACTCTACCACCGATCCACCAGTAGTAGCCTATCCCAGGCAATAAGCCTGTGGTGCATCCAACCCATTCGGCCGTTGGTTCGCACGCAGTTTCCTCCGCCACTTTGCCCGATGAGCCACCTTGCTTCACAAGCCTTCCTCTACCCCATCAGACCTTCTTCGGAGCTTCTTGGTTGATGTTTTGGAAGTGGTTCCTTATATGTTTGAAAACTGACTTCGACATGAAATCCACGGTTTGTATGCATAGAGTTCAACGGGCGACTAACCTGACTTCCTCTACTCATGCCAAAATGCACTTGACCGGCTATCTAGTTTCATGTAGTGTCTGCACGTGCTAGCATACTCATTCGTGCACATTCATAAATGCATACGCAAATACACCATAACAAAAATCATGTTTTGGGCTCTGCTGGAGCGATTACCGGACCTGGTATATTATCATGCGACTTAGTGCACACTATGCTTGCTATGGCTACGTGAAATGCCCTCAACACCCTAATACATAAAGGTATTCACACACACACACACACACACACACATATATATATTCACATAAATGCACACATATATTCAAACAAACGTACACAACAATTCTAATTACAATATGCAAACTATCATGATTGTTATATATCTTCAAATACATGTATACATATACTTACCCATATATATACACACAAACACATACATGTACATTTAAACAAGTAATTCATTTATTACTTTATCAAATCGTACTTTTATTTACTATATCTTTTCAATAAAATCTAATATGATTTCATGCTATTTTATCAAATCATAAAGCTATTTTATAAAATATATAATTAGCTTATTAATCATTTTTTAAGCCTTTAAGTACTTAATTGCCTCATTAAAATTAAGTATACATAATATTACTATTTTTATAAATCTCGTTTCCATTTTATAAAATATATACTTCATTTATAAAATCATATAACCATTTTATAAATAATAATTAGGCTTCATTTATATTATTTATAAAATATCATTTTTATAAAATACCTCTTTTACTAATAATCGTTTCATTACTTACATAATATTTATAAGTAAATTATTCATTAATAAAGATTGTTTCTTTATTTTTTAATAACATTCACAAGTGTAAACTAAGCTCCATTAATCCTCCAATCTCTTTAATAGTAAGTGTAGTGTTCAAAACTCACACTATCATCTTACTAACTTTTCTAAAACATTTCAAATTGGTTTCCTTATTACTAACTAATGAAATGCAAATAATTATGTCACATAATTTGTCTCTATTCTATCACATATCACATATAATCATTCAAATAACCCAAAACCCAATCCTTAGCTTACTAGCTATTTCAAATATAGTAATTAAGGTCGTAAACAAGTAATGAGTTAATATAAGCATGTTTATAACGTGAATACAAGTCTAAATCAACCCAAACAATCTCTAAATCACTTCATATAATTCCATATTAATCAAGAAATCAAAATATGAAGATTAACATGTAAATTTAGATAGAGAATCATTCCACTCACCTTCTTCTTCACCAAATCAAGCTCTAATCACCAAAAATTCATTCCATGCCCTCTTTAAAGTTAAGATCTTGCTCCAAACTCCACCTTATGCTAATTCCTTCACTAGTTATGTAAGGAATGAGTATAAAGGAATTATGGTTATATTTGTTTGAATTTAGGAATTTGATTCGAGCAATATTTAGTTGATGTAGGGCTAGGCTTAAGAAAGTGATTAAGGAAAAAAGAGATGGAAATGAAAAGTAACATATAATGAAAAGTGGATGATAGTCGCTTATAGGAAAAATTAATAGGTCTTAGCCTCAAATTCGTTTCATCCACTAAAAACACAATTTACTCCAAAAACTAATCACCTCCAAACATAGCCAAGCTTTTACTAATTTTTCACATGACGGAATAGAGGTCTCGACTACGGGTGTTTCGTATCTCAATTCATCCATCTTTGAAAATTCAAGTATAATGGACGTCTAGATAATTAGCGATTAAATATTTAAATAAATTATTTAAATATTCGGTTGTTACAATTGCGGGGTGTCACAAGGCTAGTATAAGATAAACACAATGGAATGGTAACTGTCTTTCAATTGTCAGAAGAATTATCCTTATTAATTTGATGCTTTCTTTAATTCTCATCTACTGGCGATCCTATTATTAATTCCCTACTCGATTGATTATAAAATCGATAGGATTAGATGGAAATTTCTTTGGAAAGAGAAATTTAATGTTCTAGCTTAAACTACATGATTAACTGGAATCAAATTTGTAAACCAATAATCTATGAATGTTATGGACTAATTTAAGGTTGAACAGTGGTCATTATAATGACAATGATATTTCAGATGATTCAACTAATAACCTTCTATATGTGTTCAAAACAAGGATGTCCATCATGTATATGGAAGGGGTTTAAAGGTTTCGCTATAGCTAAAAATTCCAATCTACCTAAGGAAAATATGCTTCTCAATGTGATGAATTAATAGATCTTATTAGGTACAAACATATGATTATTCTTTCATTTAGTCATGTCAATCTCCTGGTAAATCCAATTTTTTTAATTAATGTTCGTTATCAAACAACAAGATCAAAAAAGAAAATCTCAACGGTGAGCTCAGAAAACAATTAGAGGACTGGTTCAAAAAATGTAAGAATGATACGTTCTATATTTCTATTCTATACAATATTCATTGGATAACATGCATAAATTAAATCAATATTTTGATGGGAAAGAAATTCATGGATACTTAATGCAAGAAACTTTCATTTGGTCCATATTTTAGTTGTAGAAGTTATGTTTATGAATAGGTTTAAATTTTACATAGAAGAATATGAATGAAATAAGGAAAACTTCCATTTTAGGCTTAAAGTGAAAAAAATTATTTCAAATTGAGGCTTGGTTCAAAACTATTGTAAAATAGGCCTGGTTTCATATAGCTTGCACATTTATAAAAGAAAATAAATTGTGTTTGTGTATTTTCGAAATGTACAAATACAAATATAAATATGTAAAAAATGGGGGATGACTTGTTATTTCAGCCCTGAAAAATGTATTTGTGCATTTCGAAAATGCGCAAATACAAATATATAGCTTGTGCATTTTTGGAATGCGCAAGGTATATAATTTTCTAAAAAAAAATGTAGCTTGCGCATTCCACAAATTACCAAAACCAAGCCCAGTTTATAATTAGTTTAAGCCATGCCTAAATTTGAAATAAGTTTTTTTCTTAAGCCTAAAATTTTGTCCTAAAATAATTGTTAATGGTGGAGTTTATATTGAAAGTACCAATGATAATGATGACAAACAATTATTATGGAGGATAAGAAAAAATAATGGAATTAACTTGGAATTTGTTGCATAGTCTTCTCACAAGTAGTTAGCAGACTAATTGATGACAGTTTGGCTCAATCAAAGCTAACACAGTTAATATGCCACAGATGCGCAAAGGCCAACACAAGCCCATGTTTGTCACAAACCAACCTTTCTATTTAGCAAAGTGCTAAGATGAGGCCCGGCCATCTCATCTCGAAGCAACCTTCTTACTTAGACAAGATCTGAAGTAGGTCTAGTTTGGTCTCGACCGGTTTCTTTATATCGTACTACTTCCAGTAGCAGCTAAAAGCCAACATAATTCATTTGACATTACATCAGCTGATGGCTGGCTTCAATCTAACTTGCCCTTAGTAGACTGCACATCAAGCAAGAAAAGCCATAGCATGGCCCGTCTTTAGTGTGGCTTCAGTACAGCCAGCTCTAACCAGCATCAGTCCTCTCTCTCAGCCACCTCACACCTGATCATTGACCATCTTTCCCACATGATCCTCTACATGATGTCAAGTCTCTTACATATTTCCAATAGTCGGTCAGCTTATCCATGTGAACACTCAAGTGACCAACAAAGCCATTTATCCATCCTTCCTAAGCATCATAGTTAGGGCTGAACTAATGTTGCTTACCATCAACATTAAATGCGTATTTAATGCAAGCTCATGCTTGGTACAAAGATGTAATGTACATTCTCATCAACCACACAACTTCTAGCACACTTTACGACCGTCGACCATCCACCCTTACAATCAAATCAATAGTCAAGCACTTTTCATGCCAGCTCTATGGCGCGATCTCAATCGTCTACCACCCACTTCATCTACTATAATTCAAGGAGTTGAACTTTGGTTGAAAAATTTAAGAATCTTGAATACTATCCATAATTCAACACTCTTAATACTGCATAAGTCCTTAAAATTACATAGCTTTGTTGGTCTTGAGAGCCCCTTTTTTTCTTATTATTCTCTTATAATTCCCTGTGACTGTAAGAGAAATATATAGTAAGAGAACTTAATAGTGGACATATGCAGCATTGTTGAACCACTCTATATCTTGTGTTATTTACCCTTTAGTCATGTATTTAACTCCTATTTTCTTTTCTTTTTTAAGTACAGTGGCTACCAACTAACCTTTTCTTTTCTCAATGCAATTGTATCATTCCTAGCCTAGCTAGAAAACTAGTCAATATTTTAATGTTATAAGAAGGGCCCTCCCTTAAAAGCTCTCTTATTTTCACACCTCTTGGCTTCACATGACCTAATTTGACTTGTTACTGTGGAAAACCCTCTACTGTTTGAAGGTAACAACTATAACAGCCATTAAACCAATGACAACGCTCTTTCTAGTGCTGCCTAGCCCAATCTTAGCTCCCACGAAGAAATATAGCATATTGTATTGCTATAACTATAAAATGTGGGTCAGTTAGCCCGCAAAGTGAATGTCTTAAGAATTCAGATGGATGCTCAAGCCATTGTGAACCTTGTCCCATCAGCTTCTCCGATGGTCTATGTGGTCGACCTGCCCACTCGTAGGCTAATGCCTTCCGGCGGTTATGATCTTCTGAACACTACCGAGGTACAAGAGATGGCGAAGCAAAAACTCCACTAATGGACATCCTCATCCATCCTAGAAGGTATGGGGCGCGTGTGCCTAGTCAAATTGATCTCATCCTATATATGGCTTCACCTGTAAGACCAACCCACCATTGTTCCCCTTCAACAAAATGACTGCCAGCTTTTATTCGTCTACAAACTTTCTACATTTGACCGTCTCAATGGAGGTCTCCATACTGTCAGTAGGGCGTGCATGGATCCTCAATTCACTCTTGATCCAATAGGGATGTGGCTGAGAACAAACAAAGAGGAGAGTGAGCCATGAATTTTAGATCCCCATCAGTGCATGGGTAGAGATCTCCAGCTCATCCTCGTCGTTCTCCACCTCATCACCAATCTCCTAGTCCACCGTAGCGCAGCTGACCCATCAACCTTTGGTTGGCCAGAGCATTCCACAACAGGCCAATGCCAGGCTTAGGGATAAAATGCATGTCCTCCGCTGATAGCTCAATAGAATGCAATCTCAAAATGTTGGAGACGAGGAATTCTTAGTGACAAGAATAGAGAGCCGTTCTCTAATAAAATTATGGACACTTACATCCATCGATGGTATGCCTTTCGTCAATTGACAAGTAAGATTGGAGTATAGAATCATCCGTCCACATCACGACATTCAGTTCAATTACCTGTGTTGTACGTATCTTCAGCTTAGAAAAGTGCTTACTCTTCCCCACCACCAATACAAAACCAGCCTTTCATTGATTCTTGCACCCACGATCAGGCAATATCGACTTCTGGGCCCAACCGTGTGTGAACTTCAAGACTCGTTTCTTTAAGTCTTGTACCTGTATCATGTTAGCCAACAAGCTAAGGAATATCAAGCAAGGTCCTTTAGAAAGTATGTGATCATATGTTAGCTGCTTTAATAAAGAGTCCACCTGGGCTAGGGCTGTGAACTGTTGGAACTAGGCCAGCTCGCTACGGAAGTTATGAGTGAATTTCAAAAAAATGCATTATTGAATCTTTAATGGGCACGTGAAGCTAAGTCATTTAGAGCACTTCTAAATATTATATAAATAAAATCTTTTATTTTATTTAAATTTATAAATTATATAGTTTTATTTAATTTATCTATTGATATGTATGTATGTACATACGTACATACGTATTATAAACATGTATGTGTGTGCGTGCATACATAATATGTCATCCCATGCAAGGTATAACATGCCCATATTTAGATGTTGGCAATTACATCGCAAGGATACGTTAGCTTATCTGATATGTAATGTACGTTGTCTAAATATTAAAATACATACACATATGTATGTATGCATGTAAACTAATTACTCACATATAAATATTCTAAATAATATGTATAAATATTTATATTAATTTTGTTTAAATAACTAAATATAAATGAAAGATATTTAGATATATGTATATGTAAAATTTATAAATAAAATGATATTAATACATATGCATATTATTGTAATATATCTATTAAATATAAGTAAGTTATTTGAATATTAAAATAATTTATATATAATATTTTTTAAACCATGAATAATATTTATTCCAATATATAATTATAAAATAATATTTTATTTAAAAATGAGATATACATACATACATACACACACATATAGTATATAAATATATATTAATTAATAAATTATTTTTTTAAATTCCAAATCGTATTCATGACAATAAACAATGTTATGATTTGAAATTACATAAATATTAATGAAAATTATTTTCGAAACTTTTTTCCAAATTTTAAATTTCGAGTAAATCATATGATATTAACTTCGAAAAAAAATTCTATATTTTTTTAGTCAAATTTTAATTTTTATTATTTTATTGATTTTCGACCGATTGTAATAACAATTATTAAAAATAGGGAAGGTAATTTTTAAATTTTTATTTTCTGGCCAGTAGCTTATCTTATCATAAATAATTTAAAAAAAAATTAATAATAGTTTTCTTAATGTATTTGATTTTATTTGATTTGTTTTTGTAATATATTAATTAAAATAATATTAAATGTTAATAAGTAATTATAAACATTATTTTCTTACTATCGAAAATTACTATTGTTATAAAGTATATACATAATTGTACGACCAATCTTAACCGTATATGATACTATAATTAAGTATAAACCATATAAAATTGAAAGATGTATATATGTAATAACATATTAACTAATAGATATAAATTATGTGGTTGTACAGATCTGAATTTTAAGTAAAAAATTGATTTTTTTAAATTTATAAGTATATATGTACATACGACCAAACTACTTTTGACAACATTAATACATTTCAAAATTATTGCCTAACTAACAATATAATAATAATATATACATAATATAATATTATTCATAAAATTGTAAACTATTATTTGATATAAAAAAATACCCAAGTACCAAAGCTTTAAAGCATACTTTGAAAGGATGGACTCTCCCTTTGAAACCTTTTCGATTCGAAAGATTGCTAGTACTTAAACCATTGATCTTTGACTATTGGATATCGATTGACTTAGAGTTGATTTAAGCATTATATAATAAAGCATCTATGGTGTATTTTCAACCAACAATGGAAATATGAAGTGGCAGTAAAAGAACATTTTTAATTATGGTTAGGTATGTTTAAATAGTGGATAGAAGAAAGAAAATAGTGGATCTCATCTCATACGAATTCTTCCTCAATCTGAGCCATCTAAAATCTAATATCTCTACCCTATTTTGAGTCGTGCCATATAATCCATATTGCACTCGAAAAGCTCACCCATTATGATGGGAAAAATTTCCATTTAAGCCCAAAGAAAATATTATTTAATTAAATCCAATTCAATTGTATGTCAATATCGTATATCTACTAATATATTTATAATTATTATAAATATATTTAATAATTTTTATTCCTCAAATCATAATTAATATTTTATAATTCATTTGTCATAAATATTAATTAGTTTAATTGATTTATAACACTTATAAACTAATTAAATCATTTGGTCAAAGTAGAGTTCATCTTTTCAGTTGCGTGACGGTCAAGTGTAAATTCAACCAGCGATTAATATCGAACTATTAAGATATTAATGTTCATACTCACTTAGCAGGTAGTGTGACATTTGGGCCAAATTTAACACTTACTTGGTTTTTTTAAATTCTAATTTTATTTTGTTATGCATTAGCCGGTTGTGACTTTTATTCAAACCAATTATGGTCGTCAAAACTATATTACCTTGGACTTATGGAATTTGCTAATGGTCAAATTTCCAATATCGTCCATATTCAGCTCTATAGTCCAAACACAAAGCCTTGGTTCAATAATAAAAATTATTATTAACCAAATTGCGCTAGGCAGAAACTTTAACTTCGAATTGGCTTGAGCAGACTGTGATACTAATCCCATATAACTTAGAAGACAAGTTCTCTCTTGAATAATACTTTACTTTCAATACTTCCACTCGACCCAATTATAGTCATCAATGGACGTCGTGCCATGATTTGAATATTATCAAAGTGGAGCTTTCATATTGAAGATCCATAGTAGTCTCAAGTTGAGAGAACTGTGTAAATTAGTCACATCAATATTTTTTGTTTGATCTTAATTATATTAACCATTAGAAAACTATCAAGTGAGCCATTCCGTAGTTATCCAAAAACTATCAATACGTAACCCCTAGGTGCCATGTTGTCATGAGTAATATACTGCTCAACTTTTGAAGAGCATTACATACTCTATGATATACCGATATCCAGTCTCGATGCATCTTGAGTAGGGATATTTAAAATCGTATATTTATTTTCGATAAATTACTCACGGTTACAACACTTTGTAACTATTATCACAAAATATACCATTTATGGATTTTCTATTAATTACTTTTAATTAAATTAATTAATTAATCTAACACATTATATCAAATATACGATACAAAGAAACACGTTTCATTTTAAACAAGGTTGGTTATCGAGTAAGATATATGTAACAAATTACACAATTACCCTTAGGGCATACACTTGACTCTATCAATCTCCCACTTGCACTTGGGGTTCATTATGGAATCTTATTCCAACTTCTCCAATCGGTTTTCTCTAAAAAAATGGGTCGGTCCCTCAGTAAACTGGTATGCTATTATGTAACGTCCCGCCTTTCCGCAAGCTTTAAATCGACGACAAGCCATGCATGTCAGACTTAAAACATACAAAAGGGCGGATTATTATGGGGTAAATAAGAAAAACGAGAAAGAAATAAAAAAAAACAAAATCTCACAGCGGAAGGGTAAAATCAAATATACAGCTCATGAAGCTGTTTACAAAATATTTAATTTTACTTATACAATATATATCAGAGTTCACATACCATAGAATATCAATAATGCAACGGAATACAATAGTGTAGTGGAAAAATATAGTAGATAGTAGTAATACTAATCGTCGTCTTCTTCCTCCAGAAATATGCTTCAAATCCTGAAACGCTCGGACTGACCCAAGCGAATTGAAAAGACAAAACACTCGAGTCGGAACTAAAAGATCTTCTGTAAGTTAAATCAACAGAAATAAATATGAGTGCAGTAACTCAAGAGATGCTCGGGATTCACATCTCCTAAGGATCCGTTAAACTTTTTACTATGTAGTAATATTTCGCTATTATAATAGTGTCTATTTGTAAAATAAACTTACTTTTAAATAGCGTTAAAGAGTGACCCAATATTCTCCTTAACAAAGTAATAGTCCCAGTAGTCCATCCAGTATCAGCGCATCTCTAGATCGGGAGACTACCCTAAATACTCCACGGGCTACGGACGAAAACCAAACTCGTACAAGGCGCGCTATGGTAGGTGACACGGCACAAGTAGGCAATGCCAGGGTAGATATACCAATTACGCTTCCGGGTCGGTGGTAACGCGTAGCTGCTACTACCGTCCACCTCGAACAACACCCCCAAATCAAAGAAATCAAAAGTGGCCACCGAATCAATCCAAAGGTCAAAGTATAATATCGAAGGAATGCGTCCGATCAAAGGTGCTACCTCAATTAACCTGTCAATCGCTGCTATTTTAGCCACCTTATGCCAACTCACGGGAGTTGGGTCCACGTATTTACCTCAAAGAAAACGCCGCCGCCATCCTACTTCATTCTGGAATCTCCACCGCGTACACGGTTGTTAAAGTGGTTTTCAAAGTTGGCAAAGAGTATGACAACTTCCGTTCCCGGTCTCTTCAACAACCAATCGTTGTTATAACACCGCGGTCCTTTCAAAATAGTTTATACTTTAAAACCAGAATATAATATCCATTTCAAAACTATATAAATATGATATCATTTTCGTTTAAAACCCAAATAAATATAATATCATTTTAATTTCAAATATACCCTTTCCAAAAATCATAGTGCTTTCAAAGTATAACATTTAGAAATCAAAACTCCTGAATATATGTAATGACCCACAATATTTACACAACTATGATATTGTGATTTAAACAAGTATAAAATATTGAAATATATTTGTGCACACATTTGGTATGACTTAGGGGTAAATTTGTGATTTCCCAACTGTTAAAACCCTAGCCGTGAGTGAATTATAAAAAGAAAGATGTGGCCACTGTTTCATTCGACTCTCTCGTTTCAAAACAAAAACTAAAATGGCCGACGCCCTAGAAATCAGATTGGGGGAAAAATCATCTTGCTGTATCGAATGGCGTTGGATTCGTGAGAAAAAGGGGGAAAGCTATGGCAATATCTAGGGGATTGACATCTCATATAGCTACGTGAGTGTTCTTAATCTTGATTTGGCAATAAGTCCTATCTCAGGCAGCCGTAGTTACATTTCTGCAAATAAATTTGTGTGTATGGATGCTTTGCGTGTATTGATGCTTGTTAATGATTGTTTGATCCTTGGTTGCTTGCGTATCCATATATTGATGAAGATCAAGTCTGATTTTGTTCATATCTGAACCTGAGATGATATCTATTCACTATTATGTCACGATACACTAATTTAACACCATGTATTACTGCCGAATGAATTGTTTAAGTGCACTTATACCAGACGTATCATGTCTGACCCTGTTGATTGTCTCGACAATCTCCTGGGGTGTCTCATTCAACGAGGCAGTTCGGGATGATGTTTTTACAGGTTGCTATGCACATTTTGATGAGATGATGACTTAAGAGATGGAGTTAAAACGATTTATCACTGCATGTAGATGATATGAAGAAAGTATTTGAGTATTTCATTGTCATTTTATATGTATTGCTGAACTGAAATATGTATATTTTACTATGAACAGTGAACCATCATGTGTTAGTTTGATATGTATATAAATATGGAAAACTATTTTGTCTTATAAGTAATTGCAAGTTTGAAACTGAAACACTGGGATCGTTCAGTTTTTATATATTTTCTGAAATTTGTATTTGGAGAATAACTTGTGTCAAGGCAGTATACACAAGTGTTTACACTTGTGTATATGTGCAGACCTATAGATCTGCTGAGTTTTGTGATTTAAAGGATTTTTATGGATTTTGTTCGAGTTTCCTTTCAGAAGTCTTGGGGAAAATCTTTATAAACTTATTTTGATGGATTATTTCTATATTTATGCATAACCATATATGGATCTGGAGTTTGATTCTAGTATGTAATTATCATATCTGAGAAAATATATGTATATATATATATATATATTTGTTTTTGGCAAGTTGAATGCCTTGAGTATGAAAAGCAAAGATGAGATTTATATATTTCTCTATGTTATGGTTTTCTGAGATCAAGTTACTTATGGTTTTAAATGGGAGATTATATGGATCTGAATCCACACTTTTGAGATATGATCTTTAATCTGAGCATCTGAGTTTTGATAGATATGTTTTCTTTGATATAAGATGTTTATTCTGGAAAAATGAAGTTTATGGGCGATTTGGACTTATATAAGAATTTGAAATAATTTCTGAAATGAGTTTGAGAACTTACAGCCTCATGTGCTTTATATATCTGAAATGTGTTTAGTTGTTTTAACAGCATGACTTACAAGTCTGAACTATATTTATATGTTTTGGCATATCTGATGCCGTAGATCTTTGAAGAAGAAAAAATGGATTTTAATGCTTTCAAATGCATTATGATTTTTGAAATGAAATTTCTATGTTAAGTGGCTGTTGCTATTTGAATCTGAATATAACATATAGTTAATACATGTTCATGTAATAGATTCTTGAATCGTATTGTGGACTTGCCATATAAATTAATATACGTGCATGCCCTTACTTTATATTTCTGAAATGAATGAGCTCAGTTTTGAATAGTTTTGCAAAAGAAAGTTAATTAGCAAACTGTTTTGATTCTCTTATGCTATATTCATAAGATTTCTGGAAATGGATTACAAGTCCATGTATTATCTTGAGACTTTTATAAAAGGAACTTGTAAGCTTCCAATTGTTTATGTTAAAAATATTTGTATGATGCAGAATGGCTTTTGTCCTTGCATCAGTGATATGTTTTCAGTTTTAAAGAAAGATAGTTGATGTAAATTCATCTTTTATGTCTGAATATAACTTGCATGAATGAGAAGGAGGAAAACTCGATGACCTCATTTTTGTATAGTTGGATTGGTAATCCTTTGTTTATACGTATATTTATTGATACTTTGTTGGTGCCAAGGCTTCATTGACTCTCGGATGTTGCCAGCATTGTTACTGTGTGATTTTAGGGCTCAATTTTAATTGCCTATTCATTAATACCATTGCTTGAGCTTGTGTGTTGGCGAGGCCGTGCACACCTGTATTTATATGTGTGTGTACGTGCAGCCACACCTATAATTGTGCTATAGCAAGAGTTGAATTAAATAAAGGATATCTATGACTTTTATGATATAAACCGGAATTTTGATATTTCCAGTCTGCTTGTGTATCTTTTGTGTCATATTGCAAATAATTTTCATAAAGAGGGAAATGGATTTATCTTTATATTAAAATGCTATGTGTGAATGCTTTAGCTAATTTTCTTAAACTCTGATTTAATAGCTAAAGAGATTGGTATATCTTCATATATACTAATCTATGTTTTAAGAATACACCAATATTTCTATATTGGTAATAGTGGATCCTGGTTCTGGTTTTGAAGATAGATGACCCTGTGTTTTCATTTAGCATATTTCTTTATGCCAAAAAAAAAAATTAGTCCATGATTTGGCCACTAGAAAAGTAGGGTCATCACAATATAATACTTCCAAATTATAATACCTTGAAAATCATAACTTTGAAACACACTTTCACCTATTAAATGGTTAAATATTAAATTACCTTATAAAATAAAATAGCTTCTTTTAATTTCACCAATCAATTCCAAATAACGATATAAACTTCCAAATAAACCATTTCAATTCTTATGTTTCAAAGCTTTAAATATTCCACCATTTCAAAACAAATTCTTTGATAATTCCATATATATCAAATTCGATTACTAATATTTAGATTTGAAATGTTTACTTAATGAATTCAATATAATTTAAGTAAAACCTTTAACTTCACATAACTCGATATTCTTTCAATTTATTTAACTTGATATATTCATTTAAATCAACTTGATATTCATTTAAATCACTCAACACAAAATAAAGTTATAAAAATCATATCCTTTAAAATTCTAATTTTTATTAGATTCCAAATCAATTTAATGTCCATCTTCCAACCTTATTCTCATTTAAGTCATTTAAACTCTAGAAATTAAATTTAAATAAATGCTTAATCATATTTGATCTCAAAAAAATCAAACTTGATTATTAACCTCTTTTATACTTCAAATTAATTTTATACATAGTTTAAAAACCAGAATCTAACTATATATAAAATAACCTTTATCAATAACCAAATCAATATCCTATAAACCATATATATATATATATATATCTTTACAAAACCATAGAAATCACTTTAAGATATTTATATATATATATACATATACCGCGGTGTCTGTATAAAATTTTCTATCCTATGGTCAAGTGATACGGGTATTTATCATTTCAATCCGAAATTTAAAAATAAAATTTTACGGTTATATATCATTTCAAACCGCAATCCCGAATGCAATAAAATGCATAACAACTTACAATTTATGATGATATAAATAAACATCTATTTATCCGTCATAAAATCATACATCCATTTATCACAATCATCAAATTCAAACAATACATAATATATAACGGGTAATAAATAACAGGCGTTTACTGGAAGTTTATTATGCAAAATAAATTAAATAATAATTTAACTGGCAGTTTATATGCAACAATAAATTTAACTAAAATTTAACTGGCAGTTTATATGCAAAAATGAACTAAATAACAAGTTAATTAAATAAATGCAAAATAACTGAGATAATGATGAAATATACGCCAAACAGGTATAAATAAATTTCAAATCACATCACAAATGAATTTAACAAACATAAGAAATCTTAGAAGTTGTGAGTGAGTTAAAACACTCACCTTTTGAATTTAAATTGAATTTAAATTCAATTTAAATCCAAAAATTGGACAGTCTCCAAATTCGGCCAAACTTGGGTCAAAGTGTTTGGAATTCCGATACGATTCTAACAAAAAAAATCGTGCATAAATCTGACTCCGTATGTAAAAGATATCCGAATTAAACGAGTTGAAATCAAAATTTAAATAAAATAAAATAAAAAAAGAAGAAAAAAAACCTGCCACATACATCTACCTCACGCTCCAGTCAAGCGCATGAAACGATGATCTGTCATCTTCAGTCAATACGTGCACCACCTAATTCTGCGCTTCCACATTGATGCCGACCAATGCGTCAACCCACTCTCGCCGTCGAACCCCCCTCCGTCGAACTCCAAGTGTCTCGGCCGAACTATACAGCATCCGTCGCCTCATAATTTGAAACCCTAGATGGAAATTGCCGCCAATCCAACAGTTGATCCATCGAACCAATCACTTAGATGCGATGCCCTCGGCTTCCTCTCCAAAACCCAGAAAGGGTTTCCCGATCCATCGACATTGATTACGACCCCATTGAACGACCGAGAATTCTTTGATTTTTACCGGTCAAACGACAATCCAAAACGGAAAAAAAATTAACCAGAAGATTACGCCCTTCGAGAGTGTAACGAAACGAATTTTGCCCGTTCGAAAATCGACATCCATACTTTACATCGTATTCGAATGCCGCAGATTCGACCGTTCAAATTCGATTCGCCGGAGCTTATAACACAATTAAGTAAACAACACAGCGGAAGAAATAATGAATATCAATATACAATATCTGATACAACAGATGATCCAATAGATATCAATATACATCAGAGATATGATACAATATAACAGCAGCGGAAAGAAAATGACTCCAATATAATCTTCAAGAGAGAACTCCAAAACTGCAACTCCATCTCCACGAACCAAACCAGAAATAGCTCGAACCCCCAATAACGATGCACTAAGCTAAGCAAGGTTAGTCATATCCAAAGACTGAACTGGCTCCAGATAATCCACTGAACCTAACTACCTGAAAAACCCAACTCTATGGTCACAACCGGTAGGCTTTTCAACCATCCCAGCCCCACCATGGCTTACACCGGTACCCCAGGCCTTGCTTTTACGGCCAGCCTCTCGACTGTCACGACTTACGCCTAACCAACCCCGTAAAGAGGCCGTGTGGGGGTAAGAGTCTCCCGTTCGCCACCAAACCGCGAAGCGAGAATCCCCCATCACATTTCACTAAGACAAGAAAGACTGGTGTGAGTAACAAAAACAGTTTATCTTTAAAACAATCAAAAGATTTATCCTTTTGAAAATCGCAATGCTTTTGAAAAATGAGACTACCATAAGGCCTCCCCACACACACACCATGCAAACGCAGAATCGGAGGAGATTTCTCCTTATGATAGTCAAACATGCTTACTACGCAAAATCAAATCATTTGATTATTATTATTAGTGCATAGTGCAGAAAATATTTCGAAAGTAGAATATAAATCTTAGCCAGCATAGACATTTCGAACTATGCCTACTATAACTACCATGTTCAATAACGGGTTACCGCCACATTCCATGGCAGGTTATACAACTAAAACCGTACAAGGCGCGTATTGGATGAATGGATTTTCCAACAAATGGTCAGGCTAAGGAACTTCCTATTGCCACATGGGAACGCTTCTGGCGGGACGCCCCGAGAACCAAATCGTTCTTTGCCAAACAAGGCCGGGAACCCCTTTTCCCAAGGGATATTATAAACCCTCAGATATGCCACCCCCGGTCCTTTGGGACCTTTAAACGAGATACCTCTAATCCAACAACCACACAGAAATAAATATAGTGTGCGTCCACATGAGTAAGTATCTGGGCTCCATACCATGATACTACCCTTTTCCAGAAGGAATGGTCATACCCTAAGGGAGCTACCCTGAAACCTTGCCGCACAATTCCTATTTCGACCATTACCGATTTGTGAGGCTCGACGAAGTCTCGTCCACAAAGCTACGCTTTGGTACAAAGCCATGCTTTGGGTCAACAAATGATCAAAGTAATGATCACAAAGATAACTGATCAAACAAACGATCCTATCACAAATGATCAAACAATGAACATTACACAGCAACACTTAGCATGTCACATTACCAAATTGGGAATATATCGCTGATAACCTTCAACTACATAACCTCTGAGCTCGTACGTCTCAGAGAAGGGTGTTTAGCTAAAAGAATAAATTCTCCGCCACTAACAGAAATGTATTTGAAAGAAATCAGCTTTATATTTCCAAAATGCAATGTCAGACATACAATCCATACAAGTCTGTTCCGGGTTCGAACAAAACCGAAGGCACTTTCAAAGAAGTCCTTGCAATCCGGATAATCCCTAATCACTTCCGTATTTCCCATCACATATGGAGTCTCTATACCGGGGACCAGTCGATGCAAAGACATTCGACGAGAAACCCTTTCGTTTTCAAAAGTATCCGGTCTTCACCACCGGTCTTCAAATGCTATCCATAACGACGTATCACATATTCGGAATGGGATATATGACACAAAGGTCCTCTCCCGGCTAAACCGAATAGTGAGCGTAATATTCAAAAACATATGGATATGAGATTTCAATTAAGCCACAACTTAAAACCCAAAATTATCTTTCGAATGGTTTAAACAAATTACCATTTTAAATCTTTTAAACAAAAAGATTTATTTCTCAAAATTCATCCAATTTCACAAAGATTCATTCCCGGATTTTAAAACAATTCCATTTCAATTGGATTAACTCGTTTAAATCTTTAAATCAAAGATTTAACTCACAGCTTTCAAATCGTTTCCAAATATTCACTTTCAAAATTCGTTTCCAAATATTCCTCTATAACTTTAAAATTCAGTTCAAACTAAAAATCATTTTTAACACAAATTGGAAGTTCATCTCTTACGTGAAAGCTTTTATTATTTGAAAAACAAATAGTTTTCGTTTTCAGAAAAATCCAATTTTATTTGCTCGAGTTAAAGCCCTTAAATTTAAATTCAAATTCCCAAAGTCAATACATTTAAAAATGGTTTAACCCATATATAACTGGTATAATATCTTTAAATCCTTAGTTTCAAATCATAGGATTTAGTTTCAAATTTTGAATTTAAATTTAAATCACATTATTTTAAACTTCATACTTTATCAAGTTATTAAAAATAAATTTCATCTTTGAAATTCCATTTCAAAAAAACTTTCCACTTAAAACCGATTCCATTTCAACCCATTTGAATTTAAAAATTCAAATTCAAAACTATTTTCAAAAATCTGTGACTTAATCGATTTCCTCGTGAAATCCATATTTGTGTGTGTATGGTGTGGTCCAGGGGTTTAACACAATGGTGCAACATTATTTCAATCATCACAGATCAAATACAACAATATATTCGATAAGCGAAATGAATTATAATGCTTATCTTTCATACACGGATTCACAGATATATATATATATATATATATATATATATCTCACAGATAATAAACTATATCACAGATCACAACACAAATCAGAATATAACACAAAGCATCACTTATCAGGGATATCAAACAATTCAACATCCAATATATCCAAATATCCATAAATAGGGTCAATTTAATTATCTGATTAATTTAAATCAGGTGGGTCATAAATCATGGTTAATTAACTTTAATTGATTTCAAATCATTTGATTAATTATCCTTTAATCGTTTATTAATTAATCAATTTTAAATTATTTAACCACATATTGTACAAGTATCTGATTATTTAATTAATTAAGTGTTAACTGTTACTTAATTAATCCTAAATTGCTTAATTTCTTCTCCCTTAATTAATTAATCTTAAACCTCAATAAATGAATTTAAACCTTCAATTTCTTATTTAATTGATCCAAACATTAATTAATTAAAGAAGTTAATTATCCATTTTAAATTATCTTAAAAATTTAATGAATCCAAATCATTAAATTCTATTTATCTTTAAGTTAAAACATTTCTTACCTAATCAAAGTATTTAAAACAATTTTCTTTCATATTTACTTTAACACTTCATTTTAAATTTTAGATTTAAAATAAATTAATTTTAACAAGATTTAAACAGTTTCAAAACCCTTTTTATTTTACAAGTTAAAGCATTATTTATTTTACACTAAAAGTCAAGAGAATTTAGAGCCCAATTTCATTTAAATTCAAATCAATTTACAAATTTATTTTATCATTTAAATTATTTAAAACATTTAAATTTGAAGCTTTATTTAGGTCCAAACCAAATTCCCATTTAAACTTGAATTTATAATTAAACTTTGACTTGAACTCAGTTTAAAACCCCGATTGATAAATTTAAAATTCTGTTTGCAAATTCAGAAGCCAGGCTCAAATTCAAAAACCTGTAATACTCTAACTTTAGCAAATTTAGTTCTTCCCAATCCCCCTTCTCTTCCTCACTCAAAATTCACTCTGCCCAGCAACTTCCACGTGCACATCGTGCACGTGCACGCCGCCACCATCAGCCATCTCATCGCCGCGAAAGTGCCATCGAGTCGCGCCTCATCCACTGATCGAAATCGCCTCCTCCCCGCTGAACTAAACCACCCCAGACCAAAAATCGCTCCACGCTCGAACCATCAGGGAACCCCGGTCCCAGAACTCGTCGAACTGCTCCCCACTGATGCCGCTTGGCCCACCGCAACCTTCTTCATCAGGAAGCACACTCATCATACTATCTTTTCACCAAAACTCGAAAGTTTCGGTCGCGCCTGCTCTCGTCAATTCGATCGCGTCCATCGACCTTTCAATGCCGCACTTAAACCCTAAAACCATCTCGCCCAAACAATCAAAGGCCAAATCGCAAATTCCGCCACGGTAGACCTCTTCCCTAGGTCCCCCTACTCCCTCCAGCCAAAGCCACGTCACCTCTCGTCGACCAAGTCGACAGAAATTTACTTTTGAATGAAAATCACTATTTTTCGATTTCTCTTGATTTAGGTCACGAAAAATTCCCATTTTTGTTATAAAATTCCTATTTTCGAATGTAGTTTCAGATTATGTAATTGAATCAACACTTTATCACATTCGAATTTTAACATATAATACATGTTGCCTGTAGAACAATATTCTCAGTGGTGATACTTCACTAACAGGTTTAAAACAAATTCTAAAAGCTCATTTTACATTTAATCAGTCTATTTTGTTTTCAAATGTAAGCCCATACTTGATTGGAAGAAGATGTTTTTGTATTTTGATTAACTCTTTAACTCTGTAACTACAACAGGGAAGCACGGTGTATTCAAAAGTAACAGAATACTCCTACATCTAAATACAACTATACCAACAAAATACATCAGCACCATGTCAACACAGATTTTGATCATGCTTAAGTCTAAAAGAAAATGGGTTTACTCACTGTAAAATTTGGAAATCACAATTACACAGCAAGGTTTTATTCCTAACTATTTTTAATTTAAACTACACTAAAAATCAAAGATATTCCTAGTTTACAATTATATATGGACTAGATTATGAGATATTGATTTTTGAAATGGGAATGAAAAGGAAGTCTACTGTAACAAAGCATGAATATCATTTCAAATATTAACAAATGAAGTGTTTCTCACTTGTGTTTGATTTTTGAAATGACGTTATACTCCTATAAACATCTTTCATTCATTGATTACCATCTAGAATTGTTTGGGTGTAATGATCTTGAATTCAAACAGTTTTTAAGATCTGGAATGTATGAACAAAAGCAAGCTTTGTTCTGTTTCCAGTCATGCAGGCATACATATATTACAGGTAAACATATTCAAATATTTTTCCACAACAACACTCAAACATCGATCATAACTATTGAGCTACAGATATCAAGAAAAATTGGTTCAAAGATAAGTTAGCTCACTTGTGAGATTGAAGAACAGAGGCTATGTTGCTTGGAAACACAAATCTCTGGTTTGTATTGTTGAAAAATGCTTCAGTTTGTATGAAAAAAAAAGAAAAAAAAACCTGCTATGATGAACAAATGAAACGAGAAGATGTGTATATATAAAAGGAAGAGGGTTTACAGGGGGTATGATCTGGTTTGGAATTTGCAGGTACAATATCTCTTTATTTTATTTTATATTGATCAGAGATTGCTTAGGTAAAGGAGGCTGAATTTGATTTATACAATTCAAATTTGACTTTTGTTTTGCTTTGCATTAAATGAGTAAGTACTTATTGTCCCTACTTAGATTATTTATGCATAGATAATAATTACTTTAGCTTGCATTTGTTTATTTCAGCCTGCATATTATATTTTGTTATCTACAAGCTTTGAGTACTTTGCTTTGCATTTCTATCTATCTACATAAATTTTCTATACTTTGTTTTAACCTTACATTCTAACTTTTATAGGCAACATGTTACTTGCCTTGCTTGTTTTCAGTTTGTTTTTTAAAAAGAAATGTTAACTATATTTTCTTGTTCAGGTTTGCTATGTTTTATACACTTTCATATTAATATTTGCCTAGCTTGCTTGTACTTTATGTACAAATACATATACTGTTTTAATATTTGTTATAAATTTTTAACTTTAGTTTCATTCTTATGCAATACCTTTACTTGTTTTCTTGCTTGAGTATATTTATTTCCTTTGCTTTACTTACTTGTTTTTATTTGGTGGCTGCAACTTTATTTTTTTTTGTTTTGTTACTTTGTATTGCAAATAAATTTCTATTTTAATTATGTTGTTTGAATTTATACTCCATGTATATAAATATAAAGCTATTATACTTATTGTTATAAAAATAACTCCTTGTTGATTTAAAATAATTTACAAAAGAAACCATTTTCTTATTGATAAATAACACAAACCATTTGAATTTGGAAAAATCCAATCGATTATCATTTAATTTCACAATTTTAAATCAAAAATTATTTTAATTATCAATTTAAAATAAATTAAAACTCGGGATCGTTACAGAGAGCTTCAACATATATTTTATTCGAATTTTTCTGAGGAGTTTGAATTTTCATTTGATTTTGAAATGGAATTGGATATGGAATTTTGTTGTCTGCCATTGAGGACGAGGAGGAATAGAATGAATTTACGTATAGACAAATGAGAATTAGGAAGGCTAGGGTTTATAGCAGGATATTTATAGGCAGAATTGAAAATAGAATAGATGGATAAAACAGATATACGCGCTAATGCCAAAGAGGCCCAAAAAGCCCATTTCGACTCCGCAATGAAATTAGGTCAACCCATATATCAAAATAGATGTTTTAACATATTCAAAACGCAATGGAAGAGGTTTCAGGTTCAAATTGAATCGTATGAAGAAGTTATGCTAAAATATATATTTTTCAAATTGATTTCAATTTCGTTTATTTCAAGGCGTTACGAGTCTGTACGATCAAACGAAAAGCCCGATCGCTACAAAACTTGAAATCCTATAATAATTCACCGTTACGGATCCGTTGAAACTGGTTTCGTCGAAATCCGTCAATGGCCAAAAGGGATTTTTGTCCATTAATTAAATAAATTAAAAATTAATTAATAAAATCAAAAATTTTAATTTCAATCTTAAAATTGACCAACTTTATCACTTTTACATTTCTCAATCATTTAAAATGTTTTAAACAAATTAAAAGTCAATTTAAAGTTGATTAACTTATCCATTTCAGTGTTAAATTTTCAATTTATTAACTTTAGAAATTATAAATTAAATTTCCAATAATTCCCTTGAATTATTCAATAATTCCATTGAATTAAATTTTCATTCATATTATTCAATTTGTTATTACACAGGATAAAATCAACGTTGGATTCAAAATCTATTATACTGATATCCTCACATTCCATCTAGTTTCAATTAACGTAATATTAAATGTTGAATTTCATTCATTTGCAATAAATCCAATTAGTGAATTTTACACTTCCATCAAATTAATAAATCTTGCTTTCTATTCTTTAAATCAACCAATTTTTATAAAATAAAAAGGCTTAGCATTAATTACATCTTATAAAATTAACCCTTTTTAATGCCAAATCACATCTAACCTAACTGCACAAATCAAGTCAATTAATTGTAATTGATTTCACATTAAATGTTATTAATTATAAATTGAAATCTCAATAAATTCGTTTATTGATTTAAAACATTACTATTAAATAAATTGGCATTTTATGGGTAAAATTAACATTGAATTATTTTACGTTTCATTAATGTATTTATTAATTTATTTTCAATTAACGTATTACTTAATTTCCTTTGATTGCAAATTGATTTCCAAATTTTATTTAATAGACTAAGTAAATATGTAACACGTAAAATTTGATACCATTAACTTTTTATTTCATTAAAAAGTTTATTGCTTACAACAAATGCTACCCTTTGTATTAATTATTATTTCCGAATATATTGAGGTTGTCAACTATATACATTTGTTAAGGTTAGAAACTCAATTAATTCATTCAGTAGGTCTCATTCTTTTATATTAACTTATGAAATAAATATGCATTTCCGTTGCTTATTACCTTTACACTTTTTAATTACAGTTCTCCCAAATATACTAATTTCAATCTATTAAAACCTTATAATAGTTGCAATTTATTTGGTATTGCATTAAATTGGTTATTTATCAACTGCCATTAACATTTCCACCTTAATTTACATTCAGTTATTATTAATCGATATATTATCGCATTGGTTAATTTAGCGCTTACTCTCTTCATACTTTATATTACTTATATTTTAATTTTATACCCAAATGCAACAAATTTACACTTTCCATTATTATGTAAATTTGAATTCCCTTCTAGTTAATATTTTTATTTAGTAGATCACTAATTCAACATTCCCATTTGTTTCTTATATTAAACTTAAAACCAAGTATGCCCATTTACACTATTTCAATTAATTGCAATATAAATTTTATATTGTTAATTTTAATTACAATTGCTCATTTAAATTCTAACCTTCACTTCATTATAAATTATAAGATTTTTATTTCTTTCTAAATTTAATAAAAAAATCATATTAAATTCCAATTTAAATCTTCAAAAATTATGGGTCGTTACATATTATGTTTAGTTATCTACTCTACAATCGATTCTTCGTGATGCTGGTAAATAGTGTTTATCATATGAAACAATTCGGAGTATGTCTCTTGACCTTCAGTGAGCGCTAACTTCTAATATGAACTATATCATAACATTTTTATCATATAATAATATTATGGTATCCTCATCATTTGGAACTACCCTCGACTCAGTTATATATTTGTACATTTATATTTATAAACATTGCTTTATTACGGCACTATGCAAGGCGATGTACTTAGCCTTTTCAATCGAATCGTCCATGGTCTTTCATTAGGAACATTTCCCACTTAAATATTTTTATCTTAAATTTATTAATGACGTATTATACTCAATATTACTTGTGAATTTTGAGTCCGAACACTCTTTCATAAGGAGTCTGTTGTTTCTATAAACAGTTCTCTAGTATTTCGCAAATACACGAGAACACTCCAAACTATCGTTTAGTTATATCAATTTGGATTTGATATTTGCTTCATGTATCAAATACCTAAACAAATCATGATATCTTAGACAACATAACATATGTGATAATTCCTATTACCAATGCATAAGGAATCAGACCGTATTTTAGAGTCAATACTCTTAATGGGTTTAAAAAACCGAGAATTGTTTATTCTTGACATTGATAAAAAAACTCACAATTTCTCTTTAATGTACAATAATACTCTTAGACTTTCTAATGTATTTATAATCATTTAGGTTTGGTCGATTTAATTTTATTCCATATAATCTGTTTTATTATTGGATCGCATCCAAATTCATTTTATACCAATAATTTCTTTATAGAAATTCCTTCACTATGTCGTTGGTATTTCTTGAAACAATAGTTGTTTCTCATTGCTATGGAATGGGCATTCATGAAAATTTTATAAATTGCCTTATATAAAGTTGATTTTACATTAGTTCGTAATATATTTATGTTCACAATACAAATTAGTCATTATAATGACTATCATTTCTAAAATTCTCTTGGGACGATTCATATAAGATCCCTAAAGCACAATTGTTACACGTAGTTTTTCTATTTACACAACCTCCCAACTTCTTGGCTTAGGATATGTAGGGGTTTCTTATAAATCCTTATCTCGTACGGTTTTGTAAACTAGTCTTTGAATGATATTAATTTTAACCTTGTGTATTATTCTTAAGTGCGCACCTTAAATAAAGTATTTAACTCAAGTTCACTCATCATTAATTGTGCTTTATCCAACAAAGTTAAATCATTATGTATTATAGGGAGGAATGACTTTTGAGTTTGAATCTTTTATTCATTTTTAAGTATGTTCAAGACTCTTTCTAATATACTAAATCATTCGACCAAATCAACCCATTTTGTCTCATGTTACCTTATTTACTTCCGTTTTATATTCTATGAGCTTATCATGGACTTAAACATCCATATCAAATACACATTTCCATGTCTATGATAACTAATTGGTGAATATGATGAATTATATGGAACTTTTGGTATTAATACTTACAATTGCATACATCTATATGTATCAATTCGAAGTGTTCATCAACCCTTATGGTGCTTCTACTAAATAGGTGCTTATCCATTAATTGTTTGTGATATAATTAACTAGTATCATATGATTCACAATCATATAATAAAATTATTTCTCAATAATGCTGCTTAGTCTATAATTCCAAAATTATTGTACATAACTTTGGATACTTTGGTATTTTCCAATGTATCACTTTTACAAATACCAAAATATAGTTTTATTCCATAATGATTATTCATAATATTCATATTGAAATATGACTGTATCTATTATCCCACCTTTTAGCAAGGCCACGATACCAAAGTCAGCTGGAAAGCAATGGCAGATCATCACGAAGATGGGTTGCATTGCAGGTTCACTATGGATATCGAGGAATTTTTTCCAAGTTCAGATCGTGCCGCAATCGACAGTATGTGACAAGCAAAGCCATAAAAGCTAGCGTTTTAAATTTCAGGTTAATCGGAGTTCGTTTGAATAAGTTATGATCGACACAAGTTAGAGAAAATGTGATGTTCGTATCCATCAAAAAGGCAGGATGAAGGTCTACTCGAATCGATCAGATTCGCATCCATCAGGTTGGGTCTGCCTCGATCAATTTGAATCCATCACGTTCAAATCGATCCACGATTGCACAGTTCGAACCCATCCATCTCGTATCCATCATTTCGCATCGACAATCTCCGTATCCATCAGCAGGCGGTGCATTTCATATCGATCAACTAATGCCAACTTCGTATCCATCGGAGAATATTGGTTCGTATCCAACACAGAGGACTAGTTCGTACCGATTTTGGAGGGCTTCCTTCGAACTCTTCGAGACTCCTGCTTTCAAATCCATCGTGTTGCTTCCATTCGAATCCATCGAGCCCTCTTTTGTTCGTATTCAGCTGCCAAATAGTCAACGTACTCATCGATATGAACAAGGGTCGGTTTAGTGGATACGAACAGAAGTCGTAATTATCCTTACGAACTTTACTACTTCCATCGATACGAGCTGAGCCACTTCCTTCGAATTGAAATGAGGAAATTGTAGATCGATATGAAGTGCGCGTTGTTGGCCGATGCGAGCCGTGTAACGGTCATCGATACAAACAAGGCGAAGTTCATGGATACGACACGGTCAACTCAGAGTAGAAGGTGGAACGATCCAAAAATCTTGCGCCAAGTCACCACGCACTCACGTATCCAGGTCGATTCGAAGGGATGGATGCGAAACTATGGGTTCGAACTCAGCAACATACGAAAATCACAAACTTGCATCGATCATATCTCACAAACCACAGGTCCAAATGCTACGAAATTTTCACAGGAGCTTACGTACAAGCTAAAGAACATTCCTACCAAGTTTCAGCTTGATCGTATCGATCACGGATCGAGTCGAAACTTTCCGGGATCGGTCGCGTGGGCCCACTCACGTGCCTGGAGTCTCCCGAAGTTTGAGCGCGATATCAGCCTCCTACACATATAAATAGCCCCCTGAAGCCTACAGAAAGGGGATCTTTTTGGCTATTCAATGTCCAGACTCTGCCGGGTTCAATTCTACATCTTACCATCACCGTTGTATTCGAACTTCAGAGCTATAATCTACTGTAACCTGTTGTAATAGATTGAAATCATCGAGTGAATCAATAAAGTCATAAACTTCAAAGTTGACATAGGCCAGATCGCGGAACCACTATAAATCTTGCGTTCATGTTCGTTATTTCTGGATTGCTATTTCTTATTGCTTAGATCTGTGACTTGTGCTTGAATATCGTCGATTTATATTCATATATTGGTGCTTTCATGATACTTGGGGTTTGTGACCAATTTTGACGCAAACACTTTGGTGCTTTCACTGAGAACGCTAACTCAGGAATTCTATCATTTGGAAGTTAAATTTGAAGGCTTAGAGATTCAGATCTAAAAAGCTATGACAAGGTAATCAAGTAGAAGGCAAAGATTAGAGAGAAGTCAACACGAAGGGAGTCGAGAGGCTTCCTCGGGAGCGAATCAAGCCTCGGTCTTAATCACCAGGGATGAGATGGAGACAATGATGAGAAGGCAAGAAGAAATGATCCAGAATTTGTTTCGACAAGTTGGGCAACTTGGAGCGCAAAATCAAGGAACAACTGGAATTCAGAATGGAGCAGGACTATCTGGGGCAGCACCAGAGCTAGGGGCACTCGACTAGAGCACGTTGACCCAACACCGAGAAGAGCATCGAGTGGATTCGAACAGCACGACATTGGCAGAGGAGGTGAAGTTCAGCCAGGAGAAAGATTCTAGAATTCCCTCGTGAACTCGAGGGCAAGTCAAAGGCAATGGACAAGGACTATGACTCGGAGACAGTGACAGGTTGGCGGAGATGGTCAGACGGGCTATGAGAGGCAGATTAGTAAACAAAGACTTGGAGGATGTGAATAGGAGTCCTTTTACCACAGCAATCAGGCAAGCTAGGAACCCACCAGATTTTAAGCTACCGTCATTAGATATGTATAATGGAAGGATAGACCCTACGGTTCATCTGACAAAGTAAATGAGGCATATGGAAGTGTTGGGGGCATCAGAGGAGGTCATGGCCCGGTACTTTCCATTGTACCTGGCGGATATTGCAGCATTATGGTTTAGGCAACTGGAGAGTGGATCTATCGGAACATGGAATGATTTGACTAAAAGGTTTATGAGGCAATTCAGGGTTCACATTTCAAGACCCAAGAATGTGACGAGTTTGGCAGCATTGAAACAAAGAGCTGGGGAGTCTTTGAGAAGCTTCTTGACATGATTCAATGCAGTTACATCATCGGTGGATCGACCGGATCCGTCCATGGTCTTGATGGAAGCTATATCTGGCATAGCTGATGGCACAGAATTCAAGAATTCACTGACAAGAGATCATCCTATGGATCTAGGGGAATTTTATCATGAGGCTAAAGGATTTTTATGGTTAGAGGATGCAAATGCTGAAAGAGAGGAAGGAGAGGGAATTGATGTTTATGTGGTTAAAGGCAGAAATCCTACTGAAAAAGGTGCAGAAACAAGCAAAGGGAAGCGAAAGACTGAGGATAACAACAATAGATCAACATGATCACGAAAAGAACCAAGATTCACCTCATATACGGAGCTGAACGAAACTTTGGAGCGGATCTACCAGGACACCAGGGGACAATTCCTTACCGAAAGCCGATGAGGAGAGATCCAACTAGCAACGAGAGAAGGTCGGACAAGTATTGCTCTTTCCATGAGTTGAATGGTCACAGAACAAACGACTACAGACACCTGAAAGACGAAATCGAGGGGCATATTCGAAATGGCTTGTTATCGCAATATGTGAGAAGGAGAGCCATAATGGTGGAACAAGAGCGACCACCGCCTACACCAACTGAAGATGGCTCAAGATCGAGACGTCAGTTGATTATCAAAGGATTAAAATAATGACAGACGAGTAGCAAACTCCACATCAACGTGATTAAGTTGTTTACACATGTACATGACCGCGAACGATCATCAGGCATGCTCTAATACAACTATAAATCATGTCGATGTAGGTGTTTGCACTCTGACGTCACTGTTTTTCTTTCGTTTTTCTTGCTTCTCATGTTTGGATTTGATTTTATCGGACATTTCTGTTTTAAAACTCATCAGTTGAATGGATATTTGGTTTTGATAATTCTAAAATGGCTAAGCTACTTACACATGCACGGGGTCATGAACGGTCCTTAGGCATGCTCTGAGATAGCGATAAACCGCCTTGACAAACGATCTAGAAACTCACTTGAACGTGAAATATGGTATTGATAATACTAAGTCCCCCCCCCCCCCCCCCCCCGGGCACACACAACGGCACCCGATTGCGAAAGATCACAACTCGCCATGAACGGCACCCGATCGCGAACGATCACAACTCGCCACGAACGACACCTGATCGCGAACGATAACAAATCGCCTCGAGCGGCACCCTGACCCCGAACGGTCACCATTCACCGCAAACGACATCCGATCGCGAACGGTCCCATTTCACCTCAAATGACACACGATCCCGAACGGTCGTCATTCGTGGTCAAATAAGACTATCAATTTCCTTGCAGGTCATTTACAGGATACGAACATCCATCATATGGCAATACAAAATACACATTCCTATCGCAAGGCATGTTTTGGGGGGGGGGCAAGTGTGATCCCGCATTTTAGCAAGGCCACAATACCAAAAAGTCAGTTGGAAAGCAATGGCAGTTCGTCACGAAGATGGGTTGCATTGCAGGTTCACTATGGATATCGAGGAATTTTGTCCAAGTCCGGATCATGCCGCAATCGACAGGATGTGACAAGCAAAGCCATAAAAGCTGGCCTTTTAAATTTCAGGTTAATCGGAGTTTGTTTGAATGGGATATGATCGATACAAGTTAGAGAAAGTGGTTAAGGTTCGTATCCATCAAAAAGGCAAGATGATGGTCTACTCGAATCGATCAGATTCGCATCCATTAGGTCGGGTCTGCCTCGATCAATTCGAATCCATCACGTTCGAATCGATCCACGATTGCACAGTTCGAACCCATCCATCTCGTATCCATCAGCAGGCAGTGCATTTCATATCGCTCGACTCATGCCAACTTTGTATCCATCGGGGAATATTGGTTCATATCCAACACAGAGGACTAGTTCGTATCGATTTTAGAGGGCTTTCTTCAAACTCTTCGAGGCTCCTGCTTTCGAACCTATCGTGTTGCTTCCATTCGAATCCATCGAGCCCTCTTTTGTTCGTTTCCAGGTGTCAAATAGTCAACGTACTCATCGATACGAACAAGGGTCGGTTTAGTGGATTCGTAACTATCGATACGAACTTCACTACTTCCATCGATATGAGCTGAGCCATTTCTTTCGAATCGAAATGAGGAAACTGTAGATCGATATAAGTGCGCGTTGTTGATCGATGCGAGATGTGTAACGGTCATCGATACAAACAAGCAAAAGTTCATAGATGCGACAATGTCAACTCGGAGTAGAAGGTGGAGCGATCCAAAAATCTCGTGCCACGTCACCACGCACTCACATGTCCAGGTCAATTCGAAGGGATGGATGCGAAACTATGGGTTCGAACTTAGCAACATACGAAAATCACAAACTTGCATCGATCATATCTCACAAACCACAGGTCCAAATGCTACGAAATTTTCACAGGAGCTTACGTACAAGCTAAAGAACATTCCTTCCAATTTTTAGCTCGATCGAATCATTTTTTGATCGATACGAAATTGGTTCGTATCGATCACGGATCGAGTCAAAACTTTCCAGGATCGGTCGCATGGGCCCACTCACGTGCCAGAAGGAGTCTTCCAAAGTTTGAGCGCGATATCAGCCTCCTACACCTATAAATAGCCCCCTGAAGCCTACAGAAAGGGGATCTTTTGGCTATTCAACGTACAGAGTCTGCCGGATTCAATTCTACATCTTACCATCACCGTTGTATTCGAACTTCAGAGCTATAATCTACTGTAACCTGCTGTAATAGATTGTAAATCATCGAGTGAATCAATAAAGTCATAAACTTCAAAGTGGACGTAGGCCAGATCATCGAACCACTATAAATCTTGCGTTCCTGTTCGTTATTTCTGGATTGCTATTTGTTATTGCTTAGATATGTGACTTGTGCTTGAATATCGTCGATTTATATTCATATATTGGTGCTTTCACGATACTTGGGGTTTGTGACCAATTTTGGTGCAAATACTATCTATTTTTCAGTCAACACTGAAACATAGTCATTATTTCATAAATAATGTTCGATATGTTAATGAAAATAATTTCGTAACTTGATGCATTCAACAAGTACTAAATGGCATTCTCCCACTATTTCCTCCATTATTATAATGGCATGCTAAATTTAGACGTCCATCACTCACTTAATATAAGTTATTTACTCCATATACTGCAACTAGTTTACAACGGAGAGTTCTTTGATCGGTATCTTGAACTCAAAGAAATAAATCTCATAGAAAATAATTTTCTATATGAAAATATACTTTGGAATTGAAATCTTATTTCTCATTCCAATGTTAAGCATCATTTATTATTATTATTATTATTACAATTCTCGTTTTTGACATTTCTTTATGAAATAGAAGTGACTATTCACTCTCTTCATCCCAACTGTACCTTAGACTACATCTACACTCGTACACTGATTTTCCTTTCTAAATGGTCGAACAATTTAAAAGAAATCACTTGCTACAACATCAATGTACTCTCTACAAAACGCACTCGATTATCCTTAACATTTAAGGACATCAAAAATGTTTCACTTTGCATAAACTGATCAAACTGATGTTTCTCTGATTGAGTTCTTAGAGCTATATTGTAGTTTTAGTCTCGTATTATATTTAAGTGATCCTTTTGTAATCAATCAAATTAAATACTCGACCTCGCAGTATTGGTTATTAGCCTATTTCGAATGAACTAACTTTATCAAAGTATCGTACATTACGAACTCTGACCATTCCCCATACAACATTTATATGAAATAGTATATGGATCAAATATATATAGTCTTGTATTGCTATAGAATTCAAAACTCATATAATGCAACACATGGTCTCGACCAAATAAACGTGTAAGTGACCAAATTACAAACGTATTTAGAAGTTGTAAAATCAGGCGTTTGCATGGGTATTGAAACACTAATATGCAAGAAGCATTTATTAGTAAGTATATGTTATATTTCGATCTGTCAATCTTTAATTCGGTTCGATTGTATATTTGTAACACCTTGTAAAATTTATGATAATTAATAAATAACTAAGGAAGCTTCAAAAATGGAATTTGAGCAAACATTGGGATTTGGCCACAAAACTTGCACCATTGCATTTATGGTGATTTTTTGAGAAATTCCGTATGTGGAGTTTTGCGACCAGAGCCCAAACGAAAATGTTATAAGCATTTGAAGTTTCGAGAATGAAAATAATTAAAAAACAAATATGGTAATAAATACCATTAATATTTGGGACCCCATCAGTCGACCACAACTATGGGCCAATCGATCGCTAGTGATCCACCTCTTATAGGGGTGCGGTTGACCAATTAGTGTGTGACAATTAGGGTTTGAACCTTGGCTAACCGTCTGCATTTAATTATCTTAAATTAATGGTTATGATTGATTCGTGCGCCTATAAATAATAGCCTAAGCCCTCACTTCTTTTCTCATATATTTTTATCCAAGATGCTAACTCTGTCATTATCTCTTCTCTACCACTTCTAAAAATTTTAAAATATTATATATATAAATATATAATCGGAGAATAGTAAAAAAAATAATAGAGAAGAAGAGGAGAAGCGAATCAATACAACGAAAAAAGTTAATTTTTATTATTATAAATCTATTCCCCCTAAACCCAAAGTCTCTTCCTAGATCTATAATTCTAATTGATGTATATACCTTGTTATGTGTATCCTTTTGGATTAGAGAGGAAAAGGAGTCAAGTAAATGATTAAATTTAGATTTAGAGATTTGAAAAGCTTAAAAGGTGAGTGAGAAATTATATAATTTATGTACAACATTGAAATTTATCTCTTTGAATTCTTATTTAGTTATTATGCCTAAATAAGATCTGACAAATTGTATGCTTACTACAAACGTATATGATTGTCGCCTACATATTCAATAAAATAGGTAATTGGAATAGGAATAGTATAGACAACTTAATTTGGAAATTTGAAATCAGTCTCGAATATATATATATATATATATATATATATATATATATATATATATATATTTGTAGAATGTTAGTAAAGTTGTAAAATTATTCCAGATCTACAATTGGGTTGTAAATTAGGTTGCCCTTGGAATGTGAATTTCTATGTTTCGATTTATTTAGAGTGTTTTGGTGTAATTTCCATAAATTATCCAATTCCAAAATATGTACAAAAGTGCGGAGTTTGAATTAACAAGGAATATACCAAAAACAGAAAAAGTTGTGTAAAGTATGGATATTATTCTCGCTGGTTTACACTATGTATTTCAATAAAAGGAAAGAAATAACTTCTTATAATTTCAAAAAAAGCAAAGATCTCACTTTTTAATTTATGGAAAGTTATAATGGTGATCTTTTTAGAAGGATTTCCTTAATAAATTAAAATATGGAAATGAATGTTCTAGTTTAGAAATCAGTAATTAGAAATAAAAATACACACACATGTATAAACGCGCTTAACGTTCAAACATACACACACACACACACATATATATATACACACACACTACATATTAAAAATGATAATACACATTAGTTATTTAGTAAAATGTATGACTATATATGCATTACTTATTAAAAGTGTAATAATTAACGGATTAGGATTTATGGATATTAACTACAAATTTAACGGCTATAAATTTGTAATTAATGAGAATCAAATAAGAGACTGGTTAGAGAGATAATACGGAATTTATGAGGGAATCAATGGCTATAACAGATAGATTTTGAAATTGGTAAACAGATTAAAGGAATTAAACGAGGATTGATTAGAGATTGTCTAATTTTTATATTAACGATAATTAATACGAGTAATAGATATTTATTAGACATTAAAATAAACCAAAGCCTAAGCAGATAAATTAGGAATAATAACGTAGCGAATAAGTATGTATTAACATTATTAATTATACACAGAAAGAAATATAATTTTCATAGTAGGAAATTATACGGCTTTAATTATATATTTAGGACAAACGTTTATTGGTGGGCTTAGCCTAACACTTAGGCTTTGGGTAATAGTTTGGTTTAGTGGGTTAGGATGCGAGGTTGGTAGAGTTATACAATAGAAGTATGCCCTGCACCGAGTGGTTGCCAAAAGTTGTGTACACGTACTACTGATGTGGGACATCTTTTACTATAGGACCCATGGGGTAGGGATATGCGTTGCAGATAGGTAGGGGAAATATGCCTGAGGGTTCGCCTTAGATTTGATGTATTACATGGACCAAGTACTCTTAAGGAAATGTGGTACGCTTTAGTTCCAATAAGAGGTATAAGTAACTGAAACTGGCATTTTCCTTGACTTACTTAGGTTAGTCTAAATGGGATTCGATCGTTGGAGGTCAGTGGGCTATGTAGTGTTGTTGTTGGAATGATATTTAATAGTAGGGTTGACATATATTCTTTTACTATCAGTGGTCCTATGCAGCCGTTAGCAATGACTCGGGTTATCCCTTGATGGACTTCGCTTCCTACTAGTGTAGAATCTGTATGGGATATGCAAAGACCTCAAATTTTTGTTTAATTGTTTATTTGTTGTTTGTTTGGCAGAGGTGGGCTAGTTAATATTTAGATGGGTCTTTGAGTAGTGTTAGTAGTACAAAATTAAATTATATATTACGTAAAGCCATAGAAGTCGTCGGCCTCTATAGTTATAGCCGATTGACTAGCATTTACATTGCTTAGGCCTGCTTTGGGGACTTGGGATAGTAAATGACTGATGGGTCTGTCTCCTCCCCATTTAAGAAGTATTAAGTGGTCGGTGTTTTCGGTAAATAGGGTTATTTATATATGTTATAGGCATATATAAATATATTGATACCATGGAGAAGGTTAGGTTAAACATATCATATGTGCACATAAAATTTAACGTATTAACCGTAAACAATAGACATAGAATTTAAATGGAAATCAATCAGCATGAATTAATGAGATGAGTAAAGTATGTAACTTTCCAATCACCATAAAATTGTTCTGACCTCCTCCTCATAACAGCCCTCATGTTAGATTTAGAAGGATTGGATATTGAAGAAAGACCGGAACAGTAGATAATCCAGTCTACTTATTCATGCTCGATGCTGACAAGGCAATTAAAAACCCAAGGAATAATATTCCAAGGTAGTATCTTTAGTCAATACGTATGTTATATTATATTTTTCTTCTACCATGAATTTATATTTATCGCACTTTAATATAATTGTGTTTATCACAGGTTACCAAAATCAACGGTCTTTGTCCTAATGGACTTGAGTTTCAAGTAGTCGAAATTTGCCCTTATTAAAATACGCGTTATTACATTATCTTAATTGATAAACATTTTATTAATCATATTAAATGCAAAAATTTATCAATATAGATTATTATAACATTATATAACATATGTTCTTGTAATATTAGAAGGTTAAATATTATCACTTCATTTTTCTAATAAGGCTCCCACTAGTCTTTTATGTTTCACCAAAGCATAAATCGAAAAATAAAAGTCTTTTGACTTTATTAGTAGGCGTTCGGACTCGTCTATTATTAAATTCTGACATCGAGTTTTCTCAACAAGTCATAGCTCCATGGTCGATGGATAACTCCTTATCGATTGTATCACAAATAACTCCTAAACCATATTCCTTGTCCTAATCTCATATCGACCTTGAATTTGCTTAACGAATCAAAACAAAATTATTCACTCGCACCTACCATATCGCGATGCCTTAAGTATTGTATATGCATCTTGAGTTTGCTACCTCGTCTATTCAATATATTAATAATATTAAACATAACATCCGTAGCTTGAGTTCGCTCGATAACTAAAGAGTATGCAAGTAATTTATTAGTGTATATATATGGTGCAGGACAAGATTATATTAAGACTTCACTATATTATACTGAGTGATATCGACTTATGGAATAATGTATTTCGTATGAAATACTCTCGTGATTCAAGTATCGGACACATTAGAAATCATGCTGTAGGTACATTTACACATGTATCTATTCCTTAAGTTTATTTAGGGTTTTTTCAATGTTCTACCTTTAATTTACACATTCATAAATTATAAGTTTTAGTATTAAATATCTTTTATGTAACAACCCGCATATTTATCGAGTTTGTACTTAAATATTTTATTTAAATATTAACTCGTTAATCGGATTCTGGTCCGAAAAGCTACTTTTTGCAAACGGTCAAATTAGGACTCGAGACCACTTCCATTGAGTTCGAAATGTCGTTTACAACTTTTTTAAGTATAAACATCGATAGGTTTGGAGTTAGTGAAATTTCACTAACTTTTCCCGCTTTGGACTTTAGGTTAGTTTAGCCTATTAAGCCCAAGTTCCAACCCTCTTCTCCTCACTCTTCATAAATTTCCTAACTAATCAAGCTTTGGCATTAATGGTGGAGGGAATGGAAAATTAAAATTCCAAAACTCAAATTCAATTGCAATTCATCATTCAACTCCAAATTCAAGAAGAAGACATTGATTCAAGCTTGTGGTTGCTTCTCCATTGCCTTCAAGCTCTTTCTTCATAAATTTGGTGAAAAGGTGAGATTTTTATCTCTCAATTCTAGTCTATAACTATATTGGACTGTTGGGAATGATTCCCCATCACTTTAGCATGTATATTTGCATTTGGTTTGGATTGGATTGGCGAAAAACTCCAATTTTTAGTTGTTTGGTGAACTTCCTGAGCTTAGGTCGCTGTGCCCAGGTATAGGTCGCTCGGAATCATTAGCTCGCGCGTGTGGAAAAGTCAAGGCCTGCATATTTCGTTCGCCTCGGATTTAGGTCGCCTCGGATTTAGGTCGTAGGTCGTTGGACTTTAGGTCGTTCGCTTATAGGTCGTTCGGCCTTGCCTGCCTCATTAGGTCGTGGGACCTTAGGTCGTAGGTCGTTAGGCTTAGGTCGTTAAGTCGTTCCCTCTGTTGGAAACGTCTCCTCGGTCTTAGGTCGTTAGACCTTAGGTCGCCCCCCCTAGGTCGTTAGACCCTGAGTTGTTCCGCCTTCATTTAGCTCGCACACTTCTTTAGGTCGCATACTCCTTTAGGTCGCATGACTCCCATCCCTTTAGGTCGTTGGACCTTGTTTTCCTTAGGTCGTTGGACCCTGTTTCCTTTAGGTCGTATGACCCACTAGGTCGCTTGGCACCTTAGGTCGCGACATTTTTAGGTCGTGTTACCTATATACCCCTAGGTCGAAAGACCTTAGGTCGTGCACCTTTAGGTCGCGAACCCTATTAGGTCGCGAACACCTTTAGGTCGCGAACCACTTTAGGTCGCATGACCTCGTCTCCGTTAGGTCGTGAACCTTGTTAGGTCGCGAACACCTTTAGGTCGCGAACCACTTTAGGTCGCATGACCTCGTCTCCGTTAGGTCGCGAACCCATTTTAGGTCGCATGACCTTTACCCTTTAGGTCGCTGGACCACTAGGTCGTGCCCCTTAGACCCCTAGGTCGCAACCATTAGGTCGCTCGACTCTATCCCTCTTAGGTCGTTAGACCTCATTTTGTCTTCACTAAGTCGTACCGTTTTGGACGGGGCGCTGCCCCGCACCCCGCCGGGGCGCTGCCCCCTGGACCCCCGCGACCTGACCGGGCAGGTCGAACCCCGTAAGCGGTGGCGTTGCCCCCGCACCCCCACCTTGGGGGGTTGCCACCCCCCTGGACCCCCCCTCCGTAGGGGATCTTATCTGAAAAACATTGAGCTGATTTCCTTGGATTTTATTCACATCTCCGTTATGCGATTTTTGTGACTGATTGTTTCTACAATTGCTTCTGTGTTTTGTCACTTTAAAATATAAAGGTTTCAATACTAGTAGTAAATATCAAAACTCTTTTAACAAACAATTTCAACTCTATTTTTAATAACAAAGCTCTTTTCTTAAACCGTTTTCCAATCTATTAGTATATACAAGCCTTTACCTCACTCGGATGAGAAATCTAATTAAACGACTTAGTAAAACAAGTGGTATGAAACGCTTGCGTTCACTTCGTCGGTTAATTCTTGGACTTGTTCGATTGAACCTCTTGTGACAATTTTATTAGTGAAGATTTACATTTTGTTCGTAAATATTTAAGTTAAGCAAGTGGTTATGGGACATGAAGCTAAACTTCTATATTTACTAGCTTAGTGTAATTGACACTTCTCGTTGATCTTGATGATCGCTTTATGAATTAGACTAGCAATTGCGCGATGTCTCTTTCATTGCAAGGTTAGACTAGACACCACTTGTGTGATTCCATTCACACATACCTTTCTGCTTTTTGGTTAGTCTTGACCTCAATCTGTGTGATTCCATTCACACATGCGGGGTAGCTCCCCATGGTCTTCGAACCGTCATGTGATAGGCCTCTTTCCCTTTTTATGATTTCTGGATTTCTTGTGTTGATTTCTGGAATTTATCTCTTTGACTTGTCATGAGTACAAGTTTAGGGTATGATGCCCTCTTTGGATCTTTGAGAAGATTCTTGTGATATTGATATATCTCTTATCGGTTGATCTCCTGTTGATCATTATTTGCATACTTATAGTAGTATGTCAGTATGGATATTTTATGTTTATGCCATATCTTTTATTTTATATCATGTCATCTGATATTTATAGCTAGACTGATCCGTTTATTATTTTCTTATAAATAATACTCGGGTCAGACTGAGATGTTACAGGTGCTACTGCTTGACTCCTCCCCTAGTGATTCACTACTCAGACTTTTGGCTACTTGTTTAGATTAGCAGCTTTTGTTGTTTACACTTGAGATATAGACTCATAGTTGTATTCTTTTGTATAGCACGCGTTGCTATTCTTTTGTATTATCGTGGATCTTTTTAGACCACCACTCTGATGTACACTTTTATGTGATATATATTCATATCTCTTTCCGCCTTTGTGATATGGATATCTGTGATTGATTCGCATGTTATGCTTACTTCTATATTTGTTTCCGAAGATTATTTTATAGCCACCGTGTGATAAGAAATTACATGGATGGTCGCTCCTCAACAGCCTTATTCTCCGCGCTAGTTGACAGCACTACACCGTAGTGTTCTTGGCTAGCGTGGGTATAGAGGTGGGGCGTCACATTTTATATTTCATACTACTTATATAATATTCTTATGTATAATGTTATATTAATTAGATATTATTTAATTAATTAACATTTAATTAATTTTATATTATTTTAATATAACATTTGTATTAAATATTTATTACATATTATAACATTTATAATTACACATATATCTTACATATGCGCATATTCATTTAATTAATTAATTTGATTAATTACCTTTTAATTGATTTATTTATTTGAACTGTTTTAATTAAATTATATTAATTTCTAGATTAAGTTCACATACATACATATGTACCTATGTTATTTTAAACATTTTAAAACTACATAACATATATCATAATATATAATATATGTATATATTTATTACTTAATTGAATTATTTAATTAATTTATTTTATTAATCATTTTAGTAAATTTTGAAATTAATATTTATGTTCAAACATTTCGAAATTTTTTATTATATTATAATTTTTATAATATTTGCATATCTTATTTTAAATTTAACTTTTAAATTTAAAATCTAATATTTTGATTTTTAAACTTTTAAGAATTAGCCTAAGGCCCATTTCATATTTAGGCTTTTTCTATTATAGACAACTTTTAGGCTATCAGATTAACATTTAACCCTAAACATGACTAATTTAGATTGCATGGACTATTGTATTATGATATTGTTGTAGGAACTAGGCCAGCATGCAGCATATGTTATGGGGAATTTCAAAAAAAATTCCTTATTGGATCTTTATTGGGCCTAAGAAATCTAATTCATTTAGAACATTTATAAATAGTATTTAAATAAGATATTTTATTTTATTTAAATCTATAAATTATATAGTTTTATCTAATTATAAGAGTAGTCCGGCACGTGCGATGCACATGCGCAGGAGGAACTGGTATACCGAAATGCTGGTTGTGAAAGCAAACTATAAGTAATAAGTTTAGTTTTCGTAATCGTTTTCTCTCCTCCTTGTTTTGGGCTGGAGACCGCCATCAATAATAAGTTGATGGCGGAGTTAAAAATGTTTTATAAGAGATTTTTTACATTAACCAAAGCTGAGTTGTAGTAATAAAGTTGGAAATTTTTTTATGTATATATATATAGAAAATTAACCTAGTGCCGTAACTTATAGAAGCAATAGTTGAGTATATGAGCAAAAAACAATAAAATGGAGAATAAGATTTTAACTTCAATTTTTTGTATATATGGTCATATAAAAAATCCCTTATTTATAAAGGGTAATACAACATTTGTGAAGAGCATATGTATATTTATGGCAAAGAATAATATTTAGTGTCAAAGTACTGCATGTGAAGTGTGAACAACGAAGTATAGTTAACCATGGCTGGAAACATGTTCGGGAAGATAAATACTAACCTGGAGTATGGTTTGTCCTTGTGATTTACTAATCGATAAAGAAAAAGCTAGTTTAACAGGAAATTGTTTACGTATTAGGTTGAAAGGCATGTTAGTATTCTCAGTAGGCTTAAGTGGTATACGTGGGATACATACTCTTGTGCCATGAAAATGTCCACAGTTGGAAAATATTGGGGTTCATTAGGTCGTGCCATTTGTACTTCACAGTTGGAAGATTAGAAGAAGACGCTGTGTGGCAGTAGACAGTAAACGGTAGAAAGGAAAATAAAAGCTGTCCATTTACTTAGAAATAAGAATATTTTACTTTATTAAGAACAATAGGAAAAAGTAGGTTAAGTGTGTGAATAAAAGATAAGAGAGAAGTACCGAAAATGAAAAGTAATATGAAGGTTCAAGAAGTTTGAGTCGAATTTACCAAGGCATAAGAATTTATAGAGGTGAGTTGCTGGAGATAGGCAATGGTGTGCAGGAAGATGCAGTGTTATACGTTATTAATAATTTTGAGTGGAAAAGTACTTATTAGCCTAGTCTGTAGCAAAATTTGGAGAAGCATTCATAGGGAACATGGTAAGTGAACAGCAGAGAAAAAGGTAAATGTTTCACGTGCTTGCATGTGGAAACTGAAGCCTACTACCCTCATACTTGATTTAGATGGTAAGTTGATGTACACTTAATGTTTTATTTCTATTCTCTTACTACCATCATGCATTTGACATCTTCGTATCCCTCGTTTCTATAAATTGCTACCCAAATTTCAAAGTTGACCATGAAAGAAATTTGTAGAAATTGAAGAGGGTGTAGGCAATTTAAGAAGCTTTTTTTTCATGTATACCAAGGGGATAGAATATTATAAAGCTTATTTGAATAAGGCAAGCTACACCTGCCTTTATAATAAATAAATGAGCAAATTGTTGAAAACAGATTTGCATGGGACAATCAGTATAATAAAATTTTGTATAAAATTTAAATACGACGATTGGTGGTGATAAGTGGTTATCCAATACAAATGCTTAGAAATCAAGCGTGAAGGTTATTGCATTGCATAAGTAGCATAACAAATGTCGCACTTTCACATGGTGGGTATGCTTGGTCTTTAATTGTGGTTTTTTGCTTAACTTTAACATTAGTAATACTGAATGAAAGTGCGAGCATTTGTAGTTGGAATTTCAGTTATCTGAATCTTCTTAAAATCATTTACTTTTGACAAAACTTAGTTGATCAAGAGTGCATAAATAATTAGATATCAACGAAACTTAATAGATTATGAGCGCATAACAAATTAAATTCCAATAGCATAAATTTGTTCCTCGACCACTTTAGACTACAAAACTATGAAATAACTTCTTAAATATAAATATAGGACAATAAACTACAATATTAAATGTTTTACTGAAATCATGCGGTACATATCAAGTCTTGCATGAAAATATGTTATTTGGGCTCTAAAAGTGGTTTCCAATTCCAATGCTAATACTGTTGTCGCTGCCTTTTCCAATGCCCAGCGTCAAGATGCGGTTAATCATTTCAGTTCTGAGGTCGTAATCTCTAAGTCTGTGCAACCTCATTTTGTCTCTGCTGATCTGAATATAGCCTCAGATCCTACGTATGTTGCTCCTAAGGGCGCTCTAATGCAGCACTCTGTCCCTGCAAATGCTTCTACCACTCATGCTGTTGTGATATGTGCAGCGCATGCACATACTCCTGATGTGCATAGTGAGCTACCTACTCATGGAAATGCCTTCCATGCAAATAATTTTCGAGCGCCTATGTACTTTAATTCTTTGCCACAGCATTGTATTGTATGCCACACATGCATTGCATTTTGCAAACAACGTTCAAACTCACGCTATGCCTGCAAATGCTTCCCAGGCTTCCCCTGACATACTTGTTTTCCCTGTCATGCTTTCTCTCAAAATAATGTGCACGCCTCATTGACACTCCAAACTCATGCATAACTCGTGTATATACAAATTATAATGAGCGTGCATCCAGCTCAAATGTAGAATATATAAATATAGTTGATAGCTGGCATATATGAATATCAGGTCAACTACATACATATTGGCACACATATGTTTATGCATGCCCTCCGAACCACATCAGTAGCAGTACCCATTCTTTGCCTCGTATTGTTGTTGTTGTTGTTGTTGTTATTATTATTATTATTATTATTATTATTATTATTTCACACGTCCGATATTATGTGAACACATTATGCCAAAAGCCATATTATGCGTCTGTCATTTAGTATCATGTGAATTGTTTCATATATATAAGTAATTAGCTTACGTTTCATTGTTCATCTTTATCTGCTGTCCTGTAAACAAACTTAGCCCATTAGTATAAGAGAGTTATAGAAACTAAGCGTTCGTCGGTTATGTAAACAAACATCATTATTATATAATATTACTTTCTAAGTTCCTCTGTTTGCACATTAGCCCATCAGTATAAGAGAAAAAAAGAGAATTCAAATATTATTTGGATAAATAATGTAACATAAACATAAAACTTACATGTGAAATATTACAGGCTTAGTACAACATAATATCATCTTCCGAATTAGCCACAAACTTATGGAGTCCAATGCCAAAAACTATCATCAACTGCTTAATATACTTCCATATGCACATAACTGCATAAAACTTCATTTATAATGGAAACTTAGCATAAGTGGAACATGTCAATAAATAAGTTGTTGGAACCTAAAAAATATTAAGATGGGAAATATAAATAGACAACGTGATCATAGTACATCACTTATTTAACAATGCAATAAAATATTTTACACTTACTCTCAAGTACATGTGGATCTTGAAGCTTTATCCTTGCTTCTGTTGAGAGAGAAAAAAATTTCTTCTTGATTGAGTGATATCCAGTCACTTCTAGTCTGTAGCAAAATAAAGGGTATTCTGCTCCTAAAAGGCAATTGCAAAAATCCGCTTAAAATCACAAAATCAGAAAGCTGCAAAGTTTTAACAAAAAAAATGAAGAACCACCTTTAGAACTTCCTCTTTTAATATAATCTTCCTCATCAAAACATCTCCTGAATTTGCATCCAGTCTTGGTTAATGTTTCTTAATAGAAACAAAGAGTGAAAACTAAAAATGAGATCAAAAATCAAACTAAAATTAGGATTTGACTGGTTGTGAAAAGGGAAGTTATTATTTTGCACTTAAAATAAAGAAGTGGAGAAGAAGGGTTGATATAATCTTACTGTCTTGTGTTTGAGAATGTGGTCCAAGAGAGTTATAGAAACATCCTTACCTAATTCTATTACGATCATACAAATCATATTAATATTGAAATAAAAGTGACAATACATGCACGTAATACACACACAGAGTTGTGTGTAGTCCCTCCTATCTCGTATGCTTTATTTAGAAAAAAAAAATCTTGTTAAAGCAAGTAAAAAAGAATAGAAAGGTTAGCGGAAATAGTTGTCAAATGATGGGTCATAACATAGAACTGATTAGCTTTTATGTCATCTATTAATCATTGTTGTTCAAATCTAAATAATTATAGAGCTACTTAGCTTCAGTTACCTTGGTAAGAATATCTAAAGATGCAAGTAGGAGGAAAATCGAGGAGTAGCAAGCTCAAATATAGTGCACAGTGGATTAATATATAGTGCTTGAGAACTGAAACATATTTCATGGATTTGAATATACTTTATTAGGATGAATTCAGCCATACCTTCTAGCACTTCCAATGAATTCTTCATACATCCTCAATTGCCTTAGGTTTTTAATCAAAAAGTATGTTGATGTATCCGCCTAAGTTATAAATTTAAGTTTACTCATGTCAGAATAATTTATAAATTTTGGGCTGCTTGATAGTAATATTGGTACCAATAAAAACACGTCCAATGGCTCCAAGGCCATCTATAAAAAAAACGCTAACTACAAACATATATGCTTTTAACATTCAACAGAAGTTATTTCATTAATAGAGTAAATCCAAATGAGAATAAGAAGTACACTAATTATTTTCATGTGCATATATATATATGTATGTATGTATCTATATATATATATATATATATATATATTACATGTCAACTTTAAGTTTTGAAACTGTAATCTTCAATAAATAGATGCATTCTCCTTTTTAAGTCAAACTTTACCTTAAACCCCAGTTTGATTTGTAAAGAAAGGGGAAGCTCACTGAACTCTGCTTTAATCAACTCGATTCATTGAACCCTTTCTCTGGAAACTACACTCAAGCTAGTTAGGTGGCTCAACATATATAAGGAAACCGGACAAATTTAGTGTGGTTCACGAAAATCGCATGAATATAATTGAAATCAATGTAGGGGAACTAACTACATATGCAGATGTAAACCTACAATTGATAACGTAGATAGCTGATGAGCATCCTGCTGTATGATTGTATGTATGCAGTTAGCTGTTATACCATCAGTAAGACTGTAAATTATGCAACTGAATTCAAGGGCTTTCACAATCACATTAAGGTCAACTGTTTTTTCTTTTTCTATCCATATGAAACAAAAGCCAGACTTGTGATGAGAATACTTCTTAGCGAGTCAGTTGCAACAACAGAACCATGCTTTGAATTACAATAACTTAATAAATATGACATAACATAAACTAATTCATACGAATTAAAATTAAACTTACTCGATCTTGACATTGAACCACACAATAAAATCATGAGTTTATAAGCTTTTGCAGCATGCATAAAATGAGCAAATAACAATAAAGATCAATGTTGGCACGATCTTCTTCAGCCTCGTTTTTTTGACTCGGTAGGGAATAGACTCTTGCATGAAAAAATGTACATTGGTACCTTAGCTTTTGTGGCTCAGGCATTGTTCCAAACATGTTGTGCGCATGTATGTGACTAAGATTATGAACAATAATGTACATATATCACGGTTAGTTGAAAAACTGAATGTAACAAATTGCATCAAAGCTTTATGACGGATATATCACAGACCATTAAAAAAAACCAAATAGCAATGAATATTTCTTTAACACAAACTACATCAAAGCTTCAAAGAACCAACAAAATTATAAATTGAAACAACTCAATCACGTACCTGAAAGATCAAGACATACAAAATTGGAAACAACCCATCTTCAATTTCAGAACCCGCAAGCTTTCATGTCTTAGTGAGGCATTAGAGATCTACCATTTTTTATATGTTTTCTTTTATTAATTAGAGTTTTGTATGTCACCGATGCAATTTCAATGAGGAAGAAAGGGTCATGGATCTGCGAATAAATGAGAAAGAGTTCGTGAGAAGGAGGAAGGATGAAGATAGAAAAAACGTGCCAACCATTCTGCAATTAGGTGGAATACGTGGGTTTTTCTCAGTTAAAAGACGCATTAAACCTTTTCAAGCATGAAGAAGTTAATACCAAGGTAAAAGGGAAATTTAGACAGTCAGAAAAAGGCTTCACTTGCTCAAGTATTTGCTTTATATATAAGATATACAGATATATCTATGTCGATATGTATGTATATATGTATACATGTATCATATACATATATGTATGTGTGTGCATGTGTAACATGTCAGCCCATGCAAGGTATAACATGCCCGTGTATAAATGTGAGGATTTACATTGCAACGGACACGTTGGCTCATCTGATATGTAATTTTTTTTGTTCAAATATATGTGTATACATAAACTTATACAAAAATATTATATATACATATATATGTTCATTTTATTCAAATAATTGTATGTGAATTAAAGATATTTAAACATGTATATATAAAGTTTATAAAATGAAATATTAATAATATATATACATATCACTACAAGAAAATTCGGTTAGTTGGCATTTTGACTTGGAACTGAGCTTAGTTAATTTGATTTTTAGTTTGTGGTAAATCTATCTAATTAGAAACACAATATTAGATTAATCATCTATGAAGGCTGTTGAGTTTTACTGTATCGACCCGGGATTTTGAGCAATAACAATTTAATAATCTGTGTTAATAATTTAATTGGTTTGATAATTTTCTTTATAATTTTAATTTAAAATTTGTGAACTTGATCTTTTAATGGTTAATAAAATTTTAATCTGATAATTGTAATTTATATCTTTTAAAGGTTAATGAATTTTTTTTAATCTGGCAATATTTGATAAGAATTTGTTTTTCAAAGCTAATAAAATGTTATTCTTTTTATGGTATATATATAATTGATATATATAGAGGATAGGATAATCTATTGTTTTAAATAAAAGATAAACTTTCAAATTATAATATATATGTATGTATATGTTATAGTTTGAGTTGTTTTGAGATTTAATTTTAATCTATTGATAATTTAGATATGAATGAATATTGTAATTGGAGCTTTGTTTTAATTTTTATTTTTAAAAGTTAATTTAAAGATTAATTCATTTGTTTTAAAAATATAGGATAAACAATTTGTTCTTGCATATAATAGTTTATAAAAAGGATTTAAATAAAGTGTTGTTTTGTTTTCTTTTAAAATGCTTATTATGAAATGGTTATAAATATATAAAGTTATAAATAAAATCTTTTTAAAATAATCTCTAAAATTTAGAATAATTTGTAAACATAAGTAGTATGTAAATAAATTACAAAATTCACATTTACATAAATATAAGATATAATTATCTTTGTAATAGGGTTTTTAATACAATTATGCAAGAGTTTAACACATGTAAAGCTATTAAACAAATTAAATGACATTTGTGCAAATTAATAACAAGTGGCAATCATCTCATTTTAATTTTTAATAAATGTAAAAGAAGAAAACTAGTTTTTTTTTTTCAAATACTCTTTCTTTGTTTTCATTTCTTATCTAAAATTAATGGAGATCTGAGAATATCAGACCTGAGATTTTAAAATCAAAAGAAAAATTCTTCATATCAACTTGCAAACAACAGATTTGAATGTTCTTCATATCATCAATTCAACCTGCATGTCAAAAAGAAGATCAACATCTGTTTCAACAGCAACTGCAAGTTTCCACTTTTAATCAACTCAGCAAGATAAAGAAATCTGTAAACAAAAAAAACTGAAGCATGCAAGGAGTAAATTTCATCAGCAAGTATTAAAGTTTTCTTCAGATTTAAGATTCAAGTGCCTGGAAGAAGAAAAAAACTACTCTGCATTTTTGAAAAATCAGGTGAGTAAATATGTTTTAAAAACAGTTTAACCTAATGCATGTGTTAATCTTTGAATTGATATTAGTATTTCATGAAAATCACTCAGTATTATGTTATTGAATAAATAGAAAAATTTATATATATGAGTAAAAAAAACTGTGTATATATGTAAACATCCTGTTTCTATTTCAGACCAGGATCTGATTCAAAAATCTAAAACTCTTAATAACATCATCAATTGTCTTTGATGATTATATGAATGGTGTATGTTAATGTTTGATAGAAATTTTGAAAATAGTTTCTGTAATTCTAAATTTACAAATAATCTTCAAAATGGAAAACACGGTAAAATTAAGTTGCATGTTAAAAATCAAATATCTTGTTTTCTGTTTTGGATTCCGTGAATATGTTAAGAACCAAAAATCTTGATTTTTAAAGTTCACATCATAATTTTTAGTTATGAAATTTAGGTGAATTTCGGGTTTGAGCATTTTTGCAGTTTTTGGCGATTTCTGTGAATCTATACAATAATTTGATTTGTAATATTGGGAGAAGCTTGTTTTCATGTTAGGGATTTAAGGAAAAATACAGTTAAAATTTTTAAATGGTAGAATTTTTCGAATTGATTCAAAGTAGGGTTTTTAAGCTTGTTTTTCTGGGCTTTACTGATGAGATGTTTGCGACGCGAATAAAGGTTTGGGGGTGATCGCACATGGGGGAAAGTGGAGCTCAAGTCGTGGCGGTGCTATGGAGGGAACGACAGGGTTCATGGACGAGGAGTTCGTTGGCGGTGGGTTTGGGTTTTTGTGACGTTGATTTCTGCAGTTGGTTCGAATGGTCATATTTCGACTCGTGTATTGATGGGTGGATCTGGGTTCACCCAAGTACTCGCGAGAGGGTTTGAGACTGTGGAGGAGGGTCGCGATGCTCAACGGCGGCCGGTGGTGTTGTGCTTGGTGCACGGCGTATGCTCGTGTACACTGAGGAATGAGTTTAGGGAAGATGAGTTACAGCCGAAGTGTAGCTCGAAGGAAGGCTCGTGTTTTTCCAGGGGGCGACTCGAAGCTGTGGAGGATGGTGAAAGACTCGAGGCGAGCACGGGTTCGTGGGTGTTTATCTCGGGATTTTAGTGTTGTTAATCTGGGTAGGGGTGGAAAAGAATCAAGGATAAAATTTTGCAAATTTTAAGCTTGAAGTTTGATTAAATAAAAATCAAAACATGAAATTTATAAAAGAAAACAAAATTCCAAAGGTGTTAGTTCAAATTTAAATTGTTATAAGATGATTACTTTTGTAATAATTATCTTAATTTAATTCTAGTTTAAAAAGAAGTGATTTTAATTTAAAGAATTAAATCAAAATCTTAAGTTATAGGTTTAAGTAATGGTTTAGTAACTTATGATTTCAAATTTACTTTGAAAATAAATAAGTTTAAATTGGATAATTAAATTATTTTAATTTTTTTAAAATTGATTTCTAAATGCCTTATTTTCATATAAGGTTATTGATATGATTTTGAAAACCAATTGAATAATTTGTTTTAAGTTATTAAAATTTGTTTTAATTTAAATAATTTATTTATAAAGATAAGTAAGGTTAAATTATTTGAATATGACTTAAGAATACTTATAATTGTTAGTAGGCGAGAAATTAATTAAGATTTATGCTTTTTTTAATTAATTAAATATTTTCTTTAATTATAAGAGGATTAATTAATTAATTAATTGTTTAATTAATTTTAAAAATTAGTTATTTATTTATTTATTTATTTTTAATAATCACTTAATTATGAATTAATTAAGTGGAATTACTTAATAAAGTAATTAATGATTAATAATTCAATGTGATTAAGAAGGTAATTACTTATGGAAGTAATTAATGATAATTACTCATGGAGTAATTAGTTGAAGTGATTATTGGTTAAACACTTAATGATATCAATTAAAGAATTGATTAATATAATTTTTGAAGTTAATTAATTATGAAGTAATTAATTAAAGAATTAAGAATTGTTTAATGATGAAGTTAATTGTTTGTTTAGTGATTAATTAAGGAAGTAATTAAGACTTATTAATAAAAGTAATTAGAGATAATTACTTATGTAAGTAATTAAGAATTAATTACTTAATTTATTTTAGTTAATTTATTAATATAATTAATTAATTATTGAATGTGATTAATTTAAGATTAATTACCAAGGGTAATTAATTAAAATGTAATTAATTAAATTAAGTAATTAAATAAGGATTAATAGTTAATTTAAATTGGTTAATAATTACTTAATGAAGTAATTAAGGGTTAATTAATTGAATTAATTAATCAAGCATTAATATAATTAAATTAGAAATTAATTAAATTAGAAGTTAATTAATTTAGTTAAGTAATTACAAATTGTTAATTACTAATTATGATTAATGAGTTGATTAATTATAAGTTAATTATTTAATTAATTAAAGTAATTATTAATTAATAAGGATTGATTAATTAATGTAATAATGATATTAATCAAGGTTGATTAATATAAGTGATTAATTTAAGTATGATTAATTAATTGTAATTAATTAAGAATTAATGTAATTAATTATAGTTGATTAATTAATGAATGATCGTTAATTATTGTAATTAATGATAGTAATTAAGGTTAATTACTGAATATGGTTAAGAACAATTTCTTGAATGTAATTAAAGGTAATTAATCAAGGAAGATTAATTAGTGAAGATCATTAGAGGTGATTAATTTATTTGGGATAATAATTAATGAAGAAGGATTTTAGTAATCCAATTGATTCAGAGATAATCAATTCTGTTTTGGATGTTTGATTAATATGGATTGATTGATTATAATGGGTTAATTGATTGATATTGAATGATCAATATTTGGAGATTGATATTGGATGATTGGTTGATATTGGATGTTCGATATTAGTTGATACTGGTTGATATTGGATATCTTTGTTATATGATATGCTGCTTTGTGAAGATGAATATTGTTATGAATTATCTCTTGTGATAATATGATTCATCTATTTGTTTATATCATCCTGAATATAGGTTTAACTGTTTAAACCCTTAAGTACAACTTGGACATTAAAATGGCGTTTGATTTCGGTGAGACCGGGATCGGGTTTCCATATTTGGAATCCGAAAACCACATCGATTCCAATTAAACGTTAGGTTGTGTATCTAAGTGGAGCAAGTGAAGACTCGAGGTGTAAGGGCTATACGTCAGTAGAACTCTGTGGGTGATTCCGTAATGAGTTGACAGAATAGTGCTTATAGATTCGAGATGGCGAATCAGAGTGCAAGGGCTATGGTCGTTGACTCTGAGGGTGATTCCAATAATTAGTGCAACGAGATAGTGCCTTCGGTTTCGTTCGAACCCGGAACGAACTTGTATGGATTGAATGCTTTCATAACATCGTCAGGTGGACGATGAGCATTCTAAGATAGATGTGTTCTATAAAGGTAATCGTAACCTCAAGCCTCATCAACCGGGAATGGCTAAAACAGGGGAGGTGCAGCAAGGCTTCGTGGGTAGCCCCCACTTGAGAGTGAGATTTACCCCTGTCTAGAGGTCCCTTTATATTTCGGCTTAGTTTGTGGTTGGTCGCGCCAACTACGGGGTGGTCTTGTTCGGGACTGTCCAGTAAGGGATGGTTCCGGCCTTGTGTTGCAGGGGAGTGGTAGTACTCCTCGGTACGTTGATCTAGGCCACGTACTGTGACGGGCGGTACCCCAGTAGCCCTTCCATTGTATGGAATCCAAAATCCAATAAGTGCCTGTACGGTTTTGATTGTGCCCAACTATGTTGGAACGTGAGATGTAAGCATTCCAGCTATTTCTGTATTTTATTTTGAAAACCCTAGACACTATTATAATATCACTGGATTTCCTATCAAATGTTTTGGTTAGCGTAAGGTAAAAACTTTTCCATGTTTATGTGTGGGAAGTCTTACGTGATACCTTTTCTTTTCAAAGGTTTTCTAAAGTTAAGCAAATTTTAACCCGTTTACTCACACCAGACCCCTGTCTGACCCGAGTGTTTATTTTCTGTTTTATTAAACTCTTAGGTACTCATATTATGTATGAGTAGTCAAGTGATCAGGTTAGCTTGACGAATTCTGGAGGAGATAGGGAGCAGGAGGCTTCGACGTGTAGTTATATATATTGATTCCGCTGTGTATGTTTAGTATCTGTTTCTGTTGTATCTTGAATTGTATAGTTAGACTGAAGTTTATAACTGTCTATTATCTGTTGTTTAAGTTGTGTACTCTGATGTAATGGGATACTATGTAATATTTTATGAGATATATTATATTTCATTCGTTCCGCTGTGAGTTCTCTGATATTGTTCTGTTTCTTCTTTCTCTTTCTTTTCTTCTTCTATCCCTTTCTTTCTTCAAGATGATGCGATTTTCTGGGAGTAGAAAGTCGGGTCGTCTCATTTACAATAACTTCATCAGTTTCTACCATTTCCTCTTTGCTTTGATATGAAATTATATGGTTTATAACAGGTGCAAAATGTTTATGGTAATCTATCAAGCTTGAAATTTCAATGAAATCTATATTCACTACACCATTAGCATTTACTCATACTCATTAGCTACAACTTTGTAGTTTTGTCCACCTTAAACTACAAAAATATATTTTTTTAGCAAAGTTACCGCACATGAAATAAAAGGTTCTTATACCTCTATGTGTATACATTGTGACATAACAATGCACCATGATAATGAAGGGGATCTATACAAAAATATTAATTTTTTTGGGTATGTATATGAGTTAATATATTGTATAAAGTGTTATACCTTAAAGAAACATATTCCTTAGAAATTTTGGCCTCGTTTGGCATGTATTGCGTTTGATCGTTATTTAGATATTCATTTTTACTATGAAATGAATATCAATATTCATCTAATACAATATTTGTTGGATTTGTCCTAGTATTGGAAAAGTTACAAACACAGTAATATTTACATTTCGCAGATCATTTATTCTCAAACGTTTCATAAATTTTGATTGTACTTCCTTTTTATTTCCCTGGTACGTGCATTTACATATAATACGAGAAATAAAGAGAAGTGCTGCCAAAATTTTGTATAAACTTTTGAAGTGAAATGATTTGCGAAATGTAAATATTTATGTGATTGCAATGGGAAGTACAATGACCGAACTTTAAAAAGCACTCCAAAATAAAATATAATGCTACCAAAAAGAACTCTATCATTGACAAGCATAAATATTCTTGCAAGTACTTGTGCCCACATTGGTACCGTCATGTTTTTATTCAATGTGGTGCCCCACCTCTATACTCACGCCAGCCAAGGACACTACGGAGTAATGCCATCAACTTGCACGAAGAATAAGGCTGTTGAGGAGCGACCATCCATGTAATTGCTTTGTGCGAGCACCGATATGTCAGATTGTATAACATGCATCTCATTTCAAGAGGAAATCTGACATACCGATACAAACTCAAAGCTACTACACAGTGGCTATGTGGTCTTCGAAAACAAGTATAGAAATAAACATATCATAAATCAGTCACAGATATTCATATCACAAAGGCGGAAATAGATATGAATATAACACATAGAAGTGTACATCAGAGTAGTGGTCAAACAAGATCTACAATATCACAAAAGAATAGATACAAGTGCTAGACAAAAGATTATGTATACATCAAGGAGTCTCTATCTCAAATGTATAACAACAAAAACTAACAATCTAATGTAGTTAGACAAAAGTCAGATGATGATCCCTGATAACGAGTCAAGCAGAAGCACCTGTAACATCTCGGTCTGACCCGAGTATTATTTAATAAAAAAATAATAAACGGATCAGTCTAGCTATAAATATCATATAAAATGAGACAGAATAAGAGATATGACGAAAACGTATGATAATGTAATGCCATACTATGAAAAGTATACATTTAACAACAACAAAAATCATACAATATCTCAAAAATCTACATCAAAAAGAATGTCATATTCTTTACCATATTCACCAAACCACAAATATTGGCTAACATATCAAAGCCAATTATAAACAAAATTGGTGAAACACAAATTCTAGAAATCATCAATTAGAAATCCAGAAATCACAAAAAGGGGGAGGCCTATCATAAACGAGAGCATGAAAACTCTCCAACACGTGTATCACAAACGGAATGTTATCCCATGGTCGCTAACCATAGAGCCGGTGCAACAAAGTAGTACAACGGTACGCCCGAGGAATCTGAAACTCGAATAATTCGAAACAATGACGTAGTACAGCGGTACGCCCGATGAACCAAACTCCATAAAAGAACATGGGTCGCTAGCCCACAAGAATGAGTCGAAACTCCAAAGAATGCATAGGTCGTTAGCCTATAAAAGAAATGAGATGAAACTTAATAAAACGAGGTATAGTCCCCTGCGTGGACAAAGAGACATCGCATATCGCAAGTCTAATCACAAAATGATCATCAATGATCAATAAAAAGTGTGGATTATAGTAAGCAAGTAAATAAATGAGTTTGGCTTCATGCCCCATAACCACTGGCTTAACTTAAATATTCACGAACAAATTGTAGATCTCCACTCATAAAATTGTCACAAGAGTTTCAATCGAACATGTCCAAAAATTAACCGACGAAATAAACGCAAGCGTTTCATACCATTAGTTTTACTAAGCCGTTTAATTAGATTTCTCAAGCGAATGAGGTAAAGGTTTGTATATACTAATAGTTTGGAAAATGGTTTTATAAACGAGTTTGATATTGAAAATAGAGTTGAAATCATCTTTGTGAAAGAGTTAGCATATTTACTACTAGTATAGAAACCTTTGTATTTGAAAGTGACAAATCACAAAAATGATTGTAGAAACAATCAATCACCAAAATTCACATTCGAAGAAGTGAATCAAAACCATAGAAATCGATATCGAATCCATCAAGATGGATATTCCCAAAAATCCTGAAATAGAAGTCATCAAAGTCGTATAAATGATAACAACAACTCGGATAATCATGAATCGATAAAAATTGGAGTTTCAAGCAAAATAGGCAAATTGGAATGAAGCAGCAGATCAGTCGACTGGACACCTAGTTCAGTCGACTGGCCCAATACCTGGAAAACTCTCGGGTTCCAGGTCAGTCGACTGGACTCAGAGCGCCAGTCGACTGGAACCTGTTTTTAGTATTTCCAGCCTAGTCCCCAAAGGGGCAAGAATCCAAACGGAGCCGATCGATAGAGCAATTGCAACTAGGGTTTTATGCCATGCGACAATCCAGTCCTATAGGCTCCTCGAGTCACCCCAAAGACATGTTCAAGCATCAAAGCTAGGATTTCCAAAGATTTAACTTCAAAACGCCAAAAATTGAAATGTTCACCAAATCAATTCAAATCAAAAGCAAATGAACGTGAATAGATGTTAGGAATGCATACCTAATGTGACGACCCATGATTTTTGTAATATTATTTTAATAAGTATTTAATCTAATTAAATAAAAATTATCTTATTCACATTGAATTACAGTAAAACTCTACCTTATTAACTTTTGATCTCAATATATGGGTATAAATGTAAGATAGATAATATTGCTTAAAACAAAATTAATCTTATCAATATTAAATATAAGTATAAAATATATTAATATAAATAAATGTTTAATAGTTAAGCTTAAAATAAAATAGAAAGTAGGATTTATGTTAGAAATAGAAATAAGTATATAAGATAACTTTTACGGAATTATGAAAACATAAAGTAAATACACAAGTTAAAACTATAAAAAAATAACAATTTTATATTAAGCAAAGCAAAATCAGGCACGACAAGTATGTATGTGAATGTCATATGTGTATGCAAGAAGAAACAAAAATCTATGTACACATAAAAATCAAATAGGATAAGTATGTAAACAAGATGGGAAACATATGCATTAAATACTATCTTCTCCAGCACAAAACAAGTCATTTCGAAATGTACTTAAATCATTTTATTTTCTACAAAAAAATTCTGGTCAAAGAAGGAGGCAAAAATATCTCTGACCCTGGAATTAGAGAACAAAGGAATGTTCCAGCAAATACAAATCACCTGTAAAACTGTTTTCTATACATACATACACACACACGCACGCGCGCACACACACACACACACACACACACACACACACACACATATATATATATATATATCTTCTCATTCTAGTTCATTCAAAAACTTAGCATACCAGAAAAAGAAAGTAAGCATCACCAGTTTGCAAACTTAAATAACATTTTAGCCAAGCAAGAGGAACAAAGTTCAAGCTAACAGCTTTTCGAACCAGAATTTTTTCTCTATTCAAACTTTTTTCTGCAGGTGAGTAAACAAATTATTTTAATACTTAAGTATCAATAAATCTATGCATAGATATATTGTGTTATATATATATATATATTTAAGTATGTGGCTCTGTGTATATATCTGTGATTGTTCTGTGTAATAGGAGATGCATGTTCTTCTTCTTGTTTTTGGATTACAGGGTGGAAACAAACAAGAAAATTCAACTACTTTTCATCTAACCATTACCAGGATTAGGGTTTAAAACGAAATAAGTATGTTTAAGCATAGATTATGATCTAAAAATTATTTCAAGCTCTATAGTAATGAATTGCCTCTATAAACTTAGTTTTACAGAGCAAATTTCAACTATATGATAAATTCGAACGTCACGAATTATCAATACACTTATATAACTTGAATTGTCATTACAAAATAGGATTTTTACAACAAAAATGGTGATTTTTCATTGAGTATGCTAAGAGCAGTTTTTAGATGAACTATAAATGGGTTTTGAGCAAATTCAGATGGCCGAAGGACTTTGGGATGTCAGGAATTAGACCAAGGATGGAGGAAGGTCTGATGATATCAGGTAACAGGAGACGTTCCAGTTCGTCGTGGCATCGACCGGAGGGAAGAATAGGGTTTAAGGAAAGTGAAATGAGCGTTTGGGTTTTGGGCTCATGCGCACTCGTCAATGCATCGAGTGTGGCCAGAGTTGGAGGGGGTGTACTTGAGACATAGACGGAGGCATGGACGGAGGCGCGGTGGTTTCGGTGGTCAGGATGGTCGTGTCGAAGTGGTTTTTGGTGAGCTTGAGAGTTCCAGCTTCGACTGGAAGTGTCGAATTTCGTGATGTTGGTTCGAGGGAAAGAGTTGAATGTTGGGTCGATCGCCGATGAGTGAAGCAAGTCGCCGGAGGTGGCGATGTCGTCGATGGCCTGTGCACGTGCACGGCATCGATTTTGTGCCAGGGAGTTTTGGGTTTGTGTAACTCGAAGGAGTGTTCGAGTGGAAAGGAGGGGAACTCGGGTTGGGACTCGTGTTCGCGTGTGAGAAGCCATCTATGTTTTGTTTTTAACTAAAATAAATATAAACAGGGGAAGGAGAGATAACACGAAGCACGTTCGAGTTATCGTCGGGCCTAACCCGAAGTCAGGGAAACCAAAATTTAAAACCTGTTTTCATCGGTTCTTTTGGAAATGTAAAAATGAAACTGTTTAATCCTTTATAAATTCTTTAAATTAAATGTCTTTCAAAACTTTAACTAAGAAACAGTTTGTTTGTTTAAGTATGTTAAATACTTAACGATATTTTAAACTTAATTATTCTATAAATAAAGTTAAATGTTAATTAAAGGTAAACGTTTTAGTCATGCGATTTAGTATTTAACAAAGAGGATGTTTATCTTAAGTATAATTAAGATTTTGATAATTTATGAAATAAATTAAAGATTAATTAAGTAATTAATTTGTAATTAGTGATTGATTAATTTGTAATTGGTGATTAATAAATAGGTAATTAAGTTTTATAAATTAATAATGAAGGTTATTAATTAATAATTATGGAGTAATGAATAAAAAATTACTCGAGGAAGTAATTAATTAATAATTACTGGATGTAATTAGTTGAATGATGATTCGTTGACAAAAGTAATTTGGGTATAATTACTTTGTGTAATTAATCAAGAGATTAATTAAGATAATTAATTAAGGTGTAATTAATGTATTTAATGAAGTAAATAAAAGGTAGTTAATTACCGGTTGAGATTAATCAAGAGTGATTAATATTTGGGGTCTAATTAATGATTAGTTACTTAACGTAATTAACTTAGATTATGGTAAATTAAGATGTAATTAGAAATCACTAATTTATATAATTAATGATGTAATTAAACGTTGATTAGTTAAGATTAATTAATCAATAATAAGCGATTTATGAGTAATTAATTAATATAAGTAATTAAGAATTAATGTAATTAATTATAGTACATTAATTTGTAAAGTAATTAGAGATTAATTACTGTTTTTGGTTAATTTGTGTAATTAACTACAGATAATTACTTGAATGTGATTGAAGGATAATTAATCCAGGATGATTAATTGAGATGGATAAAATTGATTTGAAATTAATTAATGTTAAGTAAACGAATCTAAGTGATTAAGGTTAGTAATTTAATTTGAAGTGATTAAATTTATTTTGGAAGTGATCAAGTTTGCTTATGGATGATTGAATGGTATTGGATGCCTTGAAAGAGTCGATATATCTGATATGAAATGTTTTGTGGTATCATATGTTTGGGGCGGACAGGATATTGTGGTTATCTATCAAGGATGAATTATTGTGTAAGTGACATCCTGTATTTAAAATGTGAAGTGTATTTCATTTGGATACCTTGGGTTAGGATGACATGAGGCTCGAAGAGACCGGGGTCGGATATTAGAAAATACCCGAAACCACTTCGAATTTTTATAAAATTGATATGTGAAATCAATAGGCTGGAATGAAATGATTTAAGTGAATTGGACTATTTGATCTAAATATTGGTGCTTGGAAAAATGATGTGTGAAATAAGTGATGTCTATAACAAATTGTGAATTCGTAAATTGATATGAGTTACCCCGGGTTTTATATAGGTTGTATGCTTTGTATTCCATGTTAGATAAGTTTACTCACGCTGGTTTCCAGGCTGACCCGGGTGTTACTTTGATGTAATGCTCAGGTCAGACCAAGTATTACAGATTTTCAGGTAAGGACGCTCTGGAGCTCAGGAGGCGAGCTGGATGGAAAGAACGTATGTAGTGTTTCCGCTGTATTATGTTGTTGTATATCTGAGACTTGTTGATTTGTATATGTCCAGTGTTTGAGTATGTGTATAACTCTGATTATTAAAATGAAATTGACAAATGTAGAATTCTTTTGTAAACTTGTAACAACCCGCTGTTCCGTACCCCTTGAGTCAACACTATTCTACATCAATCAACTCAAGTTGAACAGAAATACGAACGCTTTGGGTTGAAGAAGAAGAGGTAGAAGAAGACAAAACAGAAAACAACAACATAATCTTAGCATCGCAGCGGAATAAAATATAATTGATATTCAATGATCTTTACACAAAAACAAATACTATATCTGTTTATACATGCATCATCAGAGTTCTACATCAATAACATACAACTAGATACAAAGCGGAATAATAATCAAGTACGGAAGTACGTATCGCCATCCAGCTCGTCTCCTGAACTCCATAGCACCCTTTCCTATATTCTATAATACTCGATCTGACCCAAGCATTACAGTTAAATAACACCCGAGTCAGTCTGGAAAACCAGTGTGAGAAATCACACTCAAATTGATTATTAAAGTTTCAAAAATCCTTTGGAAACAAAAGCATCTCGTAAGACCACGCCATAAATAAACATGTCGGGTTTTTACCTTACGAAAGCTAAAACATTTTTATATTAAAATCCTCTGATATTATAAAAGGGTCTATATACAAATATTTATTAAAATAGTCGAAATTGTTACATATATTAAATTCTAGCTACTAGCCACAAAGTGGGTAATACAAACAAAACTCGTAAAAGGCGCGTAGGAAGAATGGATTTCCAACTAATGACTAGGCACCGGGGTACCACCTATCACAGTACGTGGTCTAGATCACAATACCGAGGATCACTCCTGACCCCCTGCAACACAAGACCGGGACTACCCTTTACTGGATAATCCCGAGTAAGATCACCCCAGGGTTGTGATCAGCAACTGCACCACTAAGCCGAAAAAAGGGACATCTAGACAGAAATGACCTCACCTTGAAGTGGGTGCTACCACCTAGCCTTGCTGCATAACCCCTAATTTTCAGTCATTCCCAGTTGATGAGGCTTGAAGCTAAGCGTTACCTTTTTAGAACGTATCCCTTAGAATGCTCATCGTCCACCTGACAATGTTCTGAAAGCATTCGTCCATACAAGTCTGTCCCGGGTTCGAACGGAACCGAAGGCACTACTCCTACTACATCCATTTTGGAATAATCCTCAGGATTAATAGCGACTAGCCCTTGCACTTCACTTCTCCATCTTCGAATCCAAACTCGTTTTTCCACGAAAACGTACAAACCGGATCGAAGTGGTTTTCGAGAAATAAATTCCGATCCCGGTCTCTTCGAAACAATCAGCGCATTTGGCCAATATTGATAGTCGGTTATTTAACTATCAATTAACATTCACAAACTACCATCAACCATAAATAATTTCACTACATTATTTATTTATCTCAAAATATCTTCGCAAGATATATTTCCCTTTCCAACCCTTTTTTTTTGAAACCAGTCTCAAACTACCTTCCTTTTACAGAATATATTTCTCAAATATTTTCTATTTCCACTGAAATCACCCAGCATGAAACTTTAGATTTTTAAAATAATTTAAAAGCACTTTATTGTAAAATATACTTTAAAACATTAAAATTGAAAATTACTTTAATACTTAATTAAAAATAATACTTTAGGAATATTTAAAATAAGGTGGCTTCATAAATATAAAACTAGATTTTCTACTTTAAAACAAAATACTAAGTCACTTTAAATAATTACTACGATAATAGATTTGGAAAATACTTACTTTAGAGTTTAAACATTTAGAAATAATAAATTTTCTAAAATATGCTTTTAAAACAACATTAAAACTTTTATCTCATATTTAAAATTTACTTTGAAAACGTACTTGGCTATTCAGGGAAATATACTTCTCTTCACATTCTTTAAAAATGCTATTTATTTTTAAGAAAATGTTCCCATTCCTTTAATAAATTCCCATCGTGAATTTATTTTTTTCCAAATATCCACTGATATATTACTTTGCTTTTATAAACCCAGTTTATAAATTTCATAGCCACATTCTCCTTTAAAAACCCTGGTTTTACACACTTAAATCAATTCCCAAATTGATTTCCAATTTACTCCATTTATTCCAAAATCCAATAACTTCAGATTTAAATCCTTAATTATGATTTAAAACACTTTTAACTGAAAATACCAATTTAGATTTCTCAAATTACTTCTTTATCCTTTTAAATAAATTTAAACCTTGACTTTTAAAATAGTTCTTTATTCCTTTAAATGATATCACTTAAGTTTACAATTCATTAATTTCTGTTTATTAAAATTTTTTTTTTTTTAATTTTCCATACTCGAAATTATTTATTAGTATTTTAATATCGCTTCCATTCCTTTTCAATTCATTCTTAATTTATTCAAATTCGCTATAATTATTTTATTTAAAACTCCACACTTTTATTGTCTTTCCAAAAATCCAATTTATATATTTTGATAACTCAGTGTACTGAAATATATTCAAGCAAACCATAGCATTCAATATTCCAATATAATTCATCATATAATATCAAAATAATCACAACAGAGAACATTAAATAATTTAAATAAATGTTGAGGAATCCAGTTGGATCCCTCCACCTATTTTCCCTGCATCCACAGATGTTAGCACAATACCAATTCCACTTCGAGGTGGAATATCGCGGTATATGGGATTTAATATAATATCATCCGCTATTGTGCGGCGCATATGGTCTCATCCGCTATATTATGCGGGAAATCAATCATTGCAAGATATGTACTATATATATACTATATAATATATCACATCCAATCAATTCCATCATTCAACCAATTATTTAAATTTAACTATTTAAATTTAAATCAAACCCAGATGAGTGAGATTAACTCACCTTTTACTTTAGTTTGTAGTCCATTTCCATTCATTTCCATTTCAGCTTGTTCCTCGATTCTTAGACCTTGTAAAACAATTCACGATTTATTGCTATTTGAATTAACCAAACAATTAATTTTCCATTCAATAATTAAATTTTAAAATTTTCCTTTAATAAATTACTTAGTAATTGAAATAATTAAATGAGCAAATTAATTTCCAAATCTATTATTTCAAACTAAGCTCGTACCTATAAAATGTATATGTCTATTTTTTTTTCTTTCTTACTGCATTGAAATACATACATATATATATATGAATCACTGTATTGTAAAATCTACTGTTGTATTATTTTCTGGAGTAAATAACAAAACTGTAGTTTTGTTTACAGTAAAACTTCTTAATGTATATAGATATATCTCGTTGTTAAATTCAAACATCAGTTTTTCAAATTTAAACTTTAGTGACAATAAATAAAAGAAAATATTTAAAATAAGACATCACCTTAACCCAGAACAGTGCAGATCAAAACAACGAGCCGACCATGGGAACAGACCTCGATTACGAACCTACCCAACACCTACTCGCGATGCGACAACTCCCAAACCCATGCCAATCGCCAGAACTGACCCACCATCGCTGTTGCCACTCACGCGAACGCCATCGCCGACCCCATGCGAACGCCATCCTAACAACCTCCCATAGCTCGAGATCGAGCTATCTCCACCTTCAAATCAACATCGCCGGCCGAAATCGCCATGCTCGCATGCAACGCGAACTCCAAGGAAACCGCGTTGTCGAAATCGGGTCGCGCGCCTCGGCCTAGAAGCGTCGTTCCCCACCTCACCGCGCACGACTCAAAATCGAGATCGATCGATTGAACTTCGTATAGATAAGGGAGCGGCCATAAATTTGATTTGGGATAGAGTATGGGACTCGGCTGAAAGGAAAAAGAGAACGAGATAGTTTTCTCTTCCAAGCTTCCGCCTTTTTTTCAGTCGTTTGGTTCTGAGGGTTTTGGAAATGAGGGGTTGTGTGTTGAATTCTTTTGCGTGCTGGGCATTACTTGCTACAGTGTTGCTGATGTGAATGGAAAAAGTTTTGATGTGATATCATTTTTGACTGGTGAACAAAAGTGAATATATATTAATTTGAATCTAAATTCGAATTGTCTCGAAATCGTAACCTAAAATCTCGACCCCCTATCGAGGTGTGTCGCTAGGTGTGCATAATGTTATACGCCTATTCCAAACGCAGTGGAAAAGGTTTCGAGGTCTAATTCGATCGTATGGAGAAGATAGCTTTTGGATCAGTTATTATATTGAATTTTCGATATAAATTTCAACGTGTTTATATATCGTACGCTCACACAACAACTCCAAACGCTACAAAATTTGGAATCCGATAATAATACACTATTACGGATCCAATGGAACTGGTTTCGTCGAATTTCGAGACTGTGTCTCGGAGGCTATTTTTAAATTCAATTTAAATGATATATTTTTAAAACTAAACAAATCAGTGTTAAATTCAATTTTAAAACTTTTATTATCCTCAGCACTATCAATATAAATTTTACAAGCCTTCAAATTATTTTTAACAGGCTTAAAACTCCAAATTCAACATTTTACCCAACTTCAACTTATTTAATTTAATAATTTAATTATCAAATAAATTGTGGTATATGAATTCAAGTTAAAATTAACTTTTAAATATTTAAATCAATTAAATATTCCAATTTCAAATATCCAAAAATTATGGGTCATCACAAAACTGTTATTATTTGATATTATATTTTGATCCGCTGCGAACGTGAGAATTTGGGTTGTGTTTTCTATTTTTTTATTCTTCTACCTCTTTCTTCTTCTTCTAACTATCTGGAGTTTTCGGGATCGAAAATTTCGGGTTGTTACAGTTGGTATCAGAGCTAAAGGTTAAGCGAGAACCTTGGCTCTGGTGGGATTACTCATTAAGAATAGGGTCAATAGTGCCCTAGAATGAGTTGAGTGCAATATATATATGAGAGAGCGTACTTGTTATTTTCTCATAAATTGGTTTTAAAAGTAAAGGATTTTTATATAAGAATATATTTTGATATATAAAGAAATATTTCTTTCCAATAATATTAAGGTAATTTGGTTGTTAAATTATTGGAATTAAGTGGTAATAGAAATACAACCAAATTGAAATTAGATAAAGATATGTTTGAAATGGATTCAAACTAAAATTCAAATCTTGAATTTGGAAAAGAGTTTCAGAAAAATATAATAATGGATTGGTTTCCTTAGTTATTATCATTGTTGTGTTTAATAATAAAATATGTATTAATGAGTAAGCAAAATGGAATGTTTTAGGGAAGTAAAACATTTAGGCAAGTATGACTTATAAATTGGAACTGAAGATGATCTAAATTGAGAAGTTTTAAATCTAGTTCCAGAAATTTGAAAATTTGTTTCAAAGTGATAGGTTTTTGAACTTATAAGTGGGAAGATTATTAATGTAAAGTTTAGAATTTGAAATGGGAATTCAAATTGGGTAAGGTTGGCTGGATTAAGTAAATTGAATTTAACTTTGGGAAAGTTAAATAATTTAACAAGCAACCTGAATTGGAAATTTCAATGTGAAATTGGGATTTAACTTGGAAAGTTAAATGATTAATTTAATTGGGAGTTTGTGTGATCTCAAAATGGGTTTGAGACCTGTAAATTTGTATTGTATGGGTGTTTTAAAATAATTTGGATAACATTATCCTATTAATGATCTTTAAATTGTGAATTAGATTTGAATTATTATTTGAACCTAGAAATAGGTTTATAAAGAAGTAAAGGTTAAATTGATTTAAAGGATTAAATCAACATTTAAAGCTTTAACTCGAATTTATATAATTCGAGATGGTTTAAATTTGGAAATTTGAATTGAATTGGTTCAAATTAAATTTGATTTAAATTAATTAGAATTGTGATTGAAGATGGATAAGTTTAAAAATTCAAATGGAAAATTTGAGTTGAATTGATTTGAATTGAAATTGAAATTTGATGGGTTCAAATTCAAATGGGAATTGGGACTAATTCAAACAGAAATTGAAATGATTTAAAATTGAAGTGGATTCAATTAGAAATTAGTCCAAATTGATTGGAATAATTTGGAACTGTAATTAAAGTTGAATAGGTTTAAAATCAAGATTAATTCAACTTGAATTGGGGTTAAATCAATTTCAATGGAAATTGAAGTTATTCAAATTGGAATTGAGTCAATATAATGGAAATGGAAATTTAAATTGAATTGATAGGGAAGTGAACAGTTTTGACTTTGGACTATTTTCAATATAAATAGTTTTAATATAAACTTATTTTTCCAAGCTATTTAATATATACAACCTTTCTTTTTAAAGACAAATTATTTTATATTTGTTTTACAATTATTTTTGGAACTATTTAACAATTTTTCAACTGTTTTATAAACTAATCAATATTTTTCAACTATTTTACAAATTAATTACTATTTTACAACTATTTTGCAATCATTTAAAATTTCTGAAACTATTTAACTATTTTCCAACTATGTTACAATTTCTTAACTATTTTACTAATATTTTGCAAACTAATAATTATTTTTCAACTACTTAGCTATGTTTAAAATTTTCAAGCTATTTTTAAATTTAAGCTGGACAGAGCTTAAACTGTTTATGATTGAATACCCAATTGAGATAAGAATGGAGGTGATAATCCAAATGGGAATTAAGGCAAATGTGAATAAGTGAATAAAATTAAGTAACGATGAATAGAAAGGAAATTAATTTGGTTAATAACCTGTGAAGGTAAATACGTAGGATGTACGTATATTATTCTATTTGCATAGTGATTTGGTCCAGATTCGAGCACAGAATTTTGAGATAGTTATATCGATCCGAGTTGGGATTTTTCACTCGATTTTCGACGGCGAACCTGGATATGGATTGCTGATTGGTTCTGATATTCTCTATCATAGTTATGGCTATGCAAGGAGAATGACGGTTTCTGATCAAGAAACCAGATCTGAGTCCGCACTAGGAAGTCGGATGGACGATGCTAGTTCGGAAGTGAAATTGTGTGATTGAGTGAACGACCAGATTGGTATAGTGTACGGATGATATGTGTACATCATATTGGTTTGAAAGAAATTGATACTGGGAATCTATGAGTAAGAAATGTGAAAGGTTTTTTTTGAAGTGAAAGGAATATTTTATGAAATATACAATGAATAAAGGTGGAAATTGGATATTTCTATGGTAAAAATTTACTTTATGAAGTGAGTAAATTTGGTAAGTGACTTTATAAAAGAGTGATCAAATTTGAATATTTGATTTAGAATAAACAAAGTTATATATCTTTGTTATATAAGATAAAACTCCCTTTTTTGAATCTATAGCCAGAAGGAAATGGTTTTTGAGAGTATTTGAAGTATAAAAAGGGTTTTATACAAGTTTGAAATGATCCAAAGATTTTTATCAATATATATATATATATATATATATATATATATATAAAGGATCTTATGAGGATTTTGGAAAAAGGTTTTGGGAACCTTTGGACTTGGAAAGGCTTTTGATTTTTTGGTAAAATCAACATTGGAATTTGGAAAGCCTAGTTTGAGAATTATCAATTTTGAGATAATCGATTTTGTGTAAAGGAGCTTTGTATGAGATCATGCTAGGTGTATGATTTGGAAGATACTATATGTGTATAGTATAAAGTGTTTTGATAATGGCTCTGGGGAAAAAGGCGCTCTCTTGAAATGAACTTCTCAGGAGTACCACAGGGTGGTACTGCCTTGAACCCTAGGGGGGTTCTAAAGTTGATCCTGTGAGGAGTCCAAACAAAACTAGTTCCTGAGGATTATGAGTAGTGCATAGCAAAAGTCGAGGGCGTTGATGCCTACAAAGGCATTTGGGTTATGCTGTGACGACAGTGTAACTCGATGTCACTGCGATCTACTGCAAACCATAGCGAAAGTCGTGTATGCCGCTGAGAGCCAACAGTCTACGTTTGATTTTATATCGGTAGACTGCGACCTATGGTAACATAGCGAAAGTCGTATGTGCCACTGAAAGCCAACAGTTCTGCGTTTGATTTTACATCGGTAGACTGCGACCTATGTGGGAGTAGAGAAGTTTCATTTTTTGACAGCGAAAATCGAGGGCGTTGATGCCTAAAGTTACATGGAATTTTGCTGCAATGGCAACGTAACCCTGCAATGTAACTGTGATCTGTTGTGGGTTCTATGGCGTAAACGAGGGGTGCTGAGTGCCTACAGTAACATGGACTTTTGCTGCGATGGCAACGTATCGTAGGATGTAACTGCGACCATGGACGGGGGTGATGATTTCCCAAGCATTCTCACCAAAGATATTTCCTCTATTTTCAAAAACCGTTTTTAATATTTTCAATAAAATTATTTTTCAAAATATTTTCACTAGATATTGAAAATGGGTCTGCTAAGTACTTATAGATTTTTAGTCCTACGTCTGATCAACGTATGACCGAATTTCTGTGAGAACAAGGATGGACTTGTCGACACATCGAGTTATAAAAGTATTTTTATAAAAAATATTTTAGAAATATTATATAGATTTTTAAAGTAGTTTAAAAACGATTAAAGAAAATTTATCTGATTTTAAGCATTTTAATAATTCTGGCTTCGTTCCTTTTCGAGGACGAAAAGATTCAAAGAGGAATGGGATGTGATGACCCGGGATTTTGACAATATTATTTTAATAAGTATTTAATCTAATTAAATAAAATTGATCTTATTCACATTGAATTACAGTAAAACTCTACCTTATTAACTTTTGATCTCAATATATGGGTATAAATGTAAGCTAGATAATAATGCTTAAAATAAAATTAATCTTATCAATATTAAACATAAGTATAAAATATATTAATAGAAATAAATGTTTAATAGTTAAGCTTAAAATAAAATAGAAACTAGGATTTATGTTAGAAATAGAAATAAGTATATAAGATAACTTCTATGGAATTATGAAAACATAAAGTAAATACATAAGTTAAAACTATAAAAAAAATAACAATTTATATTAAGCAAAGCAAAATCAGGCAAGACAAGTATGTATGTGAATTTCATATGTGTATGCAAGAAGAAACAAAAATTTATGTACATATAAAAATCAAATAGGATAAGTATGTAAACAAGATGGGAAACATATGCATTAAATATCATCTTCTCCAGCACAAAACAAGTCATTCGAAATGATTTAAATGATTTCATTTTCTACACACAAAAATTCTGGTCAAAGAAGGAGGCAAAAATATCTTTGACCCTGGAATTAGAGAACAAAGGAATGTTCCAGCAAATACAAATCACTTGTAAAACTGTTTTCTATATATATCTTCTCATTCTAGTTCGTTCAAAAACTTAGCATACCAGAAAAAGAAAAGTAAGCATCACCAATTAGCAAACTTAAATAACATTTTAGCTAAACAAGCAAGAGGATCAAAATTCAAGCTAACAGCTTTTCGAACCAGAAGTTTTTCTCTGTTCAAACTTTTTCTACAGGTGAGTAAACAAATTATTTTAATACTTAAGTATCATTAATCTGTGCATAGATATATTGTGTTATATATATATATAAGTATATGGCTCTGAGTATATATCTATGATTGTTCTGTGTAATAGGAGATGCTTGTTCTTCTTCTTGTTTTTGGATTACAGGGTGGAAACAAACAAGAAAATTCAAATACTTTTCATCTAACCATTACCAGGCTTAGGGTTTAAAACGAAATAAGTGTGTTTAAGCATAGATTATGATATAAAAATTGTTTCAAGCTCTATAATGATGAATTGCCTCTGTAAACATAGTTTTACAGAGCAAATTTCAACTATATGATAAATTCGAATGTCACGAATTATCAATTCACTTATATAGCTTGAATTGTCATTAGAAAATAGGATTTTTTACAACAAAAATGGTGATTTTTCATTGAGTATGCTAAGAGCGGTTTTTAGATGAACTATAAATCGGTTTTGCGCAAATTCAGATGGCCGAAGGACTTTGGGATGTCAGGAATTGGACCAGGGATGGAGAAAGGTCTGATGATATCGGGAAAAATGACCGGAGATGTTCCAGTTCATCGTGGCATCGACCGGGGGAAAGAATAGGGTTTAAGGATAGTGAAATGAGCGTTTGGGTTTTGGGCTCGTGTGCACTCGTCAATGCATCGAGTGTGGCCAGAGTTGGAGGAGGTGTACTTGAGACATAGACGGAGGCATGGACGGAGGCGTGGCGGTTCTGGTGGTCGGGATGGTCGTGTCGAAGTGGTTTTCGGCGAGCTTGAGAGTTCCATCTTCGACTGGAAGTGTCGAATTTCTCTTCAAATTTTGTGATGTTGGTTCGAGGGCAAGAGTTGAATATTGGGTCGATCGCCGATGAGTGAAGCAAGTCGCCGGAGGGGGCGATGCCGTCGATGGCCTGTGCATGTGCACGACATCGATTTTGTGTCAAGGAATTTTGGGTTTGTGAGTAACTCGAAGGAGTGTTCGAGTGGAAAGGAGGGGAACTCGGGTTGGGACTCGTGTTCGCGTGTGAGAAGCCGTCTCTGTTTTGTTTTTAACTAAAAAAATATAAACAGGGGAAGGAGAGATAACTCGAAGCAGGGTCGAGTTATCATCAGGTCTAACCCGAAGTCAGGGCAACCATAATTTAAAACCTGTTTTCATAGGTTCTTTTGGAAATGTAAAAATGAAATTGTTTAATCCTTTATAAATTCTTTAAATTAAATATCTTTCAAAACTTCCATTAAGAAACAGTTTGTTTGTTTAAGTATGTTAAATACTTAAAGATATTTTAAACTTAATTATTTTATAAATAAAGTTAAATGTTAATTAAAGGTAAATGTTTTAGTGATGCGATTTAGTATTTAACAAAGAGGATGTTTATCTTAAGTACAATTAAGATTTTGATAATTTGTGAAATAAATTAAAGATTAATTAAGTAATTAATTTGTAATTAGTGATTGATTAATTTGTAATTAGTTATTAATAAATGGGTAATTAGGTTTTATAAATTAATAATGAAGGTTACTAATTAATAATTATGGAGCAACGAATAAAAAATTACTTAGGGAAGTAATTAATTAATGATTATTGGATGTAATTAGTTGAATGATGATTTGTTAACAAAAGTAATTTGGGTATAATTACTTTGTGTAATTAATCAAGAGATTAATTAAGATAATTAATTAAGGTGTAATTAATGTATTTAATGAAGTAAATAAAAGGTAATTAATTACTGGTTGAGATTAATCAAGAGTGACTAATATTTGGGGTCTAATTAATGATTAATTACTTAACGTAATTAATTTAGATTAGAATAAATTAAGATGTAATTAGAAATCACTAATTTATATAATTAATGATGTAATTAAAGGTTGATTAATTAAGATTAATTAATCAATAATAAGCGATTTATGAGTAATTAATTAATATAAGTAATTAAGAATTAATGTAATTAATTCTTAGTTACATTAATTTGTAAAGTAAATAGAGATTAATTACTGTTTTTGGTTAATTTGTGTAATTAACTAAAGATAATTACTTGAATGTAATTGACGGATAATTAATCCAGAATGATAAGTTGAGATGGATAAAATTGATTTGAAATTAATTAACGTTAACTAAAGGAATCTAAGTGATTAAGGTTAGCAATTTAATTTGAAGTGATTAAATTTATTTTGGAAGTGATCAAGTTTGCTTATGGATCATTGAATGGTATTGGATGCCTTAAATGAGTTGATATCTCTGATATGAAATGTTTTGTGGTATCATATGTTTGGGGCGGACAGGTTATTGTGGTTATCTATCAAGGATGAATTGTTGTGTAAGTGACATCCTGTATTTAAAATGTAAAGTGTATTTCATTTGGATACCTTGGGTTAGGATTACATGAGACTCGAAGAGGCCGGGGTCGGGTATTAGAAAATACCCGAAACCACTTCGAATTTTTATAAAATTGATATGTGAAATCAACCGGGGTCGGGTATTAGAAAGTACCTGAAACCACTTCGAATTTTTATAAAAATTGATATGTGAAATCAGTAGGTTGGAATGAAATGATTTAAGTGAATTGGACTATTTGATCTAAATATTGGTACTTGGAAAACTGATGTGTGAAATAAGTGAAATCTATAACAAATTGTGAATTTATAAATTGATACGAGTTACCCCGGGTTTTATATAAGTTGTATGCTTTGTATTCCATGTTAGATGGATTACCTCATGCTGGTTTGCAGCCTAACCCGGGTGTTACTTTGATTTAATGCTCGGGTCAGACTGAGTATTACAGATTTTCAGGTAAGGACGTTTTGGTGCTCAGGAGGCGAGCTGGATGGCAAGAACGTATGGAGTGCTTCTGCTGTATTATATTGTTGTATATCTGAGACATGTTGATTTGTATATGTCTAGTGTTTGAGTATGTGTGTAACTCTGATGTATTAAAATGAAATTGACAAATATAGAATTCTTTTGTAAACTGTTATTATTTGATATTATATTTTGATCCGTTGCAAACGTGAGAATTTGGGTTGTGTTTTCTGTTTTTTCTTCTTCTATCTCTTTCTTCTTCTTCTAACTATCTGGAGTTTTCCGGATCGAAAATTTCGGGTCGTTACACCTGACAATAATGATAGTTATAGACATAGATGTGAGATAAAAATCTCACCTTTTACACAAAACAAGGAAGGAGAAGCTTGAAAACAAAGGAGGATCCACCACTCTTCAATCTCAACTCTAAAAGCTCCAATCTAAGATCATAAGCAATAATTTTCCAAATTGGGTTATAGGAAATTTCTGATATTGGAGAGAGATCGAGATAGAGAAGAAGAAGGAGATGCTTACCTAAGCTTCTCTTTGAGTTTGGAACTAAAACTTGGATTTGCTAAAGAAACTAGGGCTTAGGATTTTAATTTCCAATCACCTCCACCATTTTTGCTAAAGCTTGATTTGTAGGAAATATTTTGAAGGAATGAAGGGGGATGGAGTGGAGTTGGGTTGATATGTTAGGTTAATGGGCTGAAATCCAAACCCAAAGCCATAAGTGAAAAGGTCGAAATTTTAGCTAGCTCCAAACATATCGATGTTTATACCCAAGAAGGTCGCAAACGCCATTTTGAACTTAATGGAAGCGGTCCGAAGTGCTAATTTGACTGTTTGCAAAAAGTAACCTTTCGGACTTAAATCCGACTAACGATGCTATATTTAAATAAAATATTTAAATATACAATCGTAAAATATGCGGGTTGCTACATTCACCTTCTTCATATTACATATTTTCAGTAAACTAAAATGTATATCTTATTATATGTTTGGTTCCCAAGAGCTTGGTTATTTTGACGACACAACATTTTTTTTATTACTAAGTTCTGTTAAGATAATTGATTACTGCCACATATTTACCTTTATTACATAACAAATGTGGGTTTATGCTCCTGTTGTTTAGCACAACAGAGTAACTAGGGTATATGTTTATGTATTGAGCTGGTTGCACAAATGTTTAATAATCTTCATAATCTTTACGTGTGGAAGCATAAATTTTTCTTTACTAGTTACTTTGTCTCGTAGTTTATGAAAAGTAGCAAACTTCTGATATTAGAACTAAATAACTAGTTTCGTTTATGTGCAAACAAGTTCTGAGAATTTTTTTCCCTTCTAAAGTCATTATTTTTGGATATTCAAATACAATGAAATCCAAGTTTCAAAAAAAAGGCAAAAATAATAATTTTCTAATTTCAAAAGTTTAGATTTTAAGAATTTAGAATCTAAATTACAATTTAAATTATAGAAAATTCGTGTTTTTTGTCGTTTGACATTGATTAAAATTCAAATTCATTAATATATTTTACTTAAAATATTCAAGTTTTACTAATTTTCATCTTGTAGTAAATTTAAAATTTCTTTATAAAAATAAATCGAAACTTCAAGCTTTATAAATTTCAATAAATTAAAATATTAAACAGCTGTAACTGATAATAAGCATTTGTAAAACAGAGTGCTAAATGGATGATCCGAAAGAGGGGATAATTGAAATTTATATCCACCTATCTAGACATGTTCTATAAAGGCTGTTTTAAGAAGTTTAAAGCTACCAATTAGAATAGCTGAGTATCGGTTTTGACATATCTTATGAAATATTATTACAATCCATCAATAAACACTTTTTGTGTTTAATTATAGTTATAATTAAATCATATTAATCAAATGTGTACTCATGGATTAATGCAAAATCAATAAAACACATAACCAATAATACAGAAATCCAACCATACGAAGTTGTATATTTCAAATTATTTAAGGGAGATTCTTCTTTGAATGAACTTGAGTTTTGGCGTGTTATTCAATCAAATCCTTTCCAACCATAGATAATTGTTTCTTAGAAAAGACATTGAGTTTAATAACAACATTATAGCATATTAATTATATATTATGAGCAAATAATAATTACAGTATTAATAAAATACTACTTGTTCACATTTTGCTAGTAAACAATATTGATTGAATAGAAACACTTATGATCGGTTTTAAATACTTTGAGTAGCATTTCAATATATTTTCTAGTAAAACGCTCCTGAAATATGTGTTGTAGTGAATTAATTTTATTTGATATATTTTATAATCTATAATGTTGGAATTGAAACTTTAAATTAATTATCGTCAGTCTTGTAGTATATGCTATTGAGTTTGATGTGGTACTGTTGACTTCTTCCAACATGGTTATTCTATCTTAGGAATCCATATGGTGAATCTATTCATATATATTTGACGGGTCTGGTTGGGCTTTAAACAAAGTCAACCCATCTGGAACTGAAATGAATGCTTAATACAGTATAAACTAGTGCATATATGAATTCACCTACGGTGAAACATCTTCGACCATCCATGAAGGAATTTTAGCACGAGTAAATGAATTTTGGCCCACATTTACATCAATCCCAGATCCGACTAAAGATGTGATGATAGATGAGTTTCAGATAAATTATGTTTTGTTTCACAATTAAATTTTTCTTACCGTCTTTCTTTCTTTATAATGTATTTAATCACATATACATAATCGATTTCGATGGAGAGATGATGTTCCACCTGCAATTGTGTGAAAGTTGTGAAATGTCACTACACCATAGATGGCCTATTGCAATGAAAATACAAGATGTTGCTAGCTAAAATGTAACGATAGCTATGCTGATTTTTGTCTATTACAACATTAGCTGTAACGACGCGGATTTTCACTCACGAAAGTCGACACTAATACGTCCACTGTATCAACTGCCGAAAAACCGAACCGTTAGGGTTAAAGAAGAGGTAGAAGATAGAAGAATAAAGAAAGAAGAAGCAACAGAAATAATATCAGAATCGCACAATTCGCAGCGGAACAACATATAATAGATAAATGAATAATCTTTAAATCAAAGGAACTATATCAGTTATTACATTACATGACATTACATTACATTATCAGAGTTTACAACAACTAATAGCGGAAAAGAAATACTATATACTAGTTGATACGCCAAGCCATCCAGCTTGCTTCTGATCTCTACAGCAACTCCTGAATTCCAGAATGACCCGATAACCTGACTCTAGGCTACCCGTGTGGAAATTGGTGGGCACACAGAGTTTAGGAAGGAAATAATAAACTCCAGGTCACTCATGTGACTGGTGTGAGAACTTAAAATAGTTTATCTTTAAAAACAAACAAAGAAATATTTTAAAATAGATCCGCAATGCTTTTAGAAAATGTAACTACCATAAGGCCTCCTGCCACACACACAATGCAAACGCAGAATTGGAGGAGATTTCTCCTTATGATAGTCAAAGATGCTTACTACGTAAATTTCTTTGATATTATTACTATAAGTGCAAAGTGTAGAAAACATTTCGAAAGTACAATATTAATCTTAGCCAGCATAGGTACCATTATAGTATGCCTACTATAGCTACCATTTTAAATGGCAGGTTCTACAACTAAAACTGTACAGGGCTCGTATTGTTTCTTTGGATTTCCAACAAATGGTCAGGCCAAGGAACTTCCCATTGCCACATGGATACGCCTCTGGAAAGACGCCCCGAGAACCTAACCGGATCTCTGCCAACCCAAGGCCGGGTTACCCCTAGCTGGGTAACAACTGACACGAGTATGCCATCCCCCGGTCGTAACTGACCTAAATCCCGGGATTCACCAACAACCACAAAATAATAAGTTTGCAGCAACAATATAGGTTAAGTATCTAGGCTCCATAGCATGATACCACCTCTATCCAGAAGGAAATGACATACACTAAGGGGGCGCTATCCCCTAATAACCTTGCTGCATCTTTCCTGTTTTGACCATTACCGGGTGTGAGGTCCGACGTAGTCTCGTCCACAAAGCTACGCTTTATACAAAAGTTGTGCTTTGATCAACAAATGATCAGCAGCACTTCGTATGCCACATTACCAAATTGGAAATGTATCACTAGTAACCATCAACTACATAACCTCTGAGCTCGTACGTCTTAGAGAAGGGTGTTAAGCTAAGAAAATAAATTCTCCACCACCAACAGAAATATATTTGAAAGAAACCAGCTTTACATCTCAAATTGTAACGTCAGACACACATCCATACAAGTCCGTTCCGGGATCGAACGGAACCGAAGGCACTTCCAAAGAAGCCCTTGCAATCCGGATATTCACTAATCACGACCGGACTTCCCATCATAAAGGATGATAAAATCTCTATATCGGAGATCAGCCGATGCAGAGACATTTGACGGTAATCCTTCCGTTTTCGAAAATATCCGGTCTTCAACACCGGTCTTCAAATGCTATCCATTACGACGTATCACTATTCGGAATGGGATTCATGAGCCAAAGGTCCTCTCCCGGCTAAACCGAATAACGTGCGCTTATTTTAAAATAAGTGTAGCAATTAGATTCAAGCAAATCACAATAAATACCCTTAAAAAGGTAAATATTGATAGTCGGTTATTTAACTATCAATAGATATGCACAACATCACTAGATTCCAAATAATTTCCTAAATTATTTATTTTCCGAAAATATCTTTACAAGGTATATTTTTCCACACTTCAACTATTTGAAAATAAATTTCAAATCACTTTTCACCCTTTACAACTTTTGAAAACAAATTTCAAATCATTTTCCTTACGCGGAATCACTTCCAAATATTTATTCATTTTCACTTCAAAATGGTTCATTTAAACCAATCAAATAAATCCTTACTGATTTACTTTAAATTTACGTTCCAAATTCGTAAATTTATTTCCACACTTCAAAAATAAATCAATGTTTATTTTTAAAACAATTTTACCTTTCCTTTATAGATTCCATGGTGAATTCACATTTCCAAAATATCTATTAATATACGATTCTCAAATCGATTTCAAGTATTCACTTTCAATTTATCTTTAAAAGATAAAATCTCAAAACATTTCACTTCATATTGGAAAACTTTCCATACTTATTTGATAATAAGTAATTCACAAATCTATTTATTTTCAACATTTGGAAAATATTCAATATACTTAAATCACGATTAGGTATATATTTTATTCTTTTAAGGAAAACATTCTCTTAAACACATTCATTTGAGTCAAAACGAATGTTGCATAAAACATCGTTACGACAACCCAAACTCACTAGCATAGGGATTCGAAAATACGATAGATATATAAATCCTAATACTATACAAAAAACATTTCCTTTCAAAAATCATTTACTATAACAACTGTGTTATAGTCCATCTTTTCCTTATTTCTCGAAAACATCTATTTCAACAATGAATGTTGAAATCTATGGTTTCGATCTTTAACACGTTTTAAAACAACTTCAAATCGTTTTAATTTTATATAAAAGATCACTTCCTAAAACATTTCTTTAATATATTATTCACTGTCCATAATCGTGAATATAAATCGTTTACCAAATTCAACACTTCTACATATTTAATTTAAAGGATTATCCACTGTCCAAAATCGTAGATATATCTCCTTTAATAAGTTATAATAATTAACTTATCAAAATATGTCAATTTCGAATTTATAAAACAATGTTCATAAATTCCATTTATAATTTTATAACAACTTCAACTTATAAAAGCACTTTATTAACAGATTCTATCCATATCCCATTTACACGCCAAAATCCAAATTATAAGCAAATTACTTATAATTCTCTATTTACAAATTCATTCTTTTTATAACTTCAAAATCGTAGATTCTATTATTTTATAAATCCATTTATATTATTATTTTAAAACGTCTTTAAAACTTCTTTATAATTCCATCACTTTGATTTATAAAAATCCAATTTTATAAATTATATATATAAAGCTTTTATAATAAATTCAAAAATCACCATTTAAATTATTTTAAAATCATTAACTCCATGTTTCAAAAATCACATTGCAACTATATTTCTCAAAAATCATAATTTTTATAACATTAAAATTATAACGTTTATTTATTTAAAATGAATCAATTCCAAAATTCAATAAAATGTATACTTTCAAAAATCACTTGAAAATCCTTTCAAATTCAAAATCGTTACTTTAACATTTTTAAAACTCCAAAAATAGGCCCAATGCTGCAACAATACCAAAACATCAACCACGGCATCCAAACATCATATATCAATATGATAACAGAATATATTGCAAATATTTGTGAATAAATCAATACTGTTGAGGAATCCAGTTGGATCCCTCCAACCTGTTTCCCTGCATCCACAGATGTTAGCACAATACCAATCCCATTTTAAGACGAAATATCACGGTACACGGGTTTATATAAAATATTATCCGCTATTATGTGACGCAATAGGGTCTCATCCGCTATATAATGCGGAAAAATCAACTCCAAGTACATATATAATACAAATTCCACTTCAAGGTGAAATATCGCGTTATATGTGTTTAATAAATAACATCTGCTTAATATACGGCGCATAGGGTCTATTTTCAAAACAATAAATAATAATTTATCATCCAAACATACAATCAACACAACCAGCAATTTTAAATCTAACTATTTAAAATTTAAATCGAAACACAATTCGATTGAGTGAGAAGTTTCTCACCTTGCTTCAAATAACAGTTGCTGTGCTTTATTTCGAATAAAATTAAACGCGCGTTTACTTTTACCCAAAAATTTCACTAGCTCCAATCAACTCCAATCCAGCTCCATCGCGTAGTATTCGTCAATACGATTCGAACGCAATTTGTTTCGTCAATTTTCGACCTCGTATGAACAAGTTACAGCATTTTAAAGTTCGTACGAATTTTAATATAAATTAATTTATATATTTTTTACCTCCAACGTATCTAAGCCGTTGATTCTTGCTTCATCTCATCAGGGCCGCACCCTCATTTCTTTCGCAAAACATCGTTCCCAGGTTAATACGCACGCAACAACCCACCCAGCAGCCAAGAAACCCTAATGCTCGCGACCTATACGAACATCTTCACGTTGATCGGCCACCGTCCTTCCGAAGCCCCTCTCGAGTCCCACCATCGGCCAAATTATCACGATGCTCAGCCTCCCCTTGATGTTGAAAACCATGCACGAAAATCCTGCGTTCAAACCCATATTTACGTCTATCTGTAGCTCCATTTTCAATCATCACCGTTGAGAATATAGATCTCGTCGTGCTCTTCAACATTGTAGTTGAAGATTTCTCGTAATTGTTGATGGATTTGAAGATAATTGAGGGAGAAGAAGAACAAATTTCGTCCATTGAAATATCAAGTGGCGGCTAGGGCTGAAACCCTAATTTGTTTGCAAATGTGAAAAATGGATGTCCTTATATAGAAAATTACGCGACACAATTCACCCGAAATTTTTTCGAACTCCAAACGAAGCGTGCCGCCTGACGTTCATAATGTTTTACCCCCATTCCAAACGTAATGCAATATATATCGAGAGCCAATTCGATCGTATTTGGAAGATAGGTTTTCAAATCGAATTATTTAAATTCATAATTCACTTAAACCGATTTCAGTGCGTTTTAGCTTGCCCCGGACAAACTGTAAATCTGATTGACACGAAATTTGAAATCTTGCAATAATTTAACATTACGGATCCAATGAAACTAGTTTCGTCGAAATCCGAGACTGTTTGAAAAATGGCTATTTTTACTCTTCAATTAAATATTAAAATATTCAATTTCCACAAATTAACTTTTAATTCGATTTTAAAAGTTCTATAACATCATTCTAACTCCAATATGATTTAATACAACTTTACAAATCAATTTTAATCATATTAAACCCAATTTCCAATTATTTCTGTAATTTCAAATATTAAATTATCGATTTAATTATCCAATTAAATCTTGATATTCGAAATAAAATTTATTCGACTTACAAGTTTTACTTGTTAATATTTTAAAATCAATTAAATATACTTCAAATGACAGAAATTCTGGGTCGTTACATTAGCTTCAGGATGTTAGCATAGATATCAACACTACGCTGAAGTAGCTGTAGACTTATAAAAACATTATAAAAAATTAGTGCGGGCTAAAAAAAAGCAGGCTGAAATAATTTTTAACGTGGGAAGCAAAAACAAAGCGGCAAAAGTTAACAAAATATTAAGGGTTTCACTCAAACACTTAACAAAATACGTACTCCGCCGCTCAACCTCTCAAACACTTAAACACTCTACGATTTCAATTAAGGCAAAAAGTTCTAAGTTTACAAGCTTAATTGGGGTTCGATTATGGCAAGTTCGAGTTCAAGTTCAATTAGGGCTTCGATCCTGGGAGACAAATTGCTCAGATCCTTTGGTGCGTATAAGGGGGCAATATTGTTTCAAGGAAACGGATATTATCTGGACTCGGACATTTAGGTATTTCATACAATTATCATTTCTCACAGAATTTTACTGTCACAATATTGAAGTTACTATCGGATTCGTTACACTTTTGTGATTACGAACAACAATCTTGAAACAATATTGCGCTCGTTTGTCTCTGTTTGTGTACTGAAAACAGTCGTATTGAAAACAGACGATGGCTCAAGACAGTAATTCTTCGGCAAACAAAACAGCCACGACCACCTCTCATGCTGCACCGATTGTGGCACCAACTATGACATTCTCGCATGGAGAACGACCAGAAAAATTTACTGGTGTTGATTTCAAAAGGTGGCAGCAAAAGATGTTGTTCTACTTAACCACCTTAGGCCTGGCTAAGTTCCTATCAGAGGATCCTCCTGTAGTCGATGAATTAGAGCCTGATCCAATCAAGGCTCATGCCCTCACTGCATGGAAGAGTTCAGATTTTATATGCAAGAATTACATATTGAATGGACTGGACAACAGTCTATACAATGTGTACTGTACTATGAAAACAGCGAAGGAACTCTGGATATCATTGGACAAAAAGTACAAGACAGAAGATGCTGGGATGAAGAAATTCATAGTCGGCAAATTTCTGGATTACAAGATGGTGGATTCCAAGACAGTGATCAGCCAAATCCAAGAATTACAGGTCATTATCCATGAGATACATGATGAAGGAATGATGCTTAGTGAATCATTACATATTGAGGTCTCGTGATTAGATGGGCCTGCTCAGAACTCTGTTTACAGATATATATAATCCTTCAGTTCGTCGTCGCTCCGTCTGCCCGCACAGCAATCGGAGCAGGTCCGTTTCATCCTGGGAGACAAATTGCTCAGATCCTTTGGTGCGTATAAGGGGGCAATATTGTTTCAAGGAAACGGATATTATCTGGACTCGGACATTTAGGTATTTCATACAATTATCATTTCTCGCAGAATTTTACTGTCACAATATTGAAGTTACTATCGGATTCGTTACACTTTTGTGATTACGAACAACAATCTTGAAACAATATTGCGCTCGTTGGTCTCTGTTTGTGTACTGAAAACAGTCGTATTGAAAACAGACGATGGCTCAAGACAGTAATTCTTCGGCAAACAAAACAGCCACGACCACCTCTCATGCTGCACCGATTGTGGCACCAACTATGACATTCTCGCATGGAGAACGACCAGAAAAATTTACTGGTGTTGATTTCAAAAGGTGGCAGCAAAAGATGTTGTTCTACTTAACCACCTTAGGCCTGGCTAAGTTCCTATCAGAGGATCCTCCTGTAGTCGATGAATTAGAGCCTGATCCAATCAAGGCTCATGCCCTCACTGCATGGAAGAGTTCAGATTTTATATGCAAGAATTACATATTGAATGGACTGGACAACAGTCTATACAATGTGTACTGTACTATGAAAACAGCGAAGGAACTCTGGATATCATTGGACAAAAAGTACAAGACAGAAGATGCTGGGATGAAGAAATTCATAGTCGGCAAATTTCTGGATTACAAGATGGTGGATTCCAAGACAGTGATCAGCCAAATCCAAGAATTACAGGTCATTATCCATGAGATACATGATGAAGGAATGATGCTTAGTGAATCATTACATATTGAGGTCTCGTGATTAGATGGGCCTGCTCAGAACTCTGTTTACAGATATATATAATCCTTCAGTTCGTCGTCGCTCCGTCTGCCCGCACAGCAATCGGAGCAGGTCCGTTTCATCCTGGGAGACAAATTGCTCAGATCCTTTGGTGCGTATAAGGGGGCAATATTGTTTCAAGGAAACGGATATTATCTGGACTCGGACATTTAGGTATTTCATACAATTATCATTTCTCGCAGAATTTTACTGTCACAATATTGAAGTTACTATCGGATTCGTTACACTTTTGTGATTACGAACAACAATCTTGAAACAATATTGCGCTCGTTTGTCTCTGTTTGTGTACTGAAAACAGTCGTATTGAAAACAGACGATGGCTCAAGACAGTAATTCTTCGGCAAACAAAACAGCCACGACCACCTCTCATGCTGCACCGATTGTGGCACCAACTATGACATTCTCGCATGGAGAACGACCAGAAAAATTTACTGGTGTTGATTTCAAAAGGTGGCAGCAAAAGATGTTGTTCTACTTAACCACCTTAGGCCTGGCTAAGTTCCTATCAGAGGATCCTCCTGTAGTCGATGAATTAGAGCCTGATCCAATCAAGGCTCATGCCCTCACTGCATGGAAGAGTTCAGATTTTATATGCAAGAATTACATATTGAATGGACTGGACAACAGTCTATACAATGTGTACTGTACTATGAAAACAGCGAAGGAACTCTGGATATCATTGGACAAAAAGTACAAGACAGAAGATGCTGGGATGAAGAAATTCATAGTCGGCAAATTTCTGGATTACAAGATGGTGGATTCCAAGACAGTGATCAGCCAAATCCAAGAATTACAGGTCATTATCCATGAGATACATGATGAAGGAATGATGCTTAGTGAATCATTACATATTGAGGTCTCGTGATTAGATGGGCCTGCTCAGAACTCTGTTTACAGATATATATAATCCTTCAGTTCGTCGTCGCTCCGTCTGCCCGCACAGCAATCGGAGCAGGTCCGTTTCATCCTGGGAGACAAATTGCTCAGATCCTTTGGTGCGTATAAGGGGGCAATATTGTTTCAAGGAAACGGATATTATCTGGACTCGGACATTTAGGTATTTCATACAATTATCATTTCTCGCAGAATTTTACTGTCACAATATTGAAGTTACTATCGGATTCGTTACACTTTTGTGATTACGAACAACAATCTTGAAACAATATTGCGCTCGTTGGTCTCTGTTTGTGTACTGAAAACAGTCGTATTGAAAACAGACGATGGCTCAAGACAGTAATTCTTCGGCAAACAAAACAGCCACGACCACCTCTCATGCTGCACCGATTGTGGCACCAACTATGACATTCTCGCATGGAGAACGACCAGAAAAATTTACTGGTGTTGATTTCAAAAGGTGGCAGCAAAAGATGTTGTTCTACTTAACCACCTTAGGCCTGGCTAAGTTCCTATCAGAGGATCCTCCTGTAGTCGATGAATTAGAGCCTGATCCAATCAAGGCTCATGCCCTCACTGCATGGAAGAGTTCAGATTTTATATGCAAGAATTACATATTGAATGGACTGGACAACAGTCTATACAATGTGTACTGTACTATGAAAACAGCGAAGGAACTCTGGATATCATTGGACAAAAAGTACAAGACAGAAGATGCTGGGATGAAGAAATTCATAGTCGGCAAATTTCTGGATTACAAGATGGTGGATTCCAAGACAGTGATCAGCCAAATCCAAGAATTACAGGTCATTATCCATGAGATACATGATGAAGGAATGATGCTTAGTGAATCATTACATATTGAGGTCTCGTGATTAGATGGGCCTGCTCAGAACTCTGTTTACAGATATATATAATCCTTCAGTTCGTCGTCGCTCCGTCTGCCCGCACAGCAATCGGAGCAGGTCCGTTTCATCCTGGGAGACAAATTGCTCAGATCCTTTGGTGCGTATAAGGGGGCAATATTGTTTCAAGGAAACGGATATTATCTGGACTCGGACATTTAGGTATTTCATACAATTATCATTTCTCGCAGAATTTTACTGTCACAATATTGAAGTTACTATCGGATTCGTTACACTTTTGTGATTACGAACAACAATCTTGAAACAATATTGCGCTCGTTTGTCTCTGTTTGTGTACTGAAAACAGTCGTATTGAAAACAGACGATGGCTCAAGACAGTAATTCTTCGGCAAACAAAACAGCCACGACCACCTCTCATGCTGCACCGATTGTGGCACCAACTATGACATTCTCGCATGGAGAACGACCAGAAAAATTTACTGGTGTTGATTTCAAAAGGTGGCAGCAAAAGATGTTGTTCTACTTAACCACCTTAGGCCTGGCTAAGTTCCTATCAGAGGATCCTCCTGTAGTCGATGAATTAGAGCCTGATCCAATCAAGGCTCATGCCCTCACTGCATGGAAGAGTTCAGATTTTATATGCAAGAATTACATATTGAATGGACTGGACAACAGTCTATACAATGTGTACTGTACTATGAAAACAGCGAAGGAACTCTGGATATCATTGGACAAAAAGTACAAGACAGAAGATGCTGGGATGAAGAAATTCATAGTCGGCAAATTTCTGGATTACAAGATGGTGGATTCCAAGACAGTGATCAGCCAAATCCAAGAATTACAGGTCATTATCCATGAGATACATGATGAAGGAATGATGCTTAGTGAATCATTACATATTGAGGTCTCGTGATTAGATGGGCCTGCTCAGAACTCTGTTTACAGATATATATAATCCTTCAGTTCGTCGTCGCTCCGTCTGCCCGCACAGCAATCGGAGCAGGTCCGTTTCATCCTGGGAGACAAATTGCTCAGATCCTTTGGTGCGTATAAGGGGGCAATATTGTTTCAAGGAAACGGATATTATCTGGACTCGGACATTTAGGTATTTCATACAATTATCATTTCTCGCAGAATTTTACTGTCACAATATTGAAGTTACTATCGGATTCGTTACACTTTTGTGATTACGAACAACAATCTTGAAACAATATTGCGCTCGTTTGTCTCTGTTTGTGTACTGAAAACAGTCGTATTGAAAACAGACGATGGCTCAAGACAGTAATTCTTCGGCAAACAAAACAGCCACGACCACCTCTCATGCTGCACCGATTGTGGCACCAACTATGACATTCTCGCATGGAGAACGACCAGAAAAATTTACTGGTGTTGATTTCAAAAGGTGGCAGCAAAAGATGTTGTTCTACTTAACCACCTTAGGCCTGGCTAAGTTCCTATCAGAGGATCCTCCTGTAGTCGATGAATTAGAGCCTGATCCAATCAAGGCTCATGCCCTCACTGCATGGAAGAGTTCAGATTTTATATGCAAGAATTACATATTGAATGGACTGGACAACAGTCTATACAATGTGTACTGTACTATGAAAACAGCGAAGGAACTCTGGATATCATTGGACAAAAAGTACAAGACAGAAGATGCTGGGATGAAGAAATTCATAGTCGGCAAATTTCTGGATTACAAGATGGTGGATTCCAAGACAGTGATCAGCCAAATCCAAGAATTACAGGTCATTATCCATGAGATACATGATGAAGGAATGATGCTTAGTGAATCATTACATATTGAGGTCTCGTGATTAGATGGGCCTGCTCAGAACTCTGTTTACAGATATATATAATCCTTCAGTTCGTCGTCGCTCCGTCTGCCCGCACAGCAATCGGAGCAGGTCCGTTTCATCCTGGGAGACAAATTGCTCAGATCCTTTGGTGCGTATAAGGGGGCAATATTGTTTCAAGGAAACGGATATTATCTGGACTCGGACATTTAGGTATTTCATACAATTATCATTTCTCGCAGAATTTTACTGTCACAATATTGAAGTTACTATCGGATTCGTTACACTTTTGTGATTACGAACAACAATCTTGAAACAATATTGCGCTCGTTGGTCTCTGTTTGTGTACTGAAAACAGTCGTATTGAAAACAGACGATGGCTCAAGACAGTAATTCTTCGGCAAACAAAACAGCCACGACCACCTCTCATGCTGCACCGATTGTGGCACCAACTATGACATTCTCGCATGGAGAACGACCAGAAAAATTTACTGGTGTTGATTTCAAAAGGTGGCAGCAAAAGATGTTGTTCTACTTAACCACCTTAGGCCTGGCTAAGTTCCTATCAGAGGATCCTCCTGTAGTCGATGAATTAGAGCCTGATCCAATCAAGGCTCATGCCCTCACTGCATGGAAGAGTTCAGATTTTATATGCAAGAATTACATATTGAATGGACTGGACAACAGTCTATACAATGTGTACTGTACTATGAAAACAGCGAAGGAACTCTGGATATCATTGGACAAAAAGTACAAGACAGAAGATGCTGGGATGAAGAAATTCATAGTCGGCAAATTTCTGGATTACAAGATGGTGGATTCCAAGACAGTGATCAGCCAAATCCAAGAATTACAGGTCATTATCCATGAGATACATGATGAAGGAATGATGCTTAGTGAATCATTACATATTGAGGTCTCGTGATTAGATGGGCCTGCTCAGAACTCTGTTTACAGATATATATAATCCTTCAGTTCGTCGTCGCTCCGTCTGCCCGCACAGCAATCGGAGCAGGTCCGTTTCATCCTGGGAGACAAATTGCTCAGATCCTTTGGTGCGTATAAGGGGGCAATATTGTTTCAAGGAAACGGATATTATCTGGACTCGGACATTTAGGTATTTCATACAATTATCATTTCTCGCAGAATTTTACTGTCACAATATTGAAGTTACTATCGGATTCGTTACACTTTTGTGATTACGAACAACAATCTTGAAACAATATTGCGCTCGTTTGTCTCTGTTTGTGTACTGAAAACAGTCGTATTGAAAACAGACGATGGCTCAAGACAGTAATTCTTCGGCAAACAAAACAGCCACGACCACCTCTCATGCTGCACCGATTGTGGCACCAACTATGACATTCTCGCATGGAGAACGACCAGAAAAATTTACTGGTGTTGATTTCAAAAGGTGGCAGCAAAAGATGTTGTTCTACTTAACCACCTTAGGCCTGGCTAAGTTCCTATCAGAGGATCCTCCTGTAGTCGATGAATTAGAGCCTGATCCAATCAAGGCTCATGCCCTCACTGCATGGAAGAGTTCAGATTTTATATGCAAGAATTACATATTGAATGGACTGGACAACAGTCTATACAATGTGTACTGTACTATGAAAACAGCGAAGGAACTCTGGATATCATTGGACAAAAAGTACAAGACAGAAGATGCTGGGATGAAGAAATTCATAGTCGGCAAATTTCTGGATTACAAGATGGTGGATTCCAAGACAGTGATCAGCCAAATCCAAGAATTACAGGTCATTATCCATGAGATACATGATGAAGGAATGATGCTTAGTGAATCATTACATATTGAGGTCTCGTGATTAGATGGGCCTGCTCAGAACTCTGTTTACAGATATATATAATCCTTCAGTTCGTCGTCGCTCCGTCTGCCCGCACAGCAATCGGAGCAGGTCCGTTTCATCCTGGGAGACAAATTGCTCAGATCCTTTGGTGCGTATAAGGGGGCAATATTGTTTCAAGGAAACGGATATTATCTGGACTCGGACATTTAGGTATTTCATACAATTATCATTTCTCGCAGAATTTTACTGTCACAATATTGAAGTTACTATCGGATTCGTTACACTTTTGTGATTACGAACAACAATCTTGAAACAATATTGCGCTCGTTGGTCTCTGTTTGTGTACTGAAAACAGTCGTATTGAAAACAGACGATGGCTCAAGACAGTAATTCTTCGGCAAACAAAACAGCCACGACCACCTCTCATGCTGCACCGATTGTGGCACCAACTATGACATTCTCGCATGGAGAACGACCAGAAAAATTTACTGGTGTTGATTTCAAAAGGTGGCAGCAAAAGATGTTGTTCTACTTAACCACCTTAGGCCTGGCTAAGTTCCTATCAGAGGATCCTCCTGTAGTCGATGAATTAGAGCCTGATCCAATCAAGGCTCATGCCCTCACTGCATGGAAGAGTTCAGATTTTATATGCAAGAATTACATATTGAATGGACTGGACAACAGTCTATACAATGTGTACTGTACTATGAAAACAGCGAAGGAACTCTGGATATCATTGGACAAAAAGTACAAGACAGAAGATGCTGGGATGAAGAAATTCATAGTCGGCAAATTTCTGGATTACAAGATGGTGGATTCCAAGACAGTGATCAGCCAAATCCAAGAATTACAGGTCATTATCCATGAGATACATGATGAAGGAATGATGCTTAGTGAATCATTACATATTGAGGTCTCGTGATTAGATGGGCCTGCTCAGAACTCTGTTTACAGATATATATAATCCTTCAGTTCGTCGTCGCTCCGTCTGCCCGCACAGCAATCGGAGCAGGTCCGTTTCATCCTGGGAGACAAATTGCTCAGATCCTTTGGTGCGTATAAGGGGGCAATATTGTTTCAAGGAAACGGATATTATCTGGACTCGGACATTTAGGTATTTCATACAATTATCATTTCTCGCAGAATTTTACTGTCACAATATTGAAGTTACTATCGGATTCGTTACACTTTTGTGATTACGAACAACAATCTTGAAACAATATTGCGCTCGTTTGTCTCTGTTTGTGTACTGAAAACAGTCGTATTGAAAACAGACGATGGCTCAAGACAGTAATTCTTCGGCAAACAAAACAGCCACGACCACCTCTCATGCTGCACCGATTGTGGCACCAACTATGACATTCTCGCATGGAGAACGACCAGAAAAATTTACTGGTGTTGATTTCAAAAGGTGGCAGCAAAAGATGTTGTTCTACTTAACCACCTTAGGCCTGGCTAAGTTCCTATCAGAGGATCCTCCTGTAGTCGATGAATTAGAGCCTGATCCAATCAAGGCTCATGCCCTCACTGCATGGAAGAGTTCAGATTTTATATGCAAGAATTACATATTGAATGGACTGGACAACAGTCTATACAATGTGTACTGTACTATGAAAACAGCGAAGGAACTCTGGATATCATTGGACAAAAAGTACAAGACAGAAGATGCTGGGATGAAGAAATTCATAGTCGGCAAATTTCTGGATTACAAGATGGTGGATTCCAAGACAGTGATCAGCCAAATCCAAGAATTACAGGTCATTATCCATGAGATACATGATGAAGGAATGATGCTTAGTGAATCATTACATATTGAGGTCTCGTGATTAGATGGGCCTGCTCAGAACTCTGTTTACAGATATATATAATCCTTCAGTTCGTCGTCGCTCCGTCTGCCCGCACAGCAATCGGAGCAGGTCCGTTTCATCCTGGGAGACAAATTGCTCAGATCCTTTGGTGCGTATAAGGGGGCAATATTGTTTCAAGGAAACGGATATTATCTGGACTCGGACATTTAGGTATTTCATACAATTATCATTTCTCGCAGAATTTTACTGTCACAATATTGAAGTTACTATCGGATTCGTTACACTTTTGTGATTACGAACAACAATCTTGAAACAATATTGCGCTCGTTTGTCTCTGTTTGTGTACTGAAAACAGTCGTATTGAAAACAGACGATGGCTCAAGACAGTAATTCTTCGGCAAACAAAACAGCCACGACCACCTCTCATGCTGCACCGATTGTGGCACCAACTATGACATTCTCGCATGGAGAACGACCAGAAAAATTTACTGGTGTTGATTTCAAAAGGTGGCAGCAAAAGATGTTGTTCTACTTAACCACCTTAGGCCTGGCTAAGTTCCTATCAGAGGATCCTCCTGTAGTCGATGAATTAGAGCCTGATCCAATCAAGGCTCATGCCCTCACTGCATGGAAGAGTTCAGATTTTATATGCAAGAATTACATATTGAATGGACTGGACAACAGTCTATACAATGTGTACTGTACTATGAAAACAGCGAAGGAACTCTGGATATCATTGGACAAAAAGTACAAGACAGAAGATGCTGGGATGAAGAAATTCATAGTCGGCAAATTTCTGGATTACAAGATGGTGGATTCCAAGACAGTGATCAGCCAAATCCAAGAATTACAGGTCATTATCCATGAGATACATGATGAAGGAATGATGCTTAGTGAATCATTACATATTGAGGTCTCGTGATTAGATGGGCCTGCTCAGAACTCTGTTTACAGATATATATAATCCTTCAGTTCGTCGTCGCTCCGTCTGCCCGCACAGCAATCGGAGCAGGTCCGTTTCATCCTGGGAGACAAATTGCTCAGATCCTTTGGTGCGTATAAGGGGGCAATATTGTTTCAAGGAAACGGATATTATCTGGACTCGGACATTTAGGTATTTCATACAATTATCATTTCTCGCAGAATTTTACTGTCACAATATTGAAGTTACTATCGGATTCGTTACACTTTTGTGATTACGAACAACAATCTTGAAACAATATTGCGCTCGTTGGTCTCTGTTTGTGTACTGAAAACAGTCGTATTGAAAACAGACGATGGCTCAAGACAGTAATTCTTCGGCAAACAAAACAGCCACGACCACCTCTCATGCTGCACCGATTGTGGCACCAACTATGACATTCTCGCATGGAGAACGACCAGAAAAATTTACTGGTGTTGATTTCAAAAGGTGGCAGCAAAAGATGTTGTTCTACTTAACCACCTTAGGCCTGGCTAAGTTCCTATCAGAGGATCCTCCTGTAGTCGATGAATTAGAGCCTGATCCAATCAAGGCTCATGCCCTCACTGCATGGAAGAGTTCAGATTTTATATGCAAGAATTACATATTGAATGGACTGGACAACAGTCTATACAATGTGTACTGTACTATGAAAACAGCGAAGGAACTCTGGATATCATTGGACAAAAAGTACAAGACAGAAGATGCTGGGATGAAGAAATTCATAGTCGGCAAATTTCTGGATTACAAGATGGTGGATTCCAAGACAGTGATCAGCCAAATCCAAGAATTACAGGTCATTATCCATGAGATACATGATGAAGGAATGATGCTTAGTGAATCATTACATATTGAGGTCTCGTGATTAGATGGGCCTGCTCAGAACTCTGTTTACAGATATATATAATCCTTCAGTTCGTCGTCGCTCCGTCTGCCCGCACAGCAATCGGAGCAGGTCCGTTTCATCCTGGGAGACAAATTGCTCAGATCCTTTGGTGCGTATAAGGGGGCAATATTGTTTCAAGGAAACGGATATTATCTGGACTCGGACATTTAGGTATTTCATACAATTATCATTTCTCGCAGAATTTTACTGTCACAATATTGAAGTTACTATCGGATTCGTTACACTTTTGTGATTACGAACAACAATCTTGAAACAATATTGCGCTCGTTTGTCTCTGTTTGTGTACTGAAAACAGTCGTATTGAAAACAGACGATGGCTCAAGACAGTAATTCTTCGGCAAACAAAACAGCCACGACCACCTCTCATGCTGCACCGATTGTGGCACCAACTATGACATTCTCGCATGGAGAACGACCAGAAAAATTTACTGGTGTTGATTTCAAAAGGTGGCAGCAAAAGATGTTGTTCTACTTAACCACCTTAGGCCTGGCTAAGTTCCTATCAGAGGATCCTCCTGTAGTCGATGAATTAGAGCCTGATCCAATCAAGGCTCATGCCCTCACTGCATGGAAGAGTTCAGATTTTATATGCAAGAATTACATATTGAATGGACTGGACAACAGTCTATACAATGTGTACTGTACTATGAAAACAGCGAAGGAACTCTGGATATCATTGGACAAAAAGTACAAGACAGAAGATGCTGGGATGAAGAAATTCATAGTCGGCAAATTTCTGGATTACAAGATGGTGGATTCCAAGACAGTGATCAGCCAAATCCAAGAATTACAGGTCATTATCCATGAGATACATGATGAAGGAATGATGCTTAGTGAATCATTACATATTGAGGTCTCGTGATTAGATGGGCCTGCTCAGAACTCTGTTTACAGATATATATAATCCTTCAGTTCGTCGTCGCTCCGTCTGCCCGCACAGCAATCGGAGCAGGTCCGTTTCATCCTGGGAGACAAATTGCTCAGATCCTTTGGTGCGTATAAGGGGGCAATATTGTTTCAAGGAAACGGATATTATCTGGACTCGGACATTTAGGTATTTCATACAATTATCATTTCTCGCAGAATTTTACTGTCACAATATTGAAGTTACTATCGGATTCGTTACACTTTTGTGATTACGAACAACAATCTTGAAACAATATTGCGCTCGTTTGTCTCTGTTTGTGTACTGAAAACAGTCGTATTGAAAACAGACGATGGCTCAAGACAGTAATTCTTCGGCAAACAAAACAGCCACGACCACCTCTCATGCTGCACCGATTGTGGCACCAACTATGACATTCTCGCATGGAGAACGACCAGAAAAATTTACTGGTGTTGATTTCAAAAGGTGGCAGCAAAAGATGTTGTTCTACTTAACCACCTTAGGCCTGGCTAAGTTCCTATCAGAGGATCCTCCTGTAGTCGATGAATTAGAGCCTGATCCAATCAAGGCTCATGCCCTCACTGCATGGAAGAGTTCAGATTTTATATGCAAGAATTACATATTGAATGGACTGGACAACAGTCTATACAATGTGTACTGTACTATGAAAACAGCGAAGGAACTCTGGATATCATTGGACAAAAAGTACAAGACAGAAGATGCTGGGATGAAGAAATTCATAGTCGGCAAATTTCTGGATTACAAGATGGTGGATTCCAAGACAGTGATCAGCCAAATCCAAGAATTACAGGTCATTATCCATGAGATACATGATGAAGGAATGATGCTTAGTGAATCATTACATATTGAGGTCTCGTGATTAGATGGGCCTGCTCAGAACTCTGTTTACAGATATATATAATCCTTCAGTTCGTCGTCGCTCCGTCTGCCCGCACAGCAATCGGAGCAGGTCCGTTTCATCCTGGGAGACAAATTGCTCAGATCCTTTGGTGCGTATAAGGGGGCAATATTGTTTCAAGGAAACGGATATTATCTGGACTCGGACATTTAGGTATTTCATACAATTATCATTTCTCGCAGAATTTTACTGTCACAATATTGAAGTTACTATCGGATTCGTTACACTTTTGTGATTACGAACAACAATCTTGAAACAATATTGCGCTCGTTTGTCTCTGTTTGTGTACTGAAAACAGTCGTATTGAAAACAGACGATGGCTCAAGACAGTAATTCTTCGGCAAACAAAACAGCCACGACCACCTCTCATGCTGCACCGATTGTGGCACCAACTATGACATTCTCGCATGGAGAACGACCAGAAAAATTTACTGGTGTTGATTTCAAAAGGTGGCAGCAAAAGATGTTGTTCTACTTAACCACCTTAGGCCTGGCTAAGTTCCTATCAGAGGATCCTCCTGTAGTCGATGAATTAGAGCCTGATCCAATCAAGGCTCATGCCCTCACTGCATGGAAGAGTTCAGATTTTATATGCAAG